>OY728155.1:1303576837-1306076837 GCA_963277665.1 Viscum album
ATATATATGATATGTTAATTCTAATGTAATAATAATATATATATACATATACATACATATATATATATATGGAAATTATATACTTTCTTTCAATACGAAAAAAAAAAAGAAACAATATTCATCTCTACGAACCGCTTACCATCTCAACAAACGGTGTATTCCATTTCATAAATATTTATTCTATAAATTAATTATAATATAAATTTAATATATTTAACTTATATATATATCATTATATAAATTTTGGAATCATGATATAAGTATAATGGGCAATGATATAAGAAATTAAGACACATGCGAATAACCAAAAAAATATTACATGAAGTGAAAAAAATATCATAGAATCGTTAACAAGAGCGTAATATATTTTCTTAATTAAAACATATGTGGTATTATTTATAATAATTTTATTCTTCAAAGTGCTAATAAAAACATATATTTATTATAAATGAATATTGTATGAGTACGGAGTGTGTCAGGACATAAGGTATGGACATTTTCATCTCAATTTTAATTTCTGTGAGATTCAGGTTTTGTTCATACTCGTTGCTTTTTTATGGTGTATACACTAACCATGATTGAATTATATTTATATTAATCAAAAATTTATTGGTATTAACATATCCATTCATTAATAATTATTTCATTGGATTTAACTTCCAAAAGATACCAAATCTATAAAACAGTTTTGTATCAATTTTCCTTCAATTAGAATCATGTTATGTTATGAATAAAACCTATATTTTGAGGTGTATTTACTTCCATTTTATATTTTATATCATGAATCTCCGTCTTTAAATGAAATATTTAGCTTCATTTAATTTCATTTCCTTACATGGAGAGTGTGATATCATGTAACCATGTTATAAGAGTTTATAATGATAATCAAATCGTTTTTTGAGATTAATAATGTATATAATTTCATTAAGAAAAACTCTCATGATTATTCATGAGTATCCTTATCCTATATTTATTCAAGATATATTAATTTTGTAGTGAACTTTTTCTACTATTTGGTATTCAATAGAATGTTTTCTGTATAATCTACCCATCTTTATCATTAGAGGGAAATCTATTCTATTAAAAGACCATGTTTTAAAAAAATTCAAATGATACTTGAATATAATTTTCAAGTAAAATTATTTAAAAAATGTTTTATTTTTTTCAAATATTACTTTATATATTTTAAATATATTTTCAAAAAAAAGGTTTCGAAAATGTCTTATGTTTTAAAAATCGTTTTTCAAAAATTTAATTATATTTTCCCCAAGAAGTGTTTTGAAATAATTTATCAAAATTTATTGACATATATTATAACATTTATTGGATTTTTTCATGATATTATGGAGAAATTATTAAATGTTTCCATTAATATTACTTGTTTTAATGAATTATGTTTTGATGGAATGATGTTATGAAACCTATTTCACTTTCACTGTTTATATGCTATTCATACTCACTTATTTTCACGGGTTATTTTTGTGATAAAATGACTATGAAACCTATATCTTTATATTGGTTAAGATATGTTTACATGTTTATGATACCCATTTCATTTAATTGGTTATGATATTTTCATTTAAGTTATTTTGGAACATGTATATAAGATTTCATTTTATGACGGCTCGGACTATATCTCCCTTCAATATACTGGGTAATTATTTATATCCAATGAGATAGAAAGGGACAGAATGAGGGTTTAATTAGTTCAACAAAACAGGGTTGGAATGATGGTATACTCAGTTTATTAATGCAGGGCAAGAATGAGGGGTTAATCAGGTCAGTAATCCAGGGCTAGAATGGGAACCAACTAGTTCAATAAAGGACTTTATCCAGTAAGATGGTCTAGTAATTGATTTTTTGGCTACTATATAAATCAGTATATGATTATGGGTTTCTACAATTATGTGTCATACTCATATGTTATGTTTTCATAGATTTTTTCCTTTACATCATTTTTATTCATGTATTATGAACTAACAAAAATTATTCCATGATTCATGTATTTGATCTTTGATATGTAGAGTATGATCTTTTATTTTCATGTTAATTTTATCATACCCTTATACTAAAGATATTTCTTACATGTCTCCCTTGTTTACTCTTACTGAGTATTTGAGATCACCCATTTTTAGGTTTCCTTCCCCAGGTTATGAAGATATGTGTTATGTTTGATATGTCTATGAAGGGTCCTTATCATGAAGAACCTAGTGGGAGATAACGTAGTTTATTTATGTACAGGTGTTTATGTTTCTATTTTTTCAAAGGAATTATACCAACTATATTATTTGAGTGTCTTTTTTTATAATTTTTAATTATTCTAAAAATTTTAATGAAATTTTAATGTTTGTAACGTGAGGGTCTCTATATAAATGCCCTTTGTTATACCCTACCCATTTCCCTAGAACTTTTTCTTTCATCTTAATAAATGGACAGACGCTTTGCTTCTGGCTTGAATTTTTTGGTAATAAGATATGGAAATAAATTTTAAACGAGATGTACAATCATATTTTATGTTCTCAAATTTTGGAAAAAGAATAAAAATTATTTTTTAATATTAATGAATTTTTTAAAATAACAAATAGATTGACTTTTAATTTCAACAACCAATTTTTATATTTTTAAAATTCTGTAAAAAAAGAAATTTAATTCCTTAAAAAAATAAATTAAAAAATAATTTATAAATGAATTATAATATAAGTATCATGAATGTTTAAAAAAATTGTGAAATATATGTAATGTGTAAAATATTTGGTATATAGAATATTAATTTTAAATATTAAATTACAAAATTTTATTTTATTAGATGATTTTTAATAATTTTTAACTCAATTTAAATAAAATTGAATTAATTTTCATTGTGAAAATTTCAACGTATTATTAAAAACATTTATAAAAATTTATGGAAGAAAAATGTAATGAAATTTTTTTTTTACATACATAAGTAGATATTTTATTCTAAAATTGATTTTTTATTATTTATATATTGAGTAAAACATTTCAATAAATTTTCAAAATTAGGTTTTTAGTTCCATCTAAATTTTACTACCCATTATTATATTTTTATTTTGAATATCATGGAAAATTGTAAAAACATGTCTAACATGTTTCATGAAATATAAAGTATCATATAAATAATGTCAGGTTTCTGTTAAATAGTTTTCCTTTCAAGATAAATATGAAATTGTTTACATAATGCTGATGTAGTTTGTGTATAACATTATAAAAGTAAAAACTATTGGATTAATGAAAATATTCTGATAGAGTGAGTATAAGAACAAATCAGATAGATCAGTTTTCATTAAATAATTAATATAAATTTTATCTCTTGAAGTCCATAATTTAATTAATTATTTTTAACTCAAATTACATGAATAGAGTAAAAATATACATAAATGGGATATATTACTAAAAATGTATTATAAATTAACATAAAATCCAAAAAACATTTCATGAATAATTTTATTCGGTTTATTTCTTGAAAATATTTTCCAATATTCATTTATTAGTAACATACATATTGTAAATTACTTTCATAATCCGTAAGTAATGATAATTTTTATGAATGTCATCAACTCATTTCAATAAAATTAGACACACTCTACCTTTACTAAATATTTTCATATTATTTCATTTTAACGGTATATAATTCTAAAAATCATTATCATATAAATATAACATACACTTTCTAGACAATACCCTAAAATTTTCAACAAGGATTCATTATGATGAAGATCCTTATAAAATAAATTTATATTTCAATGTAAGTATCATCATCATCAGTTATTATCTTAATATAATTCCTCCACCTCTTCAAAAGTCTAATATTAAATTTTGTGAATAGAAAATTAAATTCAATATACTCTTGTAATATCAGTATAAGAACAAACTTTATTCTTTCATAATAGTATATAATTTTAGTATGTTCATGATTGGGTAATTTTGACCAAATACATGAACAACACTACCATATTATCATAATTAAATATACACAAGCTTAAAAAACAATAATAATGAATATTTATTGTATAAATATTAAATTATTAAGATAAATTAGTATAAAATATTAATGTAGGATCATTATTATATTAGTCGATATTATTATTAATGTATAGTGAAATGATAAATATATAAATTTCATATGTATGATTCATACTACTAAAATAAATCGAATTAATATTTTTCATTATAAACCTTAAAAAATATGATAGTTTAAATATTATTACTACAGTGAAAATTTACTCAGAAATAATGATTTATAAACATTCCCAACAAAGTATTTCCCTTTTTTTATTATATACATATCTATTTGTGAATGTATATTTTGTTTGGGTAAATTATATATCGAATGATATAACCAAATCAAATGATTATTTATAAAACCATTGTTTTTAATAGTTATAGTGGTAAATTATAATTTTATAAATCAATTATAAAAATAATGATACAAAATATATCTATTAGTCAAAAAAATCACTCAATATATATATACACAATAGAATCACAAACACTTTTATTTCTATCATAATACTGATATCATTGATTGATTTGTTGTTTTAGAAAATTCCAACATTATTATCTTTGTGAAGATTTATTTTTAAATAACATTTTATTTTTTATGTAATATAACTACATAGTATATGTATAAATATTATTATATGAAATTTAACAATTAAAATTTTATATAATAATTCAACAAAAATTGAATGAATATTTTTATCTAAATAAAGAAATGTTTTACAAAAACATCCTCAATCACTATATTCGTTAAATTGTTTTGTAAAAAACATAGTTAAAACAAAAAGTAAACGCATTCAACATTCCATAATTTAACATATTAAAGAAAACTTCTCCTCCTATAAATTATAAAGAAAAACTAACATTAAAATTTTCAATAGTGGTTGGATGATGACCTTAAGAGATAGACACTCACAGAACTCGACACAACTCATAATCTAATAGGAGTTTCACATGCATGGATTTTATCATGTTAGTAATATTGTATCACATATAATATACCAGTCACTAGGAATAAATCATTTCACTTGAAAAAATGGTATCACGGACCAAATTAACTATAATCACATTAAATATATAAAATATATATGAAAATCATCAATTAACCATTTTATGGTAATTTCTAATAATGGTGCTCAAGGAAGTTACTAAATTAAACAACAAAACCAAAATTATGTAAGAATAAAATACTATAATTTTACAGAATTATTAATGATAACTAATAAATTTATAATCAGGATCAAAATTTTTTAAAATTGGATCAATGTGAAAGAATTATAGAACATATAATAAATAATAAATATGCATTGAGTGTTTTTTGTTTTTTTAAAATTATTTATAAGAAATGTGGATAAAATAAAAAATTTAGAAAACTATTAGCATCCTTGAGAATGAATTATATTTTTTAGTGATCTTAACCATTATTTACACACAAATATAAAAATTTAAACCTTTTAAATATAATAAAAATGAAGAATAAAACCATACAACATATTCAAATATACATTTCTTCCCTCAAACTGATTTCAATCAATGATTCTTCTAAATATTTAAAATTACTATATAACATAAAAATAATGATTGTATTTATATTATAGTAATATATATATAATATTTCCAGTTTTCTTATGTAAAATATTTCCAAGAGAAAAAGGATCCCATGGTGATAAAACCATTGGTTTTCCATTGTTCTCATTAGTAAATAATTCTCATGAACACTAACTCTTAAGGAAAGTAAAATTTGTACTCAAAAAAGTACTGAATATTTATTGATCTTATATGACAAAAAGTTTTCTCACTCGCTATTGGGTTACCTACTGAACCATATGAAAATTATTCATAGATAGATAAAAATCAATAACATAATATATAAACATGAAACACAGCAAATTCATTGACAAATAGATTCAAGGAGATCAACTATAATCATTATCATAACAAAAAATATATATTATTTAACCCTAAAAAATGTAAAATAATCCCTATAAATTAATGAAATGTTTACTTTAAATATAATACATTGAAAGGGAAGGAATAAAAACTATTATGAAAATAATCCATGAAGTGAGATAAAAAATAAATAGGGTTAACCCATGTGGATGAGATTGATAAAAAAAATAATTAATAGAATTGGACTCTAGAACACAAAAAATCAAGAACATTATATCAATACCATTAATATTCTTAAACCATAAATTAAATACATATAAGGGGAGAATCTAATTTTCATTAAAAGTCCAAAACAATTATGTATTCAACATCAGTAATAATGAAATAACTTTTGATAATGATATTTTTTCAAAAATACACAAAAAAAAATTCATTTTATCATAATATTATTTATCCCATTTATATATAGAAACAAAAACATCAAATGTGATGAAAAAATAAAATACAAAATCACAAACATTGTATAAAATAATATACCCCTTAATGCGCGATGATTTTGTTTTGGAAATTTGGATCACTACCCCACACCATATATTTAAATGTTGGTGAAATAAAATATAGAACCCAAAATATGGAAGGATACAAATCAAAAATAAGAAATAAAATTCTTTATATAAAAATAACATAATGATTAAATGAATATCTCATTCCCAGTATGTAAATTAATAATCATCAGTATTAGATTTTATGTATAATTTATGATAATACAATGTGTAAAATAGTAGTTATAAATGATGACCCAAATTTTTTATATTTGAAAATATAAAAAACAATTATAATTACATTAAATTAATAATAATAATTACATGTCACATTACAAGTAATGGAGAAAATCATTTAATATGTGATATATGAACATTTAATGTGTTTTTCAAAAAATAAACATAAATAAAATAAACATTTTCATACGTAGGTGCTATTATAACTCAATAAATATCACATTTGATTCCATGACAAGTGTTTTTAATTAAATAAAATATCATTTAACTATGAAAAAAACTACTAGTAACATTACAACATAGGGATATGAAAAAATAATGGTAACTCTATCGGAGGTAATACCACCAACACTGGAAGTGAGCTAATAAAAATCAACGCATAAAAATAAATACACTTAACCAACCATTACCAATAAAATTTATCATAATTTATTAAAAACAAGTTATTAAAGAAAAATACATGACCAACATCTATTTGGTACAAATTACAATAAATCGAAAGAGTCGTACATACAGATATCACAAGAGGATTAGACCCATCTGAACCATTATAGTTTCAATTAATAATTCCATGAATAAATTTAAATTATAACTACTAATTTATTAAATGATGTGTATTATTTATGATGTAATAATATCCAATTTTTAATTATTATTTTTTTATTAAATTTATGACTATAATTTATTTTATATATACTATTATTACTAATTTCTAATTATAAATTTATTATTTATAAGAATTATATTTAATAATATTTTTATTTTTCAATAAATATGTAACTCTTAGTATGGTAAACTAAAAAATAATATTTATAGTAAATTATTTGTCAATAATTTGTAATTAATATCGGAAAATATATATATACGTAAAAATATTTATTGGTATATAAAATAAATTCCATGAAGACAAATAAATTATTTCAATTACTTAATTATACCATTAAATATATTATCTATATCTCTTGGTAAATTCCACATTTGTATTTCCATAATGAAACAATTTGATCTACTACCATATGACGATCATTATAATTTACAGATAACTACTGCATAATTATTTAATGAATATAAGTGAATCATGATAAATGAAATAAAAATAATTTTTGTACTAAAATTGATAATTGTTAATTATATATTGATTATACATGTATTTAGATCATAATAAAACAATTTAAATTGTTGAAAATCCTCTAGTTAGTCCGAAACGAGAAGGAAATCCTTGATGTTGTCCAATCACACAATACTGATAGTTATCTCTATCCAGATAGATTCCTTGGATCATTTTATATTTCCTCCTGGGACCTGGCCAAGAGTTATCATATCCAAGCCGTGATGGACTATTTTTGAGTCGGTTATCTCCCTCATGTTTCTTGTTCCACAAACCTAGTAGTGATCCATAAATTAAAATTCCCAAAAATGTTAACTCACTACCGTCCCCTAAGCAAGGTCAAATTACCATACATGGTATTGTATTGAATTGTTAGCATATAAAATCCTACACACCTCACATATTAGTTTTTTGATGAGCAATATAGATTCATCAAGGGAATATCAATTCAAGGGGCGATTTCTTGGCTAATGAGATGGTTTGGGACATGATTACCAAATTGGTTATCTCTAATGCTATTTTCAATATTGACATGGATAATTCCTATCATAGGATTGAATAGAGTTTTATGTTGATTTTTTTGGGGTTATTTAAATTGGTGAGATGCTTGCATCATGGTGATCTGATCTCACCTACTATGTTCATTCTAATGAAAAACATACCCCGCGGACATATTTACAAGAATCTTGACGATGGGACTATCATCCCCTGTATTTGTAGGCACGAATTCTATGGGGTTTCTCACATAATTTATATGAATGAGACCATGATGTTCCTTTTCATTATCATTAGATCTATTCATAGCAATAACAACCTCTTTGATGGTGAATGCAAGTCTATTGGTAAAGTAGTCCACTAAGAGAATAGTATCCTTTACATTTCGACCAGGTATTCGGAGAGACAAATAAGTAATATATAATGTAAAAGTTTCATTACTAGGAGGAACTATTAGATGTAATACATTGGGGATCCACTTAATAATTGTAGAATCTTTATTAGCACTTGGAAAATGTAGAGGATTGAATTATGTGGAACATTAATAATGGTAATAACCACTTCTTATCTTTTGGGGTTGCATTTCATTGGATAACAGAATTCATACATTGATCTCCATTCATGGTATCTATGATCTCAATGTTCCAAAAATAATTATCTAAATCAATGAAAAAAACCATTTTTTTATTACATATGGGACTCCCACTTGGAAGGTAAACACCATTAAATATTTTTCTCTCAAATGAGAAAACCAATTTTAAAAGGAGGAATCAACATTAAAATTATCTCTAAAGATAAGCTTGGGTTTTAAGGAAAATAATATTTGGAGGTGATTATAATATGTACGTTGTGGGAAAATCGATGCTACTCAAATACGATAACACTCTAGAAACACCAAGTATCAAATATTCTTCACTATGAATTGTTTTACATTATCACATTAATCACTTAAACCATCTCTCAAATAGTATTATTTGTAGAGGTGAAATATCCTCCTTGCACCAAAACTAGATGTGTAAATATTTTGGTTTTCTAGGCTATCCTACTCTGGATGTGTCCTTCAACGATGAAAACAATACCTTGGATTTAATCAGGTATTCCTAGATTAGAATCAACGATCCATGTTTGATCATATAAAAATTTCATGTGACTCGATTACCTACATAATTTTAAGGACTTCTTAGTTCATTATCTCTTGGAATATGTGTAGAAAAATTCGATATCCTCATCGCACACCAGGAACATGGGGAACGTTTTGTGGTGCAGATAAATCCCAGCTAAAACCAATTTCATGGAATGGAACATCTGGAATGAGGTAATACAATTTGTTGTCAAGGATAGATAACATGTTGTCCATTTGAAGTCAAAATACTCATAATGTAGGACCCATTAGGATGAAAATATTACTCAATTGTTCTCCAATTTTTATTGGTCTCGTAAGTAGTGGAACACTTTTGGGAATCTCAAAAGGAATCATCCTTCAGAGTCATCTAACATCCCTTTTCCAAACCTAGTGTTTTTATGTAGTGGATAATATCATCTTGGAATGGAAGGAAAGATAATGTAATATAGTATTATTTAGCTATAATATCTTGAAAACCTGCATGAAATCTAGATATGAGGGAGTCAAAAGATCCAAACTAGTAGTGGTGTTTAAAACCATATGTTTGCTGCTAAAATTTTTCACTATGTTCCCTACAGGATGAAGAATCATTTTCCTAGACCTTGATCAATTTTTAAAAAATCCCCTCCTCCAAAAATGAAATCACTGGTCCAATTGATTTGATGGAATCCCCCAGTATAGGTTAGATAACTCAATATAGATGGATGTTGTGTTAATGGTTTTATACGAGGGGGTGGTGTGGTTTGAAATGTTTTGGGATCTATGGTCTTCGCATTTTCCGCAACCTATAGCCATGGAGATATTTTCCATGCTGAAAATATAGCTATGATGATGGATCTTGAGCTTTTCATTGATTAAAATATTCATCTTCCAGTAGTTGAAACTGACTCAAAAATACTCAATAACTCTTTTCTAGGAAATTATAGTTTCCCTTGGGCTATTATTTACTACATGAGAACGTACAACAGTCTCATCATCAGTCGCGTTGAAATCCTTCACACATAGAGAGAATGTGATAAGGTTGTAGAAATTCTAGTATCTAAGGCCCCTTAACATGTTTATGTTACATGCTTACATAGATGGGGACATTTTCCATTTGATGGTGTCAACATAGTTGGGGTTAAACCCTCAAGCTACACCATTTGAGACCTACCTATATTTTCTTTATATTTATACATTGGTAATAACCTTCTTTTTGAATCAAATAACTGTTTCATTGATTTATAAGTGGTTTTAAAAGGGGATTAAAGACTCAAATCCCATTAATTGTTATATATATATATATATTATTAATATCATATATGATTATTTATATTCTATAATTTTTCCTTTTTAGTTAATATTTTATTTTATGTTTTGAGAAATTATATTTATTTCTCATAATAAATTTATTGTTAAATAATTACATCACCTATCATGATACTTGTTAGGGATTTTTTATCTCAATCCGTTTTAATATTTGAGGTAGGGTATCTATTATACTAGACACTTTTTATCAATGACATTGTTTTTTTTTCAATAAATATTATGAATAATTTCCCTACCCCTTCATTGTATAAAATCACATAAAGCATAAACCACTATCTAGTAGAATACATTGCAATAATGCTTGGAAATTTTATCATGGATCAAAACACTAGAAAAACTAATCCAATTTATCTTTCCTCCTTTCAGTAACTATACACGAGTTATGAAATAAAATAACCCTTGAAACCATATAGTTTCATCCATATATAAACAAATGAAAATACTAAATATATTTTATGGAAATCAAAATACAAAATATAGTAGTACATAATTTAAGGAAATGAATAAATATATTATTTTATTTTGTACTAGTTGTTATATATACAGAAGACAAAAATTCATCAAATATATACACATTGGATAAACATTAGTTCATCTTACTGACATGTTTGTATGCTTTATTTGATTAGACATAATTTTATCTAAGTAATATTATAATCCACTATGAACATTAATCACGATGTGTTCAATCAAATAGTTTACAATGTGGATTATCATCAATCACTTATTACTAAATATCTAACTTGTTTTGTAGATTATTACAACTTCTAATATTAATTTTAAAAAATATGTTTTTAAGGTTAATGGTTGTAGTTTTGAATGAATTGTAAGTTCTTATTAGTAAATATCTCACTTTGAGTTTGTTATATTCCTGGGAAAATCAACATTTTACATGATTGAAAATGTCACAAACAATTATATTTTATAATGAATTTTTATAAATAATGCTATAACTAGGAATTGACCCTTTTAACAATAAATTTATAATTAGTTTAAATGACAGTGAAGAATTTTTTTTTCACAATTTCATTTATTGATGCAGATGTTGATCATTCAAACCCTATTTGAGTTAGACTATTGATAGTATGATGAAAATAAAATGTATAGATAGTGTGGATATGATATACACATTCTACATTACTCGTTGAATATATCTGATGAAATATATGTTGTTATCATGTCAGTTCCAATCATCTTGTATAACTACCCCGATCACTACTATGATTCATTTGGACTAGAAATAATGTATCTTGATCTCTCCAAGTTGAGGGGAGTATAGAGGAGGAGAGAATATATTGAGCATAAGATAAAATCCTAGAGGTGTTTGTCTATTAATAAGTATTCTCAAATGAGGATAATGTTTTGAATAATAACCAACAACTCAAAATTCTCATAAATAGGTATATATTACGAATATTATATAGTTTAATATCAATTATCTTCATTAATTCTCTTATTAATATATAATATTAATAATATAAATCATATAACATTAAGTTATTTTATTACTATTATATATCTCATAGTGTTCCATAACTCATGACATCATAAATAATTTTTTATACAGTTTTAAATGAATATTTTTTAGTTGCCCAAAAATATTGGCCACTCATCATCTAGATTTTCAAAAAAATTATTCATAAATACAATTCATTCCATTAGTATATTAATAAATAATTTTAATATTCAATGTCTTTATAATAATTAGACAGTAAATAAAATAATGATTAATAATCAGCAAATGAAAAATTATTCATCATTCCAAGGAATGAATATTATTCTATTAATTAAAGTCAAATAGAAATTAATTAAAACAATTGAATGCACTTCTTGTGTAATAATATGAGCTTCTTATTTAGTGGAATTAGGTGGTTCACCTAATTTCCATTATCAACATATGATAATATATGACCCCCCCACTCTGGGTAAAATGTTCGTATCCCAACTTTTTCAATGACATATGGATGACAAATATGTAATAAATCCTTTTTTGTGATAACTAATCACATAGTAATCATACCCATGCATCATATTGTATATGAATTAAAAATTTCATTTAATATTGGAAATATAATCTTTTAGACACCATAATATGGAATTAAATTTGTTAGATCTATTTAAATAAAATGTATTGAATATCAATTTTTAAAAATATTGATTGGACAAATCCTTCCCTGAAATGTTCATTAATAACCTACCATTTTTGAATCAGAAAACATATATATCATCATGGTGAACATATGTATCCTCATTTTACAAAAATATATCTTTGATCATTATCTATGAAAAACCATTATAAAAATATTAATTTCTAAGGATCAATAGGAATTATCTCATACCAAAATATCCAATTACACACTATCAAGTGTAATTCTACCTATCATGTCACTTATCCTAATCTCCCATATAATATATTTTTATTTTCGATCATCATGAGATGATGTCCCAAACACATTTGTGTATATTCACCTAATATTGAACATAATATATGTCATATCATATAAATTTTCTATGTATAGAAAAATATATTATAACATCTTCATTGTACTCCATTTTTCTTATTATATAAGGGAATTGATATGACCTAATAACGAGATTTTTATTCAAAAAAATCATCAAAAAAATTTAATAAAAAATAGTATTAAATATTTTATATTATATATTTTATTATGAACTATTAATATACATTTAATTAATGTACAAAATAATTGGGTCTATAACACAAAATCCAATAATATTCGCCCTATACTAAAAGGAGGTGCTATAAAATATGTGTATTGTGTCTCTCACACGATGTTCATGATTCTTCTGAAAATGGTATTTAATCATAGAATCTATTACACTATATTACATTTAATTATACTCAATTTAACACCAGTAAAATGAGTAAAATCTCTCATGTTATGATACTTTCACTATATTTATTATTCATTTAATGTAACCTTGGTTCAATTAATCTTTATAATATTGGACTATTATAATAATATAGCATAATATGATCATTAAAATAAAGGACCAAATAAAACTCTTGAAAAAATGTTTCATAATAAAACAAATTCTTTCTCTACTTCATATGATAAAATATACTAAAAATTTATATAATCACTAAACACACATTTCATTGAGATTTTCCAAGTCACAATTCCTCGAATGAGAGTGGCTATGTGTCCTGATTGATATTTTAGATCATATTGATATTTTTTAAAACTATATAATGGATATTACTATTTTTCAATCCCCAAAACAACTCCATATACTTGGATAATATATTTATTTCACCAAAAAATCATTAAGATATTATTTGATGAAGTCCAACAGTGTTTAGTAGGGTAATATTTATAGATTCACACCATTCTAATGTAGTGTGAGACATCAATCCTAGTTCATACAAAAGAATACATAAAAGAACCAATCACTAATGTATATGGAATACTAACCATACATTATATCTCTTTATGGGTCTAGGGATATATTTTATTTGAAATTTGAATGTGATATTGATTAAAAAAATCAATTATTGGATAGTTCCAAAGAAAATCTCATTAGTATCTTTTAAATGTATGTACATTAACGTAGGCCAATATTCATTTAAGAACCATCTGAACCAATCATGATCCCAAGAGTATATTATACATTTCATATTTCCTTTATGGTAGTATGTATTTTACTAGGGCATAACAGAATGTTAGAGTGGTATTTCACTTCCACTAAGTTTTATGTCATCTACATAAACTATTAAGAAAATGTGTTTACTCTCACTAGACTACTTACAAACAAAATTCTTAAACACATTATTTGCAAAATAAAATTCAATTATGTATTAATAAAAAAATTACTACTTTCCAGAGATTATTTCTTTAATCCAAAAATTGATCTTTACATATTTAATTCATTACGAAAAACCATTGGAGTCACAAACACCTTTGGCTCTGTCATATAGTCATCATCATCAACATTCCTACTATAAAATAATTTTTCACATCCTCCTATTGAATCATATAGTAATTGAATAGTGTTTTATAATGTATAATTCTGATGGATTTCAATATAGAAACTAATGGAAATATTTCATCAGACTATATTCCTTGACATTGATTAAACACTTTTTCAACCATTTATTCCTAAAAAGTATAGAATTGTACATCAATATCTAGTTTCTCTTGGAATACACACATAGAATAAAAATGATTTACATCCATCAGAGGATCATGAAAAAAAATTATCGATGCTTTTATAAGAAATCCATTTAAAAATTATCTGATTCAATCAAGTTCATATAATTTTTAAGACTCACTATGTCATTGTAAGAAATCATATCTTTATTTTCAACTAATAATGAGTTACAATAATCGATGACCTAAAACCCATATGTTTTATATTCCAAAACTCTTATGTACTCTTATTTCATACTCATGTATCTAGAGAATCACATTCCATGTTGATTAATAGATGTATAACTTCTACCAAAACATGTGTATGATTTTTCATAAAACCATTAAAGTCTAACACTCTCCCACTATCTATATTAGAGATACAATCCCTTTCAATAATCGTGGAACATCTATTTGATTCAATTATATTATCCAATGATTTTAATATATAATTCCATCTAATTTATATTAAAATTCATTTAAATATACACTTATTGTAATGGGTTGAATGTCTTTTACCTACTAAGGCTCAAACTAATTATTCACAACCCAAATTTATAGTTTTTATAACCAAGTATTCATACCAAACATATATTTGTATGAAATTGATTTTATCATATGAGATACATCTTGGATTAGTATGTTTTCCATTGTTTGAAATCCATATCATTAAATTAATAATAGAATAATTACAAGACTAATCATTAATGTCACCTTGTCAATTAATTTGGTGTTCCTCATTTAACATGAACCTTCCTTTGTTGTGTATGGATGGGAGTTATGTGTGGTAATATTCAAAAGTTTTATAAATATTCAATGACCATGTTGTTAAGATATTATATAGAATTTTTTTAGTGGAGTTTCATTATATTAATTATAATTTGATTATAAAAGTCATTTTTTATTCATTGAATATTTAAATAATTCTAACTTATACCAAAAACATTCACACATATCTATATCTAATTATGCCCCAATAAAAGTTATAATTTATTACTATACACTCATTTAATCAAGTATAAATAACATACATACACCTTTATATACCAATTAATGATGATTTTTTTCCATTAAATGGATTCTATAAATCAAAAATTGATATATTTTATTTTAAAAAAAATATGACATACAATAAGTGGATTTAGTTCAAATGACCCTAAACATCCATCCTTGTGTAATATTACCAAATAAATGTTTTTATGATATATCCACCGATAGGAAATTGGTTTTATATGAGTTATGTAATCTTGAATAATTATCCATGTACATTATGGGATTCATGTAATCCAACAAATAAATACTATTATTCACATGAGCCTTACCGAAATATATTATCCATTTACAAAATTAGTAAAGATACATTCAATAATTTGAAAATAAATTCATTTATAGAATACCTGGTGGAAAATAGTTTATTTTATATTTGATGATGCATAATAACAATCATTCAATACCAAAATCATTCCCTTTAGTAATGTGAGGTTGTAGCCTCAATTAAGTTCTATGGAAATCATTGATCTATTTGGATCTCATAGATCCAAATCATCTTGTGAAATTGTTATAAATATATATGTTTCACAAAAATATATATATATTTGAGACCTGAATGATGTATATAATACCCAATTCATAAAAATAAGATGATTTTTTTTGATAATGAATGTACATAAATGTTCCCCTTTCTTCTTTGTCTAGGTATAATTTTTATTCATGTATCCCTTGTTACAACATTCTAAATAGAATGCACTCTTCACAAATTATTTTACATTTCTCCTCCTCATACTGGTTGGGAGATTCTAATAGGATGTATACATGAATATAGTCTTATATCTTTTTAGTTAACCTCTCTTATTTTTAACCATAATAACAGAAGTCTAGTCATTCATTACATCCATGTAATCGTAGTGATGAAATTTGAGAAAATAAAATGGTGACTCCTCAATATGTTTCATAATCTAATTTATTACTAAATTAGATATTCATTGAGTGAGTGATAGACGAATGAAAATAATGCATTTTTATTTATGTATAATAAACACTGGAAACATTAGATTCTCAATGTATCCAATGAGTTTTACTACATGAGGATTAGATGTAGTACCTTCTCTATAATTTCTCACCAAGAGTGTCTTGGAGATCCAAAACCAGTCATGTCTCATTCTCTCCTGATAATGATCAACCATATGTGTGGTAAATAAATATGCATCGATGTTTTAATGTGATTATGTGTTATCTATAAAAATGGATGATTGTATTAAACATATAACATATAGTGCATTTTTTATTAGTTTTTTATAACAAGTGGACTTCACATCACATTCATTATAAGTAAGAAAATATGGTATTCGACACTGTATCTTATATGAATTATTTTCACTATACTAAACAAATCATATAAATATGATCAGTTATGGGATATTACAACTAATAAATAAAATTTATTTCTCCTTAATTGATTGTCGTGATAATGTTTTTGACAAATATGGAACATATCTATAGATATATAAGATAAGATTGATATTTCATTTTTTTAAAACAAATATGGGAGACATAATAAATATAATTTTATTAAAAATATCATAGTATTTTATCATGTCCCATCATCCCTCACAATTGGACATATGATTTACTATTCCATTAATATTCTAGTGAAAAGGGTCCATATTTTACGCCCTATAACCAAGATAAAATACATGTGAATTATAACAATTCATTTTGGTATGTGGTTTGTGAAAATATAATCTTACTTCACTTTGATCCATTTAGTGGGATTCCTAATCCTGAGATCCTTAGTTCAATTTTTACATCACTTCCATTATAATATTTATTGAATAAAAAATGGATGTTAAATTCAATACATGTTTTGTTATGTTGACCGGGTATCCTCGTTTAGAATTATTTATAACTAAAATTTCCTTGGAAAAGGCCTTAATCACAACATTACCAATTTGCCCATCAAATATCAGATAATATATAAATTATTTTAAAATATTATTAATATCATAAATATTTTTTATTATGGGTAAATTATCATAATTAATCAACATACATGGATTGATAGTAATTATTTGATTTTACTAAAGTGGTAATCAATGTGTTGGTAAAATATTTACACAAAATCCATTTTTTGTATCTTTTCTTGCTACCCATTTATAATGTGGTGATTTATTCATTAAATATAAAATGAAACAAACATAAATAAGATAAATAAATTGTGTAATAATCAGGATTTCTAACTATTTCATTTTTTATTAATAATGAAATATATATATAAACCAATGACCCTAGAGAGAAAAATACTTGAGTTTTTATTGATTAAAGTTGTGGTGTTTCCCTCATCCTCCTATGTATCATCTTGGTTTTTTTGACCTTGGTAACTCATGTCATAGTTAAAAATATTCCATGAACTAGTGATATCCATAATTATATATACTTTTTCATTAAATATATGTGAATGGGAATCTAGGAGGGGTTTTACCCAAAGAAATTGTGGGTATGTGGACCCTTACACAATAATGAGGGAGGAAAGACTCACATTCCATCATTTATATTTAATGATTGTAACTTCAAAAACACATGAACTAAATTTAATAAAAGAAACAATAGACAATAATATGTCAATCTCATCTCATTACCACCCACTCATGTAAAAATGTTTTTAAAATAAATTGATAACATTCATTTCAATTTATTCTTTTCTGAACATCAAAATATTTGTATTAATATGATACATAATTTAATTTTTCTATCATTATATACATAAAATCTATAAGGTATATTCCAATCCACTTGGATATTAGATAAATTAAATAAATTTTATTTTATATCAATATTTAAAAAAAATTAACATATCTTGTATTCAGAATAAACATAGAGAATTCTTATCTAAACTATGTTGAATTATTAACATTATATATAGTGACTCAAATGGTATATCAAGTACACATCATGTGATGTAAATTAATTTCATGTAATATCTATAAATGAAACACATGATAAATTAAAATTATGTTTTGTGTATGAATTTAATTCACATGGGATATTAATTAAGTAACAAACAAGAATTACTTGTTTTTTTCAATTCATACAGGTAATAAATTATGAATTTAATATAATATAGAACATATTACCGAATGTGTTATAAAATCATGTATTTTATTAAGTTTTAGTATCAATAATGTTTTTGTTTTAATTCCTTAATATTGAAGTAATATCCTTTCCAAATCTAGAAAAAGAGGTAATGGGTGTCCCTAAGGCTCATTTGGTGCTTGGAGCCTTAGAAATAGAGGAGGTAGATGGGCCCACATATTTATATGAAATTACACTAACAAGAATCCTTTTCATCCCTAAATAATGAGGTAACTAGAAGTGGGAACATAGGGGCACATGGGTAGTCTTCAACTATGTGGGCAAGGGCACATGGTTATGTGGTTGATTATAGGTTTCAGATAGTGAGCTACCACACAATTCGTGCACGGTTAGGAAAACTGTCTGCCTATCCCATGTGTTGTTCCCTATATAGCAGATCATTTCCCATGGTTTGGGTATAGTTTGGCCAACTAAGTGGAAAATTTATGCATACTGTAAATGGGAGTAAAATTATCATTTTACCCTTCATTAATGTTGAAGGTCGTTTCTTCTTTCCTCTCACATTTCCTCAGGATTATTATCCTCGCTCTAGGTGCATGAATCTCTCATCCTAATATCTTGGGGTTTTATAATATCTTTATCAATTATCCTATCATTCCTTTATCATTGGAATATATATACTCTTCCTGGTAAGATTTATAATCTGTAGTCTAATATTTATAAGTGTCTTCATTATCTATCTAGTTGATTTGGTGAAACAGATATCTTCCCTTGGGGGTGTTAATTATTTTGATTTCTACAAATTTAGGTTTAATCATTGTTTTTTTAGACATGTGTATTACTATGACTATGATATTGATATTCTAATATCATTACTTTTATTTTAATCACTTTTTAACATTGCACCATATTACCACTAGATGGGTCCTTCTAGTGAATCTTTGATGTTTGATATTAAATTGATGTAAATTGGTCATTATGTTGGTTGGGTCCATAAAATACAAATAAAACAAATAATGGTTTTTATTCCTTTAATTGGTAACACATTTTGGTTTTCTATAAAAGATGGCCTAATTTACCTTATAACTTTAGTGGGGAATTACCTTGGTTTGATGCCTTAAATTTATTAGAGGAGTTAATATGAGTAAGGAACCATAAATTTGAACCCTTTATAAGGATTGTTCATTGTTATAATGGGCGGGCCCTTGTGTGGTTCCATATGCCTTTTTCATGATTTAATTTTCCTTTTAATGATACAATCCATTTATCATATTTATCATGAAAGTATTTAATCCCTTACTTTATGTTATATGATAGTGGTTTCTTTTTCCTTATTTCATGTTCCTTTTTCTTTATGCATAATCTTTTTCTTATTACATTTTCATTCCCCGTATTCATGTTATTTGAGGTGCCTTGTTTCTATGAGTCTGTATAGATTAAACCATAAGCTCCGACTTAAAAGGATATATTAGTATCTAAGCTTGATAAAGTTATATTTTGGAATGTCATTGATGACATGTGATGAACAACATGTTAATTCACTATGTCTGAGTTTTTTCCATTCCATATGATGTGATATTAATTATTTTACCATTTTTTTAGTGGCTTAAATATTATTTTATTCCATGTATCTTTTATTTTATGTAGGATCATAATTCCTAATTCATTTATGTATTGACTTGTGTATTGTTGATATCATGAATATCTTGTGGCTATAAATTTTTTAGCATGAAATAACTTATAGATGACATGTTGTTATATTAATTCCTAACCTTGTGATATATGTACCTTGCTTGAAATGGATAAATTGATACAAGTTGATAGAGAAAATGGGTCTTGTATTAAGGATTTGATGGATGGACTTTCAATGCTCAGTCGGATACAACTCAACGCACCGGGAGTGATTCTTTGGATTTTACAGTATGAGATACCAAGGTGGTTTTACTAATACTCATCAGCGATGGAGGTTCCCCAGGGGAAAAATGGGGATGGACTTTTTTGGGAACATGGTTATGAAATTATTCATTTGATACCCAATCCCATTTGTTATAAACTTGAACCGGACTTAGAGTCTACATCCCAAGGTGATACAAGGGACACTGTATGGGTCACCTTGGATGGACTCGTGGTATTGGGATATATGTTGACATTTATAGAGACCATTGGGATTATGTTTTGATCACTATAGATTTGTTCAAAACTCCTCAAATAGATTTTGTGGATTGATTTATTGAATTTTTTATTAATATGATTTATATTTCTTTATTATTAATAGGAGTTTGTATATGGGATTTTGATGATTATCACATGATTTATTAGAACTCTTTAATGATGACCTAGGAATTAGACCCTAAGTAAAACATAATACTTGGTATATTCCTTTTATTTATTTCTTAGTTTACATGAGACATTGTTTATATGTATTATATTATCATAGGTACTCATTCAGAATTCCAACTTAGGCAGAAATTGGTGATATAGGATAAGTGTTTGTTGGGGAACCCATACCATGTTGTAGTTAATTTAATTATTTAGTACTATGGTTTTAATTATATTTTCTAACTATTTTTTATCTACTTCATGAAATGGAAAAGCATTTAGATATTCAGTTCCAACCAACTAAGGATCAAATCTCACACCCTTCTTGGGAGCCGTTTGGTACCCTTGTAGAAATTATGATATTTGGTATTGATATAGGGAATCCATATTCATATGATGATTGACTGATATGATTGTTTCATAGGATTTAGATTTGGGGTAGGAGAAATGATTATATGTTTGAGTTACTATGTTTTATTTTTTGGATTATTTTTTATTTTTGATAGAATGTATTATATGCTTGTTCCAAATTCCCCAGTACTCCATTTTTTGTATATCACCATGAAATGGACATCATTTAGTGTGTATTATTAATTAACTACTTATTCCAATTCTTAATTATCTTGCATGGTTTATTTTTGAGATATTCCATTTATCTTTTCATTTTCTTATTTATTAGACTATTTATTATCTACTGCTACCACTGGGCATACTAACATATATGAGGGAATATTATCCCTACAAACGCACACTAGGCCCTCGTCGTTAGTCAAAGTCTTGAACTCTTTGGGGATAGGTGCTTGAGGCCATGTGGCCTGCCTTCTTGGGGCATAGTTCAATGGAATATAGGGCATGATTCTACAAAGGGGTATCCAAGGCGTTTTCCCTTTTTCTTATTTTTTATGTGATATAATTTATTTGGATATAGTAATATGGATATGAACCTATGCTTGGACATAGATAAACCATGTTTAGTGGAAACCCGAATTTCATCAGTTGGGAATTATTTTTTAGTTTCATTTATGTTGGATATTACTCCCCCATTGGTTGATGCTCTTGTTCTATTCTTCTATTGATATTGGTATTACTGAGATGATGATTTTGATTTCATTAGCCCAATGAAATAAGGGTGTTTCATTTCATGCATCATATTAGGATCCATTAGGATTAAAATTCAATTCATATTGTCATTTCTTATCTAATTTCATCATGTACTTCTTATTTTAATGTGATTATTGTTGTGTATTTATATTATATCATGTAGTCCCTCATCTGTAAATATTATATAAATGATCCAAATTGACTATGCGAGTTCTTATTATAAATTTGATTAAGTGGAAATCCAATTTCAACTTATAATTTTTAAATTCTATTATAAATTTCAATGATGAACCACCGAATTAAATCAAATTAAAAGTGGAAATAAATACATAGATTAATCAAAGTGGATCTCACCCTTTCTAAATTAAATGGATACCATACATTGAAACGTGTGTTTTTGACATGACCGTACCTGGGAACTAATATTTGGTTTGTGTCCTTTGTGATCCTTATGTGTTTCTTCCTTCTTATATAGACCTATCTCTGGGATTAGACTATTAGGTTTATTATGATTAGATATATTCCATACACATGTCCACTTTATCACGTTCCTTATATGATGTTCCATGTATTAGAGAGGTCATGTACCTAGCCTTCCTTATATTCATTCATTATCTATTATAAAATTATGTATGATGTGTGCGTACTTTTAAATTTTAGATATATTCCACCATGATGTACTCATACTATACATCAAGAGAGTGGTGATGAGAACACTCTATAGGAGGTGGGCCATTATCCACCAGTTATACCTTATGTAGTACCTCCTAAGTCATATCTCATTGATCATTAACTAGGAACTTATGCTTTATTTAAGGATATTTTACTATGGTTTTTATAGATCCTTTAATGTGTTCCCAAGCTTACCCTACTATAGAAGATCTTTCATGGGACTTTTAGTAGAATCATCCTCCCACCATGCTGGGGGATGGTGGTCCTCACACTACAAATTCATTGTTATAATCAATGTTATAAACGTTCGGCCATATTGAGATTCCACTATTGAGGGGGGAAATTATTTCAACCTATATGATGCACAAGTCCTCCTGGAATTTTTGGGATATCATTTCATAGATATATTTTTACTAATAAATTGATTGGGAAGGATTACAGATAGTATATTGTGATCATTTAGTTGTAAAAACTCATAAGGAATATTGAGCACAAGAGTTCATGCATCTTTAGTACGGACCTGTGACTGTGGTACAATATTTTTCTTATTTCACCCAGCTTCAGCATTTCTCTCCATCTCGGAAATGTGATGAACTGATGAAAGCCATGATTTTTGAGGACTAGAAAGGATATGATGTTCTCATTTAGGAGATCATATTCAATTTGATGACTATTATAGAGGTAATGTACCATTCCTTAATTACATAATGTCATCTCAGAGAACCTGTAAATGTGAACTTCAGAATTTTTGTTCCGCATTAGATTGATTTTTATTCTGGTAGTAGAAAGTATCAGTTTGTCGGTAAATGTGGGGCGGTTTCAGCCAGGTGACATGAACTAATTTTATTGTGTTTCACAATTTTGGTAGGCCTAACCATAAGAATACCCAGTTCATTAATAACCAAATAAAAAATTTGATCTTGCATTTGGATGGGACATATTTATAAGTTCATCCATTGTTTACCTCTAGAATCTAGTAATAGGTGATCGGTAGAAGCACCTATGTTAAGTACAAAATAATCAACACAATGTCAGGCTGGGAGTTAGTCTTCTACTAACTGATCAGGATGAGGTAGAAATAGTGATAGCCAAGGAATTCAGGCCCTATAACCACAGTGTCTTCTAAGTGGATCTTCTCAGTCTAGTCAGGCATCATTTTAGATCATGGGTTCATTCCATATGTATGTAGTGAAAAAAATTCCATAGAATCATAGTGTAGGTTTATCCATAGTAAGAGGTACAATCTGAACAACCTCTATATAATATTATTTCATTATTAAGTGGTGTTCTGGGTCTGACCCTCTTTTGTGGGTAGTTTAATTCTTTCTAGTTTTTTCCCAATCATTTCCTTGAAACAGAACATGAGAATTTCCATAGGCATATTCCTTCCAAGATTTCATTCTAAATAGTATCCTCTTATGCATAGTAACTATTCATATTAGTCACATTATGATGGTTTAATGATTTTTTCATTGGTTAGGGTATGTCCATTTTATGTAGTTCCTTCAAACTCTTGAAGCTCTTATCGGTTACATACGAGTGATCCCATTCATGTGGAACTGTTTGGGTTCCATTGTCTCATGATGGACTCTTGGTTTCTAAAATGAAACCCATGAAATGATCGGTGTTTTTGTGTTTTTATATCAGTTATCCAATTATAGGAATTTAGAAATCCTCAATTCTAGTAGCATAGACATGCCAAGGGAATGGTTGACTGATTAGTATGTCATGTGACCCTCCCATTCCATTATTTTTAGTGTTTATGGACTTATGATATTTTTGTCTTGATCAATATACATACAAATAATGTGAATCATGGGTAAATTCATGTTGTGTACCATCATATAAATCAATTCATATGGCCTATAAACCTATAGATAATATCATGTATGTGACTTCTTCTCATGAAATCTCAAGGTGTAATGCATAGATATATGTTGTGCCCATCATCCTTTAAAATGGTTTATCAATAATTTGAGTTCATAGTTAATCGATTAAGGTAATTATAATAAATATATTATGATGGGATGCATCATGCCAAATTTGGTTAAAAGTTATCTATTGGGATGAAGGATCACAACCAAAAGGACTATTTGAAATAGTTCGGACTACCTATAATTCTGTGTGGTGGGTAACATCATCTGTTCAAGTTCATTTTTTTGAGCATGAAAATATTATTCTCAGCTATATATATAATTGTGGAGATACCTCTACCCAGAGATAGACATCGGTTGATATGTTTTAGTGATCACAGGATTCCACACATAGAATGGTCCTTGTGATCAGTTAATGGAAATACATCAGCTGGTATAGCATCCCACCTTTTTTTTCACATAAACTTTCATTACATTACACAAAACTGGGGATCTTTAAGGTTTAGTGTCTTGGAATAAAGGAACATAATACATGAAAACAACATAAAACATTCTTCTTAAACACTTGAAAGGCTTCTCCTTAAGTTCATATTAGTTTCATTACTGCATCTCATAACCTAGGGACATACATCAAAAGAAAGGGTGAGCAGAAGGCCCAGTAATGGAAACAAGAGAAGCATTTTACATGTGAACTTGAGATACTTTAATAAGGTCATGAAAAGAACTTTAAGGCATGAGAAAGAAATACTGAGTCATATCATAATAAAAATAACGTTTTTCATAACTTGAAGATGCGGCTACAACATTTTACAAAAACCATCATTTCCGTTTCACCAAGGTCCATCCCCAAGGTGTCAATAATAATTACCAAGGTTATTCACCAAGGTATCAGTCTAAATGGTCATCTCTAGAGATTAAGTCTTTACCCAATGCATTGGAGTGCTATCAGGGAGCGCCCTTAAATTTGTATTTATCATCATGTGAGCCACATATATCATCATCAATCATTTCATAAACAACCCATATATCATAAAAGAAATGGGTTTTATTTCATAATCATAACGTTTTAAAAACTGCTTTAAAGACATGATCTTTGTGTCACTTTAAAACCCACCGAAAATGAAGGTGGGTCTCATGTATGTAAATCCCAGAATTTAAAATAAAACAACTTGGTATATATGTGAATTCCACTATAGAAGAGAGAGCTTTGAGTATTCACTTAATAAAATAAAATAACTTTAGAAAAAGAGAGAGACATTTTGAGACGGAAATTCTGCAGCATAACGGCTATGTTACGACGTTTTAGAAAACATTGGAAGGAGAAGGGACATGGGTCACCCACTCATAAATGATCCATAAAGAAGTATGGGAACAGAATATAAAGTATTTAAGAACATGGTAATGAGATTTTAATGACATACCATTTTAAATGAAAAAACATGGAATGAAGACAAAAATTAGATTTCTCTTATGAAAATCTGGCAACATAACGGCGTCACTTAAACCTCAACCAAAAATGAATAGACAAGATCAAATAGGGTCTGTAATCATATGAAAATAAGAGTTAAGTATGATAGATATAGAGGTCATACCCCAACATAATAAGAAGGAACTTGAAATACTTGACATGAAAATAGATCTTGAAAATGAGAAGGGTGAAAGAATCCCTTAAAAATTCGGCAGCTTAACTACGCCACTTAAAACATCAAAATTATGAATTGAAGAGATAAAATAGGGTCTCTCATCATATGAACATGAAATATAAGTATGATAGATATAGAGATCATACCTTCAACATAAAAAGGAACTTTAAACACTTGACATGAAAATAGATCTTTGAAAAATGAGAAAGGTGAACGGGTCCCTTAAAAATTCGGCAGCCTAACGGCGCCACTTAAAACTTAAAAATACTGAATTGAAGAGATAAAATAGGTTCTATCATCATATGAAAATAAGAGTTTAGTATGATAGATATAGAGATCATACCACAACAAAATAAAAAGAAACTTAAAAAACTTGACATGAAAGTAGAACTTTGAAAAATGAGAAAGGTGAACGAATCCCTTAAAAATTCGGCAGCCAAATAACGCCACATTAACATTGTTAAAATAAAATGGTGAGAGCAATAGGGGGTCTCTCATCATATTAACATGAAAAAGACAGTAGGATGAATATAAAAGAACATCCTCCAACATAACAGCATGGAGCATAAAAGAAATGACATAAAAGAGATTACTTGAAAAGAAAGAGGAAGGTATGATCCCTTACCATAAAACGTAACTATTAAAACTCAAAGTTTGGGACCTTGAGGGCTTGGGGGAACCTTGGGAGAACTCCTTGGGAGGTAATGAGACCAGAGATTCGTTGGGTTAGAGTTGGGAGTCGAATGGATGAGAGGATGGCTTGGTATTTATAGGGAAAGTGAGGGGACATGGCATTAATGGCCAAGGGAGAGCTCATTAGTGGTTTTGGAAAAACCATGGGCTTTCCCATGGTATTTTCCCATGGTATTGGCCACTTGGGACACCTCATACCTTATCTTACTATTCATAAGTCGACCATATTGATTACATACTTAATACATCATTTAATGATGTCATTAAACACCCATAACTTAAAAACTGTATTTTCACTATTCATCAAAAATTCAACTTTCTCATAAAAATATCAAAATTTCACCTTAACCAAATATCGATGCTATGATTTCAAAAATGAGCTCCATTTTATAAAAATAATTTGCTAAGTATTTTTAAATAAATACACTATTCACCAAAAATTTATTTTTTTAGAAAAATCCCCAAAAAATACCTTAACATAATATCGATGCTCTGAGTTCAAAAATGAAATCCATTTTATAAAAATATTTTTATAAATATTTTTAATTAAATTTTTAATTAAGAAACACTATTCATCCGAAAAAACTAATACTTGACTAATAATTTATGAAACCATTATTTAACCATTTTATTGAATCACATTACTTAATCAAGGTGCCTAGATTATAGTAATGCTTTATTTAAGTGAGATTACTAATCCATTTGGTCATATTACTATTCCTAAGCATAAAATCACTATTCATAAATTACTATTCATCAAAAATTAAGTTGATCTTATTAGACTCTAAATTTCGTACTGAACATAATTGTAGAAGAAGATTTTTTGAAAATCATTACACATTATTAATTATTTAATGTTTACATAACCATTTTTTTTAAATATCCTTTCTCTAAAATTCACCAAAAATATGCATACTATATTTATCCGGACATTTGAAAAATCATAAACTTCATCTTAAGAAGAAATCAAAAAATTTATTTAAAATAAAGGATTACACAAGGCAGTTACGGTCTCCTTACATAGCCCCTTATCACACCAGCATAAAACCTAAGTGTAAGGTGTGATAAGGTGAGAGAATATGAGGGTGGCTCGGATAACATCGCACAAGTAGTAATGTCTATTAGTTTGAACTTCTCGTGAAGGCGATTCCATTCTAGCTTCACACAATGAAGTTCGGCTTGGGTTTGGTCCAGAGCAAAGCCCATTGGTGCTACATCCTTCCCAAGTTCCGTTAGATGGGCTTCAATTGGTCCAAGACTACTGGGTGAGGCCATCAAATCTTCTTTCTTTATTAATTAACCAAGATCACTTGTATTTAGAGACAAATATCGAAATGTTTAGTTTCTAGCGGTCATATTGACCAATGGTCATATAACAGTCAAAACCCAATGGTCTCATTTTAATTATACTCATGTTATCAAATGAAACAGTTTTTTTGAGTAAAAAAATAAAATAACACACAATATTAGGAAACAATATTTATTCAAAATTTCGGGTCGTTACAGCTGGTATAGCAAAGCTCTTCTATGAATGTCAACCAATAATGGTTAGATTATACTCCCCATTTAATTGTTAGTGTTAGTTTGAATATTTATGGATCACTACACCCACTTTATGTAAAAAGCGACTCAGTTAATTTTATGGTAATAATAAAACCTCTCAGTATTGTATTGGCATGAAGGAGACCCTGTCACCCTATCATGGTATCATCTAAGTACATTGAGAGATTGTTTTTTTAACTCCACGCTAATGTTTTTAAAAGTAGTAGGACTTTTTTGGTGGTCCTATCAATGTGTGCTCTGGATTTGTGGTTGTATTAGAGGAATGGTTTGTCTTGGGGGATACCTGGGTCCCCAAGAAGGAACTCCTTTGGAGTAGTCATGGGCACTAGTTATTCTCTTGCAAAATAATAGTCATGTAATTTGATGCTTCAGTTTCATTCAATGTTCGTAATTTATGATGTACAATCTTTTACTTTCATACCTCCTATCAGAACTTCATGTGAATATTCAATGATGAGATTCTTGATTTCAAATTTTTGAATCTGAGACTACCTCACACATCTCTTGGGGTTGTAAGAGATGTTAAATGCAGTAATGGTCGCTATTACCTGGTTATGTTTTACAACTTGTATGTTCTAGTGCATGAAAGTTAAAAGGATTCTTCATATGGACATGAAACCAAAAAAAGTTTATGGGATATCGTGTGAGTGCATTGATAATTCATAAGGTGCCTTCAACTAAAGGCGTGATGTCTATCTTTTGAAATGGACCAGCTGTCCAAGTTGGGTGCCTTGAGGGTAGTCGACCAGTTGATGTGGGACTTCAACTCCCCTCTGTTTTTCCATGTGAGGTCGGCTGAGAACCGCTATAGGGAATGTTTCATTATAAGACAAGGGAAAGGTAGATGTTGATTGCATCATCTTCTGAAAATGGGGTTGGTAGGACAGATTTAAAAATGGGTTTGGTTTGAAATTAAACCCATAGAATGGATCATAATGGTTGTCATGAGTGATGTTGTAGAACTAAAATAATGACATAAAAGATAGTTCAAATGATATAAATTCCATGATTTTGAATGGGTTCTTAAGTGTTTTAACTCGTCAAACTTTCAAAGGAACCGTCAAGAAATTTCACCTCATAAATAAACATTGGCTTCCATTCTATAGTTTTTGAGTCATGTGATAAGGTGATAATTGAATGTTCATTGGGTAGTTGTAAATGAAACATGGATATTTGAGTATGGATTCATGTCCTCAGTAGGTCAAGTTATTTTCTATTCATTTTATCAAGGCTTATTAGGGATGATAATTTCTTATGTGGGGAGGTTGTTACATCAAATCTTTATTTGATGGTACTGACCATTTATTTTTCTATTTAAATTCATTAAAACTGAATTAATATAAATGCCTACTCATGTAATGGAGGGATTGGGTGCATCTAAAGATCATTTGGATCTCAGATCCCAGGAAATGGAGGAGGCAGACATGAGGGATCGATTTGAGGAAATTGTACCACCCATTCCATAAGGATTCCCTAAAATTGTGTAACTAGTAGTGGTCACCTAGGAAGAATGGTTAGTATGAAAACATGTGGGCATGAGTTCATGGTCATTCAGTCGATTTTAGGTTTCATAAAGTGATCTACCGCACAGTTTACACACGTTTTGTCAAACTATACACCTAGCCCATGCATTGTGACTTATGTACCGGAAACATGCACGAGGTTGGTTCCCAACTTATAAAACCTTATAGAAAAAGTGTTCATAGTTTAAAAGGGTGAGAAATTACAATTTTATCATTAATTAATTTTTTTTGTTTTTTCTTTCTTTATTCCCACCTATCCACCTAATTTTTCTCCACCATCTAGGCACACGAATATCTTATCCTCCTCTATTGGGGTTTTATGATGTATCCTTTGATAATCCTCAAAATAATTAACTGTTGAATGAAAAATACTCAGCTCAATAATACATATCATCTACACACCTATATTTATATTTTTCCCAGCTATCTAATGTTGCATTTTGAAGAAACATGTTTTTCCCTATTTTAGTGGGTTTTTTAAATCTTCTTATTTCGACCATTTTAGGTTGACTCGATGAATTTTATCAAATATGAGGTGTACAATGACTATGATGTATGGTGTCTACACTCTTTCCCATTATTTTCTCAACTTGATGGCATTGAGACATTGTTCCTCTAGATGGGTCCTTCTAGTGATGCATTTCTCTTCCTTGTTAAATTGTTCTAAATGGTTTTCCGTGTTCTTTGAGACAATAACATGTGGTAATAACCATTGTTGGGTGTTTGACATGTCCTTGGACACCTGTTCATGTGTTCCTTATTAAATGGACTGATAATCATTATAACTTTAGTAGGGTACTACCTTGGTTTAATTTTTTACTTAATATGAGTAAATAACCATGAATTTAATCCCTTGATAATGCTTATGCTTGATTTAAATGGACTAGTCTTTGGGTAGTTCCATATTCCATTAGTATGTGAGAATTTAATTTTTAATATCACATTCCATTTATGAAAGTGATCATGCAATTATTAAGTCTCTTACTTGATGTTATATGTGATTACATTCATTTATCTTATGATGTGTTCCATATGCTCTATGCCTCATCTTGTTCTTAATACCTTATGGTTTCCCATATTCATATTACTCAATGTTCCTTGTATCATTGAGTTCATATGTATTAAACCAAATTATTGGATTGAAATGGATTTTATTCTTAGTAATGCTTGGTAGATTGATTTATTTTAATATAATCAATGACATGTGACAAAAGTCATATAAATTCCTTATTTATTTCTTGTGTTCCATTTCTTATACAGGTACCTAAATGATTAATCCTTTTCTATAGTGTCTTGAATACTATGTAATTTCATATAGATTTGTGATTCTACAATAGATTAATGCCTAATGTGTTTATGTCTTGACTTGTGTATTATGAATATCTTTAATAGATTGTTTCATGATGATGATTTTTTATAGCAGGTAATTACATATAGATGGAACATTGTAATATTAATTCATTTACTTATGTTATACGTGCCTTTATTCAGATGTCACACTTGATACGAGTTAAGAGAGAACATGGTCCTTGTATTAAGGATTCCATGGATAAACCCACCATGCTCGGAGGGTAATGACATGAAAAGATAAGAGTGATTCTCTTATTTTCCTAGTACAAGGTTTCTGGTTAGTTTTATATATATTCGTGAGTGTTGTCGTTTCCCTAATAGAGAATCTGAGGAGAGGACCATTTGGAAATATGGTTATGTGATTCCTTTAGTGATACCTATTATTATGTGGGAGATACTTGGTACAGGATCAGAGTCACCATCCCCAAGTGTTACAAGGGGCACTACATTGGTCACCTTGGTAGTACTAAGTGGTATTTGGTTATATGAAGACACCCCTAGTGTCCCTTGGGAATTTGTTTAGATCACAATGTATGGGATCAAGACTCCACCACTAGATTTTATTGATATATAGATTGAATTATTTATTTATATTAGATTCATTCCTTTATTTTTATTATGAGTTTTCATATGTGATTTTGATGCTTCTCTCATGTTTTATTAGAACTCTTTAATGATGGATTTTGAATTCGAACCCAAGCCGAATTACAAGACTTGGGGTATGCATGCTATGTATTGGATAGATAACATGGGCCGTTTTTATATTTATTATACCTTGCATAGTTACTCATTTAGACTTCATTAATAGGAACAAAATATGTGATATGGGATGGGTGTTGGTTTGGGAACCTGTAAATAGTTTCTATTAATTTAATTATTTACATCATTTCATTTAATTATATTGGAACTAAGTTTGTTATCTATTGAAAGAAGTGGAAATTTCTAGACATTGTGGGTTCCAACCTACTGAGATTCATATCTCACACCTAGTTCATGCTCTATTTGGTACCAAATTAGACTTTATGATAAACGGTATAGATGAATGGATGTGAGCTTTTTTTGATTCATGGTTGATATGATTGCTTCATAGGATAGCGATTTAGAGGTTGTTAATATAGATTATGATCAAGATGTTGTGTCATAGTATTTGTATTCATTTATATATTTTGATAGATTATAGAATATAATTGTACCATGTTCCTCGATAATGATATTTTTGTATAGAATCATGACATTGAAATCAATTTGTATCTATTATTGATTATTTCATTCTTCCATTTCATAATTATCTAGAGTGATATTTTTAAATATTTTTGACTTTTATATTCTTATTCTTATTTCATCATCTATTTATGGTCGATTTTTACCACTGTGAATACTTAGATATGCAAGAAAACATTCTCCCCGTGAACACTCCATAGTCCATTACTGGAAGTTAGAATCCAATGGAGTTTTGGGAGATGCACTTGAGGTGTTGTGGAAAACTATATTTGGGAACAATTAAGTGCACAAGGGGTGGAATACTACATGGGTATTGTTAATAAATAAAACAAAGACATTTTTTATGTTTATTAATAGGGTAATCTATTTAATTTAATATTTTTAAAAATACTTGAATGATACAATACGTATACAAGACTCTAAAAATCCATGAATATATTTATCATATGTCCTCATTACTTTCTTAGAGACTAGGAATGTTCTAAATTGAAGATATTAATCACATAAACATTTTTAAAAAATGATAAATTTTGTGTTTACTCAATGTTACATAATTGAATGTCTAGTCCTGCTAACACGTAGTGTGGATTTAATTCCCAACGCATGTATTTTTCGCCAGATGACCTAGAATCAATGTGGGTAATCCTATTATAAATCAAAATGAAATGAAAATAATAGTGGTGGTCTAAATTCTAGGTTTTTTTATTCCATCAGACCATAATAATTCCAACAATATAATGGATTCTTCAAAAGTTAATTATGTGTCTTACTTATTTTTATTTATATGAGTGATAATGAAATTGGATAAGAAGATATCTTGACCATTATATTAGATGATCAAACTTTTAAAATGTAAACTAACTTTGAAACATGTGAAATGATCAATAATAAATAAATATTTAAAAATTTCATATGAATTATATTATAAATCATTGGTTCCACATACAATGGATACATTTATTAGGTCTTAACCAACATATATTTTTTTCAAATTTAATATATAATATATCATTTTCATTATGTTTAACATCGTTAAAAACTAATATATTTCACATATTATTGACATATAAAACAAAAAAAAGATATTTTTCACATAAAACATTAAATTATATTAATTACATGAAAAAATACTTCGTCTGTGATTTATTTCATTAGTGATGATATTGATCACGAAAACCCTAGTATGAGTTTAACATTATTTGAGCCAATGAGTACACAATGTGTAACCCATCTAGTGGTGACCCACACAAGATCCATTGATCTGGTTATATCATCGATTATATATATATAACTTGTATATTCATACCGATTGTCTTGCTTTATTCACATTATTGCTTCAACAATCGCTTTAGTCTAGAAGGATATTCTCCTTATCTATTAGACTTGATAATATGAGTTTGGTGGATAAAAATATATCTATATTTTGAGGGAATATTATATAGATGTTCTTGGTTAATTTAAAATTCTCATGGTCCAAAAATGTTTTACATAATAACAAACCACTCACAATTCTCATAAATGGGTAAATTTAAAGAAATGGAAATGGTTTAGTAACGATTAATTACACGAAGGACCTTCATATTACAAATAACCCAATTTTTTAAGAATTTGATGCATGAATTGGTCACCCAATTAATTACCCAAATAATGTTTTAAAAAAACATATTTCAATACAAAAAAGAGGTGTAAAGAGCTTACACCAGTAGAGAATAATTGGAATACATGCCATAAAATTTAAAAAGTAGGTTAGATTTCATCATCTAGAACATAACTTTAGATCTATAGTGAAGCATGATAGTTAAAATTTGTGTTCCATCTCATACCATAAATCCCTATATTTAATTATGTGCAATCCATAACAATATTGAAAACACCATCACAAAACCCAGAATAATGCATATGATTCTCAAAAAAAATTCAAGGTAGAATGTCATTTAATAATTGAAAAAAAACACTCATAAAGAGAGAAGAGTTTAAGGATAAAGAGACAATGATCTATTGTAATTGAAGTAAGAAAAATCCACTAGGGGTACACCAAAAGGAAGAGTTGAGGCCCAAAAGATAGATACTCAAGTCCACGCACGATAGAAAAGTAACTAGTCATTGGGAAACTGAAAGCAAGCCATCATGTCTGATAAATATTTATCAATAATCCAAAAAAACAACTTCCATTCATCCTCTACATTTATAGAAACTTGAATAATAATTATTATTCATATGATAAGTGATTAATAAATATGTATATGACTCAACTACTTATAAACAAATATCAATTTAATATTTTTATGAATAATAATTGTAGATTATAATATTATTAATTTTTTCAGATAATAATATTTGATATAATAATTAATATTATTTAGAATTTAATTTACATCAATGAAATAGAAATTGAGTGACCCACTAGGATTCATACTCTATGAAATTTATGTTTATTTCATAAAAATTCCACTATTAAAATATATAAACACATAAATTATACCAATATGAGGACGTTAATGTCGCAATATTGACTAGTAATAAGAAAATGTAATGTTTAATATAATTCATTTTTTATGATATCTCATCAAGTAGGATACACTCTTATTCCATTTGTCCATATGCTTGAAAAAAATTTCCTTTAAATTCTGAAATGAACTCTTTTATAAACCAAGTCCATTTAATTTAATTTTATAGTTACATTTTAATCAAATGGTAATTATATCTATATTCATAAAAACGGAAGTGAACATTATTTCATCAACTTATTCATGATATAAAAAATGTACCCATCATCACTATGACCATATTTCATCATTTTTATTGGAAATAAATCTAGGGTGTATCATCTCATATATTAATAATAATCTTAAGTACAAAAAATAGTTACACACTATCATGGATATGAATACCCAATGAAAGGAATACATGTGGAATTCATACTTAATGGATTATTCTTATAATCTACTATATTTGAGATTACAAAGTGATAACATCAAGGAACTTTGTTTCATAAGAATGTGAATACTAGAAAATTATAGATAATATACTATTTTTCACAACATATATTGTTATCTGAAAATGGAATAAAACCTAAGATTATCATCTTAGCAAATAAATGTTATTATCTTAGTAAGTAATTATTATGACCATATCATCATGATGGATATAACTGGACATTATCAAATTAATGTAATTAATAATAGTAATAAGAATGTTGTAAGTAGTTGTATTATTGATAACCATGAATATGAAGGTAATGAAAAATAAAAAAAATTGGTTCGATTACCCAAACTCCAACAACTGGTGACCTCTTGTTTTTCATTGATATTAATAACTTACAAAAAAACATCACTAGAGGCATCATTAAAGATATTATAAAGAATAATATAAGCATTCAATAATATCCAATATAAACAAAAATATAATGAAATTGTTACCATCGATGTATGTTGAAATGTTGATTTTAGCATATCGTACAAAGCCACAATATGCTATCAAATTTCTAATAGATGAAATTTATATTATCAAATTTCTGGTAAACTGATAACTTGACACACATCCTAACATTGTTCCATATAAAATTTATTTTTATGGAAATTATAGTAGAAATTCCCTATCTCCTGATTCAATAATTAATTTTCTATTGTGTATAGTCTTTCTCAAAAAAACATTTAGTTTTCTATAAATCATTGTGGCACAATGCTTTATTATACCATCTTGAATTAATGTTATAGTGAATTTTTATTCCTTATTTTGGTTTAAAATAATATTTCAGAGATCTTACACATTCCATTCTATAATATTTATAAATATGATATAATTCTATTATATTTGTCTTTTCCCTGAATGAAAAATAGCATTATGTTCCAATTGAATCACACTATGAGTATCATAGAACAAGATTACTCGCTCATTACATCTTCTAATCTCCCTTAGCATAATCTTCAACCAAAAAATACCCTTCAAAACTACTATTACAGCTATAAATTCATATTTGGTATTGGATAATGTAATAAAATTATATATCAACAACATTGAACTTGTTTTTAACCCTCCGTGGGAAAACACAAAATTTTTCACGGTCCCCTGGTGTCTAAATATCTGATAAAATACTCAAAAAACCCCAAGTAATGGATTTTTCTCCCCTAGAAATTGATAAAGTTATTCTTTTCCATTCTAAATAAGATGGATCCAATTTAAAAATTCATAGTGTTCCCCCTCAGGGATTGAAAAAAATTAATTGCTAACACAAACTACACATGTTTTATATTTTTAACTACAAATCATTTCATGAATTAATCTATTGATAGTGGATTCATAGTGAAATTTTTTCATGTGATGAAATTATCTATTTATTAATGGGTCCAAAACATATTTATTATTTAAAATGTACGACACATGGGTTATATATTATCCTTCATTGAAATATTCAAAAATTATCATGAACTTTCTAATGTAGTCATTTAAACATAGAAACAATGTTATTCCTCTGATATTTTTTCCTCATCTGTAATAAATTATTATCATTCATGGGATCCTCTTTCTAAAACCCAATAGATAAATTACCATCCAATTTCCTAATCCTCATAGCAGCAAGTGAGGCCAACAACATTTCATCTGCATGCATGATAAAAATGAATTTTTTTTCATCCTATATAATCTATTAATAGTAATGATGATATATTCTCATCTCATAATCTTCATCTGACTTATATACATCAAATTTACAATTACACAGTCATAATTCAATTATTAAGACACTAGACATTTACTAAACTTATAAACGTACTTCTAATTATTATCATCCATGAAACTTACTTGGTTGTTTTTTATATTTTTTTCCAACTCACCATGTTGGATAGTTTTATTCAAATCAATCAATTCAATGTATAGATAATATAATGGAGCAACGATTATCATTGACCAGATAGTTCCATTTGTAATAATGGGTGAGAATATTATCTAGAAATCAGCATATTTTTTTATTGAAACTCTATTTCCACCATCCTTCGTTATGTTACCTATATAAATAATCTCCATCCATCATAATTGAAATCCACATATTTTCAAGAACCTTTTAGATTCTTGAGACACCACCATCGCCCTTATTCTATTGAATTTAAATGAAATCACCACTTCAATCATTGATGGTTTCCATTATTTGATATCATAAAATAATTATAATTTTTTAAACATTATATTTCTCCAATATATACTAATATTAGAATGTTCATATCATCACCAAACCTTTATAACAGCTTTCAAATTATAGATTTCATCCACATATAAGTTAGATATTATGAACTACGTGGATATTCTCTTTCTTATATATCACATACTTATAGTATACCCACTTATGAATCTGCCCCAAAACATTCAAAAATAGATTTTAATTGTATCGCCCTTGGAGTGTTGGCCATGTCCATAATATATTTTTATTTTACTAGAATTTGTGATATTTTGGTAATCATAAATTTATTAACATGAAAAAAACATGGAAATATATATATATATATATATATATAGAAACTCCTTTATCTACCATGTTAAAATCATTCCACAGAATATTCTGATTAAATTGAAAATATCTACACATAATGGCATTTTTTATATCCACATATCTTTATAGAAATACACAATTTTCAAATATATCTCTGATAATGAAATTTTTTTTTTATTTCACATTGATCTTATATCTATCTTTAACATCAACATTAAAAAATTACAAGAAAACAATTAATTTAATGTGGATAAAATTTGATCAATTTAAGAATATAACTACTCCATAAGTTTTGTCATTACTTATCATGCAATACTCATATTAATGTGATATTACATTATGTTTATTATCTCTATCCATATATCAACGGAAGTTTCTAAGTGAAACCTCAAACATCAAACATTGTTTATCAGAGATTGATTTATCATCTCAAACACACCATTCTATATTGTTGTCTCTAGAACCATGTTCTCATTTATTATTACTCTAATCCTATCTAAACACTAAATGTATTGTCTCGTATTCTCACCACTATTTTCCAAATAGAAACACATAAATATGAAATAACATTTGTATAAAAAAATATTTTCTTCGAGAACACTCCCAAAAAATAGCTCCTTAATTCTTTAAAATAGAAATCTATATATTTATATTATATTCTTCCAAAAATTATTCAAAGTATAGGATCCAACATGATTACTAATCTGTGATGGTCTACGAACAAATTTATGATTTAGTTATAACTTCAAATTTATTTTATTTTATCCATATAAGTTTAATGATTCTCATATGTACATACCTAGAATGCAACATTAATATCATCCAATTTCCATATGATCAATATTATTATGTCCTTTTACATTATATCTTTTATATTATTATTATTCTGGTGACCTAGTGTATAATTTCATTAATTTGGGCCATTAGATGTTATAAATTATTTAACTCCAATTATCTTTAAACATCTATAAAAAGAGATATTTCACCCTTTACACTTAAAACAAATTGTTATCTATTATTATGTATAATTGCATACCCCAAATATAGAGGTTGTTCGAAAACATAACACATCATGTTATAAAAATAATAATATTTTTTCCTAAACCATATATGTTCCTTAATTTTATGAGATTCAATAATACTTAATTCTTTGTTGCGATATTGACTTCCCATTTTGTAAAAATTCCAAGAAATTCAACATTAAAAAATTTAATTTTCCTAAAAATGTATCATATATAACTAAAAATGAATCATTGACCTCTAATTGAATGAAATGATGATCATGATTCAACCAATCTTTCCTCCACAAGAGTAGTAACACCTAACAATGGTAGTATTTTTCTCATTTTTTGTACTAGCATAATATAAACCACAAGATGTTGAAAATATTATATTGTTATCTTTATAACACATAGACCTGTTTTAATTTGTCCATTCAACCCACAACTCATGTATATAGGATATAGTCTAGTTTATTTACTATTTCGTATATAATAAGATATTGATTTTCATGATTTTTTATACCTCATAAGGGGTGACCAACAACATATATTAAAATTAAGAACATTTCAATGTGATACATGAATATCCCTTCAGTTTAGATACTCAATTAAGATCATATTGATAATATCCTTGAACAAAAATACTATTTTTCTTATATAACTTCCTATCATAAACACCAGTGCATACAATATTTATAAAATGGAAGAAATTAGTCTATAACATAAAAATTATTACTAGATGTTATGATAACTAATACTAGTAATCAAAAAATCAGGTTGAATTCATTCACAAGAACATCCACAAGCCTTCCTTCAGTAATCTTATGTATAAAACAAACACATCAAGAAATGATTTTTGGGATCCATTTTTTCATACATATTTTCTAATTTATTTATTAATTATATTTTAGTTTTATTTTCCTACATTCCAAAAGTAACATTACGTTCGAATGATATTCTCACCTGTGTCGGTGTATTCCTATTGAACCATTCCCATTCCAAATTCAATATCTTTTCAAAACATACACATGGTATCTAAAGATATGTGTCTTTATAAAATAAATTAACTTACACTTCATTCCCTAGAAAAAAAATTCCATCATATTTATCTATCCAAATATTTCTTTTGTATGACGCAATAATGTCCATTCAGACTTAACTCCTACTAAATGGTAAATCACATAAAAGGAGATAGAGATTAATAATTGATTTACATATGTTTTGTTTACCATTAATCATATCTTATATACCATTTTTATTTAGTAGATTTCCAAAAATTATTTTTATAAAAACACTAAATTAATGACCCTACTTTAACTGACACCTTAAAAAATGATCCACTAAATGTTAAGAATATACCAGTAAAAGAAAAAATTAGGATTCCTCCCTGAAATTATATTATCATAAATATAATGTTTAAGGAACCAACCAATTGTTCAATTTCAACAGAACAAACAACATATAAAAACTCATTAGACTTCTGGTAAATTGAATTGAATAAAATTATTTGATATAAAAAATGGAATTATCCAAGTTATGAACATTATTTGAAAGGGTTTTCCTATATGCAAAGGATAAAATGCACATCCAATTTATATTTAACCAGAATTATATGGGTATACTAAACTAATAATATCATCAATAATATTTAATTTCATTAGATTGAATCAATATATTGTTCTAATCCACTTTTTACACATATCATGCCTTGTGTATTCAATTTTTATTCTATAAAGGTAGTACCCAATTTAATATTTTATGAAACTCCACCAATTTTTTATTTCCACAATATTATCTAATAATCACAAAAAAACATAAATTTTGAATGTGACTAGCAATCTCAAGTTTCCCTATATGCCTTATCAACTTTATTTAGTAAAAAATTATTGAAGAATAATTATAGTTTATTCCCAAAACGTTATTCCCCTCATATTATATCATCATAATATAAGAACATCAAATGCACATGATTCCTCTTTTAGAAATTGATCTACCATTTTCAATATGGCAATCCTAACAACCATAAACTAACTATATTTTGGAAAATTATATTTCAATGAATGAATTTTTTGTAACATGAAATAAAGATTCACATATAAACAATATTAGTTTATTAATATCATTTTGTATTGATTTTGGTTTATATAAGACATTATAAATTAAGGATTTTCTATCTCATCTATTACATTTCTCACATAGCCTCATTTTCTCACAACATTATCCAAATTTTTTTAACCCTAGTCCTATATATATTTTCCAATATAAGGATAATAAAATATGTCTTATTACATTTTCCTTTTATTTGGATGTTTTCTAGTAGTATTTTAATTTTTATAAAAATTTCAATATCAAATTATTATATTTTCTTAAATGTATGTATTATTTCCTGTCATAATTTTACATATTTTTCATCTATTAAAATACAATTTTATTTAATAAAATTATTATTGAACAATTTCGTTTATTCATCTATATTATTTTTTTACCTTTCAAATCATTCTCCAATTTTGTAATTGGTTTACATATACTTTTTAATTCATTTTTTGGGTTATTATTAGTACTTGTTATTATGGGTTAAAATTACCTCAATGTGTTTTATTAATATTATGAGTTATAGATATTATATACGATGTTGAGTGGTCCTGGGATATAACATCCCAATTCATTGGTTAATCCTATATTCATGAAATAATTAACACAAGAATTAATTTCTATGTTTATTAAATAAAATATTTTTAGAATTAAAAAAGTATGCAATTCCATTATTGTTGTTTACAAGTGGTCATAATTGATATGGATATGAGGTTTCAAAGAACATCTATGATTATTCTATTTCCATGAAACATTCTTATGATTTTAATTTATTTCATGCTTTGGATTTCTTTAATATGTGATAAGCTAGTGATTTCTTGATTGAAAATAAATTTATGATCATATATTAATTAAATGCTTCTCTCAATAACGTTCATCATGAGTTTTCTTTTAAATATTATACTAATTATTTTCCTCTATTTGGATACCCCGTAATGAGGTTTATGTGATCATAATATATTACATAATTATTTTTACATGTATTAAGTATTAATAAAATTTATAATAATGTGAATATAAATTATATGTTAATTAGTATTGAATTAATAAAGTAAACATTATATAGTAATTGTTATATGGTTCAGGTATGTGGATTTTGGGTATCATAGAAAGGTTATTATTATATAATAAATAGTGTTATTTTTTATAATTCCCAAATCCAATAAACATAATGATTTTAAAAATGTTCGCATAGTGAGATTTTTAAAAAACATGTAATTAAATATTTTTTATATATTTAATAAAACATTTATATCCATGGATCTAGTAACCCATGTTTTTTAATGATTCACATGATTCTATATGATGATCGAACTCAAGTTTAACTATTACTATTCATCAAGTAATTTCAATATTGTAAAATAGAGATAATTAATTTTATGTAGTATTTATATAGTAATATAGAGAGTATTAGTTGGGACCTAATATATAACCTATAAACATTTATCATAAATATATATGTCATATAATCCATATTAAATATAACCAAAACCTATTTCATTATAAATATAGTGTTTTTTGGGTCACATGATTTTTGGTTAAGAACATGTCTATTATGGAATATGTGTTACCCTAAGATACAAGTTTTATAAAATGAATGTTATATTTTAAAGAAGATTGAAAAAGAAATTATTATTCAAATTTAAATTAATGTCAATAAACTATATTTTATATTTTCAAAAATAGATATTTATATATTATTAATTAACTAATGTTTCATTGAACCCCAATGAAATGTATTTAGATAACTGAGAGACTAAATATGATAGGATCGACTATTGATATCCCGGTTATATATTATCATGCCTATTATATAACAATAACATATTTTAACACATTAAAAATATAATATCATTATATTAAAAGGTTTTTATATTGTTATTTTTGTTACTCTAATTTAATTATTTTAATATTTTACTACATATGAAAAATCACGTTATTTGAGTAGCTTGATATTTTGATGTGAATTGATGGATTGAACATAATTTTTGGGGTATGATATGATAAAAAATGAATAGTACATCGGTTGAATTTTTTAAATTTATATATAATAATTGAAAGCATTTTTATCATGATCGTTTATTTAATATTCAACTGGAATGATGATTAATATAATAATAGAAATATAAATGTAAATATTTAATGAGGAAAATGTTTGTTTATGATATGCGTAAATGGGACAAGAGGTTTGAAAAAAGATAATACAATATGGAATTTTTTAGTATAATGTTACTATATATCATGGTTGTTATATATAATGAATTAAATTGATATTTTTTTCTTTAATCTAAAATAATTATTTATTTATAAATTTATCCAATGGTTATATATATAAATATGAATCATTTAATTGTTGTTATATGGATTCAAAAATTAATTTTAAAATATAGTTCTGGGATATTACCATGTTTACATCCAAATATACAGATTATATAACTACTCATTAATGATATGACATGAAATAATACATTTTGGAAACCTGTTGATGCATTAAAAATAAAAATATGTGGTAAAATTTTATATGATTTATATTATCAATAAATATATCTATGTCACTATTTCAATTTAAAGTCACTAGTAATTGTTTACTAAATAATTTAATAATTAGTTAATAAAATATTAATTAATCATAATATAATTTGATGTTATTATAGAACCATTCTAAGATAATTAAATACTTACCTAAATTTAATTATAGGTAATTAATATGTTAATTATTCATATGAATTTCTAGTTTCTATGAATGTTTGGACCATTATTAATAATTTCAACACATCTTAAACCTATTATTTTACAACAGATTGTTTTGTGATATATTATATCAAAGTACTGTAATAATTTAATTTTTGGAAGTGCTAATAAATATTTAATTACTCTATCGTGTGGTTTGATTCATCTATAACAAATAATTATATTTGATTATGTTACAATCATCAAATCATGAAATATAATTCAATTATATAAATTCAATAATCATTTGAAGATTGATAATGATTTGTAAGAATAAAATAATTCCATCTTGTTGATATTTTAAGTAGTGTTGTGATAACATTAATAATTATTTTATGGAAAATGTAATGTTCAATTAAATGTAAATGATTTAATTAATGATTGAATTTTGTGATATGCTTCTATGATCTGGAATGAATTAAAAATGTAAAATATAGACATATCATAGTTGGGATAGGATAATCTAAATTCTAATTCGAGTGTAGGAATGATTATTTCACAATTAATAAACATAATCTTTTTTAGATTATGTGTTAATGGTTTACATATCCACTCTAGCGGAATGATACATGTGAAAATAGAAAATAGGGACTACGACTACAGAGTGTTTATTCATGTAGTGGTTCGCTATTCTTTGTGTTTACTGAATAAAAAATTTTATGGATCATGGTTTGTATAGAAATGTGAAATTATTTACTATCACTAGGGTATTTTAATCTTTACTGGAAAATAATGAGATAATTTTATATCATTATTTTATAAATGGGTTAGTTTCATTTAAATGAGAGGCTCATTTCCATGATTTTTTGTATGTGATGTGTTAATAAATGTTGTTTTCAATTTAGTGTGAATGATCTATTTTTTAATTATTTGTAGAATTATTTTTTGGATAGAAATGGAAAAAACACTTTCCATGATTATAATATAACCATTTATAGAAATGGGTTGATTTAATAGTTAAATATTATATTTAATAAATGTTAATATTGGTGAATATACTATATTTTTAATAGAGGTTTGACTTTAATATCAGAATACTTTATTCAAAAATTCACTAACTCATAGAGAGTTATGGATCATACATATATTTTGTTATATTTTTAAGTGGTTTATAATTGTATTGAAAGAAAAAAAATCAATATTAAGAAAAATATAGAATTTTTTTGTTTGTTAGTGGAAAAATACAAACCCCATTCATTTTAAAGATGTATAAGTAGTTCCATTTAGTTTTTGTTATAAGTTAAACATAAATTAATTTGTAATGATATTTTTTAAATAAATTATATTTTAAATTTACGAACGAAAATAAGGAAATATATGGGAATAATAAAACACAAGCCAATATTAAGGAATATCACCAAAAAAGTGTGCTTCAATTATATTATTTGTTTTCAATATTGGAAACCATAGTTTTCTAGTTCCATTTTTTATTAATTTATGACCAAAAAATTAATTATTTCCTCCCTTTATTTATAAATCATTATCTTTCAACAATGGTTACAATATTAAAGGAATTATTAATTTTATATTATAATTTTACCATTTTTGAATTGGATCATGTTTCTATCCCACAATAACATTTAATTTGCTACTGAAAGACTAACAATAATTTAAGATGAAATAAATTAGAGTGTTAAATTTAAATTTTGTATATGGTTTTATGAAAACAATGTTTTTTATATATACAATCTGAATATAGATATTTTATAGTTTTCTCACACCATAACATATAATGTAGATTTTTTATAACCCATTGATTTTACTTAGTAGTCAACAATTCAAAACTAAATAATCTTACTTAACAATAACATTATTATGCCTAAATATTCAATATAAAAGTTACATCATCACATTTCCCATTCTAATAGATAATTATTGCATTGGATCATGTTCAGATATAGTTTTTACCTTCTTGAATCGATTCCTCTATATCAAAACATAATATTTTGATAACAATTCAATGCATTTCAATCTCAATCAAATTAAATAAAATATATAAACTTTGGTCTAACACTATCTTGGTATACATATTTATATAGTGATATCTTTTGATTATTTATTAATCATGTATCTTAATATTAATGTTAATAATAATTTAGTAGATATTAAATCCTTCTATATTCTTTCAAAATACAAATATGGATTATGATAAAAAACAACTAGATCTATAATTGATCAAAAGGATGTAAATAAATGAATGAGTAACCAAAATTAGGAACCAAACTTTGATATTTTTTCTACGAAATTTGTTTGTATCTAGGTTCTCCATCCATTGATGTTGATTATATATTAAGATTAAACATATGAAGCAGTCTTCCATGACCCGTTCCCCGGGGCTCATGTCGTGACTACCCCAAGCCCACCTCCCATAGGCAGGGATTGGATACTAGAACCTGAAAGGAATATCCCAAAAATGAGAAGACATTTCCTTTAAACCTATACAAACACACAGACTAGAATGAAACAAGATGCAACCGTGAAGTAAAACTGTTGTAGAGAAAGTGTGTACTGAAAGTAAGGACCAAGAATACAAGCCCTACTGAAAAGATACAACTGTTGGGTCGGAACAAACGAGGAATGATGGCAAGAGGGGGGGTGAATTGCCTTTTAAAAAAAGATTAACAAATTAAAAATCAAAGAGAAAGTGCAGCGGAAATAAAGAGGCAATCACACAAGAAATTGATAACGGAGTTCGGCCAAAACCCGGCCTACGTCTCCGCTCCCAACTCAACCGTTGAGAGATTCCTACCGCTTGCTTTTCAATGGTTTTAGTAAGAAACCCACTAGGATTTGAGGTAGCACTAGGACCTATTACAGCTTGCTTTTAGTGGTTTAGCAAGAACCCACTTGCTTTTGATGGTTTAGCAAGAACCCACTAGCCTTTTTAACGGGTGAAGGCTAGCTCACCAGTGACACAAGCCTTTTAAAAGGAAAGGCATGAAGAAACCTCTTCACACCTTAATGGTGATGTGAAACCCAAAAGAAAGGGGGATGAAGAAAAGGGTTTGGGGTTTGTAGGCACAAACCCAAAATTAAAGCTCAAAATAAATAAAACAATAAAAACCGTAATTGGGAAGACTTGGGTGCCAATGGATGATGGAGTTGATGTAGCGTGCTCTCCCAAGCTTCTTGAGGTGCTCCTTGGATTGGAAGTTGGTTGGAGCACTTGGGGTTCCTTTGAAGTGGCTCGCTGGAGGATTGTCGAATGATGGAAAAAGTGTCTGTTGGCTTCACAAGTGTTCCAGTAGGTGTCTGGGGCTTCCTTGGCCTTTATTTATTGGCATGGAAGTCATTGGGGGCCTTCGGAACCGTTGGAGAAGTCTTCGGAGCCGTTGGAGGCCAAAAGAGGGTTGACTGGTCAAACCCAACGGCTAGTTTGACTGGGCTACCGGCTGGCCGGTGCAGGGCCACCGGCTGGCCGGTGCCTTGGCAGAGGAGAAGTAAATTGATCCAGGCTCCACCGGCTGACCGGTGGAGGACCCACCGGCTGGCCGGTGGTGAGGCAGTAGCCATCACTGTTTGAACCAGGATTCCACCGGCTGGCCGGTGATAGAGCCACCGGCTGACCGGTGGAGCCTGGCAGTGGGCAATGCCTCTGCCAGGTCCACCGGCTGGCCGGTGCTATCACACCGGTTGGCCGGTGGACTGAATTTCAGTCCACTTTGCCAGCTTTCTTGGGCCATTCCTTTGGCAATCTCTTGCCTATCATCCACAACACTTAAAACACAATATTAGATAAATAAGAAGGTGATTGTGATCATGAAAATCAAACAACGAGGGGAACGAGATGTACAACAATCTCCCCCTATTTTGATGATCACAATCACCAAAACAATTAAAGTAAAATACTGAAATTGAAAGGAAATGCTAAGCATGATGAAAAGGATTCTCCCCCAATCAATCAAGAAATTTCTCCCCCTTTGTGATTATCAAAATAGAATGGGGCATAAAACTTGATTGAGGGAAACTTTGAAAAACAAAAAGAGATTTTAAATCAATTGAAATTTTTGAAATGAAATGAGAATTTGAATAACAGTTTGAATTGAAAGTTTTGAATCAAAAATGAATAATAGTTTGAATTGAAAGTTTTGAATCAAAAACCAATTGAATTTTGAAATTTGAAACCAAATGAAAATTTTTGAAATTGAGAGTTTTGAAACCAAGTGTTGAAATTGAAAGGAAAAAATTTTGAATACACAAAAAAGCTTAAAAGATCCTAACTCCCCCTAAATAAAAACAAAAAGTCACCGGGGAGAGGGATTTTGAAAAGTGATGATTTTAGGCCCGGAGAGACTCGCTAGAAGGGATTTTTCAATCCAAACTTGTCTCATAGCGGGTCTTCTCCTATAAAATTCGTCCGAAAAGAAAAAATATTTGGGTTGACCGTACCGGGCGTTTTTACAATTACATTCATAAATAAGGTGCCCGGTCTTCTTGCAATAATTACAAAATTTATAACTAGAGCTCCCCCTTACAAAAACAGTTGGAGCATGGGAGGAGGAAGCTTGGTTGGTGTAGCCAAGTCCATTGGTGGTTCTAGATATTCGTTGGGAACCTAAGAGTTTGGACAAATTTTGTTCACCTTGGGTGAACTTGGCTAGGGATTCCCTTAGGTCTTTGATGGTTGATTCCATGGAATCAACATTTGGGAAATTTTGGATTTTGAGGGACATCTCCTTCTTCTCTTTGAGAAGTTGTTCTTTTTCGGAGGAGAGTTTTTTGAAAGACTTTTTTAAAGCAACAAATTTTGACGATAATTCTTGAAAACCTTTTTCTAATTGGTCTCTAGCGTGTGAGAGTTCTTCATAAGATAAATGATTTAAAGAATTTGAATTTGAAGAACATGAGGAAGAGGAATCGGAAGAAGTTACCTCATGGAATGCCATTAGGCATTTTGTACCTTGGTTGCTCGAGGAGGAGGAGGAAGAGGATGATGAGGTGTCACTCCATGTCGCCTTTGAAGCCTTCTTCTTTTTCTTCTTGGCCCTTTTCTTGTGAGGTGGGCAAACGGGCTTGATCTTTTCGTCGGGTTCTTGCTTTTGATCGGATTCTTGCTTTGGAGCCTCGCTAGTACCTTCATAGGTTAGTTCTAAAAATTTCCAAAGATCGTAAGAAGTAGTGCAAGAAGAAATGCAATTAAAAACATTACTATCTAACCCACAATGTAGAGCATTCATGGCTTTGCCATCAAGCTCGAAATTTGCAATGTCAGCGGGGGTCCATTGAGATTCATCGGGAGAGGAGAGAGAAAATCCTTGCATAACAATTTTATAAATTGGATAGCTAATGCTTTTTAAAAAAGTAGTCATGTGGGTTTTCCAAAAAGAATAATCGGTTCCATCAAAGAATGGAGCACGATCCAAAGAAAAGCCTTCGGGGGATTGAGAGGAAGAAGCGGTAGAAGCCATCACAATGGATCTTTGAATTTGAAACCGTTTAAGGTATTACTCAAATTATTCCTCTGATACCAATTGATGGGTCGGAACAAACGAGGAATGATGGCAAGAGGGGGGTGAATTGCCTTTTAAAAAAAGATTAACAAATTAAAAATCAAAGAGAAAGTGCAGCGGAAATAAAGAGGCAATCACACAAGAAATTGATAACGGAGTTCGGCCAAAACCCGGCCTACGTCTCCGCTCCCAACTCAACCGTTGAGAGATTCCTACCGCTTGCTTTTCAATGGTTTTAGCAAGAAACCCACTAGGCTTTGAGGTAGCACTAGGACCTATTACAGCTTGCTTTTAGTGGTTTAGCAAGAACCCACTTGCTTTTGATGGTTTAGCAAGAACCCACTAGCCTTTTTAACGGGTGAAGGCTAGCTCACCGGTGACACAAGCCTTTTAAAAGGAAAGGCTTGAAGAAACCTCTTCACACCTTAATGGTGATGTGAAACCCAAAAGAAAGGGGGATGAAGAAAAGGGTTTGGGGTTTGTAGGCACAAACCCAAAATTAAAGCTCAAAATAAATAAAACAATAAAAACCGTAATTGGGAAGACTTGGGTGCCAATGGATGATGGAGTTGATGTAGCGTGCTCTCCCAAGCTTCTTGAGGTGCTCCTTGGATTGGAAGTTGGTTGGAGCACTTGGGGTTCCTTTGAAGTGGCTCGCCGGAGGATTGCCGAATGATGGAAAAAGTGTCCGTTGGCTTCACAAGTGTTCCGGTAGGTGTCCGGGGCTTCCTTGGCCTTTATTTATAGGCATGGAACCCATTGGGGGCCTTCGGAGCCGTTGGAGAAGTCTTCGGAGCCGTTGGAGGCCAAAAGAGGGTTGACTGGTCAAACCCAACGGCTAGTTTGACTGGGCTACCGGCTGGCCGGTGCCTTGGCAGAGGAGAAGCAAATTGATCCAGGCTCCACCGGCTGACCGGTGGAGGACCCACCGGCTGGCCAGTGGTGAGGCAGTAGCCATCACTGTTTGAACCAGGATGCCACCGGCTGGCCGGTGACAGAGCCACCGGCTGACCGGTGGAGCCTGGCAGTGGGCAATGCCTCTGCCAGGTCCACCGGCTGGCCGGTGCTATCACACCGGTTGGCCGGTGGACTGAATTTCAGTCCACTTTGCCAGCTTTCTTGGGCCATTCCTTTGGAAATCTCTTGCCTATCATCCACAACACTTAAAACACAATATTAGATAAATAATAAGGTGATTGTGATCATGAAAATCAAACAACGAGGGGAACGAGATGTACAACAACAACTACAACTGAAAACAAAAAATAGCTCCTAAGGTCATCCACTAGGGATCCTACATGAAGGGTAGGAACATCTCTTCTCTACAGTTCTCAACATCAACTATTACCGCCATCCACCGTCAGGTTCTTACTACCTGAATCTCAATCAAGGATGCCCGTTATCTACACAAGACACATAAAAGTTCCGGTGAAGCCCGTTCAGGGGTGAGTATAACAATACCCCGCAGGGACACCAAGACCCCCGACGGTCTCTTATAATTCCACAAAGGAAATCCACAAACATGACCTCAATCAATAATCACAAAGAAAAAGACACAGCTTAAACCAGGTATAACTGACTACAGAAGTACTGATGATTAGCCGTAAGTCTAGATCATCTAACTCTATCAAGAGTAACTGCTATTGAACCACACAATATAGTTAGGTAGTAACCCCCTCAAGACCCACATTGGATTGATAGGTGTTGATTCACACAAAATTTATGGGTTTTGATTCACATAGAATCGCTCGGTGTTGATTCACACAGAATCGCCAGGTGATGATTCACATTGAATCGATGGGTGAATATTCACACAGAATTTCTCTTCATTATTCACGTCTAAGGAAGAGATAGGATTCTTGCTCATAGTACGTTTGTATATTGGAGAAATTTCTTCTCAATCCATCATACAATTTTTTATGGACACGAAGTCCCTCGTAGAATTTATCCAATGATATGTCACGTCATAAGGGTTCCAATTAAATAGACGGTACATTAACCGGACGTATGGTATGTATGTTACAGAAATTTTAGTGCCAAGGGCCCAGTTAGATTCGGGGTCGATCTAACCCAGCCCTACTCCAACATTCTTCAAAACTCTCATAGAGTACCTTAAAAGTACCGTCTCGCTCCAATGATCATATCTCCATGGACATTTAGTCAATCGTAGGTATGGTTCACCTGATACGGCCTTTTAAGAATTTCGGGGCCTGGGAGGGGTCCTAGTTTGGTCGGACTGACCCAATCCGTGTCTGACCCATCCTAGTTGGGCTGGGCTATAGACTGGCTCAAACCACCTCGTGCGGGGGCGCCCAGTCCGCCTACCGAATGGCTCAAAGGAGTCATTTGGCTCTTTGACTGGTGGTACTAGGAAGAACTCCCTCATCACATGCGGGACCCATTAGGAGTGTCTCCGCTTACGCCACTTTGTGGATTTGAATCAGCAACCCATCAATCTCGAATGGATATTTTAATTGGCAGCGTAGAGTGGCGTTGCCCCATCATCTGTGGGTCCCAGAGGGAGAGGTTCCCTAACTTTGATGCGGCTTCAGGTCGTGGCATGTCTCACCACAACGCGCAACCCCCCCCCCCCCCCCATCTCTGTGGCTGGCCACCTGACCATCCACCATAGCACAACCCTCCTCTACAGCCATCGAGCGCCTGCCGCCGCATTGGCCTATGGGCACCGCCGCACTCGTGCTACACCATTGAATCTTCCACGGTTCACTGGGTGATTTCTTGTGGTCTTTTTTTCTTTCCTCTCATGCCTCCATGCCTGTAGAGACCCGAAGCTTGACGTACATGGACATTACATTACTTTTGCAGCATACTTAGTACATAACAAAAACACACACACAAGGACCGTAATAGTTTAGTGTCTTTGGAAACTCAGAACGTAATCTTCTAATCATGGTGAAAGATCTTCAACATCTCCCATAAAGATCTTCCCTTTTTTTTCTTACCTAAAACCTTTCTTTATATCCTGGGGAAAAGAAAACATAAAATGGTGAGCTCAAATGCTCAATAAGGGTAAACAAAAGAAATACCAATCACATCATATTCATAAGAACATATCTTTTGGAAATCTTAACCTGCAAAAGAGATCATAATTTCCTAACAATGGATAAATCATACTAGTGAAATGTAATCCCAATAATCATAACATAAAACATGAAACTTTGTGGCATACACACATAATCATAGAGAATCATTTCTTATTAGTCAAGACTCATTGCCAAGACTATCTTAGTGGACAAAGTCCTTTTCTGAACCGAGTTCACTCCTCGTTTCAGTCCTGTTTCACTGAACCGGTGTAACCTACCGTTCCAGCCATTTCTATCTCATGAGATATAAAATCTTTACCCAATGCATTGGAGGGAGATATAGGTCCCACCCATATCATAATGATACCATTCTTATGTGTGCCACAAAATCATAAAACATACATCATAGCATAACCCATGCAATAAAAATGGGAATCTTAAACATCAGGACATCATAAAACAATTCATATAAGATAAAGGAATTCATAAAAATATTTCCATCACAACAAAATCGAATCAATGTAATAATAGGGATATAAACAGAACCCTATATTATCTTAGATGGAAAATAATTTTGATAAAACACTTGAACTCCATTCTTGAGGAAAATATCCTTTTTACTTCAAAAAAAATTTTCCTTTCTTAACATGTCATACAATTTTAAACTAAAAGAAGTTGATCAAAAATAAACTTGAAAACTTGTAAGGGAATATTCTTGGAAATAATGTTTTAAAAATCCATTCATGCCGTATAAGTTAAAATAAAACATTCTTCTCGTACTTTTGTCGGAAAAGTCAAAAAGTACCTTGTACGAAAAACGACAAAAGATTCATTTCATATCTTTTACTAAAAACTCACCGAAGGGTAAAATTGGATTTAAACAATTGTAGGTGGATGGAAATAATATTACATATTGAAGAAACATGGATGTGGATGATAAAATACACCCTAGTAAATACCAAAGTATAAACAATCTCGGATAAAAATGAGATTGTGATATTTCCCTTACCTTAGGTCCGATTTGCTTTGTAAGTGTCCGAAACTCTTGTATAATGATTTAAATAATGTCATTTACTTATTCCAGAATCATAATCACTGTTATTATATTATATATGGTTCACTTATGACTTTATTTTACTCGTTCTTTTGTAAATTCCATGTTAAAGAGTGTTTTGGGTAAAATCGATTCATTTGTCATCCGTGTTTTGACTTGTAATTATTCATATGATTACATAGATCATGATTACTTAATTCCAGAATATAAAACATGATTTATATAAAATATATATTCAGAATATACATATATAATATATCAGTAAATGAAATAAATACACCGTTCATGGAGATGGTAGGTCGTACGTACGCATGAACGCTGTTTTCGTTTCCTTATTGAGTTAAATGGAATTAAGTTGATGACATACATATATACATAAATCCAGTATCTTTATAATGTCATATATTTCATTATTATTGATTATATATACTTTATAATTATTCTTAAATGGTTAACATGGAGAATGAATCTCATCGCGTCGTGGAGAAGGTAGTCCATACGTACGCACGAGCGATGATATCGTTTCCATAATTATTGAATTGAATTGGAGTGGATGATACAATATATCAGAATAATTATGATGTTATAATAACTACGTATAGTTATTCTTTACACCATTATACCCATCCGTGTAAGGTGTTGGTGGAAAAACAGATTACACCACGGCGTGGAGACGGTATTCCGTACGTACGCACGCGTGGTGATTTTGTTTTCCGTAGGATGGATAGAAGGTGAAATGGGGTTGTTTCATATTTATAATAACAAATCAGTATATTAGTGATACTGATGTTATTACTTTATAATGAAACAACTAAAGATGAAGAAGTTGAAGAAGAAAGAAGCTTGAAAGAATCGGGAGAAGAAATTATCACTTCTTCGATACGCCTCTTTGAAACCTCCTCTTAGGGCACTAAGATTGGTCTTTAAAGTATACCAGAACCACTAGGATGTTTCTAGGGAAGTGGAGAAGATAATTTTTCAGGGGTTATCTGAGCTTGAAATCTCAAATTGGTGTGAGGAGGAGAGGGAGGAGGTGCCCTTTTATAAGTGAGGAGAGGGGCACCTTTGGAATTCTTAAAAATATTAATTTATAATAAATCTAACCCCACTTAAAAACCTCCAAAAATTACTCATATTCGAAGATTAGATGAGATAGGGTTTTAATCTCATCAACCAATCAAATTTAGACAGGTTTGGATCTTATTTTAAACCTTATCATTTTGATTTATCCTTATTTAATCTATTTAAGTTTATTTGTGGTAATAAAATTCTACATTTTAAATAATAACAAATAATTACTTATTAGTTGTGAATTTTCCATAATAGTTTACTTTATAACATTATAGACCATATAAATTTAAATTTATAATTTTTAAATATTTTTGTGATTTTTAAACAATTTTATAATATGTTATTTTTAGAAAATAACAATAGTGTCAATTTTGACACTATTCATTTATTTGAATTTAAATAAAATATATACAGAAGATATGTTCGAACTAAAAGATTTAATAGATTCATAAAATGTCATAAGTATCTATAAAATTAGTTGATTACATTAAATAGTTCATATAATATTTATTTTATTATTTTTAAAACCATTTATTTGGTTTATCTCTTAATAAAAAAAATTACTACAATATTTTTGTATAATTATTTAATATAATGATTTGTTGCATAAAAATTTAAAATAAAATCCTATGATGAAGATAAATCTATTAAATTTCACAATAATACTTTTACTCTAATTTATCATCTTAAAATCACAATATTTAAATTGTTATATTTATTAAATTATGAAGGTGACAACTTTGGCATCATTTAAAATAAAATAATATAAGTGTCATAATTGCTTGTATAAGACTCCAAATGGTCAAATATTCGACCATTGGATGATTATAGTTTAAATTAACATGACCAATAAGTTTTGGTCAGGGTTTTGTGCCTTTTATGGTCACTATTAGTTTAATAAAAACTATATTCTTGATTTTTCACTAGATAAATAATTTCTGCATCACTATTGTGTCACAATTAATGATAATTATTTAATCCCAAAAAATCCTAAATAAATTCTCATGATGTATATAATTTTTTTATATTTCTGTAGACAATTAATGTTCTAAGTTTCATGAAGTTTATCACTAACTTAAAATTATTATACTTATAAGATTTAAGAGAGTGACATGTTGTCACTTTCTTTGGTTTTAATAATAATTAAATTATCTTCACGGTCAAAAGTCCATAAATTGAATCTAATCCGACCCTTAGTTGATATGGGTTTACTTTTATTCATCCAATATAATTTTGGAATGTGTTAGGATAATTTTATAATATTATATTTTCCCTTAATTACCCGATTTACCTTTAACTATGGTAAATAAAATTTACCGTAGTTACTATTCATAATTCCCAAAAATAAAAGGTAGCTTATTAAAATAATTTTGACCCACTGATTTCAAATATGGAATCCATTTTTCCAAATTCAATACACAAAAGTTTCAGAAATTAAATTAAAATAAATCCCGTTGTCGAAAGAAAACGGGTTTTTCTTTAAAACATTGCAAAAGATTGAATTTATTTCACCTACGAATTCAAGGTAAAATCAATGCTAATGACATAAATTATCTTAAATGGTAAAAATATATTCTATTTATACTTTAAAACCATTCAATATTATAATTTAACCACATAAGATATTACGATGAAAAAAAGTTGTTTTTAATTAAAATATAGCGTGTTTTTACTATTCATTAAAATATGAAAGTCATCAGAATAAAATGAAAAATTTATCCAAAGTAAATTTTTATTTCTTGATTACAAAGAATAATTTTACTTTGTCAAATGGAACTTATAAACATGTCAAAAAATAGATTTAAATTGGGTGCACCATCAAAAGGCGGTAAAAATGCATTTTTTGAAAAATACTTATTTTACCCGAAAAATTTATTTTGTTCTTATAACATGTTATAGAAAATGTGTAAGATGAATAATAATGTTATAAAATTCAAAATTTAGTTAATACTATTCATAATGGCTAGTTCATAATAATATTATAATAATATAACGTTGTTTAGTAAAACCCGGTATTGCGTACAACACACGCTATCGAGGAAGGTCGTGATTGCGTGTAATGCAGGCCAAGCTAGGGTTGCGTGTTGTGAAAGAATCCTTCGTTGTTTCGTATAACATAATCCAACCATATTTCATTTATACATTGAATATATATATATATATATATATATATATAAACTCAATGTTGCGTAGAATAACTAATATCAAAATTGTGTGTAACACGATCCAAGAATAGTGTTGGGTATACTGCAAGCTAATACGGTGTTGCGTATAGCGCAAGGAAATCTTGGTGTAGCATAAAACACAAGAAATTAATGAAATTAAATGAATATTTTTCATAAAATCTTGGGGCGTTACATTCTACCCCCCTTAAAATGAATTTCGCCCTCGAAATTCGTCGGGGTTATAAATGGGTTACTACGCGAAAGTTTGTTTAATAGAAACCCACATCGTAAAAAGGAATACCAAAACATGGCTTTAAAAACTAAAGTATGAAGTGTAATAGTTACCCAAATTAACTCGTCATTGGGTTTCCACGTAGGAGAACATAGGTGAAAATATGGATATGGAAGAAAAATCTAACCATCAGGTTCTGATGGAGAGTGGTAGAGAACATGGCTATAAAAAAGCCAACAATCACAAAGCTATAGATTTGTGATGATCTAAGGTACCATCTGATTCATCGGATATAAGGGAATTAGGAAAACATTTTTGGTTTTCAAAATCATTAAAAGAAATACTTACATGATTTTGGTACAATCTTACTATTGTTTGTGAATTGAACAATTTCCACTTCATCCCTTAAACAAATGAAGTTGAATTTGTTATTCATGATGTGTTAGCAGGTCATGTGATAGAATGATGGGTCATTCCATCTCTTTCAAACAAAAGGTTAGCAAAAGTTATAAGTCCATCTTATGGTTAGATTAATCGTATATGGTTCCAAAAAGGAACTTATACTTCATATATCATACCGCTTAATAAAATAAAACTAGTTTCTACTAAACAGGGACTTCCTGTAGGCTAGTGGAAAGCGATAAAGGCCTGTCGCACTTTGGTTGTGGGTTCGATTCCCACATCCTTGTCCGACACGATGGGCTATCGCCCGTCCTGCAGGTTGTCCTTTTTCTAAAGCTATATTACTATAACATCCCATCAATAATATCGAACAAAGTTTTATCCTAACTTATGTCCAACATAATCCATTCCAATCTTTAGGCTTATCTAAAATACTTCGGTCCATGCTCATAGTATAAAGAAAACGATTGCTTGAAATGTCATCAACCAAGCATGTGAATACCATCATTTATCCCCCATATATCTTGTTGGCCACATTCCAATCATGTGAATACCTTAATCATGTATTCTCTTGAAAAATGAATACCCATTAAACCTTAGTGAAAACATGAATGCTGTCAAAAGTTAACTCATTCCAAAATCCAAAAATTCTATATACTCAAACCATGATATAACCTTCTCCTTATATCAGTCATGAGCTCATGAATACTATCAAACATTTAATTTTCTCCTTATCCCTTCATTATGCGCATATCATCTACATTCCAAAAATATCTGAATAACCTTTCATGGTTACTGGTACCATTAATCATACACTTTCAAAACTCAAGGAAAGGCAACAGTGTAACAATCCTTTGATTTTTCTTTATTCCATAGTACCATGAGATTACTTATACAACCTTACACATGATAAACCTATAATCATTCCACTACATTCTTAAACCATTGACTGAGCTTCAACAATTCTTTCATCTCACATATCATTTGTAGTTTCTTCATCATCATCAATATAAATACTACCCATACGACAATACTGATTCTCTTCACGAGACTTTCCCTTAGGGCATTGGTTTTCATAATGCCCATACATTCCACATTTAAAACATTTAACCATTGTTGATGTCGTAGCAATACCATTATCTGCATCCCTGGTGTTAACTGAACCTTTTCCTTTGCACTTACTGGCTTTGTTTCCTTCTTTTCCACACCCAAAGCATCTACTAGTTCCTTTGAAACATTCTCCTTGATGCCTCTTCCCACATGATTTACATAGGGTAAATTGAACTTTCTTTCCTCCATGATCATCATGAAACTCCATCTTTCTCTTATTAGCCGAGTTAGGAAACTTACCAAATTTTACTTTATTGATCATATTATGAGATTGCTGATTCGGCATAATAATGATGTTTGGACTTCCAAATCCCATTTCATTTGGTTCCTCATGAAGAATATCATTCCATTGTCCATCATATCCTCCATTATCGTGAATCATCTTGTTTCCAGCCATTTTCTAAAACCCAAAAAGAATAGTGTGAGAGGCAAAAATCATAATAACGGGGGAGTAACTTCAATATCTAACATCTTTGGTTTAATCTAATATTGTTACCATAGTTCTAGGATTATATCCTATACGTATACTTATCCTTAGGTACATCCCTATACATACCTTAGAAATATCTCTAGGGATCTCACTAACGTTTTCGCATCCTAGTTTCCAAAGGTTGACTAAACCTTTCCTCTGATACCAACTGTAGAGACCCGAATCTTGACGTACATGGACATTACATTACTTTTGTGGCATACTTAGTACATAAAAAAACACACACACAAGGACCGTAATAGTTTAGTGTCTTTGGAAACTCAGAACGTAATCTTCAAATCATGGTGAAAGATCTTCAACATCTCCCATAAAGATATTCCCTTTTTTTCTTACCTAAAACCTTTCTTTATATCCTGGGGAAAAGAACACATAAAAGGGTGAGCTCAAATGCTCAGTAAGGGTAAATAAAAGAAATACCAATCACATCATATTCATAAGAACATATCTTTTGGAAATCTTAACCTGCAAAAGAGATCATAATTTCATAACATGGGATAAATCATAGTAGTGAAATGTAATCCCAATAATCATAACATAAAACATGAAACTTTGTGGCATACACACATAATCATAGAGAATCATTTCTTATTATTCATGACTCATTTCCAAGACTATCTTAGTGGACAAAGTCCCTTTCTGAACCGAGTTCACTCCTCGTTTCAGTCCTGTTTCACTGAACCGGTATAACCTACCGTTCCAGCCATGTCTATCTCATGAGATATAAAATCTTTACCCAATGCATTGGAGGGAGATATAGGTCCCACCCATCTCATAATTATACCATTCTTATGTGTTCCACAAAATCATAAACCATACATCATAGCATAACCCATGCAATAAAAATGGGAATCTTAAACATCATGACATCGTAAAACAATTCGTATAAGATAAAGGAATTCATAAAAATATTTCCATCACAACATAATCAAATCAATGTAATAATAGGGATAGAAACAGAACCCTATATTATCTTAGATGGAAAATAATTTTGATAAAACACTTGAACTCCATTCTTGAGGAAAATATCCTTTTTACTTCAAAAATATTTTTCCTTTCTTAAGATGTCATACAATTTTAAACTAGAAGAAGTTGATCAAAAATAAACTTGAAAACTTGTAAGGGTATCTTCTTGGAAATAATGTTTTAAAAATCCATTCATGTCGTATAAGTTAAAAGAAAACATTCTTCTTGTACTTTTGTCTGAAAAGTCAAAAAGTACCTTGTACGAAAAACGACAAAAGATTCATTTCATATCTTTTACTAAAAACTCAACGAAGGGTAAAATTGGATTTAAACAATTGTAGGTGGATGGAAATAATATTACATATTGAAGAAACATGTATGTGGATGATAAAATACACCCCAGTAAATACCAAAGTATAAACAATCTCGGATAAAAATGAGATTGTGATATTTCCCTTACCTTAGGTCCGATTTGCTCGTAAGTGTCCGAAACTCTTGTATAATGATTTAAATAATGTCATTTACTTATTCTAGAATCATACTCACTGTTATTATATTATATATGGTTCACTTATGACTTTATTTTACCCGTTCTTTTGTAAATTCCATGTTAAAGAGTGTTTTGGGTAAAATCGATTCATTTGTCATCCGTGTTTTGACTTGTAATTATTCATATGATTACATAGATCATGATTACTTAATTCCAGAATATAAAACATGATTTATATAAAATATATATTCAGAATATACATATATAATATATCAGTAAATGGAAAGAAATACACCGTTCATGGAGACGGTAGGCCGTACGTACGCATGAACGCTGTTTTCGTTTCCTTATTGAGTTGAATGGAATTAAGTTGATGACATACATATATACATAAATCCAGTAGCTTTATAATGTCATATATTTCATTATTATTGCTTATATATACTTTATAATCATTCTTAAATGGTTAACATGGAGAATGAATCTCATCGCGTCGTGGAGAAGGTAGTTCGTACGTACGCACGAGCGATGATATCGTTTCCATAATTATTGAATTGAACTGGAGTGGATGATACAATATATCAGAATCATTATTATGTTATAATAACTACGTATAGTTATTCTTTACACCATTATACCCATTCGTGTAAGGTGTTGGTGGAAAAATAGATTACACCACGGCGTGGAGACGGTATTTCGTACTTACGCACGCGCGGTGATTTTGTTTTCCGTAGGATGGATAGAAGGTGAAATGGGGTTGTTTCATATTTATAATAACAAATCAGTATATTAGTGATACTGATGTTATTACTTTATAATGAAACAACTAAAGTTGAAGAAGTTGAAGAAGAAAGAAGCTTGAAAGAATCGGGAGAAGAAATTACCGCTTCTTCGATACGCCTCTTTGAAACCTCCTCTTAGGGCACTAAGATTGGTCTTTAAAGTAGATCAGAACCACTAGGATGTTTCTAGGGAAGTGGAGAAGATAATTTTTCAGGGGTTATCTAAGCTTTAAATCTCAAATTGGTGTGAGGAGGAGAGGGAGGAGGTGCCCTTTTATAAGGGAGGAGAGGGGCACCTTTGGAATTCTTAAAAATATTAATTTATAATAAATCTAACCCCACTTAAAAACCTCCAAAAATTACTCATATTCGAAGATTAGATGACATAGGGTTTTAATATCATCAACCAATCAAATTTAGACAGGTTTGGATCTTATTTTAAACCTTATCATTTTGATTTATCCTTATTTAATCTATTTAAGTTTATATGTGGTAATAAAATTCTAAATTTTAAATTATAACAAATAATTACTTATTATTTGTGAATTTTCCATAATAGTTTACTTTATAACATTATAGACCATATAAATTTAAATTTATAATTTTTAAATATTTTTGTGATTTTTAAACAATTTTATAATATGTTATTTTTAGAAAATAACAATAGTGTCAATTTTGACACTATTCATTTATTTGAATTTAAATAAAATATATACAGAATATATGTTCGAACTAAAAGCTTTAATTGATTCATAAAAGGTCATAAGTATCTATAAAATTATTGTATCACATTAAATAGTTCATATAATATTTATTTTCTTATTTTTAAAACCATTTATTTGGTTTATCTCTTAATAAAAAAAATTACTACAACATTTTTGTATAATTATTTAATATACTGATTTGTTGCATAAAAATTTAAAATAAAATCCTATGATGAAGATACATATATTACCTTTCACAATAATACTTTTACTCGAATTTATCATCTTAAAATCACAATATTTAAATTGTTATATTTATTAAAGTATGAAGGTGACAACTTTGGCATCATTTAAAATAAAATAATATAAGTGTCATAATTGCTTGTATAAGACTCCAAATGGTCAAATATTCGACCATTGGATGATTATAGTTTAAATTTACATGACCAATAAGTTTTGGTCAGGGTTTTGTGCCTTTTATGGTCACTATTAGTTTAATAAAAACTATATTCTTCATTTTTCACTAGATAAATAATTTCTGCATCACTATTGTGTCACAATTAATGATAATTATTTAATCCCAAAAAATTCTAAATAAATTCTCATGATGTATATAATTTTTTTATCTTTCTGTAGACTATTAATGTTTGAAGTTTCATGAAGTTTATCACTAACTTAAAATTATTATACTTATAAGATTTAAGAGAGTGACATGTTGTCACTTTCTTTGGTTTTAATAATAATTAAATTATATTCATGGTCAAAAGTCCATAAAATGAATCTAATCCGACCCTTAGTTGATATGGGTTTACTTTTAGTCATCCAATAGAATTTTGGCATGTGTTAGGATAATTTTATAATATTATATTTACACTTAATTACCCGATTTACCTTTAACTATGGTAAATAAAATTTACCGTAGTTACTATTCATAATTCCCAAAAATAAAAGGTAGCTTATTAAAAAAATTTGAACCCACTGATTCCAAATATGGAATCCATTTTTCCAAATTCAATACACAAAAGTTTCAGAAATTAAATTAAAATAAATCCCGTTGTCGAAAGAAAACGGGTTTTTCTTTAAAACATTGCAAAAGATTGAATTTATTTAACTTACGAATTCAAGGTAAAATAAATGCTAATGACATAAATTATCTTAAATGGTAAAAATATATTCTATTTATACTTTAAAACCATTAAATATTATAATTTAAAGTGGGTGCGCCATCAAAAGGTGGCAAAAATGCATTTTTCGAAAAATACTTATTTTACCCGAAAAAATTTATTTTGTTCTTATAACATGTTCTAGAAAATGTGTAAGATGAATAATAATGTTATAAAATTCAAATTTTAATTAATACTATTAATAAAGGCTAGTTCATAATAATATTATAATAATATAACGTTGTTTAGTAAAACCTGGTATTGCGTACAACACACGCTATCGAGGAAGGTCGCGATTGCGTGTAATGCAAGCCAAGTCAGGGTTGCGTGTTGTGAAAGAATCCTTCGTTGTTTCGTATAACAGAATCCAACCATATTTCATTTATAAATTGAATATATATATATATATAAACTCAATGTTGCGTAGAATAACTAATATCAAAATTGTGTGTAACACGATCCAAGAATAGTGTTGCGTATACTGCAAGCTAATACGGTGTTGCGTATAGCGCATGGTAATCTTGGTGTAGCATAAAACACAAGACATTAATGAAATTAAATGAATATTTTTCATAAAATCTTGGGGTGTTACAATGCCTCCCGATATGCCATTATCTTTGTGTGGCTCCTAGATTCCAGATTATGACGAGTTGGATGTTCTTCCTCTGAAGAACGCGGCATGAACGAAGAAGGAGAGGGTCAGGGCTTTGTTAATTTGTCATGAACCCCCCGTGTTAGCATCATATGAAGCGGGATATTATTCAATTCATCAAGATAAACATTAATAAAAAATATATAAACCCCCTTACTTGAGAATCGTTGGAGTCATCACGGTGGTGGAAGGAGAATACATGCTTTGACGAAGCTGTCGGTATTCGTTGTTTCTAATTTGAAGCCTCTGACGTTGTCCAATCTTCTGTTCCCCGTCATGGAAGACAAAGCGTTACTTCGTCATAGGTTCCTCACTTGAAGAAGCCATATCAAAATCCAAACCCAGGGCCTCATATAAATAGATGGGGGAATGGGTGAGTAACGCACTAATAAATTAATTAGGTTCATTAATTAATGATCCTCTCAATTCCAAATGGTGTGGTTAGAAATAAAGTAGAGTCAATCCATTAAATGGCTTGATAACACAGAAATCCCGCCACCTCCACTCAACCACTGGAGAAAAATAAAATAATATCAACAAGCTATTTTATTATTCTTTTAATAGTCTGAAAATTTATCTTCCCCCCCCCTGACCTATTGCGGTCGAAGTGAAGCTTTCCTCAAGAGAATCTTGGCACTGTCGATTCAACGGTGCTCTTGGATTTCAATTTTAAGCACCGACTCCATGTTTAGAAAAATCCTCTCGTACGTTTACTAAACGTACCTTAAAAAAGTTCAAAAATTCAATTTCAGGCACACTGGGCCTCAGAATCATGCGCCGTCAATTTTAGAAGACTAGTAATAATTCCAAATAATTTAAAAAAATTACATGGAATTTTTGGCTCTTTACATGATCCCCACTATAGGTATTTTCATCCACAAAATCAACAATAAAACTAGATGAAAATGGGGGTACTGAGAATGTATATGAGTCTCCCACTCCCATTTTCTCTCTTGGAGATTCCCATGTTGCCAACAAACTCCCTCCATAAGAATCGACTGCCCATGAAGGACCCGCTTCTGTCGATCCTCTATCTCCAATGGGAACTCTGCCAACGTCACCCCATCGTCGATGTCCAACCCGCCCCAGTTGATAATGTGTGATTGATCTTGGAAGTATCTCCTCAGCTATGACACATGGAATACATTACACACCTATTGCATTTGTGGGAGAAGTGCTATATGGTACGCCACCTCTTCTACTCTACTGAGGATCTGAAAGGGTCCAATGAACCTCGGAGATAGCGTGCTGCCCCAGCCAAACCTATGTAATCCTCATCGGGGTGAGGCCCATAGGAATACATGGTCTTCCTCCCCAAACTCCAAGAGTATTCATCTCTTGTCGGCATAATACTTATGCCGGCTATGTGAAGTCTTCATCTACTCTAGGATGATCTGCACCTTCTTTGTGGTATCTTTTACCAACTCCAGTCCCTTGTGTGCTGACTCCCCTGGGTATTTCCAGTAAACAGTTGATCTTCCTGGTCAATTGTACAAGACTTCAAATGAATCCATGACGATGGTGGAGTGATAAAAGTTATTCTATACGAACTCCACCAGAGGTTGGCATTCCACCAATTGTTTCCAAAATCAAGGACACAAGCACGAATCTTGTCCTCGAGTGCCTGTATGGTACGCTCCATCTGACCATCTATCGGAGGATAGAAGGAGTTCCTCAAGTGTAGATGAGTCTCGAACACATCCTAAAATCTCTTCCATAATAGGTATGTAAAACGAGCATCATAATCTAATACTATTGTCAATGTAACCCTATGAATCCTTACAATCTCATGTACGTGGTGATGTCTCAAACTCTTTACTGATCCCTGATCTCAAATGGGTAGGAAGTGGGTCGACTTCATGATTCAGTGAACGATCGCCTAGATGGAAGCATGGTCCCTGGACACATTTGGTAGACCCATCACAATGTCCATGAATATACCATCCCATTTCCACTCAGGTACCTCTTGTGGCTAAGCTAAGCCTGCTTGTAGCTGATGGTTAGACTTCATTTGCTGGCGAGTTAGGAATCAAGATACAAACTATGCCACTACTTTCTTTATCCATGGACACCAGTACTGATGCCAAAGGTTCTAGTATATCTTTTCTACTCCAAGATGTACCACTAAAGGGGATTTATGGAACTATATCAACACATCCTCTTGTAGCATCACTAGTACCATGGTGATCCCTCTAAAAAATTTGGCATGTTAGCAACCTTAAGAAAATCCATCAGGAGCCTTTCCTGAGGATATCTGAGCAGTTCGGGCCATGCAGTCAATGTATCTAATCCTAGCCTCTTGAATTCGAGGACGAAGTGGGGGAGTGATAGCCCTATACCGAAGGTAAGATGCTCCATCTCTATCCACGAAGGATATCTACAATGTGGACAGTTTCTCTATCACCTCACTCAGTAACTATTGAACAGACCTCCTGCAGAGTGCATCTGCTACTACGTTACCCTTCCCAAGAGTGTAGACATTCTCAATGTCATAGTCCTAGAAAAACTCTATCCATCGTCATTGTATCGGTTTCATGTCCTTCTGAGAGAATAATTACCCGAGACTCTTGTGATCAGAGTAAACAATAAACTGTTCACCCATCAAGTAGTGTTGCCACATCTTCAGTGCAAAGAACACTGCTACTAACTTCAGGTCATGGGTAGCGTAGTTCTGCTCATGAGGTATCAACAGACCCGAGCCGTAGGTGATCACCACTCGATCCTAAATTAGGAAACAACTGATACCGGTCGCTGATGCATCGTAGTAGACTACATACCCAACACCCCCTTCTGGTAGCCTGAAGATGGGGGAACTCATTAGTCTATGCCTCAGCTCCTAGAAATTTCAACTGGCATTTCCCCATCCACAAGAAATTCTTCCCCTTCTTTGTCAAAGCTGACAAGGGTGCCACTACCAAAGAGAAGTCCGGTAAAAATTTCAAGTAGTACCCAAAAAATCCTAGGAAACTCCACACCTCAGTCACACTCTTGGGAGGTTTTCAGGAAAGCATCGCCTCTATCTTCACTGGATCCACAACAACTCCAGCCTTTGATATAACATTCCCCAAGAAGTGGACGTCTCGTAACCATAACTAGCACTTCGAGTGCTTCCCATAAAGTGGGTGCTCTTAGACTATATCCAGAACAATCTCCAGGTGTGTGGCATGCTCCTCCTTCGACGCCATGCATATCAAGATGTCTCTAATGCAGACCACTATGATGTGATTGAGGAATTTCTAGAAGATCCTGTTCACGAGACCCATAAACACTGTTGGAGTGTTGGTCAAACTAAAAGGCATAACCAAGAACTCATTATGTCCATACCAACATCTGAAGGCTATCTTCGATAAATACTCATCCCGTACCCAAAGATGGTGATAGCTATATCTAAGATCTATCTTTGAAAACCAATGAGATCCCTTCAGCTAGTCGAATAGATCATCGTTCCTCGGTAGAGGATACCTGTTCTTCACATTCACCTGATTCAGGAACCAATAGTCCACACAAAGCCTCAAGCTCCCAAATTCCTTCTGGGAGAACAATATGGGGGATTCCCATGTAGAATCATTAAGCATTAGAAACCCCCTTCTTTGTACGTCCTCTAACTGTACCCTTAGCACAAGATGCACCAAAGGAGCCATCCAATATGATGGTGTAGATATCAGTGTCGTCCCGGGGTACAGGTCGATGTAAAATTCTACATTTCTGTGTGGAGGTAGTCCCGAAACATCATCGAGAAAGACATCAGCATATTGGTCCCCCACTAAAAGATATCTTGGACTCCTCATGTCAACTGCTCATAGGGTGAGGCTAGCCATCCAGTGAGTGACCAACTGCACCCTCCGCCGAGAAAGTCCATCATATACTGCAAAGGTTTCCTTTTCACTGGTTAAGGAAAACTTGATACCTTCCTCATGGAAACACCAAACATTTCTCCTAAAACAGTCGATCTAAGCATGGAATGTGGATAGTCAGTCCATACCCATGATGACGTTTTAAGGCCTCGATGCTACTACTAAGAGATCTCAACCTAAACTCTCACCTCCAAGAGTGATCTCACACTATCTGCACTAGTGTGTAATCATTTAATTCTCCCCCGTAAGAGTCTATAATCACAAGGATTGAGCCAACAACTCCATTGGAATTTCCAAGCTTAGAAAGAGTGAAATTAAAATGAAAGTGTGACTTGCACAGGTGTCTATATGTACTACAGATAGGGTGGAATACACATAGATAGTACCTATAATCATCTCAAGAGCGCCATGATCATAGTCCTATATTGCCCGTTGTAGTGCTCAACCTTGTCCACCTGCTTCATAGGGTTAGGGTGGACCACCTAGTGGTGGTGGATACTATCACGACCCGTCCTCGGGACCCGTGTCATGACTACCCCAAGCCCACCTCCGATAGGCCACAGGATGGCGACGAGCACCAAGGCGTAAATCCTGAAAAAAAAGGGGAAGGCATTGCCTTTATAAAGTAAACAAACAACATAGAGTAACCCAGCAGATGTAAACACTAAGTAAAACTAGGCACAAGAGTAAGTGCGGAAAGTAAATGGGCCAGAATACAAACCCAAACTGAAAGTAACATACAACGGGAAAGAAAGTACAGCAAATGAATGTAAAGTAGCAACATCGAGCCGTCCACTGGAAGTCCCACCTAAAGGGTGGGTACAGATAGCCACCTCAGCTCCTCGGGTCCAGCCGTCCGCTTTGAGTACGTCCCTCCTAGTGGTCCACCTCCAGGTACCGACTTGTTCCACAAGCCTCAACCACGATCAGCGTTGTCCGTCGTCTACATCCAACACAACGTAGTACGGGCATAGCCCGTGCAGAGGTGAGTATACGCTACTCAGTAGGGACCCCGAGACCCCCGAAGGTCTCCCAGAATCCAAAAAGGACAATACAAAAAGGAAATATACAATCACGAAGTAACAACTCACACTACCTAGGTATATGCGCATACATATACCTAAGTCATCAATTCCAGTTCGTCTCCAACACCCGAGCCCAAGTTCGATCGCGTCCACAAAAGATAGTACAACCCAATCCACATAGGAAAGCACAACACAATCCACATAGGAAAGCAAGTCAATCATATCGAAGATAATGATTGAAAGTCAAGCCTCAGCTCACACAGGTATAATTCTTCGGTGATAGGGATGATTAGATATATCCACTGATTCATCTAAGCTGGGACCCATGTAGGATACTAAACCAGTCAAGGTTCCAAACCCACATAGGATTTAAGTGTATTCTTTATTGCCATCGAACCCACGGAGGATTTCAGTATGGTCTTCTTCGCTTCCGAACCCACATAGAATTTCAGTGCAGTCTTCATCACCGTCGAACCCACATAGGATTTTAGTACGGTCTTCATCGCTGTCGAACCCACATAGGATTTTAGTGCAGTCTTCATCACCGTCGAACCCACATAAGATTTCAGTGTGTTCTTCATCACTGCCGAACCCACATAGGATTTCAGTGTAGCCTTCATCACCGTCGAACCCACATAGGATTTCAGTACGGTCTTCATCGCTGTCGAACCCACATAGGATTTCAGTGCAGTCTTCATCACCGTCCAACCCACATAGGATTTCAGTACGATCTTCATCAGTCGCAATCGCAGCCAGCTCTAGGGTTCCCACACACAGCATGCTCATTTCCAGGAGGGTTCGCTCCACGAGCCAAGGGGTCGATAAATCAACTGACACGTAGTCTGGAGTTTATGTATCCCAAAGTTCCATCTCGACAAGAGGAACTCAACGTGACAGACGGCGCGTCAATCGGACGCCCGGTCTGAGAGTTATTGGCTTTTTTGTTCCAGGGGCCCGGTTGGTTTTTAAGTCAAAACCAACCCAACCGCACTCCAACTACGTCCAAACCTTGAGCGGAGTAATCCAAAAGGTCTGTCTCACTATGAGGAATCCAACAAAGTCGACGACATGTCAATCGAACGTCCGGAGCTCAAGTTATAAGTGTTTCCGCTCTGAGGGCCCTATTGGTTTCGTGTTTGAACCAACCCGTCTATACCCAAAGATCTCCAAAACATTGAGTGTAATATTCCAAAACGACAGACTCGATCGAAGGATCGCATCACAACTGACGGTGCGTCGATCAGAGGTCTGTAGCCCATGTTACGGGCATTTGAACAATTGTGTCAGAGAAAATGGGGTTTTGCGCCCGGACCAACCCGGCCCAAGACCACCTGGGTCGGCCCGAACCGGGTCGACCCGAAACTGGGTCCGGGTCCGGCCCATTAGGGCGTGGCTCGGCCCGGTGGGCGCGCTCTCATGGCCCGTGTGGCCAGCTCGGCCACGCCGAGCTGAGCAGAACAGGGGGGTGTGTTGCCCCGCTGATTGAGGAACCGCGACCCCCACATGGGGGGGTCAATGCTTCGTCTAGCCAGGGGTTATGACCCCCGGCTTCTTGGAAGCCGTCCGGCCCGGTCCGTTCGGCCGGTTCTACTATCATGAGACCGCCAGGGTCCCACCCCTCCGAGGTGCCGGCGACCGGCGGTTCCGGCCTCCCCGCCTTGCACCGCCGCGGCTTCGAGCCGCGGCCTTGTCCGACTGGCACGGCGCGACGGCGTCACGCCCCTCCGTCGCGGCCCCGCTCTGGCCGCAGTGTCTTTGTGGTTATCCGGCATGGCGCGATGGCATCGCACCCCTTCGATGTGGCTCGACTCCATCCACGGGTTCGTTTGGCCTCAACGGCGCGGCGTGACGGCGCCACGCATCTTCGCCACATTTCCCCATGTTTCCGCACGGTGTCGTTTCACCACGCCACCTTCTTTCAAACCTCAACAAACACAATCATCAATGTGGGAGGAGGGTCGGCCATGTTCGTGTGGTCTGACCTCTCCCGTTATTACGATAACAGGCATCCCAAAAAGAAGTTAATGAACAGAAAAGGAATAATTCATGGGAAAAACAATTAAACCCTACCTCAAGCATTGAAGAACAAAGGTTCGTCACGGGGAAGGGATGTCATGGAAGAAAGTTCCGAAAGCGTCGTCGATATCTCGGAGAAGAGAATCGTTGGTGTCATGGTACACGGCGTCGTGTCGTTGATCTCCAATGATTCGGTGTCCTTCGTCATCCTTCGTCGGAGGCTGGCGTTCTTCGTCAGCGATGGTGCTTTCTTCGCGTTCTTCAAGGTAGAAGATGAGGATTCCAAGACTTGAGCTCTCCTCTTCAAATCCTTCTCTCACAACGAACAACATAATAAAATAAGGCCTTGTCTTATCTTATTTCTCATGCCAACTATTTTTGAAATTTAAAATCAGATCACGATTTAATTATCAAGCATTGACCAACTAATGAGGCGTTTAACAATCCAATTAAATGCGAGAGTTGACTTGTCATTAAATAGGGGGTGTGGGTGAGTTACCTTATTAAATTCTCATTGGAGTTGAAAAGGAAATAAAGGGTTGGGGCTCGTGTGGGCCCCACCTCACTAATATCCTACCTAGGAGTTAGGGTATTAGTGGGTCCCACTCCAACCATCATGCATAGGTTTACGCTACCCTAAATGAAAATAAAACTGGTTGCACAAATTTTATTTGTATTCTTTAGTTCACCCAATTAATTAAAAACCTCACCCGAGCAAACACAACTCCGGAAAAGGTGTTCCTAAACAATTATCGGCGTTGCTGTTCCATCGGTGCCCTCAAATTTCGATTCCGAGCACCGGTTCAAAAGTTAGGAAAACCCACTCGTTCGTTTACTGAAGGTACTCGAGCTAAACTTTAGAAATTGATTCCGAGCACACCGGGCCTCGGAATCAGGTGTCATCAGTAACTGCGTTCTTGTAAAATTCCAAAGAGAATTAAGCAAAAAAAATTCCCTTGAATTTTACGGGTCTTTACATTACTCCCACCTCAGGGATTTACGTCCCCGTAAAGATACATCATAAACTAGGGGAACAAATGTGGGTACTGTGCACGCATCTGAGCCTCCTGCTCCCAAGTGCTCTCCGGGAGGTTCCCGTGCTGCCATCTGATGCGCACTAGAGGTATCAACCGTCCACGTAGGACCCGCTCCTGTCGATCCTCGATCTCCACCGGAACCTCTGCAAAAGTCTCCCCATCGTCAATGTCCAGCTCCCCATGGTCGATGATATGCGTCGGGTCGTGCACGTATCTCCTCAGCTGAGATACGTGAAAGACATCGTGTCTCGGTGCAACTGTGGTGGTAAAGCCAGGCGATAAGCCACCTCGCCTATCCTGCTGAGTACCTGAAAAGGTCCGATGAAGCGCGGAGACAACTTGTTACCTCGGCCAAATCACTATAATCCACATCAAGGTGAGACCCACAGGAAGACGTGGTCGCCATCCTCGAACTCTAGTGGCCTCCGCCTCCTATCATCATAAGACTTCTACCAGCTCTGAGCTATCCTCATTCGCTCCTAGATGACCTGGATCTTTTCTGTCGTGGCCTGGACCATCTCTGGTCCCACAAGTGCTAACTCCCCAGGTTCTTTCCAGTATAGAGGTGATCTTCATGGCCGACAGTACAATGCCTCGTATGGTGCCATCCCGATGGTGGAGTGGTAGCTGTTGTTGTACGCAAACTCCACCAAGGGTATGTGGTCCTCCCAGCTGCGACCAAAGTCGAGGACACATGCACGGAGCATGTCCTCGAGAGTCTGAATGGTCCTCTCTGTCTGACCATCTATATGAGGGTGAAAGACGGTGCATAGACGTAGCTATGTCCTGAATGCCTCCTGAAACCCCTTCCAAAGCCGGGAAGTAAAGTGAGCATCTCGATCGGAGAAGATAGATGATGGAACACCATGAAGTCGTACAATCTTCTGAATGTAGAGACGTCCCAAGCTCTCTACTGAGCCCTGCTCTTTGATGGGTAAGAAGTGAGCCGACTTGGTGAGTCAGTTGACAATCACCCAAATGGAGTTGTGACCTCTAGAAGTACGTGGAAGTCCAGTCATGAAATCCATAGATATCATGTCCCACTTCCACTCCGAGACCTCCAAGAGATGAACCAAGCCTGCCGGTACCTGGTGTTCTGCCTTCACCTGCTAGCAGGTGAGGCATCGAGAAATGAACTCTGCCACAGCATTCTTCATACCCGGCCACCAGTGATGTCGTCTGAGATCCTGTTACATCTTCTCCACTCATGGATGTACCGCTAAAGGGGAAGTTTGAAACTCTCTCAACACCTTCTCATGTAAATAAAATGGTACCATGGTACGTCCTATGAAAAGGACGTCGAGCTCTCCTCCTAAATAGAATCCATTAGGTGCCTGTCCTGAGGATATCTGTGCACGCCATGTCTCACAATCAGTGTCCTCACGTTGTGTCTCTCTGACCCGCTTCAGTAGTGGAGGAGTTACTGTGAGTGACTAAAGAAAGGTTGCTCAATCTCTATCCATAAAGGATATCTGCAAAGCGGCTAGCTACTCGGTCGCCTCCCCGAGTAGCTGAATTCCCATCCTCCTACTGAGATCATCGGCTACTACGTTCCCCTTTCCAAGAGTATAGACTATCTCAAATTCATAGTCCTGGAGGAACTCGAGCCATTGTCGTTGTCTCAGATTCAGGTCCTTCTGTGAGAAGATGTACCTGAGACTCTGGTGGTCAGAGTAGACTGTAAAGCGCTCACCCATCAGATAGTGTCACCACATCTTCAGAGCGAAGACCACTGCTGCTAACTCTAGGTCATGGTTAGTGTAGTTCTGCTCATATTGCCTCAACTGATGTGATCCATAGGGGATCACGACCCGCTCCTGCATCAGGACACATCCGAGTCCGGTCCCTGATGCATCGCAGTAGACTACGTACCCTACTCCCTCCTCTGATAGCCTCAAGATAGGCGCGCTGGTCAATCTCTATCTTAGCTCCTGGAAGCTCTGTTGACATCTCTCTGACCACACGAAGGGTTTCCCCTTCTTCTTCAAAGCCGAGAGTGGTGCCGCAACTCTGGAAAAGACTGGAACAAATCTCTGGTAGTACCCAGCTTGCCCCAAGAAACTCTGCACCTCCATCACACTCCTGGGTGGCTCCCAAGCTAGCATTGCCTCGATCTTCACAGGATCCACCGCAACTCTTGCCTCAGAGATGATGTGTCCCAAGAAGTGGACCTCACGTAACTAGAACTGACACTTCTAGAGCTTTCCATAAAGCTGGTGCTCTCGGAGTGTGTCTAGTACAACCCGCAAGTGGTAGGTGTGCTCCTCCTCAGTGGTTGAGTATATCAAAATTTCGTCTATGAAGACCATGACAAATTGATCGAGGTATGGCTGGAAGATCTTGTTCATGAGACCCATGAACACTGCTGGAGCTTTGGTTATGCCAAAAGGCATAACAAAAACTCATAGTGGCCATACCAACATCTAAAGTTTGTCTTCTGCACGTCCTCGTCCCGAACTCTGAGCCGATGATAGTCTGACCTGAGGTCTATCTTCGAGAACCACCGTGCTACATTGATCTGATCGAAGAGGTATTCAATCCTTGGTAGAAGATACTTGTTCCTCACGGTCACCTGGTTCCGGTGATGATAATCGACACAAAGTCGCAAGCTCCCGTCCGCCTTCTTGGAAAAAAAATCAGGGAATCCCAGGGTGAAATACTGGGTCGGATGAATCCCTTGCCCTACAAGTCCTCCAACTGTTCCCGTAGCTCTCGAAGCTCAGCGGGGGCCATCCAATATGCTGGAGTGGATATTTGGGCTATCTTGGGGTACATGACAATATAATTGTCTACCTCTCTACAAGGAGGTAGTCCTAGAACGTCTTCAGGGAAAACGTCCGCATATTGATCCACCACTACAGGAAAACTAGGACTATGCACATTAACTGCTCCTAGGATGAGGCTAGCCAACTGATTAGTGATGGGTTGTCCTCTCCTCTGCGTGAGTCCATCCTTCACTGAAAAGGCTCCCTTCTCACCGGTGAAGGAAAACCTGCTCCCGTCGGTGCGTACACACCGCACCTTGTGCCTAATACAGTCAATCTGAGCATGGACTGCAGATAACCAATCCATGACCAAGATGACGTCGTAAGGCCTCGACCCCACTACGTGAAGTTCCTAGCTGAATCTCTCGCCTCCTAGAGTAAGATCACACTGCCAGAACCAGTGCGTAATCGTCGAGTCTTCTCCCGTAGGAGTCTCTAGCTATAAGGATCGATCCAACGGCTCTGTCAGAATCTCCGAGATCCAAACAAGGGCAGCGGCAATAAAATAATGACTCGCTCCTATGTCTATAAGAACTACAGCAAGGGTAGAGTAGACACAGATAGTACTTCAAATCATATCTGGCACGCCGTGGGCGTAGGCCTCTGCTGCCTGATGCTGAGCCTATCTCTAGCCGTCAGCTCGCTGTGGTCAGGGTGGACCTCCTGGTGGTGGTGGTGGTAAAGCCTCAAAGCGGCGCCCACCACCTGCTTCTCAGCCAGCTCCCCTGCCTCATCCGCCTGCTCTCAGCGGACCGCCACAGTTGACCCTCTACCCTTGCCTAGGTGGCCCCTCAACCGTCTGCTCCTCCTCTGCACGGCGGGTTGGGCAGTCACTACCCATGTGGCCCTGCCCGCCTAATATGTAGCACTGTCTGCTCCTCGGAAGGCTGGCTCTGCTCCCTGTGCCCCGCACCTCTAAGCTAGTGTCCTGAGGTCGTCTGCCTGATGGTCTGGTCCGCCTGGACCACTGTGACATCCGTCGACTGCCAGCTGCAGACGAATCTGCTACTTGCCGCCCTGCGGTAGGTCTCGCTGCTGGCGTAGGCTCAGCAAGAAAGCTCTCTATGAGAAGATCTCGCTCCAGTACTCATGTCTGTGTCGGAATGCTGAGGGAGATCATCGATGCCCTGATATCATGCCTCAGTCCCTTATCGAAGGTTCGATCCTGGAAGAATGGGTCTCGTACCATGTCTATCGAATAGTGCGAGAGGTCGGTAAATCTCGCCGAGTACTGGGAGACTGTCATGCTCCCCTGCCGTAGCTGTAGAAGCTCCTGGATGTGCACTGCACGGGGGGTGGCTGGGACGAACTTCGAGTGGAAGAGGCTCTCACAGTCTGTCCAGAGAAGTGATGCCTTGTCATGCACCTGGAGCATCAGGCTCCACCATCTGCCTACTGCTGCGTGCTGGAGGCTCGCTGCGTGGATCACCATGAGGTTAGCCGGTGTCCCCACTAACCTGAAAACACACACAACCACCTCTAGCCAATCCTCGGCTGCCTGAGGGTCTGTCTCCCCACAGAACCTATGTGGCCTCTGATGCTGAAACTCATGCAGCGCACTAAGGTGAAGTGCACTATCAGCGGTTGGGGCAGGTAGCATCGGTGGCTCGGCGGGTAGAGGTACCGCCTGTGCCTCCGCTGTCAAAAGGCCCTACACTGAGGCCTCGTCGCTCGGTGGGCTCTCATCTCGCACAACACTCGGAACTCTAGCTGGCTGCCATCATGGGGCCATCTTGAAAAGAAATAGGTGTGCCACGGTCAAATAGTATACCTCATGAGCTGATACAAGGTAATCACAAAGAAAGATTTTGAAACACACATGCAATCAATGTTTTCGTACACTGAGTCAGAAATCAGAAGTTAGGGTCCTGGTGTACGGATACGTCGGCCGCCGCACCAACACTGGACTCCCTGGACTAATAACCACACTCAATACCCTTAACACTATTGCTTCACATAGAAGAAAGATAAGAGTCTTGAGTTCTGCGGTAGAACTGAACTCCTTTGATACCAATTTGTCAAGAACTGTCCTCGGGACTCGTGTCATGACTACCCCAAGCCCGCCTCTCATAGTCCAGGGTCTGGTGACTAGCACCATGGCGTAAATCCTGACAAAAAGAGGAAGTCATTTCCTTTATAAAGTAAACAAAAACCATAGAGTAATCCAACATAAGTAAACACTATATAAAACTGGGTACAAGAGTAAGTATGGAAAGTAAATGGGCCAGAATACAAACCCAAACTGAAAGTAAAGTACAACTGGAAAGAAAGTACAGCAACTGAAAGTAAAGCAGCAACGTCGAGCCGTCCACTGGAAGTCCCACCTGAAGGGTGGGTACAGATAGCCACCTCAGCTCCTCGTGTCCAGCCGTCCGCTTTGAGTATGGCCCGCCTAGTGGTCTACCTCTAGTTACTGACTTGCTCCACAAGCCTCAACCACGATCAGCGTTGTCCGTCATCTGCATCCAACACAACGTAGTGTGGGCATAGCCCATGCAGGGGTGAGTATACGCTAATCAGTAGTGACCCCGAGACCCCCGATGGTCTCCCAAAATCCACAAAAGATAATCCACAAAGGAAAGATACAATCACGAAGTAACAACCCACACTACTTAGGTATATGCCCATACATATACCTAAGTCATAAATTCCTGTTCGGCTCCAACAGCCGAACCCAAGTTCGATCACGTCCACACAGGATAGTACAACCCAATCCACACAGGAAAGCACAACACAATCCACATAGGAAAGCAAGTCAATAATATCGAAAATAATGATTGAAAGTCAATTCTCAGCTCACATAGGTATACTTCTTCAGTGATAGAGATGATCAGATATAGCCACTGATTCATCTAAGATGGGACCCACGTAGGATACAAAACTAGTCAAGCTGCCGAACCGACATAGGATTTCAGTGCAGTCTTCATTGTTGTCAAACCCACGAAGGATTTTAGTATGGTCTTCATCACTGCTGAACACACATAGGATTTCAGTGCAGTCTTCATCACCGTCTAACCCACATAGGATTTCAGTACAGTCTTCATCACTGCCGAACCCACATAGGATTTCAGTGCAGTCTTCATCACCGTCGAACCCACATAGGATTTCAGTACGGTCTTCATCGCTGCCGAACCCACATAGGATTTCAGTGCAGTCTTCATCACCGTCGAACCCATATAGGATTTCAGTACAGTCTTCATTGCTGCCGAACCCACATAGGATTTCAGTGCAGTCTTCATCACCGTCGAACCCACATAGGATTTCAGTACGGTCTTCATCAGTCGCAGTCGCAGCTAGCTATAGGGTTCCCGCACACAGCATGCTTGTTTCTAGGAGGGTCTGATCCACGATCCAAGGGGTCGATACATCAACTGACATGTATTCCGGAGTTTATGTATCTCAAAGTTCCGTCTCGACAAGAGGAACTCAACGTGACAGACGGCGCGTCAATCGGACGCCCGGTCTGAGAGTTATTGGCTTTTCGGTTCCAGGGGCCCGGTTCGTTTTTAAGTCAAAACCAACCTGACCGCACTCCAACTACATCCAAACCTTGATGGGAGTAATCCAAAAGGTCCATCTCACTAGGAGGAATCCAACAAAGTCAACATCACGTCAATAGAACGTCCGGAGCTCAAATTATAAGTGTTTCCACTCTGAGGGCCTGGTTGGTTTCGTGTTCGAACCAACCCGGCCATACCCAAAGTTCTCCAAAACCTTGAGTGTAATATCCCAAAACGACCATCTCGATCCAATTATCGCATCACAACTGACGGTGCGTCGATCGTAGGTCTGTAGCCCATGTTATGGGTGTTTGAACAAACCTGTCCATGAAAAGGGGGTTTTGGGCCCGGACCGACCCGGCCCAAGACCCCCTGGGTTAGCCCGAACCGGGTCCAGGTCTAGACCATTAGGGAGTGACCCGACATGGTGGGCGCGGCCCTGCCCGGTGGGCGCGGCCCGACCCGGCCTGGCGCGCGCTCGCGGCCCGCGTGGCCAGCTCGGGCACGCCGAGATAAGCGGAACAGGGGGGCGCGCTGCCCCCCTGATTGAGGAACCACGACCCCCATGTGGGGGGCCGCTACTTCGGCCAGCCGGGGATTATGACCCCCGACTTCTTGGAAGCTGGAGGGCCTGTTCCGGCCAGTCGGTGCTGCTACCGCGGGACCACCGGCGGCCGGCGGTTCCGGCCACCCCGCCTTGCACCGCCGCGGCTTTGAGCCGCGGCCTTGTCCGACCGGCGCGGCACGACAGCGTCGCGCCCCTCCACCGTGGCCCTGCTCCGGTCGTGGTGTCTTTGTGGTTCTCCGGCACGGCGCGATGGCTCCGCGCCCCTTCGCTGTGTCCCGACTCTAGCTTCGGGTTCGTTTGGCCTCAACGGCGCGGCGTGATGGCACCGCCCATCTTCACCACATTTCCCAATGTTTCCGCGCGGTTCCGTTGCACAGCGCCCCCTAATTTTGAACCACAACAAACATAATCATTAAAGGGGTAGGAGGGTCGGTCGTGTTCGTGCGGTCCGACCTCCTCACGTTATTACGATAACAGGCGGCCCAAAAAGAATTTGATGAATGAAAAAGGAATAATTCACGGGAAAAAACAATTAAACCCTACCTCAAGCGTTGAAGAACGAAGGTTCGTCACGGGGAAGGGACGTCGCGGAAGAAGGTTCCGAAAGCATCGTCAACCTCTCGGAGAAGAGAATTGTTTGCGTCGCGGTACACGGCATCGTGTCGTCGATCTCCAAGGATTCGGCATCCTTCATCATCCTTCGTCGGAGGCTAGCATTCTTCGTCGGCGACGGTGCGTTCTTCGCGTTCTTCAAGTAGGAAGATGAGGATTCCACGACTTTAGCTCTCCTCTTCAAATCCTTCTCGCACAACGAACAACATAATAAAATAAGGCCTTGCCTTATTTTATTTCTCATGCCAACTGTTTTTGAAATTTAAAATCAGATCACTATTTAATTATCGAGCGTTGACTAATTAATGAGGCGTTTAATAATCCAATTTAATGCGAGAGTTGACTTGTCATTAAAGAGGGGGTGTGGGTGAGTTACCATATTAAATTCTCATGGGAGGTGAAAAGGAAATAAAGGGGTGGGGCTCATGTGGGACCCACCTCACTAATATCTTACCTGGGAGTTAGGGTATTAGTGGGTCCCACCCTAACCATCAAGCATAGGTTTAAGCTACCTTAAATAAAAATAAAATTGGTTGCACAAATTTTATTTTTATTCTTTAGTTCACCCAATTAATTAAAAACCTCACCCGAGAAAATGCAACTCCGGAAAACGTGTTCTTAAGCAATTACTGGCGCTGCAGTTCCATCGGTGCCCTCGGTTTTGATTCCGAGCACCGGTTCAAAAGTTAGGAAAACCCGATCGTTCGTTTACTGAACGTAGCCGAGCTAAACTTTGGAAATTGATTTCGGGCACACCAGGCCTCGGAATCAGGTGCCTTCAGTAACTGCGTTCTTGTAAAATTGAAAAGTAAAATAAGCAAAAAAATCCCTTGAATTTTACAGGTCTTTACAGATACAGAACATCAAATAGCTACCCACAGCCAGCTGCTCAACCTACTCCCCTGCCACGTCTGCCACCCTGCAGACCTCCTCACTTGAATCTCATATGTTGAATCAGTAGTTCCTCGACCCTCTAGAGATCATCGGTACAGAGGTTTGGGCATTCACGAACGATGTGCCCATTCCCAGCACCTGTGAATCACAATCTTCTTCTCTGTTAACCCCTACTTCCTCGCGATCTCCACACCTCTGACCCTACATCCTGGGTTCTCAATCAGGAAGGTCTGTTCCACATAGACCTCTATGTCATATGTCTTCTGCCTAATACGTATGACTATTCTCTCTCTCGTTCAGTGGTGGATCTCATTGTTGGTGCATGATCAGATAAGAAGCTCTCCACCAATAATGCTCACTCTAGCACTCTATATTGCGCCGAGATATTCAGTGATATCATCGGCGCTCTGATCTCTTGAAGGAGACCCTTCTCAAGGGTTCAGGACTTGAAGAATGGGTCCCAAACCATGTTTTTGGAGTAGCATGAGGGGTCAGTGATTCTCATTGAGTACTAGGAAACTGATAAGCTACCCTACTGTAAGTGCAGTAGCTCCTAGATACCCATAGAGCGTAGTGTCTCGGGGATGAGCTCTACCTTGAAGAGGCTCTCAAAGTCAGTCCAATTGAGGGTCAATTTGTCATGTAACTGGAGAGTCATGATCCAATATCTTCTTGTCGGGCCCTATAAAAGACTAGAAGCTGAGATCACCATCTGCTCTACTGGTGTCCCAACTATGTAGAAACTCATGCCACAACCTCCAGCCTATCCACAATTGCCTAGGGGCCAGTCTCAGCATGAAACCATGGAGGTCTCTACTAATGTAATGCATGGAACGCGCTCAGTCAGCATTTATCGTACTCTAGTGGGGCTGGTGGAAAATTCTGGCCTCTGAGTGGTGGTGCTGCTTATACACCACCTGAAGGTGCTAACACAGTAAGAGGGCCCTCCACCGAAGCCTCGTCTCTCGGTAGTCTATCATAGTGTACTCTCTTAGGAATCTTGGATGATTGTCTATGCAGGGACATCCTGAAATGAAATAGTTGTTCCACGGTCAATAAGTTATACCTGGTGAGCTGACTCAGAATATATCAAAAGTAAAACATTTCCCAAACCCACACAATCAGTGTTTTCATGCACCATATCAGAAATCAGAATTCTGGGTCTGGATATATAGATATTTCAGTCGCCGCACCAACACTCTACTCCCCAAACTGAAAACCATACTCAAATAAATTAAGACTATTCCTCCATTGGAAAGATCAGAGAACTTGTTCTTAGGTATAACTGAATTCTCTGATACCACTTTGTGACGACCCATCCCCCAGGGCCTGTGCCATGACTACCACAAGACTACCTTCCATAGGCCAGGGGTTAGCGACTAGAACATGATAGTCTTATCCCTAAAACGGGAATAAATTTCTTTAAACCTGTACAAACACACGAACAAGAATGCAACAAGATGCAACCACGAATTAAAAATATTGTAGTGAAAGTGTGTAATGAAAGTAAGGGCCTGGAATACAAGCCTAACTTAAAAGATACAACTACAACTGAAAATAGAAAATAACACCTGATATCATCAACTGGGGATTCTACAGGAATGGTAGTTATATCTCGTCCCCACAGTTTTCCACTTCAACTGTCACTGTCGTCCACTGTCAGGTCCTTGCTCCCTGAATCTCAGTCAAATATTACCATCATCTACACAGGATAAAACATGGTACAAGCGAAGCCCGTGTAGTGATGAGTATAAAAATACCCAGTATGGACCCCGAGACCCCCAATTTCTTCTCATAATTCCACAAAGGAAGACAACGATCATAGTCCATATCAAGGGGCATTGCTCCTGACCCACACAGGATTTGTAGGTACTAACCCACGTAGGACCCACACAAGATCGATAGGTTCTAATTCACACATGGCCATTGGGTGCTAATTCACATAGAATTTCTCGGCCTTAATTCATATATAATCTCTCAGTGATGATACACAAAGAATCGCTAGCCGCTAATTCACACAGGAACAATTGGTGCTAATTCACAGAGAGTCGATGGGTGCTGATTCACACAGAATCACTCGGTGCTGATTCACATAGAATTGCTGGGTGATGACTGACACAGAATCACTGCGTGTTGATTGACATAGAATTTTAATTCATTCTTCACGTCTCAGCAAGACACATGATTCCTTCTCATTGTACGCTTGTCTTTGGGAGAAACCGCTCCTCAATCAATTAGTTTCATTTCAACTGGCATGAAGTCCTTCGTAGTAGTTACCCAATGATCTATCACATGATAAATGTCCCAATGCAACAGATGTATTCTCAACTAGATTCCCAATCTGTTAGTTATTGGAATTTTAGTGCTGAGGGCCTGGTTGGATTCAGGGTTGATCCAACTTGTCCATAATCCAACTTCTCTCCAAAACTCTTGTGGAGTATCTTAAAAGGACCATCTCGCTCCAAAGATCCCAGTGCCATATAACATCCGTAAAATAGATTTCTGGTTTTCCATATATGGCCTTTTATGCATTATAGGGCTTGAGAGGGGTCCGAGTCTGGTCTGACTTGGTCCGGGTCAGACCCGGCCCGGCCCGCCCCAGCGGGGCTGGGCATCGGCGGCTCAGCCCACCGACTGGTGCGACCCATGCGGGGTCACGCAGTCCACCTGTCGAATGCCTCAAAGGATCCATTTGACACCTTGATGGGTGATGTGAGGTGGCATCGCCTCAATATATGCAGGACCCGCAGGTAGCGGGTCCCCCTGAACCACTACCATGGATTTGAAGCCGCGACCCCTCAATCTCGAACAACTCAAGGAGTTGTTAAGCTATTTTGATTTACGGCACCATGTGACACTAACCCTTCATCTACAGGGCCCATAGGGATTGGGTCCTTACCTTCACTGCGACTTTCAGACGTGACCTGTCTCCCCGCAACTTGCAATGGCATGTTGCCCCCCCATCTCTGCGGCCAGCTGTTGCGAGTCACCGCATTCACCTGTCGGTACCGGGTTCCATACCTGTGAATCTTCGGTGGGCCATCGAGTGAGCTCAGGTGTTCTGTTTTCCTTTCTTCTCGTGACTTCAGGCCTCATGGGATGTCGTTGTTGATGTGTGACTCTCGGATTCCAGATTCTGATGAGTTGGAAGTTCGTCCTCCGAAGAACGCGACATGAATGAAGCAGCATAGGGTCTAGACCTAGTTCATTTGGTCCGCTCCCTCCACGTTAGCATCATAACAAGCAATAGATTATTCAATTCATCAATATAAACCTTAATAAAAAATAAACCCCCTATGTCAAAAATCTTTGGATTTTTCACGGTTGTCGACGGAGAATCAACGCTTTGATGATGTCGCCGGTGTTCGTCGTTCCAGGTTCAATCCCCCCGATGAAGTCCATGCTTCTATTCCCCATCGGTGGAAGATGTCGTGTAACTTTTCCAGAGGATCCCCTCTTGAAGAAGTCATTTCAAAAACCAAACCCCGAGCCTTACTTAAATAGAAGGGAAAAGGTGAGGAATGCACAGAGGAATTAAGTAGGTTCATTAATTAATGAACCTTTCAATTCCCAATGATATGGTTACAAATAAAGGAGATTCAAGCTGATGTGGCTCTGTTTTTACATAGTTTTTTCACATCTTTTATTTAATTTTTATTAGTTTAATTATTTATGTTTACACTTTTTAATAAATAATGGCACTTTTGTATTTTTTAAGACTAAATCTATTAATTAATCATTTTTTATAATTAAATATTTGTTTTTAGTCTTTTTATTTTGTTATTATAATTATTATATTTATATTAACATTATTTTTAGTTTAATAATATTAATCTGGTTAAATAATTAATAATTTTAAATGTTTATTATTTAATTAATTGTTCATTGTTATTTTCATTAATCAAATTTAGTATTTAATTTAAAACATTACTCTATAAATTTTATTTATTAAAATAAATTAACATTATTTTTTAACATTGTTTAATTATTCTATTTAATATATAAGTTAAAATTTTATGTTAAAACATAAAATAATGTGTTCTTAATTTTTAGTTTTCATTATGTTATTTAATTAATTAAAATAGTTGTTTTAAATCGTTAATTAAATATTTTAACTTCTTGTTTACGGATAGTTCTTTGTTACTGTTTTTCATTTATTTAGATATTTAATTAGTTAATCATAATATTTAAATTCTAAGTTAACAATTAATTCACCTGTATTATTTAGCTTATTTAATAATTTTATTTGATCTTGGTTAATATTAATAATTTTGTCTTAATTAGTTTAGTTGAATTTTTATTCATTTGATTATCTTTTTATTTTTAGTATGGCGGTGATGACTCACTGATGTCTCAACTCACTGATGTTGCGATGCACCGATGCCATGTCGCACCGTTTCTGTGACACACTAATGTTTATTTTAACTATCAGCGAGTCATGACTCACCGATCACTTTGAAAAGACATTGTTCTCTCATGTACATCAGTTTCGGCCTATTGTTTTTAAACTATCAGTGACTTGTCTTTTATTTTAACTAACGACGACTCATTTTCTCTATCTATCAGTGAGCCTTTTTTTATTCCATCGGTCTGTCACGCACACACTGATACTTGTCTCCTATTTCCATCCTTAATCAGTGAGTCACTGACTCACCGATGCAAAACACTCATCGGTTTCACAGACACACTGAGGATCCACTGATCCTACTCATAGATACTTTATGTCCCACATTGTTTATTCCTCCCGCTATCGGTGTTTCCTCTACTGCTTTTCACATTTCACTCACCAATCATCACACACTCACCTACATGTCGACATTTTCTCTATCCAGGAGTTCCATTCTTTTATTCCCATCGGTACCACCCAACGTCTCCACTTTACCCTACTACCGATATTCCCATCTCTTCACGCATATCCACCAATGGTGTTTTCTATCCATATCCATATTCAAACCATCCTTCCTCCATCACTTTCAAATCCAGTTCATTCACCATTCATGCTACCACAAACTTGAACCTTTGCTTCATCTCCACTGTTTCCACCCCCAAATAACTCACTTATAGCCCCTCATCTTCCATGTCTCACTTCTTCTACCACTCTCACAACCAAAAAAAGTCTTTGTATCATTAAAAATCACAAAATTACCTAACAGACCCAACCAGAACAAATCAAAATCAATCAAAAATCTATATCTCCAGCAACACCGCCCTGAATTGCACCTTCAGTGCGGTCGTTGATTACGTCCTAGTCACTGTCAAAGCCCGAAATGCACCATGGTTGGTTGTTGCGCTATGGGAATGAGGATCTGAAACTGGAAGCCACCATCCGAGATGAAATCCACTACTGCTGTGTGAAGAGGGTTGTCCTTCTGTCCGCTGGAGAGAAGGGGTTTCACCAGACTGAGGAAGGAGATATCGTGCACGATCTACTATTGTGTTGCGATCTACTGGAGAGGAAACAGTGGAGGTCTTTAATTTGAGGAGGTTGATCCAAGCCATTTGTTCGCCCTATGTCTCGGGGAGGAGAGGGTTCAAGTTTCTTGGAGGAGTATAATCAACTTGTTGTTGATGATGAAACTCGAAGCCGTTGTGTGAAGGGCCCACCTGTGTTGTCTGCTAGGTTCTTGTGTCGAAGAACCCCTCTAGGGTTGTGCCAAATTGGGGGAGGAAGAAAGAGTTTTAAAAAAATAATAAACATAAAAATAAAATAAAATAAAAATAAGTAAATTAAAATATTAAACAATAATTATTTGAAATAAATTATCAATCAAGAAAATTAATTTTTATAAAGAAGAATTTTTAATATATTTATCATTAATAAAATTTTTATTAAACTATATAAGTTTTTTATAACTTTTAAATTAAAATAAATAAATTATAATAATATATTTAATTTTAATTGAATGTTTCATATTAAATAGTTATAACTATCTAATAATAAAATATATGAAATAAAATACTAATAATAATTTATAAATTTAATCAATATAAATTGATTTATTTATTTAGAATAGTAAATAATTTTAATTTTCAAAATAATAATAATCTTAATGGTTATAATTAATATTAATAATTTTATATAATAAATATTAATAACATAAAAAATAATATTACTTAATAGCTATTTAATTTTATTTACTCAATAACTATCTATTTATTTATTTCCTTCACGTTTTAATTGTTTCTGTTTGTTATTTCTTGCACAGGTTCATTCAAGAGATGGAAACACATCTATGTGTTTCCAACTAACTCACTATGAGTTAGATACAAGGGAAAAGCTAGTGCGACGTACAATGCACCAAAAAATCCACGTGTTCAGTCAAAGGTTTATGAACCAAATCATGTTAGTGGAAACGTGCGGTGACGTGCAACATATGATGGGAGTTTAAAAATAGAGTAGCAGAAAATTTTTAGCATACTCATTCACATTCCATGTCATAATATTCAAGAGTGGAGACTCCCAGGAGATGATAGAGCAGACATGGATAAAAATGAGCCCGAGAACATAGAACCACTGAGGGTGTTCTTTTCCCCTCATGTACATAATTGCACAGTACTCTATAATCGATTATTTTCACTATTTGAATCCTTATGTTCATTGGCTAATTCATTCTTAGCTCGGGAATTCGAATTCTACTGGTTTTACTCTTATATTTTTTCACATGCTTTATAATATTACAAATAAAAATCTATAGGGGAGTTTGATTTATGATTCTATGTTTAATTTTTTTACCCTTCAATTATTTTCAAAATTAATTAATTCAATATCTACTGGCGACATAGATTTTGAAATCATTTATCAGTGATTTTAATGTCATTAACCTTGGAAATTTTATGGTGATTTTATTTCCAAATTTTATCTTGTTTACTTTCTTCTACAGTTTGATTGATTCAGGAGTGGTGAACGCGAAGAGAAAATCTACTGCTTGTTGAGTCTCTTGGCGAGAGGGATTTTTCAACTTCACATTGAGGAGTGATTCAATTTAAAGTACCAAATAATTCAAACCTTTTAATCGGTAGTTTTTAATTCATGAGTGACTACTTAATATGCACTCCCTTGCTCTTACTGCTTAATATTACATTACTGTATTTCTCTAGACTGTCAATACTTAGTGTAAATTTTAGTTTCATTGTAAAAAAAATTGTTTCATCGTCTTGTTTCCACATTATCATTAAAAAAATAAAAAAAATAAAGAAGTAAAAAGATGTTCACACTCTACATTGCTGACAACAATGGAGTATAATTTGTTTAAAACCTTGACAAACTCACCTGCCTTCTTTGTGGATTGACCATGCACCATTGTGCTAGTCTAGGTTAATAAATGTAATTTTTATGGCTGCGACAACCTACGGTCACATCAAAAAAAAATCACTATTTCTGGGGAAGACATCCGCTGAGAGTCTAGGGGTTTTAATAAAATAGAAAAACACAATAAAAAATATAATTTTTTTAAAACAATTTGTGAACTGTATCTGTTACTTGTGTTGTTTTTGGAAAATATGCTTCTATGTGAACTGTTTTGTGTTTAATCTCTTTTAGTAAAATAAATGGAATTTCAGGATAATTGGAATCAATTTGGGCCTCATTGTGTTTGTTGTGACTATTAAGGACACACTGCCTAGCAGTGTGTTTATAACTTCCCACAACATGATGTTTACATAGAAAAAAATGAACAATACGATTCTAAACATGAATTCCTAACAAAACATGAATTAATTAATACAAATTTTGATACTAGGTTTGATGCTTGGACCACTCAGTTAAATAAAACCCATTAAATTCAAACTCTATACACTCAAGAGAAAGATCAATGAATGACAAGATTGGAAAACATGCTCTTGGAATTACAACAAATGGTTAAAAAGGACAATAATTTGAAGATAATAAAAAATAAAATCTTTATAAAATATTTTAAAACCAAAATGAAGTGGAAATTGATTATGAACATGTGAAATAAGCATTATAATCTGATGAGTCTGATTCTGTTGAACTTAATATTGAAATAAGAAACTCACTAAATCAAGAAAACAACATTGCAAAACCCACAAATAACTTAGATGAAGATGATTTGGAAAAAAAATTGAAATTGAATTGAAATATATTGAAAAGGAATGCCCAGTTATTTTCATAATTCATTCATTGGAGAAAAATCATTGATTTAAGAGTTTTGAAAAGTAAGTCACTCAGGTAGAAGATATATTTGAGAATAAAAATTTGAAAGTTAGACACTCTTCACCCAACTTTTCTTATGTTGTGAACAATGAGTATGAAGATAATATTGGGAACACTTGGGAAGGGAAACTTAGGCTTGAAATCAAAGAATCTAAAATCATATAACCTCAATTAAAAACTTCTCTTCCTTATATTGAACTTGTAAACCCTATAGTTTTTGAAATGATGAATGATGAAGTTAATGAGGGTATGATTTTTGAAGAAAGGATGACTGATGAGTTTCCATTTCCCTATTCTCATAATAATAACTTTTCTGAAACATTTTATTTTGAAATGGAAAGATGTGTTGTAATTTATGGGTAAAATAGTTTGAATTTGAACAATCTAGAATTTCAATTTATTGAACCTGAATTGAAAATTAATCCCCCTGATTTGAAATTTTTGGAATACACTACAGACCTTTTTTTGGGAAATGATCCGTTTGAACTTGAAATTGAAAAGGAGGTTGAGTACACACTTGAATTAGGCAGAATTGGTTTTTTATATGTAGTAGATATTCCGTGTGAGTTAATAGATGAGGATCTTTTGGAAGAGATTTAGAACTTTTCCAAACCAGAATCTTTGATTGGTGATAAAATAAATTTTCTCCAATGTCTATCACTTCTATAATCAATTGAGTTTGGTGCAAAGATCATCATGATGCTGATAGTTGATTAGATGTGGATTTATTCTTGAGTACCATTGTACATGTTTCTTTTCAGCACTTTAATGAAACCCCTTTTGAACCTATTAATCATAATTTACCCATTTTCACCCATGATTGTGAATTTGTTAGTGTTGAAGTTAATAAACATAGTAATGAGATTAAGTCCATACCATTTGAACACCAACATTGTTGTACCTTCCTAAAAAATTAAAATGTTTCAAATTTGAAACAATTCTAGAAGTAGACAACACTATACCAACAATTTTTAAAGGGTGCTACTTGGGGATTAGTTTAGGCTATAAGAGTTTAGATTCTATTTTCATATGTTTTGGTGCCCATAATTTTTATTTTTCTATTAAAAACATTTGGGCCAAATACATGTGATGGTTCCTATAAAGGGAACCACATGAACCTAGTGACTACGATTAGTTTCTAGGTGAGTCCAGTTGGGGACTATAAACTTATCTCTTTATGAGAGGCATACCATGGTCTTTCTTTTGTTTTTAATTAAACAACAATTTTAATTAAATAATGTCTAAGTGAAGTCATAAAATTCAATGCTTCATGGGAGTCAACCCATGGTTTCTATTTTGTTTTAACTTGTGTTTCTTTCCTTGTTTGACTGGATAAAGTGATTATATGCTTCTTCTTCTGTATGCTCTATCTCTAGTGGATTTTTCCATATTTTAACTTTTTTTCCTTTCCTTTTTTGAACTTTAATGAGACTCTTTTAACATTTCATAAATCTACTCTAATGAAAATTTCATTTTAACTATAACAGTAAAAAAATTTGTCTCCACCTTTGAAGTCAAGTTTGGGGACAAATATGGGTTTTATGTGTGGTGTGGGGGTCAATTAATGACTACTATAAACTATGCATAACTGAATTCTCTTCAATTACCACCGCAACTTCATTATTTTTGTAAAAAAATGGGTGAATTTTTTCAAATTTTTCAAAAAAAAAATTGATTATTGGCTTTGTATTGTACCCAAATCGTTATTGCCCATGGCCAGAATTTCTTAGGTAGTTAAGTTGTTCTTTAAGTCTAAAATTAATTATAATGGAAGATAGCTGAGTTAATCTAGTTATTAGTTTTATGAGATCTTGGTTTAAGACTATTTTTTAGAGTGATATGGGAAACATGTTAGTGGAGTTATGATCATAACTGTAACGACCCGAAATTTTGAATAAATTTTGTTCCATAACATTGTGTGTTATTTTATTTTATAATCGAAAAAATTATTTGATTTAATAAAATGAGTATAAATAAAATAAGACTGTTGGGTTTCGACTGTTATATGACCGTTGGTCAATATGACTGTTGGAAACTAAATGTTACAATTATTATTTTTAAATACAAGTGATCATGATTAATTAATATAGAATGGAGATTTAATGGCCCCATCCAGTAGTCTCGGTCCGATCGAATCCCATCTAATGGAACTCGGGAAGGAAGTATCACCTTTGGGCTTTGCTCTGGACCAAACCCAAGCCAAACATCATCGTGTGAAGTTGGAATGGAATCGCCTTCGCGAGAAGCTCAAGATAATAGAAATCACTACTCGGGCAATATTGGCCGAGCCGTCCCAAAATTCTATCACCCTAGCACACCTTACTCTTAGGTCCTATGCTGGTGTTATTAGGGGTTATGTATTGATAATGCAACTGCCATGTGTAATCCTTTGATAAATAAAAAAATTGTGATTTCTTCTTATGGTGAATATTGTGAATTTTCAAATGTCCGGATAAATTTAGGATGTATATTATTGATGAATTTTGGGAAAAGTATATTTTAAAATATTTATGTAAACCCTAAATAATTAATTATATGTAATGATTTTCAAAAAATCGCCTTCTACTAATGTGTTCAGTAAGAAATTTCGAGTCTAATAAGATCAACATAATTTTTGATGAATAGTAATTTATGAATAGTGATTTTATGATTAGGATTAGTAATGTGACCAAATGGATTAGTAATCAACTTAAAGAAAGTATTGATATAATATAGGCACCTTGATTAAGTAATGTGATTTAATAAAATAGGTAAATAACTGTTTCAGAAATTTTTAGTCAAGTATTAGTTTTTTCAGGTGAATAATGTTTTGTTAATTAAAAATTAAATTTAAAAAATTTAAAAAATTATTTTAATAAAATGGAGTTCATTTTTGAATTCAGAGCATCGATATTATGTTAAGGTAATTTTTTGGAGATTTTTCTGAAAAAAATGAATTTTCGTTGAATAGTGTTTTTATTTAAAAATTTAATTAAAAATATTTAGAAAATTATTTTTATAAAATGGATTTAATTTTTGAATTCAGAGAATCGATATTATGTTAAGGTAATTTTTTGGGATTTTTCTGAAAAAAATTGAATTTTTGTTGAATAGTGAATTTTCAGCTTAATGTTTCTGGTGTTTAATGACATCATTTAGGATGTAATAATTATGGTCGACTTATGAATATTAAGATAAGGTATTAGGTGTCCCAAGTGGCCAATACCATGGGAAAATACCATGGGAAAGCCCATGGTTTTTCCAATACCACCATTGAGGTGTCCCTTGGCCATTAATGCCTTGTCCCCTCAATTCCCCTATAAATACAAAGACATTCTCTCATCCTTTCCATTACAACATCCTCCTCAACGAAGTTATGGTCTCCTTACCTCCCAAGGAGTCCTCCAAAGGAGTCCTCCCAAGGTTCCATCAAGCCTCCCAATGTCCCAAACTTCATGATTTTGAAGTTACTCTTCAAGGTAAGGGATCCTAACTCTCTCTTTCTTTTCATGTATTCTCCTTTATGTCATTTATTTTAAGCTTCGTGTTATTATGTTGAGGATGTTCTTTTATATTCATCCTAATTTCCTTTTCATGTTCATATTATTATAGACCCCCTCATTCTCTCATCAATTCATTTTAGGAAAGTTTAAGTGGCGCTGTTAGGCTGCCGAATTTTTATAAAGGATTCTTTCACCCTTCTCATTTTCAAGTTCTATTTTCATGTCAAGTATTTCATGTTCCTTTTTATTATGTTTGGGTATGATCTATATATCCATAATACTTTTCTTTTATGTTCATATGATGAGAGACCCTATTTTATCTCATCAATTCATTTTTTTGATGTTTTAAGTGACGCTGTTAGGCTGCAAAATTTTCATAAGAGAAATCTTATTTTTGTCTTCCATCCATGTTTTTAATTTCATATGGTTTGTCTTTAAAATTTCATTACCATGTTCTTATATCTTTTATATTCTGTCCCTCTACTATTTTATGGATCATTTATGAGTGGGTGACCCTTGTACCCTCTCTTTTCAATTTTTTCTAAAACCCTGCAACATAGCCGTTATGCTATCGAATTTTCATCTCAAAATGTCTCTCTCTTTTTATCAAATTCTTTTATTTTTTTAACTGAATACTCAAAAATATTTATTCTAAAGAGGTATTTACATATATATAAAAATGTTCTATTTTAAATTCTGGGATTTACATACATGAGACCCTCTTTCCTTTTCCGTGGGATTAAAGTGACATAAAGATCACGTCTTAAAGTAGTTTTTAAAATGTTATCACTATGAAATGAAACTCATATCTTTTATGATATATGGGTTATTTATGAAATGATTGATGATGATATATGTTAATCATATGATAATAAGGAAAAATTAAGGGTACGCCCTGATAGCTCTCCATTGCATTTGGAAACGACTTAATCTTTAGAGATGGCCATTTTATCGATACCTTAGTGAATAACCTTGGTAATTTTTTTTAATGACACCTTGGGGATGGACCTTGGTGAAACCGAAATGACTGTCTAAGTTAAATGTTGTAGCCACATCTTCATGTTTTGAAACATGTTATTTTTATTATGATATGCCTCATGATCTCTTTCTCATTCCCTAAAGTTATTTATCATGACCTTATTGTGGTATCTCAAGTTCACATGTAAATTGTTTCTCTTGTTTCCCTTACTGGTCCTTCTGCTAAAACTTTCCTTTGATGTATGCTCACAGGTTATGAGATCTTGTAATGAACTTAGGATTAACAATGACAAAGACTTTCAAGTGTTTAAGAAGAATGTTTTATGTCGTCATGTATTAATTTCCTAGTTTGTGTGACACTAAACCTTAAAGATCCTCAGTTTTGTATAATTTAATGAAAGATTATGTGATAAAAATGTGGGATGCCACAGTTGGTATCAAAGGATAGTTTAGTTATTTATGGAAATTAGGATATGAAAACATTAGGAAGAACCCTATAAAAAAGTTTAAATATAGGAAATATTCCTGGTATTTTGGTGAGTATTGATTAAGTGTTTTATCAAGCAAACACATCCCTATCTAGATATGAGCAGGTAGAGGTGGCTCTGGCACAGATGCACATAGGGGTAAAACTCGAAAACACCGCTTTGAGAAAGACTCGAACCAGAACTGGTACATGAAAATGGGCCTTGTTGTACTCTTTGTGACGACCCTCCTGAGGGATATGTTTGGTTAATCGCAAGCTTTTTATGATTCATTATGAAAGAATTATAGAAAAATGTAATTGTCTAAGAATGAAGTTTTAAGACATAAAATCCTTTTTAGTTAAAAGAGTCATAAATGAAATAAGTTTCTCATGAAGGATTTATTTTTTTAGAAAATTTCCCCATCGTCTTGGAATATGTTGATGTATTTCCTGAGGAGTTACCCGGACCTCCCCCAGAAAGAGAGGTAGAGTTCTCCATTGAACTCATACCTGGATGTCATCCAATGTCAAATACCCCCTATAGGATGAAAAATTTGGAGCTAATGAAATTAAAGAAACAACTACAAGATCTTTTGGAGAATGGGTTTATCCGACCAAGTGTGTCTCCTTGGGGAGCACCAGTTATCTTTGTAAAGAAGAAGGATGGATTGATGCAGCTATGCATTGATTATAGAGAACTGAATGGGATCACGGTAAAGAAAAAATAATCTCTTCCAAAAATTGATGACATATTTGACCAAATTTGTGGAAATCAATTCTTCGCTAAGATTAATCATCGTTATGGTTATCATCAATTTGAGGGTGAAGAATGATGATATTCCAAAAACTACCTTCCAATCAAGATATGGGCATTATGAGTTTTTTGTTATGCCCTTAAGACTGACTAATGAACCTACTATTTTTATGGATCAAGAATAAGTTGATTTTGGAAAATTATGTTTATCAAATAGATATCCTTTGTATAGGAAAATGATTTGGTGATTAAATGATAAAGGTTATTTTGGATGATGTTTTCTCTTTTGGAGTACTATATGCCTAAGGGAAATAAAATACTACAAGATTTAAATTGAGGAGGAATGATTGGTTTTTTTATGTATTTAATGTGGACATATGGTGATTTGGGTTATTTCTGGAAAATGATGAACCTAGCATAGATAATATGTGAATAGGATAATTACACTTTAGTATGAGACATTAATAGTAGTTGATGTTATTTGGAGATAATTGTTAAGATTTATTGGGGAAGATAATGTGATTAAATCCTTCTGAGTTTTGGGTTCCAATCTTAGTTTGGATTATTCTGAAGAATTTTAGGGATGATTGTGTATTGAATGGTCTTTCTGGAACATTCGTTACTTTTGTTGAATTTTGGAGATTAATAGTCATTTTTCTTTTTGTAAAGGATTAAGATTTTTGGGGATTATATGATCTCGTAATAACATTTTTAGTTTTAATTGATGACTAAAGACAATGGGAAAATATAGTTATTCTTTTTTTGGGTTATGTGATTCTCTAGAAGATGATTCTTGTTCTTTTGATGAGACCAAGTCTTTTTGAATGCTCATTGTTTGGAGAAAAGATTAGTCTTGGTGGAAACTTATTAATGGATGAAACTCTACTTGAAGGTAAGTATATTTCGTTATTTTTTTATTCTATGTAGTAAATGAATTCCTCAAAATTATGAAAAGGAACATAAAACAAAAATATTGTTCCTTTACGTTTCCTACTAGGTAATCAAAGACCGTTTAACATATATTAACATTGTGATATTCTTGTGGTTAATTTTGTCCTAATAATGTTTTTCATCACTCTCCATCAGAACTTGACCCTTTGTATTCTCTTCCATATCCATGTTTTCCTACATGGAATCCTTGAATGGGTTAACTCGGGTGACATTTGTACTTCCCTTATTTCTTTTAAATTAATAGTTTTACTGACTCATTTTCCAATGTGGGACATTCAATGATATTTCCAAGCCCAATTTTAAAATTGTGAGGACGAAATTTCTTAAGGGGGGAAGATGCTAATGACCCGAAATTTTAAATAAAATTTTTTCCCTAAATTTGTGTGTTATTTTATTTTATACTCAACAAAACTATATGATTTAATAAAATTAGTATAATTAAAATAAGACTGTTGGCTTTCAACTGTTATATGACCATTGGCCAATATGACCGTTGGAAACTAAATGTCACGATTATTGTTTGTAAATACAAGTGATCATGATTAATTAATACAGAAAGAAGATTCAATGGCCCCATACAGTAGTCTCAGGCCGATCGAAGCCCATCTGATGGAACTCGAGAAATAGGTAGCACCTTTGGGATTTTCTCTGGACCAAACCCAAGCCGAACTTCATCGTGTGAATCTGGAACGGAATCGCCTTCGCGAGAAGTTCAAGATGATAAAAACCACTACTCAGGCAATGTTGGTAGAGCTGTCCCAAAATTCTATCACCCTGTCACACCTTAATCTTAGGTCCTATGCTGGTGTTATAAGGGGTTATTTAACGAGACTATAAGTGCCTTGTGTAATCTTTTGATAACTAAAAAAATGTGATTTCTTCTTATGGTGAAGTTTTTGAATTTTCAAATGTCTGGATAAATTTAGGATGTATATTATTTATGAATTTTTTAAAAAGGATATTTTAAAATATTTATGTAAACATTAAATAATTAATTATATGTAATGATATTCAAAAAAATGGTCTTCTACCAATGTGTTCAGTAAGAAATTTCGAGTCTAATAAGATCAACCTAATTTTTTTGTGAATAGTAATTTATGAATAGTGATTTTATGCTTAGGATTATTAATGTGAGGAAATGGATTAGTAATCTCACTTAAAGAAATTATTGATATAATATAGGCACCTTGATTAAGTAATGTGATTCAATAAAATAGGTAAATAACTGTTTCAGAAATTTTTAGTCAAGTATTAGTTTTTTCGGGTCAATAATTTTTTTTTAATTAAAAATTAAATTTAAAATATTTGGAAAATTATTTTTATAAAATGGAGTTCAGTTTTGAATTCAGAGCATTGATATTATGTTAAGGTAATTTTTGGAGATTTTTCTGAAAAAAATGAATTTTCAGTGAATAGTGTTTTTATTTAAAAATTGAATTAAAAATATTTAAAAAATTATTTTTATAAAATGGAGTTAATTTTTGAATTCATAGCTTCGATATTATGTTAAGTAAAGTTTTTTGGGATTTTTCTGAATAAATTAAATTTTCGTTGAATAGTGAATTATCAGTTTAAAGTTTCTTGTGTTTAATGACATCATTAAGGTTGTAATAATTATGGTCAACTTATGAATAGTAAGATAAGGTATTAGGTGTCCCAAGTGGCTAATACCATGGGAAAATACCATAGGAAAGCCCATGGTTTTTCCAATACCACCATTGAGGTGTCCCTTGGCCATTAATGCCTTGTCCCCTCACCTCCCTTATAAATACCAAGCCATTATCTCATCCTTTCCATTACAAAATTCTCCTAAACGAATTTATGGTCTCTTTACCACCCGAGGAGTCCTCCCAAGGTTCCCTCAAGCCTCCCAAGGTCCCAAACTTCAATATTTCGAAGTTACTCTTCGAGGTAAGGGATCCTACCTCTCTCTTTCTTTTCAGGTATTCTCCTTTATGACATTTCTTTTAAGCCCTATGTTCATATGTTGATGATGTTATTTTATATTCAGCATACTATCCTTTTCATGTTCATATGATTAGGGACCCCCACTTTCTCTCATCAATTCATTTTCAGAATGTTTAAGTGGCGTCGTTAGGCTGCTGAATTTTCGTAAGGGATTATTTCACCCTTCCCATTTTCAAGTTCTATTTTCATGTCAAGTCATTAATGTTCCTTTTTATTATGTTGGGGTATTATCTCTATATCCATAATACTGTTATTTTATGTTAATATTATTAGAGACTCTATTCGATCTCATCAATTCATTTTTTTGAAGTTTTAAGTGACGCTGTTAGGCAGCCGAATTTTCTTAAGAGAAATCTTATTTTTGTCTTCCTTCCATGTTTTTCATTTCATATGGTATGTCTTTAAAATTTCATTACCATGTTCTTATATCCTTTATATTATTTCCCTATACTATTTTATGTATCATTTATGATTTGGTGACCCATTTCCCCTCTCTTTTCAATGTTTTATAAAACCCTGCAACATAGCCGTTATGTTGCCGAATTTTCGTCTAAAAATGTCTCTCTCTTTTTTTAAAATTCTTTTATTTTATTAAGTGAATACTCAAACATATTTATTATACATGGGTATTCACATATATATAAAAATTATCTATTTTATATTCTGGTATTTTCATACATGAGACCCACTTTCCTCTTTCGTGGTTTTAAAGTGACATAAAGATCACGTCTTTAAAGCGGTTTTTAAATTGTTATGACTATGAAATGAAGACCATTTCATTTATGCTATATGGGTTATTTATGAAATTATTTATGATTATATATGTGGCTAACATGATAATAAAGACAAATTAAGGGTGCTCCCTGATAGCGCTCCAATGCATTGGGTAAAGACTTAATCTCTAGAGATGACCATTTTAACGATACCTTGGTGAATAACCATGATAATTTTTTTAATGACACCTTGGGGATGGGCCTTGGTGAAACAGAAATGATTGTCTAAGTTAAATTTTGTATCCACATATTCATGTTGTGAAACACATTGTTTTTATTATTATATGCCTCATGATATCTTTCTCATGCCTTAAAGTTATTTATCATGACTTTATTGTTGTATCTCAAGTTCACATGTAAAATGTTTCTCTTATTTCTATTACTGGGCCTTCTTCTCACCCTTTCCTTTGAAATATGCTCCCAGGATATGATATGCAGTAATGAACATAGGATAAACAATGAAGAAGCCTTTAAAGTGTTTAAAAATAATGTTTTATGTCGTCATGTATTAAGTTCCTGGTTTCCAAGACACTAAACATTAAAGATCCTCGGTTTTCTATAATGTAATGAAAGTTTATGTGATAAAAAGGTGGGATGCCACAGTTGGTATCAAAGGATAGTTTAGTTATTTATGGAAATTATGATATTTAAACATTATGAAGAAACCTATAGAAATGTTTAAATATAGGAAATGTTCCTTTCATTTTGGTGAGCATTGAGTAAGTGGTTTATCAAGCAAACACATCTCTGTCTGGATATGAGCTGGTAGAGGTGGCTCTGGCACAGATGTACATAGGGGTAAAACCCGAAAACACCCCTTTGAGATAGACTCGAACGAGAACTATGACACGACAATGGGCCTTTCTGCACTCTTTTTTACGACACTCATGGGGGATATTTTTAGTTAATCTCACGCTTTTTATGAATCATTATGAAAGAATTATAGAAAAATGTAATTGTCTAAGAATGATGTTTTAAGACATATAATCCTTTTTAGTTAAAAGAGTCATAAATGAAAAAAGTTTCTCACTAAGGATTTATTCTTTTAGATAATGTCCCCATCGTCTTGGAATACGTTGATGTATTTCTTGAGGAGTTACCCAGACCTCCCCCAGAAAGAGAGGTAGAGTTATCCATTGAACTCATACATGGATCTCATCCGATGTCAAAGACCCCCTATAAGATGGAAAATGTGGAGCTAGAGGAATTAAAGAAATAACTCCAAGATCTTTTGGAGAATGGGTTTATCCGACTAAGTGTGTCTTCTTGGGGAGCACCAGTTCTCTTTGTAAAGAAGAAGGATGGATTGATACAGGTATGCATTGATTATAGAGAACTGAATGGGATCACAGTAAAGAAAAAATACTATCTTCCAAGAATTGATGACATATTTGACCAACATTGTGGAACTCAATTCTTATCTAAGATTGATCATCGTTCTGGTTATCATCAATTGAGGGTGAAGAATTATGATATTCCAAAAAATGCCTTCCAGTCAAGATATGGGCATTATGAGTTTGTTGTTATGCCCTTCGGACTGACTAATGCACCTGCTATTTTTATGGATCAAGAATAAGTTGATTTTGGAAACTTATGTTTATAAAATGGATATCCTTTGTATAGGAAAATGATTTGGTGATTAAATGATAAGGGTTATTTTGGGAAATGTTTTCTCTTTTGGAGTACTATATGCCAAATGGAAATAAAATACTACAGCATATAAATTGAGGTGGAATGGTTGATTTTTTGTGTATTTATTGTGGACATATGGGGATTTGGGTTCTTTCTAGGAAATGATGAACCTAGTATAGAAAATATGTGAATAGGTTAATTACACATTAGTATTAGACTTTAATATTATTTGATGTTATTTGGAGATAAATTTTAAGATTTATTAGGGAAGACTATGTGATTAAATCCTTCTGAGTTTTGGGTTCCAATCTTAGTTTGGATTATTCTGAATAATTTTAAGGATGATTGTTTATTTAATGGTCTTTCTGGAACTTTGGGTACTTTTGTTGAATTTTGGATATTAATAGTCATTTTTCTTTTTATAAAGGATTATAATTTTTGGGGATTATATAATCTCGTACTAACCTTTTTAGTTTTATTTGATAACTAAAGACAAGGGGAAAATATAGTTATTCTTTTTTTTGGATTATGTGATTCTCCAGAAGATGATTCCTGTTCTTTTGATGAGACCAAGTGTTTTTGAATGCTCATTGTTTGGAGAAAATATTAGTCTTGGTGGAAACTTATTAAGGGGTGAAACTCTACTTGAAGGTAAGTATATTTACTAATGTTTTTATTCTATATAGTAAATGAATTCCTCAAAATTATGAAAAGGAACATAAAACAAAAACGTTGTTGGATTACGTTTCCTACTGGGTAGTTAAAGACTGTTTAACACATCTTAAGTTTGTGATCTTATTGTGGTTAATTTTCTCAAAATAATGTTTTCTATCACTCTCCTTTAGAACTTGACCCTTTTTCTTCTCTTCCATATCCGTGTTTTCCGACATGGAATCCTAGAATGGGTTAACTCGGGTGACATTTGTACTTCTCTTCTTTCTTTTAAAGTAATAGTTTTATTGACTCTTTTTCCAATGTTGGACTTTCAACGAAATTTCCAAGACCAATTTTAAAATTGAGAGGACACAATTTCTTAAGGGGGGAAAATTGTAACAACCCAAAATTTTTAATAAATTTTGTTCCCTAACTTTTTGTGTTATTTAATTTTATACTCAACAAAACTTTTTGATTTAATAAAATGAGTATAATTAAAATAAGACCGTTGGGTTTCGACTATTATATGATTGTTGTTCACTATGACCGTTGGAAACTAAATGTTACGATTATTGTTTGTAAATACAAGTGATCATGATTAATTAATACAGAAAGAAGATTCAATGGCCCCATCCAGTAGTCTCGGTCTGATCGATTCCCATCTGATGGAACTCGAGAAGGAGGTAGCACCTTTGGGCTTTGATCTGGACCAAACCCAAGCCTAACTTCATCATGTGAAGCTAGAATGAAATCTCCTTCGTGAGAAGTTCAAGATGATATAAATCACTACTCGAGAAATGTTGGTCGAACCACCCCAAAATTATATCACCCTAGAACACCTTACTCTTATGTCTTATGCTGGTGTTATAAGGGGTTATTTAACGAGATCGTAACTGCCTTGTGTAATCCTTTGATAAATAAAAAACTGTGATTTCTTCTTATGGTGAAGTTTATGAGTTTTCAAAAGTTCGTATGAATTTAGGATGTATATTATTGATGAATTTTGGAAAAATGATATTTTAAAATATTTATGTAAACAGTAAATAGTTAATAATGTGTAATGATTTTCAGAAAATGGTGTTCTACAAATGTGTTCAGTAAGAAATTTAGAGTCTAATAAGATCAACATAATTTTTGGCGAATCGTAATTTATGAATAGTGATTTTACGCTTGGGATTAGTAATGTTACCAAATGGATTAGTAATGTCACTTAAAGAAAGTATTGATATAATATAGGCACCTTTATTAAGTAATGTGATTCAATAAAATTGGTAAATAACTATTTCAGAAATTTTTAGTCAAGTATTAGTTTTTTCGGTTGAATATTGTTTTTTAATTAAAAATTAAATTAAAAATATTTAGAAAATTATTTTTTTAAAATGGAGTTTATTTTTGAATTCAGAGCATCGATATTATGATAAGGTTATTTTTGGGGATTTTTCTGAAAAAAAATGATTTTTCAGTGAATAGTGTTTTTATTTAAAAATTAAATTAAAAATATTTAGAAAATTATTTTTATAAAATGGGGTTAATTTTTGAATTCAGACCATTGATATTATGTTCAGGTAATTTTTTGGGATTTTTCTGAAAAAGTGGAATTTTCGTTGAATAATGAATTTTCAGTTTAGAATTTCAGGTGTTTAATGACATCATTAAGGATGTAGTAATCATGAAATCATTATGGTCCACTTATGAATAGTAATATAAGGTATAATGTGTCCCAAGTGTCCAATACCATGGGAAAATACCATGGTCAAGCCCATGGTTGTTCCAATACCACCAATGAGGTGTCCCTTGCCTATTAATGCCTTGTCCCCTCACATCCCTTATAAATACCAAGCCATTCTCTCATCATTTCCTTTCCAAAATCCTCCTCAACAAAGTTCTGGTCTCCTTACCTCCCAAGTAGTCATCCCAAGGTACCCTCAAGCCTCACAAGGTCCCAAATATCAATATTTCAAAGTTACTCTTCAAGGTAAGGGATCATACTTATCTCTTTCTTTTCATGTATTATTCTTTATTTAATTTATTTTAAGCTCGATGTTCTTATGTTGAGGATGTTCTTTTATATTCATCCTACTGTACTTTTTCATTTTAATGTGATGAGATCCCCTCTTGTTCTCATAAATTCATTTTAAAAAATTTTAAGTGGCGTCGTTAGGTTGCCGAATTTTTGTAAGAGATTCTTTCACCATTCTCATTTTCAAGTTCTATTTTCATGTCAAGTATTTCATGTTCCCTATTATTATGTAGGGGAATTATATCTATATCCATAATAATTTAATTTTATGTTCATGTTATGAGAGACCCTATTTGAATCAATTCATTTTTTGGATGTTTTAAGTGATGTCGTTAGGCTGCCGAAATTTCATAAGAGAAATCTTATTTTTGTCGCCCTTCTGTGTTTTTCATTTCATATGGTATGTCTTTAAAATTTCATTAACATGTTCTTATATCCTTTATATTCTGTCCCTATACTATTTTATTGATCATATATGAGTTGGTGACCCATGTCACCTCTCTTTTTAATGTTTTCTAAAACCCTGCAACATTGTCGTTATGCTGCCGAATTTTCATCTCAAAATGTCTCTCTCTTTCTATAAAATTATTTTATTTTATTAATTGAATACTGAAAAATATTTATTCTATAGGGTTATTCACATATATATCAAAATGTTCTATTTTAGATTCTGGGATTTACATACATGAGACCTGCTTTCCTTTTCCGTGGTTTTAAAGTGACATAAAGATCACGTCTTTAAAGTAGTTTTTAAAATGTTATGACTATGAAATGAAACCCATTTATTTTATGCTATGTGGGTTATTTATGAAATTATTGATGATGATATATGTGGCTCACATGATAATAAATACAAATTAAGGGTGTGCCCTAATAGCGCTCCAATGCATTGGGCAAAGACTTAATCTCTAGAGATGACCATTTTAACAATACCTTGGTGAATAACCTTGGTAATTTTTTTAATGACACCTTGGGGATGGACCTTGGTGTAACGGAAATTATTTTCTATGTTAAATGTTGTAGCCACATCTTTAAGTTGTGAAACATGTTATTTTGATTATGATATTCCTCATGATCTCTTTCTCATGCCTTAAAGTTATTTATCATGACTTTATTGTTGTATCTCAAGTTCACATGTAAAATGTTCCTCTTGTTTCCCTTGCTGGGCCTTCTACTCACCCTTTCCTTTGATGTATGCTCCTAGGTTATGAGATGTTGTAATGAACTTTGGATTAACAATGAAGAAGACTTTCAACTTTATAAGATGAATGTTTTATGTCGTCATGTATTAAGATCCTGCTTTATAAGACACTAATCCATAAAGATCCCTAGTTTTGTATAATGTAATGAAAGTTTATGTGATAAAAAGGTGGGATGCCACAATAACACTTGGAAATAAATGTTTGAATATTTTCCTAGTGGACTCATATTCCTTTATGTTTTTAATGTATTCACCTCAATGAGCCAATGTAAATTGTTTTCATAAAAATCTTTTGAAACTGGATTAGTTTGGGCACTTGGGATCCCACAGTCAATCTCTGTGACCTTAGATGTTGGGTGTGTTCTGTTAACAATAATCCCTCTGTACACATTGAATAAGTGCATTGCAAAGTGTTTAGAAAATAATATGGCTTGGGAAAAATAAAATAAAGTATCTATGGTAAAAAATGAGTTCAATAAGGTGAGGGGAATGATGAATGCCAAATGATAAAGAGGACAAATTGTTTATATGGGGGTCATTTACGTTGTATTATTAAGGGGATTAAAAAAAGTATATATATTTTATAGTTGGTACCTAGGGGATGAGTAAAAGTATATTGTTCCTACTATTACGTTCTGAATTCCACTAATATTTTACCTCTTGTCATATTTGAACTTAGAACATGAGCTTGGATGGAAATGAGTAATTATGTTTTATCACATATGTGTCATGACATCATCATTTCTTTATGATTCATAACTTTCTAGATTACTATTTGAGTATTTGTTCTATGAAAGACATCGTTTGAGTCATATTTTCAAAAATTCCGTTGACATTATATGTCCTCTATTTTTAAGTGTTGAACATGTTACAGTGTGATCTAAATCATAAATACACTTTATTGTTTTTCAAAAATGACAAAGAAAGAGACTTTTTCAGTAAAAAAATGCTTAATGTTGGGGGAATTTAATGTGGCTCTATTTTTACATAGATTTTAAAAATCTTTTATTAATTTTTTATCAATTTAATTATTTATTTTTACAATTTTTTATAAATAATAGAACATTTTTATTTTTAACACTAACTATTAATTTATCATTTTTAAAATTAAATATTTTTTTAATATTTTAATTTATTCATTCTAATTATTCTAATTATATTAAATTACTTTTTATTTTAATAACCTTTAACGGGTTAACTTTTTAATAATTTTAAATATTTATTATTTAATAAATTGTTCATTGTTATTTTCATTAACCTAATTTTGTTTTTAATTTAAAAATTTACTCTTTAAATTAGATTTATTAAAATAAATTAACTTTTTTAATTAACATGTTTAATTATACTATTTAATAAATAATTTAAATATGTATGTTAAAGTATAAAATAATATGTTCTTAATTTTATGTTTTAATTATGTCATTTAATTATTTGACTTAGTTGTTCAAAATCATAAATCAATTATTTTAACTTCATGTTTACATGTAGTTCTTTGTAAGTGTTTTAAATTTATTTAGATATTTAATTAATTAATAATAATATATATATATTACGTTAATAATTATGTCGCTTTTAATTTTTTTCTTATATAATAATTTTATTTGATCTTATTTTAAGTTAATTATTTAGTCTTAATTAGTTTAGATGAATTTTTATTCATTCGATTATCTTTTTAATTTTAATATTGGTGTACTGACTCAACAATGACGCGACCCACCAATGTCGTGATGCACCAATCCCCTTGGGTCGCCGATTCTTTTTCTATCGACTCATCAATCTACAACGACATAACGATGCCATGTCACACCATTGTTGTGAGACACCAATTTTTATTTTAACAATCATTGAGTCATGACTCACAATTCACTTTGAAACATCATCGGTCTCTCTAATGCGTCGGTTTTGGTCTCTTATTTTTAAACTATCGATGAATTTTCTTTTAATTTTCACTAATTGTGACTCATTTTTTTCCTAACTATCATTGATTCCTTTTTTTATTCAATCGGTGTGTCACACACACTCTGATACTTCTCTCCTATTTCCAACCTTTTATCGGTGAGTCACTGACTCACCGATGGAAAACACTCATCGATTTCACAGACTCACCGATGATCCAGTGATCCTACTCACCGATACTTTATGTCCCAAACTATTGTTTCCTTTCTCCATATGTGTTTCCTCCCATGATTTCTACTTTTTGTCACTTATCTTCACACACTCACCTACGTGTTCACATTTTTTATATCGGTGAGTTCCTTCTTTTATTCCCATTGGCGCCACTCTGGGTCTCCTCTTTACCCTGCTACAGATAGTCCCAACTCATCACAATGATACACCAATAGTTTCTACTATCCACATCCATCTTTAACCCATCCTTCCACTATCACTTACAAATACAGTTCATTCACTATTCATGCTACCACAAACTTGAACCTTTGGTTCATCTCTATTGTTTCCACCCCAAAATCACTCATCGACATCACCTCATCATCCCTATCACGCTTCTTCTACCACTCTCCCATAAAAACCAAGTATTTGTATCATTAAAAGTCATAAAATAACATAATACAATCAACTATAGAAAATAAAAATCAATCAAAAATCTAGATCGCCATCAATACCTCCTTGAATTGCACCTGCATTGCAAATGCTGATTACGTCAGGGTCATCGTCAAAGACCGAAATTCACCATGGATGGTTATCGTGCTATGGGAAGAAGGATCCAAAACTCGAAGTCACGGTACGGGAAGAAATCCACCGCTTCTATCTGAAGAGGGTTGCGCCTCTGTCCGCTGGAGAAATGGGGTTTCACCGGACAGATGAAGGAGACATTGTGTGATGTCTACCACTGTATTGCAATCTGCTAGAGAGGAAACCACGGAGGTCTGCTATTCGATGAGCTTGAGATGAGCCAGTTGGTCACGCTGCTTCTCGAGTGGAGAGGGTTCATGTTTCTTGGAGGAGCTGAATTTGTGCACTGCTGATGATGAAACTCTAAGATATTGTGTGGAGGAGCCGCCTACACCGTCTTTTGGGTTGCTGCATCCAAGAACCCCTACAGGGTTGCACCAAATTGGGGGGGGGTAGAAGGAGTTTAAAAAAAAAAATAAACATATATAAAAACAAAAATAAAAACAAGTAATTTAAAATATTAAACAATAATAATTTTAAATAAATTATTTATAAAGAAATCTAGTTTTTATAAAGTTCTATATTTAATTTATTTAACTTTGATTAGTTTTTTATTAAACTAAATTTGTTTATTATAAATTTTAAATTAAAATAAATAAACTATAATAAGCTATTTAATTTTAATTTAATGTTTCATTTTAAATAGTTATAACTATCTAATGATAAATTATATAAAAATAGTATACTAATAATAATTTATAAATTTGACCAATATTTATTGACTTATTATTTTAGAATAGTAAATAATTTTAATTTTCAAAATAATAATAAATATAATGTTTATAATTAATATTAATAATTTTATATAATAAAAATTAATAACATAATATATAATATTACTTAATAACTATTTATTTTTATTTCTAAATAACTATCTATTTATTTATTTTCATCACCTTATAACTTTTTCTATTTGTTCTTTCATGCGTAGGTTCATTCCAGATATGAAAACACGTCAAAGTGTTTCCAACTAACTCACTGAGAGTTAGTTACTAATGAAAATCTCGTGCGATGTCTGATACACCAAAAAACGCACGTGTGTGGTCAAATGTTAAAGAACCAAAGCATGTCGATGGAAATGTGTGGTGACATGAAACATATGGAGGTGGGTTTAAAAACAGAGCATCAACAGATTTTTAGCATGATCGTTCTCATTCCACACAATACTTTTCAGGAGCGGAGACTCCTGGGAGATGATAGAACAGACATGGAGGTGAAGCAGCCTGATAATAGTGCATCCCTGAGGGTGTTCATTTTCCATTTTGTACATAATTTTACAGTACTCTGTAATCGATTAATTTCACTATTTGAATCAATATGTTCAAAGGCTAATTTTTTCATAGCTCAGGAATTCGAATTCAACTTACTTTACAGTAGGATTTTTTAACATGCTATACAATTTTCGGAATCATAATCAATCAGCAATATTGATTTTTGATTCTTTGTTTAATGGTTTCACCCTTTAATTGTTTTCAAAATTCATTAATTTAATATCTATTGGTGAAGTAGATTTTTAAATCATTTATTGGGGCTATTAGTGTAATTAAATTTTGAAATTTTATGATGACTTTATTTTAAAATGTTATCTATTTTACTTACTTCATTAGTTTGATTGATTCGGGAGTGGTAAACTCGAACAAATAATGTAATACTTGCTATGTCTCCTAGCGAGGGGAATTTTCAGCTTTTCTTTGAGGAGTGATTCAATATGAAGTACTGAAGAAGTAAAACCTTTTAATCATAAGTTTATAATTCCCAAGTGACTACTTAATATGCACTCCCTTGTTCTTGCTGCTTAATATTACTTTACTGTTTTTCTCTAGACTAACAATACATAGTGTAAATATATTTTCATTGTAAGAAAACTTGTTTCATAATCCTATTTCAATGTCATCATTAAAATACTAAAAATATAAAAACTAAAAATATGTTCACACTCTCCACTGCTGAAAACAATGGAGTATAATTTGTTTAAAGCCTTAGAAAAATCACTTTCCTTCTCGGTGGATCGACCCTACACTATTGTGCTAGTGTAGGATAATAAATGTAATTTTGAGGTCTATGATGACCTCTGGTCACATCACAAGCCATTAAATGGATTGAAAACATAGCAGTCCCTCCACCGCTGCCCAACCACTAAAGAAAAATTAAAATAACAATTACATGTTATTTTATTAGTTTTTTTAAAGTATAAAAATATCTTTTTCTCTCGACCTACTGTGGTCGATGAGAAACTTCCCTTAAGTGAATCCAGGAATTTTAGATTCGATGATGCTCTCTGATTTTAATTCTAACCACCGAATCAAATGTTATAAAATGCCGCCAGTACATTTGCTGAACGTACCTTAAAAATGTTCATAAATTCTATTCTGGGCACACCGGGCCTCAAAATCACGCGCCCACAATTTTTGAAGACTTATTATAATTCTAAATAATTTAAACAAAATTACATTGAATTTTCAAGTCTTTAAAAGTCAATCCAATATGCATCACTTATGTGATTATACATGCTAATAATAAATTTTTAATTATGATTACCATAATAATTTAACATACATTATTATAAGAAAAATCACCTTTCAAACATTTGGAAACAAGGATTCTATAATCATTTAACAACATCAACATGATGATACATTGTAAAAAAAACTATGATATTGAGTTTTCTATTTAAGAATTATGTTACAATGTTATTTTTATGTCTCATTTTTTATGTGATATTAGTGTTTGAGATTAAAAGATGGAATATATTTCATTTGATATCTAAAAGAATATAAATGATCCCAAAATTTTTTATAATTCTTTGAACATTCTTGTGATGTTCATAAGTAAAATCACCCTTAATTATGTTTCATTCACATGAAATATCTAACAAATTATTGAAAAATCAAGCATTGATACTATAGTTATATATTTAGTTTTTGTTTTATTGATATTCATTTTACTATTATACTTATAGAAATCACCGATGTCCTATTTTATACCCCCAATAATAGTCAATTTCCTTCTAAAACCTAATTATGAACTTGATGCCTTATAATAATCATCCTTAATGAACAAAATAATTTTATATTGGGTCATTAGAAAATTTCATCTGATAGAATGTTTTGGTTTTCTATTATTTACATTTATATTGAAATAAAAATTAATTAGCAAATGAGATTTAACTTAAAAATATTATTGATCAAAATATTTATATGAAATACTACAATATAGAGTGAATATTAAGGAATGATAGGTTGGTCATAAATATTTTCCACTTTAATTTGGATTTCTATGTTATTTAGATTATGTAATATTTTATGAAGGAGTATTTTTTGTTTAATTATTCATGAATATTCATGTAGATATTGTATGATGATTTAACTAATTTAAAATAATTTTATTAAATTTAATATTTATATGGATATAAATCTAGGGAATGGATGTGACTAATGGTTATATAATATTCATAAAATTTAATATTTTCATATATAGCTATTTATGATGACTTTATTAAGATAAATGTAGTTGTAATTAATAGGGATATGTATTTGGTTCAACACTAATATTAAATATAATAAGATTAGTTTTTGATTAAATGATTGTATATTTAGATACATTTTTAATTATAATAAATTATAATTTTCCTATGAAAAAATATAATGAATATTATTAATTGATGAGAAAACTACTGTGTTCTAAACACCGTGTCACCATTTTTTCATTTCATTAATAATTTGAAAGTATTTTTATTTAAAATTTTTAAATTTTCATTCATTTCAATTAATTTAAAATAATTTCATGGTTGTGCTCTTTTTTCATTGTAAGAATTCTTATTGATAATTATTTTTTATGATATATTTAAATTAAAATAATATTTACGGTTACCATTATATTGATTTTAATTATTAATTGTTTATATTTATATAAAAAATAAGGTTTTTTTAGCAATGTAATTTTTAATGGAATGGAAAAAATAAAATTATAAATAAAATTTTTCATATTTAATTATTTTTTAAATATCATTCCATGTAACGACCCAACCCCAAATATCCCAAAGCTAGTGTCTTCTATAAATTACATTAGTATTATTACCAGGAATCAAGCCTAGAAGAAACGATTAGTTTAGTAGTCTCGGTAAAATAGATACATAAATGTGTCTTTTATAAAAAATGACTACATTAATGACAACATATTATTTTCTTCATCATTTGGAATAAATAAATAACATTAAAGATAACACTAATCCATCTATAAAATCCCTATATATATTTCACTATATAGTTATTGGATTTATTTGGAATGAAACATAAAATGAGTGATCTAAAATGCTTAGTAATTGTAAAAAAAGGGTATGCAATATGGAATTACTGAGAATACTCAATATAGAATGGTAAATAACTGAACACACATTCCATATAATAAATAACCTATATACAAGTGTGTAAACAATGTGGAATGGTATTAAATGGAAACACATTCTATTCAAGTGACTAGATGTAGAAAAATAAATATGGTAAGCTGTGTAGATAAAAATGAATTCCATTAAATCAATGAAATAAAAATTAACTGAGCCCATATATATGTCTATGAAAAATATCACAGATAAATATTAACTGAATTATAAGGCAATTATTATCTATTGGACATCATGTTTCCCATGAAAATGATACCTTTTCTATCTGTAGATAATTTAAAATTTCAAAATTTTCCCAACTAATTCATCCCATGAGAGTAAGGAAGATTTCTAGTGCTTTCATTAACTGTTCCCTAAACCATGGAGCATTCATTAATTAGTCCTTGACCCATTGAGGTTTCATTAATTGGTCCCTAACTTGTATTTTTCATGTCCAAATAATTACTTATATAATAAATGGTATACCTTATCAAATATCTGTATTGAATACGATATACTTATTTATAAATATTTGAAAAAAATAAAATAACATTCAAAGTAAGTACTATATTAAAAAGTGTATATGGTATAGGTAATAATAATATCTATGAAAAATGATAAATATATTTGGTGGAAATTTAATGTAAAAAACTCCTAGGAAATTGATTATTTTATGGGGAATAAAAGGAATCAATGAAGTGTATGAGAATATAATCCTTGAAAAAATTAAAAATAAAAAATAATAAGAAATATTAAGGAAGGTATAAATACAACATACCCCAAGTATAGTAAAATAAAGGGTTATTTTTATTGATGAGATAAACTAATAACATTAAAAAACAACTAATTAGGAAAATATATTTTTCCTTTCAAAACCCATTTTAAAACATTTCTATTTGAAAGTGCCTTTTAAGAAAATATTATTTAATATTCACCCATTAAATTGAAAAAAATATCCAAATAAATGATGCGAGATAAATCCAAACATGTTATTTGAGGTAAAAAGAAACATTCATTTTCCACATTTAAAAGGGTTAAAATGGTTTATTTTGAATGTGATAAGAAGATTACTTTGAAACATTGGTAAAATAAAAAAGGGTAAAAATTTATTTACCAAAAGATTTTGAAACATATTAATAAGACAATGATTATAAAATAATATATACTCTCTGAGTAAAGATATAAATAAAGTTATTAATTATTAAAAATAGTCCATAAAATCATTTGATTACCAAAGAGTGAAAAAATGGTACTAATAATTAAAAAAATTCAACAGTAAAAAGATAATAATGAAAGGGTTTATTTAATAATGATTATATAATTTCCTTGTATTTAAATTCCATTAAAAATCATTAGGATTTATCTTGAGGAAAATAATCTATAAACACAACAAAGAGTCCAATACCACAATAAAACAATTTAAATCATAAACATCATGATGGAATAATATTAAATTAATGATTAAAATACCATTAAGATAAAATTATTTTTGATATAATATAATAAAAGGGGTATTAAATACACAACCAAAAAGTTGTAAGTGGTCAACCTGACATTTATCTCACAGATTTAAAAATTTAGAAGAGAATCCTTTTAAACTATGGTAACATATTATATTGAAGACAAAAAATTAATAATATTTAATTAATTATTCAAATAACTTGAAGATAAAATAATTAATAAAATATTATATTAATTGGTAGTGTTTATCCAAAATAAAAATGAATTAGATCATAAAAAAAACTCTCAATGGAGTGTAAATTGAGATGAAATCCATTATAGTGAGATTTCATTCAGGTGAACTTCATTTAATTCATGTATAATAAAATTATATTAATTTCTTCATTTTTTTGGAAAATAATTTAATTATATAATTTCTTTTATTTTACTTATTACAATGTTTTTTACACTACTCAATCAATTATGTTCACATTGGGTGTTTTGACCAAATTTGATTTATGCATCAAACTCAACATTGTATTGTCAACTACTGACAAATGGGTCATTATATAATATCTATAGAACAATAATCATGAACTAATTATTTTAATTATTCATCAATTATACTTTTACAATAAATCATTAAATATTGATTTGAATAATGAGCCAATGTTACAATCATTTAGATGGTAGGTCGTACGTACTCATGAGTAATTTTAACATTTTTTAATGATTGCTGTGTAAAAAAGGTAAGTAACTTAAAATAAATCCAGAATTTTCATTAATTAATAAGTAAAATATTATTTAATCATATATAAATAAATATAAAATTCTATGATGTAAAATTTATGACATCATGTCGAGAAATCGGTAATCTATACATCGACAAACGACATTATCTCTTTTAAAGAGCATGAATGGGTAATAAAAAATTATATTTATTAAATTTACATACATATAATTATTTCATTAATACAAAATATATATTTTTTATGAAAAATATTTTAAATTTTAACCATAATTTATAAATTTCATGAATTATGTGAACAAATCACATCGTTTTGAGGGGGCGATAGTCTACACTTCCTCAAATGATGTTATCATATTAACGAAAAATGGAAATAATTTAATTTAAGTTTTATAAAATGATTAAAAAAGTAAAAATACATAATAAATATCATATATAGCATATATAATAATATTATACATCATTATGGTCACCATTATAGGTGGTAGGGGAAAATTGAACAATCATCATTTCGTGAGGTATTAGTTTGTCGTACACAGAAATAGTATGTTTGTTACCCATTAGATGGATGTGTGTGTAAGTATAGGTCTAAAGAATTTTATGAAAACATCCTATTATATTGATTTTACTAGTTATGTTATATAATAATTAATAATTTTATATTATGGGGTGGAGAATTTAAATGAAACATGAAATATTGAGTGAAGATGTTACCTCTAAATCGGGTAATTACTTTTGGTTTCTACCAAAAGGATCCATTGGATTGATTTATGACCAAATGAAGGATTCATGGTTGTGTGTACTGATTATGAGAATCTATTTGGATAGGTATTGTCTGATACTATGAGGTATTATAGGTGTGTTGAAGTGTGAGAGATGGTCCCCTTATATAGTAAAGGAAAAAGACCCACTTGTAATTTCCAAAAACATGTTAGGTGTGAACATGTTATTACCTAAAATAAGTCACAAAAAAAAAACCCAACTCAATATAATAAAGTTCATGGATAAATAATTCTCATAAAATGGGTGTCTAACAAGCGACAAGTTCATTTGGGCCCTTCTTTTAATGGTTTTTTCCATTATTAAGCTTAATTTTTCCTCAATAATTGTAATTATTTTTAATTACATTCACTAATATTATTGGTAAAAAAACAAAGTTGGTATTATAAGAAATTATAAATTATTATTATTACAAAAATGGAATCCATTTTTCCAAATTCTAGTCATATAATTGGACGAAATTATTTTAAAATGCATCATGTAGGTGGGACAACAATACACGGTTTTAATGTAAAAACGAATGAAGATAAACTATGTTTTTATAATAAAATTTGATTTAAAATTGATTCCAATGTAATAAATTTTTTATCTGATAAAATTTTTATCTAATTATACTTTAAAACATATTAATATTATAATTTATCCACATAAATAAATTAGATGAAAAATTTGTATTGAACTAAAATTCAATATTTTTAACAATTCATTTTAAAATTATATATTTCTAGAAAATATAAAAAATTCACTATAATGTAATTTTTATATTTCTATTTCAATGATGAAGTTTATTTTGACATATAAAATCTGTTAAAGTATCCAAATATTGATTTTAAATGGGTTATATATTAAAAGAAAGTAAAATTACGTTTATAAAAATTTTACGTTTTAATGTCTAAAATAGTGTTTCTTTTTCTCTTATGCATATTATAACTAATGTATGAATATAAAAAATATTTTATTGAATATGTTACATATATATTTAATTAAAATCATTCATATATTTTAATTAATTATTTTCAATAAGATAAAACTCCATTGGAAGCATAAGAATAATAATATTTCATTTTATATCTAATTGGTTCTTATATTCATTTATCATTATTTTTTAACTCGTGAATTCATTTTATATATTTATAAACAATATATTTTCATATGCTAGTTAATACTATTCATAAAAGCTAATTCATACCTTATTATATTAAATAATAATATTTTAAAAATATATCGTTGTTAGTTGAAACATGGTCTTGTGTGTTACCCAAACTATCGAGAAATGTCACTCTAGCATGTAACTCAACCAATCAAGGAAGGTTTCTCTTAAGTATAAGGCATCCTAACTCATTTTTCATACTTTGAAATATATATAATTTGTTTTAAATATAAAATACATTAAAATTATCAAGATATTGTACTACCTTACGCGCTTAATGTTACGTGTCATATATGTTGTCGAATACTAGGTTATTACTTTAGTTTTTCAAGCCATCTACTTATCCCCACAAAATTTAAATTTTGTCCACAAGATTTAAACTAAATCATGGTGATATATTTTTTGATACTTCCTATGATATAAATCCTACATCACCTGAAGGGTTCATAATTATTCCATTCTAAAAGACTGAATGGAAATTATAATGGTCATATTGAATATAATGTAACTATGTCTCAAAGTAGGATAACATCAGTGCTATGTATAGATAAATACTTGGAGGAAAAGTGTAAATATTTATATGGAGTGAATGAGGTCATCAATAAAAAACAACTGAATGATCAACAGAAATTTGAGGGCCTCAAAACCCTAAATATGAGATGTTTTAGAAGACCATTAATTCAACAAATATTAAAGTATTAGGACAAAATTTTGTTTTGAAGTAATTTTCATAAATCTATTTATATATTTTATTGATAAATAATATATCAAAATTTTATAAACTGATAGGTTTTAATTTTATTTAAAAAATATAATCTTTCAATTTTTCTTCAGTAAAATTCAAATGAATCCATTTACTCAAAAAATTAATTTTGAATAATGATTTTTTAAGATTGACAAACTAAAGGAAACTTTTAACAGATTTCAATGCCATAAAATAGTGTAAATTAAATATATTCTTCGTTAAATATCCTTTAAAAACAACATAGTTAATATATTAAACAATATTCCCCAAAATTGATACTACTAGTTCATTATTAAAATATATTCATGGAAATTTTAAACTAACAATAATGAAAAATTAACCAGTTTATTGTCTAGTTCAATGGTTATCATTTAAACCTTTTCATCCTTCATTCATGGGTTTATGACCCACTTACATGCAAAATTGACTGGTTTTCACTCATCTAATAGGTTTTCCATTTCTAAAACGAAATTAATATAATTCCAAAAATAAAAATGACTGATATATTTGAAATAACATATAACAATAAATATTCTTTTAAAAAAAGGTTTCACAATAGCCTAAATGCATAGATACATAATCCATTTTATTTCTACATAAGTCCTTCCTTGGTATTTGGGTTTTCTATAATATAATTTTAGGGATTTCTAAGTCCTGACACCTTATCTTTGATATAAACATCTTTAATTATAACCTAGTTTACTTATTATGTACCCAAATACTTCATAATGGTTAGTAAATAAGAAGTCGATTATTCGATGCATATCCCCAATGAGTAGAAAACCAGATGCATCGTAAGACAATTTTCATACACCAGGTTACCCCATGTCTGGCTCATAACACTTTTTCAGAGTTGTTACTCCAAGATATATATGTGCATGAACAATTTCTACTTGTAGTGTCCATATAAGGATGTATTTATATGAAGAACCACATAATTTATACATTTAAAAATTGAAGGGTTTTAATCTATACTTATAATAAAATTATATATTAGGTATATGTACTCTAGTATAGGTTTTCCTAAATCTTGTTCTAAATGTTTCTACTAGACTTACTTTAATACCAATTGTAATAACCCCAGCCTTGAGATCTCGGAGCCATTGTATTCTTCAATTACATTGGCATGATTACATGAAATATATTCCTAAAGAACCAACCAATTTAGAAGTATTTGTAAAATGGATACATAAATTAATCTTGTATTAGCAATAAATACATTAATTAAATCTTATTTTGTTACAATTATTTATAAATAAATAAATAACTTCGACGATAATCCTCATCCACCTAGTAAATTCCTATAAATAATTCATAGTACACTTCTTGGATTCATGAGGAAGGAAACATGATAAATGTGAGATCAAATTCTATATAAGTGTAAATATATAGCATAAAAATAAATAATCATTGATAATATTAAATATGTAAATCTAAATAATTGAAAATATATGCCATCTGATAAATAAACTGAATTCAAGTTAATAAAAATATTAAAATTTAATAACTGGAAACACCTGACACTTAAATAACAGGATAAAGAAAAATAAAAAAAGAAATTTAAGTAACTGAAAACAGATTCTATTATATTAATGAAATGAAAATTAAATGAAAGCATAGATTTTTTGACACAAAATCACATCGATAAATAATGACTAAATTCTCAATAAAGGCAATTTTAAACTATCATATACCATGTTTTCCTGACACATGATAGCTTTATGGTCAATAGATTTTTTGTTATTTTATAATTTTCTCTACTAATTCATCCCTTAAGAATAAATATTCAACATGAGGATTTCATTAAACTCTCCCCAACCTAGAGATCTTGTATTAACCAATATCCATCCCATATGGCTTGCACTATCTGGTCCCTAAACTATATACTGAATGTCCAAAGACATCCATGTATCTAATAGATAATATTCATTATCAAATATATGTATTTAATAAGGCAAATTTGCTTATAATTATTTCCTAAAAAACCAAATAACATTAAAATGAAATACCATATGAAAAATGGTATATGGTTTAGATAAAAATAATAACCATAAATAATTATATGTAAATTTAGAGAAATTCAATGGAATATGATCATATGAAATTAAATATTTCAATGTGATGAAGAGGAATTAAGGAAGTGAATGTGATTATTATACTTGGAAAAATTAATCATAAATTATCTTGAGGATGGATATGGATGGTATCAATAAGAAATTCACTTAGTAGAGTAAAATAAAGGGTTGTTGTCATTGAACAAATAAAATATTATCTTAAAAAAACATTGTTGAGGAAAATATATTTTTCTTTTGAAAAACCATTTCAAAACATTTTTCAATGAATTTTACTTTTAATAATCATATAATATAAAAATAATCCTTTTAAAATTGAAATGTATGATTCAAAGAAGTGATGGTGGATAAATCTATACATGTCATATGAGGTAAAAGGAAACATTAATTTTTAAAGGTAAAAAGGAATTGAAAAATTACTTTATCGAAAAGTAAAAAAGACGATTCCATAGAAAAATTCGAAAAATAAAAAAATATTAGGAAAGTATTTAACAAAAAAAATTAATTTTTTTTAATATATTTTTAATAAAACATATTTTTTTGAGGAAAATAGTTTCTCCGACTGACGAGAGAAATAAAATCAATTTTTCTTAAAAACATATACCAAAATCATTTGATTACCAAAGAGTGGAAAAATGGTATTAAAAAATGAAAATGTTCACGAATATCTAGAGGGGAATTAAAAAAATAATAGAAAAATGGTTATATAATTTCCTCAGATGTAAATCCCATTGAATGATTATAATGATTGGTCTTGAGGAAAATAAATTTTAAACATTCCAAAGTATCCCAGACCACTTTGAAACAATTTAATTCATAATGATAATGAATAAATTATATTAAATGAAGTTTTATTATAACATTATGATAAAATTATTAATGATATAATATAACTAAATTTTTAGCAGATACACCACATAAAAATATTTCAGTGGTGAACATGACTTTTGTTTTCACAAATGTAAAAAAAACAATTTGAGAATCACTTAAATCTCTGGTAACATATGAATTTAAGTCATATAAGTAATGATAATTAATTTTGTATTCAAATACTATGAAGATATAATAATTAATGATACTATATATTTAAGGGTTACATATACACCCAAGAAAACATGAATTGGTTGATAATAAAAATAAGTCTCGATGGAATGTAAATTGAGAAGAAATCCCAAACATTGGGATTCTTCTGGGGTGAATTCCATTTAATATAATCTATAATAAATGTATTTTACCTTTATAATTACTTCATAACCTTATTCAGGTTAATAAATACATTTATTTCACTTATTACCATGTTGTGTACAATTACTGAAACAATTAAGTTCACATTGTGTGTTTTGACTAAATTTTGTTTCTGCATCAAAATCAACATTATTAGGTAAAGTATGGTCAATGAGGTCATTATATAATATTTATAGAACAATAATCAAGAAATAATTATTATATTTTTACATAAATTATAATTTTTAAATAAATCATTAAATATATTCATGAAATGTGAGCCAACGTTACTGTCTTGGATACGACTGGTTGTACATAAGCATGAGTAACGTTCCAAATTTTTAATGATCATTGTGGAAAGAAGGTAAGTAAGAAAAATATTTACATAATGATAATTACATAATATATAACATATTATTTAATCATATATACTTTTATATAATATTCTTTTATGTAAAAGGAATCATATCTTTTCAAGGAGTTGGTAGTCTACACATCCACAAACGGTGTTTTTTCTTTTAATGTGTCTAAATGGGTAAAAAGAAAATGATATATATTATATTCATCTAAATATAATTATTTTATTAATATCATTCATATTATTTTTATGTCACATATGTTTAATTATATCAATAATTTATACATTCTTTGTTTCGTGTGAACAAATCACATCGCTTTGAGGGGGCGGTAGTCCACACTTCCTCAAACAATGTTATCATATTAACATAAAATAAAATGTATTAAATTTATGTATTATAGAATTTCTACATCAATATAAAGACTTAATAAAATCACAAATAACATATATAAACATATTTTACGTCATAATATCCACCATAATAGGTGGTCGGTGAAAATTGAACAATCATCATTTCGTGAGGCAGTATTTCGTCATACATAGAAAGTGTATGTTTTTTACCCATTAGATGGAGGTGTGTGTATGATTATATTGAACCATTTTAATGATAAATTACTAGTATATTTAGGATACATATTTTTTTTATTTAATAATGAAATAATGATATTTGAGTGTGAGGAGAATAGAAATGAAAATATAAAGTATAGTAAAGACCTTACCTCTTAATTGGGTAACTACTTTTGGTTTTTACCAAAAGGATTCTTCAGATCCCATTATAGAAAATTTAATTTCAAGGAATATGGGAGGGATTATGGGAAGCTATTTTGGTAGTCATTGGAAAATCCTATTTGGTTTTAGAGGTGTGAAGAAGTGGGAGATATGGTGGCCTGTTATAGGGAAGGAAAAGGAATCACATCAAATTTTTGGAAACAAGTTATCTGTGCACATGTTCTCACCAAAAAAAATTCATAAAAACAAAAAAAACTCAATAATGGAAGGTTAATGGCCTATTTATATCGATCCAATGGGTGTTGGAACACTATCTAGGTCATCATGTCCCGTAAGCTAAATGTTTTTTCCTCTATTATTCTTAATTTTTCCTTAATATTTTTAAATAATTTCTACTGCATTAACTAATTTTTTTTTCAAAAAAAATATCTAATAATATAAATTTTAAATAATTCATATTCATATAATATAATCTATTTTTTAAAATTCCATTCATAAAAGTGAAAAATATTAGTTTAAAATTTATCCCGTAGGTGGGACGATAATATATATTTTTTAAGTATAACGTCTGAATGTTTGCTAGATTTATATAATCAATTTGATAGTGAAATTGATTCCAATGACCTAAATTTGATTAATTGATAAAAAATTAAATAATTAATATCTAAAAATAATTAAAAGTGTAAATTATTATTATAATTAATATATATTACAAAATAGGATTGAACTAATGTTTATTATTTTAACTATTCATTAAAAAAATGATATATTTATGAAAATATAAAAAACTGGCCCTAATGTAATTTTTATGTTTCTATTTAAAAAATGATATTTATTATCACATATTAAATAAATTAGAGAGTCCAAAATTAGATTCAAAATGTGTTATCCATTAAAAAGCGGTAAAATTCTCATTGAAAAAATATTGGTTTTTATGTGTAAAGCAGTGGTTGTTCTTATCTTATAAATTTCAAAAGTAATGGATGAATATTAGAAATATTTTATTGAATATATATGACTTATATTTAATTAAAATCATTCACTAATTTCAATTAATTGTGTTTATTAAGATAATACTTTTTTGAAAGAATAAAATAACAATATTTATTTTTATATCTAATTAGTTCTTATTTTTATTTCTCATTAATTTGGTCACCCCTGTATTAATTTTATATTTATATAAAACTTATATCTTCATAATTTAGGTAATAATATTCCTAATGGAATGTCTATATATTATTATATTAATGATTATATTTTAAATAATATATCATTATTTGGTAAAACTCAGTCTGGTGTATATTAAAAGCTATCGAGGAATGTCTCTCATTAATGCAACAGAAGATATTGAGGATGGTCACTCTTTTTTTATGCATACTAACTTTTTGTTTCATCCATTTAAATATATATACTCTATTTTAAATTTTAAATATATTATAAGGTATCCAGAGAGTATAATACTTTACACGCTCGGTGTATGTGTTATAAATGCTATCAAATACTAGGTTCTAACGTTAGACTTTTGTGGAATTACATTCCATGTTATGGATTGTTATTTTTTTGAAATGTGAGAAAATGGTCAGTTCCATGTATTATTTATTGAAAAAATAAAAGGCCAAAAGTTTCTAAGAAAGGTTTTTTATTGGTCTCTCTTAATGAGATGTAATAGGTCAGGGAGAGGTTATTTATCCAAAGGCGGCTGCTCCTTCCCGCGTCCTTGATTATTGGCCCATCTACTACCATAATTTATTATATATATGTATGAGTGATATTATATTATATTTTGTCTAAGTACTCAATGAAAACCATTCATTCAACAATCAAGCTCCATGAAAGATTTATGTTGTTTTTCAGGATTTCATGCACTATAGTTAGGGATTCACTCTCCACCGATATCTCTAAATATCATTTTTTCTTAATTAGTTCATCTTATTGATGACTACCAACATGAAGGAATAATGTGAAAATTTTCTACCTAAAAATCTATAAAATTAACCATGTGAATTTCCGATGTGGTTTCAGAATATACTACCATATCACAAGATCCCATGATTACCATTAGATACACAATACATATTTGTTTTATCCCTACACAAGAATGAAGGATTGCAAATAACCTAAGATGATCCTATAGGGTAGTGAAATTCCTAGAGATTCCAAGTAAATATTTTATAATAAAATAATGAATATAGTTATTAAATATGCAACATTGAATAGAGTTAGCATAAAATATTGTAATAGTATACATATGATTTGGTATAGAGATTAGATGGTTGAGGCTAGATTTGTAGTTGACAATAGCATTTCGACTTCACCAAATGATGTAGATTATATCTTTTACAACAACCTATAAAATGGTCAGGATTTTTGAAGAGATATGTAATCTTATGTAGTTAAATAAATTGATGATTGTATAGGATCTGTTTCATTTGTAGACCAAAAAAATCAAAGATACCTTTCTTAAGGTTTGAGGATGTAGCACAACCCATTAAGAGGTGGTCACAATAATCCATGTGAATGTTTCATGGATAAAATTGGGATCATAGTGGGACCCCAAAGTATAGTATAAATAAATCCTTGTGCATTCATCAATTGAGGATACTCAACATATCACTAAATCAGTAAATTTGTATGCATCTATTATTGAATGTGTGAACCCATGATTGTTAGAAGATAAAATTTCCCAAAGTTTACATATGGAATATTTAAGCATTGAGCTAGCTAGTTCTATCATGCTCTCAGAGAAGCATATTTTCATATAGAAAAAAAATAATACTTGTTAATAATTATTCATATCTATTTATATAAGTTAATTGAATTTAAATGAATATTTTATTATTTTATGAGTTTTAAGTAATTATTTATTTTATAATTAATAATTTACTATATCCTATGATATAATATATTTTGAAAAAATATTTATTTCATTTTAAAATGATCATGTGAAAATTTATTTTATATCATATATTTTTTATAAATATTATATGATAATAGAATATGCAATATTATAAAAATATCCACTAGTATATAATTGAATAATATTTAAGTAAACAATTACTTAAACAACATTAGGATGATTCCCAATATAGAATCATTATGAGAGAACTAAATTACCAAGGTAAATTCAATTATGAGTTAAAAATATGAACGATGGTCCATTATTCTAGAATAATAATTTATAATTTACCAATATATCTATAGTTACATTGGGGATATAATTTATAATTTACCAAATATAAAATAATTTGGGAGTTTTAGTTTATATTTTTATATTAAATATATGTGATAAATTGATATTTGATTCATTAAAACTATTATATTTAGTATAGGTTCATCAAAACCCATGATTCATTTACTAGGATTTGAGTGATAACAGAAGTCACTCATTCCTAGATTTATCCTCTTGTAATGGTCCTTCTTTCATATCACAACATTAATCATTTTATACACACTCATTTTTTCTTCCATGGCCCCCTATATCATTAATGTTGAATGGTAAAAACCCCATATATTTAACCCTTTTGTGACATTTTTATGTTATTTTCTTTAATAAGGAATTTTATTGTGATGGTTAACCATTGGGTAAGATCCATAAACCTGAAAACATGGTGGGATTCATGGGATAGTTACATATCTCCCCGATGTTTAGTAATATGATAGGTGTAAAAACTAATATATTTCTTTGGTATTATATGATATTTATTAGGATATTTGTATGAAATGGATTTGGGATGTTATTTAGTTATAATTAAATTTAAAAATAATCTCAACAATTGAAAATTAGATTTTTTTTTTATGTCATTAATGGAAGTACCAACTTAACCATGGTATGAATCATCAGGGTTTTATAGAGGACTGAAAATATATTTATAATTTTAATTAACATTAATTTTCTGCCAATATTGAGAGTACATGGCTATGTGATGGGAAATTATTGTTCGCATTGGAGATATACTGAATGTAATATTTTATAAGATTATTTTTAATTTATTTACATGAAATTTATTAAGACTGGTAGTTGGTGAATGGTTTGAATAAATGCATAGAGTTACAGAGTGATGATGCATGTTTTATATTACATAGATGAATTTAGAAATGTATACAAGGAATTTAAATAATTCAGGGATTTGGATACTCTAATGTTGATGAATGAAATTGATGTATCAATGAATAATTAATATGTATCATTAAATAAGTCAAATCCTTTATGTGGTATCACATCATAGGAGATAATGGGGTTTCTTAATCATAAGATCTGGGTGATAAAGCTGAGTACTCATGGAATATATGTTAAAATTATTAATATTGATTTTGTGTGAATCCTATGAAAATACACTACGGTTTAATATTTTAGTGGTATATTAAATGATTATCTTAAAAATGTAGTTTAATAAAATGGATGTTTATAGATTTATTTCACTAATATATTTTATTGTGTTTTAAAAAATTTATTTCTATAATATAATTGATCATATGTTATATTTTTGAATAGTTTAACTTTTTCTATGATTAGTTGAGTGATACAACCTATAAATAAATTTAAAGAGAAAAAATGTGTAATTAAAAGATAAAAAGATTCTTTACTTCATGATGTGAAGCTTCACATCATGACATTATAATATTAATGTTAGATGCCAAAATCACATGAATCTCAACATGACATCAAAATCTGTAAAAAAATCATCTCTTAAACCCCATTCACATCATGAGTTTCATTAATGGAGTTGACATAGAGATACTAATATTTTATTGGAGCCCTCTATCAATATTAAAATGGACGCCATTCATGATGTGAGTTGCATTCATTTCATGAGATTATCAAGAAAATAATATTTGTAGATGTTTTCATCACTACTCTCATGTTGCGAAACCAACACACATCATGGAGTAATTTTAAATATGGAATTTTAATTTTATTAATGAGGGTTATTTATAGGGGAATATTATATATTTAGTCTTATAGAATCATGAATGATTGATGGAACTATAAAAGGAAATAAAAATTACATCCAGATGATTGATGTGTGATAGAGGATCTCTACTGCTTCATTTCGTCAAAAAAATTATTTGCTGAGTATCCATGTTACTCATCCTCAACACTTTTATCATGAGTGAGTAGTTTTTAAATTTTTGGGTGATGATATTTTTGGGGAAAGTGTTGTCAAGAGTTATATCTGCTTTCCTTTTATGTCTTGAATTACTGAAACTCTATTTCATGATTAAAATTTTTGTTCCTTCATATTATATGACCAATATTTGATATATAAGGAATTTCATTTTATTACATAAATTAATTTCCCGATATTTTATTTCCATTATGATTTTCTAGTTTATTATGTTTAAATATGGTTTTTGGCCACCTAGTTTATTTATTTAACCTACTTGATGAGCATTCCTAATTTATAATTACACGACTAGTGTTGGGTAATAAGAACAATGATCTCTAATGACACAATTCCAACACTAAACCATTAATTTCACATAGTAAATTAGATATCTAGAATAAAAATCATAAAATATATTAACATATCATTCCCGAAATCTTGATATGAAACATTTAATTTTCTTCAAATTTTTCATCTCACCAATCAATTAATTAGTCACATCATAAATTACATTATTTAACTTAGTTCATACATATCATCTTTATGGTTTTGAAAATAATTGGCTCAAGACTGGGATATGCTAAAATTATTTTCCCCCTCTCACTAATAATTGAATCCATTCCTGATGTGTGATCCATTCATGTTGTGATAATATGAATAGATGATGATTTGGATAAGATGATGACCCTCAATTCATGCCATGTAACCAATAGACATCATGAAATCATCATTGATGTGGATTTATTTTAACTATAAAGACAATACATCCCATTGGAGACTTATATATTCATTACTACCACCACATGACATGGGGTCTAACCAGAAAAGGAAATATTGATGGATTCTAGGTGATGGGTGTGAAGCTACAAAGACCTTATGTTACATTTATTCATATTTTTTCTTCACCAGGTACCCATACTTGTAACGACCCAAAGTTTCATTAATGGAAAATCCCTCTTGATCCAGTTAAATGTCTCTTTATAAAAATGTTTTTATAAGATGTAAAATTATTTGGTTTTATGATAAGAGTTGTGACCGTTACTTTTATAGCCATTGAACAGTGATCACATGATTAGTATAAATGTAAGGCTTTAACGAACCGAATTTTTACTCAGACAAAGGAAGCGATGGCCTCATCCAGTAGAATTTCCCCATGTAAAGCCCATTTGTCAGAGCTTGGAAAAGAGGTGGCATCTTTGGGCTTCGCCCTTGACCAAGCCAAAGCTGAGCTTCATTATGTCAAGCTCGAACGTGACCGTCTATGGGAAAAGTGGAAGTTGATTGAAATTACCACTCGAGCGATGTTATCCGTGCCGCCCCAAGAGTCTGTCACCATTGCACACCTTACCCTTAGGTATTATGCAGCTGTTTTAAGGGGTTATGTAACAAATAAGTAGTACTATGTTCATGCATGTTTTTTTTAGATAATAATGAATATAATTTCTAGTCTTTTTTGATACATTGTAAATAGTTTTTAAAGTAGAAATGGTGTTTTTAATTATTATTTAATTATGAAATCTATTTTATTAAATTAAGGGATTTTTGAATTAAATAATATTTTAATAAAATATTATTATTAATATTAAATTAATTTTTATTAAATATAAATTATCATATAAATTTATGAATGTAATTAAAATTTTTATTAAGGTTTGAATGTCATTCCTGTCAAAACCCGTGAATTTTCAATAAATGTTGGTTTTTATTTTAAAAGTTAAAATTAACATATTTAGAATTTTTTTAGATAAAATAAATGTCATTTCTAGAATCAGGACGTCGAAATTATCCAACGGTGAATTTTTCATAATTTTCTGAGACAGTCAAATTTTTGGGTAAAAATTAAATACCATTTAATTATATAATGTGTTTTATGACATCATAATGACCCAATGGTGATGTAATAAAATACCATAATCCTTATTTTCGACCAATATATGTTTTATCATTAAAATAATGTGATTTTGGGTTTGTTTGACTTACTTTTCAAAGCATTAATGAACCCCTCAAGACTTATTCAACACTTTGACTTTTTAAATTAATTTCCATGGGAGTCTGACTCACCTCCACATAAGAAACCCTTATATCTTAATAAGTTCGGACCTTGGCCTTGTAAAATATTGTTTTTCTCTCTCCTTTTCCAGAAACCATGAGCAAAAACCATGGTATGGTTTGTGGTTTGGATTAACTTAATATAAGGGGTCCCAAACCTAAATAATAAAGAATTCTCTCACCTTTCCTATATAAACTCACCCAAGATCCCACTTCCTCCTCACTAAAATCCCTTGGAGTTCGTCCAACCTCTGCCCTACTCTCTCTAGAATCCTCCCAAGGTGCCCCACGCTCCCAAGAAGCCTCTCACAAGCCTCTCTCTAGCCTTTGGAAGCACACTTCCAAGTAAGAGTTTTTTCTTCCTTTCTCATTTTTGTCAATTTTCTTTAAGTTGTATTGCCCTTTTAATTTCAATTATGAATGTTGGGGTATGGTTTCAAACCTCCCCCATACTTCCCTCCTATTGTTTGAATGATGGGATACCCCTTTTTCTCTCATTAAATGCCTCCCATGTACACACGTTACTATGCCAAAATTCCGAAAGGAACTTCTCTCTCTTCTTCTACATTCAAGCAATACTTTTGTATCATGAATCTAAATTCCTTTTCAATTGTTGGGACATGTATCTATATTACCTCCTTACTTTCCATTACATGTAAATATGATGAGGAACCACTTTCTCTCTCATCAACCATTTTTTTATAAATTCTTATGTCACGCCGTTACGCTGCCGAAATCGCACCGATTTTCTAAGCCAATGTCATTGTGTAGTGAATACCATGACCATTTCTCCATCAAGGGTATTCACCTTTATGCACATTTACTTATTGATTGTAAATTTTCATGTATTAATTCCACATTCCTTTATCATGGAATAAATGATTATGTTTTATGAATCCATGTTTTATGATACATGTGGCACACTTATGCATGAAATGAAATTTTTAAGAAGGGTGTGCCCTTATAGCGCTCCAATGCATTGGGTAAAGTATAGTATCATGATACGTAAATTGTAATGAGTATTGACTCGTGCTAATTCAAGTTCAACGAGGGTTTACTCGTGATTCATGTGCAATGAGGGTTTACTCATGCTCCATGTGCAATGAGCCTTGGCTCATGCTAATTCAATGTTAAGTGTTGTTTCCACATTTCCATGTTATGATTATCATGATTTATCATGACTTTATGTTCATGTTTCTTTTATGATCCATTGATATGCCTATTGTCTAACATTTATTGTACTCCTCATGTTATTCCATGTGTACTCCATTACTGGGCTTTATAACTCACCCTTTTCTTATGCATGTCCTCAGGTTATCCCATACAATGTTAAGTACGAGGGAATGTAGTAGTCATGTAAAGGAAGTTTTCAATAAAGATGTTGTATTTCATGTTTTAAGTTTTTATGTAATTATCCTAAGCCCCAAAGACACTAAACCTCTCGATCTTCTTTGTTGTATCAAGTGAAGTTTTATGTAATAAATCATGTTTAAGTTGTAATAAAAGCAGGGTTGTCATAATACTACTCTTACTAATCATTCTTACTATGAGGTATTAATTATTTCATTTTTTATGTGATGATTATAAGGGGGTGAATATTTTTTATGGATAATATTTATTTTATTTTAATGTTCAGTATTTATATAACTATATTTCTTAATTCCAATTTTTATTTGTTTTTGTATCACATGACTATTTTTTTATGATTTGAGGAGATTCATTTTATTAAAAAAATTAATTTACCTTTGTGATTTTGACAATAATGATTTCTAGATTTATTATTCTTAAATATGTTTTTAGTGTCCTTGTAAATTCATTGAAACTATTAAATGGAAATTCCAATTGTAAAATTACAGGATAATCATCAGGAACTCAGAAAAGGGATCTGTAAAGACCAAATTCTAACACCAACTCATTAATGTCATATAGTCAAGTGATTCTGTAGTACATGAACCTAAAAACACTAAACCTATATTAAAACACCTATTGAATTAACATTATGTCTTTTCTAAACTTTTTTTGTCTTTCCAATCAATCTATCTATCACATCTTAAATTCAATTATATAATTTTGGTCATATGAATTGTCCTTATCAGTTTGAAATTATTGGGGTCCAAATAGAGATATGTTGATGTTCATATTTCCATCAATCACAATTAAAATTCATTACATTCACAACATGTGATCCATTCACATCTAGAGAATGTTGAGATTAATTGATTTGGTGGTGTTGTTGCATCTCATTTCCTAATATATAGCAAATAGACATAGTGAACACATTATAAATATGTTATATTTATGGGTTGGAATGAGGGTTCTTTTCAGAAGAGGTTATTATATTCATAAATAAGACTTCATGATAGGGGGTGGAACTAGGATGGGAGAAATGGAAGACATTCAGATATAGGTTGTGGAAATATAGAGTGTTTTTAGTAGTGTCATACACCACCTTTCTTCACTGGATAACCAGGATTATCATATTTATAATGCATACCATGATATAATAGTTTTTTTGGTTTGGGAGATGTGATTATAAGGGGTAGTATTTTAATATATTATATAAATTTTGTTTTCATGTTTTATATTGATGTAACTCTATTTCTCAATTATAATTTGACTTCTTTTTTAATTGAATGGATGTTTTTTGAGATCTGAGGATTTTCCTATTATTTCATCAATTAATTTAATTAGTATGTTTAGAAAATTTTATAGATTATAGGTTTTCTATGATTAAATAATGGATTGGGATACCATGTTAAGTGCTTTAACCTAGTATATGACCTTTATAATGGTGTGATTACAATATTATTATAGGGTACCCAGAATAAGGTTCTCTAAAGACCCAATTCCAACACCAACTCATGAAAAATACATAATCAATTGAATCCCTAGAAGAAAAACCTAAAAATATCATAACCAGGAATGCCTCGCCACCTAATTAAAAATTGATTCTTTAATTAACTTTATCACTCTCTCCAATAAATCTAGCAGTGGAATCTTAAACTACATTAATTTATTTAGTGAATATGGGTCATCCATGTGGGTTTGACATGTGTAATATCCATCTTCCACACATTTATAATTTTTTTGTTTGAGTTTTACAAATTCATTAATTTATATTCTTGTAGTAAATTAATGATGCTCTACTGGTTTTCAGGGTTCCACACAACAATATTTTGGGGAAAAATAGATATATTTATGTTATGGGATATATAAGGATGGATAAATGACTAGTTTTTTTGGGACATATAATGATCAATGGGTGACTATTTGATTATTATATTTTTTTGAATAACGTTTGTTTTTCTAGATTTAATTATTTTTATTGTGATACATTATCACTTTATGTATGATTGGTTAAGAAAAACAATTGTAATAATGGTTTGGAATAGATATTTTAGAATGTGGTTGGTGTCTGTTTTTATCCACTAGAGATATATGATAATTTGAATATTGTTTGGATTAGTATACGGGTTATCTCTATAAATTAATACATTTATTTTTTAATGATTTTACAATTCACATGGGGTACATTAAAATGATAATAATGATCATGACATATAGTTGGTAAGATAATAGAGTATGGAAGGAGGAAGATTCAGATTGATTCATTTGTTATTGGAAATTAAATTATATATATGTTTCATGTAATATATGTAATTTTTATGCTACCATAAGTATTTATCCATGGTTTTATTATTTTCATCAATACAGGTAAGGGAAATAATTTCTAAATTAGTATTGAAATTAATTAAGTAGTCCATACTACCAAATTTTAGTTTTGAAAAATTATGTGTCACATATTATGACTGTGATGATCTTTCCTCACAATCAATATTTTTTTCAGAGAATACAAGATTTATCTCAGCTTATTCCTTTATTAGGGTTAATATTATATATATATATATATTAAATTATTCAATTATAAAAAAAATAGATTAATTATATATTATTATCCAAACTGATTCTTGTTAGTTGTATGGCTTATATATGTTTAAATATTTTCATATGATGAAAAAATTATATCAAATGATTTATATATATATATATTTGAGTATATATAAATTTTTACACTTTATATTATATAATGGGTATTTTCTAATTTTTATTTTTTTGATCTTATTAATTATGTAATTAAATAAAATTACAAAATATAATTTATTTGTAGTTATAGAACAATATGGAATTGAGTTACGGGTATCTTGAAAATTGATGATTATGATCAAGTTGGTGGGGAATATACACGAATACACAAAAAGAAATTACACTAGTATATTTCCATTATCATGTGATGATACTAGATGATGGTAAATAAAAACCTACTGATTTTTCACATTTGATAGGATTTTAATATGGAGGATGATTGAACAAATTATAGTGGGGTCCTGATGAAATCATTGGGGTGTTTTAAAGCTTATGTTCCCTTCCTTCTCCAAATAAAAAAATTTATATATCTATTTATAACTAATTAAATAAAGGGACTTGATTTTTCATGTGGTTTGGAAATTATATTTAGATGATTAGAACTCATTGATTTTCTATGATTTTATTTATAGAAATAATTTCATTTGATAAAAATTAACATGATTGGGTGGTGAATCAATGAAATTTAATGACCTAGAATTGGATATTAACTTTGGATATATACTTTTATAGAGAGTTCAGATATTTTTATTAAAAAATATATAATATAATAAATTTTTGGAATCAATCATATGTTTGGTGCTTGATTTTTTTATTACAAACATGATTTGGAGTATTATTTTTATGTTTTTTTCATTAAATAATAAATAAATGAGGATTTTTTATTTTTTAGAATTGAATTGAAGAAATGGAGGAGTTATGGTCATGAAGATAATTATTCTTATGTTGAAATTAAAAGTGTGGTTGTGATAGTTCAATATATTATGGTTATAGAAATGGTGTGTTTGGAATTGAAGATGGTGGATTTCTATAGTGACATTTCTGGAGTTGAATGTGATCATGGAATTCATTTATGTGGAAGTATATATTGTGAATCTGATGGTTCTTGTAAAAACATAATTTCTCTATGAACACTTTAATTTCAACATTCAATGACTTTTTAAATATGGAAAAGAATTTAATGAAATACAATTCAAATATTTATAGAAATGATTATATCATGTTATAAGATCACAAATAATGCTTTGATTAGTGGTGATAAGCTCTATAATTTGGAAAAGTCCCACATTATATAGAGATAACATGCAAAAAATTCATTTATCATGTAAAGAATTATTTTTTCATGAGATTATTAAAATCTATAAGATGTAGAATTAAATTTATATTTTATTGTAATTCATGAAATTTAGTGACTTCTATGTTGGTCTGTGAAAAATTAGGTCACCCCTTAAATATTGTTAATGTATTATCAATTGATCTAGAATTAAATGTTATGTTTCACAAAAAAAATTCTACTCATAAAAGTGGATGAAATATATTTATTTAATTAATGATTCGATAATACCAAAAAAATATAGAATAGGTCCATTACATATAGAAAACATAGGTAGAAATTGGTTATTATAAAACAATATATTCCAGCAAATCTTGAGGGAATATTTCACTATATGATTCATTATTGTTTTAGATATATGAGATTCTTAAAATTATTGAAATTCACATTTCCAATAATGCTTCATATATAAAATTTTATTTTTATATTTTTGGTCTTATTGATATAAGTATCTAAGGATAAATTATTTTCTCTTTGTAACATATAGAATTCACTGTGAAAATAACAAATGCAATAGCTAACCAGTGGGGATCTGGTTACTAGAAAATGGATAAGGAAAAATGGGTAGAATTCTAGAAGGAACTAGATCACCAATTCATCTATTCATGTGGTGCATTAAATTCACCCATAATGTTTTTATTTCATGTTTTATTCCACCTTGTTTAATAAAAAAATAAGACCCACATTTCCATTTTGGTATTTCATACCTCCCCCTTCATCCTGTGACTCTCAAACACTTCCCTCATACTCTCTCCAAACTATTATATCTCCCGAAAGAATGAATGTTGATTTTTTTCTCTAAATCAATTCCATATATGTTTTTTTCCTTTTTATTTTCACATGGACATATTTCAAATCATGGTTTTATATGAATATGAAATATAATTTTCAGCCTTTCATTGTAGATTAGTGGCTATTATTGTGTGTTGAGAATTGTTCTTAATCAAATAATGATCTTTAATCGACCAAAGCATTTCTTGGGATAGTGTTCAATTTATCATCTTATTTATCCTCTCCTTTAAGGGAGAGTGATGATGAAAACTATATTTTATAATGATTTCAAGGTATATTCGTGGATTATTTGAAGTGAGATAATTTAAATTTCTTTGATTAAAGATTAATTGTTCTAGAACAATTAGGTTTCAAGGTATTATTCTTTATCATTATCATAATGAAATATTCATATTATTTATTATAATCATGAATAAATTTTCTATTAGCACAATCATGATCGATAAATGGCCATTTTATTGTCCCGAGGGACTCTTAAATAATCTACAATGAATTCAAAATAATTTCATAGATCAGTGATCTATTCCATGATTTCATGTTCCTTCCATTAGATTACCTTAGGTTTGGTTCCATTAATGGAATCCATAAGGAATGAAATTATAGATTCAAAATATTTCTTTTGAAATCCATTTTTTTATATTCTAAACTATTGCATCATAAAATGGAATGTAATCTATAAATCCTTTACGTGTGATCTTTTATATTTTGATGTGTGATGTGTTTATTCATTATTTCAATGTGGAACCCTAGAGTTCCCTATCAGAAACAATTTTATAGGATGTTCATTAACATTCGGTTATAATTTTTACATTTTTATCAATTGTATGATTCTTATATTGGACTTTATTTTGTTCCATTCTTGAGATTTATTTCATATAGGTGTGTGTGTGTCTCCCATGTGGCCTTTCATCTAAAATTGATTCCTTGAGTTTTCTTATAGTTCATTGACCATTTTAATTGTGATTAATTTTTTCGTTCATACTACTATTTGTATCATTATGATATTTTATTCCTCTATTGTATTCATTATCATAAAAAATCATTCCAATCCTTTTAATATCTTTTTTAGTGTTTATAATATGTAAACCATAGTGTTATGATTGAACCATAGATGGAACTATTTTGATGATGATAGTGGACCAAACATGTGGTTGGATCATGACAGACTAGTGGATAACCATGGTACTCAATACCAAGTAGAAATTCTATAACATCATGACATGCAGATATAGAGTATATGATCACTGGTTATCCTTGTGTCCTGACATGATACATGATTCCATAAGGATACAAGCTAGCATGTAATCGATCTTTTTAATAGTTATAAATTACTTCTAAAATCATGATCATCATTCCGACATGGGGCCAAAAATGGTATGATTGGGAACAAGGTGTCTTGGTTAGCACAAAGAATCTTATATGTGATTTTTTTAATTTCTTCCACATTTAATATTGTCATAGAGTAGACCTATTATACTTTTTCACTTTTTTATAGACATTTTATTGGTGACCAACTGTGTTTTACTACTCACATTATATGTAGATATTTTGATGCACATGTAGACTTCATGTATAGAGATCCGAGCAAGGGAATGTGGCCCCATGATGATAGATAAGTTGGGTAGCAAGGATCTGGGATAAATAATAAGATGTATACCTAATAGTACTTTTTTAATTTATTTATCGACATATATACACATATTCCAAGGATTTCATTACACACTAGTAGTTTTTTTCATATTTGTATGACTAGTATGACATCGATGTAGTTTCCACTTGTTCAATATTAATATTATATTTTATAATATTATGTTATATTATTCTTTTTGTAAGTATATAATATATAGGGAATAGTCTCCCCACTAATGGATATAGACCCTCACTACTAAATGGTATCTTCTTTCATCTAGGGTGGTCTGCATAAGGTCATATGACTCATCTGTTCAGATGTGGTGGTTTCAGTTAAGGTACTAAACAGTTATATCAGTGAAATGTTTTTCATCTGTTATTTTTTGTAATAAATTGGATTTTTTTGTATGAATGAAAATTTCTGGGACATGGGTATGAGAGGATGCATGTGTTTGGATAACACAAGGGTTATTGACCTATATGTTACCATTTTTGGTATAGTTATTACTAATTTTATGTGGTTTCAGATGTATATGAATATAGGATCACTTGTCACAAATTTAACATTTTCTGTTCTAAATAATTGTTCATTAATTTAAAGAGATCATTTATCTTACATTTTGAGGAAATACATGTATTCCTTGATTCACTAACATATCATCTTTTCTATTATGTTTTGATTAATGTAAATTAGAATTAATTTATAGAACATGAAAATGTTGTTCTTTTCATATATATATATATTTATATATCTGGATTTGTGTTATTGGAAATAATATATTTGGATGGAGACCGAGGTTATTTCTAGGAGTGTAATACCATGGGTAGTGGGTAGACATATTATGTATTCTTTTCTAATACCATAGAATAATTAGGATTTATCCTAGTGACATTATTTACCTATATAATATAGAATACTCCACATCATGTATGAATAATTATGTCACCAGATAATGTGATATAGGGTTATTCTAATTGAGATAATTCCCTTATTCCACCTCCTATTATGAATAAGGGTGTTGTAGAGCACACTCCAATGCCTGAATTGTTTAATAAAGTAGTGTTACCACTACACATAAGTGTCTATACACTTCAAACATAAAATTTAATAGAGTTATAGTGGTCTATGGTTGACTGTTCCATAGTTTTTTAAGTTGTACCATCAATCAACATTTCAAGGAAATAGTGGGAAAAGGGATTTAAAAAACTATATAAACATTATTGATGATATCTTCTATGTTGCTTAGGCACTAAAGACATGAATTTAATGATGGTGGATTTCATTCTATAGGTACCAAAAAGTCCGTGGTAGGGTTTAATGGAAATGTATGAAAATTTGATGTTCAATCAACTTAAACTATCATGGACCCATTTAAAGAAGTTTTATTTTTCGCTTTGATAAAGCTAAACTAATCTCATAGGGTCACATAGCTTTTTGAAAGATTTATGATGGTGTCTTTTTTCCTTGAATTATTCATGATGGTTCTTTCCAATGTCCAAATAGTCAATGATGGGATAGAGGTGGATAGTGTTTTTCCCACCATCTAGTATTCGATATACTTTCCATTAATACATTTGGAAGTATAAAGTATAAGGTTGGAGGTTCCTTCTAGGGAGGTTACAGTTAGTTAGAGTAGTGTATGATATCATCACACCAAAATAGAAGCACCACAATGCTTTAATAATTAATAGGATGGAAATTGTAAGAAGTTCTCTCTAGATAATTAGAATAAGGGTTGGTGGAATTGAATAATGAGGTATCATTAAACATTATTATCTATAGAATTCTGTTTCAATAAGAGTTCTACACATATGTGATATGAAATATAGTGATCTATTTGGGGTTCTCGGTAATAGAATCAAACAATGATTCTATCTTGTAATGTGTGTAAAAATTATTCATTGATAATATGGGTTATGTTTATGAATTAGATTATACATAAAATGATATTTGTGTGGTATCATGGACTATTCAATGTATTGTTTCATCACCTCAAATTTGTCTACTACATTGTTTGATATGGATTGTTTTTATTTATTTATATCAATACATGATATTTCCTAACATCATTTAATTATCAAGTAATCATATTTGTTAAATTCTCTTGATACACCATTTGAAATGAAAATGGACCATCTGATATGATTCCAAGTGGGTACTTAGTCATTACTATTTATGGACATCAATGTGAGTTCATGATTTTGAAGATGATGAGATTGAATGTTATCATAATCATGAACATCATGAATATATTCTAAGATTATGTTGATTTTAATTAGGTACAACTATCATTTAATTATCCAAATGGAATGAATCAAGTGGTGATTAATGAATAGAAAACTCAACGTAAGTATAGTTATTGCATACATTAGTCAATGTGTGATGATCCTGACCTACAATTTTGGCTTGGATCTCTCAATATGATTAGTGGGAGCCCCTAATTATTTATTATAGTCATGGATCACTATAAGTGAATCTTTATTGAAAAATTCATGGTACATCTGAATGATATAGATAGATCTCATTCTAGCTATGTATCCCAAATTGACACCCTCTTATGATATAACACTAGATGAGTAGAATGCGATAGAATCACAACTCGAGTTATTGGTGAAGAAGGGATCTGTTAGACTGAGTACTTAACTATGAGGATCACTTGTCAAATTTTCCATGAAAGTAGATGGTAGTCTTTGACTCTATGTATATTACTAGAAGATGAAAGATTTGATGGTGTAGAATAGATATATGTTTTCATTGACTTTTAGTATTTTCAATTGGTTATGGGAATACCAATGTTCCTCCAAGATTTAACATCAATTTGGATATCACCAGTTTTTGGTAAGAGAGGATGATATCTTGAATAAAGCGTTTTAGTGAAGGTATGAGCTTCCTAGGAACTTAGTGATTATTTATACTGAATAATGATTTTAAACTGTATATTATTATGATGAACTTCATTTTCCATTAAAATAATGAAGTATTTACCATAGTGTTTATTGGTGACATCATCATAAACTCAATTTCTCTATATAATCATACAATGCCTCATGAGAAACTCCTGACTAACTTTGAGTAAATCAACATTACACAGCAATTTTGAAGTAAAACTTTTTGGAATCATGAGTATAAATTCATAAGGGTTTTGATGTCTAGGCTACCTATGTAAAGGGACCTAGGGAATATAGATAAAATGATTTAATGTACATTCCTGCACAATGTGTTTGAGATAAGGACTATTATTGGTTTATATGGATATTAATGAAATTTTTTCAAAAACATCTCCTAGTTATGAAATCCAATGACAATGTTAGACAAGAATGGGGTGAAGTAATAGTTGTTAAACTATTGTGAAGTGGAATTTATTGAGATTATTAGGTGGTTTAATATAGGTCTATTATAGATATTTATCAATATTTGGATTATATATGATATTTTCTGTTATTAATTATGTGTTTCTCAACCAGAATTTATGATACATTGGGGGAAGATAGTTACTTATTGATCACCTAAACTATAAAAAAATGTGAGGAACTATACTTTCCAGTAGATAGATCCAATAGTCGTGGTTAATTATTTAATGTTATTGTGATACTTAAACATAAGAAATATATATTTTTTCTATACCTATAAAAACATCCCCCACTATAAATTCACTTAGTGGGTGCTAAACTAGAGGAATAAGTGTTGGTTAGAGTATCTAATTATATCTGACGTTGAGTTTGATTACGTACTAAGGAAATGTAATGTCGTAGACTATTCCCTTTGCAATATTACAATCCTAGTAAATGATTTTTTTTGATAACCTTCATAGGAAAAATGGTTCTTGATGATATTATTGGTGGTCTAGATGATGGATTATTTAGAGGACACAATATTGATGTCGTTCAATATATTTTTGTTTACAAAATCATTAAGGTATCGGTTAAAGGTTGTGTAGTAGATTAAAACTCAGGGTACTGTGATGACGGAACTACTAGTTGTATGTATCCATACTCCAAAGTATATTTTAATGAAGATTTAATCATCTTACTTGGAATATTTTTAGTCCCCACTTATAATAGAGAGGATCTAATTTGAGACATATATACATGTATGTATTCTGATCATCCTTATGTGACAATGATGTACCATGACGTTAAGAGGTAGTTATGCTATATTGGGATGTATAGGGATATTACTAGATCTATTTCCCATTACCTTGTATGATATATCATAATGTTCAAGCTCCATCATCCTCTTGGGTTATGTTAGAGACATCTTACACCCACTTAGATGTTAGGGGATTACATTATGGTCATCTTTTATGGGTTTACCAAGGACCTCATGGATCTTTGATGATTTCATGGTGATTTTTAATTAATTAACAAAGATTTCTGAAATATTAATTATCTATGTTACTCATTTAGTGGATTATATATGATAGATATATTAATGTGAAATAGTATACATAGAATAAGTAACCATGAGCATTTTATATGAATGAGGTGCATGATTCAGGTCATATTATTTTGTCTCACTTCAAGAAGGCCTTGGGGACTCACCAGATATTGAGCATTGCATACCATCCCCAAAATGATAGAGTATCCAAGTGGAAATTTTCCATACTAGATGATATTACTCATACAAGATACATAGAATATGTTCAATATATTATTGATCACATGAATTAGGATGACTTCACATAAAATAGTAGTTACAAATAATTAATCCATATAGATCCTTATGAGGCTCTAAATGTTATCACGTGTTTTTCGCTCCTTAGTTTATAAAAGTTTAATAGGGAATATTTTGTGAGGACTAGTATGTTAATGGATACCTCTGAGGGAGTGAAGCTAATCTAAAAGTGGTTGATCATAGCACAGAGATGGAAGAAGTAAAACAACAATAGTAGGATGATTCTTTTGGAGTCTTCTATATGTGATCAGTTCCTTATGAGAGTGACTCATATTTTAATCTACTAATGTTTTAAGAAACATGGAAGATAATTTTGTTCTATATTAGACACTTTGATAATACTTATATGGTTTGGGAAGCGGAATATAATCTAGATATTAAATATTTCTACTAATTTATTCAAAATTAGTATCATGTTTCATCGATCCATAGGTAAAAGGGAACTCCCAGGAATATAATTTATTACAATTATGTTGATATAGAACCTAACATAGTTAATATAGAGAGACCTATGAAAATTATGGATCAGATCAAGAATGTTCATTGAGGGTTATTCTTTAACCTTTCAAGATTATATAGCATCATGGATGGTACTTCGAGGGGGCTTTGGAGAGATTAAATGATGATCGGGATCATTAGACCATGTTTTTTGAGTAGAACCATTGATGATATATTTTGGAGATAAGAAATCATTATTTATGACTAATTATAACTCACTCACCAGTTTTAGATTTATGAAATGTATATAATTAATGCAATTCAACTTTTTTTCTAATTTTCCTTATCTGAAATCGGTGTTTTAATGGTTGTATTAATGATACTAGGGTATCAGGTTTTATGTTTTAGGTTTTTGAGTTAAAGGCTACATAGTTCCTAAAATAAAGTCATTGGATGGTCTTTTGGTATCCACTAGCTAGCCAATTATGATGTAATTTTTTTAGATGAATAATGTACCCACATGTAGGACGATGGTAATCCACTAACCAGATAGTGGTTTCATTGTCCTATCAGTGTCCCCAGTATGAGGGTATATAAAATTCAACTTTTCAAATTTATTTTTTGGTCTTATTAAACCTTATTATTAACAAAATCCTTCACCAATAGTATATTTAATATCTGATACATATTACATGATCCTTTGACTATAAAATATGTTACAATTTTCTCTCTCACCTTTGACCGATATGATAATCAATAATACTGAATTTTTTTATCTATATCCATCCCAAAGAAATGTTTCTAATTGAGATATATACATGGATCTATGTCATATCTATGTTATATATGCGCGTACTATGATTTTTGTATCCTTTCCTCATGGATTAGTGATTTAACTTTCATATAATATGTGTTTATTGATCGAATTAGGATCTTCAATCCACAAGGAGTGTTCTTGGAGTAAGTTCTCACAAATAAACAACATAAAAGTCATTATGATGGAGTATTTATGAACAAACCATAATAATTTAATGATTCCATTTTATAAAATTAATGGATCTGACAAGTTAATAATGATGTCTCTTTGATCGGATTTTTTTCTTTATGTGTAGTCATGTTTCCGGGTATTTTTCTTTTAAAATTAATCATTAGATATTTTGATTCTTAAATATAATATCAAGTAGTATTTACCTTAATATATTCATTATGGATAAATAATCATTGGATAATTAATAAACCAATGATAAATATGAAATAAATGATATATTAATCTCATGTTTTTAACAATACAACTCATAAAAAATCGCACAACACAAAGATTGAAATGTTTAGTCTATTATAACTCTACCACATAAGGATATTAATAGAATACACATTGGACCATTTATCTATAATATTGAACCACTAAACAATATTCAATATATACAACATGATTTAATAGTTATCAGACACTATAAAATGAAAACATAAGAAATGGGTTATCTCATATGCTCATTAAGGGAAAACGTATCATATAGTGTTAGATTATAAAATTATGGAGAACATGATAAAGGCTTAAATATCGTAATAATAGATCTTAATATGAAATATTATAATCGTAAAATGAGATAATTAAATATAAAACATAATAATAATGTTATGGATGAGTAAACAATGTAAATTTTATGGATATATATATATATAACGGAAATTATTTGACCAAGAACTAAAAGAGAAAAACAAATTATATGAATCATGTAATCCTGAAAACATAAAATAACATGAAAAAAACAATATATTATAGAACAATCCTAAAAATTATTTCTAATCATTGTGAACTCAGCTACCCGCTAATCCATTCACTTATAAAACTGTGATTATAGATAAATTCCATCACACCCTGCCTTGGTTAAGCTAGTTGATCTATAACACATTCACACAAAATTTATCACCCATGAGGTATAATCATTTACCCAATTAATATTTGAACTTATAGGTACCACCCATATAATAATCAATATATTTTTTTCCACATGATAAAACCAAAAATCATAATCTCATAAAGATCCTATGGAAAAATTTGGGTTTCATAATAATTACATATCATGAACATAAGAAATACTAAAATACAGAAAATAAAATTCTCCACAAGGAATCCTACCCCTATAACATATATATAGTGATCAAAGAATCACATCAAAAAAATTAAACCTTGTATGGAAAATAGATTTCAAACTATAGCAGTATTCACAAAACCAAATAAAAATTGAAGTTAAAATTGAATTAAATTTTTTATGAATTAAACTAGATGAAATTTGTTTAAAATTATATACATTTGTTCAACTAAAAAACCTTGAATTTAAAAATTGCATATAAAATAAGAGGAATTTATATAGAATAAAGACATGTACATTTAAAATAATAATTAATAATGGAGAATTGATAATTTAATAACATTTTCAAAAGAGGATGGTTAAATTATTTGAAATATATAACTATAAAAATGAATCTATAACATTATATACTTTAAAAATGAATAATAATTATGAAAAATTATGTGGTGGGGATTAGAATATTATTATTTTTCTGGTTTTTAATCCCTCTTTTGTAAATATGTTATAAGTATAAAGATTGGAAAATTAAAATTTGATAAGTAAATTGTTAACCAGCGTATAACCAATTTTTTATGTTAGTCTATCAATTGTCTCACAGTAGAAATGTAAAGCTGTGAGGGGGTTTCCCATCATTACATTAGTGTAGATATACATTTTCAAGGTATTCATAAAGGTGAGGTTGATTTCTATACAATGTGTTAGGGTCTAACAAATCTCACATATGGTATAAACTCTATTATCAAAACATGCATAAGATTAGAGAAATTTTTATATGGCTTGTTTAAGGGTATATCAATGTTTCTATAGATCACATATGGGTAACATGATTATTTTATAGGTGTATGTTTTAATTTATATAATCTTTTTATGGATATCTTAGCCTATACGTATGGGTAATCTAGATTTTTTAAAGTGTGTATTTGGGTAAATCAATACCTATGTAAGGATATCTTCAATTTCATGAAGGATGTGTAGAGGTAAAAAGGAAATATATGAGGGTGGTTATAATATCATGTAAGGGTAAAAAAAGTAAATTATAAGTGTTTTGTAAGAGTAAACCAGTGTTTCTACACTATTGGTAAGGTTAAATCATTCCCCTTTTATGATGGCTATGACATGTTCTTGGGTAAAACCATTTTTCACTTATGTGGCACTGTGTTTTTGGAAAATGTTATTGTTATATGTTCTAGAATTTCCATTCCTAGTGATAACCAATAATGATATTGAGGATTTTAAATTCCTTAAATTTTATAAATTTTTATTACTCGTTTGAATATTTTAATCCTTTATCAATCATTATAAACACTCTGTATATAATATCTATTTAAAATATAATTAAATTGTAAATTTCATCTATCTTTCTTAATTATGGTTATGTTTATGTCATTTAAATTCATTAAAATATATAGACATAGCTTATTTCAGTTTTATGGCATTCTGTTGAGTCTAGATAGTTTTGAAATCCCCTCGCGCAATATTGGTGATGAATTCTAGAAGAAAAAAATATTATTCTAAATTACATCCAACAAATAATCATCAACATCTCCCATCTATTCATGAAATTTAATTTCGTTATAGGGATATTATTCTACAAATGAATCTATATTTTTTTACCTCTCCTTACATCATGAATTGTTTATAGTTTTTCATTTTGAATGTTTTTCGAGAACAAATAATGAATTTATTAATTGAGAAGAGTATATAATTATCATAAAGTATAATTCGGATTTATCATTTGTGGTTTATCATATATAGGATAGATAAAATATGATTCCAGTTGGTGATTTATTTATTTTAAGAAATAATATAGTTTGAAGCAGTTCTAGGAACACTTAGAGAGATGTTGAAACTGAGTAATATGAAAATGATATTTTGGTGATGATTCATTGATCATCCTTGAGGATTATGTTTCAAGGAAATTAAGTTAGGAATTACTTACCTTATTGGGAACTCATATATAGTTGATTTCTATTTTAATTTTCTTGTTTTTACATACCATGATTACAAGGTATGATTATGATCGCATGTGGGTCTCTTTGTAGAATGTGAGACATATTTGTGAGGATCAATTCCTTGATTATTTTTATAGATTGTTCATAAATATTTTATTATTATCATGTGTTAATATGTTCCCAATTTATTCTCTTGATGATAAGAATTTATTAAATTTGACATTTTTCACGCATTTCAATCCATTTGAAGGAATCAATAATGGTTCTCGGAATAAGTTGAATATTGTGACATTATGGTCCCTAGGGGGGTGCATTAATTATCACTTTAGTGATGATAGGATAGAGCCCAACGTATATGTTTTTTGATTCCATGGAGTCCCAATTAAGAATTCACTCTCATATGAATAGTAAATACAAAGTACCATGTTTCTTAAGGATTCCTAGTATACTTAAAGTGACATGGTTACTATTGGACTAATGTCTGAGTATCATGACATACAAATTGACTAGAGGATATTGAGTACCATGTACACAAAATTCCTTGAGGATTTAGACTGACCATCTAATTTTACATTTGAATAGATTTGGATACTCTTGACATCTCCACATTATCCATCTAACATAGATCAAATGTTTTTATGGGAATCTATTTATGGAAGATTTGGTATTTCATTACTACTTGGTATGTTATTGTGTGTTATTATTCATGTTTATGAATTTACTAATATCATGTAATAGAATTTTTAAACATGTTCATAACTATTAATTTAGTATCAGTGGGGTCCTACATGGTTTTTTTACTCACAACCTTCCTCAGAATCAGTGTGTTCATGAAAAAATCATATATAAGGATTTGATTAAGGGAATGTGAACCATTTCTAGTGACTAATTTGAGGAGAATGGATTTTTCAATAGACCGATATAAACTATAAAGGTCCCATGATTTTTATTTATTTATTTATCTATTATTATTATTACTATAATTTGGTTTTCCCTATTGGGATCCCATTTATTAACTCAATGATTGATAATCCATCATTCAGTTTATTTATAAGACTCTGTATATATTATTTATTGAATATTTTTATTACTTTTAAATTACATGATATTGTGGATATTGTCTCCCCATTGGGTAATATAGACCCTCACTAGCAATAATCATCATCATGTGTTTATAGAGGTGTGCATCTAGTACTGTGGAACTCCAGTTTGGACCAAAATACATTGTTCATGGTTTTCAAAAAATGGTATCAAAATAAAACAATTTTTATTTATTTTCTTGAATAAATGGGTAAATTGTGGATAGTGGATAGTTATTAAAGACTTGATCATTGGAATTTCCATGTTATTAGATAGAAAATGTATAAAAAAACCTCTAAATTTCCATTGATGGGATTGACATTATAGTTTAATGATATTTTAGTGTACTTTCATGCATTGTGACTAGAAACACATGATCATATTCGATATATATACCTATAGGTGTGTTGAATATTAGTTTTTTCTGTTAACTAAATGAAGTGTGTTATCTATTCAGGATAAACATGAATTATTTATTGTGTAATATATCGACTTCTATGATATTATGATATATATTTGATGTAATTAATAAGAATAATTTATATATGTTTTTATCTTTATATATATATATTTAGGATTTTGACTAAAATTTAAGGATGGAACCATTTGTGGGTGAAAGGAAGGATTTACTATGGCATATGGGTACTCCTACGAGAACCATTGTGTAATCATGTATAATAATAGGTATTTATCCAAACTTATTTTTTTCGAGTTTCCTTTGAATTAAAGAGAATTTCAACTCAATATTTTCATATTGTACTACATGTTAATTGGGGATTGAACACTCCCAAAAGGGATGTTGTTTTTTCTCTTTGATTTTATGTGTATGAGTATGCAGCATATCGTGATCATGCACTAACATTTTGGTTCATACAGTATGGTATATCCAGAAGATGTTTTTCACCAAGTGTCGGTTATTGGTGTACGGGTTTAGAAGTATTGTCAAATATGATGTGACTTCAATCTACTTCATTAATCATCCTTTTTGGGAATTGGAGTCCCTTATAATGTTGAGTAATGGGTTGAAATCACTATTGGAGTATATGTCCTTATAGAAAATCAAATGAATAAATAAGTTAATTTTAAATAGATCTCAAAATGGGGGAGTAGCCCATATTTATTCTCTTATATCATATGCTTATAGGAGGGTTGATGGAGTGTAATGTGTATCTAAATGACCTAAATTGGAATTACTTTATCCTTCGGGGTATTTAATCATTAGGTGAACCTTTCTAATTCTTTATAATGGTAGAAATATTTCATTGACTATGATTTGGTTAATGTATATTGAACAATTTTACATTAAAGAACATGTATCTTTTTCCTATGATCATTGATTTTTTTGATCTTCTATGTGGATCTCGATGGTTCACCAAGATTAATATTGGATTAGGCTACCACTAGATATGGGTTAGAGGGGAGGACTACCCAAATATGGAATTTTGAAACCTGTATGAATTGTATGAGTATCTGGTGATGTTGGTTGGCTTGAAAATGAACATGATATATTCATGGATGTCATGAACACTATATTCCATCAATATTTGGACTTGTTAATTGTGTTATTCACTAAATAAATCCTCATAAAATCAAAAATCCCAGAGTAATATGTTATAAACTATTACATAGTCATGTCTATGATTACTGTACATTGGTTTTAGGCTAATCTGTTGAAATATATCTTACAGATTCATGTGTTTTTGTTCTTAGGTAATTTAGTGTCTGAGATAAGTACATCTATGGAACAAGTGGATGGGGAGGTAGTGAGGACTTATAAATGGAGTTATATATTGATTGAGATCTGGATAATCTTCAGTTTAGTTTGATAATAACTACATTTTATCGGATAATTTTCACATCTTTCAGCACTAATGACTTTGTAGATGAAGAAGGGATTATAATCCAGTGGTTATAGAGGTTTAAAGAGTAATTTATTAATCTGAAGAGCACCTTATCCATATATCTAGTAATAATACTCCAAAATATAGGGATTAGATAAAAATTATTGTTTTAGGCATCATGAATGGATCTATGAATATAATGGATGTATTAGAATTAGGTAGTGCCATTTGGATCCTATCATATAAGACCCCATGAGAGTAACTACCCTACATATGACTTTGAGTTTGAAACATTGGTTTATTCTCTGAATTTTTTATGACAGTATTTCGTATGTGAGATTTTTTTGTTTACACTAACCAAAAAATCCACTTTTACATCTTCACATAGTGGAATTAAACATTAGGTAGAGGTTATATGTATATTATTTATAGAAATTAAACATTGAGGTTTAATATTCATTTAATAAAGGTAACTTCCAAATATATTCCCTTAATCATTTAAAATAGGTATCATAGGAGCATGGTGAGATGTATAAAAAGGAGAAGTGGAACTTGATGGGATTTCTAGATGACTAGAGAGTGGATAGTTATGGGGAGTTGGGAATGATTACTTATTTTACTTTTTTTATTACCTAATATCTAGTGTATTGTGTAATTTTTGGTCAACATTCTGATCCACATTGTTCTCTGTTGTAGGAGTAGCTAGCAAGAGGTGACCATAAACCTAGGTTATCAATGGGCTATTATAATTTTTCCTGATATTTGGAACAATCATGGTAATTTAATCCATTAGTTCTGTGATAAGGATATACTTCCATTCCATTAATTTTGGTGGTTTATCTAAGTGGGAAAATGATGTTCCATGAATTGAAGTTATTGTTCTAGTGGTCAGTGATGTAGACGAACACATCTTAGTTGTTTCTCAATGTCTTAAATTTTAGTGTGTAATAGATGAGCTCAATCATCCTAGCAGTTTTCTTAAAACACATCAAGTCCCCAAGTTTAAGTGGTAGTACTTCATGATGTTCTTCATTATTGGGTACAAAGAACACGAAGGATTCATGATGATGCCTGAGTGATTTCTATTAACTGAAAAAAAATTCTCACTTATTACCTATTTAAGATACTCACTCAATGGAAGAGTTAAGGAAGTGGTATGTCTTTGATTTCATACACATACAATGAATTACCCTGATAATTTTTTCTTACACAAGAAACTTTTAGAAATCATACATTTGGAAGGGCTTATAGAAGGCCCTAGTGATGTAGTTGAGTTTGAGCACAACATACCATCCTCAAACAGTTGATCAGCCTTCTTGATTTATTCGAATACTATAGGATAATCCCTGTGATTGAGTTCTAAACATAGCTAGATCTTGTCTTTCTCGCCAATACTTTGGACAATTCACTTAAAATTATAGTATCCATGATTCTACATAGATGGAGACATTCGAGGCTCTCTATGGATAGTTGCTTGTCTCACAACTATTTTGGAATGAGGGGGTGAGGCAATAGTGTAACGACCCGAAATTTTGAATAAATCTTGTTTCCAAATTTTGTGTGTTATTTTATTTTTTTATACTCAACAAAACTATTTCATTTAATAACATGAGTATAATTAAAATGAGACCATTGGGGTTTGACTATTATATGACCGTTGGTCAATATTACCGCTGGAAACTAGACATTTCGATTATTGTCTCTAAATACAAGGGATCTTGGTTAATTAATATAGAATGAAGATTCGATGGCCTCATCCAGTAGTCTCGGGCCAATCGAAGCCCATCTAACAGAACTTGGGAATGAGGTAGCACCACTGGGCTTTGCTCTGCACCAATCCCAAGCCAAACTTCATTGTATGAAGCTAGAATGGAATCACCTTCGTGAGAAGTTCAAAATGATAAAAATTACTACTCGTGCGATGTTGGCCGAGCTGCCCTCAGATTCTCTAACCTTATCCCACATTACACTTAGGTCATATGCTGGGGTTATAAGGGGCTATGTAAGGAGACCATAACTACCTTGTGTAATCCTTTGTTTTAAATAAAAATTGTGATTTCTCCTTGTGATAAAGTTTGTGAATTTTCAAATGTCCGGATAAATATAGTATGCATATTTTTTATGAGTTCTAGAAAAAAGTTATTTGAAAATAATTATGTAAACCTTAGATAACTAATTATGTGTAATGATTTTCAAAAAATGGTCTTCTACAATTATGTTCAGTACGAAATTTAGAGACTAATAAGATCAACATAATTTTGGATGAATAGTAAATTATGAATAGTGATTTTATGCTTAGGATTAGTAATGTGACCAAATGGATTTGTAATCTCACTTAAAGAAATTATTAATATAATCTAGGCACCTTGATTAAGTAATGTGATTCAATAAAATGGTTAAATAAAGGTTTCATAAATTATTAGTCAAGTATTAGTTTTTTTGGTTGAATAGTGTTTTTTAATTAAAAATTAAATTAAAATTATTTAGAAAATTATTTTTATAAAATGGACTTTATTTTTGAATTCAGAACATCGATATTATGCTAAGGTAATTTTTGGGGATTTTTCTGAAAAAAAATGAATTTTCAATGAATAGTGGTTTTATTTAAAAATTAAATTAAAAATATTTAGAAAATTATTTTTATAAAATGAAGTTCATTTTTGAAATCAGAGCATTGATATTTGGTTAAGGTGAAATTTTGGGATTTTTCTGAGAAAGTTGAATTTTCGATGAATAGTGAAAATACAGTTTTTAAGTTCCGTGTATTTAATGACATCATTAAATGATGTATTAAGTATGTAGTCAATATGGTCGACTTATGAATAGTAAGATAAGGTATGAGGTGTCCCAAGTGGCCAATACCATGGGGAAATACCATGGGAAAGCCCATGGTTTTGCCAAAACCACCAATGAGGTGTCCCTTCGCGATTAATGCCTTGTCCTTTCACTTTCCATATAAATACCAAGCCATCATCTCATCCATTCGACTCCAAAATCATCCTCAACGAAGTTATGGTCTCTTTACCTCCCAAGGAGTCCTCCCAAGGTTCTCCCAAGCCCTCAAGGTCCCAACCTTTGAATTTTAAGAGTTACGTTTAAGGTAAGGGATCCTACCTCTCTCTTTCTTTCCAAGCACTCTCTTTTATATCATATCTTTTATAATCCATGTTTTTATGTTGTAGGATGTTATTTTATATTCCCCTTACTTCCCTTTTCATGTTCATATGATGAGAGACTCCCTCTTTCTCTCATCAATTCATTTATTAATGTTTAAGTGGCGTCGTTAGGCTGTCGAATTTTTAAGGGATTCTTTCACCTTTCTCATTTTTCAAAGTTCTACTTCCATGTCAAGTCTTTCAAGTAACTTTTTATTATGTTGGGTTATGATATCTATATATATCATACTGATATTTTATGTTCATATAATGAGAGACCCTATTTTATCTCGTCAATTCATTTTTGTTGAAGTTTAAGTGACGCCATTAGGCTGCCGAATTTTTAAGGGATTCTTTCACCTTTCTCATTTTTTAAAGTTCTACTTTCATGTCAAGTCTTTCAAGTTCTTTTTTTTTATGTTGGGGTATTATATCTATATATATCATACTGATATTTTATGTTAATATGATAAGATACCCTATTTTATCTCATCAATTTATTTTTGTTGATGTTTAAGTGACACCATTAGGCTGCCGAATTTTTAATGGATTCTTTCACCTTTCTCATTTTTCAAAGTTCTACTTTCATGTCAAGTCATTCAAGTTTCTTTTTATTATGTTGGGGTATGATATCTATACCTATAATACTGATATTTTATGTTCATATTATTAGAGACCCTATTTTATCTCTTCAATTCATTTTTGTTGAAGTTTAAGTGACGCCGTTAGGCTGCCGAATTTTTAAGGGATTCTTTCACCTTTCTCATTTTTCAAAGTTCTACTTTCATGTCAAGTATTTCAAGTTCCTTTTTATTATGTTGGGGTATGATATATATATGTATCATACTGATCTTTTATTTTCATATGATTAGAGACCCTATTTTATCTTGTCAATTCATTTTTGTTGAAGTTTAAGTGACGCTATTAGGCTGCCGAATTTTTAAGGGATTCTTTCACCTTTCTCATTTTTAAAAGTTCTACTTTCATGTCAAGTATTTAAAGTTCATTTTTATTATTTTGGGGTATTATATCTATATCTATCATACTGATCTTTTATGTTCATATGATGAGAGATCCTATTTGATCTCACCAATTCATTTTTGTTGAAGTTTAAGTGACGTCGTTAGGCTGTCGAATTTTCATAAGAGAAATCTTATTTTTTTGTCTTCCTTTCCTGTTCTTCATTTCATAGGGTATATCTTTCAAATTTCATTACCATGTTCTTAAATCCTTTATATTTGGTCCCCCTACTGTTTTATGGATAATTTATGAGTGGGTGACCCACGTCCCCTCTCTTTTCAATGTTTTCTAAAACCTCGTAACATAGCTGTTATGCTGCAGAATTTCTGTCTCAAAATGTCTCTCTCTTATTATCAAATTCATTTATTTTATTAAGTGAATACTCAAAGATATTTCTTCTAAAGGTCTATTCCCATATATACCAAAATATTCTATTTTAGATTCTAGGATTTACATACATGAGACCCGCGTTCCCTTTCTGTGGGATTAATGTGACATAAAGATCATGTCTTTAAAGAAGTTTTTAAAACGTTATGATTATGAAATGAAACCCATTTATTTTATTCTATATGGGTTGTTTATGAAATCATTGATGATGATATATTTGGCTCACATGATAATAAAGGAAAATTTAAGGGTGCGCCCTGATAGCGCTCCAATGCATTGGGTAAAGTCTTAATATCTAGAGATGACCATTTTTAACAACGCCTTGGTGAATAACCTTGGTAATTTTTAATGACACCTTGGGGATAGACCTTGGTGAAATAGAAGTGATTGTAAATATTAAATGTTGTATCCACATCTTCAAGTTATGAAATAAGTTATTTTTATTATGATATGCCTCATGATTTCTTTCTCATGCCTTAAAGTTCTTTTTCATGACATTGTTGATGTATCTCAAGTTAACATGTTAAATGTTTCCCCTTGTTTCCCATACTGGGCCTTCTGCTCACCCTTTATTTTGATTTATGTCCCCAGGTTTTGAGATGCAGTAATGAACCTAGGATGAACATAAGTAGAATCCTTTCAATTGTTTAAGAATAATGTTTTATGTTTTCATGTTTTAAGTTCCTGGTTTCCAAAACACTAAACCTTAAAGATCCTTGGTTTTGTAAAATGTAATAAAAGTTTATGTGATAAAAAGGTGGGATGATATAGTTGGTATCAAAGGATGGTTTAGTTATTTGTGGAAATTAAGAGATAGAAACTCTAGGAAGAACCCTATGGAAAATTTTAAATATAGGAAATATTCCTGGTATTTTGGTGAGTATTGAGTAAGGGATTTCCAAGCAAATACATCCCTGTCTGGATACGAGCAGGTAGAGGTGGCTCTGGCATAGATGTACATAGGAGTAAACCCCAAAAACACCGCTTTGAGCTAGACTCGAATGGGAACTGGTACACGACAATGGGCATTTCTGCACTCTTGGTTACGACACTCCTGAGGGATATGCTTTGGTAAATTCATAAGCTTAGTATGAACCATTATTAAAGGAACAAAGATAAAATAAAATAAATATTCACATAAGAATATATGATCATGGATAACCTATATTTGAACCTAGGGGATCACAAGTTAGGGTATACTTTCCTTCTACAAGTTTATCCTTCTATGCTTAAAGTTTCCTTTTAATGATTATTGGCTAAGTATTTAAGCCCCCTAATTATACGTTATTTTCTTAGTTAAAGGCAGGAAATAGAAGAGCATGTCCCAACAACCAATGTGATAGGAAGGGTGACAATTACCCTATTAATGTGACAGAGATGACGAAAGATCAAGTTGAAAATATTTTGATTATGCCAAACTAGCTATCAAAAATCACAATTAATAATTGGTACCTAGTTGAATGCCATAATTCATCAAGAAAGAAGAAGACAAAGTCTCAAGGATGTTCATATGATAAAGTTGATAAGGGAAAGAAGATCCAATTTCTTTTTTGCAAAAAGTGTGGGAAGAGGCACCGAGGAGAATATCACAAAGGAACCGGGACATGTTTTAAGTGTGGGAAGATAGGTCATAAAGTAGCAAATTTCTTTAAAAAATGGATAATCTGATGAATGGAGACAAGGTTCGATCTAATGTACCCTATACATTTCGATGTCATAAATGTGGGGAAGTTAGAAATTATCCAAGGCAATGCTCTCTTGGAATGGGTTAGTAGCATGATGAGCATCAACAATCTTCGAGGATAAGGGAATAATGAAAGTCCTATTCTGAGATGGATCATAATGACTGAAGTACATGTAACTTCTTCGAAATAATTTTCTATTTCATGTTGTATTTTAGTTCGTGCTCTATGAGAATATCTTTTATGTTTTCTAAGATCATCTAGTCACTACCTAAGATGATTTTATATCATTAAGGAAAACATCTATTGTTATGTACCACATGTTGAGGTAGTGATGATGTTCTTCTTAAAAAAAGGGGTGATTAGGGGATTAAAAGATGATTATTATTTTGGAAGACGTTCACTATTTTGGGAACCCTATTTGATCGAGGTAAATATATTACTATGGTATTTTCTTAGAGGAGTAAAGGTTGACTTATATTTTGAAGAATCGATGAATTTAAGGCGGACTTATAGTAATTTAGGTTATATATGGAAATGATTAACCTATCTTGGGGAAAATGTGATTAGGATAGTTACTTTTGTTATAAGATGATAAGAGTGGTTGATGTTGTTTGGAGATGAACGATAAAGTCTATCTTGGAAGACTATGTTATGAGATCGTTCTTATAATTGGGTTTCAATCTTAGTTTTGTTTATTTTGAGGAATTTTAAGGACAATTATTTTTTGAATGGTGTATGATGAACTTTGGGTAGTACCATGGAACATTGAAGATTTAAAAGAAGTTTCCCTTCCTATGGGATTATTTCTTTTTGAATAGTTGTTTTATCTCACCCTTTATGTTTTTGGGATAATGTTTAAAGATAGAAGAAATTGATAGTTAATCTTTTGTGGATTATGTGACTCTCAAGAAGATGATTCTTGTGTTTTGATGAGACCAAGTGTCTTTGAATGCTCATCGTTTGGAGAAAAGATTAGTTTTGGTAGAAACTTATTAAAGGATGAAACCCTACTTGAAGGTAGGTATATTTCCTTATGTTTTTGTTCTATGTAGTAAATGAATTCCTCAAAATTAAGAAAAGGAACGTAAAACAAAAACGTTGTTGGTTTACGTTTCCTACTAGGTAATAAAAGACTGTTTACACACATCATAAGTTTGTGATTTTCTAATGGTTAACATTCTCCTAATAAAGTTTTCTATCACTCTCCCCCAGAACATGACCATTTGTTTTCTCCTCCATGACCATGTTTTCCTACATGGAATCCTAGTGTGGGTAAACTCGGGTGACCTTTGTACTTCCCTTTCTTTCTTTTAAAGTAATAGTTTTACTGACTCCTTTTCTGATTTGGGACTTTCAATGAAATTTCAAAACCCAATTTTAAAAATTGTGAGGACGCAATTTCTTAAGGGGGGAAGATTGTAACGACCCTAAATTTTGAATAAATCTTGTTTCCTAATTTTGTGTGTTATTTTATTTTATTTTATACTCAACAAAACTGTTTCATTTGATAACATGAGTATAATTAAAATGAGACCATTAGGTTTTGACTATTATATGATAGTTGGTCAATATGACTGCTGGAAACTAAACATTTCGATTATTGTCTCTAAATACAAGTGATCTTGGTTAATTAATATAGAAATAAGATTTGATGGCCTCATCCAGTAGTCTCGGGCCAATCGAAGCCCATCTAATGGAACTTGGGAAGGAAGTAGCACCACTGGGCTTTTCTCTGGACCAAACCCAAGATAAACTTCATCATATGAAGCTATAATGGAATCGTCATCGAGAGAAGTTCAAACTAATAGAAATTACTACTCGTGCGATGTTGGTCGAGCCGCCCTCAGATTTTCTCACCTTAGCAGACCTTACACTTAGGTTCTATGATGGGGTTATAAGGGGCTATGTAAGGAGACTGTAACTGCCTTGTGTAATCCTTTGTTTTAAATAAAAATTGTGATATCCCCTTATGATGATGTTTGTGAATTTTCAAATATCCGGATAAATATAGTATGCATGTTTTTTATGAATTCTAGAAAAAAGATATTTGAAAATAATTATGTAAACCATAGATAACTAATTATGTGTAAGGATTTTCAAAAAATGTTCTTCTACTATTATGTTCAGTATGAAATTTAGAGTCTAATAATATCAACATAATTTTTTGATGAATAGTAAATTGTGAATAGTTATTTTATGCTTAGGATTAATAATGTGACCAAATGGATTATTAATCTCACTTAAAGAAATTATTAATATAATCTATGCACCTTGATTAAGTAATGTGATACAATAAAATAGTTAAATAATGGTTTCATAAATTATTAGTCAAGTATTAGTTTTTTCGAGTGAATAGTGTTTTTTAATAAAAAATAAAATTTAAAATATTTAGAAAATTATTTTTATAAAATGGACTTTAGTTTTGAATTCAGAACATCGATATTATGCTAAGGTAATTTTTTGGGATTTTTCTGAAAAAAATGAATTCTCAGTGAATAGTGTTTTTATTTAAAAATTAAATAAAAATAATTTAGAAAATTATTTTTATAAAATTGAGTTTATTTTCGAAACCAGAGCATCGATATTTGGTTAAGGTGAAATTTTGGGATTTTTCTGAGAAAGATGAATTTTCGATGAATAGTGAAAATATAGTTTTTAAGTTACGAGTGTTTAATGACATCATTAAATGATTAATTAAGTATTTAATCAATATGGTCGACTTATGAATAGTAAGATAAGGTACGAGGTGTCCCAAGTGGCCAATACCATGGGCAAAAACCATGGGCAAGCCCATGGTTTTTCCAAAACCACCAATGAGGTGTCCCTTGGCCATTAATGCCTTGTCCGCTCACTTTGCCTACAAATACCAAGTCATCCTCTAATCCATTCAACTCCAAAATCATCCTCAACGAAGTTCTGGTCTCCTTACCTCCCATGGAGTCCTCCCATGGTTCCCCCAAGCCCACAAGTTCCCAACCTTTGAGTGTTAAGAGGTACGTTTAAGGTAAGGGATCCTACCTCTCTCTTTCTTTCCAAGCACTATCTTTTATGTCATATCTTTTATGCTCCATGTTATTATGTTGGAAGATGTTCATTTATATTCCTATTACCTTTTCATGTTCATTTTATGAGAGACCCCCTCTTTCTCTGATCAATTTGTTTTAAGAATGTTTAAGTGGCGCTGTTAGGCTGCCAAATTTTTAAGGGATTCTTTCACCTTTCTCATTTTTCAAAGTTCTACTTTCATGTCAAGTCTTTAAAGTTCCTTTTTATTATGTTGGGGTATGATATCTATATCTATCATACTAATATTTTATGTTCATATTATGAGATACCCTATTTGATCTCGTCAATTCATTTTTGTTGATGTTTAAGTGATGTCGTTGGGCAGCTGAATTTTTTAGGGATTCTTTCACCTTTCTCATTTTCAAAGTTCTACTTTCATGTCAAGTATTTCAAATTCCTTTTTATTATGTTGGGGTATGATATCTATATCAATCATACTTATATCTTATGTTAATATTATTAGATAACCTATTTTATCTCATCAATTCATTTTTGTTGAAGTTTAAGTGACATCGTTAGGCTGCTGAATTTTTAAGGGATTCTTTCACCTTTCTCATTTTTTAAAGTTCTGCATTAATGTAAAGTATTTAAAGTTCCTTTTTGTTATATTGGGGTATTATCTCTATATATATCATACTGATATTTTATGTTCATATGATGAGAGACCCTATTTGATCTCATCAATTCATTTTTTTTAATGTTTAAGTGACGTCGTTAGGCTGCCGAATTTTTAAGGGATTCTTTCACCTTTCTCATTTTTCAAAGTTCTACTTTCATGTGAAGTATTTCAAGTTCCTTTTTATTATGTTGGGGTATGATCTATATATCTATCATACTGATATTTTATTTTCATATTATGAGAGACCCTATTTTATCTCGTCAATTCATTTTTGTTGAAGTTGAAGTGACGCCGTTAGGCTGCCGAATTTTTAAGGGATTCTTTCACCTTTCTCATTTTTCAAAGTTCTACTTTCATGTCAAGTGTTTCAAGTTCATTTTTATTATGTTGGGGTATGATATTTATATCTATCATACTGATATTTTATGATCATATGATGAGATACCCAATTTTATCTCATCAATTCATTTTTGTAGAAGTTTAAGTGACGTCGTTAGGCTGCCGAATTTTCATAAGAGAAATCTTATTTTTTTTGTCTTCCTTTCATGTTCTTCATTTCATATGGTATATCTTTAAAATTTCATTACCATTTTCTTAAATACTTTATATTCTGTCCCCCCACTGTTTTATGGATCATTTATGAGTGGGTGACCCATGTCCCCTCTCTTTTCAATGTTTTCTAAACCCTCGTACTATAGCCGTTATGTTGTAGAATTTCCGTCTCAAAATGTCTCTCTCTTATTCTCAAATTAATTTATTTTATTTAGTGAATACTAAAAGATCTTTCTTCTAAAGTGGTATTCACATATATACCAAAATTTTCTATTTTAAATTCTGGGATTTACATACATGAGACCCTCTTTCCCTTTCCATGGGTTTAAAGTGACATAAATATCATGTCTTTAAAGCAGTTTTTAAAACGTTATGATTATTAAATGAAACCCATTTCTTTTATGAAATATAGGTTGTTTATGAAATTATTAATGATGATATATGTGGCTCACATGATAATAAAAGAAAATTTAAGGGTTCACCCTGATAGCACTCCAATGCATTGGGTAAAGACTTAATCTCTAGAGATGACCATTTTTAACGACACCTTGGTAAATAACCTTGGTAATTTTTAATGGCACCTTGGGGATGGACCTTAGTGAAATATAAATGATTGTCAATATTAAATGTTATAGACACATCTTCAAGTTATGAAATACCTTCTTTTTATTATGATATGCCTCATGATTTCTTTCTCATTCCTTAAAGTTCTTTTTCATGACATTGTTGATGTATCTCAAGTTCACATGTTAAATGTTTCCCCTTGTTTCCCTTACTGGGCCTTCTGCTCACCCATTCTTTTGATGTATGTCCCCAAGTTATGAGATGCAGTAATGAACCTAGGATGAACATAAGGATAAGTCTTTCAAGTGTTTAAGAAGAATTTTTTATGTTTTCATGTTTTAAGTTCCTGGTTTCCAAGACACTAAACCTTTAAGATCCTCAGTTTTTTAAAATGTAATGAAAATTTATTTGATAAAAGGCGGGATGATATAAATAGTTTTTTGGCCTACTATGCAATATGAGTAATCAATGGGAGTTTAGTGGAAAAGTAAGGATTTTGGGACCACTAATAGTAGGCAGGGATCATATACTTATCAACGGAGATGACCTTTGGACTTTGTTATTGAAGATTGAGTTTTGTAATGAGTTTAATCTCGGATAGGGAATATTTCTTTTTGAATTAACAAGAGAATAAAACTGCATTTTTTTTTGAAACTACTGATCAAAAAACTAGTTAGGATAGTGGCAGAACATATTTATATTACTCTATGTCATCAATTCATACATGATGCGCTTCATGTTTTTCAACTTCATTGGTATATACACAAACAAACACAAGTTATAAAAAATAATGAATTTGATTTTTGATTCAAATGAATCTTATGAGGAGTTATAAATAAAGATCATTGATCAGTGTGTGAAGTTATTTTGGTGGACTATCTAACCACTTTTCCATATCCTATGGTAACATCCATGGATCCATAAAGAGATGGGGGGTATGTGTTTTTTTATTCCACATCAGTGTCATGAGTTATTTAACAAAGAAAACTAGAGTTAGTTATCTATGATGAGAGTTACTAGAGTGGGAGAATTATAATTTTTTTATTTTTTTATTATTCATAAAACTTAAATTCATGTATAATTTTAAATTATTTTTTATGGAATATAAAATTTTACAAAGTAAACTATTACCCTTTCATAGGCCATTGCCTTCTATAAGGGTAACTTTTGTATATAACAAAAATGAAATGGTAAGGGTGGTTTTCCTTTAGTTATATAAGAGTAGTTCCACATTTACAAGGAATTTGAAAAGGTAAGGTGGTGTCTCATACACAATGAAATTTTCTAACCAACCATACATAAAGGTAACATTCTTTTTAAAAACAGTCGGTAAGTGTATAGCCTTTTTTCTATGGGTAGCATAAGTGAGGCCCTAATATTCTTAATGTTATGTGTGGGTATCCTATACACTATGTAATTTTTTTGAATTTATATAAAATATAAAAATGAAACCTCTCTAATGTGTAAGGGTATGAAAGAGTTCTTATATGATATGAATGCGTAAAGGTTATGTTGTGTAATGGAAAATTCAATTTACTGTATTATGAGTAATGGAAATGAGTAGCTCTGTTAGGTTAGTTCTTATGTCATGTAAGGTCAAAACCTAAATTAAAAGGGATATGATAAGGTAAAACATTTTTTAATATAGTAAATAAGGATAAATAATTACCCTTATGTGATGGTTTGGAGCTAAATAAGGTTTAAACCATATTTTATCCAAAAGTATCTCCATTGTATAGAAAAATTATTTTTAAACCTTTCTCTTAATTTCTTTTCTCAAAATTGAACTAAAAACCGAATAAAAATTTTACAGTCTATAAATCATGTAAATTGAATATTTTGACTTTTTTTAATATTCTACTGTATTTATTAATAATTTTAAACACAATAAATACATGATCTATTTAATGAAAAAATTAGATAGAGACTAAAATTTGTGATTTTTAATGTTGTGGACAGATATATGGTTCACCTTTTTTAATATATCCAATGCATTCTAGCTTTGGTATTTTTTGTATTCTATTAATATTTAGAGTTCTACGAATCCCATAGATCAAGGTTGATGATGCCTACTCTAAATAGTAAAAATTATTTAATGTTATAGGAATGTAAGGACCCTCACATTGTCTCCTCTATTATTGAATGGAACGTTTCTCAGGGGGATATTATTCTAGGTAGTAATTAGTGTTTATTAATTTTACTTATTTCCTGAATTATTTATTATTTATATATATATATATGATTCAAGAGATTTGAAAAAGAATATCATTGATTATGAAAATCTTGAATTATCAATAAGAATGAAATTATAATGTAAGTTTTATATTATCTTGGAGAGATAAATAATTATAAAATTTGCATCATTATTTTTAAAAAAATTAAATATTTGGAATCATTCCTTTGAATCCTCTGTGAGAATCTCAAATAGACTAATACATAGATAAATATGGGTAAACATTACCTGATAAAGCATGAATATTATTTTTTAACATAATTTAGGAAGCAATGTCCTAACCTTATGTGGATATTGTATTCACTTGTTTTACCTTTTTAATTTCTCATGGTGGAATAACATGATTCACAAGTAGATTATGATTAAATGGGTTAGTTTTGTAGTTCATGAGGCCTATTTCTAATTATTGACACTGTGTTTTTTTGTATCATGTTTGGACATGTTTGTGTATGATCACATGTTAATATGTTATTACATAATGCTTTTGATGATATGATTTCCCTGTATGATCTACCCTGTTATATATGTTAAAATTACTTTTGATATATTATTATTATTTCTTGAAATAGGTTGACCATCATACCATGATATTACCATATAGGGGGAGTGTTTCTGAATACCAATCATGGTGATGAAGAACATGATAATTGGGTAGAGGTATGATGATTCCATGAAGGTCATGTTGAGTATTCACTCAAGTATTTCTAGTGAATCCCACGTAGCATGTTTTTGGAGAATTATTTGCGGTCATCATGTTATATGGTTACTATAAGACTAATGGACGATGAGTTTCATGACATACTTTGTGACATGTGGATTCCATTTATCATGTACAATGAATTCCATGAGGATGTAATGAAATGGGTACATTATCACAATGTTAATTTTTCTTACTAATGAAATCACACCATTATCCTTATAATATTGAGATGATGTTGGTTGAAGTATGGGTCTGTGTTGTTATGGTTAGGTAATGATCACTCTATAAATGATTGTGTTCTATTATTCTTATTTACACATTTATTATTATCTTGAAATAAATTTATTCTACATGTGAATATTATTTAAGGCTACATTTGTTGTGTCTAACTAGGATTTATTACCTCGACCCATCATGGGAATCCTAATTCATGTTTATAATTCATTTACAGGTATCTAAGTAATAGAAAGTGGAACATGGACTGTGAATGTGCTAAAGATCATGGAGTTGGTAATGGTTTGTAATGGACTCTAGAGAAACCTTCTGCATTATTTATTTATTTATTTATATATAACTTTTATTTCTCCATTTTGCATTCCAAATTGAGAGAAAATTTAATATATATGTATCGAATATTTTATCGTTTATTATATTTATGATACACTATTTTTTTGGGTTTGATATTTATTTTTTAAAAATTATGACATGACAATATACTTTGTGAATAATATCTTCAGTGATAAAAAAGACCTCATGGGTAGTCATAAGCAACATGAGTATGGGGTTGTGTGCATGAGGTCATGTGAAACTCAGGTTCATACCCAACAGTTTTGGTAGCGGTGTTACATAAATAATAATGCATTTTATTTTTAATATATGTAAAATCAATTATAAAAGTTTTAAACTAAATAAACTATTGATTTAAAATCATATAAGATGAACAAAACGATCATAAAATAAATTAGTGTTTCCAATAAAGAATGAATTACAATTATTGGAAGTAAAAATAAGGACATGGAATAAAGTTCCATTAAATATAATGGAAATTATTCTTAATTAACATGAATTTTTACAATGAATTAATATTATTGTGGAAGAATAACATTTTTTGAAATTAAATTTCCCAAGAAAAAAATTTGGAACACATGCTGAAATATAAATATGTTAAAATAGATCAATCATAAAACATAGTAGACAAAGATAAGTGATTATAATCCAAGGATGTTTATGAAGTCCCAAAATCTATATATGACTTTATAAATTTATGAATTAAATTTCATTTGAATCGTGACTATAATATTAATTCATAAATATCAAGGATTAAATAATATATCATTTAAAATTATTTCAAGGGTCCTATATACCCTATATATGTATGAAAATCTTGAATAACATTAAAAAATGTCTCAATAAAGAAGAATTTATATTGAAAAAATCTAAATATTTTAAAAAATTTAAACTAAAACACAATTATAATGATATCATGAAATTGAAAATTTAATGTAATGAAATGTTATATAATTAGTTATTAAAATAACAATGGGGTAATAAATTTCCCAAAAAGCATAAACATTTTGTATAACATAATCATTTCTCAAGGAAAAGATATTTTGACACAAACTATTACAGGATTTTTATAATTTTAATCAAAATCCCAATAGAGGATGAACATGAAAAAAATCATTTCACATCATTAAATATATTTAAACCATGAAAAAACTTAAAATGTGGTAGTGGTTATAAGATAAAAAATGAATAATGGTGTACAGTATAAATATTTCCCATGGGATAAAAATTTAAGATAAAGAAACCTTTAAGAATATTCCAATCATTGATGTAATGATCCATTGGATATCAATTCATGATAAAGAATGTTAAATTTATAAAAATGATAAGAGAAGTACCATTTAAAAAATCATTGGATAGAATAATTTAATATATAAGGATGGAGTTCAAAAACAACCATTATAATTCAATGAAAGGAAAATTAGTTATGAAAATATGTTACCGTGGTTCCCAACACTGTCAAATATACTATAAAAAAATTTAAATAAAAAAGATCAATAATAATATAAAATTTTATATTGATATTAATATATAAATATTGTTATAATTCTAATTTAACAAAATTATATATATGTTTATTAGTTGGTTTTTTCAATTTTTTCATATTATGTGTTTATAGTTTAGATCGTTTATAATAGTTTCATTGGAGTGGTGTTGGGGTTCATTATTTTTTTCAATGATGTTAACTAAATTTTTATTAATTTTACTATAATTTTTTATTTATAATGATTCATAGTGTTCATAATTTCCTTTAATGAGTACTTTAATCATTATCCCGAATGATCAAATCTATAGTTAATATTTTTTGGGTGATTTTCAAGCTATGAAAGGTTTTTTATGAAATATGATTTAAATATTTATATATCCATCGAAAAAAATCATTAAATTAATATTTATATAATATTATACAACAAAATATGTTTTTATAATCATCCATGATATAATTTCCTATGATTATTGAAGTTGGTTGTCAAACTAACCCACTCTTGAATATGCTTTAACTCAATTGGTGAGCATGGATATATTGGTGTTTATTTGGAAATAATATCATCATAAAATATGCATAATGATATTATTTTTTTAATATTATGATTTTAAGCAATATTTTATAAATATTTTACAAATATTTAATAGATAAAAAACTAAAAAACTATTCGCCAAATAGAAGTATGTCCAGATGAAAAATGATTAGGGTTTCCATTACGCATAAAATATGAAGGGTTAAGGTAGATATTATGTGATAATTTCAGAATCATAAGTAAATTATATACATCATGTTTATTCCCCAATACCATTGTTAGGACTATCCAAGGTAGGTGGTGATTAAAATAAAAAATGTCACTTCATAGGGATGCAATGTTTTTCACATGGACTAACCCAAATTGTTTTTCTAATATTATATTGAAGAAAATAAATAATGATAAAAACATTATTAGAATAATATATCACCATAATAATTAACCTCATTTGATTCTACTATTGTAATGGATGTTTTATAAAGGAATGATTTTGAAGGAAACATTTAGAATGACATGGTACTGCTGTTGAAATCGTGATCTTCTTCTTGTTTAATGCCTTTTATCTTTGATATGTAGGGGAAAATTTTGATATTTTTATTATGGAGTTTAAAATAATTTATTTATAATATATTTATATAGTGGTTAATGGAAATTTAAAATTTTTATTAGTTTATTGAAACAATGTAAGTGATTCCCTTCACCAAATGAGGAAGAGAGTCATTTTCATTGAAATAAACGGTAAGTAAAAAGTATGAATGCAAAATGAATGAATGTTAGGAGAGTTGGGAGAGGGAAGGAAAGTTTGAAATGTATTTAAGACATTTAAACCTAAATTTGTTTTTAAAAGGTCTACTGGTCATGTGAGCTTTTGGAATGTTTTTCCACATTATATATTTCCTTAAAACACATGTTAATCTTAATTAAATTTTAATCACGTCAATTTGTTGTAATGAAAATAAATAAAATATCCTTATTAATATAGTTTTATATTATTAATCCTTATTTGGAAATCATTTGTTGTAATTAAATTTATTAATATATGATAATTAATTTTTAAATAAAAACATACAATTTGTTAAAAAATTTCTTTTCTAGATTATTAATTTTTCAGTTATTAAGGATTATTAGTACTATTAAATATTCATTTCCCATTAATTGTTATTAATTAACTTTTTTATAGGACTAAAAATAAAATAATTCTTTTAAATTAAATGTGATTTATTTAATTTAAAAAACATAGTATTTAGAAAAGGATTATTCTTTGAAAAAATATCAATTTTCCTAGGGTAACTAGTATTTTACAATGGTGACATAAACATAACACCTAAACAAAGAGGGCTAATTATTTTATAATATGGGCCAAATGGTTTATAATTTATAAATGATTTTAGTTGACTAAATTTAATAAAAATAATTTTAAAATACTAATGTTTAAAATGTATTGAAATCACTTTTTGAGAAAATGTTAGTTATGATATAAATTATAAAATATATTCTTCTAATTAAAACCTCATAATTTAAAATATATACAATTACATAAAAAATATATATTATTTCAATAAAAATATTTATTTTTTTTATTCTTATAACGTTGTGTTGTTACAAAAGCAAAGAGATTTTTAAAAATGGTATTTTTCACTATTAATTTATATACCATTATTTTTGAAAAGATAATAATATTATTATTATTATGATAATATGACATTTTCAAATTAAAAATGATGTATGTTTTATCAAAATTCACATCATAAAAATGGATGGTTTCAATTTTAAAATTAAAAACTAAAATACCTTGGAAAATATTTTAATAGGGAATCATTTTTTGTTATATTAACTATTGTTCTAAAATTAATGGTAATCATTAATATATCAAACATGGAACAATATAAATTTTATTAAAAAATTTTAATAATTAAAATATTACTTCCTTGTTCTTAGTTGTAGTAATTGAGTTTGATGTTTAAAGAAAATTTTATTTTATTTTCTTCTTATATATATATATTTATTTATTTATTTAAATATATATCAATATTTGTTTACCACTTTTTACGCCTTGTAATTATGTGGAAACCTAATGTGAATCTATATTGGTATTGTTTTCAATGTTGTGTATAAAGAAAATAATATAACACTTTATTTATATAAGGATTGTTACTCAAGTAGTTAAATTACACTACCTTAATTATTTTTTTATTCCCATTTTAATTATCATTTAAATGATGAAATAAATAATGAATGTTAAAATATTGACAAGCATCAAAATGTAATACTCAAAATAATATAGAATAGCAAATAACCCTTATTTTCACAATCAATTTATGGGAAGAGTATCTCATATCTAGGTATTATGGCACATGTGTTTGATTCAATTTTCTTATGACATAATTCTTAGTCTCCATCATTCTAACATATTGAGATACATGATTTTGAATGTGATTCATTATTATTTTAAGAATAAAAATTTAGTTAGTATGAACATATCCAATCTATTCCAAAAAATTAACGAATTTTTTCAGAGAAGGATATTTGTATTTGTATAAATTATATTTCCAAAAAAATATTATTCAGACCAATAAATGTCTTCCTTAAAATAAAAATCAATAATGGCGGTGAATTGATGTTCATAGAAACCATCCTACTTAAAATAGCTTTGAAAGAATAACAATATATCTAATAATTAAATTTGTAGTGTAATTAATCATCTGATTACCATTATCCTCTTCATCAGCAATCCATGTAGAGGTTCTTGGTTACTCTAAGGGTCTATGATTTTTTTGTTTTCTATAATCATCTATAGTCATTTGATTATGAAATAGTCATCAACAATTATTGAGTTATCTAAAATATATGAAATTAAATTATTTTGAGTTCCCATGGATGAGATCTATATTCATTCAAAGTGTTAAATGAACTCTTTATTTTCCTAAGATAATTTTATACATTATTTCATCCATTATGTGACATCTTAACCCAGGATCCACTGAATGGGGACTTGAGCCGGTTGGCCACACGCCCTCAAACGTGCTTCCCCTTACGCTAGAGGATGCTGACTAGTAGTGGGGGTTTGGTAAGTCAGTCTTCGAGAGAATATACCCTCTTTTATTAGAATAATACATGAAAGTATTCAAATAACAATAAACAAGTGCAATAGAGTATAAAAAACTTGAAAAAATCAATGTCATCTGATAACCAAAACATCAAAATACAATACCCAACTGAAAGGTAAAACATGCTATTATAATGAAAATGTCATGTTTTTACAATGATATTGTATGTAAAGATAAAATGACTCCCAAAAAGTTCTTAAACCACGTTCGGTTCCCTTTCCCATTCTCTTATCCCAAAATGCATCTTATCCTAGGGCCTTTCCATTACACAATCCTGCAACAAAAAAGTCTACCGGTCTCCGATCGAGTGACCCGAATAGGATGTGAGTACAACTCAGTAGGCCTAACCAACGATGTCTAAAATGAGTCATGTCAAAAAAAGTACATATAGATTTATAAATAAATAAATAAAATTCATAATATAAACAGTTACCACATTTTCATTTATCATTAATTATCACATTAGACCCAGTTTCAATTCATGTTTCTCAATTTAATCAGCATTAAATATCATTAATTATTTGGCATACATCATCATGCCTAGCACTCAAAATCATAGTTGAACCATCATTCATTATTATCATTCATTTGGTGAACGCCAACATTCCTATAACCACCTTCTCATTGAGTGTAGGTTGTCATTCCAAGAACTTATTTTCTCATTCGATGTAGGTTGTCATGAATAACACCCGATAATCTAAAGCTTGAATAACAATTGGGGAGGAACGCGATGTCCATGTCCCAACTTCGAATTGGTCGAGAACGCCCTGTCTAGCCTTAAAAAAAATATCTTCCATTTAATCATTCAACAATTCACAAGAATTTTCCATACACTACGGGAAAAGTGGTTTTTTGCGACGGCTCAATTGCGACTGGAATATATATCGTCGCAAAAGGTCCGACAAAATACGTTTTTGCGATGGGAGTCTTCTCCCATCGTAAATAGTAGGTTAATTGCGACGACAATAGGTGACCTGTCGCAAACGGTTTCTCACGGTTTGCGCACCAAAACGCGGGAAGGGTATTTCCAGCGGGAATGCACCCCCCATCGCAAAAACCTGGCGGTGGTAAGTACCATTCGCGACAGGCAAATCCGTCCATCGCAAATAGTTTGTCGGCAAATGTGTATTTGCGACGGGACACGTCGCAAATACCCTTTTAACCGCCGACTGTAATTAATGCGGGTGAGGGTATTTGCGACGGGCCCCGTCACAAATAACCCTGTCGCAACTAATCTAACCTATATATACCCCCACCCGTTGTTTTTCAAACCACTCAAATTTTCCCCTCCCTCTCTCTTCATTCTCTTGTTTTAAGGAAAAAATTTATTTTTGTTAAAAAAATTTATACGAGAGCAATTAGAAGGCACCAACACCTTCAGAATATCAATGTTTAAGGAATTTCTATTTTATTTTTTTTTATTTTTTTTATTTTTTTTATTAATTTTAATTGTTGTTTATTAGTTGAAATTAAATTAAATTTATTTTTATTTTTAAATTTATTTATTTTTAGTAATAAATTGATATTTTTATTGATAATTATAAATAATTAGTTTTAATTTGCAATAATTAGAGATTATTATCGATAATTAGTAGAATTTAGTCATGATTCGATATAATTAGGGATAATTAGGGGTAATTAGTAATAATTATGGGTAATTAGTAATAATTAAGGGTAATTAGTAATAATTAGTGGTAATTAGCAATAATTAGGGGTAATTAGCATTAATTAGGGATAATTAGCAATAATTAGGGGTAATTAGAAATAATTAGGGGAATTAGCAATAATTAGGGGCAACTAGCAATAATTAGAGGTAACTAGCAATAATTAGGGGTAAATAGGAATAATTCGGGGTAAATAGCAATAATTAGGGGTAATTAGAAATAATTAGGGGTAATTAGAAATAATTTGGGGTAACTAGCAATAATTAGGGGTAATTAGAAATAATTAGGGGTAATTAGCAATAATTAGGTGTAATTAGAAATAATTAGAGGTAATTACATATAATTAGTAACAATTAGTAATAATTAGTAATAATTACATAATATCAGTAATAATTAGTAATAATTAGTAATAATTGGATATAATTAGTAATAATTGGATATAATTAGTAATAATTGGATATAATTAGTAATAATTGGTAATAATTAGATATAATTGGTAATAATTAGATATAATTAGTAATAACTAGATATAATTGATAATAATTAGATATAATTGGTAATAATTAGATATAATGGTAATAATTAGATATAATTGGTAATAATTAAATATAATTGGTAATAATTATATATAATTTGTAATAATTAGATATAATAGGTAATAATTAGATATAATTATATATAATTATATATAATTAGACAGATATAATTAGATATATTTAGATAGATATAATTATATATAATTAGATATAATTAGATTTAATTAGTAATAATTAGTAATAATTAGTAATAATTAGATATAATTAGTAATAATTAGATTTAATTAGATATAATTAGATATAATTAGATACAAATAGTAATAATTAGTAATAATTAGTAAAAATTAGTAATAATTGGTAATAATTAGTAATAATTAGTACTAATTAGTAATAATTAGTAATAATTAGTAATAATTAGAAATAATTAGAAATAATTAGTATTAATTAGTAATAAGTAGTAATAATGAGTAATAATTAGTAATAATTAGATATAATTAGTAATAATTAGTAATAATTAGATATAATTAGATATAATTAGTAATAATTTGTAATAATTTGTAATAATTAGTAAGACTTAGATATAGTTAGATATAATTAGATATAATTTGATTTAATTTGATTTAATTTGATTTAATTAGATATAATTAGATATAATTAGAAATAATAAGATATAATTAGATATAATTGTATATAATTGTCCTTGCTTGGTTGATCACCTTGCAAGTAGCATTGCAATAGGAAAACCCAAGTCATACCCTTCTCATCTATAAGAAATATCTCACATGACCCTTTACACAGACCATTATTCCTTGAAAATTTATGGGAAAGATACTGATATCCCCTCAAATTTTTAAGGAAGAATGATCTATGTAAAGGGAGCGAGATGATTCTTAGAGTTGAGAACGACATTACTTTGGTCGTCCTATTGCAACACTACTTGCGAGGTGATCAACCATGAAAGGACAATTATAGAGTTTACATTGGACATGGCTGACACAAACTTTTTATTGCGCATGACCAGACAATTGACGACCCTTTGAGATTTGAACATGTTAATAATAGAGCAAAGCCTATTGCGAATATTGATAATTTTAATATTTTATAAAAAAATTATTATTTTAATAATATTAATATTTTTTTTCATAAATATTGATTATATAATTATTTTTATTAGTAATAATTAGATATAATTATAATTAGTAAACGAAAACTGTTTGGATAATGAAGGGAAAATTTGTAATCATCTCCACAATAATGATTACCAAATTTCCATTAATTATTCAAGCAGTTTTCATTCTGCTAAGTATTTCTAAGTATTGATAAATTAGTAATAATTAGTAATAATTTGGAGAAGGAGAAGATGTGTCAGTGGGAGTAGTAGTGGAAGGAGCAGCACGATGAGGAGATGCGTTGATATCATCAGTATCACGATGAGGAGATGTGTCGATATGAGGAGTGGTAGCAGGAAAAGATGGAGTACATGCGTCGTCTAACTCATAGTTTAGGGACGGAGTTTCCTCCACCATCTCCTCCAGGTCCTCTAGATTATCCACCCCCTAGTGATTTTTTTACATATAAAAACAATTGAGTTCGTAGCTTATTTTAATATTAACTATATATATTTTCTTTTTTTTATATTGGTATGAATACTGCTTAATTTAATTTTTATTTTATTATTTTTAATATTTTATTACTTATAAGTATTATTTTTAATGTATGTTTATTTTAATAATAATAATAATAATAATTTAATAATATTTTATATTTGTTTTGAATATTGAGAATTTTAATATTTTAATATTTTAATAATATTAATATAATTTTTTCATAAATATAAATGTTTATTTTAATAAAAATAATAATATTATATTAATTTTTTATATTATTAATATTAATATTATTATTATATAATATTATATTATTTATATTATTAGTATTCATATTATTATTATTTGCTGATATTAATATTTCATAATTTTTTATATATTTTTTATTATTAATATTATAATAATATAATTTTTTTATATTATTAATTTTAATATTAATATTATATGATTTTTATTTTTTTTTATTTTTTTCAGTATTTGCGACGGGGCAATTTGCGTCAGGACCTCATCGCAAATATGTTATTTATTTTCCTATTTGCGGCGATATGAACAGACCGTCGCAACAACTTATTTGTGACGGGCTCGTCACAAATAGGTTTTTATTTACCTATTTGCGACGGAATGAAAGTCCCATTGCAATATCTTATTTGCGACGAGCCGTCACAAATATCTTTTTTATATATAAATAAAAACCATTTGCAATGATGAGGTTTCCCGTCGCAAAAAATATTATTTGCGTCGGGCCCATCACAGATAATATTTTTTGCGACGGTGTTTTCTGCAACGGGCTATTTGCGATGGGGCCCCATCGCTAAATCTTATTTGCGATGGGATCCTGTCGTAAATAACCTGTTGCGAATACCTTTATTTATAGTAGTGATATCATACAATTACTAATCAAATTATTAGTTATACATTTCAATGGCCATTAGTTATCTCAAAAATTAACTAAGCATATAACCAATTAATTGGTTAATTAATTAATTGACCAATCAATACAATTATAATTTTATAATTAGTTATTCACAGTTAAGTATCCATATCAAATCTCACAGGTCATAATTAATTCTCACAATTAATTATCTTAAATCAACATAATTCTATGTAATGATTTCTCACTATTAATTATCTTTGTTCAACTTCATGGCACATAATTAATTCTCACAATTAATTATCTCACATAGCCAAACATCATATTATAATTAATCCCCCATATTAATGAACTTTTCACAATTAATTAAATATATCAATTACCAAATCTTAACCCATAACAATCCATGAAAATAACTATTGGGGAAACCCCCTTCATTTTTTCTATGTTTCAACTACTAATTAACCACTGAGGAAAATTCCATTCATTACATATTCTTAATTACTCAAATTTTGAAAATCATTTATAAAGGGAATCTAGGGAATCATAGAATCAAATTTATATATCATAAATCATAACTATGGGAGTTCGATTTAGACCACCTACCCCGGTTTATTGATTGACATTAGCCCAATAGAAATCCCTAAAATCCAAGAAGCACTATGTCTTTGATCAAGTACGTAATCTAAATCTCAAAATAAAAATTTATGATCAAAGGCTTCAAGATCTTGAAAATCTAGATCTAGATCCACCATCCTTATTATAGATCTCATCTCATAGGGTTAAATCCAAGAAAATGGGGGATATCTTCCATGAAAATATCTAGAAACGATAAGAGAAATAATAGGAGAAGCATTGGGATGAAATTAAAAAACTGAGAGGATAGGGGATATTCAATCTAGGCTTTCGAGCATGAATAATGGTGTCTGGATCACCTTGGAATCCATCCGGATGGCTTTAGGAACACCTAGACATTGACAAGCCTGAGCCTAGGCCAAATTAGAGAGGTTTCAGGGGATCATGTGGTTTGAAAACTAATTTTCAGAATAAACTGGTATGTGCATGTGGTTTCACCTGGGAGGCCACACAGTTTGGCGAAACCATGCGCCAGCCCTATGGTCTTCCACTGGCCACATAGGTTGATGGCACACGGTTAGGAAAACCATGCGCCAGCACTTCTGACTTCCACTATCCTCACAATTACATTATCCATAGTTTGGGAATATCGTGTATAACCTCCTATCATTTCAATTCCTTAAAAACATCACCCAAACACACCCCAACTCATACCCCATCCCAAATTCACTTAATAGACAACAAAATGTACCAAAAAACCAATCCGAGATTGCTCTAGAAAAGGCTAAGATCTTACAATCTCCCTACCTTATAATATCTCATCCTTGAGCTGCACTCCCAAACATCTCTATGATTCTAATCCAAAACGATTGGGCCATTGTGCCCTCATATCTACTTCCCATTACCATGTTCCCTCTTATACATTTCAATGTTTCCATTACACATGAACTGACGACACGGTGTTTCCTCATAACCCTTCATCACTGCAAACCAGCACACATATTAGATGTACTTTAAAGGAAAAATCTATCTTGAGTTCAACCTCTTCCAAATCAATCTCATGAAAAGGGTCCAGGTGATACCATCGAAGTTGTGACACAATGAAAATATCATTCATAACACTAAATTTCTATGGAGGTGCTAATGGGTATGCCACCATCTGGATCCTCTCCAGCTGTCACGAACCGAATCTGATCATCGCCAAAACCGGCACCCAACCCAGCCCGTGACATGACCCGAAGGGTGTTCCCTATCCCCATGGGCTAGCACAAGTGCCCAGGTATCATTAATTTAGGTTTGGGAACGATTTACCTGAGTATGAAAGCATAAAACATTAAAAACAATCCATAATATAAATCTAAAATTTTTGAGCCAAACAAGACTTAGTGAAAACCAGAACAGAGTACATTGGTTTAAAGATAATACAAGTGGTCCAAATAAAAATAATTATAGCATCAAGACAGCCCCAATGACTCCACACGACTAGGGGTCATCGCCCCCAAGCTATCTCTACAACTCTGCACCAAGGATGGGAACTAACACCATGAACCGCCATCACCCTTAGCCTTTCCTTTATCTGAATAAAACATAACCAAGTCTACTTACACCCAAGGGGTGTAAGTAGGGTTTGATCCTAAGCCCAATAGGATACCACCCAATGATTCCAAAGAGTAAGAAATACAATGTGAAAAAGCAAGTGGTTTTCAAACACAAGGAAAAGTAGTGCTAAATTTTCAAGAAATGAAACCTCTAATTGAAAATAGTTTTCAATCCAAAATTTTCAGAATATTAACACATTAAAATAGAAATGTTAGATACTTTAATTTACTTCCAAACACACCCTAAGACATGGGTAAATACTACAAATCCAATGAGCAACAACATTGGGAACACCCCTAGGCACTAGGTTGTCTTGGGCCCTATGTACCTCGTACCTCGGTGTAAAGTAACCATAGCAAAATCATTTCTCGTGCATGAGACACTAGTAGGGAAAATACCCATAACCTAGTGGTCCCCAATAATCATCCACATAGTTTAGTTAGAGTTTTCGTTATCCAAATGCTAAGTGAAACAGGGACAAAACCCATCTGGTCCACTAGCCGTACTAGTATAAATCCGCCCCACCTAGGTACCCAGGCTTCCCCTTTTGTGCTCAATCAATTTCAGAATGCAAAAAAAATAAATTTTCATATAAAACACCATTACTGGTCAAACACAACCAATACATTAGCTATCACATTTTATACCACTTAAAACACGCAACAAAACACTTAGATTTTTCATAAAACAATTCCTCAAAATCTCATAGTGTTTCGGACACAAAACCCCTTATAAACCTCACTTTCATACTATGTGCACATATTTAAGTTTTCAAAACATAAAGGTAATCCTACTACATTTCAGTGAAAATAAAAAATCATTTTTAGGGAAACTCCATATGGTTCAAGAAATGACATCATTGTAAAGTCTCCATTTTTACACAACACAACTCTTAGAATTTCATGTGGTTCACAAACACCATTAAAACCAGATTTTTTAGCAACAAACACAAAGTAAAATCATTAAAAACAGTATTTTTATCCCTATTATAGTTCAATAAAATCAACTAGTTACTTATAGGGTATCCCCAATTAAACTAATAAAACATTTCTATGAAAAACCCCCAATTTCACATGAAATTGGCCTTTAGGATTCATTTTAAATACAAACACCACTAAAACTATATTTTTCAGAAATAATAAAATTGAATAAGCATGAAAATACCATAAAAATAGTATAAAATTCACAAAGATTTCATACACAATGGAATCACCTTCCAAAACCAAGGAAACCCTTGAATCCTTTGTGCGAAAACTCAAACGCACCACCGCCACACCTCAAGGAAGGTAAACCAGACCTAAAACCATAATTTCAGACCATTAAACACATGATAAAACCCTAATTTTTAAACCCTACTTCCTGGACATTAGGAACCTCAATGATAATGGAAGAAACCCTAAGTAAATTGGATGTAACCCTAAACAAATTGAAAGAAGAAAGGAGGAGAACAACTTACTTAAAATATCTTGTAGAAATCGCCCCCAAAAATACCAGTAGCTGATTTTAAAAATACTCAAATTTTCAAGGGAGGTTCGAAAAAGAATAGTTAGATCATTTAGGAATTTGAATGGGGGAAAAAGAGTAAGAATCGAAGGAGTTATGAAGGAAACAAATTACCTTTATAAATCTGCTCGAAATTTGAGTTCATCAGAAGTTTCGACCTAAACCGCGATGCGAATGAGCTGCAAAGAGTGTGGGAGTATATTGGACGCGCGACTGGGTTCAAGGGGCATGTCTGTGGCTTTGAATCACCGAAAAACCCTTAAAACTGTATAAGTTATTAATTAATCAAATTTTATTTTTAAAACTGGAATTGGGCTTTCGGGCAGGCCCAATCCCTTAAATAAAAACCCATATACACCTTGGTTATGGATTTCCAAAGGCTCCAAATTTTAATTTTGGTGTTAATATATCAGGGGAGGAAATTTAGAAGTTGGAATTAGTAAAAAATATTAAAAAATGAATAAGTTATAAAAGAAACAAAATTTCTTTTTAAATCTGGAATTGGGCTCACGGTTTGGCCCAATTCATGAAAACTCACCTATTCTCCATAAAAACTTTGGAAACCCCCCAAAACAAAGCATTAATGGAAATTAAAATAAAATTACATTTAAAATAATCTATGTATGTGAAAATTCTCCCCACCATGAAAACTTTCCGCCCTGGAAAGTCACAGTAAGGCCAAAGCAACAACCAAACCCAACTGAGAAACCAAGAGGTACTCTCTTGCCAGGTTTCTCCCCCAAAGGCCATAACACCTCCAGTGATCGATGAAGGAAGGAATACTTTCACAAACCGGACTTACACCAATTTCCTGAAAGAATCAAGCACATTCAGGCTTTATCCCAAATGAAAAATTTTCAAACACAATCTGAACAACACTCAATCAATTTACCCAAATAAACAACAACATCGAACAAGGTTACACTTTCCCTACTATAACTAAACCATTGGTCACTCTCCAATATCAATGTTTACCAAAGTAAGATTTAGGTAGTTAGATATCTCCAAATGATAATACCTACTTTCCATACAAAACCATGGAAAAATATGAGTTACTCGTATGAAGAGACACAAATGGGCTCCCCACCGTAAGAGACAACTTAAATTTTTTTTTCCCGAGATAGAATCAAGACACTAATAGGGGGAGGCCCAAACAGACTCTCTAGTACAAGGGGTATACATAAATTATAAATTTACAAAATAATATACATGATCCCTATAGTGGGTCTTCCCACCACAAGAACCAACCATCTTAACCGACCGGCGTGGGCCGACACAAAAAGACCCCAAAATTAAGGAGTTGGGACGGTCGCATGGTTAGTCTGCACAGTTTGGAAAACTGTGTGATACTATATGGATCCTTATATCTGCATGGTTATTTTTTTTCATGGTTAGAACTAACCATGTGAAAACCGTGTGCTCAACCTTTCTAGCCAAATTTCCAACCATTCTCCAATGACTCAATGGAAACCAAAGGGAGAGGGAATAACATTGTGTGATGACATGAGTACAAGACCCTCCACCTATTTCCACTGAATGGGAATAATATAAGAAATATGATGAAACCATAGGTTTAAAATCTTCCTATCTTTCATACTGAGGATAGGACATTGTACAAGGGTTTAAATGACACTGGGGTTTCCCCTGACTACGCGCCAGCTTCTCTCCAAGACCTATGGTTGGAGCTCAAAATATTGAAGCATCTTCTGCCACGCAGTTAGGATTTTGAAACCCCTATGTGGAACTTCTTATTTAGGTTCCACAAACAACTACACCTCATACCCCGATGGGTTCATCAAGAAATAACACACTTCATAACCCACTTTACCAAAAATAGACATTTTACTGAAACAAGGGATCAGAAGATGCACACACATCGCACCTTGTTTCTTTGGGTGAGAAACAACAGAAGGGAAAGACATGTATGAACTCCTTCCTCTAAGATAGAGGATTTGATGTTTTTCCCAAGAAAGACATAATCCCAACATAACATAGAACCTTAGAGGATTGTGTGACCTTCACCTTTATGGTCAAAAGAGCACACAACATGACAATGTGTCACCGAACATGACCCTTGCGATTGATAGAAACAATACATGGTACGGGACCATATTCAAAGTCCCTAAACAACAGATAAGTCCAAAAAGTGGACACAATATCCTATCATGACCGAAATCTCAAAATTGGTGGTTTAATAATAACTCTTTCTTCAAAGAAACTATAAAGAACCCAGAGGCCCTCTTAGACACCATCAAGACACTCATCCATACTAACAACAAAAGAACACTCCCACCTTTGATGAATCAGGAAACTTAAGAAACAAAGGTCTCTTTCAACCTTCCACAACCACTATCCCACTACAAGAGGATCCACAAATCAGCGAAATGAATGGGTGTAGACTCAATAAAAAAATGTTTGATAAAATATTCTTTATATTGATCAACTGGAGGATTTTCCAATGGCGAAACAAAACGGGTTGCACTTCAGTTGTGCATTAACCCTTAATGGGGGCGTACCTTATCCAATGAGATAACCCAAGGACCCAACCAAGATGGTCCATTGGTCAAAACATGCCACAAACCAGATCCAAACACATGAAGGGAACCACCGTAAAGGCATCCCAAATTTTTTTTCAAAAGAGACCACTAATCGTCCCTACAACACAGCTTACCGACCAAACACAAACCCAAAACACGGTTCAAACAGAAGGGGTTCTTGAACTCAAAACATCCCACAACATCAACATTTTCAAAAACCCATAATACAACCCATACTAAACTATTCATCAAGAGATCATGTTTTTATTTAAAACCAATTCTTTGAAAACAAACGGTTTAGCAGTAAGCGTATCCACCAATGGTACCCCATGGGCCTCACACATGCATGTTTTTGTGCCACACCGGGCACCCTCCTCGTATCCATCCCAGTACTCATCCAGTCATGCCATCAACCATCCATCATCCCATATAACCCCATGCATGTGGTCACTCATGGAAATACCAAAGGGTAAAACAAAACTTCCTTCCACTTTTCAAAAACAAAATGGTCAACCAACCCAACCTTTTTCTCAAAACTACTAACAATGAGATCAAAATCACAATTCACATCTTACAAAACATTTCATAAGGACACAGCCATTTAGAAAAGAATCCATAATTCAATAAAAACACATATTCATTCCTTTCACAATCATTTCAAAACATTTCAACCCATTTCGAAACACTTCTAATTTCATTAAAAACACCATTTCATAAATCTCCATTTAATTAATAACTCAACTCTTCTCATTTCAAGACAAGGTTCTAAAATTTCATAATTTTTTGTGTTCAGTAGTCACCAAACCCAAAATCCATCTTCAACCCCCACACAAAAATTCTAGAACACTTAATTCAATCCAAAACACTTTTGAAAACAAACATTAATATGGTTTGGGATTTCAAAAGAGGTTAAGAATACTATTTTCCATTTCAAAACAATTCTAAAAATTCAGTTCCACCATTTCATAAATCAAAACATTCCATATTTATTTTAAAATCATTTCACAAAACCTTTACACTTCTTAAAACCAAGTCAGTTTAAAACCAAAGTTCCAAGATTTCAAAACTAAAGAACACAAGACAGTGCGAGAGGAAACTATTTTTAGTGGGTAACTTGGACATATGGTTGGCGGCCATATTACAATCACTTCACTGTCACAGAGAGTGTTCTAGGGAATATCCCCAGCTCCACATGGCTTGCCAGGCCTTGTGATCTTACTGAGACCATTAACCCAACTCTCTTTTCATTTCCCCTAATCATCATCAGACCAAGAAAACCAAAAGACATAGATAAATACATACTTCCCATGGTGACTTGAATCCCGTCATGAGGTGTGCTGGCTAGGCACACTACCCATGACTAAAATTTCAAGTCCCAAAAATCCTAGCTCCAGACTATGCTGACTCTTCCCCAAATAACATGACCCAAGGAGCGAACCTCCTCTGATACCATTTTGTCACGAACCGAATCTGGTCACTGCCAAAACCAGCACCAAACCCAGCCCGTGACATGACCCAAAGGGAGTTACCTATCCCCAGGGGCTGGCACAACTACCAGGGTATCATTAATTTAGGTTTGGGAACGATTTACCCGAGTATGAAAGCATAAAACATTAAAAACAATCCATAATATAAATCTAAAATTTTTGAGCCAAACAAGACTTAAGTGAAAACCAGAACTGAGTACATTGGTTTAAAGATAATACAAGTGGTCCAAATAAAAATAATTATAGCATCAAGACAGCCCCAAGGACTCCACATGACTAGGGGTCATCGCCCCCAAGCTATCTCCACAACTCCGCACCAAGGATGGGAACTAACACCATGAACCGCCATCACTCTTAGCCTTTCTTTTACCTGAATCAAACATAACCAAGTCTACTTACACCCAAGGGGTTTAAGTAGGGTTTGAGCCTAAGCCCAATAGGATACCACCCAATGATTCCAAATAGTAAGAAATTCAATGTGAAAAAGCAAGTGGTTTTCAAACGCAAGGAAAAGTAGTGTTAAAATTTCAAGAAATGAAACCTCTAATTGAAAATAGTTTTCAATCCAAAATTTTCAGAATATTAACACATTATAATAGAAATGTTAGATACTGTAATTTACTTCCAAACACACCCTAATACATGGGTAAATACTACAAATCCAATGAGAAACAACATTGGGAACACCCCTAGGCACTAGGTTGTCTTGGGCCCTATGTACCTCGTACCTCGGTGTAAAGTAACCATAGAAAAATCCTTTCTCGTGCACGAGCCACTAGTAATTAAAATACCCATAACCTAGTGGTCCCCAATAATCATCCACATAGTTTAGTTAGAGTTGTCGTTATCCAAATGCTAAGTGAAATAGGGACAAAACCCATCCTGTCCACTAGCCGTACTAGTACAAATCAGCCCCACCTAGGAACCCAGGCTTCCCCTTTTTTGCTCAATCAATTTCAGCATGAAAAATAAATAAATTTTCATATAAAACACCATTACTGGTCAAACACAATCAATACAGTAGCTATAATATTTTATACCACTTAAAACACGCAACAAAACACTTAGATTTTTTATAAAACAATTCCTCAAAATCTCGTAGTGTTTCGGACACAAAACTCCTTATAAACCTCACTTTCATACTATGTGCACATATTTAAGTATCCAAAACATAAAGGGAATCCTACTACATTTCAGTGAAAACACAAAATCATTTTAGGGCAACCCCATATGGTTCAAGAAACGACATCATTGCAAAGTCTCCATTTTTACACAACACAACTCTTAGAATTTCATGTGGTTCACAAACACCATTAAAACCAGATTTTTCAGCAACAAACACAAGGGACAATCATTAAAAACAGTATTTTTATCCCTATTATAGTTCAATAAAATCAACTAGTTACTTATAGGGTAGCCCCAATTAAACTAATAAAACATTTATATGAAAAACCCCCAATTTCACATGAAATTGGCCTTTAGGATTCATTTTAAATACAAACACCACTAAAACTATATTTTTCAGAAATAATAAAATTTAATAAGCATGAAAATACCATAAAAACAGTAGCCAATTCACAAATATTTCATACACAATGGAATCACCTACCAAAACCAAGGAAACCCTTGAATCCTTTGTGCGAAAACTCAAACGCACCACCACCACACCTCAAGGAAGGTAAACCAGATATAAAACCAGAATTTCAGACCATGAAACACAATATAAAACCCTAATTTTTAAACCCTACTTTTTGTAAATTAGTAACCTCAATGATAATGGAAGAAACCCTAAGTAAATTGGATGTAACCCTAAAAAATTTGAAATAAGAAAGGAGGAGAAAAACTTTCTTAAAATATCTTGTAGAAATCTCCCCCAAAAATACCAGTAGATGATTTTAAAAATACTCAAACCTTCAAGGGAGGTTCGAACAAGGATAGTTAGATCATTTAGGAATTTTAATGGTGGAAAAAGAGTAATAATCGAAGGAGTTATGAAGGAAACAAATTACCTTTATAAATCTGCCCTAAATTTGAGTTCTTCAGAAGTTTTGACCTAAACCGCGATGCAAATGAGCTGCAAAGAGTGTGGGAGGATATTGGACGCGCGACTGGGTTCAAGGGGCGTGTTTCGGGCTTGTAATCACTGAAAAACCCTAAAAAATGTATAAGTTATTAATTAATCAAATTTTATTTTTAAAACTAGAATTGGGATTTCAGGCAGGCCCAATCCCTTAAATAAAAACCCATATACACCTTGGTTATGGATTTCCAAAGGCTCCAAATTTTAATTGTGGTGTTAATATATCAGGAGAGGACATTTAGGAGTTGGAATTAGTGAAAAATATTAAAAAATTAATATGTTATAAAAGAAACAAAATTTATTTTTAAATCTGGAATTGGGCTCACAGTTTGGCCCAATTCATGAAAACTCACCTATTCTGCATAAAAACTTTGGAAACCCCCCAAAAAAAGCATTAATGGGAATTAAAATAAAATTTCATTTAAAATAAGATATGTATGTGACACCAGAACCTCTAAATGTCCCACAAATCTGGGTGCTAACTAGCCCTGCCTCCGTATCCTATAGTGACCCAATGTAGGTTACACCCGAAAGAATACACGATCACACAGAGTAAACTCTGGGGTTTGTTTATATCTATCTGAACAAGACATCTATCTACTCTAAGCCATAGCCAGACATTTCTGAATCAACTGCACCTGCATTGATTTATGCTGAATGATACTTTGTCCCAACATCTCCGAATCACCTGCCTCTAACCAACATACCATTGATCTACAGGGTTTACCAAAAAGTTCCTCATACGGTTCCATCTGTATAGTTCCATGATAATTGTTGTTATTAGATGACTTTACTATTTCCAATTTCTTCTCCCAAGAACCTCCAAAGTGCATCACAGAAGCTCGTATCATATTCTCTGACAAATGTATGGTACACTCTGACTTTTCATCTCTCTATGGGTGGAAGTCCATACTTAATAGAACTAGTGTACCAAGAGAGTTATGTAAGACCTCCCAGAAGCATGAAGTAGTGCACGAATATTAATCTTAAACTACAGTCTATGGTACCCAAGTAAAATGAACTATCTCTCTCAGGTATAGCTCTACCAACTTCTCTACTATAAAGGTTTTCTTTTTAGAAAAGAATTTTACTACCTTCATTAGTTAATCCAAAATAACCCAAATAGAATCATTATTTATAAGAGTCTATGGATTTCCTACCATGAAATACATAGTCACATCATACCACTTTTATTCTATAATAGGTTAAGGCTGTAATAGGCCTCTAGTTCATTGATTCTTTATCTTCAATTGTGGATTGGTGAAACATCATGTTACAAACCCTACTATCACCTTTTTCATGCCTAACCACCAAAACAGTCATCGTAGGTCATGGTAAATTTTTTTCACTCTAGTATTTACCACCCACCATGAAGCATGAAATTCATGAATGATTTCTTCTGACATATTTGAGGCCACAAAAACAGGATTTTTCCCATAGATGATATCATCCACATCTATTATCTAATCTGAAGGTGTCTCCCCACCATCAAGGATTTCTCCCAAGTTTAAACACTCTATATCCTCATACTACCTGTCTCTAATATAGCTCGAGAGTATAGAATCCACTATTACAAAAAAATAGAGTCATTATTTACTGACTCTCCAGAACTACAACCTGCATTTCCACTATAATTTTCATCATATTCAACTCTACACTCGACTCATGTACCAACTAAGTCTATGTTTTCCTACTCCATACATCATCCAAAATATTCCCCTTTATGGGTGTATATGGAAGTACCAAATCAAATTACTACATATATTCTACCCATCTTCACTGCTGAAGATTCAAGTCATATTTTGAAATGATATACTTCAACATTTTTTGATCCGTAAAAACTGTAAACATTTCACCCCATAGATAGTGTCACTAACATGTAATAGTATAAAATATTGTTTCCAACTAAAGGTAAGGGGTAAATTAATTCCATTCATGTGGCCTCAACTCTTGAGACCCATAACCAATGACTATATCCGCTTTCATCAACACATCTACAAGATGAACCCCAGAAGAATCACAATACACCATGTACTCCCTACCAGTCTATGGAAAGATCCATATTGGTGCTGATTCCAAGAACTTCTTCAACTCTTAGAAAGAATTCTCACTGTGTTCTGTATAAAAAAACATTATCCCTTCCTTTGTCACACCCATTATAAGTTCTTCCAATCGAGGAAAGTCCTAAATGAACCTCCTGTAAAAACCAGCTAATCCCAAAGATCTTTGGCTATCAAAAACATTCTTGGGGTGATCCCAATAGATCACTACCTTCACTTTTTCTAGGTCCACTCCCAAAAATTATTATAAAATTATGTTCCCTAAAACATTTACCTTATTAACCAAGCATGAAATTTAGATAGATTGGCATACAACAGATTCTCTCTTTCTGTACCTAAGATGATGTCAATATGTTTGGCGTGATCATCAGAAGCCATAGAGTACACCAAGAATCCATCCTGTAATAACACCACAAACATATCCTTGAATGGATGAAAGATCTTGTTCATCAAGGCCAAAAATACTATTGGAGAATTTGTCAACCCAAACGGCAATATGAAAACACCATAAAGGCCATACATGATTCTAAAAGCAGTTCTTTGTATATTAGAAAATGAAAATCTCACATGATGATTCCATGATCTTAGATGGATCTTTTAGAACACACAATACCCCTTCATCAGGTTAAATAGATAATTTATATGCATAAGAGGATATATATTCTTCACGATCATTTTATTCGACATCTGGTAACCGTCACACAAGCACAAACCCTCATCGGACTTCTCTGCAAAGAAATAGGTGATCCACAAGGAGACATACTTGGACAGATAAAACCATTATCCTCCAACTCTACAACTACGTTTTGAACTCATGAATCTTAGTAGGTTCCATTCTGTATGGTGGAATAGATATTGGTTCATCCCTTGACATGACCTCAACAGTGAATTCCACATCTGTCTCTGGTGGTAATCGTGAAAATTCTTCAGGAAAGACAACCTGAAACAGTTCTACTACTAGTGGAGGGGAATATTTCTAACTACTCTCATCATCCAATAAAATACTAGCAATATAGGCTGTGAGCACTCCCAGTTGCAGGGTAATTAACTTAGCGCTTCCTACATAAATATCCAATTATCCACGGTTAACATATTGTTTACCCTCAGAAGATACAATGGGAATTCTCTTTTGGTAACAATCTACGTGGGCTCAGTATGTTACTAGCCATCCCATACACATAATTATGTCAATGTATGTTATTTTATAGACATATATATCTCAAATGAATCAATACTCTCTGATCTCTATAGAACATCCCTTGCATAAACAGATATCCCTAGATCGTGTTCCCAATGGTGTATCAATATTCATCACCCCACTTACAGACTCCACCTCCATGATCAAGAAATGTAAAATATTTTTAGATATAATGGAATGAGAGGAACCAGTATTAAAAAAGGAAGTAGCTAATGTAAAAGCAACTAGAGAAGTACCTCTCATTTTCGATGGACCAACCTCGCTCTCCACATGTGTAGGTTGAACTACATGTAACTGTCCTACCCCTCTTTCATGGGGTGTCGTCTTACTCCCCTGAGTAGCACCACTCTACTGATATGGGAGCTCACACCCTGATTCACCACATCCACTGCCTCTAACTTCTCTTCTAGTAGAACTCCAGTTGCAACACCTATATGCTATAGAAGACCCCCTTCCCACACTCTAACTCTAAGAAACTTCTCCCTCTACACCAGCTTGACGCTGCTTCCTATATAACTTCTATAGGTGACCCATAATTCCACAAAATTTGAACACCAATGGTGGTCGAAGAAAATGTGTACGGTAGTGCCCATGCCTACAGAATTGGTGGAAATGCACATGAGAAGGATCTAGTGAAACTATTCCTCTTTAATGTCCACCCATAATTCCACAGTCATGACTAAGGTTCTTGTGACAGAGATTCTTGTTATCGAAAGTCTCACTCCCTAATTGTCCAGCAACCTATCTAGTATTGGAAGCCTCTTCAGGTTCCCCTATGAAATTAGATCATGATTAACCACCTCTGAGAATTTCTTCCACCTAAATATATTCACCCAAGACATAAACTCATAGCTAAGTGTGTTATAAATTCATTTTGCTGAAGAAGCCTTGTCTGTTTCGAAATATGGAGAAAAACACTTTAAATATATGAAATGTATTACGTATTCCATTATGGATATGCTTCCTTGGGTCATATTCATAAAATTTGAATCCTTATCTTGTGTTTGCGTCACTGGATAGATGTGTTCCATGAACATCTCCACAATGTCCTTCCATAACATCTCATCAGTTAGTTCAAATTTTACATGAATATCCCCCCAATGCTTTGCTAAACCCCATAGAATATAAGCATCTAACTTAACACTTCACTCAAAAAAATTATCCAAATGGTCAAGTAGCATCTGTATGGATTCAATAAAAAATCTATATCCCTTTTGTCCACCCTCACTAGTAAAAGTAGGAGGCTGCGGCATATGAAACTCCCTTTTCAACTCAAACATTCTTTTCTAATCTGGACATGGCTCTCCCTCCATGAATTCCATGAAAGGAGAAATGTTCTATCAGAACTATTACCCCCCTTCCTCAACATTCACCAATGGTGACTCATGCTCACTGGATGGAAGTTTGTTCTGGGATATACCCCTCAGTCTCTCCCTCAACAAGCGTTGTGGAGGCATATCTCTACAAGGACAAACACATGTCTTAGGTGACATAATTAAACCTTTAAAAATATGCGTAAGGTATAAAATTAATGCAACAAGTTTCAACAAGTATTTCCCCCTTTTTCTCTCCACACGGTCAACATCTAGAGATTTTCACTATACTTAACCATCCTACTCAAAGGACTTGGTTGACAATGGTGTATACATTATCATTAATTAACCCAACCATTTATTAATCACTTTATCTCAAATTAATTAATTGACTAATTAATTAATTAATCATAAACTATTTGTCAATCAAGGTTCTCATTAGGAACCCATTTATTCTAATTTTTCCTCACTATATCAATCTCACAACAAGGAAATTGGTTCAAGTTCAACAAAATACCCATAACCCATATTCCCATGAGGGACTTGAATGATGCATTCTATGACAACCCTTAGGCAACTTTGTGATGTTCGGACATGGGGCCACTAAATGGTGCCCTGAGCTAGTTGGCCACATTCCCTCAAGTGAACCTTCCCATATGTCTATGGGTTATGACTAGTAGTGAGGGTCTAGTATGTCAGTCTTTGATAGGCTATAACCTATTTTATTAAAATAAGACACAAATGGAAGAAAATAATAATAACCAAGTCTGTTACCCATTGAGAAATAATATCCAACTATATCAACAAACATCAGTCACAACAATCTGAGCCTATGTACATAAATTTCACCCTGTACATGGGATTTCAACTCCCATGCACGAGATCATTAAAAAAACCTGAATCTTCCTAGTCTCATATCTACCTTTCTCAGAATAGTAAGACAAAAGAAGAAGAATGAAAAAGAAAACCCCATTGATACCACATTGTGAAGTCCCGACCCGAGAGCCACTAAACGGTGCCCCGAACCAGTTGGTTAAATGCCCTCTGGCACACCTCCCCATATGCTAGAGGGTACCAAGTAGTAGCAAGGGTCTAGTAAGTTAGTCTTTGGGAGACTATACCCTCTTTTATTAGAATAAGACACTGATGGATTAAAATAAAAATAACCAAGTGAAGAAGCATATAAATTACTTGAACAAATCGATGTCATATAATAACTATAACATAAAAATATAGCACTCAACTAAAAGGTAAAACATTCTATGGAAATGAAAATGTCAACTGTCTACAATGAAATTGAAATTAAAGACATTAATACTCTTAAACGATCCCAAAACATGTCTGGTCCCTTCTCCCATGCTCTAATCCCAAACCGAATCCTATCCTAGGGCCTTTCCCTTATCTTTTCCTCTAACAACAAATTCAACTCAGGTGATGATCAGGGGGGCCGAATAGTGTGCGAGTACAACTCAGTAGGCCATCACCAAGAGAGTCTAAAATGAGTCTAGTCAAATGATATTGCATTCAGATATATGATCTAATAAATACATTGAATAATTTAAACAGTTACCAAATATTCATTAAATATTTAATCATCAATTTAGGCTAAGTTTCAATTCATTTTTCCCATTTGAATCATCATTGAATATATTTATTTATTTGGAATAGTTAGTCATGCCTAGAACCCCAAATCACAATTGAATCATCATTCATTATTGTCATTCATATAGTGTATGTCGTTAATACTAGAACAACAATCCTGTGCATGTAGGTCATCTTGACTATCACTTATTTTCTCATTCTGTGCATCTCATCGTGCCTAGAACACCATAATCTCAGGCTTGGATAACTATTAGGGAGGAACACCAAGTCCTTGTCCCAACATCTAATCAGTCTAGAATTCCATGTCTAACACCACAAAAATATCTTCCATTTAATAATTAATTAGTTCACAAGAATTTTCCATATCATTCCATTACTAATCTAATGATTAGTTAATCATTTGAAAGGCCATTAGTTTAAACAACAACTAACTAAGCACATAACCCATAAATTTATTCATCAATTAATTAATCAATTAACCAAATTCTCTTTCCATAATTAATTCATTACTATTAATTATCCATATCAAACCTCTCATTTCATAATTAAATATCATAATTAATTATCTTAGTTCAACATCATGTCACATCATTATTTCTCACAATTAATTATCATTAGTCAACACCATTTCACAAAATTAATTCTTAAAATTAATTATCTTACATAGCCAAACATAGAATCATAATCTATCCCCCTCACCCAATTTGTTAAATTTTCACAATCAATTAAATATCTCAATTACCAAAACATAACCAATAAAAAATCTCTAAAATAACTTTTTCGGAAACCTCCTTCATTTTTCCCTAATTCAATTACCAAATTATCCACTAAGGCAAATTTTATTAATTCCACATTCCAAATTACTCCAATTTAAGAAATCATTTATCAAGGGAATCTAGCGAATCATAAACTCGTATTCATATATCATAAATAATGACTATAGGAATTCTATTTATACCACCTACATTGTTTTTTTGATAGATGTTAGCCCCCATGGAAATCCCAAAAATACAAGCAGCATAACGTCAACGATCAAGCTCCGGATCTAAGTCCCTTTATCCAAATTTATGTTCAAAATCATCTAGATCTAGAAAATCTAGTTCTAGATCCAAAATCCTAGATATTGATCTAACCTCATAGGTTTAGATACAAGAAAATGGGGGATATCTTACATGAAAATATCTTTAAAAGATAATAGAATGAACTGGAGAAGCATCGAGATGAAATCCAATTATGAGGATGAGAGAATTTCTTCAATCGGGGCTTTTGATCTCAAAGAATGGTGTTTGGATCCCCTTGGAATCCCTTCAGATGGCATTAAGATCACATTTCACGCTCCATCCTAGGTCGAATTTCAGATGTTTTGGGGTTCATGTGATTTTAAAAACAATTTTAGGAATAAAATGGGTCATGCACATGGTTTCACCTACGATGTCACATGGTTAGGCCAATCCATGCACCAACCGTGTAGTCTTCCACTACATGCATGGTTTAGTGGCACACAGTTGTAAACATCACTGTGTGCTAGCCCATGTCTTTAAAATTCCATAAAATATTCAACCAATCACACCCCAGGTCATACCCCATCCTAATGATACTTAATAAACTACAAAAAGTACCTGAAAACACACCCGATATTGCTCTATAAAAGGTCAAGATCTTACACTTTACCACATGTAAATAATCTTAAATTTCACTTGAGTCTATTCAATTGAGGAATAATCCCTAATTTTTTACATATATGTGGTTTAATATCCATTCTTTCATCATCTTTATTACATAAATTTTCATGACTATCTATCCTTATCTTTTTTGGTGCACTAACGATTAAAAATGTGGTTAAATTGTTATTAGATTTTCATGATATATAGTTTACCATAATCTATATATGTTTAGACTATCTCCCATTTTAATGGTATTATTAATGATGTAATCATCACAATTTTATTTACACTTATGTTTTACTCATATCCTTCTAGTTGCATCGATCACTATAACTAAAATGGATTGAAATGGCTAAAAAATTAATAGTTTTGGAGATATATCATAATAATAAATGGTTCTTGACCTTAAATTATTTTTACACATTTATATTGTCATGATGAACTACTTTTCTATTAGTTAGAACTATATTGACCATTGATTTAACTAGGTTAATTTGTGATTGGATATATTATTTTTATCATCATTATTACTAAAACAAACATGGATATTAAATCCTTTATAGTGGTTGTTAATGAACATTTGATCAATCAAAAAATATCCCATAAGTGTGTCAAGCCATTTGAGAAGTCATGGGATTAGTCTATATGCATTATTTTATTCATCGATTCATTTAAAAAAACCTTGTCGTGGTGATTTCCCCTAGGTGTGTATGTGCGACATCCCCATCCACTTATAAAATTTGGACAGGTTTCTATTTCAAGTAAGGCTAACTACACAATGATAATATCTATAATAAAGGATATATAAATATTATCTCTACGTTATTCACTAATTATATCTAAATTAATTCCCAAAATAAGTAAACTAATATCAATAAATAACTAAACCCTACCCTAATTCCAAATTTATTGACAAAATCTATACATGAAAAAATAATATATTAATCTCCCCATATAAATAATATATATGAGAGACAATAACTCAACCCAATGATAGATGGGTTATATGTGTTAGAGATTACATATAATGACATCATTGATTACTACACTAGTGATTATTTATCTATAATAATTATCTCTAGACACTCTCTTATATATATATGTATTACACGATATAATGATCTTCATAACCTATGAAATAGAAACATAAGAATGGGGTGAAATTGGAAATTCGGTAAGGAAAAACATATCATGATGTTTTAGATCATAAACATGATGGGGATCATTGAAAATAAATAAATATCACAATAATATATCATAAGACCACATATGATTATCATAAAACATGTTACTGAAACCTAAGAAGATACTAAACATTAAGGAAGCGTAAATTTTTTAACATGGATCAAAATACAAATCAATAACCAAAATCACGTTAGATTGGAATAAATTTAAATAATTCATTAAAATTTAAGAACATGAAAACATGGACTAATATTATATACAACATTAAAATGGTGAATAATAATAAATATTTGATTTATATCATTATAAACTTGTCTACCGGCCAACTCATTCACTACTAAAATTTTTAGTATAGCTATATACCATCAAGATAACCCATTATGAACTCATCTACATGCTAATCCATTGGCATAAAAATTTTACATCCTCATATATTCGACTTTACCAAGTTAATTGGACGGAGATATAGGTCCCACCAATTCCATAGGTCTGAAATTTGTGTGCCACTAGAGAATGAAATATTAATCATCACATAAATAACCCATATAAATTATGGATTCTTAAACGTCACCAATTATAAACATAATAAATAATAAGAAGTCAAAAATATTATTCCCCTTATGGAATAATATCATATTATTATATACAGGGGGATCAAATCATCACTCCATGTAAGGTAAATCACGGAGGGTAAATTAATAGGAAAATACAATAGTTTTCACAAAACCATTCTAAATATTTAATTAAAAATTAAAATCAAAAACATTCTCATGAAAGGATATAAAATAATTTGGAAAACCTTCATATATATTGTTAAAAATATAACATCATTAAAAATACAAAAAAACTATCACATAGGATAATAAAAATACAATTCAAACATGAACACTTAATGGAAACACTGATAATGGATAATTAATAAATATATAATGTCATTAATAATTTAACTGATTTATTTAACATTTCATTTTTTGAAAAATATTATTTAATAATTTATCATTAAAAATTATGTAAATTTTAGAACAAATAAAATTTGGATTGGAATATAAAATATTTAATTTTAAAAGGATAAAAACCCACTTTTTAACATTCTGAATGTACCTTGATAAAAAACCATATCATTAAAAATAATATTTTATCATTTTTTTAAATTAAATAAGGGAAATAAAAGGATTATAAAAATAATGTTATCTTAAATACGGTAAGGGAAAATATTTATGTGATGACTGTATATGGACATGGGGGAAATCCATTGACTGTAATGGGAATTATTTTTAATAAAACATCATTTTAGGAATGCATTAAAATAATCAAGGGAGAATAATTATATTTAAAACATTATTTCCCTAAAAACTTATTTGTGGTATATCATACAATAATTATTTTTCTTTTTTATTAATCATTAATAATAGTATAAGAAGTTGAGTTTTCATGATATAAGGAATAAAAATGACACATGAAAACAACATTCGAGTTTCACAATTTTTTAGTCAATAGTCATTGAAAACATGAATATCAAATGTCACTATAGATCCAAAGTGTTAAATAAATTTTTTTGGTTAAATTAATTTGTGGGAATTGTATAACCCATAAAAATAGGAAATATGTGGAAAAAAAATACATGTCTCTATGAAGAATAAATGAGATGAAAAAACACTCACAACTATTGAAAAAATTGATCCAAAGCATCGTGTGAATGATAGAAATAAATTAATTATTTAATATCATGAAATATTATTTACTAATTATATTAAAATTAAAATTGGGTACTAATTTTTTAATAAAATTCTAAAAAAATGTATAATAAAAACAATTCACAAAGAATGAAAATTGAAACTAAGACCCTTAAAAAATTTATCTTTTGATTCAGAACCACAATATATATTGAAAAAAGGTAAATAATTTTAAATAATATTAAATAATTAAATAATTATAAATTATGTAGACATGTTTGTTTTTAAACCATTTAAAATTAATCACGGTGTACGACATAAATATGTTTTAAGGGATTTAAATTAGAGTCAAAAAAACCCTTACCAATATCACAATCTATTATTTAATGATCATTTCAAAAAGAATTCATTGGAATGTATTGTATATATTATTCAATTAAATTTAAAATATAATTTCATAATTTCATATTTTTTAATAATTTAACCTATAATAATGGGGTTTAAAAATATTAATTATAACTCAAATAAAGGATAATGAGTGATGAGAAACCCTTACCAAGTTTTCTTATATAGTCTAATTCACAATGAACTACTCAATTGAACTAATTAATATCTTGATATTATATTTTATAACTACATTGATATATAGAATATATATAATTTAAATTAAAATCATTATCTCTATGTATATTAGTTGTTTTTTTATTATTTTCTCATATCACGTGTTTATAGATTTTACCTTTTATAGCCATGTCAAATAAGAGGTGTTAGTGTTCCTTCTTTATCCATAATTTACCATTCATTGTTCATTAAATTTTAAAATAATTTATTAATTATAATTAATTTTAATTTCAATTTCCTTTCATCGTTACTTTATTCTTTATCCTAGTATATGAAATCGAATATTAATATTTTTTCATTGATTTTCAACCTATGAAGGTTGTTTTCATCATTAATGAGTTTAATGTTGATAAATCCTTTCCATAAAAAATTTAAAAATTTATTAAAAGTTTTTACTTCATATTATACAAGCAATTTTGTTTTCATAATCATCCATGATATAATTTAAATCATTTTTCAAGATGAAAGTAAATCCGACCAAGTAACGAACAAATTATATCATGGTTGGTGAGTATGGTTAATAAAGTTATTATTTTAACATAATAAAATTATAATATAATATTAATGGTATTATTTTTATATTATTACTATGATCGAACATATTTTTTGATTTTTTTCTAAAGAATGAAATCATAAATCCCAACGAAAAATCATTATTAATTGAGATTTTAGCCTACAAGATGAATGATTAAAATTATGGTAACTTAGGGACATAGATAGGTGAAGGTGGATAGAAATTTATCATTTTCTATTAATAAATATATAATATACCTCATATCCTTTTACCAATACCATCATTAGGATTATCCATTAGTTGTGTTTATTAAAAATGAACATATTGCTTTATGGACTAGGTAATCCACCAACACACAGAAATCAAACTAATTATTATTCTAAGTATAATTGAATAAATAAATGTTATAAAAATATTTTAACTATATGATATTTGGTGATATATTTTGTTCCAATTTAATTTAATATTTCAAATAGCTTGAGAAACATGATACCGTGATTCTAAATGAACCATAACAAACTATAATTGTATTACCAAATAGTAAAATTGGTTTTTCTGAATAGGATTTAATAAATTATGAAAAACTATTATTTAAAATTTTATATAATAAATTCTTTTATTATCAATAGATTAAAATGAAAAAAAAATTATTTGTAATTAAATGTGATTTTTTCCAAAGAATTTTTTTATGTTCCCCATTAGATTTTTTTTGTAAATTAAATTGACCACTATTGTTGAATAATTATAATGAAATTTTAAAATTATGTATTTAATAAAAAAAATAAACAATCATAAAATTATTTTCTAAAAATGACATATGAATATAACTCCAGTTTTATGCTTACAATTTTATTTTTCTAAAATATAATTTTTATCACATTTCATGAACTTATTTTAAAAATTATTAAATGAATATTTTAGGAATTTATTCATGAAAATTGAATTATAAATTTTCGAATCATGTGGAAATTTTTTTTATTAGGCCTCGTTATTTATTTTTCTATATAAATAGTAACCATGGTACCTTTTGGTCTCCCCATTATGGTTAAAATTAGTAAAATACGGTAAAAAATATTTAGATAAGGCATTAATGTTTATCAAACACTTATCAATATCCTAGATTATGTGGGTATTTGGTATATATCCATCCTTGAATCAAATATGTGAACACTTAGTACAATATTAATTTGAATAATAAATTTATATTAATTTTAGAGAATAATAATTACAAAATGTCAGTTTCTTGACTTTTATATCTCTAATTTTTTAAAATATGATTAAAAATTTATTATTTTACCTTATAAACGTTTTATGTAATGGTAAATTATTTTATTATCCATGTAATTTATTTATAGTTTGTAGTGATTTTATAATTACCCTATATGTTAATACACTACCAAAAACAACATTTATTCCATTAATAGAAATAATAATGTAATATTTTTTAAAAATGTATTACTATATAAATGAATCATTATGTTCCATGGATTCCTTAGATACAAATGAAATGTTGGTTTTGTGAAATTATATTATATTCTATGTCTATATTTTACATGGTGTCTTTCATGTCAAATTAGTAGAATAGTTTCAATATATACATTAGAGCTATTTGGTAATTAATAATATATTGATAAATGATTAAAAATTCATAAAAAACTTATAATAATCCATGTGAATGCAATATTAATGATAATATAAACAATGGTCCATTTATGAGTCATTTTCCCTTTTTGGTAACATTCCTTTCCCTTTATTATTGAAATATTTATTACTATGGTAAAGGGAAGAAATGATTAACGAAGTGGATAATAAAAAATATATGGTTTAAAATGAAAATAAAACCTATATAAACATCATTAGATGATATTTTTTAACCCAATATAATTTAATTCTAATTAATTTCCATTTTTAAGAACTTATATTGAGAATTACTTTATTATATCTTAATATTTTCATATGTTCCAAACGTGTTATATCCCTCACATATAAAGAACACCACACTTTCATCTTTTTACACCATTTAGAGCCTTATATCTCTACAAAACCCTATATAACTCTATTATAAACATCACAATACATGTTATAAAGGTTATGGGTTTTTTATAATTAAAACCCTATATTATTAAGGGGATATCAAAAAGGGTTATTTCAAAGAAAATGTAATTGCCTTAGAAGACCACTTTCTATTTACTTCTTTTTTTAACTCCTAAATTAGGTGTTTTATATCATTAAATAATAAATTTTACATTCTACATAAACAAAAAAATGTTGTTATTATTATTAAACCACATTTATTCACCCTTATATCTTTTAAGTGGGAAGGTATGTATGGCTTGGGCTTACGTGTGGCTTGTCATCTCTACATGGAGGCATAATACACTTTCAATCACCATCTGTTGTGGATGGTTATTATGATGGTTATAATTATTATATATGATATATCTGGAGTAATTATACTTATAGAATTATAATATCACATATATCTTCCCACAGTCCATTCTATTGGAAAATAATATTATTATTCGTGCATACGTGTGAACTACCACAACTATCAAGTAATGTGGATTGTTTTTTAGTTCCATTTAACTTGGATGGTAATAATGATAGATTTGGAAAAATAATAAAGAATATGTTAAAAAATAATGATTATTTAATGTTGAACTATAATTTACCATCCTTTATTTCCATCCATTAAAAATGAAAATAGTGTTCATTTGTATGTAAAACCTATTGTCTTCATAATTGGTGTAATTATTATTTCTATATCTAAAATTTATGTATGTGTATAAATATTTATGTAATTATATATATTTTTGTAATGTAATGTTTATACTTCCATATATTATTAAACCATGATCAATTTTAAGGTATCATAAATTGTAAAATTAAATTCACATGAAGTATGATAAAATTAACACCCAAAAAGATTTATTTTTATAAATAATAAATAATTAATGACTATTGAAATGTTAAAACTGGGTCATATATGATATTATAAGTAAGTTAATTAATATACATTAAAGGTATTATAAATGTAAATGTATTATATAGTAGGTTAAAGTTCCATTAAAGTACATTGAACTCAAGGTAAGAGATTTATGATTCAATAATATTTCAAATATGATTGTTTATGGTTGAATTTATATTGAATAAATCATTTTATACTTATCTAATAAATATTATTAATTTTATTTTCCTCTAGTTATTTCATTATAATTGTTATTTTATTCCCATTTTCTCATATTTAATAAAATAATATACCAAAAGTATTTATTTAATGAAATCTATCATTATTTATATATTCATTTGAAAATACTTTTTTGTCCATATAAATGATTTCTAAAAATATTTTCAATAAGTTTTTTATTATTTTATTACATTTTTAATCCATTTCTACCTATTATTGAGTTTTAAAAAACATAGATTTAAATAAATCTTGTAGTCATTTTTAAAGAGGTACTTTTTTAATTTTTTTAACAAACATATGAAAGGAATGTTTTCTATTAACATAAACATGAAACAAAAATCACCACCCTTTTGTTGAATCAATAAATTGAAGCTACTTTTTTATGATTCCAATTTTCAATTCAAAGAAAATGTTCGTCAAAATGATTTTCAATTTTTAGTGTTTTATGAATTGATTTTCATGTGAAAAAGGTAATTTACTCAAGGAATATTCCCAATGATCTATTAAAGAAATCTTCAACTAATAGGACATCCTTTGATGTTACATATGAGGTATTAAGAAAATTGACAAGTAATATCAACCTTATTATTTCTATTTATGGTTTATGATTACTATTAAAACATATTTATGAAACTAATTTCTTTTCAATTGGTCTTTTTATTATTTAATGATGAAATTTTTATAAAGTCCATTTTATTTCCAAGAGTTATAAATTATTTATGAAAACCATTTAATTATCATGTGTTATGATATGATTAATTTTTTGGGATCATTTTGAATACAAATATATGATTTCCATTCAATTATTAGCTTCCATGGAACTATATATACCTTTAATTCATTTGATTGTAATAGATGTCACCTACTATAAATAGAATTTGAATGGGGACTATGCCTAGTTCATTATGGGATTCTATCATTTTTTATAGTCTTGGGAATGAATCTTGACTATTTATTGTTTGGGGAGTGATCCCAATAAACTATGTTGGCCTTGTAAATGAATCATGAATACTATGTAAATGATATACATTGTATATGTTTATTCCAAAAACTCATGTTGTATGAAAAATTTATACACTCATGCATCATGTTCATTAATTTCATTACAATTAATGTCTTATAAAATTCCATGATTGATTAAATGACTCTATATTCGGATCTATGATTTGCTGGATATTGTTTTTAATGGTTATTCTAATATTTTCATACCCTAATTATCAATTTATGTTGAAGTGATCATTTATATCCCAATTATTTACCCATACTATGATTCTGAGTTCACCCATTATTATATTCCCATTACCTGGGTTTTGATGAAAGGTAATAGTAATCATATGTACATAAAGGTTTATAGTTATAATGACTTTAGCAGGAGATGATAAATATATCTTCTAAACATTTTTATTATGTGTCTAATTTTCCAATGTTATTACTCGTATATGATTCCATAATTTATTTTTATGTTATATAATGAATATTAATTTAATAATATGTAATATCATTTAATTAATAATGTGGGTCAGTAAATTTAGTATTGGAGGAAATTTAACATAACTTTTCAATCAAGAATAAGAACACATTAGTAAGAACAATTAGGATAATATATATATATTTATATACATATATATGAAAACATCCTATATTATGGTAAATAACTGAGTGTGGGTATCTTAAAAAACATTCCACATGGGATACAATAAGTTAGTATTGGATTTGTATAGTTACAAACAAGGGTAATAACACCAAAAAGAGTTTATTTAGTTTATATTGTACATCAGTCTACTATACAATCAGTTTGACCTCACGGTTCTGTTGAGCAAAGTATTTTTTTCAATAATACATGATAATGTTATTTAAAGGAAGAGATTATTGAAAATAATTCTCTGTCTCTTTATGATAATTTTGATTCTCAGAAATACCCTTAGTTATTTTCTAATGATTTTATTTAGTATTGTGCAGAAATTTTTTAATTTATTTTACTCTTGAAATAATGAGAATTTATTACTTATTTGGAATCTTCTTTAGCGCGTTCTGGAATCACTCTTCACATCTTACGTAGATAAATATAGTGCGGAATATGCTTTAGCACGTTCTGGAATCACTGTTCATAACCTACATGGATAAACGTAGCGTATGGATGAAAATCGTGTATAATTTTTGAGATAAGAGAAGAGTATGGTTAAACAACCATACATTTTCAGAAAAGTATGGAAGAAGAAACTTACGTTAGGAAGGAACCTTACGTTTTTTTTATCAGCAAAGTATGGAAGGAGAACCGTACCTAAATTCTAAACGTTGTGTCTGCTTCTCAAAAGTATGGTTCATCAACATTACTTTTGTAAACAACCATACGTTCTTGAAAAGTATGGATCAAGTAAAAGTATGGATCTTCTACTGAACGTTTGAGTGTTAAAGAAAAAGTATGGATGATCAACCCTATGTTTTTGTATAACCTTACATTCTCAACCTTACATTGTTAACCTTACGTTTGAAGACTATGTTATTAACCCTATGTTTTGAGGCCACGTCATCAATAGTACGTTTCGCATCGGAAATTTTGACAGATGATATTTATGTGCAGCGATCAGTAAGCTGATTTCTGGGAAGATTTCAAGCCGAATTTAAAGTTTTTTTTAAAATAAGACTTTGACTGATTCAAATCCATTTTATTAATGGATTTAAGATCAAATTAAAAGGATATTTTTATGACAAGTCTTAAGGAAAGTTACGACCTCTCTGTAAATTCAAATTTTTGAATATTGCGAATCAGAAGGTGACTTTTATGGATCTAAATGTGTAGGAGATATGCTCAGATTTATTATATATGTTATCTCTGAAACTCCAGGTACATGAATATATATATATATATATATTTGATTTATCTATTATTAAAAACACAGAGACTGTGGAAATTCACGATTGATCTGATGATTCAAAAAGGAGCATCAAAACTCTGTTCTTTCAAGAAGAAGGAACTCGATAAAAGATTCACCTATTCTACATCGAATATCTACTGTGCATCTACTACTACTGAAGTTGAAAACTATATCTCTATATCTACTGCAACTGGATCAACTCAGAACTGCTTCATCTTGAAGATTAATATTTTTAGAGACTTCGATCCATCTGCTGTCAATTTCATTCTGTTGAAATTGTGAAGATCAACTGGAAAATTTCTTTCTGAAATTATTTTTATTCTTGAGTAACCAGCTTCTCGTTCTAATCTGTGTAGGTTCATGTTTGAACCATAAGGCTTTGTTTTGCCTTGGATTGTAATGGTGTCAACTGCCTGTACTCAGTTGTGAACCGGTCTGTGGAAAAGAGGACCATATAGGAAAATCATCAAGATCGTGGAGTTGAGCATTGGTGGATTGTACTAGGGGACTTCTGTTCCCCGAACCACTATACATCTTTGTGTTCTTGATTTTACTTATTCCGTTGCATGATCAAATATGATAAAGTATAAAGGACAGAACTCATTCAAGAAAAGAGTTATCGAAAAATTGCAAAAGACACAATTCACCCCCCCCCCCTCTCTTGTGTATAATCTGTAGATTCAGATCCAACAATTGGTATCAAAGGTGGAGCTTCTGATAGAGCCTTATCATGCTAGAAGAATTTAAGGATTATTCAACAAAGCACCATGACTGATACAAGAGAAGGGATGTCGATGGTCATAGCACTATATTTTAATGGAGACAACTATGGTTTCTGGAAATCACACATGATAATATATCTGAAAAACCTTGGATATAGAGTCTATTCAAAGATTCTGACTCCTTATGAAATTCTTGAAATTCATGATACATGGAGTGCTGCTATAGAGGCAGAGTACGATATGAACTTGAAGGATATGAATGCAATTATCTGCATTCTAGGACCAGATGAATTTAACAGAGTATCTCAGTGCCCGACGGCATATGAGATGTGGAAAACAATAGCCGTGGCATATGAAGGAACATACAATGTGAGAAAAATGAGATATTAAACTGCCAAATTAAAATTTGATAATTTCATAATAGTTGAAGGTGAGAGAATTACCCAAATAAATGGTAGGTTGACAGAAATTGTCAATAACATAACAGATCTAGTAGAACCTATCAAGCAGGCAGATCAAGCATTAAAAGTACTGAGAGTACTTCCAACTCGATGGAATGGTATTTCTGCTGCAATCAGGCAATCAACACCTGTCAAAGATCTAACTATGAGAGAGCTGATTGGTACACTGATGATGTATGAAGCTTAAATGAAAGATGAGGCTAATGAACATAAAGTTCTTATCAAAAGAGAAGATACTGCCTTGAAGGTAAATTCACAACAAAAGAATAGAAAGATAAAGAACAAAGAAGTCAAAGCTAAATTAGAAAGCTCTGACTCATCCAACTCAGATGAAGAACTGGATCAGCCAGAAAATTTAGAAAATTCTACAGCAAGAAAAGAGGCTTCAAGAAATCCTTTAAGGGAGATAATAAAGAAGTAAGATGTTATGAATGCAAAAGGATGAGACATATCAGAACAGATTGCCCACAATTGAAGGATGCAAAGAAGAAGAAATTCTTCAAAAGAGATGACTTTGAGCAGAAAGACAAGAAAGCTATGAAAGCCAATTGGAGTGTATCTGAAGACTCTAGTAGCACTTCTGAATCAAGCTCAGAGAAAGAAGAAGTCAATCTAAAAGCAAACATGTGATTTATAGCATAAATTGATGAGGTACACTCATATTACTCCTCTGAATCAAATTCTGAATCAAGCTACACAAATGAAAAACTTGCAGCTTACTGCAATATGCTTGAAGAAATATATGAATCACTATTTAAGAAACATAAGTCACTAAAAAATATACATAAATCCGTTTCAGATGAAAGAGATACAATGCTGAAACAATATAAATAATTATCTGATAAATACAATTCGATTAACACTAAATATATTAATTTTGAATCAAAAATAAAAACACCGCAGGATGAGGTAGAATCTTACAAACAGGCTGTATTGGTTTTTACAAAAGAAGAGAATTCATTAAATAAAATTCTTGGAAAACTGTCATTAAAAAGGAGAGATTTGGAATTGGCAGTAAAGGAGAAAAAACAAAGCTATATAAAAATTATTTTGTTCCTAGCTCTAAAAAGGTTAATTGTAATTTCTGTGGGACAAAGGGACATGTTTCTAAAAACTGTTTCTTAAGACAACCTCAAATTTGTGGTATTAAGAAATCCTATGTTTCAAAAGACTTCTATGATTCAGCTAATTTTAAAAGAACAAAGCAAATCTGGATACCCAGATCATTGCTAGTTAACACCCCAGGACCCAACAAAATATGGGTACCAAAGCAATTTGTTTGAATGTCTTTGCAGGTAGTAGGTCACCAGAGAATAAAATATATATGGTACATGGACAGTGGCTACTCAAGACATTTGAGTGGAAACTCATTGAATTTTTCTTCACTCGCTCAAAAGGAAGGAGGACTTGTCACATTTGGTGACAATGCCAAAGGAAAAATCATTGGCATTGGAACTGATGGAGATCCAAAAAAAGTCTCAATCAACAAAATACTTTATGTACAAGGACTAAAACACAATCTGATAAGTATCTCTCAACTTTGTGATGATGGATATACTGTTGATTTTACTAACAATTGTTGTACTGTTTTTAAAGATAAACTGTATAAATTTAAAGCACCAAGAACTGAAAATGTCTATACTTTGGATTTAAATTCCTTGTGTAAACAACAGGTAAACTGCTTGACTACTAAAGTAAGTGAATCCAGGATTTGTAATAGAATACTTTTTCATTGCAATGTATATTTTTTTCATAAGTTATCTAAGAAACATTTAGTTTCTGATTTACCTAGTCTCATATTTGAAAGTGACAGATTTTGTGATGCATGTCAACTTGGAAAGAAACACAAATCATCCTTCAAATATGTTAATAAGGTTGTTACATCTAAACCTATAGAACCTATTCATATGGATTTGTTTGGACCTTCAGGAGTAGAAAGCTTGGCTGGTAAATTATATGTATATGTTTTAGTTGATGACTATTCAATATTTACATGGATTTTCTTTTTAAAATTCAAAAATTAAGCTTTTACTTTATTTGAAAGTTTCTGCAAATCTGTTCAAAATGAAAAAGGGTTCAATATAATCTCATTGAGAGGTGATCATGGTGGAGAATTTGAGAATCTGGAATTTAATTCATTTTTCTCAAATATGGGTATTAAACACACCTTCTCTGCACCAAGAACACCTCAACAAAATGGGATTGTACAAAGAAGAAATTGAACTATTCAAGAAATGGCTAGAACTATGTTAAATGAATATAGCCTACCTATATATTTCTGGGCAGAAGCTGTGAATATAGCTTGTTATATAATTAATAGAGTTTTAATTATACCTATTTTGAAAAAGACACCATATGAACTATGGAATAAAAGAAAACCTAAAGAAATTACTTTAAAGTTTTTGGATACAAGGTTTACATCTTAAACACCAATAATAATCTTGGTAAGTTCGATCCAAAATCTGATGAAGGTATTTTCATAGGATATTCTTCTACCTCCAATGATTATAGAGTTTATAATAAGAATTCAAGGATTGTTGAAGAATCATTTCATGTGAAATTTGATGAATCTGATCCCTTTGAGAAAAGGACAGAACAAATGGATGAACATGACTCTAATGATAACATGAGACTTGAAAATTTAAAGAATGATTTTGAAAATGATATAAAAGAAATTCAGTCTAGTTCAGAGGAACATGATACTAAAGAACCTTTAAATACATTACCTAGATAGTGCAGAACCCTAAAGAATCATCCTTTAGAATCTGTAATAGGTAACCTAGAAACTGGTGTTCAAACTAGAAGAAACATAGAAAACCTAGTGGAATTATCTACCTTCATATCTTAACAAGAACCCAATACTATAGAAGAAGCTTTAGATGATGAAAGATGGATAATAGCAATGCAAGATGAATTAAACCAGTTTAAAAGAAATGAAGTTTGGGAATTAGTGGGAAGACCTAAGAATTATCCTGTAATAGGAACCAAATGGGTCTTTAGAAATAAACAGGATGACCAAAGCACAATAAATAGAAATAAAGAAAGATTAGTAGCTAAAGGATATAATCAAGAAGAAGGAATAGACTCTGATGAGACTTTTACACCTGTAGCTAGGTTAGAAGCCATTAGAATCCTTTTAGCCTATGAATCTTATATGAATTTTAGATTATTTCAGATGGATGTTAAATCTAGTTTTTTAAATGGTTATTTAATGAAGAAGTTTGTGTTGAGAAACCTCCTGGTTTTGAAAACTCTCAAAAACCAGATTTTTTTTAAACATACTAAAGCTCTTTATGGCCTTAAACAAGCACCTGGAGCTTGGTATGAAAGAGTATGTTCTTTTCTTTTGAAAAATGATTTTACTGTTGGAATGGAAAACCCAACACTCTTTAAGAAAACTATAAGGCCCCAGCCTTAAACCTTACTTAATCTTGAGTTATTACAAGATTACACGTTGAGGATCTTTTCGGGTTTAGAGTTTTAGAGAATTAGATCATAAAACTTGCATTACATTCCACATATAAACAAAGTGGTTACATAAAGATAGTATTCTTCATTCCCATCAATGGAAACACATTTAAAATAAAACATGGATTATTTCTTGACACATCCTTGACTCTATCATCTTATCATGTACCTCTCCCTTGACCTGTGAAAAACATTTCAAAAACTTGGGATGAGCGTAAAAACTCAGTATGGGTTATAAAAACATGGAAAGGAAACATGAGTTCATATATACATAAGAATGAAATCATACTTTACCCATAAAACATAGGCACTTTAACATACCTCATAAAAACATGAATAAATCATATAAATCATAATACGTAAAGGTAACTTGAGGCATTCATAACATTCTTACGTAGGGAGTAACCCTCTTGGTTACGTTTGGAATAACCATCACAGTATATTCCCTAAAATCTCTTCGGAGAAACCTTAACGTTTCACTCCTTCGCGTTACCCAATGCATTGGAGAGCTATAACGGGCTCACCCGCCCTTAGTTTATCACGGAACCACCCGTCTTCATAATAATGCCCAAGAACCATAACATAATCATATCACATAAAACATGCATAAAGGAAACATAAAATTTCCACATTTCAATCACGAGATATCAATACAACATATTGATATAAAAACATTATGAAAACCATTTTCAATACCAAAGTAAAACATGGTATTTATTTTTCTTTAAAAAAAAGAAGGTATGGCTTGTAGAGGAAGCCGAAACTCAAATAACGGTTACGACGGCGGATAAGTCATTGTCGCCGCATACGTACGACAAAAACATTCCCTTTTGTCGTTTAGTAAACGCTTCGTATAAAAAAGATTCCTTTTGAATAAACGTAAAAGTCAAAGGGGTTTATACACCGTATAAAAGAAAGTTGTGTATAAAATAAAATATGCCTCAATGAAAGGAGATTGAGACGAAGTCCCATACCTCGTATCCGACTTGACCCGACCGTTCTTTAAACTCCTGAATAATAAACTTGAGTTAATCTCTACTTTCTTATGAATATTTTTCAAGTTCATTATTCCTTTTATACCATGTTATGAACATCATGTAATCATTTAAGTTAATAATGTTCATTTTGTCGGTATTTGGTTCTTAAGTCAAAAATTGACTTCTTATACTTACATGTTGTTAATTTGGTCAAAGGTTCATTATATCCAGAATGGTATTCATTATGTAGATATCATATATGTCATATATATCCAGTACATACATTCATTTATAATATTACATCACATTTAGAGGTAAGAAATGAAATGCACCGTTCATGGAGACGGTAAGCCGTACGTACGCATGAACGCTACTTCCATTTCTATTTCATATTTTCTGGAATGGAATCATAATGATATAAAAGTATATTATAATTCCAGTATAACAACATAAATAATATCATTAACTTTATCATTTACACATCCCACATATGGTATTAACGAATCAAATCACTTTTAGGGGGCGGTAGTCCGCACTTCCTAAAATGAAGATATCGTGTTTTACCCATAATGGAAACCATAAAGGTATGCCCAAAATGAAAAAAAACAGAAGCTTAAGGAAAACATAAACATATAATATATCATATATAAAAATAGTGACATCATAATGGCCACCTTTGAAGGTGTTAAATGAGTATTGAACAATCATCATTTCGGGAGGCAGAATTTCGCCATCCACGGAAACCGTATGTTCTTTAACCATTTGATGTAGTTGTGTGAGATTGTAGCTCAAATATATCTTATAACAACATCCTAGTATATTGAAGATACTGGTGTTGTTACAAAAGAAGTAAATAAAAAGAGTTTAGGGGGTCGGAGAAGCAAAATAAAACAAATGAACATGAGAGAATGAAATACCTTAAAAAGTGTAACTTCTTTTGGTTTGAGCCTAAAGGCTTCCTTTGAAAGGATTCTGCCCAAAGGGAATCCTCTAGGATGAGGAGAGTGATGTGGAGAGAGCAAATGGGCAGGGGTTGGCCGAGCCAAAGGCTTGAAGAGTGTGTCAAATGAGGTAGAGGTGGGGGCCTTTTATAAGGGGAGAGGAGGGGCACTTTTGGAAAGTTAAGAAACATTACATTATTTGAAAATGTGTTTCGGTTTTAAAAGGTCCCACTTTGATGGAATTCGTGTATAAGGTGATAAGGCATCTAAATCCATTCATCCAATTGGTTTTGGACATGTGTAGTTCATAGATTTTATTTTATCTTTCCATTTTATTTAAATCGTCAAATAATAATGTCATCGCTGCATCATTATTATGTCATAAATAATTAAATTTATATAATGTCTAAAAATTATAAACAAATTACTATGATGTAGGAAATCTTTTTAGCTTTCCAATGACTATTTATAATCAAAATTTGGACTTGTATAACCCCACTTAAAAATTGTTTTCGCAAAACATATTATGTTTGTGTCATTTTCACTTTAACATTTAATAAAAAGTAATTTATGTTATTTCCCAACAAAAGTGGATACATGGGGTCCCCAAGTTAGGCCATGACTTGTCTTGGTCGGCCATGACACAACCAATGAGGTTGGGACATGTGTCTAGGTCATTTTATATTATTAAAGCATTATTTATACATTAAACTACCCTAATTACCACTAATCGCGATTAAGAACTTAATAAGTTACTATTCACCAAAAAATTATTTTAATCTCATTGAACCACATTTTACTTCTTAATGGCAACCATGTATGTCGGATTTTCAAAATTCAATACACATTAGTGGTAAACTTTAATTTAACTGAAAAAAACAGTTTGCTTGATTACCACTTAGTGGTTTCACTATTCATCAAAATTGAAGTTTTTCAGAAAATTACCAAAAATTCACTCTAAGCTATATTTGATATTACGAATTCAAAAATGAAGTCTATTTTACAAAATTCAAATCATATAAGTCACATTAATTAATTTAATAATTAATTCCCGCTGCCAAAGCAAAAAGCGTGTTTTTACAAAACAATAAGTATCAAAAGATTGACACCAGTTTAAGTCTAATTTCAAATCGAAATTGATTCCAATGACCACCATCGGATAAAATGGTAAAAATATATTCTAATTTCACTTCAAAACCAATTCAAAACATAATCTAATCATATAAATAAATTAGATTAAAAAGTAGTTTTGATGTAAAATGCAGTATTTTTCACTATTCATTTAAAAATGAACATTGTCGGAAAATTACCAAAAATTCACACAAGGTAAATTTTGATGTCCCAATCATAAAGGATAATTTTATTTTGACAAACATAGTTTCTAAAATTGTCAAAATATAGATTCAAAAATGGTTTTCCATCAAAAGGCACTAAAACAATCCTTTAAGAATATTAGTGTATTCCATGCATAAGATTGTATTTATTTTCATTTTAAGCCTCTAAAACACTATCTTTATCATTAATAGACATAGATAAAAATATCTATTATTCATTACTTACTTGGGATGTTACATCCTTCCCCCCTTTAGAAAATTGCGTCCCCGCAATTTATTTACTTATCAAATAAATTGGGGTACTTATCCCTCATTGCATTTTCGGATTCCCATGTTGCCTCTTCAATCATGTGGTTTTTCCACAAAACCTTTACCTGCTTAATCACCTTATTCCGTAACACTTGCTCCCTGTGGTCAAGAATCTGGACCGGTTGTTCCTCATAAGATAGGTTTTCTTCCAGCTGAACTACCTCTGGACTCAAAACATGAGATGGATCTGGCATATACTTTCTCAACATCGAAACGTGAAAAACATTGTGTACCTGAGATAAACTCGGAGGTAAAGCCACTCGGTATGCAACTGATCCAACTCTCTCTAGAACTTCGTATGGTCCAATGAACCTTGGACTCAACTTTCCTTTCTTACCAAATCTCATCACACTTTTCCAAGGAGAAACCTTGAGAAAAACATGATCACCTACCTCGAAAGATAGATCCTTCCTCCGGTTATCCGCATAACTCTTCTGCCTGCTCTGAGCTGTTCTCATGTGTTTCTGAATCAGCTGAACTTTTTCTGCCATCTCTTCTACCAATTCTGGTCCCATCAACTTTCTTTCACCCACTTCATCCCAGAAAGCTGGAGTTCGACACCGCTTCCCATATAATGCCTGAAATGGTGCCATCTGTATACTGGAATGAAAACTGTTATTATATGAAAACTCAACCAAAGAAAGATGCTAGTCCCAACTCCCCTGATAATCCATAGAACAAGCTCGTAGCATATCCTCCAATGTCTGAATTGTTCGTTCTGACTGCCCATCTGATTGAGGATGAAAAGCTGTACTAAAATTTAATTCAGTACCCAACGACTTCTGAAGGCCTTTCCAAAAGTTAGAGGTAAACCTGGGATCACGATCTGATACAATGGAGAGGGGAACTCCATGTAACCTGACTATCTCTTTAAGATACAAACGGGAAAGTTGATCAAGAGAGAAAGTATCTCGTATAGCAAGGAAATGAGCAGATTTGGTCAAGCGATCAACAATAACCCAGATTGCATTATTACCTCGAGATGTCTTCGGTAATCCAACAACAAAGTCCATGGATATATTCTCCCATTTCCACTCTGGCACTGGTAAAGGCTGAAGCATCCCTTTCGGTAACTGCCGCTCAGCTTTAACCTGCTGACAAGTCAAACACTTCACAGTAAAATCAGCAATATCTCTTTTCATTCCATCCCACCAGTAATACTCCCGCAGATCTCTATACATCTTAGTACTGCCCGGATGAACTGAAAACGGAGAACTATGAGCTTCACATAACAACTCTCTCTTCAACTGTGAATCAGAAGGCACACACAATCTCTTCCCAAATCTCAAAACGCAATCATTATCAATGTTGAATTCAGGCAACTTACCTTTCTGAACCAGCTCTACCCTTTTCTGCAACTCACTGTCTTGCTTCTGTGATTGCTTGATTCTATCTGATAGAGAAGATCTCACTGATACCTGAAACAAAACAGAAGGACTTCCTGCACCAACAACTTCTATGCCAAATTTCATCAAATCGTTAACCAAATGATCACGTTCCAAACGCAACATTGTTAATGAAGCATTACTTTTTCGACTCAAAGCATCAGCCACTTTATTTGCTTTTCCCGGATGGTAATGAATTGTACAATCATAATCCTTGATTAATTCCAGCCATCTCCTTTGTCTCATGTTTAACTCTTTCTGAGTGAATATATACTTTAAACTTTTGTGATCGGTATAAATTTCACACTTTACTCCATACAAATGATGCCTCCAAATTTTTAAAGCAAAAACAACAGCAGCTAATTCCAAATCATGTGTAGGGTAATTTACCTCATGAGTTTTCAACTGTCGTGAAGCATAAGCAATTACCTGATCATTCTGCATTAGGACGCAACCAAGTCCTTTCAATGAAGCATCGCTGTATATAACAAAGTCACCATTCCTGGAAGGTAGTGCCAAAACTGGAGCATTCACCAATCTTCTTTTCAATTCCTGAAAACAATCATCACATTCTTTTGTCCAGATAAACTTAACACCCTTCCGAGTTAGCTTAGTCATTGGACTAGATAACCGTGAAAAATTTCTAACAAACCTTCGGTAATAGCCCGCCAAACCAAGGAAGCTACGAATCTCGGTTACATTTGTGGGTCTTGGCCATTCTTCCACAACTTCTGTTTTTGCAGGATCAACAGTTATTCCATCTTTAGAAACAATGTGACCAAGGAAAGCAATTTGTTGCAACCAAAACTCACACTTGCTGAATTTCCCATACAATTTCTTTTCTTTTAAGGTTTGCAAGATAACCCTTAAATGTTTTTCATGCTCCTCTTTACTTTTAGAAAACACCAAAATATCATCAATGAAAACAACCACAAACTTATCCAAGAACTCATGGAAAATTCTATTCATTAAGTCCATGAATACAGCAGGTGCATTGGTTAGCCCAAAAGGCATTACTACAAATTCATAATGGCCATATCTCGTACGGAATGCGGTCTTCGGAATATCTGCCTCCTTTACCTTCAGCTGATGGTACCCCGATCTCAAGTCAATCTTTGAAAAAAACTGAGCTCCCTGGAGCTGATCAAACAAATCATCGATATGAGGCAAAGGATATTTGTTCTTAACAGTGATATTATTCAAGGCTCTATAATCAATGCAAAGTCTCATAGAACCATCTTTCTTTTTAACAAATAAAACAGGAGCACCCCATGGTGATGTGCTAGGTCTAATGAAACCTTTCTCTAATAAATCTTGCAATTGCTCCTTCAACTCTAAAAGTTCAATTTGTGCCATTCGATAAGGGGGTTTTGAAATTGGCTTAGCATCAGGAACTAAGTCAACAGTAAACTCAACTTCCCGATCTGGTATTATTCCAGGCAACTCATCAGGAAAAACATCAGGATACTCATTTACCACTGGCACATCATTAATCTGAACAGTTCCTTTATTTTCAACGACGTGTGCAAGGTAACATTCATTTCCATCTTTTACAAGTTTCTCGGCCTCTTCATATGTTATCAAAAGTAATGGTTCATTCTTGTAAACAAACTGAAAGTCTTTCTGAAAAGAAACTTCTTTAGCTCTACAGTCAATCTTAGCATGGTAAATAGAGAGCCAATCCATACCCAGGATAACATCAAACTCTACTAGAGGTAGAACAATAAGGTTTGCAAGTAGGTTCTTTCCACAGATAAGGATAGGAAGATTCTTATAAATTCTTTTTGCCTCGACACTTCCCCCAGGTGTTTTTACCAAAAGTTTAGGAGTCATTTCTTGAGATGGTATTCCCATTTTACTAGAAAAGGTCTCAGAGATGAAAGAATGTGTAGACCCCGAATCAAACAACACACTGGCATAGTCTGAAAAAACAAACAAAGTACCTGATACGACTTCATTTGATGGCCCGACATCCGCTGAAGTAGTTGCAAAGGATTTCACCACCCCTTTCTGCTTGTAGTCTAACTGCTTCCCATCACTCAAGCTCCTTGTCGGACACTCGTTTGCATAGTGACCCATCTCATTGCACTTATAACATTTCACTAACTGTAAATCAAATTTATTCTTACCTTCACCTTGATCCTTTTCAGTGCAATCACGAGCCTTATGTCCCATCTTACCACATCGGTAGCACTTCCCAGAATTCAGAAGACATTCCCCAGCATGCCTTTTGCCACATTTATCACAAACTGGAAACTTAGTTCTCTTACCATCAGACTTTTTTGAAGAATTCTTACCATTCTCCTACAACCTCGGTCTCTTCTTCTGCTGGTTGTTATAGAACACTTGGTCATCGTCAAACTCCATTTCCACCTTCTCAGCACATCGAACAAGCTTTTCATAACTTTTAAACTCACGAGAAGCTAATGCCCTTCGATACTTTGGCTTTAATCCTGAGTAAAAACGATTGATTTTACTATCAAGGTCCCGGATAAAATTTGGAGCATACCTTGCCAATCGAGTGAACCTTTCTTCATAGGCAGCCACTGAGTCTTCCTCTTGCCTCAATTCCAAGAATTGCTTTTCCATCCTAAGTCGAACAGCCTTAGGAAAATACTTCTCAAGAAACATACCTTTGAAATCATCCCAGTCAAGAGCATCAATCTCATCGGCATCCCTGATATTTTTAACCATAGACCACCACTGATCTGCTTCACCCTCCAAACGGTAAATAGCAAGACTAACCTTTTGATTGTCTGAACACCCCATGACATCAAAAATCTTCTCCAGTGCTTTAATCCACCCTTCAGCTTGCACAGGGTCAGATGATCCTCTGAATGATGGTGGATGTTGCCTCATGAAATGTTCCACCACTGACATGTTCCTCTGCGGTTGTTCTGGCTGATCTCGTGCATGGATACCACCACCATTTATCGCCTGAGTCAACTGCGCCATTACTGCAACAAACTGTTCAGTTCCAATTCCGACCATTTCTGGATGCTGATTCGGAAGGTTATCTTCCTCCTGATGTCGTCCCAACATAGCTGCTTTGTTTCCTCTGCGGAAAACCATTCTGAACACAGAAATATCTTAGGCGAAGCAACATGGTAATCCGTAAATGCTATATCATTTAAATCATATTATAATTTAACACTTTTCTAACTCCTAAAGTTGTCTAAACCGACCTCTGATACCAACTATAAGGCCCCAGCCTTAAACCTTACTTAATCTTGAGTTATTACAAGATTACACGTTGAGGATCTTTTCGGGTTTAGAGTTTTAGAGAATTAGATCATAAAACTTGCATTACATTCCACATATAAACAAAGTGGTTACATAAAGATAGTATTCTTCATTCCCATCAATGGAAACACATTTAAAATAAAACATGGATTATTTCTTGACACATCCTTGACTCTATCATCTTATCATGTACCTCTCCCTTGACCTGTGAAAAACATTTCAAAAACTTGGGATGAGCGTAAAAACTCAGTATGGGTTATAAAAACATGGAAAGGAAACATGAGTTCATATATACATAAGAATGAAATCATACTTTACCCATAAAACATAGGCACTTTAACATACCTCATAAAAACATGAATAAATCATATAAATCATAATACGTAAAGGTAACTTGAGGCATTCATAACATTCTTACGTAGGGAGTAACCCTCTTGGTTACGTTTGGAATAACCATCACAGTATATTCCCTAAAATCTCTTCGGAGAAACCTTAACGTTTCACTCCTTCGCGTTACCCAATGCATTGGAGAGCTATAACGGGCTCACCCGCCCTTAGTTTATCACGGAACCACCCGTCTTCATAATAATGCCCAAGAACCATAACATAATCATATCACATAAAACATGCATAAAGGAAACATAAAATTTCCACATTTCAATCACGAGATATCAATACAACATATTGATATAAAAACATTATGAAAACCATTTTCAATACCAAAGTAAAACATGGTATTTATTTTTCTTTAAAAAAAAGAAGGTATGGCTTGTAGAGGAAGCCGAAACTCAAATAACGGTTACGACGGCGGATAAGTCATTGTCGCCGCATACGTACGACAAAAACATTCCCTTTTGTCGTTTAGTAAACGCTTCGTATAAAAAAGATTCCTTTTGAATAAACGTAAAAGTCAAAGGGGTTTATACACCGTATAAAAGAAAGTTGTGTATAAAATAAAATATGCCTCAATGAAAGGAGATTGAGACGAAGTCCCATACCTCGTATCCGACTTGACCCGACCGTTCTTTAAACTCCTGAATAATAAACTTGAGTTAATCTCTACTTTCTTATGAATATTTTTCAAGTTCATTATTCCTTTTATACCATGTTATGAACATCATGTAATCATTTAAGTTAATAATGTTCATTTTGTCGGTATTTGGTTCTTAAGTCAAAAATTGACTTCTTATACTTACATGTTGTTAATTTGGTCAAAGGTTCATTATATCCAGAATGGTATTCATTATGTAGATATCATATATGTCATATATATCCAGTACATACATTCATTTATAATATTACATCACATTTAGAGGTAAGAAATGAAATGCACCGTTCATGGAGACGGTAAGCCGTACGTACGCATGAACGCTACTTCCATTTCTATTTCATATTTTCTGGAATGGAATCATAATGATATAAAAGTATATTATAATTCCAGTATAACAACATAAATAATATCATTAACTTTATCCTTTACACATCCCACATATGGTATTAACGAATCAAATCACTTTTAGGGGGCGGTAGTCCGCACTTCCTAAAATGAAGATATCGTGTTTTACCCATAATGGAAACCATAAAGGTATGCCCAAAATGAAAAAAAATAGAAGCTTAAGGAAAACATAAACATATAATATATCATATATAAAAATAGTGACATCATAATGGCCACCTTTGAAGGTGTTAAATGAGTATTGAACAATCATCATTTCGGGAGGCAGAATTTCGCCATCCACGGAAACCGTATGTTCTTTAACCATTTGATGTAGTTGTGTGAGATTGTAGCTCAAATATATCTTATAACAACATCCTAGTATATTGAAGATACTGGTGTTGTTACAAAATAAGTAAATAAAAAGAGTTTAGGGGGTCGGAGAAGCAAAATAAAACAAATGAACATGAGAGAATGAAATACCTTAAAAAGTGTAACTTCTTTTGGTTTGAGCCTAAAGGCTTCCTTTGAAAGGATTCTGCCCAAAGGGAATCCTCTAGGATGAGGAGAGTGATGTGGAGAGAGCAAATGGGCAGGGGTTGGCCGAGCCAAAGGCTTGAAGAGTGTGTCAAATGAGGTAGAGGTGGGGGCCTTTTATAAGGGGAGAGGAGGGGCACTTTTGGAAAGTTAAGAAACATTACATTATTTGAAAATGTGTTTCGGTTTTAAAAGGTCCCACTTTGATGGAATTCGTGTATAAGGTGATAAGGCATCGAAATCCATTCATCCAATTGGTTTTGGACATGTGTAGTTCATAGATTTTATTTTATCTTTCCATTTTATTTAAATCGTCAAATAATAATGTCATCGCTGCATCATTATTATGTCATAAATAATTAAATTTATATAATGTCTAAAAATTATAAACAAATTACTATGATGTAGGAAATCTTTTTAGCTTTCCAATGACTATTTATAATCAAAATTTGGACTTGTATAACCCCACTTAAAAATTGTTTTCGCAAAACATATTATGTTTGTGTCATTTTCACTTTAACATTTAATAAAAAGTAATTTATGTTATTTCCCAACAAAAGTGGATACATGGGGTCCCCAAGTTAGGCCATGACTTGTCTTGGTCGGCCATGACACAACCAATGAGGTTGGGACATGTGTCTAGGTCATTTTATATTATTAAAGCATTATTTATACATTAAACTACCCTAATTACCACTAATCGCGATTAAGAACTTAATAAGTTACTATTCACCAAAAAATTATTTTAATCTCATTGAACCACATTTTACTTCTTAATGGCAACCATGTATGTCGGATTTTCAAAATTCAATACACATTAGTGGTAAACTTTAATTTAACTGAAAAAAACAGTTTGCTTGATTACCACTTAGTGGTTTCACTATTCATCAAAATTGAAGTTTTTCAGAAAATTACCAAAAATTCACTCTAAGCTATATTTGATATTACGAATTCAAAAATGAAGTCTATTTTACAAAATTCAAATCATATAAGTCACATTAATTAATTTAATAATTAATTCCCGCTGCCAAAGCAAAAAGCGTGTTTTTACAAAACAATAAGTATCAAAAGATTGACACCAGTTTAAGTCTAATTTCAAATCGAAATTGATTCCAATGACCACCATCGGATAAAATGGTAAAAATATATTCTAATTTCACTTCAAAACCAATTCAAAACATAATCTAATCATATAAATAAATTAGATTAAAAAGTAGTTTTGATGTAAAATGCAGTATTTTTCACTATTCATTTAAAAATGAACATTGTCGGAAAATTACCAAAAATTCACACAAGGTAAATTTTGATGTCCCAATCATAAAGGATAATTTTATTTTGACAAACATAGTTTCTAAAATTGTCAAAATATAGATTCAAAAATGGTTTTCCATCAAAAGGCACTAAAACAATCCTTTAAGAATATTAGTGTATTCCATGCATAAGATTGTATTTATTTTCATTTTAAGCCTCTAAAACACTATCTTTATCATTAATAGACATAGATAAAAATATCTATTATTCATTACTTACTTGGGATGTTACAAAAACTGTGAAAAATAATGTTTTATTGGTTCAAATTTATGTTCATGATGTAATCTTTAGATCAACTAATAAAACTCATTTTCATGAATTTTCAAAATTAACGCAAGAAGAATTTGAAATGAGTATGATGGGAGAATTAAATTTCTTTTTGGGTCTTCAAATATTTGAAAAGGATTTTGGAAATGTTTTAAATCAAAGCAAATACATTACTGATTTACTTAAGAAATTTGGTCTTGAAAACAGAAAGCCATTTACAACTCCTATGTGTACTAATATAAAACATGATTTGCATGAAACTAGGAAATCAGTTGACAACAAGTTATATAGAGGTATGATTGGCATCTTGTTATATCTTACTTCTATCAGACCAGATATAATGTATTCAGTATGTCTGTATGCAATATTTCAATCAAATCCTAAAGAATCCCATGTAACTGCTGTTAAAAGAATTTTTAGATATTTAAAATGAACTATTTTTTAATATCTTCTTTATCCCAAAACTTCTGATTTCAATTTGATTTCATATTAAGATGCTGACTTTGGAAGTTTTAGATTAGATAGAAAAAGTACATCAGGTACATGTCACTTTTTAGGAAAGTCTTTAGTATCATGGTCTAGAAAGAAACAACATTCAGTTTCCCTATCAACAGCTGAGGCGGAATATGTTTCTGCTGGTAGTTGTTGTGCACAAGTATTGTGGATGAAAAACACTCTTATAGACTTTGGATTGAATTTTAATAATACACCTATTTTATGTGATAATACAAGTTCAATTAATATTTCAAAAAATCCTATTAGTCATTCTAGAACTATGCACATTGATATAAGGGATCACTTTTTAAGAGATCATGTTATTAAAAAGGATATATTTTTATAATTTATAAATACTGAAAATCAATTAGCAGATATTTTTACTAAACCACTTCCCACTGCAAGGTTTGATTTTATTAAGGGGGGTCTAGGTTTATTTAATTTTAAATAAATTTTATTTTTATTTACTTTTATTTATTTATGTAAATTTTATTTTGTTTATTGAATACTGTTTAAGATTCTCTTTCTTTCTCTATATAAAAATTTTATTTTATTTTTAAATATATGTAATGATTAGTGATTACACGAGAATCAAGGCTGTCAGATCCTTTTTGACTTCTAAACCTTTTCACTTCTATCGAAACCCTTTCAAAATCCGAAAATCTCACTTTCTCTCCTAAACCCTAACCTTCAAACCTCTGAAACCCTAACCTTCAAACCTTTAGAGACTCTCGCAAAAATAGTAAGGACTAAAAGTGCCAGTGAAGCCGAGCCAAGAAATGCCAAGATACAATGCACTGAGGGAAGAAAAATCTTACAGGGCAAGGTAATCGATCTCGACTAGTTATTTCAGACAAATCTGTTGTTGAAGCAAGCGCTGTCATTTCAAAATCTTGAACAGATGTTCAACAGTGAAAATACAGAATTTCTCTACAAATTAGAACATAGATACTTCTTCAAATCTATACAGTTTAGTCTGGGAGATACCGAGGACAGTATGATGTTTAAGATAGAGGATAGGGATTTCTCAATCTCATCAGGAGAGATTAGTCAGATTCTCAACTTCCCTCATGAGGGATTTTTTCATTTAAATTTGAAAAATATTGGAGATTCTGTGCATAAATTCTAAGACATCATGTCTTTTCTTTTTGGTACTAAGACAATAAAGAAAATGTTTTTCAAAGATTTGGAGACTGATCAGAATATTTTGGTCAAATTTATTCATACTGGAATAGATCCAAAGATTGCAGAAATGGAAAATATTTTGTACCCAGATATGTATATAATGTTTCTTTTGTTAAGCGATATTAAGTTAAACAATACAATATACTTGATAAGGTATCTCAGATACTGCTGTCAAAGCGAGGCCCAGATGAATTTCTACCCTTTTGGTCGATTTATTTCTAAACTATTGTTTAAGAAATACATGGTGAGATTAGTGGATGCTCGAGTTAACTGTCATCACAGTAATAAGTTTAATGCTGGAACTTTGAGGAAAGTTGGATATTTCTGGAGCACAATTAAAGGAAAACTTTTTCCAGTATGAGCTGAGGAAGACTCAGAGAGTGCTCAGGCTCAACCTGCTAAGTCCAAGGAGGGACAAGCTAAATCCAGAGTCAGCAATATAGCAAGAAAGATTTACTTTGTAGTGGAAGATGTTGAGGAAGATAGAAGTCAGGAGGGACTTAAATCAAAAATAAAGAGACCAATAAATGAGGAAGTCACTTCCCCTTCTTTGGAAACAACCAAAGAAGCTTTATTTTCTTATTCTTTTGTAAGGGAATATGTTGTTGATAAGCCCATGGAAGATGTTACTGAAAGAATAGCACCAGTTGAGGGATTAGGAGTTCCAGAAGATGCTCAAAGGGAAAATCAGGAACAGATTATAGCTGATGTTGAAGTTGCACTTCAACATGAACAAGAGATAGAGGAAGTGCCTGGTGAAGAAGTGGCCAGACCTCAGGAAGCTTCTGAAAATATTATTCATGAAATTCCAGTGGAATACAAAGATGTAGATGAATGTGATGATCATGCTTCTGAAGCTCAAACAGAGGTACTTGAAGAGGATTTTTCTGTGGAGGAGTTAGAAAACTCTAAGGAAAAATATGTGGACCAACCTTCTCCAAACAAAGAAAAACAAATATCTGATGCTGAATCATTGACTTTGGTACTACTGCATCAACCTGAGAATGTGAATCAAGCACAGGGTGAATCTGATTCAAGGAAAGAAGAAGTTGAAGAACTGTATAGAAAGGTATCTCAGTTGGAATATGAGAATGTTTCTCTGTGAAATGACTTAGACATAGAACATTTGATGTTTCAAAAACTAAAGGAGTGTATAGTTTCAAGGTAAGTAGTTGAAATGTTTAAAGAGGATATGTTGACTGCTGTTGCACAATTGAAATCTGAAATGGTTATGAAGTCAGATTTATCAGATCTGAAGTTGTTTATAGAGAACCAATTTGCATCAGTTGCAAATAATGCTGTTAGTGGATCAGGTACTTCACCTGATTTAATCAGAAGGTTTCAGGCTATCACATCTACGTTGAGTAACATGAATGATAGGATACAAGATCTTGAATTTAACAGTGCTCCTTTATCAGTGTTGCTGGACAATCAGAATTTCTTAGTGGATCAACTGACATATAGTGAGCCATCGATCAGAATTCTGTTAGATCAGTTATCAGAGAAGCTGTCAGTATTTGTTGAAAAAGAGGAAAGGATGCATGAGTTTTTCAGAGTCAATTTAATTGAGGATATTCATATGACTCAAGAGAACAAGGAGCTCATTATCATTCTTGGATATGGGATGATGAAGAGACTTTGGGAACCGTTTACAGAAATCAAGTCTGCAATCCAAAGGAGATAGAACTTGTTGCCTATCTTACCCAAACCTTGATTCCTGTGTATATCATTGTCATGTATATACTGTTGTTTTTTTAATGAAAATTTCCTTCATTGTTTATTTGTTTCTTTCTTTATTTGTTTTACTGACTTTATTTTTAATATGCCAGTACTCCAGATTTAATTATTAATAAACAGTACATAATAGCATTTACTAACAGTTCAGTGCAATATTAAAAGTCTTAAAATCCATGATTTTTTCATTCTTTTTGATATCTCAAAAAGAGGGAGAATTTGGATAAACACAACATCAAAATTTGGATAAACACAACATCAAAATTTTATTTAGGGGGAGAATTAAATGAGAAATTTGAATTTATAATTATCTTTTTGGTGGAGAAGTTTTTATTTGAAACCTTATAACGCTTTTTGAAAGTTAATTTTTTTGAAATAATTTTAATTATTTTATGGGTTTTGTGATCATCAAAAAGGGAGATATTGTTGAGAAAAGTATTGTTTTCAACAATACATGATAATGTTATTTAAAGGGGAGATTATTGAGAATAATACTCTATCTCTTTATGATAATTTGGATGCTCACAAATACCCTTAGTTATTTTCTAATGATTTTATTTAGTATTGTGCAGGAATTTATTAATTTATTTTACTCTTGAAATAATGAGAATTTATTACTTATTCAGAATCTACTTTAGCACGCTCTGGAATCACTATTCACATCTTACGTAGATAAATATAGTGTGAAATCTGCTTTAGCGCATTCTGGAATCATTGTTCATACCCTACATGGATAAACGTAGCGTATGGATGAAAAAAGTGTATACTTTTTAAGATAAGAGAAAAGTATGGTTAAACAACCATACGTTTTCAGCAAAGTATGGAAGAAGAACCTTACGTTAGGAAGGAACCTTACGTTTTGGTTATCAGCAAAGTATGGAAGGAGAACCGTACGTAAATTCTAAACGTTGCGTTTGTTTATCAAAAGTATGGTTCATCAACATTGCTTTTGTAAACAACCATACGTTCTTGAAAAGTACGGATCAAGTAAAAGTATGGATCTTCTAACAAATGTTTGAGTGTTGATGAAAAAGTATGGATGATCAACCCTACTTTTGTGTACAAACTTACGTTATCAACCTTACGTTGTTAACCTTACGTTTGAAGACTATGTTATTAACCCTACATTTTGAGGCCACGTCATCAACTGTACGTTTCGCGTCGGAAGTTTTGACAGACGATATTTATGTGCAGTGATCAGAAAGCTGATTTCTGGGCGGATTTCAAGCCGAATTTAAAGTAGTTTTTAAAATATGACTTTGACTGATTCAAATCCATTTTATTAATGGATTTAAGATCGAATTAAAAGGATATTTTTATGCCGAGTCTTAAGGGAAGTTATGAAATCTCTGTAAATTCAAATTTTTGAATATCACGAATCAGAAAGCAAGTTTTATAGATCTAAATGTTCAGGAGATATGATCAGCTTTATTATATATGTTCTCTATGAAACTCCAGATACAGAAATATATATATATATATATATATATATATATATATATATGTGATCGATCTATTATTTAAAAACACAGAGACTGTGGAAATTCATGATTGGTCTACTGATTCAAAAAGGAGCGTCAAAGCTCTGTTCTTTCAAGAATAAGGAACTTGATAAAAGATTCACATGTTCTACATCGAATATCTATTGTGGATCTACTACTGCTGAAGTTGTGAACTATATCTCTATATCTACTGCAACCAGATCAAATCAGAACTTCTTCGTCTTGAAGTTCAATATTTCTAGATACTTCGATCCATCTATTGTCAATTGCATTCTGTTGCAATTGTGAAGATCAACTGGAAAATTTCTTTTTAAAATTCTTTTTATTCTTGAGTAAAGAGTTTCTCGTTCTAAGCTGTGTAGGTTCATGCTTGAACCAGAAGGATTTGTTTTTCCTTAGATTGTAAAGGTGTCAATTGCCTGTACTCGGTTCTGAACTGGTCTGTGGAAAAGGGGACCAGATAGTGAAAATCATCAAGCTCGTGGAGTTGAGTGTTGGTGGAGTGGACTAGGGGCCTTCTGTTCCCCGAACCACTATACATATTTGTGTTCTTGATTTTACTTATTCTGTTACATGATCAAATCTGATAAATTATGAAGGACAGAACTAGTTCAAGAAAAGAGTTATCGAAAAATTGCAAAAGACACAATTCACGCCCCTCTTGTGTATAATCTGTAGATTCAGATCCAACATGTTCACCCAGTTTAACACCCCAAGGTAATATTCTTATATTAATTCAGATTTAATTTTTAAACCATTGAGAAATATTTCAATAGATAATTATCATGATTGAAAATGGTAAAACCTATGGTTTCATATGTTGAATAAAAGTTATCAGTATTTTGACATCCTCTAAATTATTTTTGATGATAATATGGATTGAACTGTGATTATTGTTTCTCACAAAATGAAATTTTGTTTTAGTAAGATGATGAATCCTAAAGTAACCGTGTTAATGAAAAATTTCATGGATAAAGGAAATATTTTCCTCCTATGAAACAAAATATTATGGGAGGTGTGTGGAAAAATAATTTTTTCTAACACACCTTTCACAAGATATGAATGTTGGTAAATAAAAAAATTATAAAAGGATGGAACAAAATTCTATTGAGTCCATCCAGATTAATTTTTCTCCAATGATTAGTGGAATTATTTATCCACTAGTTTCATAGGAATTGATCCATAAAATTAAGATGATATTATCCATTATCTATTGATTTATGCATGTAATAGAAATTTTATATGTCTAATGTTTGGAAGGAGATGTTCATAATTGGTGGAATGCTATCAAAATATAAGGTATTAGTAATAAATGTAGTACATGGATTTTTTTGAGTTTAAGAGATTATTTTTGAATAATTTATTTCCTAATATTCATCATATGAAAATAGATAATTAATTCCCTAATCTATAAAATAATTATAATGAATCCATTGGTGTCTATGAGAAAACTTTTCAATACATGAAAGGTATGCTTCAGGTTTTAACACATAACGTGAATGTAATGATGGCCTATTTTCTTGTTTCATAAAAATAATTCACTAAAGGGTTTCATCCATAAGGAATATTAGTATATAGGAAGAAATTAATTGATGTATTATCAAAGTGGAAATGGAAACCATAGATACCCATTAGTATCATGGTTTTAATAAGAAAAGAGGGACAAAATTCAATGGAAATTCTAAAAACCGTGGAAAGAATAAGACGATATTTCCATTATTCTCATTTTGTGGAAGGAAAAATGGAATAAATTATCTTTTTTGGGCCGTTATCTCTTTATATATGAAAATTAAGTACATCATGAAATCTAATGTTGAAGTGACGAGAAGAAGTCAACAATTGTATTGAATAGGGAGAAAGTGGTAAAGAAGGCACCACTCATACTCAATTTTTATGACTGTAAGAAGTATGTTAATTACTCTAAAAGTGTTCAAATATGATGTTCATGGATGATGATGGGAATTAGTAACCACTTAATTCTTGGTATGAATGTAAATTTAATTCCAAAAATATTTCTGATGAGTGGTAAAAATGGCTTAGGGAAAGGTACAATTATCATCCAATATATATTTATTAATTCCATATTTTAATATTGATCTACCACTAATTTAAATTGGATGATTTTCTATGGGAATAAATTTTCCACCCCAATGGTAATATCTTGAATTATTTGGAACAAAAAGGTAAAATAATCACATCTAAATTGTATAATTCATGTTCGATTAATGTTTGTGGGAATATTTTGCCTAGTAATTTCTTAATTATACCTCTAGTTAAATTTTATTTTATATAGGGCATGGATTATATTTCTCTACATAGAGAAAAATATCAATTTCTGCGGAATTTAATTCATGTTTAATATTCTGAACAAACTTATGATCATCTATAATGTCAAAATTAAATAAGTTTTTTTATGGAATTCATATCCAATTTATTTTTTAAGATTTTTTTTTCAAAGGGGTTTTTTTTCTATGTGTTTGGGAAGAAAATAAATATCAATTATGTTGTTATTATTAAGGAGTTTTTTTATATCTTTCTAATAGAGTTTTCTAGTCATCCATTGAATTATGAAGTCATGTTCTCAATAAAATTCATACCATGATCTAATCCTATTTCAATGAAACTATATAGTATTCCCCCAATTGAGTTACAGAAATTGAAAAATCAATTACTATAGTATCATAATAAGGGAATTATTTTTCCATGTGTGTCAACTTAGGGTTAAATAATCCTTTTTTAAGAAGAAATATGGATCGATTTGACTCTTCATTGATTATCAGGGACATAAAAATATCACAATCAATAATAATTATATGTTTCACTGCATTGATGAATTTTTTGGTCATCTAAGTGGAGTTCAATACATTTACAAGAATGATCATTGTTCCTAATATCATCAATTGAGGTCTAAGAAGGATAATATGTGCATAGATGCATTCCGTACAATGAATAGAAACTATAAATTTATATTAATTACTTTTTTGTATTGCATTTTTCTCTATTATCTTCACAGGTTTGATGAATATAGTCTTTAACAATTAACTTGATCATTTTTTGGACATTGATATTGATGATATTTTTATATATTTAAATATGAATGAAAAGTATGAATATCTCTAAAGGATTTTACTAAATTCTTTAATGATGTATATTCTATATAAAAAATTTACTTAATGTGAATTTATGATATAAAAAATCCATTATCGGGTAATATAATCTCACATAAAGGTTTGTATGTGGATCCATTAAATATGATGGTTATAAAGCATTTCCCTATACCAACCAATATTAATATTATTAGTAGTGTTCTTGGTTTATTTAGATATTATCAATGAATTGTTGGTAATTTATCATTATAATAAAATCCACTAACATAGTTAAATTGAAAGGGATCCAAGATCCATTATCAAGATAAATGTGATGAATATTTCAATTTATTATATAGATGGTTAGTCAGCACAACTTTTCTTACATTATTCTATAGTGTTGAATTATTTTAATCTATACTGATTAATCAAATAATATTCTAGGATATTTTCTCATGAATAATTATATGGTGATATATTATGCCTCATTAAAAAATTTGGTTTCATGAGAAAAATTACCAAAATTGTGATTTGTAGAATGTTGTGTTAATTTTCACATTAAATATATAGAGGCGGTATCTTCATGGATAATGTTGTGATATATATTCAGAACATAAAAAAATTAATTAATATATTCACCCATATAGAGTTGAATATATTCCATAGAAGATGGTTGATATTGTTTAATGATTATGATTACTCACCTTAGGAAAGCAAAAGTGGTAGAAAATTCTATGTGTTGAAGGGGTCATGGAAGCTTATCTATTATGGGGATCAAAAAAGATATAATATATATATGGATTTTCAAGGGATAAATATGGAAATAAATAAGTAATGGAATAATTATTATCATTCTTAAATTAGTACTCAATCATCAATCCATGTGATGAAAAAAGAGGGGTAAAATAAGATGTAGAACAACAGAAGAATTTAAAAAATATTATTGATTTGAATCTTGATTTTAATGAAATGATAATTTTTAGGAATATTCTATGATTTTAATACATACCATATTTGAAGACGGAATTATTGTATGAAGTTCAAAGTTCAACATTCTGTTTTTATCCTATATGTATGAATAATTATAGTGATTAGATTGTGTAATATATAGGGTACTGCATTAAGATAGATATTACATTGTATGCATTATAGTTATTTTCATTCAGAAATATAAGGTTGAGAGATATAATTATGAGTTGTTGTTTTGACCATTACCCATACCACAATGGAAATAGTAAAACACCACCATGGATTCAATCATAAGAATCAACTAAACATCTATGATCCAAACTAATATTTGGGTTATAGATGATCCCAATATGATTTAAGTTCACTTAAATTATATTAGATATGATTTATATATTGGTTTTATTTCCAAAATATATATTATTAATGTGGAAAGATTTCTTATATTACTACATTATATAGTATCTAACAAGGATCAGAGGCAATCCAAGATGTTCATGAAGATTTTTCAGCAGGCTCTGGATACGTAGTTCAGCTTTTATAATAAATAACATCCATATACAAGTGTTTTATCTATATAGATCTTTTGAACACATTTTCACATGATGAGGTATATTTATATGGATTTCAATACTATTTTGGATCAACATCTTCATCTTATCAAATTCCCTTTTAACAGTAACATTCAATCATGAATTTAAATTGAGTCTTATAAATCACACTGTAATGGCCCGGACCTCTCCGGTCCATTACTTTATGAAAATGTGGTGTTTGAGGTGTTCCGGGAGGTCAAGGTGACTTATCCCCAACAATTTTCCAAATTTCCAATTTTTTGAATAGTTCTATCAGTGAGGTTCAGTGAAAATTTCTATTGGTGAGGTTTTGTGACCAGTTCTATCAGTGAGGTTCAGTGAACAGTTCTATCGGTGAGGTTTTGTGAAGAGTTCTATTAGTGAGGTTTTGTGAACAGTTCTATCGGTGTGGTTTTGTGAACAGGTCTATTGGTGAGGTTCAATGAACAGTTCTATTGGTGAGGTTTTGTGAACAGTTCTGTTGGTGAGGTTTTGTGAACAGTTATATCGGTGAGGTTTAGTGAACAGTTCTATCAGTGAGGTTCAGTGAACAGTGTTTTATTGGTGAGGTTTAGTGAACAGTGTTCTATCGATGAGGTTCAGTGAACAGTGTTCTATCAGTGAGTTTCTAACAGTGAGGTTCGTGAACAGTGTTCTAATGGTGAGGTTTATGAATAGTGTTCTATCGGTGAGGTTCATGAATAGTGTTCTATCGGGGAGGTTCTGATGGTGAGGTTCATGAACAGTGTTCTTACAGTGAGGTTCATGAACAGTATTCTATTAGTAAGGTTCTAACGGTGAGGTTCATGAACAATGTTCTAACAGTGAGGTTCATGAACAGTGTTTCCATCTTCCTACAGTTTCACCCCTTTAGCATTTTCCTTTGACGTAAAATACATTTAAAGCCTTATTTTAAGGACTCTTAAGGCCGATTTAAAGGCCATAAATCCTATATTAATTATTCCTAAGGCTGATATGTTTTTACTTGGTCAAACCGCGTGTGTTAATGCAATCCTCATTTAATGGGGAATTAAGTGTATCTTAAACCATTGCCCCATTAAATCTTCAAAAGGGACAAGATATCTTCCTCCATTATTCTTACTCTTTGTTCTCGGATATGAGACTCTAGAACCTTTCAATCCACCCCATAGGAGTTTTAGAATCAAACTTTACTCCCCAGATTGGTTCCACTCTATTTTTATGCAACCAAGCTGTATCGATCAATCTTCGATATAAGGTATGTTTTATTATCGTTCCTTTGGGGATCATATTCTTCTGTTTCTCCTTTCCATATTATAGCATGTAATATCCATGCTTCTAATATGGTTTTTCTTGGGGTTTTTTTGGTGCGGTCGTACCATGGAATCCTCGGGTGGAAGCAGTTGTCGCGAGAGGGGGATCGTGACCCGTTGTGTGGATAAAGAATGAGAGGAACTGTTTGAGGTAGGGGATTCATTGCTTCTCTTTATTTTATGTGCAACTGTATATTTAGCATGTTTTATCTCACTAGATGAAAATGTCACTGACATAATAAATATTTGGACCCGATAAATAAATTGATATAGATCATATGTTATTGCCCCTTATTTTTGCTAGATTGTGTGATATTTATGCTTGTTCTTGATAGAAATTGGTAAAGAACATAAACCAGGATTTATTGATAATTGTTTGGATAAAGATAAAGAGGCTTGTAAATGAATCTGGTTGTTGTTGTAATTTGATGTTAATCAAATGGGCGTAGTAAGCATGTTCATTTATTTGTGATAGCTTACTATTAGGTTTCCCGAATTTAGAACCAATGAATACTAAAACAGTTAATCCAAGATGGATTAAAGAACTGTTGGTTGTTAAAATATAATTGCTTGTAGGGTTATGAGTTAGACACTTGTTTGTTTAAGGGCTAAGAGACCAACTGTGAAGATGTTTGTTTTACTACTTCTTGTGTTTTTATGTGATCCTGGATGGATGTGGTAATATGTGGAGGTATGGAGGCCTTTTTGGTTGTGGAAGAAGATGAATCTTAGAGTTTTGAGATGCATCGGTTTATGCATGTGGGTGTCAAGGAGGACACCATGGACGATGGAATGGAATGGATGTGATTGTTGAATGCTTGCAGTTTCTTTGGTTGTTTATATTCTTTACTTTTCCCCACTACTCAAGGCAGCTGGTCTTACTTACCCCTCTTCTGAAAGAGGTGAAGACATGCGGGGTATGCCACGTGCTTTTCGTGTTTAGCTTCTCAAGGAAGGATGGGTATATTCTCTTGTTATAAGCAGCAAAGACTCAATGGGTTGTACATCTACTCACCGTGTTGATCCCCCTTGTGTTTAGTAGCATAGAATGTTTTTCTAGAATGCCTAGGAATGTGGGAAAATATTTCTATAATGAATAATTGAATAAATGGTTTTAACCCATGGGGATGGAGTTGCTGGAACATAATGATGAGGTTGTTTTTTTAAGGAAAATGGACTTTAGGTGTGATGCTAATGAAATTTAATGTGGGATTTTTCATGGTTAATTAATGTTTAAATAATTAATTAATGAACTGTAGAACTGATAAAAATGGAATTAAATAATCTAATAAATCTCTTTAAATAGTTTTGTGCTTATAAGATACCTAGTCTTAGAAGTAGCATCCTGGAGTCTGCGAGACGTTAGCTGCAGTTGTGTCTAAGACTAGGTTATTCCCATAGTGTGGTTGTGAGTTATAGTATATTCTCTACATTTTGTGTTTCTATATGCTACTCCACCCTATCAGTAAGGGCAACTTACACCTCGGGGGTTACGATCCCTAAGGGGTGTTTTCCCCAACATTCTAGTGGGAGGATAGATGGCTGACTACCCCCTTTGTCCCCACTCTCTTATCTTGGTAGTTACTTGTGCTGGTAGTCACAATGGTTAGTTTTATCCATATATGTGTGTAGAGGGCTGTAATGGCTTGTGGTTATTCACACACATATATTCTGGATATATTATCCTATGGACTACTATAGGTGTAACATGTATGGGATGTGATGACTTGAGGATTCTTACTCGGTGTATGGGCTGTAATGGCTTGAGGTATAATACCTGATATATGATACACATTATGCAGGCTGTGGTGGCTCCAAATAAACTACCTGGTTACTTTTCTTACGTGGACGTGGTGGTTTTTTTGCACAAGGTGCACGTTGTGGTGCTTCGCCCAGGTGTCTGTGGGTAAGCCTTTTTGGAGAGAGATTCTCAGGACATGTGACATTGGGGAAAAGCGGCAAACAAGTTGAGAAGTAGTAGCGGGGTACCCTTGATATTCATTATGATATGATATATTATTATATGCGTTACATGGTGAGAGTATCCATGGTCAGGTTGGGAACATAGTATACCTGTTTAGGTGATGATTAAGTTTCACTTGTTCTTCACTGGGCTTTAGCATGCTTTCTTTTCTTTTGCACGAGAAGCTTTGGGAAGGATCCTACTGAGTATACTGTTATACTCACCCTATGTATATATAAACTGTTTTTTTAGGTCACTTGGTGCAGGTTGGAGATCAAGCTAGTTTCTACTAGCTTGGGGTTGCAGGAGCTGTTCGGGCTTGTGGTTGCGGCAGTTTTTACTTTATTTTAGGTACTTGTAGTTTTTCCCTTCCAGTTGTAGTACTTTTTCATGACATTTCATATATGCACTTGAGTTTCTTTTATATTCTAGTTCTGAGTTGGATTTTATCGGTGTCTATCTTATCTCTCTCTTCTGCATGGGTTCTCTTATAGGGTAATGCCTCCCATTTGTGTGTTTATTATACCCTCAGTGCTAGTCGCCAACCCGGGGCCTACTGGAGGTGGGACTCGGGGGTCATTATCTCATTTCTCACATTGCCGACCCAGGAGGGGTACACTTTGTGGGGAGGGTTTCGTGACATAGTGGTATCAAAGGTCTGGTTGAGGGATAGGATGGAGTTTGGAGTTAGGCACAGGTGAGGTTTCATGGGTTGGTAGGGCAACATTGTCATTCATGTTTATCAAGTGAGGTAAACACTAGAGACCGGCTGAGACTTAGGCGTTTAGGTCCCCCTATGATCTGATGTACGGTCCTTTAAGTTTACAATGGTTACTAAACAAGGTGATACTAGTTGCAGGGTAGAGACCTAGGAAAGGATCATGCATCATTTTTCTTTGTGCCTGTGTTTGAATGGGGTGACCTTGGGATAGGTTAACCTAAAATGAATAAAAGAAAATAATTAGTTAATTAATGTTGAGTCTTCCATATTCCAGGTTTAGGAGCTCTAACGGTTTTTTATTTTACGGGTATGGCTCCAGGTTGACGTCCTCGTCAGGTTGGCGCAGAAAATGTCCAGCAGGCTATTCCAGCAGATCACTATAGGTTAGATGTTGACGATGAAGACACTTGGAAGAAGACACTCTGAGAGTTTCAGGGCCAGAGTCTATAGAAGTATGAGGGATCCGTTTCAGATGTAGTCATGGAAGACTGGTTAGAGGAGGTCGAGACCAGATTCATTACGATCCATGATCGGGAGGAGCACTGGGTGTCTATGGTTATGATGATGCGGCGTGGAGCAGCGAGGAAGTGTTGGTTCTTGTTCCTCGTGGATCGTGAGGAGTCAGCGATCTCATGGGAGGAGTTCCGAGACATGTTTAGAGTCGATTTTATTTCTTTGACTGCGAAGGATTCCATTCTCCAGGAGCTTCTTACCATTCAACAGGGGAGCTCCAGTGTTCGTGAGTTTGGAATCCATTTCAAGAACCTTTTACAATATGCTTCAGACTTGTTTCCAAATGAGGAGGCCAGGGCGAGATATCTTGTGGAGGATTTGTGTCTAGAGATCCAGCACCAAGTCACCCCATTTATGCTTAAAACATATCTTGAGGTAAAGGAGAGGGAAGAGGTTGTTGAGAGGACTTTGGACTGGACCGTATCATCACAAGAGGGGAATTAGCATGATTCCTCATGAAGTCGAGTAGTGGTTTGGGGTTCCCAGTTTTTAGGGCAGAAGAGTTTCTGTTCAGCCGGGGGTAGGTCCCAACCCTTCACTTCTCGTTTCTCCAGAGGCAGAAACTCTCAGGCTTATGCCAAGGGATCAGGCGCTTGTTTTTCTTGTGGTGGCTGTGGACATCAGCAGCGGGAGTGCCTGACCTTTTAGAGTGGTCATAATGCACTGGGCGTTATGCTCTAGGTTCCTCCATTGAGGCAATTCTGGCCAAGGCAGCAGTAGCCAGTTGCACCAGCTTTAGATCAACAGAGGGTAGATGGGGCAGGCAGAGGACAACCCCATGATTCTATCCATCCTCAGAGAGCAGAGCGCGGCCATGGTGGTGGTCGTCATTAGGGTAAGAGAGGCTATGTAGGATGTCATTGTCAGCTTCATGCTCTAGCGATGCCAGCTCCAGGCGAGCCAGACATCGTTTGAGGTACCGTTTTCTAGTTTTCTACTTTGTTGTATGCCTTGTTTGATTTATGAGAGACACACTCCTTCATGTCACCTACCCTTTTCCATGATTTGGGACATGAGGTAGAGAGGCTTCTAGTGCCCTTCACATTGACTACACTAGTTGGAGGTCGAGCTGACTTGTTTGAAGTATGTAGAGATTGTTAACTAGTGTTGGGGAAACACTGCTCTTGGGGAGATTTCCTATGTTTACAAATATAACCATATGATGTCATCCTCAGCATGTATTGGTTGTATTCGGTGTAGGCTATCGTGGATTGCTTCAAGAATAAGGTCATTTTCATTTGTGCGGATGGAGATCAAGTGGTGTTTATTGGTAAGAGAGACCCTCGGATGGGTCATAGGCGCATTCCATCCTTATCATCCATGATGGCTGAGATGATGCTGAGTTCTTTAGAGGTTCAGCAGTTGGCATTTCCTAGGGTCGTAGAGAAGTACCCTGATGTCTATCCAGGAGAGGTTGGAGCATTACCCCCTCAATGAGAGATCGTGTTTGGGATCAAGATACAGCCAGGAGTGTCTTCTATCTCTTTGTATCTATATAGGATATCCCCTTCTGAGTTATGAGAGCTACGTATACAGCTTGATGGTCTGTTATAGTGCGGTTTTGTTCGGCCAAGTGTGTCTCTGTGGGGTGCACCTATTTAGTTCGTGAAGAAGGTTGACGATAGTTTGTAGTTTTGTGTCGATTATCATCACTTAAACGAAGTGAAAATAAAGAATCACTATCCTCTTCCGTGGATTGATGACTTATTCATTCAACTAAAGTGTCAAAGTTGGTTCTCAAAGATCGACTTGTGGTCAGGATATCATCGAATGCATGTAAAGGATGAGGATATCCCGAAGTCTGCTTTCTGTTGTCATCAGGGGCATTATGAGTTCATTGTAATGCCATTTGGAATGACGAATGCTTTAGCTGTATTCATGGTATTGATAAATGTTGTGTTCCATGAGTTCCTGGACATGTTCATGGTAGTTTCCATCGATAACATCCTTGTGTAATCGACATCTAAAGAGGAGCATGTACAGCATCTACAAGCCGTTTTGGGAGTTCTTCGCCAACATAAGCAGTTTGGGATGTTTTCGAAGTGTGAGTTTTGGGCTCGAGAAGTCTGTTTATTGGGGAATGTTTTTTCCCAATAGGGAGTAGTTGTGGATCCATCGAAGATAGAGGCAGTTGTGTCTGGGGAAGCCCCCAAGACAGTGTCAGAGGTGCGAAGTTTCCTTGGTCTCGTAGGCTACTACAAGAGGTTCATAACCAATTTCTCACGAGTTGTGACTCCACTGACAGCTTTGACTAGGGAGGATCAAGCATTCATATGGACCGAACAGTGTCAGGCAACTTTCGAGTATCTAAAGGAGAAGTTAGTAAGTGCTGCAGTCTTTTGTCTTCCAGCCGAGGGAGTTCAGCATGATGTTTTCTATGATGCTTCACATCTGGGGTTAGGTTGTGTTCTCATGCAGTAGAGGTCAGTTGTTTCTTATGGGTCTCAGCAGTTACGTCCCCATGAATGCAACTATGCCACCCATGATCTTGTGTTTGCATCCGTGGTTTTTTCTCTAAATTTGTAGAGAAATTACCTCATTGGTGTGTGCTTTGTGGTTTTCACCGATCATAATATTTTGAGGTATGTTTTCTTCCATCGTGACTTGAACTTACGACAGTGTCAGTGGATAGATTTTTTACAAGAATATGACTTTGAAATATCGTATACACCTAGAAAAGGGAATGTTGTAGCTGATACACTGAGTTGAAGGTCACATAGTGATGTTGTGCATGAATCCAGTGATTCCTGGAGAGTAATGGAAGAACTATCAGCATTGCATCTTGATATGGAAGAATTTGGGGGTAGAGGTTGTCTTTTTTAGATGATGGTACAATCATCCCTGATGCAGAAGGTGGAAGAGTCCCAGTTGGGAGATCTAGGGGTGGAGGTTGGGAGAGACCGAGTTGTTTATGGTGAGGCCCATGATGGTTGGTTGGAGGATGAAAAACACCGAGTGTTGTATCATGGAAGGATTTTTGTTCCCTTGATGATGTGCGAGACGGTTCTTTGAGAGTTCCATAGTTCTCATTTAGCAGTACACCCTGGTGTGACAAAGATGTACCGATCCTTGAGGAGTCAGTTTTGGTGGCCTGTGCTGAAGCGTGCGGTTGTAGAGTTTTTGTCTCGATGTATAGTATGCCAGAAGGTGAAGGCCAAACACCATGTTCCTGGTGGTCTTCTCTAGCCATTAGAGATTCCTCAGTGGATGTGGTAGGACATCTCAATAGACTTTGTTACAGGTTTACCTTGAGCTTTGGGAGGAAATGATGCTATTTGGGTGTTAGTGGATCGTTTAACAAAATCGGCCCACTTCATAGCGATCAAGGAGTCGAGCTCAGTGGAAGTTTTGTCGAGGCAGTATCTAGAGGAGGTGGTGGGACTTAATGGAGTCCCTTGTGGGATCATTTCTCATTGAGATACTTGTTTTAGCTTTAGGGCATGGAGAGGTCTCTAACATGCTTTCGGTTCTCAACTCTTCCTTAGCACTGCTTTTCATCCTCAAACGGATAGTTAGAGAGAGCGAACCATCCAGAATCTTGAAGACATGTTATGCTCTTGTGTTCTTGATTTTGGAGGTTCATGGATGAGGCACTTACCCTTGGTGGAGTTCACTTACAATAATATTTTCCACTCCACCATCAGTATGGTGTCGTTTGAAGCCTTTTATGGTCGGCCTTTCCGTTCTCCGTTGTGCTGGATTGGGGTCAGAGAGTCAGCAATTCTCAGGCTGAAACTCATGTAGAATACAACATAGATGGTTCAGGTGATTTGTGAGAGGATGAAGACAACACAATATCGTTAGAAATCATATGATGATCAAAGAAGGAGACCCTTATAGTATAATGTTGTGGATCATGTGTTTCTGAAGGTGAATTCCCTTCGTGGGCAGCAAAGGTTTGGTCGTGGAAGTAAGCTTTCTCCCCGGTTTATTGGGCCTTTCGAGGTGTTAGCTCATGATGGAGCTGTGGCATATCAAGTAGCACTTCCCCCACAGATGAGTCAGATACATGATGTTTTCCATGTTTCATAGCTTTGTCGTTATCTTCATGATGACTCTCACATCATCGATTGGGGGGAGATCAATGTTGATAATGATGCAACCTTCGAGGAGCGATATTTGGAGATCCAAGACTGCAAGGAGAAGGTGTTGTGTGGGCGTTCTATCCCCTTAGTTCATGTCTTGGGGAGACACGGTGGCATGGAGGAGAGTACCTGGGAACGTGAGTCACAGATACGTGCTCAGTGCCTAGAGTTGTTTGATGTTTAACTCTTTTCATATAATGTTGTTCCCTTTGGGGGTAGAACTTTCATGTTTTATTTATGATTTGTTGTTGCTTTTGTGGCTTTCTCTCTTTTGAGATGTTTCTCGATGGGTGGTTGTTCAGACCCCGTTTTGAATTCTCGAGGACGATAATGTTTTAGGAGGTATCTGATGTAATGGCTCGGACCTCTCCGGTCCAAAACTTTGTGAAAATGTGGAGTTTTAGGTGTTCCTGGAGGTCAAGGTTACTTATCCCCAACACTTTTCCAAATTTCCAATTTTGTGAACAGTTCTATCGGTGAGGTTCAGTGAACAGTTCTATCAGTGAGGTTTTGTGAACAGTTCTATCGGTGAGGTTCAGTGAACAGTTCTATCAGTGAGGTTTTGTGAACAGTTCTATCGGTGAGGTTTTGTGAACAGTTCTATCGGTGAGGTTCAGTGAACAGTTCTATCGATGAGGTTTTGTGAATAGTTTTATTGGTGAGGTTTTGTGAATTGTGTTCTATCGGTGAGGTTCAGTGAACAGTGTTCTATCGGTGAGGTTCAGTGAACAGTGTTATATTGGTGAGGTTCAGTGAACAGTGTTCTATGGGTGAGGTTCAGTGAACAATGTTCTATCAGTGAGGTTTAGTGAATAGTGTTCTATCGGTGAGGTTCAGTGAATAGTGCTCTATCGATGAGGTTCTAACGGTGAGGTTCATGAACAGTGTTCTACTGGTGAGGTTCAAGAATAGTGTTCTATCATTGAGGTTCATGAACAATGTTCTATTGGTGAGGTTCTAAAGGTGAGGTTCTTGAATAGTGTTCTAACAGTGAGGTTCGTGAACAGTGTTTCCAGCTTCCTACAGTTTCACCCCTTTAGCATTTTCCTTTGATGTAAAATGCATTTAAAGCCTTATTTTAAGGACTCTTAAGGCCGATTCAAAGGCCATAAATCCTATATTAATTATTATTAAGGCGGAGATGTTTTTACTTGGGCAAACCGCGTGTGTTAATGTGATCCGCTTTTAATGGGGAATTAAGTGTATCTTAAACCATCACCGCATTAAATATTCAAAAGGGACAAGATATCTTCCTCCCTTATTCATCCTCTTTGTTCTCGGCTATGAGACTCTAGAACCATTCAATCCATCTCGTAGGAGTTTCATAATCAAACTTTACCCCCTAGATTGGTTCCACAGTATTTTGATGCAACCAAGTTGTATCGATCAATCTTCGATATAAGGTATGTTTTATCGTCATTCCTTTGGGTATCATATTCTCTTGTTTCTCCTTTCCATATTATGTCATGTAATGTCAGTGCTTTTAATGGGGGTTTTCTTGGGGTTTGATTGGTGCGGTCGTACCATGGTATCCTCAGGTGGATGCAGTTATCGCGAGAGGAGGATCATGACCCATTGTGTGGATAAAGAATGAGAGGAACTGTTTGAGGTAGGGGATTAATTGCTTCTCTTTATTTTATGTGAAACTATATCTTTAGAATGTTTTATCTCACTGCATGAAAATGGAATTGAAATAATAAATATTTGAACTGGATAAATAAATTGATATCGATCATATGTTATTTCCACTTGTTTTTACTAGACTGTGTGATATTTATGCTTTTTCTTGATGAAAATCGGTAAAGAATGTAAACCGAGATTAATTGATAATTGTTTGTCTAAAGATAAAGAGGAATGTAAAAGAATATGGTTTTTTTAATTTGATGTCAATCAAATTGGTGCAGTAAGCATGTTCATTTATTTGTGATAGCTTACTGTTAGGTTTCCCAAATTTAGAACCAATGAATAATAAATTAGTTAATCCAAGATGGATTAAAGAACTGTTGGTTGTTAAAAGATAATTGCTTGCAGGGTTCTGAGTTACCCTCTTATTTGTTTATGGTCCAAGAGACCAATTTTTAAGATTTTTGAATTACTGATGCTTGTGTTTTTATGTGATCCTGGTTGGTTATGGTAATATTTGGAGGCATGGAGTCCTTTTTGGTTGTGTTAGCAGATGACACCTAGAGTGGTGAGATGCATCAGTTTATGCATGTGTGTGTCAAAGAGGACACCAGGGATGATGGAATGGAATGGATGTTATTGTTGGATGCTTTCTATTTCTTTGGTTGTTTATCTTATTTACTTTTCCCCACTGCTCAAGGTAGGTGGTCTTAATTACACCTCTTTTGAAAGAGGCGAAGACACGCGAGGTATGCCATGTGCTTTCTGTGTTTAGATTCTCAAGGAAGGATGGGTATATACTCTGGATATAAGCGGAAAAGACTCGACGGGTAGTACATCTACTCACTGTATTGATCCCCCTTGTGTTTATATGCATATAATTCTTTTCTAGAATTCCTGGGAATGTGGGAAAAAATTTATGTAATGAATAATTGAATAAATGGTGTTAACCCATGGGGATGGAGTTGCTGGAACATAATGATGAGGTTGTTTTTTTTAAGGAACAATGGACTTTTGGTGTGATGCTAATGAAATTTAATGTGGTATTGTTCATGGTTAATTAATGTTTAAAGAATTAATTAATGTATAGTGGAACTTATAAAAAGGGAATGAAGTAATCTAATTATGCTCTTTAAATGGTTGTGTGTTTATAGGATACCTAATCTTAGAAGTAGCAGCCCAGAGTCTGAGAGATGATAGTTGCAGTTGTGTCTAAGACTAGGTTATCCCATAGTGTGGTTGTGAGTTATAGTATATTATATTCTTTTTCTGTTTCTATATGCTACTCCACCCTGTCAGTACGGGCAAATAACACCCCGGGGATTATGAGCCCTAGGGGAGGGGGTGTTTTCCCCAACATTATGGTGGGAGGATGGATGGCTGACTACCCCCTTTTTCCCCGCTCTCTTCTCTTGGTAGTTACTTGTACTGGTAGGCACAATGGTTAGTTTTCCCCATATATGTGTGTACAGGGCGGTAATGGCTTGTGGGTTTTCACACACATATATTCTTGGATATAGTATCCTATGGACTACTATAGGTGTAATGAGTATGGGCTGTGATGGCTTGAGGATTCTTACTCAGTGTATGGGATGTAATAGCTTGAGGTATAATACCTGATGTATGATATACATTATGTGGGCTGTGGTGGCTCCTAGAAACTACCTGGTTACATTTCTTACATGGACGTTGTGGTTTTTTTGCATGAGGTGCAAGTTGTGGGGATTCGTCCAGGTGTCTGCGGGAAATCCTTTTTGGAGATAGATTCTTAGGATGTGCGACGTTCGGGAAAATCAGAAAACCAGTCTGGAAGTAGTAGTGGGGTACCCTTTATATTCTTTATTATATGATATATTCTTATATGAGTTACTTTTTGAGAGTATCCATGGTGAGGTTGGGAACGTAGTATACCTGTTTAGATGATGAGATAGTTTCATTTGTTGTTCACTATGATTTAGTATTCTTTTTTTACTTTTTCATGAGAGGCTTCGGGGAGGATTCTTCTGAGTATACTGTTATACTCACCCTATGTATATATAAACTATTTTCAGGTCACTTAGAGCAAGTTGTAGAACAAGCTGGTTTCTAATAGCTTGGGGTTTCAAGAGCTGTTTGGGCTTGTGGTTGCTGCTGTTTTTACTTTCTTTTGGGTAATTTCACTTTTTCCCATCCAGTTGTAGTACTTTTTCATGACATTTCATATATGCACTTGGGTTTCTTTTATATTCCAGTTCTGATTTGGAGTTCATTAGTGTCTATCTTATCTCTATCTTCTGCATGTGTTCTCTTAGAGGGTAATGCCTCCCATTTGTGTCTTTATTATACCCTTGGTGTTAGTCACCAACCTGGGGCCTACTGGAGGCGTAACTTAGGGGTCATTATCTCCCTTCTCACACTGTCGACCCAGGAGGGGTACACTTTGTGGGGAGGGGGTCATGACAGACACTTAGTAAAGATGAGTATAATTGTAATTTGGTGTAACAATTTTATAGGAAGAAAGATATTGAGAATTGAAAAAATATGAGGATATGGATGATTATTTTAAACTTATTTAGTAGAATAATAATGAAGATAAAATTTGATGGAGAAGCTATGTTGATAATCATCAGTGATATCTAGAGTTTAATGTTGGTGAGATGGTGTTTCTAGGAAGTTATCCACTGAATAATTTTAATAGATTTTGAATTAATGGAAGGATGATTCATAGGTATATTTTCCCCATTAAATTTTAAATCAAAGGGTTGGTGGTGATGGAAGAAAATTTCAATGAATCAAAGGGTGAGTAAGATATTTATAACATTAAAATACAGTTTAATGTTCATTAGAAACTAAAATTATGAACATATGATCAGTTATTTATGAAACATTGATACATTATCTAGGGTTCTATATGTCTATGAAATATGAAATCATTATCCATGTGCATATGGTTTAGTGTTATGGAATTTAATAATAAATAACTCTACTATGGTAGTAGTGGTCCTAATGAATTTTTTGTCTCACATGGAATGACCACACTGTTAGTGTGACACTAGTAGAAAAACTGTTTATAACATCACAACTATGATGTCTGTTATTCAAAATCGATGTGAAATTCTAGGAATATTAATTTTTTATGTTATATTTCTATTGAATGACATGGAAAATTAATTTTTTCATATTGGTTATAAAATAATGACATGAAAATTTTATATTTTCTTCCCATTCACGTAGGTTAAATAAAATAACAAATTTGAAGGAAATTTTTTTTCGTTGTTTATATTTTAACAGAAAAGAAAAAATGATATTTCATGTTAGTTATAACTTAACAGACATAAAAAATCTTCAAAAACATTATGAAATGATGGACAGTACATTACATGGTCTCCCATAACCAAAACTAAGATCCTATTTCTCTCTCACCAAACCCCCAACACTCTCATTTATTTGATCTGGTGGCCTAACCTCATATTATGATCATAATCATGGATTAGGTTTCATCATCCTTGGGATATGCATCAAAAATAGTTTTGATGTAAATCTCACAAAATGTTTTTCTCATCTTTCTTTCATTCATTGGCTTTGAATATCCAATCGATGATTTTTTGATGTCAAGGACAACAATCCCACATTACCAACATTATACACTCAAGTTTTTTCATGTTCATAATTACATGTTCAATTATAGAACTTCTCATCTCCAACTAGATCAGATGATGTCCAGAATATCATTTATAATTTGTTAATTAGTTATTCCAGATTTTATTTATATTATGAATTAGTTTCTCTCATTAAATATGTTTAGCCTTCTTTGGATTAAAATGAAATTATTTTTTATAATATGTCAAGATATGCATTATTATTCATAAGATGAGATAAATGGATATTCTATGTTTCTACATTGCCTTTTAGGTCAATGAGTTGTGTTTTAAATTAATTAGGTGTTGATATCACATCGGGTTCATTTCTGTTCTAATTAAGTAGGAACATGGGAGGTATGAAAAAAATATTTTAATTTCACATCATGATATGGGTTTTCTAATGGGTTTTCTGGTGGATTATTTTTAATGTAAGTCATGTGTCTATTGTAGAATATAATTTTAGTTTTCATTAAAAACAAGTTGGGAGTTTGAAATTGTCATTAGTAGTAAAAAAATATCTAATGGATGATCAAGAGTATGGGGTCATCATAGATGATTAATAATGATGAGAATACTTATGGTGTCAAATTTATTATTGTGTGAGTCATTATGGGTTAATAAATATTATTGGATGTAATTCCCTATATGGAAGTAATTTTTATTTGATAAATGGTCTCATATGAGAATTCTGGGAACCATGAACATTTTAGGTGGTGCATTTATGCAAGTTCATGTGTTTCAATACTACTATATGGAATTGTAAAAGGGTTAAATGGTTAATGTGTCTACTTTATAATGTATAAGACCCACCAGGTAACTAGTTAGAGAATACTATGTACCATATGAAGTCACATGAAGCATCGATTAATCTGACTATTTTCCAAACTATGCAAAAAATTATGATTTGAATATATTGTTAATTACAAAGTAAATTAAATTTTTAATTTTTATAAATAATGAACTCTGAATTATTTGTTATCATTATATTTTATGTGGATGTTGTTATTTGGATATCATTGTACATATATTTTAGTAATTTCATATGTTAATATTTATTTTTTTTCTAATTTATATTTTTTTAAATGAATCTATTTTGTAATTTATTCTGCATAATTGAATTTTCTTATAAAAATTTTCTATTTTTCTTCTAATTTTTCCATTCCTGGTTTTCTATATTTTTTATTTTCATTTATAATATTAATATTCTATAATTTACTCAATTGAATTTTGATATTCTTATAAAATATTTGTTACAGGTAATAATTAATCAAATTTTGATTCATGCACCTCGAATAGGTGTGGAATATGTAGAAGGTGGTGATGCTTTTTCAGAACATTCTAAAAAAATGTTTAGAATAAGGAAATTTTTTTCGTTCCATGTATTGAATGATTAAATTTTACTAATTTGGAATGTAAAGAGATCAAGTATCATTTTATTTGTCATCTATTTAATTTCAGTTACAACCCTTGGATTTGGAATGGTGAATCTAGGAAGAATATTAGATCTGTTGATGATGTAACATTATAAGATGATAAACATAATCAAGTTGATGAAATGATTCATGGTATTGAAATAGAGTCAATTGAGAAACAATCAATAATTGAGAGTTCATATGGTGATTTTGAAAAAACCATTGTATCTGGGTTGTATATAATATATGGTTTTATTTATTGTGTTAATATTGGATAACACAAAGGTGAATCATGGATGGAGTGACAAGAGTTTTATGGAGCTACTAAAAATGTTGGGATACATTCTTCATAAAGACAACAATCTTCTATATTCACATTATAAGGCCAAGAAAATACTATGACTGATGGGATTTGGGTATAAGATAATAAATGTTCTTCTAAACGACTATAATCAATATAAGAAATAATGTGATTTTACATCAGTTATCTAAATATGGAAATCACTATATAAGCTAAAAGAAAAATCACAAGATTATTTTGAATTTATAGTTTAATGTCATAGATTCGGGTGCCTCCCAAAGGTGCCATGTACTTGGTTGGTTTCATGACTTCAAAAGAATTTTCCCAATCACTAGAGGATGCCGAATAATATCGAGGGACAAGGTTTGATAAAGGGGAAACTATTCACACATTGGCAGAATATGGATATGGGAATTAAAAATATTAACAATATAATAATCAGTAATACCATAAAACAGAAGTAAACAGTGGAAGACTAATAATATAAAATGGCTTCAGCATATATATATATATAAATTATTCATGTCACATGTATATAGGAAATCAACCAAACAGGTAACAATTCCAGATATACAATACTGAAGCCAAAGTACAGAATAGTAGAAAACTCTAACATCATCACAAGCCTTAGCTTGGTCCAATTATCTCTTTCTCCAACAACAATCAAGTACTTGATAAAAAGGGGAGCATTCCTTATCTATACATGCATCCATATAATCTATTTGGGACCAAAAGAATGTTCAAAATAGGGTGTGGGAAAATCCGAGTTGGAAATCATCAAATGATCTATTCCTAACTTTCAGTGATTATATATATAGCTGGTAATGTTAAAAAATTAAGCAATAATATCGGAACGACTAAAAAGTTAAAAATCCTAGAGTTTTTAGTTACATTCATTTAAATTTATTAATTATTCAAACCATTGAATATTGAATCACAGGATCAATCCTAAGATCTATATCCCTACATGTAATAGTAATAACAGACGTCTCATAAGACCATCTAAAAAACCAATTAATATTGAGTCCTAGCTAGTGCTTTGGCATGGCGAATCACCACAACCATTCATTTATTCACAAAAACCCTCTGGGAAAGCTCTCAATGTCTAACCACTTTGGTTCATATTAACTCAAATCAATTACAAATGACCACCTACGTAGCTCTCATAGTCAATACCCATGGGTAAAAATGGAATAAACAAAATTATAAATGACCTCCGAGTAACTCTCATGGTCAATACCCCAGGGTACACCATGAATAAATAAATTATAAGCAACCTCCCAGGTAGCTCCCATGGTCAATACCCCTAGATCAAAGTCTAAAACAAGGCTCTCATGGTCCTGTGTAAATAAACATGGAAACCCACACTGTTTTTCTTGTCCAAGTATCTCACGGTCCATTGTAAGATCATCACACATATCATAACAACGCAACACATGTAATCTATAACAGCTGCATGGCTAACATTCACAATCATTACATATGAATTTCACATAATCAGTCAAATCCATCCTAAATAATTCAAGTCCTAGAAACAAGGTATGCCTCATAGGAATCCTAGGAAAAAATTCCACAAATTGTCAAACACGGGAAACACACCCATTGGGTGTCCCATAACAAGTAATAAAACCTTATACATAATCAATCACCCTTTCTCAAACAACAAACCATAGTAAGTATTAAACATGGTAAAATTAAAAAAACACAATACCCTAAACATGGTTATTTTAAACTTTTAGCATATATATGATCTAAAGGAAATGAAATAAAGTAACAAAACACTTAACTTGATGTTGTACGATGAACACTTTTGAACATCGGTCCTTTAATTGGCTGAGAACGACATAGATATATGAAAAGGGAAAAACGATCAACCCCTAATAACTCACGAGAGGGAGAATTAGGAATAATAGATCTTGGGAAAAAGATAAATCACTAGTGGGAATTCAATTCCCCAGTGTCATCCCAATCAGAGTTCAGACAAATAATCAAGAGGGGATTGATGCTCTTTTGGGGCTCGGTCAGTCTCTTGTATGGACTGAGGGGAGAGGAAGGGTTTTTTTGGAAATGAGACACAGACCCTCTCCGACCCATCAATTGAATAGAAAATTACATGACATGTTCATTTAATGTACCATCCATGTGTTACCATCAACTGGCCCCCTCTTTCGGCGGTTTTCCATGTCACCTACATAGCCATGTACTCAGCCATTACACGACTAGTACACGGATACAAGCGGAAACTGGGTACATGGTGTGTACTCAGAAGTACAATACATATACTAATTAAATTTCCCATTTATTCATTTTTCCTTAAAAACCCAAAATAAAAAATATCTATACTTGATGTAAAGATATGAGGCCTTACAAAATTCCCCCTTAAAGAAATTTGTCCCAGGATTTCCCTTCCAAGGGTGGTGATGAAGAAACATAAAACAACTCTATCCACTAGGATCGTATGTCAGCCTCTCTCTCCCACGTCTCATTATGTACTCACTCGTGCTTTCATAGCACCCATTCCAGAATAACACACTGGCTGTAGAGAAATATCATGCTACAATCCACAATCTGAATAGGGTTTCTAGAAGGTTGCATACACCTCCGCCTCAACCTCCTCGGGTTGAAAAGCATGAGACGAGTCATGAAAGTTACACTGTAGCTGAGAAATGTGAAAGACATCGCGCATAGCCTGGTACCTATGAGGTTACTTCAACTGATAGGAAACTGAACCAAATCTTTCCAAAACTTATAATGGCCCGACGTGTGTCGGTGAAAGATTCCCCGATCTCCAAATCATCAGGTGTCCCATCCTTAGTGTGACAAGTAAGAAAACCTAATCTATGACCTCAAAATCATGAACTTGTCTATGTAAATCATCATAAGAATTCAGAATGCATTGTATTGTATCCATCCTCTCCCGAATAAAACCCACCTACTCTGTGGTCTCCTAGGAAAGACAAGGTCCCAGTATAGCTACCTATCCTACCTCAATCCAACATAGGGATGATCTGCATGGCCTACATTACAATGCCTCATAAGGTTCCATCTGAATCGTCTCCTGAAAAATTTTATTGGATGCAAACACCCATATGGGTATATGTATCTCCCAAGATCCGCTGAAATCCTAGATGCCTACTCTAAGCATATCCTCCAAAACATGAATCATGCACTCCAAATGGCCATCTGTATTGGAATGGTAAGATGTACTCAGAAGTACCTGTGTACCCAAAGCCCCTATTAGTCCATGCCAAACATGAGAATTAAAACCATCATGTGTTTCTGAAATGATAGAGTTAATAACCCCATGTAAACATACAATAAATCAGATGTACAACCCTCCCATGTCATCAAAATTGAAGTTTTCCTTGATTAGAAAGAAATGTACAACTTTCGTGAGTCTGTACTTAACATCCCAAACAACATCATTACCTTGAGGCGACCTCAGTAAACCTATCCCGAAATCCATTGTGACATCATTCCACTTACACTTGGAAATGTGTAACTATGATAAAATCTATTCCAGCTGCTGATTCTCTACCTTCACCTGATGATAGGTGGAACATCTCATAAAAAATCATGCTACATCCCTCTTCATAAGTGGCCACCAATACTAACACTATATGTCTTGATACATCACGATGACATTAGGATGAACTTCCCAATCTAATGAATTAAAATCCCACATCCAATAATCATGTATGTTTGATGACACCCATACGTGTCCATGAAAATTACTAATCTCATCATCGCCTATGGTCAACCTAGAAGTAGGGTCCCCACCGGACACACTCTCCAGCATGACTAGGCCTTTAGAATATGATAGCATCCTTATTCGTAATCGTTCCCTGAGAGTAGATGTAACAACTGTGGAATATTGAAATGTATACCCTTGTCATGGTTTCACCTCCAAATGCATCTTATAGAATAGATCTATAAGCTTCCACTCACTAATTCCCTCCTAAATACATATATCTTTGTCCTCCAACTCAATGCATCAGCCACTGGATTTCAATTACCTTTCATGTAGGAAATCTCAATGTCAAAATACTGAAGGTACTCAACCCAACTTCACTATATCAAATTCAGATCACACTAAGTAAATATATACTTGAGACTTTTTTTGTTAGTGTATACTAAAAAATGCAATCCCAAAAGATAATGTATCCAAAAGTGTAAATATGGCATAATTGTAGCTAACCTAAGACCGTGTGTCTGGTAATTCCTATCACATGGCCTCAACTGTCGATTCTTGTACACAACAACTCCTTCTCCTTGCATATGCACGACTACCAACCCAATATGTGAAACATCACATTAAAAGGTGTAAATCATCCCCGGATCTGGGAAAACTAGTATTAGGGATAACGTTAATCTCCCTTTTATCTCCTAAAAGGATGAATCATATGATTTTTTACACAAATACTTTTCCCCTTCTTAGTCATGTCCATAATATCCACTTCTAAATGTGAAAAGTATTGAATAAAGTGCTTGTAGTGACCAACCATCCCTATAAAACTCCATTCCTCAAAAACATTCTCTGACTGCTACCAGGGAACTACTTCTCTCACTTTCCTTGGGTCTAATGATACTCGTCCCTCTGTGATAACATGCCCCATGATGTGAATCTAGTCCATCCAAAAGTGGTATTTTTAAAGCTTAGCATATAACTGATGCTCTCTCAGTGTACTCAATACAATATTAATATGGGAGGCATGGTCGTGTCGAGTGTTATAGCACACCAATATATCATCCACAAAGACCACAAAAAGAATCTAGGTAAGGGTGGAACACTCATTTAATTAGCACAACAAAAAACTATTGGGGCATTGGTGAGACAGAATGACATAACCAAATACTCGTATATACCATACCTGCTTTGAAGGGACATCAGAGGTATATTTAATGGTCTAGCACAAAACTGATGATAAACTGATATCAATTCAATCTTAGATATCACCTGGGAACCTCAAAGTTGATCAAATAGATCATCAATCCTCTGCAAGGGGTATTTATTTTTGATCTTCAACTGGGTAAACTTCTGATAATCCACACAATGTTTGAGGGTATCATCCGCCTTATTCGCAAAAAGGATAGAAGAACCCCAAGGATAAGTATTGGGTCAGATCCTATAACTCTATTTTATCAATCCTATATAGAGGAACGGACACTATTGTCTCTCCTGGAACAAGATCCAAAGACAAATCTACCTCATGCTCTGGATGTAAACCTAAAAAATACTATCGAAGGACATCTCTTAAAGGACTCTCTACGGGAGAAAATTCCTTATATGAATTCCCCTATTATTCAAGATATAAACTAGAATTATGGGTTGTAATTCACTGCATTCCATGATGCTCGGGTCTAGATCTGCTCACATAGGAAACCCATTAAACCATGTGAAGAAACGACACACCCTATGGTGACAAGAAACTCACCATACAATGATTGGAGTGGAAAAAGGACTTGAAAAAGACCAACCTACCCATTATAACAGTGCCATATAAGCTTGTAATCTCTGAAACATGCTGGTCCCATATGAAGTGACACTCACATACCAAAAGAGGGCACTCCTTGCACAGATGTACACTATTCCTCCTAAGTCGCAATGAAGTTTATAGCATCATAACATCTTCCGATGTAACAATACAGAGCTCGAAGCTCTCTACCATGGAAAAAGATTTGAAATTATGGGAACCCTGTATATCAAAAATAGAAGAAGCTAAAACTAAGGAAACTAGAATCCTACCTCTAACTATAGAGGGTCTATGATCCTTCTCCTATTGGGTCTTCTCCACTATAAAACAATGAACTGTACTGCGGCCTTGTAAGCCTACATGACTACCCTGATCTGATCCTCCCTACTATCGCTAAAAACCTGTAGCCTAACTACCATAGCCATAACCACCTTTATAGCCTAAACAACGTGACAAACTTCAGTTCCCTAACTGAGGAATAAATGGTGGTCCTTCTATTGATCATGGATTCATAACTGATCACCTCTCACTAGACGATGGTGAGAAAAATTGGCAAAAATGTTGAAGGTGACCCATCATGCCACAAGATCATAACTCAACTGGGTCTCTCGGGTATTGCGGTCTTGGGTTCCCACTCTACCGCACTGGTAGAACCTCACCTGGCCACCTATAGATACATCCATTCGACTATAATTAATGCGTGAAGGCTCCATGTAAGGCTTCTTTCCATCAAAAAAGGTGTAATAGCTTTGGATGATGAACTGCCTTTGCTCGTATACCCCAACTCCCTCAGATTACGCTCAGTAATCAATGCATTTTTACTATAATAGCCACCAAAATCAGCCTAAAATCATTCACCTATTATCAAATGTTATACCTAATACCATCCCCAAATCTCCTAGCCAGAGATAATTAGTTACCTCCTAAAATAGGTTCAAAGCACTGAGGCTCTTTAAAATGAGAAGATTTTTCCCTCACTGAAAGAGTTCCCTTTTCCAAATTCATGAACTTTGAGGCTTGATCTTCCCTTAACATCTCGATGTAGAAGTAGTCATAGAAGGTCCTCTAAAATTCTTTTGAAGACATATCCTGATTATGTTTCATCGGTGAGACCACATCCAACCATCTCTTAGTGGACTTGTGTAGCATTTACATCACGAGCTTCACCCTCATCTATGGAGGTGTCTCTGATGCTCAAAGATGGAAAGCATGACATCCAACCATGACTCTCCAGCCCGTGGTCCTCCAAACCCTAAAAAGGTGGGAGGATGTTGCTGCATGAACACTAGTGTCAACTATTCCATAGTTGGGGTAGGATTTAGTGCTCCTTAGAAAGTCTTCATAATTTTCATAAAGCCTTCACCTAACTATGCATCAGCACCTACGTCTAGTATAACAACTGGTGCCAAAATGGGTGTGACCATAGGATCCGATGGTAGTCCAAAATCTACCATTTTGGTGTCTGATCATTGCCATGTATCTCGTGTAATACTGGTGGATGTCTCCAAGAAGAATCTTCAAGGTTAGGAGCACACCTTAGTTTAATATTATCATGGAAAAAATATAGAATCTAATGAACCGAACATGATAAGAAATCATTCACATATATCAAAATTGGGTTACACAATGTATACAACTACCACACGACTTGTTCCATTTTTGACATAACATGGAATCTACCTATGCTAGGCCTGGTCATGTAACACCCCTACACATGGTGTGTTCCTCCAGAGATAGGGTGTTTACTTGATTTTTTCCTCCTGCGCATTTTCTTTTACACAGCTAGAACTACATTTTTCTCTCTCGGGTAACACTACATGGAGTGTTCACCCTACACGTAGTGTGTACCACATAATTTCCATCCACCAGTGTCATTAGTAACATGGTTGGATACACGGTTGACTCAAAACAGTGTGCATAAAGAATACATGGTGTGTACAACCTAAGTTTCATACACCTGTGATGTTGATCACATTGCCGAATACACGGCTCTTTACAACAAGATATATACAATCTAGACACAACCTGTTCTACCAAAAGCTTCCCAACCTCATGTCTCTACTCACACAGTTAGTCATACATTCAATCATTACATGGTGTTTACTCCCAATATGCGGTTTGAACTTAAGAAAATCCATTTCTTCCTAAACAAAAGAACACATGGTGTGTGTTCATAACACCACACGTTGTGTTGTCTGGGTTTCTGGATAGTAATCCTATGAATCTTCTCCAGAACCCTTAAAAATATAATATTTCATCAAATACATGAAAAATTATGACATGTGAGATCCCATACTCCCCGCAAAGAAATTATTATCATCCTTATTCATCTCATATCATAACAGAGTTTAATTAAAGTTCAATCATGATCCACCAAATCCCGATATGAGAGGGCCCACAACACCTCAGGGTCCAATGATTGGAGTCTATAAAATGAAATATTAAAATTTCCAATACCCTATCAAAATTGTTGGTATTCTGTCAAATCATCTATCACAATAGCATACAGATCTGGCACAACATCTATCACAACAACATGAATTCTGTAATAGATCCAAAATAGCATGACCAAAATGCATGACATGTGATCTCTAACAAGTTCCTATATGATGCCTGAGATTGCATACCCTTATCACATCAGGATTCAATAGAAATAGATCTTCAATAAAAACAATGATAACATCAAAATAAAAGTGAATCACCCAATGGTGAAATCAAATCAACTGTAATAATTGAAAACCCATAAAAATTACATTATTCGGGGTAAAATGGCTTTTTGGTGTACATGGGTTAGCTAATCTCAGGAACAACATATTAAAAACTACCTATTCCTTCCTATCCCTATCTATAGGATCCAAATAGTATAGAGAAACATAAAATAACTCACCTCTAATAACCCTTTGTATCATCCTGGTTCTGGGTGCCGCCCAAAGGTTCCCCCTACCCAGTTGGTCAATAAACTCAAGTTCATTTCCCCAAATTCTAGAGGCCACAGACTATTAGTGAGGTCTAAGGTCTGATAATGGGGAAACTATTCCCTCTTCGGTAGTGTATACAGAGTGTAATATCAAATTGTACCCAATAGCAAAAGCAGTAATATCATACAACATAAGAAACAATAAAATACTGATAGTATAAAATAACTATGATATATATATATATAAGTCATTCATATCACATGTATCTTGTAATGAATCCAAACAACTGACAATGATGGAAATTCAATACTAAGACCAATGTATAAAAAATAAATAAACTCCAACAAAATAGCATTCATCAACTCGGTCCCATGCTCTCGAGCCCCAACAACAATCAAGTACCTCATGAAGAAGGTTACTTTCCCTTATGTATACATGCAACCATATAATCATTTTGGGACCAAAATCATGACCGAAACAGGGTGTGAGACAAATCCCAAAATGCAATGACCAAAATATATGTTCCTAACTAACAGTGAATATATATAGTAGGTAATACAGATAAATGAAGCAATAATCTAGGAAGTACTAAAAATAAAACAATCCTATATTTTTCAAATACAATCATTTACATTTATTAATTATTCAATCCATTGAAAAATGAATCCCATGATCTATCCTATGAAATTTATCCCTCCATGTAATAGTAACAATAGACATATCATAATACCATCTAAACAACCATGTATGGACAATTCCATTCTTGTGCTTTGGCTTGGGGACATGCCACAATACTTCAATTATTCACAACAACCCTAATGAAAGCGATCACGGTCTAACACCATTTGTGTATCATATCCCAAATAAACAATAAAGGACCACCTGGCCTACTCTCATGATCAATACCCCTAGTTCAACTTGGAATCAATAAATTATTAATGACCTCTATATAGCTCTCATGGTCAATACCCCCTCGGTCCACATAGCATAAATAAATTATAAACAACCTCTTGTGTAGCTCCCATGGTGAATACCAATTTTTAAAAGTCTGCACCAAGCCTCTAATGTTCCAATGTAAATAAACATGGAAACCCCCATAGTTTTCCATTTCCAAGGCTCTCACTGTTTATTAGAAGATCAGGACACATATCATAACAAGGCTACAAATGTAATCTATAACTACCACATGGATAACATTCACATGAATTATAAATACATTTCACATAATCAATCAAATCTATCCTAAACAATTCGATGTATGGAATCTAGGTATGCCTCATAGGAAACCTAGGCCAAATGGTCATAAACAATCAAACATAGGAAACACACCCATGGGGTGTCCCATAATATGGTATAAACCCTTATACAAAATCAATCACCCTTTATCAAATGACAAACCATATTAGGTAATAAACATGGTTAAATTACAAAACATGCAATACCCTAAACATTGGTATTCGGATCTTTTAGCATATATATTATCCAAAGACAACAAAAGAAAGTCACAAACCAAATTCCTTGATGTTTTATGATGAAAAGTCATGAACATCATCTATTGAATCATCCTAGAATGATATATATCTATGAAAAGTGTAAAAAAAATCCACCATCATTGACCCACGATAGAGGAGGAATCTGAAAGAATGGTTATAAGGAAAGAGATAAATCACCGGTGGGAATCCAAAGCCCCTGATGACACCTCAATTGGAGCTCGAGAAAAGAATCCGGAGGGGCTCAAAGTTCATCGACACTCTATCGCTCTCCTGTACAAACCAAGGTGAGAAGAAGTGTTTTCTGTAGATGAGATATGACACTAATCCAACTAATCAATTAAAAAGAAATAGTATGTGGCGTGTTCATTCAATTTTCACGAAATTTATTAACCTCAATCGGCCCTCACTTTAAGCAGTATTCCAAGACACCTACATGACCATGTACTCAGTCGTTACATAGCTAGTACACAGCTACATGCTTCAACCAGGTATATAAAGTTTACTCAAAATTACACAGTGTGTACATAGAAAATTTCTCTTTTAATCTTTTTTTCTAAAAAATAACCCAGAAAAATAACCATACCTGAATTGAAGATTGGGGTCCTTACATTTAGGGATCTCTGTAAAGGCATTTTGGTATCATCCAATAATCTCCCATTTGTATCATTTATTTTCTTTTTCACATGATGATAACAGGTTACGATGGTATGATGAGGAGAGGATAGGTGATGGAGAAATATTTCATCTAGTTGATTATCTTGAGTAGAATAAAATTTATCACCAATTTCCTATATTATGAAATGATGTTAGAAATCATAGACAAGGACTATTCACAGAGGGAATGAATCCATGTCAAAACCTTAGAAGAACACATAGTTCATGAGCTATATTATTGGTAATTTAGATCTTATCAAATTAATTTTGTATAAAGGTAAATTATTTCATGTAGAGTTTAAGGATTTGTAGACCAAAATAGCCAAGAAAGTATATTGATGTTTTCATGTCACCATTAATTAATGATTTGAAATATTTATGGGAGGAAGGTATAAGGGTGTATTATTATAATAAAATGTAATATTTTCATCTGGATTAAATGATTATGTTCACTATAAATGACTTCACAACATATGGAATTTTTTTTGTTACAATGTTATGGGGCATAAAGCTTGTATAATTTATGAAAAAAGACTTCATATTATCAACTCTATCATGGAATAAAAATAATATACAAGGGGAATAAAATCGTTTTCCCTTTGTATCAAAGTTGTTGAAAAATAAAAATGGTTTTCAATGGATTACAAGAATTTGATTTCTCTATAAAACCATTATCCACTAATTAGTATTTTGAGAGGGTGGAAAACAATTTATGGGGAATTTGGAAAGGAACAAAAATCTAGTAATGATATAAATATTTGGATTAAATTGTAAATATTTTTTGATCTACCATATTAAGGATGTAATGAAGTGAATCATAATATGAGTGTAATGAAAATTGAGAAGAATATATGTGAATGTTTGATTGGAACATTGTTAGATAATAATGTAAAGAATGAAGATGGATCAAATTCAAGTTTTGATTTACACTCAATGGGAATATGCTTTGAGTTGGCTTTAAATCCGGATTATATGTGAACATTTAAACCCAAGTATTTTCAAAACTTATACAGGATGGATAAAATTATCTTTTTTCAATGACTTCATGATATCATAGTTCCACATGGTAATTTTTTGAGTGTAATAATTTATATGTCACAAAATTATTTCATGTTGATAGGTATGAAATTGCACAACTTCGATGTCATGATACAATAACTCCCACTAGTTACATTGCATGGAATATTTTCCACTCATATAAGAGTGATTATCCAAAATTTATGTTGTTTTTAAAATTCAATTTATAATAAGGTGATTGATTCTAATTCTTTGAAATGTTTGGAGAATGATGTGTTCTTTATACATTTTCAATTGGAAATGTTTTTTACCCCATAATTGTTTGATATAATAGTGATTTTATGGATCATTAGGTGTGAGAAATAATGCTTTGAATACATTTATATCAATGATGGATATATCCTTTTAGATGTTAGAGAACGATATTTAATTGGTATGTTATGAATCCAACCAAACTGAATCATCCATTATTGAGAAGCATATTTCTGAGGATGTTGTAGATTTTTGTACATTCTATTTGTCTAACATGGAGCTCATAATTTTTCCTACATCAACCTATAAACAATTGAATTATTGTGGAATGGGGATTTTTGGCCTGAAATTCAAAAAACCGATGCTCACTATTCTTAGGAACACCCTGGGAACTAGCTAGTTCTGGGGCCCTAGGTACATTGTATCTCAGTGTAAAATTATACATAACCAATAACTGTGTCATGGATGATCCACTTTGAGGGGAAACCCCAATGGACTAGTAGTCCCAAAATATCATCAAAGATTAGATAGTGTTTTCAACGTCAATCTTGCTATGTGAAACTGGGAGGAGGCATCTACCGGATCACTAACATACTATTCCACGTCCACCAACCTAGATACCTTGTATTCCGATATGTGCATAATCAAGATCCACAAGTTTTAAATTTCCATTTTCACATTTAAATACCATATCTAAATCATATACACACCAATTATTACCCAACATGTCTTTTCATAATTTTATTAAATCAATAAACCATTTATAATTTTTTATAAAACAATATCAAGAAGTAAAACAAAGCATTGCACATAATACACATCCAAAAACCCTCTTTCAAGGATAAATTCACCCCACTACCATAGAAAAATAGATTTTTCATCCCTTGAAACATTTAATTGACCAAATTCATATATTATAAATTTACTACAAATGATACGATGAGAGTTACACATGAAATACAATCAACTTAAACAAAAAAATGCAACCTTAGAATCCAATGCTTGCCTAATAATATCAAAAATGATTTTATCACCACATAAAATAAGTATCGAAAAAGTTATAGAGGTCAAGAAAGGAAGTATAACTCATAAATTAATTATTACACATGGAAAAATCTTTTTTATATCTAAAATCCCCAAATAATTTTTCAAAACATCAACTACACCTCTTCTGCACCACAATGGGATGAAAATGAACCTTATTCCATAATATTGAATGATGAAACTCTTAATTAAATCCTTTGTATGAAAACCTAGTTGATGGACATTTGAAACATCAAGGAGGGAATAAACCCAATTGATGTAGGTGGAACAAGGAATGAATTCACTTACTTAAATAATCATGAAGTTCTACCACAAAAACCCTCATTGAAATTGGGTTCCAAAAGATCTTGAGGGAGCTTTAGAACCTTCCATGTAATCTAGGGTCAAATGGGGGAATAATGGGGTAGAATAGGTTTATTTTATGATTTAAAACATGGTAAACCCCATTTTTTACACTGGTACAATGGGATTGGTTTGTCCTCATAGTTTAGTAAATCGTGCGGCATGTTCTGTCTGACCCAAAACCCTCATTTTCTTCAAAAATTAAAGGGAAACATATGGGAAACCTAGGGGGAATGATAGTTCAAGAATAAAAGAGAATATACCATAAAATAGGGGAAATGATATCAAAATCCACCATAATAATGAATTATCTATCTAGGATACAACCTATATAGGGTTAATTCCCATCCACATAATCAAGGAACACACCCTATAAATCAACTTTCCAACGATCAAAAACAAGATAATAAATAAATTCTAGCTTCCTAGAAAACCATTGATATACAACTAATCATTGATATTATCACATATGCATTGAAATAATCCTTTTATAGAGTGACTGAAGTAAAACCAAAAATGAAAAAAAATCCAATGTTTTTTGAGAAATTATAAATTCAAAATGTAATGATTAATCTTTATTAAAACTTGTAAATTATAGTTAATGCAGTTGACATAAATGTGTCACTCCATAACCGCAACAGACACCACTCATGAACACACTAGGATTTGAACTTTCCAAAACACATCAAAACATTATAGGAGGGAGCATATCGAAATGAAAACATAAAATTTATATTAACATAATTAAAAATTCAACTCTAACAAAATGGGGGAAAAATATGAAAGATCGAATAACTTAAGAAACAAAATAGTAATCATTTCCATTTAGAAAATAAATCACAAAACCAAAAATAAATCCTCAATGTAATATTCAAAAAAAAATTAAAATAACATATTCAAAATCATCTCAAAAATTAGATCTTGTACCAATTTAAAATACATTTAAAAACAATACACACAATAAAAAAAGAAAAAAATATTTAAAAATCAATTTAAAATATTCAAACCAATTATGTAAAAAAAATAAGAAATTTTAATACATTAAAACCCATCCAATTAAAATAATCAAAAAAATAATAATTAATTAATATAAAATTATACTTTTAAATTAGCTTTAAATTACACAAACAATTTATCAAAATCATTATAAAATTTCCAAAAAATACCTAAATTTCAAAATTAATTTATAAATCTTATACTGAACACTAGAACATGATTTTTACTTTTAAACTCATGTTCACATTTTCAAACAACATCATTCATTCATAAGGAAAAATTTAATAAATAAAAAACATCACATTATTAGTTTTAAAACAATTTCCACACATTAAAAATTAAATAAAATCTTATTTATGAAAATCATTCATCAAAAATAAAGAAAATGTATTTTTCTAGGACTAATTGAAAAAACCCTTTTATTAATTTTTTTTAAAAAAATATCATGCTCTTAAAATCAAGCCTATAAAAATTAAGACTCACGCGACATTATATAATCAAATTATATTAAAACTAAAAGATCCCAATGCATAATTTCGGGATGGGAATAATTTTAATGTGATGTTTTCTTGGTGTCCTTATTGGACCATGTGAAAACTAAACAAATGGATGTGAGAGCCATGATGAATAATATACTCAGGCTCCACATGGAATTACATTCCCTATGAGTATATAATGTACCACTAGATCACATTCCATGGACATCCCTAAAATAATAAACTATTAAAACCCTCAAAAAAATGAATGAAACCCTAATTTCACTATATAAATCAATTCTACAGACTAATATGATATTGCGAAACTATTATCTCTCAAAACTCTAGAGTTATGATAGTCCTACTCACCATCCTACCAGACATCTACAAGAATAAAAAGACACAAGTGATAAAAGTTTTCACAAACCAACTTAAGTTATCCCACTGTTAGATGCCCAATCTGGCCCGCGACATGACATGAAGCATAACGACCCAAATATTTATAAATAGAGTTCTCTTCTTATAATCATTACAAAATGTTTAATCAAATTAGGAAACACAATTACACATCAATATTAAATGGACTACTATGTGACCTTTCATAAAAAAATTTCCACTTTTCTGTTTTGAATTTTGAAAATCTTCCATACACGGTTGCGATCATTAAGATTTTTGGAGTCCGATAGGGCAAAAATTATTTTTATTGAATAGTAATATACCCTTATTAATAGTAACCTACACTTCTAAATAGTAATATCACCCTTATGAATTGTAAATCCTCTATAAGAATAGTAACCTTACCCATGAATGATTGAATAAAACTTAGGGATCATATAAGTGACAGTTTGACCATAGTAAAAGAAATGGTATTTTTGTAAATCATAAATAATTAGTTATAATTAATCAATTAATTATACTAAAATGTTTTCATAAATTAAAAATTATCTATCTTATGGTTTTAAGATAGATTTATAAGACCTTCTATAATTTTGGAAATCATAATGAAAACTTGTTTACTTTTAAAATCATTATTTTTCAAGTAAATTAAGATTTTACTTAAAAATTAAAGTAATCATATTTATAAAATTATTATTGAAAAATAGATTTCATATTAGGATTAAACACATAAATAATGGTTAGGGTGAATTTTTTGGATTAAATAAAACATGAATATTTGGTGAATTGTAAAATACATTAATATACCGTATAAATACATTATAATTTAAACTCTTTGTTCCTAACATTAAAAGTGATGTAAGCACCCAAATATTAAACTCTCATTCCTAATTTACTGTAATTGGTCATGGAAGCATCACTAATTCTTATATTGGTAGAAATTAATAAACTAATGATTAAAATATTTAGAAGACCCCTCTCCCCTACACTATTAATACCACCCTTCACACCCCTATTCCCACACACAACTCTCAACATTCAAGCCATGTCTAAACTCTACCAAAGAATCTTCTCCAGTCCCTATTACATGTCCACAATCTACTGGTCTCATCAATATACCTAGCATTGGTTCTTTAAGGAGGATCTCAAGAGGAGGATTCAAGATGTAATTTCCCTCTCTCTCTTTTCCTTTAATTTCTGTTATATTTCATGTTCTTTTATTAATCTCTCCCCACCATACTCTTCAACATGGTATGTTAACTCCATTATCTCTCATATTATATAATGTTATGATAATAATGGTATAATATATCATCCAACCCCTTATCCTCTTATTTTTATTTCAGAAAAGAAAACATTTTCTGTGAGTTGTTAATTTATCACCTTCAAGAACAACATCTTTTATTTTTTCCTTTATCATATTCTGATCTGGTAATGAAACCATTTTTATAGTTCAACTAGATTATATTATATTTATTATATCCAATTTCATTTTCTGTAACTAAATAATGTACATATTACTAAATTATTAAACAAAACAAGTTCATTGTGGTCGAAAAATCACCCAAATTAACCCAAACTATCGTCATTAAATTTTAACTAATGATTCATCAACATGGTATATAAATTAATTACATATAATATCATTTAAAATCCTGGAATATCATTAATAACATGTAATATCAGTTCTAGATGTTTAGCCATGTTCTACACGAACTTCTATTTACGAATGCAAGTGAACTGTTCAAGAAACCCATTAAAACGAACATTCTTGAACGATGGATTTAAACCCTATAATTCATCCAAAGCCCCATAAAATAACCTAATGAAACCATAGTTATCAATACTAATATACCAAATTTTCTGGAATTGTTTATTAATGAATCTAATGTAGTTATACATGACTTTAATGTGAAGAAAGCATTCAGATACAATGTAAGGGGAAATTATCGAACAAAACATTCTTTCAGCAGGTTCTCCCTCTTGCACACCATTTTTGATATGGTCAATCATTAAAAATAATTTTTCATAATTATCATACATTTTCAAGGATATAAATGTTTGATACTGGAGTTTATGTCAAACAAATGTTTTTCAAAATGAATCTTTTTTCAAAAACACACCTTTTACTTCGCACTCAAGTTTGATGGTTATTATATCATTTATGTTATTCCCACATTCTTCTGGGAACCTAATGTTTATGAATTTGTTCTTATTAGATGAAACCCATTCCTTTCAATGGGTTAGTTATGTTCATTTTTTTGGATATTTCAATTGTGGCATGTATGATAAGATAATGTTTTGATGTGATGAGTGCTCCCAGAATTATATAGCGCAATATGAATGTTTCAATGTGACTGGTGTGCTTGGAATTATAAAACACTTCAATAAAATGGGTAAAGTGACGAATCTCACATTTTAATGTTAAATTATGTGTGAATAAATGATAGATTTCTTCCCAAGAATGTGTGGTAGTTAACCACTATGACATGATGTTTTATTTTTTATGCATTTCCACATTTCATATCTTTTATTAATGCTTCCTCATATGTTAATGGTCCCTTTCCTATGTTATGTTTATGATAACCTGATGAAATATTTTGAATTGTGTTTTGTTCTATTCTTTTCTTTTTTATAGAATTATTTGAACTAGGAGAAAGTAGGCCAACTACTCATACTAGGGCCAATGAAACGATTTCCGGAACGACATCCCCAATGATTTGGGAGGTGGAGTTCAAAACTTCATGGTGATTCTTTCCTAACTATCTCAGGTTATGAACAATAACCAGAATATTGGTAAACATCCTCCTCTACCTAAGAGGTATAAACATGATTTCGAGTGTTTTATGCAGCAACGACCTCCGATGTTTACTAGGTATTCTATTCCACTATTTGTAGAACATTGGGTCAAATACATGGAGAAGATATTTTATGTGATTCACTGTTCTGAGATGAAGATGGTGACACTAGCAGTTTATCATCTAGTTGTAGAGGCCGATCAATGGTGGTATTTTATTAAGAACACCAAGACATGTTATTAAATTGAAGATATAGAATGGGAATATTTTGAGATAATGTTTCATAACAATTATTTCCCAATAAATATTCACATGAATATAGAGAGAGAATTCATATAGCTCAAGAAAATGGAAGGAGAATCTATCACAACCTATGAAGCGAGTTTCATAAGGCTTTCAAGGTAATATTTAGGTTTTTTTTATCAAAAATGATATCAAAATTGATATATTATTCAGTGGATTAAAACCAAATCGTAGAAATGATCTTGAAATTTGAGACTTTGGGAGTTATGAAGAAGTTGTTAGGTATTCTATCAATGTTGATAGGGAGTTTGTGGAATAGTCCCATGGCTATTGTGATAAGAAACGAAATATGGAGTCCTATGCCGGAAGATCTAATGATAAAGGATGGAAGAATACTCAATGACCCACATGCCAAAAATATGGGATGTTTCATCATGGGAACTTCCTCAAAGGGATAAGTAAATAATTTAAGTGTGGGATAGTAGGACACCCTGTTCAAGTGTGTCAGAAAGACATGAGAAGGTAAGAAAATGTGGTGGAATAAAGGAGAGAATCACCCATAGTTCAGTGCTATAACTGTAGGGATAAAGATAAATATGCAAGCCAGTGCACTAAACCTCGAGTACTCAAGGGTAATCAACGTCATTATCCACCAAATCCAAAAAATAAGGGAATGATTATTCCATCACTATTATGGAAGTGGAGCATGATAATTAAGTTGTACAATGTACACTTCCTATTCACTCAATAATAGAAGAAGTCATATTTTATTCTATTTCTATGCATTCCTTTTTATATTTAATGTTTTATAGAACTATATAATCGAAGACCCAAAACCTTAAATTAGAGACATCTGTAAAAACACCATGTGGTGAAATCATTGCAATCCAAGTGTTTTACTCTTCTCCTGTTGGCATATGTGGGATGATTCATCCAAAAATTCTCATTATACTTCCCTTGGTGGAATTAAATGATATAATTGGAATTTATTGGCTCTCATTATATATAGTACATATAAAAATTTTGGAAAATAAAATAACATTTCATATTCCAAACCATCCCATGATCCTCTATAATTGAAAATAAGATCCTGAATCTCTTATAAAAAATCCTTCAACTGTCTTGTTGTGGATTCCATATGAAGAAGAATACCTCGCCCAAATGGTAGAGTGAAAGGAAAGTTCCTACCTCTCAGAAATTCTATTCACGATGGAATACAGAGATGTATTTCCTGAAGAGTTATCTGGACATCCCCTGGATTATGAGGTAGAGTTCTCAATAGAACTCACACCCAGAGCTACTTCTATCTCTACGTGTCCCTATAGAATGGCTTTTATCAAACTGAATGAGTTAAATAAGATTCTTCAAGAATATTTGGAAAAAGGTTTCAAACCCCCTAGTGTATCACATTGGGGTGCGTTGGTTCCCTTTGTGAAGAAGAAATATAGAACAATAAGGCTGTGTATCGATTATTAGGAACTCAAAAAGATCACCATAAACAACAAGTATTATCTTCTGTGGATTGAAAACTTGTTTGATCAGTTGGGAGGAGCTCAATAATTCTCAAATGTGGATATTCGTTCTATATATCATTAGTTAAAGATGAAGAACAAAGATATTCAGAGGACTACCTTCTATATAAGGTATGAGGACTATGTGTTTATTGTGACGCCCTTCAGACTTATTAATTCCCCTGTAATTTTCATGAATTTGATGAAGAGAGTGTTCAGACATTACCTTGAAAAAATTGTTTTATTTTTTATTGATGATATTCTCATATACTTCGTGTGGAAGGAGGAAAATTAAGAACATATAAGACTTTAGTTTGCGACATTGAGAAAGGAGATTTTTTACACCACATTCAGTAATTGTGGCTTTTGGATGAAGAAAGTCACGTTATTGGGACATGTGATCACAAGTGAGGGAATTTTTGTAGACCCTTCAAAAACAAAGGCAATTGAAGAATGGACCATGCCCTATAGTGACATCGAAATCCATTGTTACCTTGGATTAGCTGGGAAATACTTATATTTTTTGTGTAATTTGTCACGATTGTCAAGCCCGCTAACTAATTTAACAAGGAAATGGGTAAATTATATCTGGATTGAAGAATGTGATGGAATCTTCAAGGATAAAATGAGAAGGCTGATTACTGCACCTATACTCACACTATCGAAAAGTGGAGATTGTTTTGTGATATATAGTGATGCTTCAAAGAAAGTCTTGGGTTGTGTACTCCTGAAAAATGAAAATGTGATACCATACACCTCACGACATTTTATGAGCCATGAGAATAACTAAACAACGCATGATCTAGATCTGGGAGCTATGATTTTTTCCTCGAGAATATGATGATACTACCTTTATGGTGAGAAGTGTGAAATATACACTAACCACAAGAGTATAAAGTACATATTCACACAAAATGAGTTCGACATGCATCAAATGAGATGGTTAGAGCTAATAAAATATTATGATTTACCTATTTACTATCATCCTGGAAATGTGTACAAGGTAGCTGATGCTCTATACAGAAAAAAACCTGCTACTCTATCCATGTTATGGATTGAGAAAGACCCTATTTTCTTGGATATGAAAATGATGGATTTGAAAATCATGAGGGCAAGGGATACATCCTACCTTACCCAAATGATTTAGAAACCATCAATACAAGAGATGATTAACGAGGCACAAAGGGATGATCTGAAGTTATAAAGTAAGGAGAATGCAGTAAAGGAAGGGAAGGAATAAGAGTTACATATTGACGATGAAGGTTTGATTCAGTTTAGGATGCAGTTTTGGGTGCCTTCATCGCCCATGATAAAGAAGGATCTACTAGACAATGGATATATCTCAACATTATCTATGCATCATGGTAGCACCAAGGTGTATTGTGATCTCTGTGAACACTTCTGGTGGGATAACATGAGGAAATAGATCATATAATATATATAAAGGGGATTGGTATTACAACAAGATAAAGTAGAGCGAAAAAAGTCCAAAGGGTTGATGCATCCATTGCCTATATCCAGATGGAAATCGGAGAATGACAATATGGTAATTATCATGGGTACCCCAAAGATGTCGAAGGGAAAAAAATGCGATATGGGTTTTTTTTTTTGACCGAATCAGCATGACATCCCATTTTGTCTCTATTCAGGATCATCTATCGCTTGAAAAACATGCAAGGATATATGTGAAGGATTTGGTGAGACTGCATTGTGTTCCACTATTGACTATCTCTGATCATGATCCAATGTTCAAATCTAAATTCTGGAGAAGTCTTCAATATTTTTTGAGTACTTAATTAAACTTCAGCACGACCTTTCACCCCCAAATAGATGGACAATCTGAATGAACTATTCCAACACATGAAGATAAAGTTAAAGCCTGATATTTATAATTAAACAGTGTGTGGGATCAAAATCTCCCATTAGTTGAGTTCTCATACAACAATATCTTCCACTCAAGTATTTAGATGGCTACATATGATGCTTTGTATGGAAGGAGATGTAGAACTCCAACCTGTTGGGATGAATTTGGAGAATGAAAGCTACTTGAACATGGAATTGTGCTAGAGATGGAAAATAATTTTCATGTCATCTAGAAACACATCAATGATTCATAGAGTAGAAAAAATACCTATGTTGACAACCGTCGAAGGGACTTGGAGTTCACTGTTGGAGACAGAGTGTTCCTTGGAATATCACTATAGAAAAGAGTCATTCGACTGGGAAAGAAATGGAAGCTAATCCCAAGGTACATTAGCCCCTCTGAAATCCTTGACTGCATAGGAGTCCTGGCCTATTAACATGAACTTACACCAAATATGGTTCATGTTCAAGATTTGTTTCATGTATCACTCCTAAGGAAGTACATACTAGAAGCCACACATGTACTGAACTCAGAGGTGGTACAACTGGAAGATGATCTCTCTTATGAGGAGAAACTAGTGAAGATTCTGGATTAAAGAGATATGTTTCTACACAAAAATAAAACCCACCTTGTCAAAGTGTTGTGAAGGAACAAGAAGTTAGAAGAATAAACTTGTGAACCGGAGGATGCGATGAAGGAGAGGTACCCTAACCTATTTATGTAAAATGAAATTTCAAGGGAGAAATTTCATAAGGGGGAAGAATGTAATGACCCAATGCTTTATCAATGCAATTCCCTTCTTATAATCATGAATTTAATTATAATCATATTAGGTAAAACAATTCCAAATCATTATTAAAGAATTATTATGTGACCATTAAACACAAATTTTTCACTTTTGTGTTTTTAATTTTGAAAATATGACATACACTATTACGATCGGTAAGATGTTTGGAGTCTGATAAGACAAACATAATATTTGGTGAATAGTAACATACACTTATGAATAGTAACATACCTTTTTCAGTATTAATATAATCCTTATGAATAAAAAATCCTCTAAAAGAATAGTAACCTTACCCATGAATTATTAAATAAAACTTAAGAATATTATAAGTGAAATTTTGACTATAGTAAAAGAATTGGTATTTCTGTAATTCATAAATAATTAATTATAATTAATTTAATAATTTTCATAAATTTTATTCATAAATTAAAAATTATTTATCTTCTAGTTTTAAGATAATTTTTTAAGACCTTATGTAATATTTGAATGTATAATGAAACTAGTTTTAATATTAAAATCAGTATTTTTCTAGTAAATATTGATTTTAAGGAAAATTTATATTAATCTATTGGACTCCTCATGTGTTAATCATGTTTTAATGATCACAAATCCTATTACTGTTAATTAATCTCAATCTTCATTGCACATCTTTCTAATGCTCTTCAATCTCAATAATAACTACACATCATGTTTTAATGATAAAAAATCTTATAGATGTTAATTACTCTCTTTATTATTTACAAGTCTTATGCATGATCAAAAATCTCACATATATTATCAAGCATTTATATTTATGGTTCAAGCTCTTTTACTCTCTAATGATTAAACTTAATCCATATTCTGTATATTACTGTCTAAGTCCAAATACAGATATTTGTCTAAGTATGGACACACCGTGAAGGACTCACCGTGACCCAGACACCATGAACCAGACACCGTGACCCAGACACTGTGACCTCAACACTGTGAGCTAGACACTGTGACATAGACATACCATGATGTTCATACCATGAAGTTAATACCGTGAATCTCATACCATGAACCATATACTGTGAAGAAGAAACCTTTTACATAATCACGGTGACACCGGTTCTTAACTTTTTGTCAATATTATTTAAATAATGCTAATGGTCATATTTGATGTTTTTAATGCAATTAATATTATTTAATGATAGTTGTTGGCATGTCAGGAAACTGTATATCGTACCTATGAAAAGGGAATCATTCCTACTACCAGAACTGGTGGAATATAAGCAAGATTGAGATGCAGTACACAGAGAGAAGAAAAGCGAGAAAAGTGTGACAATACAACAAGAAGTACTTACATACACCCGAGAGAAATGTGATGAACAAGAAGAACAATCCTGAACAACAAAAATATTTCAAGACTTTCAAAGAACTATCATGAATGAAATCCAACACCACTGAAGAACACACGACGAATCAACAGATCATTCTCACTCCTGTAGAACACAAGATTAACTACGACACTCTGTTTTTCAACAGAAAAACCTGAGAAAGACTCAGAAGCATTCCTGCTGAATCCAACGAGTCCAGAGCTGCATTTATAATCTCTAGAGGTTTCTAAACTCTTATCTGTTCTCTCTAAGTGATTTATTTATTAACTTTTGAGAAGTGTGGTGTACTCTATATATATTATACACACACTGTCTCTTGTACTGAATTGGAGGATATCAAATCCTCACTCCAAAACTCTTAACTCTTGTTTACCCATGTCAATTGTGGAAGAGGTCCTTGTGTGGCCTGGTCTTTGTTTTGTTTCCCATGTAGAATAGTGGTAGAGGTCCCTGCGTGGCCTGGATAGTTTTGTAAACTGTTGTTAACCTCGATCCAGGGTGTGGATCAAATTTATTTAAATTTGAGAGGAATAAGTCTCAGCTTGAGACTGAACCTCTTGTTATATCTGTTGTGTATCTTTAGTTTAAGTTCAAAGTATACTACATATATCTTATTTATTCCTCTACTATTTATTTGAAATAAAAAACTATTTTAAAGATACTTTGATAGTTAAATTAGAAAGTGTTTACACTTATTGTAAATCAGTAGGCTAGTTTCAAAAGTTATTTTGATCGTGTGGTTAAATTAACTGAGACCTAATCAATCTTTGAGAAGCTAAGTGAACATTTACAATCTGTTTAAATTCACTACATTTTAACTTATTTTTTAAATCGGGGGATTTTAAATAGAAAATATTTTAACAGAAACTTTAATTGGAACTCAATTCACCCCCCTCTTGAGTATCCACTCTGACCAAAATTTGGTATTAGAGGTCTTGTTTTTGGTTAAGGATTTTTGAAATACTCTGTTTTTTCAACTGTTATTTTAGTTGCATCTTTAAAGATCTTAAATTTCTGTTAGTTCTAAATTTTATCTCTTTAAATTATCTTTCTAAAATCTAGCTATGGACAATAGACTATAGGGTGCTACTACTAATAGGCCACCTTTCTTTAATGGTATAAACTACGCTCAGTGGAAACTTAAAATGAAAATTCATTTAGAAAACACAGGTTTGTATATCTGTACTGCTATAGAGTCACAATATAAAATTCCAGAACTGAAAGAATAACTTGGGATGAACCTACAAAGACTGCATACAATAATAATTGTAAATCCATGAATGCCATGTACTGTGCTTTAGGAGATGAAGAGTTTAATATAATTTTTTCTTATAAAACTGCTTTTGAAATTTGGGATACTTTGGGTGTTTCTCATGAAGGTACAACCAATGTTAAAGAAATGAGATTAAATACTTATACTATTAAATATGATAATTTTAAAATGAAGACTGATGAACCTATTTCTGATATGTATCTCAGGTTTAATGAGATAGTCAATACAATGAATTCACTCGGAAAGGTTGGTCCAGCAAATGAAAAAATTATGAGAATATTGAGATGTTTACCAGACCGATGGAGAGGCACATCTGTTTCAATCAGAGAGTCATGTGACATTACTGCTCTACCAGTCAAAGAACTCATTGGTAACCTTATGATGTATGAGGAAGAACTCAAGGTGAATAAAGAGGATGATGATGAACCTAAGATAAAATATGTGGCTTTCAAGACAACTGCTTCAAAGAGTAAGGACAAAGATAAAGCTCAAATACAAATTGACAGTTCAACAAGTGAAAATTCAGACTCTGATAGTGATGCTGAAATTCCTCAGATAGCCAGAAGGTTTATGAAATTTTATAGGAAGAAGAAATTTTTCAGAAAATCAAATTACAAAGGAAAGTATGACAATAAGGTATATTGGAAGAAGGATTGGAAAAATCCAGATAAAAGTGATGAAGTTGTTTGCTATGAGTGAAAAAGGAATGGACACATTAAAGCATACTGCCCAAATCTAAAATTCAAGAAGAAATATGATTACAAGGACAGTAAGTACAAAAAGGCTATGAAGGCTACCTGGAGTGCTTCTGAAGACAGCACAAGTGAATCTGAAATGTCTGATTCTGAAAAAAATCGTGCCAACATGTGTTTCATGACAAACACATCTAAGGTATCCTCAAATACTCTTGTTTTAAATTCTTATTATTCTGGAGATGAAGCAGAATCTGATTCAGATTCTGAAAACATGACTAGTGAAGAATTATTTGAATATTTTAATATGTTGGAACAGAAATGAAATGAACTTAAGGATAAATACATATCATTGAAGAGACAACATGCTCTCACTACTACTGTTAAAACCGATCTTACTATTGAAAAAGAGAAAAATGATCAACTGTTAAAGGAGAACACTGAACTGAAAATGTCAAATGAGAAATGTAGAAAAGACTTAGAGAAGTTCACAAATGGAAAGGATACACTAACTCAAATGCTAGGAATGAAAGTTGTGCCAAAATACACTATTGGAATAGGCTACAAACCTGGACAGAGACAGATTACCAAGAATAGATTTACTCCTAAATCTGGACAGAATACTGCTAGTTCTAGTTCTGGACATGTATACGATTCAACTAGTTATTCACATAGTTATAAATCAAATAGAGTTTATCTTTAAAAATATTTTGATTCTGTAAATTATATAAGACCCATAAGACAAATTTGGGTACCAAAAGCTTTGATTGATAACCTGTCTGGATCCAAGAAGATCTGGGTACCAAAATCATTTCCTATTTAAATCTGTTTTGTAGGAAACCTACTTGAAGAGTTCCCACAAGAAGACATGGTATTTGGAAAGTGGATGTTCAAGACATATGTTTGGGGATTACTCATGTTTCAAAAGATTAATAAAGGTTGGTGGAGGTCATGTCACCTTCAGTGATAATTCTAAAGGAAAGATCATCGGCCTAGGCCAAATTGGTAACACTGATTCAGTTTTAATTTCCAAAGTTTTATTTGTTGATGGACTGAAATATAATCTGTTAAGTATTTCTCAATTGTGTGATGATGGTTTTAATGTCAAATTTGAAAATTATTCTTGTCATGTTTTTAATTCTAAAAATGTTTTAGTCTTTTCTTCTTTAAGAAATGAAAATGTTTATGCTGTTGATTTAAATTCCTTAGCCAAGAAAAATGTTAACTGTTTAAATGCTTTTCATAAAGAGTCTTGGTTATGGCATAGAAGATTAGGAAACTGCAATATACAGTCACTTAGAAAACTAATTAGGAAGAACTTAGTTAGAGACCTACCTAAACTTGAGTTTCCAAATGAAAAAGTTTGTAATCCCTGTCAAAAGGGAAAGCAACATAAAGTTTCTTTTAAATCAAAGAAAGAAGTTTCAACTTCTCAACCTCTTGAGTTGGTTCACATGGATTTGTTTGGACTATATAGAGTTTCTAGATTAAATGGGAAGCACTATGTCTATGTCCTAGTAGATGAATTTTCTAGATATACTTGGGTATACTTCTTAGCTCACAAAAGTTAAGCTTGTTCTTACTTTTTTAAATACTCCAAGTCTGTAGAAAATCATAGTGGACTTAAGATTAAAACTCTAAGAAGTGATCATGGCCATGAGTTTGAAAATCATGAATTTGAATCCTATTGCTCACACAATGTCTATAGTCATAACGTTTCTGCTCCTAGGAAACTTCAGAAAAATGGTGTAGTAGAAAGAAAAAATAGAACCCTTTAAAAAATTGCTAGAACTATGCTTAATGAATATGACCTGCCTATTTACTTATGGGATGAAGCTGTGAATACAGCTTGTTATATTATTAATAGAGTCTTAATTAGACCTGTTCTTAAGAAGACCCCATATGAGTTGTGGAACAATAGAAAACCTAAAGTTAGTTACTTTAGATTCTTTGGCTGCAAAGTCTTTATTCTTAATACAAAATATAATCTTGATAAGTTTGATTCTAAGAGTTATGAAGGAATATTTTTAGGATATTCTTTAACCAGTAAGGATTATAGAGTTTTAAACGAAGAACCAAGTGTGTGGAAGAATCTTTTCACATCAAGTTTGATGAAACTAATCCAAATGAGCCTAAAACCTCTCTTGAAAATCTTGAAGAAGATTTATCTGTTCTGGACCTTAATGATAAAATCAATGAACCTGCTATAAAGACAACAAGTTCTGGACTTATTCCAGAATCTGCTCCTAATGAACCCGAACCTAGAGAAGAACCTGATGTTTCTATCCCTACCTTTACTAGATGAACTAGAATTCTAAAGAATCATCCTTTATATGTTGTTGTAGGAAACCTTGATAAAGGGACGCAGACTAGAGCTTCTCTTAGAAATCAGGTTGAACATCAAGCCTTCTTGTCACGGCTTGAACCTAAAAACATTGATGATGTTATTAATGATGAATTTTGGGTAATTTCTATGCAAGAAGAACTCAATCAATTTGAAAGAAATAATGTTTGGAATCTTGTTGAAAGACCTAAGGACACTTTCACAATAGGCACTAAATGGGTGTTTAGAAATAAAGTAGATGAATATGGAAACATAGTTAGAAATAAAGCTAGGATAGTTACACAAGGATATAGTCAAGTAGAAGGTATTGAATATGAGGAGACGTTTTCTCCAGTAGCCAGATTAGAAGCTATTAGGATTTTACTTGCTTATGTTGCACATCTAAATTTCAAACTATATCAAATGGATGTCAAGAGTGCATTCTTGAATGGATATATTGTTGAGGATGTTTTTGTTGAACAACCACCTGTATTTTTTAACCCTCATTTTCCAAATCATATTTTCAAATTATCAAAAGCTTTATATGGTTTAAATCAAGCTCCAAGAGCTTGGTATGATATATTATATACTTTTATAATCTCTAAAAGTTTTACAAAAGGAATAGATGATCCTGCTCTGTTTATAAAACGAATTTCTAAAGATGTTTTAGTTGTATAAATTTATGTAAGTGATATTATTTTTTGATCTTCAAAAACTACATTACGTACTGATTTTTCTAAAATGATGCAAAATGAATTTGAAATGAGTTTAATGGGTGAACTTAAATTCTTTCTTGGATTTAAAATCTTTCAAAATGATGATGGAATTATTTTAACTCAAAGTAAATATACTAGAGATCTTTTAAAATGTTTTGGATTGGATAGCACAAAAAGTAGTGACACTCCCATTAGTACCACCTGTAAGATGGATCTTGATGAAGATGGTAAATCTGTTGATCAAACCACTTATAGAGGAATGATCGGATGTCTACTCTACCTAACTATTAGTCGTCCTGATATTATGTTCAGTGTGTGTATGTGTGCTCGTTTTCAAGCAAACCCTAAAGAGTCACATTTAAATGATTTAAATAGATTTTTCAAATACCTTAAGCATACTCCCAATTTAGGACTGTTCTATCCCAAAGGAAAATCATTTTAATTAGTTATTTATTATGATGCTGATTTTGCTGGATGCAAGTCAGATAGAAAAAGCACCTATGGAACGTGTCATCTTTTAGGCAATTCACTAATATAATGGTGTAGTAAGAAACAAAATTCTGTTGCATTATCTACTGCAGAAGCAGAATACATAGCTGCTGGAAGCTGTTGTGCACAAATTTTGTGGATGAAACACACATTACTAGATGATGGATATCAATTCAGACATGTCCCAATAAAATGTGACAACACAAGTGCTATTAATATTTCTAAGAATCCTTTTTCTCATTCTAGGACAAAACATATTGATATAAGACATCACATTTTGAGGGATCATTATCAAAGAAGTTATATCACTTTGGAATTCATTGGTACTAAATATCAACTTGCTGATATATTCACTAAACCATTAAATTCTGAAAGATTAGAATACATCATACATGATCTTGGTATGATTAATCATAAATAGACATCTTACTGATCTTAATGTATAATACTTTACTGTATTTTACTTTATGGTTTCATGGTCACTATTTCTAAGTTACTATTTTATGCTCACGGTCTCACCGTCAAGACCTTATGCTCACGGTCCATCAACTCACTATCTCACCGTGACTACACAGAATGATCACTATCTCACCGTGACAACTATCAACTGTCTCACCATGATGACTAGTTTTCATCACACCGTAATTCCTACTCATGGTCTCACAATGAATATTATTTTTATTCTTATTTTAACCCATATCGCGGTAATTTTTATTTCATCGCTATTTGTTTTCCCACGTTTTTGTTTTTATGACGTTTGACATTCCCAAATTATAAAACTTAAGGGTTTCATTCGATCCCTTACCCGAACTCTCTCCTGAACGTTCTCTTCCCTCTTGCCCGAACCTTCAGTGAATGACAAGGATGAATCATCCATCTTCACCCTCATCTGAGAAGTGCCTCTCTAAGAAATATAAGAAGATACCAAGGATAGCTCCCGAAGGACCTCTAAACCCAAACCTAGTAAGTCGTATTGTTTTACCTAAAAAAGAAGATTTCCCTGAGTGGCTGCTGTCTAGAAAATCTTCAGTTTTGAAAGTTTTAAGAGAGAAAGGATGGCTTGAATGGTTCTCTAGACAAAATAGACCGATTTACCTGAGATTGGTATCTCAATTCTACCAATATGTGAAGTTTTCCTTTGATTTGGAGAAAGCTTTATGGTAACCATCTGGATAAATGGACAAAAGTGCTATTTCTCTTTGAGGTTGTGGGCTGCATGCCTAGGGATTCCACATGAAGGAGTTTGTGAGGATTACCAGAGAGACCCTCCTCCAACAACCGACATCTTTGACCTGGAGAATGCTTTGGAAATCCTGACTGGAAATGGCACCAAGCGAAGGGCCATAGATGCTGAATTAGATGGGGATACAAGTCTACTGTTCAAGTTTGTTCAAATTTTGATTGGTCCGAGAAAAGGAGATTTTTCTATGATGAAGTATCAGGATGTGTTCCTGATTCACCTGTTGAAGAATGGCCATAAGATTAACTTATGAAAGTATGTTATTAACCATATCTGTGAGCTGATTAAAGTCACTTCCAAATCCACCTACTTGTTTTACTCAAGGATGATTTCAGCTATGCTAGTTTCCAAAGGGATGGTTGGACCGAATGAAGAAATGTTAGAGGACTTTGATTTCTGCCTATCCATGCCTATCATCATAAGGATGAAGATTAGCTAGAACCCCTGGAAGAAGCAGTGGGTTGAGGATAATGATCAATTGTATAAAAAAGTTTAATCCTGTTGACTATCCAAAAAGGCCTAAAAATCTATATGATCCTGGTTTGGAACCAGATAAAGTGGATGAGTATTCAGAAGATGAAGAAGATGAAGTAACGGCTGAATTATCTCCTAGAGAAGAAGCTGGAAGACCTCCAATGGAAGAAGCTCCTTTTGAAAAAGAAAGGACTGTTGTCCCTGCTGTTATCCCTGCTGAAATACCTCAAGGAGATGAAGTTGCTGTTAGTTTGAGAGAAGAGGAAGCTCCTGCTTCTAGTGAGGATGTCAATCCAGAAGCTCATCCTAAAGCTGTAAGAAAATTGGTTTTTTCTGATTCAAAACAGAAAGCAACCTTAGAGGTAGATCTGGTTGAAGAGGATATTTTTGTTGAGAAAGAAGCAAGTCTGGAAGCTCAACCAGTGGAACAATCAGTTCCTGAGATAATTCCCTCTACTGAAGAAAGGATGGAAATTTCCTCTCAACTGCAAAGGCAAGAGTTTTATGAAGAGATTAGGGATGATCCTGTGGATCTTGATCATGCTGAGCCTATAGTATCTAAAATGGAAGCACAATTTGAGGGGGAGGAACCTCAAAACATTGATATTATAGAAGTTGGATCTGCTGAAGCTTCTCAACCTTCTGTCTCATACTCTATGTACACTCAGTTTGAATTCACAAGCTTTTATGATGTAAATGAGTCACAGCAAGTGACTACAACTGAAATGGATCTTTCTTCTATGTTTCAACTGAAGTCTATAGCTCATCCAGATCCAGAACCAGAGCCCCATCCTCAATCTGAATCAGAATCTGAGTCTGAAGATGACTTCGAACCTCAAATAGAATCTGATCCACTACCTTTACCTGCACCCTTACCCGAGCATCACTTCTTTGTGACTAAAGATGATCTAAAAGGTTTTGTATAGACTCTGTTATTTGGAGTTGAGAAGATCCTATCCACTCAACCTCGTCCAGTGACTCAGTTAAGTCTAGAAGATGCATCAATTCTCTTGGAAAATATTATCTTTCATATTCATACGTGGATGATCCGAGAAATTCAAGAAGTCAGAGTAGAAAATAAGCTGCTGAGTGTTGATGTTGCAAACCTGAAAAATATGGTAGCAAATTTGCAGAATGAGTTGTCTTTGAGATCAGTGCCTGCTCCTATTTCTGCCCCTACACCAGTTGCTACTTCTCCTGAGACATATGATTCCATCCTTTCAAGGGAGATTGTGTCTCAAGTTCATCCATATATACTTTATTTTGATGAGAAGATTGGAAAAAGACACACAAAAATACTAGAATGCATGAGGGATCTTGTAGAAAATCTGAATAAGCTTACAGATGAATACACTGGATGCCTGCAAAAAGTTCTGAAACAGCTCAAAGTTCTAACCGATGCGGTCAAGGCTTCTCCTGCTTCTGATCAGATCTCCACACCTTCTTTGGATGATTCTCTATTGAGATCCATAATCAAGGAAGAACTTCAGAATGCCTTCAGTGGCTTGGATATATCTTCTTTGTCAGAAGTGGTTAAGAACAGTGATAGAGCATTGGACTTGGTTAGGATTCATTCTAAGATATCCAATGATGCTCAACAAGTGATCACCAAGAAAATAGATTTGTATCTCCCCCGGATTTTCTCTAAACGTGATATGACATATCACTTTAGATATCTTGTAGAAAATTTGAGAATCCCTCCGGTGACTCAAGCTTTTAAAGCTCAAGTTTAGAAGATTACAGAGTTCACCAGATTATTGGATATATTTATAGAGAATAAGGATCATTTTGAAAAGGCTATGCAATATGGTGGTGAAATCATTACTAATTTCATCAATCTTTTGAAGCTGTATCTTCATGTACAGAGTACTGTTATAGTTGCTCCAGCTACTACACCTCTTAGACCTGGTCTACCTACATTAGCCTCAACTAGCATGACAGATAGCCAAGCTCTTTCTCAGATCCGGCCAGTCATTCTTGACCAACCACACCGTAGATCTTCTACTTCTCCCACTTTGTCTCCATCTGTTTTTGAAGGTATACCCTTACCCTCTTTGTCTACTGCATCTATGCCTTCTTCTACTTCAGCACCATCTCCTGCTGCTGATAAAGGCAAGGAAAAATGGATCCCTGAAGAGTCCAGGGACTGTTTTCTTTTTTATGGGATTTCATTTCTTGTTTCCTATCTGTATTTCTCTTGTATGATCTATTCTGAACATTTTTTTAATGAAGACTGCATTGTTTCATTTCATTTTCGCTACTTTTTGATAATCCCAAAAGGGGTAGAAAACTACAAGTATAAAAGGGGGAGAAAAACAACAAGTGTCAGTACTATAGTGATTTTTGCTATTCTAATATTCTAGTTTCTTTAATGTTACATTTCATTTATATTTTGACTATATATGATTTGTGATCATCAAAACGGGGGAGACTGCTGGACTCCTCATCTGTTAATCATGTTTTAATGATCACAAATCCTATTAATGTTAATTAATCTCAATATTCAATGCACATCTTGCTAATGCTCTTCAATCTCAATAATAACTACACATCATGTTTTAATGATAACAAATCTTATGGATGTTAATTACTCTCTTTATTATTTACAAGTCTTATGCATGATCACAAATCTCACATATATTATCAAGCCTTTATATTTATGATTCAAGCTCTTTTACTCTCTAATGATTAAACTTAATCTATATTCTTCATATTACTATCTAAGTCCACATAGAGATATTTGTCTAAGTATGGACACACCGTGAAGGACTCACCATGACCCTAACACCGTGAACCAGACACCGTGACCCAGACACAGTGACCTCGACACCGTGAGCTAGACACCATGACATGGACATACCGTGAAGTTCATACTGTGAAGTTCATACCATGAAGCTCTTACCGTGAACCATATACTGTGAAGAATAAACCATTTAAATAATCACTGTCACACCATTTCATAACTTTTTGTCAATATTATTTAAATAATGCTAACGGTCATATTTGATGTTTTTAATGCAATTAATGTTATTTAATGATATTTGTTGGCATGTCAGGAAACCATATCTCGTACTTATGAATTGGGAATCATTCTTACTGCTAGAACTGGTGGAATATAAGCAAGATTGAGATGTAGTACACAAAGAGAAGAAAAGCGAGAAAAGTGTGACGAATCAACAAGAAGAAATTACATACACCCGATAGCACTATGCTGAACAAGAATAACAATCCTGAACAAGAAGGATATTGAAAGACTTTCAAAGAACTCTCATGAATGCAACACAACACCACTGAAGAACACACGATGAATCAAGAGATCATTCTCACTCCTATAGAACACAAGCTTAACTACGACACTCTGTTTTTCAACAGAAAAACCAGAGAAAGACTCAGAAGCATTCATGCTGAATCCAATGAGTCCAGAGCTGCATTGATAATCACTAGAGCTTTCTAAACTCTTATCTATTCTCTCTAAGTGATTTATTTATTTACTTTCGAGCAGTGTGGTATACTCTGTATATCTTATACACACAGTGCCTTTTGTACAGAACTAGAGGATATCAAATCCTCACTCCAAAACTCTTAACTCTTGTTTACCCATGTCAACTATGGAAGAGGTCCTTGTGTGTCCTGGTCTTTGTTTTGTTTCCCACGTAGAACAGTGGTAGAGGTCCCTGCATGGCCTAGAAAGTTTTGTAAACTGTTTTTAACCCCGATCTAGGGTGTGGATGAAATTTATATAAATTTGAGAGGACTAAGTCTCAGCATGAGACTAAACCTCTTTTTATATATAGTGTGCATCTTTAGTTTAAGTTCAAAGTATACTACATATATCTTATTTATTCTGCTGCTATTTCTTTGAAATACAAAACAATTTTTAAGCTACTTTGATAGTTAAATTAGCAAGTGTTTACACTTATTATAAATCAGTAGGTTAGTTTCAAAAGTTAGTTTGATCTTGTGGTTAAATTAAATGAGTCTTAATAAATCTTTGAGAAGCTAAGTGAACATTTAAAATCTGTTTAAATTCACTACAGTTTAACTTATTTTATAAATCGGGGGATTTTAAATAGACAATATTTTAACAGAAATTTTAATTGGAACTCAATTCACCCCCCCTCTTGAGTATCCACTCCAACCAACATAATCATATTTTAAAAATTATATTTGAAAAATGGAGTTCATTTCTTTTATTCAACATGTCAAAATATGGTTAGGTTTAATTTGGGTATTTTTTTGAAATACTTGAATTTTTAGAGTATAGTAAAATACATTTATTTATTGTGTAAATACATTATAATTTAAACCAACTATTTCTTACATCACAAGTAATGTAAGCACCCAAATATATAACTCTCAATCCCTCTTTTCTATTCGTGGTCATTGAATCATAAAAATTTCTTATCTTGGTGGAAATTAATAAACTAATGATTAAAATATTAAGAAAACCTCTCTCACCTCCTCTATAAATACCACCTCTCACACCCCCATTTCCAAACACCTCTAAAGCTTCAAGCCTTGTCTAAAAATTTTCCAAGATTATTCCATAGTCCCTCTATAGCGTCCAAGAGAATCTGTTCTCATCAAAATACTAATCATATGTTCCTTATGTAGGATCTCAATAAGAGGATTAATGATGTAATTCCCCCCTCTCTCTTTTCCTTTAATTTCAATTATATTTCATGCTCTTTTCTCTATCTCTCCCCACCCATGCACATCCACATGGTATGTTAACTATAGTATCTAAAATATAATGTAATTTTATGATACTAATGGGATAATATAGCATCCAAACCCTTACCCACTTCTTTTATTTTAGAAAATAAAATGATGTTCGTGAGGTGTTACTTTATCACCATCAAGAATGATATGTTTTCCTTCTTACTTTAACATCATCAGATCTAAAAAAGAAACCATATTTATCGTTAAACCAGGTTATATGATATTTATTATATCCAATTTCTTATTCTAGTGAAAACATAGGTACATATTAATAAATTTTTAAACAAAACAAGTTTGTTGTGGTCGAAAAATAACTCGAATTAACCCAAACGATCATCATTAAATTTTAACTAATGATTCATCCACATGGTATATAACATAAATCATTTTAAGATCATTTAAAATCATATAATATAATTAATAACATGTAATATTAGTTCTTGATGTTTACTTATATTCTACACGAACTTCCATTTATGAATACAAGTGAACCGTTCAAGAAAACCATAAAAACCATCATTCGCGAACAATGGATTTAAACCCCATAACTCATGCCAAGGACCATAAAATAACCTAATGAAACCATAATTAACTATATTAATGTACAAAAGGTTATGGAATTTTTAATTAATGAATATAATGTGGTTATATAGGACTTTAAATTGATGAAAGCATCACATACAGGGTAAGGGTAAATTCTCAAACCTAACTTTGTTTCTTTGGGTTCTCCGTATTTCACCCTATTTTTGGTATGGTCACTCCATAAAAATAATTTGTTCATCATTATCTTATTTTTTATTGGATATACATGTTTTCTTCTGATTCTTATGTCAAATAATGTTATTCCAAAAGAACTCTTCTTTAAAAAACACACCTTTTACTTCTCTCTCAAGGTTAATGTTTATTGTATCAAGTATGTTATTCCCACTTTCATTTGGGAACCCAATGATTATGAATGTGTTCTTATAATATGAATATCACTAATTTACGTGGGTTATTTTTGTTAATTTTTGATATATGCCCTTTTTTCATGCATGATAATGATAATGTTAAAACGTAACAGGTGTGCCCAGAGTTATATAGCGTAATATAAATGTTTCACAATGTGACTGGTGTTCCTAGAATTATACAACACTCTAATGAATTGGGTAAAGTCATGAATATCATGAGTTAAAGTGAAATAAAGTGTGAACATGATTATATCATTGTTCAAAAGTATTTTTGGTAGTTAACCACTAAGACACGATGTTTCATTTTTTATGTGTTGCCACATTTCAAGTCTTTCATTTATGCTTCCTCTTATGTTCATTATCCCTTTCCAATGTTATGTTTATTCTCACCCCATGAAATATTTTTCTTATTTATCCTTTTACTGGGATTTTAACACAGCCTTTTCTGATATATATCCTTCGGTGATTATGTGTACTAATGATTTTTCACGGGACATTAAGAAGTTGGAGAAAATGGAATTAAATAAATGTTTATGCTTGATGTTGTAAAAGATATGTTAGGTCTTAGTTTTTCCAAGAAACTAATCCTATGGATCCTCATGGTGTAATAAAATTATGTTGTTTATCTTTATAATGATTTAATAGTAATGTATGAAAAGTAAGGGTCTCTATACGAAGGGCATTCCCAATCCCAAAGGCAAGCAAAATTTTCTGGCCATTAATGATTAACAACATGGGAACGATTTCTCCCAATATATAATAATGAAATAATGTAGATTAATAAAATAAATTTTCTACATGTAATGTATGTACATTAGACATATGAACCAATGAAATTTTAATAAAAAATAACAGAATATCAAAACTAGGAAAGCATTAAACATCAGTGAGTGTTAAAAAAAACCCTCACCGTTTATTCTCCCCCTCCTGAATGAAAAATAAACACCTCCCAAGAATTTTCTTTTCTAATATGAATATATACCTACACTGTATCATTTAAAATTAGTAAAAACATATGTGGTTTTTTTTATACTTTAAACTATGAAAATAATTACAATAATATGTACCTCCTTAGAAAAATATGAGTCGTCACCAATAAAAAAATAAACACAATTACCAATGTGAATGAATAAAAGATAGGTCAAAACATACAAGTGAAATATAATACAAATATAAGCTTGAACATATAATTCCATAGCATGGAATAAAAATGAAAAACACTTCATATGCCTTACAATTAATGATAAATCCATTTCATGCTAGTTTGAATATATAAATATATAACAATAATATTTTATTTATTTTAAAAATAATTAACTTGAAAATAATATCAAAAGAAACATATTCCATTCCGTATTTTCACAAAGTTTCTAAAAATATAAGAAAATTGAAAATTCCATCTTTAAGGAGAAACATGTGATTAATGAAATAATATAGTTGAAATTGTACATTCTAATGAATTCCAACTTTTTCATTAAATAGTGGAAAACAAAATAATCCTTTCACTAATATAGAAATTAAATGTAAAGTTCATTTAAATTTTGTAACACTAAAATAGAATTAAAAAAAGAATGTTCCATGGAAAATACCCGGGACATAATTTTAACTGTTATCCTATGATCCTTATACCATCGATGATCAATCATGGAAATTACAATTCTCAAGAATAAAATAAAAATGTGGTTGAATATAATGTAATATATGTACCCACTATATCATAATGTCAATTAAATAGTGTTATTGTGTAACCTCATAAGGATTTAGTGCTAAAGCACTTCCATCTCGCCCATCATACTTGTTCATTATCCACCCACAATGGACCACATATTGAAAAGTTTCATTCCTATAATATACGTATTTATGGGATGATTACTAAAAAAACTAATGCACAATTACACATACTTAAAGTGTAATCATATGAAAACACTATTGAGAAAGTGTTGTTTTCAACAATACATAATTTTATAAGGGGGAGATTGTTGAGAAACAATAATGTATCCCTTTATGATGATTTTGATGCTCACAAATATCCTTATTTGTTATTATAATGATTTTCTTGGAGTATATTTCAAGAAATTTATATTCCTTATATTCATATATTTGTAGAAATATTAAAGCACTTAATCTTCTAGGTATATTTGACAAAGTATTCAGAAATCGTTTTTGACATGTTATTGAAACACAGTTCATTCCCTACATTGAGAAGCATAACGTAAGGATGGATTGTAGTGTTTACTCTATGAGATATCAGAAAATTATGGTTAAAAAACCATACATTATCTTCAAAGTATGGAGGAAGGAACCTTATGTTTGGAAGAAACTCTATGTTTGGATGGAACCCTACATTTGGAAGGAAGCTTACGTTTGGGAAATTTTCAAATTATGGAGGAAGATCATTATGTATGTATGGAATGATAAGTTTGTTTCTTAAAATTATGGTTCATCATTCTTAATTTTGTAAACAAACATACATTTGAAAACTAAAGATAAAAGTATGGTTCATCAACCTTACTTTTATGAACAATTGTATGTTTGATTGAAAAGTATGGATTATATACCATACATTTGAGAGTTGAAGAGAAACGTTTGATATCAAACTTACATTAGAGATCAACCTTATGTTTGAGTTCAACCTTACGTTGTGAACCTTAAGTTTAGAGAATGTATGCTATGCAGTTCAACCTAACTTTTGACATCAGATGTTTAAATTAAGACTTTATTAAAGCAACAATTTTTATGCAGATAATCATGCTGATTTCAAGCCTAATTAAAAGCCTGATTTTAAAGTGAGTATCTGACTTATTCAAGGATATTTATTTGTGATTAAAATTATTTATTTAATAGGATATTTTCATGCCAAATTTTCAGGGGAGTTACGACTACTCATCTATTCAATATTTTGGATATCGCAATTCTAAAGGTGACTTTTTTGGATTTAAATTTAAAAGGAGAATGATCGCCTTTATTCTATATATACATGTATTATTTTGTATTATTTATATAGAAGGGAATTATTGAAAATAATATCTACTGTTATGAAGAGAGAGAAAGATCTGTTTTCTGAAGAAGAAGAAACCATATTAAAGATTTATCATATCTACATAGAATATCTTTTTGTAAATAGATTTTTGTTAAAGCTATAAATTTTATTTCAAGATCTATTGAAATTGGATCGACTCAGATCTACTTATACCTGAAGATTATTCTTTCTAAATACTAGGATTCATTAACAGTCAATTGCATGTTGTTGCAATTGTGAAGAACAACTGGAAAGTATTTTGAAGAATAAATAATCTTTTAGTTTGAGTAATCGGATTCTCATATTAATCTATGTATTAGGTTCTGTGTATGAACTAGAAGGCTCTATTTATCCTTAAACTTGTAAAGTTGTTAACTTCTTACACTCATTTGTGGAGTGGTCTGTTGATAAGAAGACCATATAGTGAAAATCACTAAGCTCGTAGAGTAGAACGTTGGAAGAGTGGACTAGGGGCCTTCTGTTCTCCGAAACACAATACATTGTGTGTCCTGTGCTATTTATTTTCTACTGCTAAATCTTGGATATAAAGATAAAATTACAGATCATGATTGCGCGAAGAAATTATAATAGACACAATTCACCCCCTTTTGTATATTTGGTATAACAAGATCCAACAATTGGTATCAGAAGAGGATATTTTGTCAAAGATATAATAAGCTGAATTTATTTGGATTATAAATAGTACAACGGATGATACACGAGAGGGTATTTCAATGGTTTGAGCTCCTTACTTCACTGGTGAAAATTATGGATGTTGGAAATCAAGAATGATCATTTATTTAAAAAAACCTTTCATTCAGAGTCTACTCAAAAATTATAACTCCCCATGTGATTCCAGAGAAACATGAAACATGGAGTGCTAATAAAGAAGAAGAGTACGACATAAACTCTAAATCTATGAATGTTATCATCTGTGGTCTTGGATAAGATAAATTCAACTGATAAATTCAACAGAGTATCCCAGTGGCCGACTGCTTATAAAATGGGGCAGACAATTGCAGTTGCTTATGAAGGAACTGAAAATGCCAAATGGATGAGGTATGCTACTACTGAACATAAATTCAATACATTCAGAATGTTTGAAGGAGAAATCATCACCCAAATGAATGGAAGTTTGATAGAGATTGTCTATAATAACACTACATTTGGATATCCAATCAAACAAGCTGATCAAGCCCTAAAAGTACTAAGAGTACTACCTCAAAGATGGAATGGAATTTCTGCTACTATCAGACAATCATATCCTATCAAGTATTTAACAATGAGAGAGATAATTGGAAATCTCATGATGTATGAGGCTGAGATGCAGGATGAAGAAAATGATAATAAGGTTCTAATCAAGAGAAAAGTAATTTTTTTAAATGTGTCATCTTAATGAAAAAGAAAAAAGCTGAAGAAAAAAGAATTAAAGGTGAAATCAGAAAGTTCTGATTCATCCAATTCAAATGTGGAACTGGTTCACCAAGCTAGAAAATTCAGTAAGTTTTATAGAAAGAAGAAAGGTTTTAAAAAGTATTTCAAAAAGGATGAAAATGATTTCATATTCTATGAGTGCTAGAAGATAGGTCATATCAGACCTGACTGACCTCAATTAAAGAAATACAAGAAAAAAATCTTCAACAGAAATGATTTCGAGTAGAAAGAGAAGAAGGAAATGAAATCTAAATGGAGTGTATCTAAAGACTCCAGCAGCTCATCGATATCTTATTCATAAGAAGAGGAATCAAATTTGAAAGCTAATATGTGCTTTATGGATAAAACTGATGAGGTACAATCCTATTATTCTTCTGAATCTAATTTGAATCAACCTATGCAAATAATAAACATGCATCCTACTGCAACTTTATTGAAGAAAAATATGATTCTTTATTTAAGAAAGAAAAGTCTTTAAAGAATATTCATATTGTTGTTTTAGGAGTGAGATATACTCTTCTAAAACAACATCTAGAATTACAGGAAAAATTTAACATAATAAATACAAACAATATAGATCATGATCCTAAAATAAAAACACTAAAAACTGAAGTATAAACATATAAAAGTATAGCAGTTATTTTTACAAAAGGAGAAAATACACTAAAATAAATTCTTGTAAAGAATGTGATTAAAAGGGGAAGATATGGAATAGGAAATAAAGGTGAAAAGACTAAACTTTACAAGAATTACATTGTGCTAAGTACTAGAAAAGTAATCTGTAACTATTGTGGTGAAAAATGACATCTATCTAAGAATTTTTACTTAAGGAAACCCCAGATAAGTATAATAAAGAAATCCTTTGTCTCAGAAAGTTTATATGATTATGTGGATTTTAGAAAAACAAAGCATGTCAGGATTCCCAGATCTTTACTGGCTAACACAACTGGACCCAATATAATATGGGTACCAAAAAAATCTATTTAAATGCCTTTGCAGGAAGCAGGTGACAGAAGCCAAACTGCCATATGGTATATGGATAGTGGATGATCCAGGCATATGAGTGGAAACTCATCCAATTTCAGAACTCTAACTCAAAAGGATGGTGGTCTAGTCACATTTGGTGACAATGCCAAAGGCAATATAATTGGCATTGGAAGTTTTGGAGATCCAGAAGTTGTCTCAACAATAAAGTACTCTATGTGCAAGGATTGAAACACAACCTGATAAGTACCTCTCAAATCTATGATTATGATTATAATTTTTATTTTTCTAACAATTATTGTACAGTTTTTAAAGATAAATTACATAAATTTACTGCACCCAGAACCGATAATGTTTATACCCTGGATTTCAATTCTTTTTGCAAACAACAAGTAAACTGCTTAACTGCTAAGATAAATGAATCCTGGATCTGGCATATGATAATTGGACATTGAAATGTATATTCTTTACATAAGTTCTCTAATAAAAAATTCATTTCATATTTTATTAGTCTCAAGTTTAAAAGTGATAGATTTCGTGATGCATGTCAACTTGGAAAGAAGCACAAATCATCCTTCAAATCTGTTAACAAAATTGCTACATCTAAACCTCTAGAACATATCCATATGGATTTGTTTGGACCTTCATTGGTAGCAATCTTGGCTGGTAAAATATATGTATATGTTTTAGACAATGACTATTCTATATTTACTTTGATTTTCTTTCTAAAATATAAAAATTAAGCTTTTACAATATTTGAATGTTTTTTCAAAATTGTTAAAAATTAATTTAAAAAAAAAAATTCATTAAGAAGCAATCATGGTGGAGAATTTGAGAATCTAGAATTCAATTATTTTTTATCAAATATGGGTATTAAATACACCTTCTCTACATCAAGAACACCTCAACAAAATGGAATTTTTGAAAGAAGAAATAGGACTATTCAATAAATGGCTAGGACTATGATAAATGACTTCAGTCTTCCTACCTATTTTTGGGCAGAAGTTGTAAGTACAACCTTCTATATAATGAATACAGTTTTAATTAGACCACTTTTCAACAATACACCCTATGAAATCTAAAATAATTGAAAACATAATGTATGTTACTTTAATGTTTTTGGATTCAAGGTTTACACCTTAAACACCAAGGAAAATCTTGGTAAGTTTGATCCAAAATCTGATGAAGGCATTTTATTTGGATATTCTGCTACTTCCAAAGCATATAGATTTTTTAATAAGAAGTCAATTATTGTTGAAGAATCAGTTCATGTGAAATTTGATGAATCTCATCCCATTGAGAAAAGAAAAGACCAAATTGATGAATATGACTCTAATGATAACATGAGACATGAGAAGTTGAAATTTGATTTCGAAAGAGATATAAATGAAATTCAGTCCAGTCCAGAAGAACTTGACACTGAAAAATCTATAAGTGTACTACCTAGACAGTCAAAAATCCTAAATAAACACCCTTTAGAAATTGTAATAGGATACTTAGACACCAGAATAAAAACTAGAAGGAACATATGAAATCTTGTTGAGTTTTCTGTCATTCTATCCCAATTAGAACCCAAGACTATAGAAGATGCCTTAGTTAATGAAAGATGGATGATATAAATGTAATAAGAACTAAACTAGTTCCAAATAAATGAAGTTTTGAATTTATTTGAAAGACCTCAGAACTACCTAGTTATTGGAATGAAATAGGTCTTTATAAATAATCAATATGATCAAGGAATAATAACTAGGAATAAAGAAATACTAGTAGCTAAAGGATATAATCAAGAATAAGTTATAGATTATGATGAGACCTTAGCACCTGTAGCTACATTAGAAGACATTAGAATCATTTTAGCCTCTGCATATCATATGAACTTTAAATTACTTTAGATGGATGTTAAGTTTGCCTTTTTAAATGGTTATTTATTGGAGGAAGTGTATGTTGAGAAACCTCATGGTTTTGAAAATTCAAAAAAACTAGATTTTGTTTTTAAAATTACTAATGCTCTATATATTCTTAAACTAACTCATAGAGGTTGGTATGAAATATTAAGTTCTTTTATTTTGGAAAATGATTTTACTGTTGGAATGGAAGATCCCACACTATTTAAGAAAACTGTCAATTGTATAATTTTATTAGTTCAAATATTTTTTAATGATGTAATTTTTGGTTCAAAAAATAAAACTATTTTTCATGAGTTTTTAAATTTAATGAAAAAAAGAATTACAAATGAGTATGATGGGAGAATTAAATTTCTTTTTAGGACTTAAAAATATTCAAAAAGATTTTTGAAATGTTTTGAATAAAAATAAATATATTACTAATTTACTAATGAAATTTGGACTTGAAAATATGAAGACATATACAACTACTATTTGTACTAATATAAATATTGATTTGGATGAAACTGGGAAATCAGTTGACAAAAAGTAATATATAGGTATGATTGGTAGTTTATTATATCTTATTATTATCATGATATATATAATTTATTCAGTATGTATTTTTGTAATATTTTAATCAAATCATAAGGAATCCCATTTAACTACTGTTAGAAGAATTTTTAGATATTAAAAAAACTATTTTTCAATATCTTCTCTATCCAAAAACGACTGATTTTAATTTAATTACATATCCAGATGCAGACTTTGGGAGTTGTAGATTAGATAAAAAAAGAAACTCAAGAACTTGTCACTTTTTAGGAAAATCCTTAGTATCATGGTCTAGTAAGAAACAACACTCAGTTGCCCTATCAAAAGCCAAGGCAGAATATGTATCTACTAGCAGTTGTTGTGCACAAGTTTTTTGGTTAAAAAACACTCTTATGGATTTTGGAATATGTTTTAATAATACACCTATTTTATGTGATAATACAAGTGATATAAATATTTCATAAATCATATTAATCATTCTAGGACTATGCATATTAATACCAGACATAATTTTCTAAGAGGCCATGTTCTTAAAAAGGATATATTCTTAGAATTTGTAACTACTTAAATTCAAATAGATGATATTTTTACTAAAACACTTCCCACTACATGGTTTGATTTTATTAAGGGTAATCTAGGTTTATTTATATTTAAATGAAGTTTTTTTGGGTTTAATTATTTGTTTTTATAATAATTTTAAATTTCTTTTCTACTGCTTTAATTTTTTTTGTTCTTTTCCTTCGTACTATTTTTTATTGATTTTTTTTGTTTATTAATTATATGTTTAAATAATGTAATAATTACTTTGTTTTTAATTACATGGGAATCAAGGATGTCAGAAACCATTTCAAATTACAAACCCGTTCATTTTCTCAAAAACCTTTGAAACCTCGAAAACATTTACCGCTCTTTTATCCCTCACTTGAACCTTCGAAACTCTAGTCCTTTTCGACACTTTATAGATTTACAAAAGAAATGGGCAAGACCATGAAAACTGATTATCCAGAGACTAGCACTTTGAAGTGGCAGCCCTCGGCCGGGAGAAATATTGTTCAATGAAAAGTCATCGATCTCGAATGGCTCTATCAAATGAACCCATTTCTAAAGAAAGCCCTAGATTATCATAACATAGAATATTCATTTAATAGATATTATACTATGTTTCTATATGAGTTAGAACATTTTCATTTCTTTATGTTGGTATAGTTTAGTCTGGGAACTAATGAGGATTTGATTGTTGCTAAGATTGAGGATCAATATTTTTCAATCTAATCTGTAGAAATTGCTCTAATTCTAAACTACCCTAATGAGGGATTTTTTTCATTTTGATTTAAATAATATTGGTGATTCTGTGCATAATTCAAAGGATATTATGTCCTTTTTGTTTGAAACTACATCTATAAAGAAGATGTTTGTGAAGTATTTATAACCTGATAAGAATATATTGGTTAAGTTTGTACAAACTGGAACTGCACCTAGAATGTCTTAGATGGAATGTATTATTTACCCAGATATGTATATAATGTTTTTACTAATGAGTGATATCAAATATAACTTTCTGATATACATGGTGAGGTATCTCAGTTACTGTTTCCAACCTGATGCAAAAATGATTTTTTGTCTTTTTGGAAGGTTCATCACGAGAATTCTGTTTTAGATAGATATGATAAGATTGGTGGATTCTCGAGTAAGATGCCACCAAAGTAATATCTTCAATGATGGTACATTGAGAAAAATTTGATATTTTTTGAGCAATATCAAAGGAATGCTGCTTCCTGTTGAAGTTGAAGAGGATGAAGAAAGTTATCAGGCCCAACCAGTAAAATAAAATGTAGGATTAGCTGGATCTAGATCCAGTGTTGTATCAAGAATGATCAGATTTGAGGCTGTGGATGCACATAAAGAAAGAAATTAGGAAGGAAGTAAATTCAAAAGGACTAGGAATCCTAATCTTGTTGAAGATCATATTTTAACATTGAATGTTTTAACATCTAGTGATCTTTTAAGTTATAAGTTTCTGAGAGACGATATACTTGAAGAGATGCTATAGGAAGAAATTGCTCAGGATAAAGTGACTCCACCAGTGGAGCAAGAAATTTAGGCTCAAGAACTGACATAAATAGAGGCTCAAACAGAAAATATAACAGAGACAGTAGTGGGGCTGATGAAGAACCCATAATAGAAAAAGAAGTTGAGACGATGCCTGGTGAATGAGAATCAGTGGCCCAAACTCAAATTGATCAAGTAGAAGTTGATCATGAAAAAAATATTTTGGAGAACCCAGTAATAGAGGAATAACATAAAGATGATGCTCATGAGGAGAAACCTCCTACACCTGTTGAAAATAAAGATGACAATGTTTCAAAAGTCTATACTGAGATATTAAATGTAAATTTTTTTGTTGTTGAGTCTAGGAAAGTCTTGGAGGAAAAATCTATTGAGAAATCAGTACATAGAGGGGATGATGAGAAATCAGATGCAGAATCTTTGCCCATTTTACTGTTGCATTCAGCTAAAACTGAGAATCAAGCAGAAGGTGCCTCTGATTCAGTAAATGAAGAAGTTGAAGAACTGTATAGGAAGTTGAACATTGTTGAATCTGAGAATGCAACTCTAAGGAGAGTATTTGGAAAGGAACATTTGAAATTTCAAATACCGAAAACTAGAAATGCTTCCAAATAGAAAGTTAAAAATTTTAAGAGAGATATGCTCAATGAAGTTGCAAAGTTGAAATCAGAAATGATGATGATGTTTTATTTGAAGGAGTTTAAATATTTCATGGAGACATAATTTGCTTCTGTCATAACCAGTGATTCCAATATATCAGGTACATCACCGAATTTAATCAGAATATTTTGTACTATTACAATGGTCATGGAGAATATGAATAAATAACTATAGGACTTAGAGTCAAACAATGCTACTTGTTTATTTATATTAGATAATTATATGTTTCTAGTTGATCAGTTGACTTCAAATGAACCAGGAACTAGAACTGTGCTGAATTAGTTCACAGAAAATTTGACTCTTTTTATGGAGTAAGAAGAAATGCATCATGAGTTTTTCAGAGTGAATATGATTGAAGATATTCATTTGAATCAAGAGAGCATAAATCTAATTATCTAATTGGGATATGGATTGATGAGAATATTGAGGGAATAATTAACAGAGACCAAGGAAATAGTTTAGAGGAGATGAACCCTATCTCACACGCTTACGCAACCTTGATTCCTGTTGTTTTTCATTACTATACTTGTAATTCTATTTTCAATGAAATATATTTACATCTCATTTTCATGTGTTATAATTTGTTTTACTATTCTGTTTATGATATAATTCCAGTAATCTGGATTCAGATATTGATAAACAGTTTTTCATAGAATTCACTTAACTTCATTGCTACATTAAAATATGTTATATTCCTTATTCTATTATTATTTTTGATTTCACAAAAGGGGAAGAATTTAGATAAACCCAAAATTTTATTTTAAAGGGAAAATTAAAATTTTCTTTTAAGCATTTTACTCAGGGGGATATTTTTTACTTTATAAAAGGAGATAAATTCTTAATTTTTTTATTTTTTTATGACTTTGGAAAACTCAATGATTGTTTTTGTTATAATAATTCTGTTAAAATTAAATATTGTTTTTATCTTGGAAAAATTATGAACTATATGTAATTAATTTTTTAAGTTAATTTCATGGGTTATTTCATGGGTTTTGTGATCATCAAAAAGGGGGATATTGTTCAGAAAGTGTTGTTTTCAACAATACATAATTTTATAAGGGAAATATTGTTGAGAAACAATACTCTCTCTCTTTATGATGATTTTAATGCTCACAAATATCCTTATTTATTATTATAATGATTTTACTCGAAGTATATTTCAGAAAATTTATATTCCTTATATTCTTATCTTTTGAGAAATATTAAAGCACTTAATTCACAATGTGTATTTGAAAAAGTATTTGGAAATCATTTTGAGAGTGTTCTAGAAACACTGTTCATACCCTACATTGAGAAGCGTAGCATAAGGATGGAATGCGTTGTTTACTCTATGAGATATCAAAAAATTATGGTTAAATAAATTTACGTTATCGAAAAATTATGGTGTAAGGAACCTTACATTTAGAAGAAACCCTACGTTTGGAAGAAACCCTACGTTTGGAAGAAACCCAACGTTTGGAAGGAACCTTAAGTTTGGGAAATCAACAAAGTATGGTAGAAGATCATTAAATAAGTATGGAATGATATGTTTTTTTCTTAAATATATGTTTCATCAACCTTACTTTTGTAAACAACCATACATTTTAAAGTTGAAGATAAAATTATGGTTCATCTACCTTAATTTTATGAACAATTGTACGTTTGATTGAAAAGTATGGATTACATACCGTACATTTGAGAGATGAAGAGAAACGTTTGAGATCAACCTTACGTTTTAGATCAACCTTAATTTTGAGATCAACCTTATGTTGTGAACCTTATGTTCAAAGAATGTATGTTATGCATTTAAACCATACTTTTGACGTCAGATGTTTAAATTTTGACATTATAAAAGCAACAGTATTTATGCGGATTATCTGGATGATTTCAAGATAGATTAAAATTATGAATTTAAAGCAACTCTTTGACTGATTCAATGCCATTTATTTGTGAGTAAAAGGATAGATTTAAGAGTATCTTTTCATGCCAAATTTTCAGGGGAGTTAAGACTGCTCTCCTATTCAAAATTTTGGATATCACGATTATAGAAGGTGACTTTTGTGGATCTAAATTTAAATGGAGAATGCTCATCTTTATTCTATATATAGCTGTATTATTTTGTATTCCATATACAGAGGCGAACTATTGAAAATAAGATCTGTGGTTATGAAGAGTGACCAAGCTCTATTTTATGAAGAAGAAGAAACATGATTAAAGATTCATCGAATCTTCATCAAATTTATTTTTGTGAATCAATTATTGTTAAAGATGTAAATTATATTTCAAGATAAACTGCAACTGGATTGAATCATATCTTCTTCTACCTAAAGATTATTTTTTCTGAATACTGTGATTCATCTACTATCAATTGTGTACTGTTACAATTGGGAAGAACGACTGGAAAGTATTTCTAAGAACAAATACTCTTTTATTTTGAATAATTGTTTTCTTGTACTACATTGTGTATTCGGTTCTGAGTATGAACCAGATTGAAAAAGGCTATGTTTAGCCTTAAACTTGTAAAGGTGTAAACTTCCTTCATTCAGTTGTGGAGTGGTCTGTTGATAAGAGGACCATATAGTGAAAATCACCAAACTTCTGGAGTAGAGCGTTGGTGGAGTGGACTAGTGGCCTTCTAATCCCCAAACCACTATACATCGTGCGCCATGTGCTATTTATTATCCTACTTTAAATCTTTGATATAAATATAAAAGGACAGGTCACAATTGTTCCATGAAATTATAATGGACACAATTAACCCCCCCACCCCCCCTGCTCTTTTGTATATTTGGTATAACCCGATCTAACAAACATATCATCTCCCTGCACTACAAATGATTTCCCTCAATCTTATAATTATACCAATGTTTCAATAACATAATTATAAGTCCAAAAATTATATAACGGTATGGGATTCCATTTGACTACTCCTGAATATTCAAATAGATTTACAATGTACAAACTAGGCCTTATCATTTTAAATAGAAACTCATTTATTTTAAGAAACAACTTTTACTTAAAGCTTTTATGTTCTAAATTCATTCACTATCCTTATAAATATAAACACTATGTTTTATGTACAATAAACCCTTCTCCCAATAAAATTATCCCCCTCTCTATGAGTGAATGTTAAAAAAGAGTGTGCCTATTTATATGTATATATCTGTATTAATATTTGTTTGAATGTCACGTTAAATGATCAAATTGATTGTAAATTCTTACAAGGGATCCTTGAGAACCAAACCATATTATTATACATTTATAAAAACAACACTAACTACTAAAATAACATTCTAATTTTTTTACATAATAGAGATAATTTTGAAAACCATTCAATCATTTAAGATGCATTATCATTCAACACAATGTTAAAAAAAATATTAACAATAGAAACTGATGAAGGATGTTTTAAAAAAGCATAAAAAACATGAAAAGATAAATATACATGATTTACAACCATTTTCCATAAAATAAAAAAATTATATTATAGTGAATATTCATTTTAAATCCTCAAATTAATAATTTTTTAATATTAAGGTAATGAAAAAAATGTAACCTATATTTAATAGGAAGAAAACTCTCAAGCTTTGATATTGGAGGTACTATCTCACAACAATGGGGCCTAAGATGCTCATTAGAAGCAAGGGAAACCCAAAAAAAAATATTCAAAAATAAAATTAGGCCATACAATAAAAAAGAACAAAAACATACCAAAACGGATGAATAACTAATAACCCTCGGTGTTTGTGACTAGAAACGCCTCAATCAAACCATACAAGCCCTTTGAACCATAAAATTTTGAATAATAGAATGTATATTTCCTTTGGGTTTGTCTATAGCAGAAGATATGTAGATGAGGAGAGAAAATGAAAGAATAAAATGGAAATATAGGTGAATAGTAGAAGTGAAACCCTTATCATTGAGGACCACATGCATGTATTCAAGAATAATGATAAGGAGATGAATCGAGAGAAGGGGTGTTTTGTATGGGATACCCTAAGCGAGCCACGGGCAACACAATAATTGGTTTTGGGAGAGGCTTGTTCAATTTAGTGGAAATGGAGGGGAAATTAAAAAAAATATATATTTTAATGTTCTATACAATACATATGGTTTGGATACATGGATTCCCAAACAAAGAACCAATTCTGCATGAAATTTAATAATGGATGGGGCTCCTCACACTATTAGGGTGGAAAGTTAGGAAACAATAGGTCAGCCATATGGGCAACTTTGAAAATGATATAGAAACCCTCATACGGTATATTTACAGTTTCAACAAAACATTAAATAATTGTACACATTTAATGGGAACAAAAAATTTATAATTTTTTTATGATTCAAATAAAAAATAATGAAATTGACTAAAGATAATTAAATAATTAGTAATAAAAAAAATTAAGTTTGAGTTTTTACACAACTAGTATCCTAATCAAAATTAAAATGGGGTTTGTGTATAAAAATCTTAGTTTTAAGATATTATCTTTATATATGGAACTGAAATTATATTTTGAGATATGGAATTATCTACTTCATCAATATGTGATAAATGATAATTTTTATCCATGTTTTCATTTATTTTTAGGAATATAACATTACCTAAATTTTAGATGATTATGACTTCATGTTTTTTATTAATTTATTCCATATATCTTATGACATGAAAAAGTTAAGATATCATTCACATTATGCTACTTATTATTTAGTATTTAAGAAAACACTTATTAGATTCATTTCACTAACAAACTCAAAATAGTACTATGTGTATTTTTAAATGAATTTATTGAAGGGATAAAACTTTTATCACAATGTTTTCATGCTGAATAATATGATTTCAAATTTGATGTATGTTTATAAAGAGTCTTATAAAATTGATAAAGTAATGGAAATGGAAAAAATATATTTTATTCTTTACCTGAAAAGTAACATAACTTCAAACTCAAGGTTTTTGGATTTAGGGTTGTTACAATGTAGGTTATCTTTGATGGTATAAAAAAATGAAATCTAAGTCATTAACCTCATATGTCGTATGAATATATTAATAAAAAAACCAATCAACCCAATGATATAAATAAACTAGGATCAAAATTAATCCCTTAATGGAGGAATATATTTTTATGGACCCTATCTTTTCAAACCCTAACATCGCATAACATATGCAGAATACTTAAAACATTATTCAAATAGACACCCAAAGGCCGTACTAGTATAGTGACTTTGGAAACATGGAAACATGAACACTAATACATAAATGAGATAAAATATTTCCCACTAGGTTCATATTGACTATAACCCTTCTTAGACATTTCAAAAACAATACATATCTTCATACCCTTAGGAAGGAAACATAAAAAGCAGTGAGATCAGATTATCTGTAAGGGTAAACCAAGGAGACATGTAATCATTATCATGATCATAGAGGTATGTGAACATGATCATGAAAATAGATTATCATACCTTGTATATCAATGATAATAAACATGAATCATGTCCTAAAGATTTGTAATTTATAATACATGAATCAATAGGACTTAATGAACAAAATCCATGAAATAATAACATGGTAATAAAACATGGAATTGTGGTAGAAACATAATAATATAATATCATTTCCATAGTATCCAAGGCATTGCTTCATAGACCATATTAATAGTATGGTTTCACTCCTCATACTTTCTTGGTAGTTATGGTTGACTCCCATGGACATCTTAGTAGCATGACTTTGCTCCTCATGCCTTCCCGGTAGTCTTGGTTCACTCCCCTGGCCATCTTTGTAATCAAGGTTCACTCCAATACCATCTTTGTTTGTCCAATTAGATATAAATATTTACCTAATTCATTGGTGTGAGATATTGGTCCCACCCAGATCATAATGAAATCATACATACATGTTCCAATAGATTGTAAACAATCATATCATAACCCATGAAATGAAATTTTTATTATAAACATGTTATCAATTCATAACCTTTGAAAAAACACAGTTTTAATAATCATTTCATCATAGTAAAAACCCATGAAAAGAATTTGGTATCAACATAATATAACCAATTAAGGGAAAATGGGTTTTATAAACGTCATTACATAAAATCATAATCAATTCAGTTAATTATTATGAATGGAAACATTGAATAATTTCCCTATAAATTAATAAGTATCACCTGTAGATATTATGTTAGATTGGAAAGAATTTTGAATGTTCTTATAAAAACATTTCTCTATAAAAACATTTATGACTTGAAATTAATTATTAAAATAGAAATTATTTTTTGAAAAACTTTTCCATGAAAATAATATTCATTGATCATTTGAAAATATTGTTTAAAAACATGATTATTGAAATAAAACATATTTCTGATCGAAGATAGAAATACCGTCATATTTTCCATAAAAACATTTTATAAATAATAATAATTACCAGAGAGTTGAATAATGGTACTAAGAAATAGATATAATTTTAATATTCATATGATAAGTAAACTATTGAGAATTATTGATAGATTTATGAAAATATTTCATAAATGTAAACATAATCATTAACAATCTTGAAAAGTGTTGAGATTGTTTCAATAAACAATTCCTGTATGTTAACATGGGATCACACACTCCATGTAGAAAAATGAAATTACATGAAGCTTATAATATTGGTCATAGAATTATATTCTTGACATAATATGTGTAATTTATGTATATACACCTCAAAAAAGAATTTAGGTGCCTAACAAAACCTGAGTCTCGAAGAAGGAATATTGGGAAAAAGCTATTTCACTGATTTGGAATATTTTTAAGCATTTACCTCATTAATGAAACATCATTGAATAGATATATAAATACCCACATATTTTATAATAATAATCATAGAATACATTTAGGGATGTATATACACAACATAAAGTAAAAGAGTGTTGTCCTAGGCAAGTATCTCACAGAAATAATGTGTGATTTGAAATTTCCCTGGAGTTGTTTCTTTAATCTCTTCATACTCATACAGTCATCCACTAAAATTCATATATGTTTACTATACATATTTTATAGAATAATATTATTATATATAATACCATTTGTTTTATTTATTATGAAATTATATTACCTTCTTGTTTATAATCATATGTGAAGGATTCACTTCAGGTAATATCTACATTGTTCTTTGCATGTGTCTTAATTTGTTATATCAATGGTCCTTATACATATAACATGAATTTAAGAATGAAAAACATGAAATAAATATCATTTATATACATTATATGTGTTTTATAATAACATATATTATATAAGTATGAAATTGGATACACTGTTCATGGGGATGGTATACCATACGTACGCATGAGTGATTTTTCAGTTGTTATTTTCATTTTGGGAGAAATATGAAAAATTAAATATATGTATATATGTATATAATATTATTAAAATATAAATATTATGTTATATATATCATATAATTTCACTAATCTCATCCATTATACATTCCATGTAATGTGTGAACGAATCACGTCGTTTTGAGGTGGTGGTAGTCCATATTTCTTCAAACGAAATTATAGTATATACACTAAATGAAAATTAAAATGATATGTGTAGTTAAAGTAATAAATATACTTCAATACATAAGAAATATAATATATTAAATATAAAAATTGAGTTTCCATCATAATTTCCAGCATTAGAGGTTATTAGAAAAATAATCAATCATCATTTATTGAGGATGTAGTTCACCAAACACATAAATAGTGTGTTCCTTACCAATAAAATGGATGTTTGTGTAAATTTAGGGTAACCAATTTGTATAAAACATCATATTATATTGATAATACTTTTTAAACAATAATTTAATAATTATAGTGGAGGGGTTAAGAATGAAAATAATTTAAAAGAGAATAAGAGAAGTCATTACCTCTTAATCAGATAACCCCTTTTCGTTTTTGACCAAGGGATTATTTGGGTTTCTTTATATCGAAGGAGATTATTATAGGAGAAATTTTGGGAGGTTTTGAATTGTATTTGGTAGATCTTGACTGAACATATTTGGTTTTATAGGTGTGATGAATTCGGGGATATGGATTCCTTTTTAAGGAAGGGGGAGTTCCACTATTGAAAATATTTGATGATTGAATTCAACCCATGTTTTTCATATTTAATATGGATCCAATAATGATACAAAGTATAAAAAATGAGTGTAGGGTCTAAATATTTCAATAAAATGATTTATTTACTTGTTTTTAGTTCACTTTTTGTCTATACTGTTATGGGTTAGTCCTTTAATAAGCTCAATTAAACCTTAATCATTAGAATTAAATTTTATCACTGTCACTAATCCTTTTGATCAAAAAATAAGTTTATCATATAAGACATAATAAATTATTTTTATTAAAAATATAGAATTAATTTTTCCTAATCATAATCTCAAAAGTTGATGAAATTAATTTTAAATTAATCCTATAGTCCGGTGGACCATATCGGTTTCTGAAGTAAAAACATTCAAAAGTTTGCTAATTCATTATTCCCGTGTTCATATTAAAATTGATCTCAGTGACATATCATTTACTAATTTATAAAAATATTATCTAATTAAACTTTGAAATAAATTTAAAATATAATTTGACATTATAAATTAATTATATGAAAAAGAAAGATTGAATTAAAATCTGGTATTTTCACTATTCCTCAAAAAATTATGTTTCTTGGAAAAATAAAACAAATAACCCTAAGATAATTTATACATTACATATTCGATGTGTATGTGTATATTATCAAATTAAATTTCTATATGGGTCTAGAATTTATTTTATTATATTTCATAGAAGGGCATTAGAAGGAGTTCATTTGATAAATTGGTATTTTTAGACACATATAAGAACGATAAAAAATATATATATTTCATTATCAATATGTTTTATTTATATAAAATAATTATAAAAAAACATTTCACAATGTAGTTGCTACTATTCATATAGCAATTCTTAACAAATAGATAATAATTATGTCATTTAAGTAATTATAAAAATAAAATAATGTTTTGTAGAATCATTGGCATTGCGTGTAATGTAATCTAAGTCGATGTTACTTGTAATGTACACTAAGTTGATGTTCCATGTAATTTATGATGATTTGGTTCCATGTGAATGGAATGTTTGACTTAATGCATTACAATACAAAAATGATAATTTTATTTATTTGAGAAAACGGTCCATAAAAACTCAAGGTGTTACAGTCTACTGCCCTTGGAATGAATTTCAACCTCAAAATTTGTAAATTTGATATAGAAGTTAGGATAATTATGCTTCATATTATCCTCAAGATCCCATGCAGCTTCCTCTAATAGTTGATTTCTCCACAAAACATTAACCAGTTAAGTTGTGTTGTTTCATTGATCTTTATTTATACTATCCAAAATTTCAACTTGTTGTTCCTCATAAATAATATTCTTCTCCATAGGTATAAATTATGAGTTTATTACATGTGAAGGGTCATGTATGTACTTCCTCATTAGAGATTCATAGAACACATCATGGTATTTAGAGATATTTTGAGGAAGTTCCAAGTGATAAGCTACCATCCAAATATGATCAAGAACCTCAAAGTAACTGATATACCTAGGGATTAGTTTCCCATTAATTATAAATCCCTAAACATTATTTGATGGTGATATTAGTAGAAAAAATTTTCACCAACTCAAAATGTTAGATCCCATTATTGGTTATCAGCATAACCATTCTACTGACATTGAGCTTCCATGATATTGTACTAAATTACTCTATCCTTCTATGCCCTTTCTTCGGTGATCTCAGGACCCAATATATTTGTTTCTAAAACTACATCCCATCATGTTTTAGATCTACCTTTAATACAACATATTGATTTATAAGGCTCGATATGAATTTTTTTAGTGAAAGATATTGTTGTAAGAAACCTCAACTAGAGGAAGGTGTTTATCCCAACCAATCTTGAGATATAACGAACTATATATGAACATATCCTTTAGGGTTTAAATTTGACTTTTAAAGTCACCATTAATAGGAGGATGATAAGCTGTGATAAAAATCAATTATGTGTAAATTGATTGCTGAAGACTGTGCTAGAAAATTGAGGTGATCCTCATATCCCGATTAGATATAATAGAATCGGTTACCCTATGAAGCCTTACCACTTTCATAATGTATATCCTGTAATGTTGATTCCATGAGATGTATTCTCTAATAGAAATAATAAGTGACTACATAATAAGGTGATCAAATACCTACCATATAGAATAACACCATTTTAGGGTTTTTTTAATTCTAATGAGAAAATCCATATTGATCTTCTATCATTGCCATTTGGATATTAGTAATGGGTGAAACATCCGCTTTGAATTTTTTCATTCATAATTAACTTTTTGAATAGAAAGCAACGATATACAAACTCTATGATATCTCTATTCATGAAATCTCACCAAATGTATTATTTCAATTCCATAAATATCACCATACTTCGTGGATTAATAGATAATGATGAATAATGAGCTTCCTTTAATAGGTCCTTCTTCAAATCTAGTATTGAAGGAACACATATATTGTTCCTAAACTATATCATATGGATCAAGGATAAACTCAATAAAATTTCTAACTTTCTTTTTCAGATCTACATCATCCTTCTGTGCCTCCATAATCTCCACATGGATAGAGGGTTGGACATTAATTTGAGAAAGATATGATTTTCCAACTTCTTTAATGATTTCTAGCTCCATATTTTGTTAACCTATATTTATGGGAGATTTTTTTACCCTCACCATGGACATGCTAGCATGAACCATTTAACAAAAATCATCAACCACTTTGTTTTCTTTCCCATGGAGGTAATGTATTGAGTAGTCAAAATCCATTAAAATCCCCAACTATCTTCTATATCTCATATTAAACTCATTAAATGTGAATATATTTTTCAGAATTTTTTTATTCATATATATATATATATATATAATTATATAATTATTTTCAACTTATAGATAATTTCGTCATATCATTAATGAAAAACTTACCGCGGATAATTCCAAATATTGAGTTGGTAAATATTTATCTAGAATACTAATCACTTATGAGTAACAATAGATAACGATGTTATTATGCATAATAAAACCTCCTAATACATTCATGGATGCATCGTTATATAATAAAACCCTTCTCCACTATAGGGTTACATAAGCATAGGTGCATTGACTAACTTTATCTCTAGTTCCTTGAAATTTTCCACACATTCATGTATCTAGAATAACGTAACACCTTTCTGAGTTAACATAGTTATAGTACCAGATAATCATGATAAATTATTCATAAACTATTGACAATATCTATCTAAACCAAGAATGATATGGATATAAATCACGGTGGATGGTCTTAGATAGCATTCAATAGCCTTTTTCTGTGATGGATCTTCTTCCATACCATCTCTTAAGATTATGTGACCCAAAAATGGAAAACCTTTTTTAGCTAATATTAAAACTTTAAATTTATTTCATATAGATTATCTTTTCATAGGTTATTTAGTAAAATTCTCACATAATATTCATGATATTACTTTCTATTTTAATATATAACAATTTCATCTTTAAAGACTACCACAAAGTAGTTGAGGTAATCTCTAAAGACTCTATTCAATAAATCCATGAAAATATTAGGGGAATTAGTAAGAACAGAATAAATTACTATATATTCATAGTGTCCATACCCATTATGGAATGTCATCATGGGTATATCATATTTATTTACATTCAATTGATGATATCCATAATGAATATCAATCATGGAAAAGTATTGAGCTCTACATAGTTGATCAAACAATTCTTCAATACAGCGAAGAGAATTCTAATTCATTATTGTAATACTTTCCATCAACTAATAATAAATGCAGTGTCGCATTTATCCATCAATTTTGTTTATAGAAAGAATAGGTGCCCCCAGGTTGACACACTTGGTCAAATGAATCACTTATCAAGTTTTTCAAGGAGTTTATTCATTAATTCTTGCAACTCAATTGGGGCCATTATATAATGAGTCATTTGTATTGGTGTAGAATATGGTATGATTTCTCTTTAGAACTAAACATCATTTTTGGGTGGAATATTAATAGTATTATAAAATTATTTAGTTATGAAATAGTGGGTGGATCCAGAAATAGATTATACATTAGTAGCTATAGATTGGATTGTATGTGTACCTTTAATCATGTCGTTATCACACCCCTAAACAAAAATAGTGACTGTATGTGATTTCACCCTATCCCTCGGCACAATAGGTTATTGACATCATTCATCATCACCATCCCATGCTTTAGCAAATTGGTTAGAATAATTCCCATTCTTCTTATATTTGTAGCACTGAATTGTGTGAGGTGCGTCTTGTGCCGATTTTTTTTTTCATTCACTATATTAGCCAACATTTCACATAATTTCAAAAATAATAAACCCAATTCCCTTCCCTACAACATAAAAAACATTTTTTTGGAATTCTTAAGGAGATTTACTCCATTTTTAATCCCACACATTGATCATAAAGAAAATATCATCCTCGTCTCTTCATTATTGTTAGATTTTCCATTAAACTCTATATTAATTTTCTATCAAATGCAATGATGTTCAAATGTTGACTCCAACCGTGATTTCAACATTTATTACACAACGAACAATCTCCTCATAAATACAAATCTCTCTTATGGACAAAACCCTTCCAATACTTTTCATTAAGTCACTAATGAAACTATCTACTTTACATTTAGGTTAGATCATAATTCTGGATGTATACCTCAAATGTCTACTGAAATTTTCCTCCTAGGTACCAACATCTTCATCATCCCTTTACATAAACTCCAGATATATATTATGCAACATGGTAAAGAGAAACCATGGAATGAAGTTATTGAAAAATATATTCTTAAAATCATCCCAATCAATGGATTAAATCTCATCTTGGTGCCTCATGTTATTGATTAGTATCCACCACTTGTCCTCATATCTTTCTAATAGGTAAATAGCTAGAATGAATTTCTCATGATCTGAAAACTGGAAAATAGATAATATATTTTTAGTAGTTTTGATCCATTGTTTAGAAACAAGTGAATCATAAGACCCTATGAAAGAATTGTGATGTTTCCTCATGAAATAATCAATGAAATTTTTTTACCTCCTTTTATAATTTGAAATTCCACCTTGATTCATAGATTTAGAAAGCTGTGTGATCATAGAAACAATATTTTTCATTACAGCTCACATAGAATTAATTTTATTAAGAGAAATATCATGAAATTATTTTCATAGTCACCAATGACAAGATTCCTTTGAGTTCAATCCACTGAAAAAAAACAAAAGGCAAAGATCAAGAAATATCTATCATAATGAGAATCCATATATTTATGGAAAATAACTTATTTGATGTCTATCTTATGAAACCTTCCTCAATATCTAATACCTTTAGTTTATAGTATGTTATTCCTAGAAAATTAATAATTAAATCCTTAATAATGGTTCATAAAAATTTTATGGATTCCCAAATAATATCCCCGAGTAGTGTGAAACAAGGATTGAAGCAAGACCTATTGTCGTGTACCATATTACCTAAAGTCATGTTTAATACATATTGTTAGTGTTGTTTCCCCTAAGTATATATGTGCCAGAGCCACATCCACTTGTAGTATCCAAACAAGAATGTATTTCTAGGAAACCACTTACTCTATGATTTAAAAAATTCTAAGCCATTTTATTACACTTTTTTATTTACTTATACTTGTAATTATATATTTCCATAGAGTTATCACTATGGTTTAATCATCCTCATTTCTAAAGGATAATTAAACATTTTATATGATACCAATAATAGAGACCCTTAATTTTAAAACATTCACATTACATAAGATTTTGTAAATACTCAAAACATCATAAAAATAAACTCTCAAACACCGTACTAGTTTAGTGAATTCAGAAACATGTAAATATGAAAACTGGTAAATAAATGAGCTACATTATATCCCACTAGGTTATTTTTAACATTAAACCTCTTATACACATAGAATATAATACACATCTTCATAACCTGGGGATGGAAACATAAAAAGGATGAGCTCATATTCTAGGTACTGGTAAACAAGGGACACATATAAGTATAAACTTGATAATATAGGTATGAGAATGTGATCATGAAAATATAATATCATACCTTGAATATCAAATACCATAAAAAATAATCATGTAATATAGATTAGAATTGAATTAGACATGAACCATAAGTAAATAATGAACAGAAGACATGAAATCATAACATATTAATAAATCATGGAATTTTGGTATACACATAATAATATAATATGATTTCCATAAAATTCAAGGAATCACTACCGTAACCTTCTTAGTGGTATGGTTTTACTCCCCATACCATATTTTTAGACATGGTTCACTCTCATAGATTACGTAGAAGTATGATTTCACTCCTCATATCATCTTCACAGTAACGGTTCACTGACATTCCTATCTTAGTAGTCATTTTTACTCCCTAGACCATCTTAGTCTATCTAATGAGATTTACAATTTTACCCAATGCATTGGGGGGTGATACATGTCCCAAACATCTCATAATGAAATAATACACCCATGCTATACACTATTATAAATAATAATATTATAACTAGTGAAATGAAATTGTTATTATAAACATGTAATAATATAATAGAATGTGTAAAATGAAAGGTATCAAAACCATTTCATCATAAATATAACCCATGAGAAGAACTGGGATGCAAATGAATATAACTCTTAACAAAGAAATGAGTTTCATAAACATAAATCCATAAAATCATAATCCATTAAAATAAATAATATGATTGAAAATAATGAATAATTTCCCTATAAATGCATGAGAAACACCAAAAAATGCTATCTTAAATGAGAAATAATTTTTAATGATATTTAAAAAATATTTCTTGAAGAAAATATTCTTTAGGAATTGAAAAACTCATTTTAAAATATCAAAAACATTTGAAAAAAATTTTCCTTAAAAATTATAATCAAGGATATTTGAAAAAAATTTATTTAAATCATTTTTTAAAAACGTGATTTTTGAAATAAAACATATTTATGACCAAAGAGATAAATGCATTCAGATTTATCTTAAAAACATTTTCTTAATTATGCAAGTAACAAAGTGTGAAAAATGGAACTAATTCATGGATATAACTTTAATAATCATAGGATAAAGAACCTAATGATCATTCTTGAGATACAGATCACAATATTTCATTAAAAGTATGCTTAATCCTTAACAAACTCTAAAACTGATGAGATTGTTTTAATAAACTCATACTACTTGTTAATGTCGGATCATAGTCTCCATGTATGAAAGTTAAATTATATTAAGATTAAAATATCAAAATAATAGTTATATTCTACTTATAATTTGGATAATTGATGCATATAAACTAGAAAAAAGAATTTAGGTACATATGAAAACATGAGTTCAAAGAGGGGAAACTGTGACAAAACATACATACCAATTTCGTAAATTTTGGAACATTAACACCATTAAATAAAGATTATATAATGGATATATAAATAAAAATTCATATAATAATAATCATAGAATAAAATTATGGCCAGTATATAGGCAACATAAAATTGAAAAGGGGTGTCTAAGGCATGTGTCACAAATAAATAAAGGGTGAGATGAAATTTACTATACCTTTTGTCTTGAATCTCTTCGAACATATAAAATATTCTAGTAAAATAAATGTAAGTTTATTATAAATCATTTATAGAAACATATAATTATATATAATACCATATACGTTTTATTATGACCAAATATTACCTGTTTCTTAATAATCATATGTGAAGGTTTCACTATATCTAATATCCCCTTTGTTCTTCGCATGTTTATTAATTTGTTATATAAATTGTCCTTATAGTTATATCATGATTTAAATATCGGAAAAATGATATAAATAACATTTATATAAGATATATGGTAATTTAAATAATTTATTGAGTATATAAGTATGACATTGAATACACTGTTTAGGGAGATGGTAAGTTATACGTACATATTAATGTTGTTTCCATTTTTATTGTCATGTTGAAAAAAATTAATAAAATGAAATATATGTATACATGTATAAAATATAATTATAGTATAATTATAATTTTATATATATCATATGTGTTCACTAGACATATCTTTGTTACATTTTATGTAGTGTGTGAACAAATTACATCGCTTTGGGGGGTGACAGTCACCATTTCCTCAAACAAAATTATTGTATTTCCACCAAATGTAAAGTACAAAAGATATGTGTTGTAAATGGAATAAATAAGTTTAAATGCACAATAAATATAATATATTAAATATATAAAAATATTTAACATTATAATGTCCACTATGAGAGGGGGTAAAGGAAAATTGAACAATCATTGTTTAGTGAGGTGGTAGTTTGCCTTACCAGTAAGAAGTGTGTTTGTTACCCATTAAATAGAGGTGTGTGTAAGTGTAGGTATAAAACATAGAAAAATAATAATATTATATTTAGAATAAAATTGATGTTATACAATATTTTAACAAAAATAGTGGATGGGTGGAGAAAGAAAATAAAAAAATAGCTTGAGGGAAGACATTACATCTTAATCTGGTAATCCATTTTGGGTTTTTCCAAAAGGATTCATTGGGTTAACTTCTATCCAAAGGGATTAATCTAGTATGAAGGGAGGAATGTTTGGGTGTTTATTGGTAATATAGTGGCCTAAATAATTTTTTTATAGAGGTTTGAAGAAGATAAATAGGTTGTGGCCTATTATAATGAAGGAGGAGTTTTTTATAGATATTTTCAAAGAGAGTTAGACCCATCTTTTTCATGTTGAAAGTGGATCCAATAATGATAAAAATTTGACAAAATGGAATATAGGGTCTATATATGGATAGAAAATGGATTTTGGACATTTATATAGGTATTTTGGTCTTTATGGTTATGGTTTAGTCATTTATTAAGCTTAATTTAACCTTAATTATTGAAATTAATTTTAATCACATTTGCTAATATTTTTGATAAAAAACTAATATGAACATACTATATATTATAAATTCTACTATTTCCAAATAGGGATTCCATTTATTAAATTCTAATAACATAATTGGAAGAAATTAATTTAAAATTAATCCCATAGTCGGGTCGACAATGCCAGTTTTTAAATTAAATACATTCAAAAGATATCTAAGTTTTTTACCAATGTTCAAAGTGAAATTGATCTAATGATCTAAAGTTTACTAATTTATAAAAATATTATATACTTAAAATTTTAAACCAATGAAAAATATAATTTATCCGTATAAATAAATTATATTTAAAAGTTGTTTTGAATTAAAATCTTAAATCTTTAAGAATTCCTTCATTTACGATATTTCCCAGAAAAACCAAAAAATAGGTCAAGGATAATTTTTACCTTATAAATTTAAAATTGAGGTTTATTTTCATATAATAATTTTAAAAATGTGGATATATTAATTTTATTATTTTTCACTAAAAGACATTAAAATCATTTCATTTGACCAAATTGTATTTTTAATGTTATAAGGACATTTCCACATATTATATATAAAATTATAAATATATTTTATTTATATAAAAAATTATTAAAAATATTTCAAAAGTTGTTATTACTATTCTTATAACAATTTTTAACTTCTATATTTTAATTTTCTCATTTAAATAGTTATAAGAGTAAAATGATGTTTCATTGAAACCTCCGCATTTGATGTTACATAATCCAAGTTGATGTTTCATGTAACATATGACGAGTTGATTTTATATGTGAGATACACTGAGCGTGTTCCATGTGAAAAGAATGTTTAAATTAGTGAATTATAGGATATAAGTTAAAATAAAATATATTTTTTGGAAAAATTTCCATAAAATCTAGTGGTGTTATAATATCTGGAATGTAAAATTCTCTAAATAATAATAAAAAAACAAAATCATGAGGTATAAGCTCCAAAATCCATCCATATCTCTATGTTACTAATGGCCAAATCAGTCACTCAACTAAAAATAGAAACCAGAATGATGTTTATATATATATATATATATATCTGTGTGTGTGTGTGTGGCTATAAAAAAATGCTTTATATGACCATGAATAAGACCTCTCCTAAAACGAGAATGTTATAATGTAATTCATTAGAAAAGAAATTAGAACTAACAATCACCTTCCATGTCATCTACCAACCGGCCTCACCAATGCTCACTCACTCAATCATGCATCAAAAATATTTAGATAGTAACATAAAATATAATAAAATCCTCTATATGATTACTTACATACTACGTATCCACACTGACACATTAATATTAAATGTCATGAGCACCAATCCATTATGTATATATAGATAAAATATGGGGAGCGTCATATCCCTACCTATCCTAGCTTTATATAGGGTGAAAAATATCTTGTTGTCATATATAACACAATATCTATAACAAAAAAATCCATATCCAAATAGGAAATTAATGTCTATACTATTAATGTATGGTGAAAATAAATTAGATCCACCTCATTCCCTCATCCAACCATGTAGACCCCACTATGCATACTAAATAATCATCAAATAATCATCACATCCATATCCAATATAGTATGGTATCGTGAACATAATAAAAGTAAACCTCAAGATATATTCCTTGTAATGGAATGGACCCTACTAGTCTATTAAATTTTCAAATCCTTATGGTCGACGTATCCTGGGGACCATCGGTGACACATTTAAGAGTTTTCCAAATTTCAAGGTGAACAGAATGTTGCACCGATGTGCACCGGTGGCACCAATCGACAATAGTTCGACACTGACTGGTGCCAGGGCGTTGGTGCTTGGGTGTTAGTGACTCAACCAATGGTGATTCATTTCCATCATCTCCTGTACTTTTTAGTTTATCTATAGTAACACCATTTTTAAAGTAAAAGTGTTTAAATACCCCTTTCGAAGTGGATTATGGCTCGTAAAAGGTATTTTCTAATTCCCCAAAGAGTCGGGCGACCCTTGAATTACCAAAACATGTGGCCTTTTTTTCGGTGTCAAACCATTTTCCATGTTTTCCAGTCACCCATGTCTTATTGTTAGGCCCATGTTCTGTGTTTTTCTCCATTTAAATGCAATATATCAACTCGTATCCGTCCGCTGGTTTATCTCCACCATTAGTGAGGGGGATTATTAATTCTTAATTAATTCCAACATATGAAATTGTCGATCCATGTGTTCAAGTCACGATTCAACTTTTGTGTACTTCTAAATCGTGTCCTTTATTTTATGATCTTCCCCTTCTAATGTTAATCTCCTCACTTCCTTAATTCCTTTTACTTCTCTTCATGTGCCTCAAGACTTCCAATCGAGATGAGTCATGTTCCCATAATGGATCCCTTCCCGGTGATTCCTTCCTCCATGTCATGTCATCCTCTTTTTTGGGCCCTAGGAGGAATCCTCGATCATTAATCATCCTAGTAGGGGTTCTTCCTCCATCGCTATTTATTATCCATTATGTGGGGTGGGTATGGTGATTTTCCCTTAGGACATAGATGAAACCAAATTTAATAATGATAATAAATAGACATTAAAGAATTAAGGGGTGGGGAAAATGATGTTTTTGTTATGTTATATCATTGCTATTATGTTTTTAATTGTATGCTCTCATGTCCATTGAAAATCGTGGTCTTTGGTGGTCCTTATTACGTACTAATGAAGCTATGTTTTCAGGATGATCTTATGGTTGAATAACTGTAACATGGAAACTGATTAATCACATAAACATGGATGATTATACGGATTCTCGATGAATTATAATCCTTGTGTTATCACCCTTGTTAAAAAAACTGAAAGAAGGAACATAACGATTGGTGATAGCTAAATACAAAAACTTCTTTTCTCTATTCTGATGATATGAATGGTTGTTCTGTTTTGATGCTTTGTGGGGTGATGTAGATTAGAATTGAATATTTGGTTGAGAGTTAGTTGGATTTTGAATCTGAGGTAGTGTGGAGTTGGTGGTAAATTTTCTAGACGTGGTATGTGGGGGCTTTTTTTGGGTCCATTAATTCAGGGGATCTCACATGATCAAATTTTTATTTGGTTATTTATTATGGAATTGAGACTGAATGATTAAATACCTCCTTGTTTGTTTTATTTGAGTTGTTGTTTTTGTTTGTGGTTATGTCTATTAGTTTCCCAATAGTGATGAAATATTTGAATGGAACCACTTTAACATGATAACAAGAACAGGTACAATGAGGAACTTTTTTCCAGAAATGGGTTGTGCTCTAGTTGTGGTTCTTGTGTACTTGGGCCTCTAGGGGTAACAGTGACTGTTGATTTATGCAGGCTGGTTGATGGTTTCATGACACTTTGGTTGGTATGAGTGCTTGATTACCTATATTTATAAAATTTAGTTCTTTTATTTCTTATACACACCCACCCATGTTGATCACTTTGTACTGAACACCCCTATTTCATAGGGGAGGGTGTTTTTCCCCATATTCAAATGAGTGGATGGTTATTAGATCTTTTCTACTCCCCCTCATAGGTTTCCCAAGAATCTTTGGACTAGATGTAATGGCCTGAGGTTTATTATAACCCTTAACTCTTTGGGAAGGGTTTCTTGTGGTTGGTTTTCCTAGGTTTGTGTGGTTTGGTTATTTCCAAAGTGTCTTCAGGATGAGGCCAATGTGTATAAAGGTAAGAGGTGTGGTTGTGTTGGACTAGGTGTTTGCGGGTATAATGTGTGGTTTTGGAGGCCTAGGTGATTATGGGATTGAGAAATGTGCGGTTGGGATGGAACATATGTTTTTTGTTGGGGGCGGAACTGGGACTGCAATGGGATTTGTGTGGGAGGTCTGATGCATAGGATGTTCTAAATAAACAGTGAGAAATTAGTGTAGGGTACCCAAATATCATTGTGCTATTAATATTATTTTACCTGACATGCATTATTTGGTGTGTGCTCCTTGGTGAGGCTTGGTGGATAAATTTCTTTGTTATGTGTTTTGGTTACCTCTATTTCTCACGGGGCATTAGAATGCCTCTCCACTTTTTCATTAGAGCTTTTGGTTTCCCTATTTAGTATACTTGTATACTCAAACTACATATATAAAAATGCATTTAGCTTTCCAGGATGAATTTTAGGACCATTTCATACCTTACTAGGTTGGGAATCAGGATAGTTGTCGTTGCTAATTATATTTCTTTTTGTACTTTTGATAATATTTTTCTTGTACATTATATCAGTTTATTTTGAACATGCATGTGGGGATGGACTTGTGGAATTAATTTTAAATATAGTCCTTGGTGTTGCAAGGAATTACTATCTTATCTCCTAAACAAGTTCTATAAAAAAGGTAATTCCATCCATATTATGTGATATTCTATAGACATGGTGATAGTTGCCACTTAGGGGGCCTATTAAAGGATGGACTCGAGGGATCATTATCTCTCCTTCAACTAGAATATGGAAGGGTCTGGCAATTTTTTGTTCCTTACCTCATCTTGTAAAAGTCATGTCGTGATATAATTTTATTAGAGGGATGATGGATGAGAGATAGAATGGTGTTTGGTGTTAGGCACAGTGATTACTACATGGGATTATAGGGAAACAATGTTAGGACATCTGGGTTTAAGAAACATGCTAGGGAAGACTAGTAAGGACATGTGATTTTAGGTCCCCCTATGATCTAATGCAAGGACTCAGTATCTACTAAATGACCAAGCATGGCTATAGTGGTTATAGGATAGAGAACCTAAAAAAGGTACATTCATCATAATGACATGTGTTCATGTGTTTCATGGATGTTTTGGTAATTTAAAATAAAAAAAATTAAAAAAAATAACAAGAATGCTTCACCCTACTTGGGATTAAGAGTTTTTTGTTTTCCTTTTCCGCATTCACACCCAGACGTCATCCAAGAGAAGTGTATTCAGTTGAGGCTCAGTAGGTTGATCAAGTTTATCAGAGGAGGGATGATCAAGAAGAAGAGGTGGACGAGTGGCAGAAAATGCTTCATGCTTTCCAGTGATAGTCTCTCAGAAAATACGAGGGCAACATCTCGGACATGGAGACAAAGATCTAGAATGAGGATATGGTGATCGTTTTCAAATTGATTTGGGCTCCAAAAAGTTATTGGGACCCTCTAGACATAATCTTGAAGCCAAGAATGGGGCATCAGTGATGGACCCTTTATCTCATGTAGATAAATGAAGCTAAGGTTTCGTGGACTAACTTTGAGGAGGAGTTCCAGGGAGAATTTTTTCTTCCACGATGAAGGATGAAAAGAGGTAAGAGATGCTCCCCCTCTATAAAGGGAGTTTGTGAGTATAGGAGTTGGGGTTCATGTTCAAAAACCTCCATCGTTGCACTCTATACCTCTTCCCATATGACAAGTCATGGGCAAGACACGTAGAGGATGCACTCTGACATTCTCTTCAGTATGTGGTTACTCCATTGACCATACTGAGATACTTGGACATTTAGAAGAAGGATGAATTAGTAGAGATTATGAACATGCTGGGAGGTGTTCCATGAGGGTGGATCCATTTGAGTTCATCAAATGGTAATATCGTCAGTAGTAGGACTCCAGTATCAGTGCCTTATAGGTTTCGGTTGGCGGGAATCAGGCCTTAGTAGTTACATTTCTAATATCCCAGTCCTAGTACTTTTTCAATGGTCCTTGGACAAAGGTGGTTAATTGTGGAAGGCGTGGGCACCTTCAGTATCAGTGCCCTATCTGAGTGTAGTACAGTGGGTGTGAGAATTAATAGTATGCTCCTCAACAACCTTAGTTTCAAGCTAATCCTTTATAGAAGTAGGGGTAGTGATCTCTTGCTCCACCGAGGGAGAATAGTACTAGAGGAGGATGACCTCATGACACTCCTCATGGACCTCGTCCGAGGGATGGTTGGGGAGGCGGATGGCAGCCCAGTGACAGAGGGGTTGTGTGTGGGCAGTTCCACACTGGTGAGGCCGTAGTTCCAACAGTTCCAGAAGTCATTTTAGGAATGATCGGTCTTTTTAGCACTCTTGCATGTGCCTGGTTTGATTTAGGAGCTTCACACTCATTTTTTTCACCCAGTCTATCCCATGCCTTGGTACTAGGCAATGAAGGACTTTCCATGCCCCTTGTATTGAGTTTTCTAATTTTTTGTTAGACCAGCATGTTAGATGTCTTCTAAGGATGAAGACTGATGTTGGGGCCACATCAATCTAGTGTGGATATTCTTCTTCTACAAAATTAGATGCACGATTCCATCTTAGGCATCGAAAATCTATTTCTTGTGTATGATATTATCGACTACTTCTGATGAAAGGTCATGTTCTAATTCAGGGGTGGCAAGTGTGTAGATTTCTTTGGAGAGCGGGGTTTCTAGGAGGGAGACTGGCATATAGACCCCCTTCTTTCATTGTTAAATGATCTGTTAGTAGAATCAGCAAACTCAGGGCTTGTGGAAGCTTAGGGGATTTTTAGTGAGTTCATAGATGCCTTCCCTAAAGAGTTTGTGACTCTACCCATTTGACATGATGTTGAGTTTGAGATAGACTTACAACATGGTGCCTATCTGATTTTGATGGATCCCTATCGGATGAAGATTTTTTAGTTGTGGGTGATTCATATTCAGATTTATGACCTGATGAAGAAGGGTTTCATCTGACCTAGCATGCCTCCATGGGATGCTCTAGTTTTTTTCAATGAAAGAAGACAGTGGTATCGAGCTGTGCATAGACTATCGATGACCGAACCCGGTGGTGGTCAAGAATCGTTACCTCCTCCCAAGGATTGAAGACCATTTTGACCAGTTCAAAGGAGCAGGTTAGTCCTCTATGATCGAAATGTGGTCTGGATATCACTAGTTGAGGGTGAAAGAGGGTGACATCTTTTAAAAATATTTTAGGTGAAGGTATGGGCCATAAGAGTTTGTGGTCATGTCGTTCGACATTACTAATGCACCAGTTAGGTTCATGGGACTTAGGAACTCTATTTTACACAAGTATATGAACTAGTTTGTGGTCATATACATCGATGACATCATGATCTACTCTGGATTAGAGGAGGATAACAGTGAGAATCTAAGTATAGTTTTATAGGTCCTTCGACACCACCAGCTCTACGGGAAGTTTTCCAAGTGAATGTTCTGGAAATCAGATGTTTATTTCCTAGGACACATGGGTCCCCAGTAGGGAATTGTAGTTGGCCCGAAAAAAGTATGAAGTGGTTATTTCTCAAGAATCACCCAAGAACATAGAAGAGGTTAGTAGTTTATTGGGACTGGTAGGTTACTACCATAGGTTCGTATCCAAATTCTCTTGAGTTGTAGCACCTTTTACAACTTTGACCAGAAAATACCAAGATTTAGTATGGACAGAGCAGTGCAAGGAAGCTTTTAGTTATCTAAATGGAATATTGGTTAGTTCTCTCACAATGTTGATTCTCGCAGAAGGGGTGACGTTCGAAGTGTTCCGTGATTCTTCTGGTATAGGCATGGGGTGTGTGCTAATGCAGAAGTGGGGAGTGACCTCTTATGGGTGTAGGTAGTTACTCTCTCATGAATATAACTATTCAATCCATGACCTAGATCTTTCAACAGTGGTGTTCACGCTAAAGTTGTAGTGGCATTATCTCATCGGGGAACACTTCATGGTCTTCACAGATCCCCAAATCATGAGGTAAAGCTTCTTCCAGAGAGACTTGAACTTTCGATAGTGAAGGTGGATGGAGTATCTTCAGCACCATGCCATTTATATCTCCTACACATTAGGAATGGGGAATGTGGTGGTTGCTTTCTTAAGTGGGAAGTCACATAAGGATCTGGTTTGGTAGTCATAAGATGCTTTTAAATTAATGGAGGAGTTGGCTACTCTGCATATGGGCATGAGGGTGGAGGATAATAGAGGCTATCTATTTCAGATGGTAGTGAAATCTTCCTTATTGCAATAAGGGGAGGAGTCATAGTGGTGACACATAGTGGCTGAAGTGATGTGTTATCATGTTATCCAGGGTGATTCCTTGAAAGGATGGTCGGATGATGGACATAATAAGATGCTTTTCTATGGGATGTAGTATTTTCTAGAGACAATGTGTGAGGGAGTTATCATTGAGTTCCATAACTCCAACTAGTGGCACATCCAAGAGTTTCCAAGATGTACCGGGGACTGGGAGGTCAGTTTTGGTGGCCTGGAGTGAAGCGGGCAGTGGAGGGGTTTGTGGAAATGTGCATCATATGTAAGTAGGTTAAGGATAAAGACCATGTTCTAGATGGAATGTTGAATCCCTTAGACATTCATGAATGTAAGTGGGATGGTGTCTTCATGGATTTCATCACAGGACTACCTAGGAATGTGTGAAGTTGTGATTCCATCTAGGTATTGGTGGACCGATTAACGAAATCTACTCACTTATCATTTATTTTGGAGTCAAGCGCAGTGAATACTATAACACAGAGGTACATGGGTGATGTTTTAGGGTTGCACTGAGCTCCCATATCCATCATTTCGGATCGGGATACATAGTTTAAGTCATGATTCTGAAGGGATTATAGTGTGCTTTTGATATCCATCAATGCCTTAACACTACATTTCACCCTAAAAAGGATGGGAAGATAGAGAGTTCCATCAAGACGTTCGATGATATATTGTGAGTGTGTGTTCTGGATTTTAGAGGATCATGGGTGTGACACTTTCCCCTGATGGATTTTTCTTTCAATAATATCTATCACTTCATCATTGTAATGGGACCATTCAAAGCCTTGTATGGGAGATTTTTTCATTCACCCATGTGAGGGGTAGAGGTTGGGGAGGCATGATTTATTGTCCTAGAGGTGGTGTAGATCATGATGGAGAATGTTCACCTTGTGCAAGAAATGATGATAGCAGCTCAACACTGACATAAGTCATATGATAATCATAGGAGGAGACCATTGGAGTTCCAGTTTGGGGACCACATGTTCGTAATGGTCTCCTCTCGGCGTGGACAATGACGTTTTGGAAGGGGGAGTAAGATTTATCCCACATTCGTTAGACCATCCAATGTGTTGGGGAGACTCGATGAGGTGTCATATCAGTTGGTTTTCCCACTATGGTTAGATATGATCTACAATTTCATTCATGTATCTCAGCTTCATCGGTTTCTACATGATGACTCCCACATATTTGGATGGGGATAGTTCGATATCAAGGACGATAAGTTGTTCATGCAGCAACATGTGAGAATTGAGGACCGTAAGGAAAAGTTGGTTCATGGACGGACCATTCCCTTGGTTCATGTGTTGTGGAGGCATGGTGTCCTCAAGGAGAGTACCTGGGAATGATAGTCACATATTCATTCCCAATACCAAGAGCTATTTGGGGTTTTGATCTTGTGTTTTCATTGTTCCTTTCTTATAAGGAAACATTTGACCCCTCTTATTGTATGATTAGTTGTTTCCATGTTCTCTATTTTTTTTTTGAAAAGTTAGGACTATGGGGAGGGGCTAACCAGATATTTAATCAAGAATCCTTAAGCTTTAAGTGATTGACATTGTGTGGATGAGTTAGTGCCACCCAAAGAATATAGTATCTTGAAATGGTGGATGGAGTTCCCTGATCCATGTGGTTGGACGGTGTGACCTTTTTGTGTTTGTGTGGTTAGATGAGGGAGAGGAGTGGTAGTGTTTCTTTAGTTTTCTAGGAGATAAATATGAGAGATATGTTCTTAGATGTTGATGTTTTATTCATTTTTTTGAACAATTAAATGGTGTTTTGTCCCTGATGGGTATTTTATGAGGTTATTGTTTGTACCCATCTCTTTTCTTCAAGGATACTCTTTAATTATCAAGGGTGAGAATAGTTTGAGAGGTATCTGATGTAAAGTCTCATACCCTCCTGGTCCATTAAATTTCCAAATCATGATGTTCAAGGTATCCTAGGGACCATTAGTGACCCATTTAAGAGTTTTCCAAATTTTACAGAGAATGAAAAGTAGCACGGATCGACAACGATGCCACATCGACCTGTTCTAGGGCATTAGTGATAAGGTGTTGGTGACTCACCCAACTATGTTTCATTTACAACGTCTCCTGGAAATTTCATTTTTACTCTAGTAACGGCTCTTGTAATTTAAAAGAGTTTTAATACAAATTTCAGAGTGATTTATGGATTTTAAAAGATGTTTTTTAAATCTCTAAAGAGTTCGATGACCCTTGAATTTCTAAAATGTTTGGCCTTTTTATCAGTTTTACACCATTTTACATGTATTCCAGTCTCCTGTGTTTTCTAGTTTGGCCAATGTTACATGTTTTTCTCTATTTAAAGGCAATCTATCAACTCACAGTGATCCACTGGTCTATCTCCACCGTTAATGAGGGGAATTATTAAATCTCAATTAATTTCAACATGTAAAACTGAAAAGAAACGTGGTCAATCCATGATCTGACATTTAATTAAGTTGAAATTTTCTCTCTAATTTTAGTATTTGTCCCCTTATTTTGTTGAGATCCTCTCTTCGTACTTTTTTGTTTGTTTCTATTACGGTACCTTGAGGCTTCTTCTCGATACGAGTCATCCACCGATGATGGAGCCCTTACCGCTCAGTCGTGGAGATCTTCCTACAAGTTGCACCATCCCATGTTCTTAGAATAATGAGGAATCTTCAATCCTTGATCATCAATGTATATAATCATCCTTCATCTCTATTTACCGCGAAGTATGTTGTGTGGGTATGATGATGTTCCCTATGGACATAGATGAAACTATATTTAATGAATATAATAAATGGGCTTTAAAGACTGAATGGGAGGGGAAGATCATGATGTTTTTGTGTTAAATCATTGTTTTCTTGTTTTGAATTCTATAGGCTCATGTACACTGAAAATCGTGGTAGTCGGTGGTCCTTCTTTCACACTAATGAATAACTATTTTCTATAAGATCTTATGATTGAATAACTATAACATGAAAATTTATTAATCACATAAACATGGTTGATTAAATGTATGTATGATGAATAAGAACCCCTGTGTGATTACCCTAGTTAATAAATTGGAATGAAAAAACATAATGAATGGTGTTGGATAATTCTGAAAAAACCATTGCTCTATTCTGGTGATATTTATGGTTATTCTTCTGATGCTTTGTGTGGTGACGTAGATGATAATGGAATCTCTATTTGATAGTTTTTTGGTTTGTAAATCTTAGTCCATGTAGAGTAGGTGTAAATGTTATAGGCCTGGTAATGTGGTGATTTTTTGGTTTCAGTAATTCTAGTGATCTCACAAGATTCCATTTTGATGTTGTTATTTACAAGAGAACCTAGAGTTAATGCCCAAACGCCTACTTGAATGTTTTCTTTCAGTTGTGGCTTTGGATTATTGTTGTGCATGTAATTTTCCTAGTAGTGATGGAATATATAAATAGAACAACTTGACCATCTTAACGATAATTGGTACAATGGGGAACTATTTTAAAAAAATGGGTTGTCGTCTGGTTATGGCTATTGCGTATTTGTGCATGTAGGGGTAGCAGCGAGTGTGGCTGTGTGTGGTACATTTTTTGGATTCGGGAGAAATAGGATGGGATGAGTGCTTGATTACCTATATGTATAATATTTAGTTGTTTTTTTCTTATACACACCCCACCCATGTTGGGCACTTTGTTCTGACCACCTCCATTTCATGGGGGAGGGTGATTTTCCCAATATTCCTATGAGTCGATGGTTATTAGATCATTTTTTCTCCCTCTCCCAGATAGCCCATGACTCTTTAGGATGGTTGTGATGGCCTAAGGTTTATTATAGACCAATACTCTTTAGGTATCGTGTGTTGTGGTGGGTTATCCTAGGTGTGTGTGGGATGGTTGTTTCCCAAGTGTCTTCTGGATGAGGCCCCGGTGTCTGTAGGCAGGATGTTTGGTTGTGATGGATCTGGTCTCTAGTGGAGGAATTTGTGGATGTGGTGGCCCAGTTGTTTGTTTGTGGGATAAATGAGTGGTTGGGATGGCCCATATGGTTGTATGTTTGGGTTATAGGGCGATTGTAGTGGGATTTTTGGGTGATGTTTGATGCATAGGCTGTTCTAAATAACTAGTGGTAAAGTGGTTCGAGGTAACTAAATATCGATGTGTTACTAATATTATTTTACCTGACTTGTGTTGTTTGGGTATAATTCCTTGGTGGGGCTGTGTTGATAATTTTCCTTGCTATGTGTTTTGGTTACCTCTACTTATCATAGGGCATTATAATGCCTCCCCACTTGTTCACAAGAGCATTTGGTTTCCCTACTGTATATACCTATATACTCACCCTACGTATTAAAACTTCTTTTAGCGTTCTAGGGGGACATTGAGGGTTGTTCCATAATTTATGAGCTTGGGCTTTGGAACATTTTTTTTTCTTCGTTTCTTTCCTTTGGTACAGTCCTTTAGAGATTTCTTGTGATTTTTATTAGTTTATTTTGAACATGCATCTGGGGATGGATTTTTAGCTATACATTTAAATTTAGTTCTTGGTATTGCTGGGACTTACTATCTTATCTCCCGATATTTTTCTATAATAAGGGTAATTCCTTCCATATTAGATGATATTCTATATCCATGGTGCTAGTCTCTACATTAGGGAATATTAAAGTCGGGACTCGGGGGTCGTTATCTCTCCATCAACATGAAAAAGAAGGGTTTGACTATTTTTTCTTCCTTCCCTTGTCTTGGACAAGGGTATCTTGAACTTGATAAAAGTAAACCTCATGATATACTCCTCTCAATAATTACCACCACCATGCACCAATAATAACATATTTTATTCCCTAAGGGAGGGAATAGAATGGGGTATCCATCCATCCAACCACACCAACCCAGATGTTTGAAAAGATATGAGGAAGTAAAAAATATTATACATTGATAAATTTATCTGAATGGGGTTGGCTGCATAATGAATCCACATTGAAATACATCATATAAATATACACACACAAGACCTTCTTAAAGGGTTCAAAAAAACATAACAATACTACAACCTAAAACCATACCCACACAACTATAACATTATAAAAAAATGTTTTCATCATTATCGTCACAAAAAATTTCACCATTATGTTGAAAATATCCATGACAACATTCACATTTCTATTTATTAATCCTGATATTACATTTCTAAATTTACCAATTAACTACATAATTTTGTTCATTATTCATTTCATTACCATAATGAATGAAAATCCATTTTCAAAAAATACACAAATGTATTTCATACAATAACAATTTCACTTTATACATTTTTAATCCACTCCCATCCAAGATTCTATATAATTATTACCATACCATTTTACAATCCCATAATTACTAGTATATTATACTATTATCAGAAATATAGAAGAAAAAACCCTCAAAAAACATACTTTTCATCATCCCAATCCATCCTTTCTACTCCTTCTTTCCCACATTGGAATTTCTACCACATACATGTTTCACAATCCATAGAAATTGCCCAACAAATCTCTACCAACCACTACAAACTAGACCACAATTAATCCCATGATAACCAATCACAGTCACGCTACCCAATACACATAATAATCCAAACCATCATACACCAAAATATATCACTACTCATTCCAGAAAAACATCCTCATATCGTGAAACACCGCATCCCAAAGTAGGAAAAATAAATTCCCAACAAAATTAACATAGCCAAAATAAGAACATAACATTAAACTGAACAATAATAACCACCAAAACAACTATTCATTTTAAAGATACATTCTTCCAATTTCAAATTCGTATATAACATCTTTTATTACAATTTTTAATTTGTTGTCATTTTTGGAATGGATATTACATCATGTAAATAAGTACACTGACACACATATATTGACAACAACAATGATTTTTTGCAATAAAATTGAGTATGCATTGAGAAAAAATGTTGTGCCAAGGAGAATTAGAAAACATAGGATATTACCCTTTTTCTATAAATTAAAATAATAAATTTCTTATATTAATTATTATAATTAATTACATTCTAATAATGAAACTAAATTCATTATAATCCCATATTATACACCAACGATAACTATCCCATTAATCCAATTCCTAAATCAGAGATTTAAGAATCACTATGTAATGATAAGAAAAGGAGGAGATATCCATTAGATAAAGATAAAATAATTGAAAACTTTATAAAACTAAATAATTATATCAATAATCAACCACTCCTATGAACCTCAAAAAAATATGATCGTATCCCATAGCCAAAACCTTCTCTAAATGTGGAATATCATAAATTTCATGAAGTAAATGAGAAGGAATCACATTGGATAAACTATAGCCATGAACAAGGGATGAAATTTCAAATAAAATGACACTTGTATCATCTTTGATTCAATAGAAATAAAGTTTTATGATTGGTGTTAGTTTATTCACTATGTGTTTTACTAGGTTCAAAATGAACAAGGAAATGAAGAAATGTCCAAACAATATTATAATGGTTAGGTTTTTCAATCAAACTATGGTTCCACAAAGATGTCCATGTGAAAATAAATCTATTAAAAATAAAACTTCAGAAGATAAGTTTTTTCTGAAGAGGATTTCCAAGAAATGGGAGAGGACTATAATGAAAGGTTATTATCTTGGGGGTATCCCACATACTCATAAACTAGTTCGTGACGAAACACAAGTGCCATATAATTGTAAAACTCAAAACAACAGAACCGTTGATATTGGACTCTATTGTTCCACATTATAATCCTACGATTCCATGAGAAACGATATCTAAATAAAAGATAAATAAACATCCCAATACATTCACTACATTGTAACCAAATGACAATGGCACATAGACCCTTGAAATTGAATAGGAATTGAAATAATCCTCTTTGGATCCTACATCATATCAACTCAAACAATTACATAAAGAGAGTTTCTAACCTACCTCTCAAGGCACAATAAAAGAATCTATTAGGAAATATTATCCCGTTGTATAAATTTTATCTCCAACACCATTCTCATTTCATCAAATCTCCTCCTCAAATCTCTAACCCCTGTAACAATCATGTTAAATAACTATATTTGTTTGGGACATTGCATTATATACCTCCCCAATTATTCTCATCCTAGATAATGATAATAAATACACAAATAAATACCTCATTCCTCAATAATCAAGTACTCCTTCTGAGTTACTTCTCAAATAAGACGATGACCCCAATCAATACATGAACGAACACCAGATGAAATAACTTTGAAAAAAACCTTTGAAAATCCCCTCATTTCATTCAATTAAAAATCAAATATCATATAAATTAAATAAATAAATAAAATTCTAAGTAGATAAATATAATAGAGAGTACTATTTTATCATTAGAAGTCATTGAAATAATTTAAGAAATAGTTTTTTCCGCTAGTTTCTCAGTTAGTGTGAGATTTAAATGATTCAGGAGACTCAATATTGATATAAAAATAGTGATAAATAAATTGAATCATGTACATGTTCATTTAATTAAATAATGGTATAACTATTTCATAGTGACTAAAAGAGAAAAAATAAGATAACAATTGAGTCTTGGATGTGGGTTTTCCCCTAGGTGTAAAATAATATTTGTTAACATCATGGGTTTGGATAAAATGTTTTCATGTCAAAATAGTAAATTAATTAAATATTTATTTAATTTAATTATTATCCTAACCTAAATCTATTAAATTTAAATAAGGCTATAAAAAATAATAGGGTTAACTGCATAACCCTTGATATTTGAGGAGGATCTATGGAGGTGAGATTCATGAAAATAATGTATCATGGTTCAATAAATCAGTAAATCTAGGTACATCTATATCAATGGAGTTATTTCATATAGTTAATGTTTCTAACATGTGACTGTTATTTTTCATCGCTTTACCAAATCTCAAATAATTATGTTGTTTTTTTGGATTTATCCCAGATTTTATCTCACATCAATAAAGATTAGTTATTCTAATAGTTTTATTTGTATGTGGATAGATGATTTACAGTGGATATTTTTATCTTTATAAAATATTAAAATTGATATTACTTTCTTATCCCTATTAATTTTTCATTAATATGAAAATCAATCAAGAAAAACATGAAAATTATCTGTTGTTTATTGCACATTTTTTATGATTTTGTATCACTGTTCCATGTGTAATCATCAAATGAATTTCATTTTGCTGGAGATTCCTCAAATACCTGATGAATGACCATTTCCAAATAAATAGTTGGTGCAAAGGTCATGTTACAATGTGTTTGAACTAATGATCGAAGATAGGTTTTGTGGACATTTTGATGAAAGAGGATTATATTCTGATTTAGATAATATTTGTTTCTGGGCTTTGGAATATAGGTATAATGAATAAAATGGTGACTATTTTTGGCATAACTATTGCCCAAATATGGTGAATGGTGATTATAGAGATCATTTGATCAAGGATCTATGATTTTCAGATGGTATAGTTGTTGAATTGTAATTAGTGTAAGTCCAGGTGAGATGCATAGAGGAATATGGGGTTTCTATAAAAATCCTAATTACACATAATGTAGGCCTAATAAAACACACAGTGTAGTCCCCTCTCCTCGTTCCAAGGCTTAGTAGTAAATTCATACATCCATCATTAAGTTTGACCAGGTTCTGGTGGATCAGAGTATACCCTATCAGTATAGGGGAATAAAAATGGAATGACACATGGGAATTATGAGACTACATAGGAACATCATGGTACTCTAATAGATCTTGGTATATAGGAATAGAAAGAGTACACTTATATGGAATAATGTAACCAACCATAGGTTTATATATACAGAATCATGTCGGTGGAACACTATGTTTTGACATGACATCTAAATGTTGTGTACTCCAAAAGGGCACACTATGTATTTGGAGGAACAAATTGTATGTTATATGGTGAAACACATTCATATTTGAGGTAGGAAAGACACATTGTTTCTCCCAATACAATCCATGTAGTTTTCAATGGAACATTAAGGCCCTCTATCTCTTCAGTATATACTAGTATTGATTGGGTGGTTTTCCTTGGTCTGTTCCTATAAGGGTACGATGTATAATTATTTCCATATCATAGTATTATGATCAATTTACAAGTTTTTTTAGAAATATTATTTTTTCAAGTCCATATTTGAGGCCTAAGGTGAGGTACTCTATCATATTATCTCCCCTAAGATGTGTTTGATGAATCATAGTGAAAAATATATTTGGGAATAAAATAACATAAATTAACTATTATTCTAAATTGGATTATATGTGCCCTCAAGGAGAACTATGTTTGACCCCCAATCTATGTATCAAGACACTCAGAGATCTTGTGTGCAATTATTTGGTTGTTGCATATGAGAATGGCCTCTCATATGAGAACCATCGGTGAATATATGGCTCATTTGTAGGTTATGTCACATGAGTGACAACTTGATGAATCCCGTATATCAATATAGCTGATAGTATGGTTGAGAACTCTTTGAGACATGGAGTCTACTGTGAGTATATATGGGTGTTTTTTTTACAATTTCTATATCTCTTATCTAGATTGAAAAATATTCATAATGTGTTAACTACTCTTTTGATGCTTATGTTTAGTGATTTCGGGGTGCCCATTAGGGTTTTCTAATAATCAACACTTCATGGTATCTTCCCATACATCTCATCTATTATGTAAAAAAATGTAATTTGAGGGAGTCCTAATTGAGAAACAATAATACAAGCATAGTGATGTAAACGGATCTCTCTTTGACCATGTGTCTCATTAAATAAACATCCCCTCATTCATAGAGGTTTTGACTCTTTTATCTATACTTGTGTGGGATTTTATTTTTTCATTTATTCTCTCCGTGAAACTATTCATACTGTAACGTGGGATAGATGTTGTGGATTAATTATCATATCAGTTTTTTTATTAATTTCATCAATATGAGAGTGTATGGATATGTTTTCATGTGTACAAATTCATTTAGTTAAGGCTAGTAAAGTGTGTCATATTTCTAATAAATTCAATTCAATAGCATCTAGACTACTGTAGTTGGGTTTGGGGTTTCATGCTCAGCTTACCAATCGACATGAATTACCAAGTGGGATAGGATGTTAAATGTTTTATTAGATCATTTAACTCCATAAAAGTAAAGTCTGTACACATTATATCTATTACATTGGTTTGGAAACTTCAGAAATAGTGATAAAGTGTCTAGAGTATGGATATCATGTCAGGGGTTCTAGTTTTAGGGTAGTGGCTAATGTCTCCATTCACATGAACTCTTAAATCCTAATTATTGATTTGTTACATGTAGACATTGGTTACAAGTAAAAATATTGGAACATGATTCATATATGATTGGTTTTTGGATTCTGTATCATTATTAATTCTAGTTCTAGGATAAACTATTCAGGCATGAAATATATTAAATTTATTTCAAGATGCCTCCATCATGATGTATATCATGGAATCTATAGTAGTATTGAGAGGATAATTCACCCAATGATATGGATTTAGTACAACATCACATATAATAGGGGTACCTCATGGTTGTTTTCATGTATTTAAACAATGCATAGAGTAAAATATTATATTAATAGTACATTTTGAAGAAATGGGTTGTCTTATAACACATCATTTTTTATAAATTATGTGACCTCCAAAGTTTTGGTGAATTCTAGACATCCAGAAAGGTTATGAATGGGTAGAGGTAGTTACCCAATTTTTCAATTTTTTGAGGAACCTTATTGATCAGATAGTTGCCATAGAGGTGACTTTTTTCATAGAACATTATAGATATAGTAGAGTTTGGTGACTTATAACCATGAGGAGATGGATATCTATTTTTTTTATTTCTAGCATCTTTTCAGGGATGTGTTCTATCCATCCACATTTTGAACAGTGTATAATGAAGATTGTATTCATATTGAGCAGGGATGTATTACCATGAATGAATATTCTTCATGGATCACCATCCTTGTGTGGTACTATATGTATATGATCTCAGATTTGTTAATTTTATTATGGTCCTACAAGAAGGGCATATGTTGAAATATCAATGTTGTGGTGATATATTTTTCCATTCCCACATATTCTAGATTTCTTATTTGATCTACAGTGGTGCAAGGCGTTCTAGGTTGGATGATAGCGATAGTGGGTGCTGGAACTAGCCACAAAGGTATTGGGATCAGATTAGGTGGTTGTTAATGGCCCACCATGGATCCGAGCATATGATAATCATTAAGAGATGATCTCATGGTAGAGGTTCTATGATTTAGGGCCCCAAAAATAGATTTAGTTATTTGAGAGATATGTGGTGTTTCACGTGTGATGGTCGAGGAAATATCATGTGGGATTATATGGCCCAACCTCCAGCTCACAATTAGACGATCTATTGAATTTCCCTCTAGAAAAAATGGAATGAAAACAGATGTATGTAGGGTTATGGAAGTGTATGATGAGTTGGGAATGTAGCTGGAAGTGGTAAATGGTATGATGGTTTCCCACAACCATTTCTAGGTGGTTCTCACCATGATCAGGGATCATGTGGATAGGGATATGGTTATCAACAGGCTATTGAGGCCTACACCTTGAAGGGTCTCGGGATAAATATTGGTGTTAAGTATGTCTTCTATAATTTAGACACAGTATAGATAGACACATGTAAGACCAACTCATTTCTTTCCACTAAACTTTTTCTACACTTACATATTCTGGTTGACCACATGGCATGACCATTGATCTAGGAGACTCCCACTGGACGAGTTTTATTGATCCCACAGATATGCTGATAGTGTATGATAACGCTTGGATGAGATATATTCTTCTGTTATCTCATTGTATTCTTGATGATTCCTTACAAAATCATCCTAGATAAAGAATGGAAATCTATAATTAATGCCCAAATTGAGAGTTTTATGTGGAAGATGCATTGTAATCATGGTGATAGGATGTGGTTTTCCATCGTGTGTGTTATAAGAAATTATGAAGACATATATGGGATATTACACAGAAAGGTATAGTTGATTACTCGTTAGGTAAATAGTATTACCCTTGGATTAGTGGATGATTTGGGATTTCATAATCTTGTAGTATTTAAACAGTTTGATGACATCTTTTTGTACGAAAAGATAGGAACACATCTATGCTAAGAGATATAATTCAGTATATACATACACCTAGGGACATCCTAATATCTTTGAAAGTATATCATATTTCTCCCATAGAGTTTCATGTGTTTATGGTGCAATTCTAGGATTTTCCTTATAATGCATTTTTTTGGCTCATTGTTTCTGCCTAGGAAGTCCAAGTATTATTCTGCAGTAAGGAATATGAGTTCTTGAAGATGTGTGTGGATTAATATTACGTGTACTAGGGGAATATACTAAATAAGTATCCACTACCTAAAATTGATGACCTCATCGATCAGCCGAGATGGGTTAGATGTTTATCAGATGTTGGCCTCAGATCATGTTATCACCACCTCTGAGAATAAGATATTGATATACCAATGATATTATGACGCTGAATATATGGTCATTATGATTACTTTATGATTAACTTCAGTATGACAAAAACCATATCTATGTTCATGGGACTCAAGAACCAAATATTTTATTCTTTTTTATGCCATTTTGTTGATGACCTCATCAATTAAATTATAGTTTATAGGTTTTCTGAGAATGAGGATGTGAGACACTTGATTATGGTCGAAGACATACTCCATGAGAACCAGCTTTATGGGAAGCTCTCAAAATTTTATTTCCCTATAATAGAGGTCCCAATTATCAGACATGTCTTATCATTATATTTTTTAGAAGGATACCTGGAAAAGGATGAGGCTATGCTATCTATAGAGTCAAACATGAGTGATATCGATGTGCATATTTCATTGGGTTTGATAGAAAATATTGAGGATTTTTTGTTTGTTTAAATATGATATCATAACTATAGGAGAACTTGGACATAAAGGGAGTCCTTTCATTTGAACAGAGAGGATTCTTCAAGCTTTTTAGTATATGAGGTAACGATTATTGATAACACCGTCATGCGATTGCTAGAGGAGGGTGTTGATTATGTAGTAATCTATGATTCCTTAGGGACTAGACATGGATTTTTCCTAATATGTAGGCATAAGGGTAATGATTATGGGTCTTTATAGATGATAATACATGAGAAAAACTACATGAATCATGATCTAGATATAGTATTAGTGTTCTTCCCCATAAAGTTGTGGTGACCCTTCCTTATGAGTGATCAGTTAATCATCTATTCTGAGCACATGAGTATAAATTTTAACTTCTCTCAGAAGTATCAAAATAGGATATAGAGGTGATGACAATATTTCATCTAGGATTATAACATTGAGATATTATACATTCATAGTAAGGTTAACATGGTTTTAGATGTACTCAGTATGAGATATTGATTTTTGTTTTTTAGAAGGGATTCAATGTTGTTATCTTCATTAATGTTTTTTATAGGGTATGTGGATGTTGCGAATTACGTTCAGAAAATGGTAGTTACCCCCCCCCCCCACATCAACAACATGTTATAGAGACTCATATAATAGATAATTATAGTGATACCATAAATACTTAGATATCCAATGGATGTTTTTAGAATGGATTTTATTAAAGTATAGATAATGTAATTGATTTCAAAGGATGTCTCATAGTTTTGATGATATTTCATGAAAATGTACTTTGTGAGTATGATACACCCCTATTGGTGGTTAATCCAGGTGTTGAAAACATATATTGATACCATTGATGTCATTTATATAGAGAAAGGATGATGAAGTGTGTAGAAGATATTTTCTTCCAGTCCCTCACTTGTTAGTAGATGAATGATGAGCACCAGTTTCTAGTGAGTTTATCTCAACCGCTTATGTTCCAAAATTGGAAGTTTTATGGTATATAAATGGGCCTCATGATATGGTTTCCACAAACATTTGGGGAAGATGATTCCATTTAGGGTATCATAGACCGAATCAATATTTCATCCAATATTTAAACTACTTTTGGGAATAATTCACTAAATAACATGGGACACCATTTAGTGTAAGATGCATTTTTTCATGAAAGATTTACCTTAATGATCATTTCATACTATGGTTATCCCAATACATAATAATTATGAATATTATTTTAGTAGGATGTTGGGACTCTGTTTCATTTTATCAGGGAATTTTACCACCTAACTAATAGCCATACCGAGTAGACCATTCAAGTTCTGGATGATTTAATAAGGGATTATGTGTTGTACATTGGATATTGTAGGGAGGATCAGCTACCATTTGTGTATTTTTCATAAAAATATAGTTACAATTCCACCATTTTCATGGATCCATTCAAGGAATTCTATGGGAGACCTTACCAAAAACCAACTCTTTGAACATATCCATTGAGTAATCACTCATGGGCCTAGAGTTGGTGAATGCTAAGAAATATATTTTTTAGGTCTTCCAAAATTTGTAAAGGACTTCCCAGAGATGTTATATGTTTTATGTGGACTGATAAAGTAATAATTGGGTCATAGAAAAGGGAAACCATGTGTTCCTGATTTCCACTCAATGTAGAATATATTTAATTTTCTGGGGTATATATTTATCTTCATGAAACATTAAACCTTTTTAGAAATGAAATAGGTTTAGTGTTGTAGAATACTTCTTGGACCCACCACTACTATCTGATCAGGGCACAAAAACCACCATGTCTCGCAGCTTAGGAGTTAAGTTCATGAACTGTCAAATGTTAAAAAATTTGAAGATAAGTACATCATGGAAGGATCTACCTTTATAGAGTACAATGGACAGATCGTGGATATGTTGGATAAGATCATTCATGGGAGTGTGATTCCCATGGTGTGTACATTGTGGAAACATGAATCAACAAAAGAGAATCTAGGATTCAGAGACATAGATGTGAGAACAATACAGTAATCTTTATGATTTGGTTGTTTTTGTTTCGAGAAGAAAATCATTATGTTGGGGAGAATTTAGTGACTCTATTTTTTCCCTTGTAATAATTTGATATATTTTAAGGAATATGTTTATAGTTAGAAAATATGTCAATGAGATTTTATAAGGAACATGAAGGTTCATTATTGATATAATAAAAATATCATATTTATTATATCATGCATATTTATTTATTCATAAATAATGGAATAACTCAAAAATGGGGCTTGGATGTGAAAACTGAGATTCTCATTGAAACTTGGAAGTGGTTTTTACACTATGAATGAATTTTTTTTGGCATCATGTGTTTTGATAAAAATATTTCATGGGATTATTAGTAAATTAATTAATTATTTTATTTACAAAAAAATTCCTAGAATTATCCTTTTGGATTCCAATTATGGGAAAATACTTGGATTTTATAGATAACCATATATTGTTTAGGTATTTTAAGGAGATGATCTTTTGGAAAACTATAGATCATTTCCTAATGGATCAATACAACGAAGATGGTAAAAACATATAGTGTTAGTGGATCTCTCCAATGACTGTGATGTGTGATTTTTATTCTTCATTGGTCAATCTAAACATGAAGTTGGAGTTTTTTTTGGATTTATATTGTTTTAATTATCCCATATTGAACATAAAATAATTCCCATAAAATATTGACTCAAAGGTTTATAGATAATTTTATGTAAATGTATTTATCATCCTAAAATCATGGAGTTGATATTGGTTTCTTATCCCAATTTTTTTATCATTCTAACAATAATCAATTAAGGATAACTTGAAAATTGGATGAATTTTGTTCCTCATGTATGTTTTGTTAAATTATATCCTTGTTCAATATTTGACCATCATCATTATTTTTTTTGGAAGATGATTTGAAAAATACATGGTGAATTATTATTTCATAATGGATATTTGGGAAAATTCTTCTTTTGTCATGGGTTAATGATCGATTTTCATAAAACATTTTATGTGAGTGATGATAAAAAATATTCCATTTAGATTTTGATTTTCCCAATGTTTGAGATTTTACCTTTTTGTACGGTGAAGAAATATGTGACATTGTCTAGGTAAATCATTGGTCGCAATACAATCATCATAAACAGTAGGGATTGGTCAATCCAAGGTCCTCTATTACTAGATTCTCTACTAGAATAATCAATGGTTGTGGTATTGTATTTGATATTTATTGATAAAGCTTGAGTTTTTGGAGAAATCATGATTATATGGTGAGTAATCCCAGAAACACATATAGTGTAGTCCCCTCATATGTATATAGGTATTACATGTAAAAAAAATATCACACATTATAGGACACACAGAATAAATTGTGAGACCATGTTCTAGAATCTCATAATATACCCTACTCGTACACTATCACTAACTTGGACATACATAAGGGTGTCACTAGAATACATAGTCACAGACCAATACAAAAGCATGTTAATGTAAATAGGCACAACCAGAGTACATAGGAATGATAATTTTTTCAATGCATGGTCTAAAGTATGTGGTAATAGTTTATTGTACAAATACTAGTGTAGATGGCTTTCTATTTTCTATCTTGATCTATACATGTCATGTAACCAACGAGGATTTGTAATTTTTTTAGTTGAATACATGTCATGTGAGATGGAGAGACATGGATTGAAAAAGGGTGGGAAAGGAACATTGTGTACTCCTATACCCATCATATACTTTTTAAGGGATGTTGAGGCCCTCCATCTCTATAGTAAAACCAATTACAACAGGGTTCTTTCCCCTAGTCTATAACTATGAGGTTACAGAGTGGAATTGCATACTCAACATAGTATTATGATATCTCTCTGTGTCTTTTTGGATTGAGTCTATGAAAACCCATGATGAATATATGGGTGGGATCTAATATCATTTTTTCTTCTATTGGGGGGTTTTATCCATCATTATAACCAACTTACACAAATATAGAACCCCCTATATAGAGTGTTATTTCCTTTAAAATTTATGGCTTCCAACATGGTAAATGACTTTGATCCCCAATCTAGGTATAAATATCATCATACATCCCTTGAGTATATCATTGGTGAAGACCGATGAGAATAACCTTTTTATTAAGCGCCATCAGTGATGGCATCTCTCCTGGAGTGTGTTCTCAAAGATAATTGTTACCTTGAGTCTTCATGAAGAATCATATGGATGATAGTATCTTTACAATATCTTGGATAATTTATGTATATTATGAGTATATATAGGGATTATATTATTATGAATATGTCCCATATCCCTATTTTTATACATCAATTATGATATATCTACTCTTCTGATGCCTGTGTTTTCTAATTTTTGGGTCTGCTACTATGTGTAGTTTAATCACCTAAGCATGGGTTCTTCCTACACAGGTTGTGTCTTATGTAGATGGAAGGCCATTTTATGGGGTCCTAGGGGGACATGGAGTAGGTGAATCATAATGTGATATATTTAACATGGTTTTATCAAATATCACATTAGATATCAACCCCCCTTCATAGAAGATTGGAATATTTTATTTGTTTCCTCTGGTATTTTATTTATCCACATATTATTTCTAATACTTTTTCACACAATACTGTAGCATATATTTTATTAATATATTATTATAGAAGTTTCTTTTTACCTTTTATTATTATAAAAATTATTTGTGATGCACATGTTTGTAAGTGAATTTTAGAAAAATTCCTCTCAAGTTTGTGATATGCCTACTCAATGTTAGTCACTATCCTGCAGCCTATTAGAGGTAGGCTTCGAATGTAAAACATGGCTTACCTCAATCCAAGAGGAATATAGTGGGTCAGGTCTTGAAAATATTGAATTTGCATCCATGAATCTTGTTCAGATGAACAATAAGAACCCATATTTTAAAAATAATAACAATGTGTTTGATAGTATATGTGACACATGTCACTGATCATAAACAACCCAAAAAATAATATTTTTCAAATCTAATCTCTTTGATAGATTATAGAACACGCAGCCCCATATCCTAATATACCTTAATATAGTATATAATTTTAAACTAGACATTAAATTAGTAGGTATAAATAATACAAACTGAATTATGAAAATTATTATTTTCTATTTATCAGAAATAAAGTAATAATAACTTAAATGATATAAAATATTTTCTAAAAAGTTATATTTTTTATAAAAGATGGTTTAGTCCTACTTTTCTCAAATAATTTTAAATGATTTAACATGACATTTAAAAAATCTGTTTGATAAAATGATATTAATTTTTCAAATCATAGTATAAATATTATATTAGTTTATATTTTTGGTATTTTTATGAAATTTAACAGTTATCAATGAATAGAGAATATTATTGAATTTAATTTAAAACATAATTATCATTAAAATAATTCAAAAGGTTAAATTACATTTTAAATTAAATTCATTATAAAATTTGATATATAACATTGCAATTTGACAATTTTAGGTCATTTTAATCAATATATTATTGAATATTTATATTAAAACATTATATGTGTGTGTCAATTTTCTCTTTGAAACACTTTTTTTCTCATGATGTCTCCTGGTATATTTTTTATTTGAATTATTAAACTTGTATGGATTTAATTTATAGAAAATAGATTAAATATATTTAATTATATTAATATATATTATATAATCATTTCAACTTAAATTTAGTCCATTATGATTAGTAAATAGAGTAAAAATTTATTATCATGGTTATTGTAATAATTTATCTAACTGGGGTTAAACTAAATTGGAAAAGGATAGACTGGAATAAAAACTTATTAATAACCAATTTAATATAAATATATAGACATTATCACATCTTTGGTTCTTGAATTACCCATTTTGGAGGATTGTGTCCTGATAAAAACATGGGAGTAATTATTCCTTTTCAAAAATTCCATGTGTGTCATATCCCCCACTTATAAAAGGTCACACCATCTCCTCCCCATGTAACACCCCAAGATTTCATAGTGTGTTATTTCTTCAAAATAATTCAATAACTTGCACTACACGCAACACCGAGTTCAATCACACCATGACTTAACAAAAAAAATCCATTCAAAAGAGGTTATGAATAGTATTAACTAAATTTTAAACTTTATATAATCCTTATAATTTTAGAATCCATATTATGAGTTTCTTAGACATAATGCAAGAACAGATTCATTTTCAGTATTACACTTTTATCAACTTTTAATAGTGAAACCTTTTTAAATACAATATTTTAAACTTTTTGACTAAATGGGGACATCAAAAAAATTTAAAATGAAACATCCCAAGCTTCCATGGTATGCTTTCCTTTGAATAATGCAATGGCGTGCATTGTACGCAACTTCGAGATTCTAACACACCACAACCAATCAAACTAGCCGTTATGAATAGTAATACCTACCTTTTAAAATTTTAGAAATTTTATCTCTCAAAATGGATATCATTTTTGGATTCTGAGTATCGAATTTAGCCTAAGGTGAAATTTTAGTACTTTTCGGATAACTTTCATATTTTGATGAATAGTGAAAATTACTAAATTTTAATTAAAAACAACTTTTTTAATCAAAATAATTAATAGTGATAAATTATGAATTTGAGTGGTTTTAAAGTATATTTATAATATATTTTTACCATTTAATATAATGTTGGTCATTGTACATAATTTTACAATTAAACCGAACATAAACAAGTGTCAATCATTTGATAGTTATTATCTCTTAAAAACACGCTTTTTGTTTTGACAGCGGGAATTAATTTTAAATTAACTTCTGCCACTTCTGTGTTTTGAATTTATAAAAATGGATTCCATATTTGGAATCAGGATGTTCAAATTGTGTAAATAGGTAACTTTTATTTTTAGACATTTTGAATAATTATTGCGGTAAATATTTTATTTACCATGGTTAAGGGTAAATCTGGTAAATAAGGGTTAAAAAATAATATTATAATAATACTAAATTACCCTAAAACGTGTCCTAGCCTTATTGTTTGATACATGTTCGACCATAGGCATCTTTGGGTCGATTTTGGGACCCCATGGTGCCACTTGTAGGTGATAGGGACACTTTATTTTAATTAAGTTAAAATGAATACAAAAATGACACAAACATATATCTTTTCGAAAAACAATTTTTACATAGGGTTATATATGTTTGATTTTAGATTATAAATATTAATTATAAAGATAAAAAAGATTTCCTACATAATGATATTTTATTTATAATTTTTAGACATTAAATAATTTAATTTATCTATGACACAATGATGATGAATTAATTACTATAATAGTGAAAAAATTAAAATAATTGATATTATAAATACCCAAATAAATATAATATGGAACTTTTAATGAATTAAAATAATTTTCTAGGATAATATGATATATTATGATTGATTTAATTGACTTTTTTCTAAGTAATCAATCTGTTATGAGTTTTACAAAAATCAACTATTGAATAGTGTCAAAATTGACATAAAAGAGTTCTTAAAACAAATATTATATTATTAATTGATATTAAATTCCTAAAAATCTAAGGTTCGGCCAAGAGACTTATATCATGATAGGTTCATCATTAATGGACCACTTGGGGGTCTCTTGGATGTATATAGTAAGTTTATTAACCATATTATATAAAAATACAAAGAGACATTATAAAAGTGAAACTAATTAACTTAGAGTTAATACTTAAATATAAGGTTAATATAAGTACCCAAAACTGTCTAAATTCTATTGGTTGAGTTGTTTTCGACCCATCACCACCTTAAAATTTAAATAATCAACTTTGGAGCCATTAGAAACCGAATATGAATTTATTATAAACTAATATTTCTAGCTTTTCCAAAGGTACCCCTCACCCCTCTTATAAAAGGGCACTCCTCCTTCTCATTTCTTCACACCTTCAAAACCTTTTGGTTCGGAAAACCTCTACCCAAATACTCTCCCAACTTCCCTCAATACAACCTAGAGGCCTTATTTTGATTAGAAAGCCATCCTATGGAGCCCTTTTGATCAAATCAAAAGGAAGAACCCGAAGAAGAGGTAATGATTTCACCACCCTTTTCCAAGTTCCTTTCTTCTTCCACTTCTTCTTCCTTTGTTATTACCATTCTAAAATAATAACTCCAGTATCATATATATACTGTGATGTTATTATAAATATGGTACAACAATATTCATTATTCTATCCACCCTTTGAATAACATGTCACCATACGTGCGTACGTACGGCTTACCGTCTCCACGTTGTGGTGTAATTGTTATTCAATATATTATTATTTGGATGGGTATAATAATGATATGTAACTCATGTAAATAATAAATATAACATGTTAATGATTCTATATATATGATATAACAACCATTTATATATTATTTCAAAAGAATGATATTGTCGCTCGTGCGTACGTACGGACTACCGTCTCCACGAACGCGATGAGATTCATTCTCTATCGTATCCAATAAAGTATAATTATCATTTGATGATTTAAAAATGATGTTTTAGGACTTGATATCATTCTGGATATGAATAATATACAAACTATCCATTACAAACATGGCTTAAGTAACAAAACATATAAAAGAAAACAAGTAAGTTAACACCCGAAACAACGATAATACTAAGATATTATTATCAAATCAATATTAAAAGATCGTATATGATATCATATTAATGTATATGATTCTTGTATAATTTAATAACAATTATTTCACCATTATACAGGAGGTTAACCTACCCCAACCAAGGAAAAGTACAAGGTAAGGGGTTTTCATCTCACTCCTTATTCCCGTGAGATTCATGTCATATTGCCACCATCACCTTTTGTGTGGTGTATGTACTGCCCATAATTATATTCTTTGTGTAATCCACTCTAATTTATGTGTATTTACATATTCATTGTATGATACCTCTTTCATGGGTTGTATGTTTCATAAGTTACCAAATTGGTAATGGTTATTTCACAATCACTTCATTATCCGAGGTTGTTTATACGTAATAATCTACTGGGATCTCTTTATCATCCACATCCATGTTTCTTAATAATGTATTTCAAAACATTTTTACTATTTACAAGAATATGGGTTAAATTCATTTATACCCTTATGTGTTTCTAAAGTAATCTTTCCGTCATTTTTCAAACAAGGCACTTTTAACCTTTTCGACAAATTTAAGGTAAGAATGTTTTTTTTTAACTTATACGGCTGGTGCGGCTATTTACCGCCGTTATAAAATCGTCAAAGCTTCCCTTACAAGCTTATAAGAATATTTTTAAAGAAAATGTTTTATTTTATATGGATCTTAAATGATTTCAAAATAAAAAGAGATATTTCTTTAAAAAGAATTTTGATTTCATCTATGTCAACATCCTTTGATGGCTTTTAAGCTTATTTGGAGTTGGTTTATTATGATACAAAACATCCATATTTTATTAAAGGTTTTGTGATATTTTTGATTGTGGATAAGCTATTCTTATGTCACTCATGTTTTTTTAAGTATTGACATTTCATAAGTTATTTTTAATCCGAATTTTTATGTTATATTTCAACCTTTCATTCAGATGAATGTGTTAGACAAGTATGTTCCGGGTTGGAGACCGGTAAAAGTAAGCCCTCCGGTTTGGTCTCCGGTTATTAGAGAAACTCTGGTTTGGTCTCCGGTTATTAGAGGAAATCCTGGTTGGTGTCCGGTTATTAGAGGCACTTTGGGTTGGTGTCCGGTTATTAGAGGCACTCCGGGTTGGGTTCCGGTTACAGATAGCCCCAAGGTCTTGGGACGAGGACTTGACAAAGAAATTAAAGTTTAGCATTATGCATTCCAACATTATGAAAGTGGTTATTGATATTGCATGTGATTATTCCATTAGTAGAATATCCATGTGAACAAGTAAATGGAATTATTTCATTTTACTTTTGTCATACTATGTTGAAGTTCAAGTTTAAAAGGCTTTTGTTTTTGTAATGCATTGCCTTAAATATTTATGCTTATTTTTGAATTATCCGCTATATTGTTATCCTTACTGGGCATTTGAGCTCACCCCTTTTCTATGTTTTATTTTTCCCAGGATGTGAAGAAGTAAGTTATGAATGACCTGCAGGGATTTTATGTGGGGATATGAGTGTGGAATATGGTGACTATGTTGTTGTAGTAGTTTTTCACTTTATGATGTAATGTAAAACTTTATGAATATATCTAGTGTTTCCAAGGCTACTAAACCAATCGGTCTTTCGAGATTTGATCTTTCTTGTGATCATACCAATGTTATGTAATAATGCACCGACTCTGGGTAACTAGGGTCGGGGCGTTACAGTTGGTATCAGAGGAAGTTTAGTACAAACCTTGGAAGCTAGATTTAGATAAACTCTGATTAGAGCACATAGATTTAAGATGAATTTTGAGAATTAGTATAGAAGAACTTCCTAGAATTTTGGTATTGTAGAGATTTTGTGAGTTTTCCGAGCAATACATCCCTGTCTGGATACGAGCAGGTAGAGGCGGCTCTGGCACAGATGTACCTAGGGGTAAAACCCAAAAACACCGCTTTGAGCTAGACTCTAACGGGAACTGGTGCACGACAACGGGCCTTGCTGCACTCTTGGTTACGACACTCCCGGGGGATATGCTTAGGATAACTCTCATTTTCTTTACAAATCATTATGAAGGGTTTATGAGTATATACTTCCTCAAAGGAGACATTTTTATGATTATGGATTATATCCATAAACTATTTAATTTATGTTATGTGTTTTACAAGTTTGGGATTAGGTATTGTTATTCATAAACTAATCTAATGTATGCCATTGTTTAGAAATGGCGCCTAGTAGAAGGAATGAGAACTCTAGCAATGCACATGATACAAAGAGAAATAAGGATCATATATTTTATGGTCTTAAGCCAGAATTTACAAGAGAAATATTCTCGCATGTATTATCATCATATGAAGAAATAATATCATGTGTTGATAAGATAAGTAAAGTGTTTACTGAGTCCTATGGCTTTGAAGGGAAGCAAGAGAAGAAAAGGATGGAAGAGAGAAAGATGGATAAAGGGAAGAGGGAAAAGAAGAATTTTCCCATATGTGATAACTGTGGAAAGAAACACCCTGGAACTTTCCTGAAAGGAATGGGAGTTTGTTATAAGTGTGGAGGAAAAGGGCACAAAGTACGTGACTGCAAGGGTAAGAAAATGGTTTCAAATGTACAATGCTTCATTTGCAAGGATTTTGGACACTACGCGAACCTATGTCCCAATCATCAGACTATGCCGCAAATGATGCTATTGGATAATAATCAAGTTATGATTCTACCACAGATGAAGAGGAATGATTAGAGTTCTTATGTTGATTATGTCAATTGAGTGTTGTATCAACAATGTACTTGTTATAATAATTATGGAGTATATAAGGATTGTACTGCAGTACTATTTCATCAAGGACTTGAGATTGTGTGGAACAAAGAAAAGTGACTTAATAGCAGGATAAATTTTTGGAAAATATATGGTTGAGAGAATGATAAACCATAATATAGTTCTGATACCGAGGTAGTGATTTTGGAATAATACATGATTGTTTTGGATAAATTATATTGGATATTCATGACTACCTTGGAACTGATTAATGATTTGTATATTCCATCATTGTTGGGGTTTAAAACATTTTTGTATTGATGAAGTATATCCATCATTCTATATAGAATAAGGGAGCATGAATGTAATCAATAAGGAATATGGTAATTCAGGATGTTTCAGTGTATTAAAAGAATACATGATGAAGGTATTCATATGCTATTACGGGGTAAAAAGGATCTACATTATTTTTACCTTCCTTATAAATGTTGGACTGTGAGTTTGGACAGAAGTATTTTGGATAGTTCTAGTTTGGATTATTTTGGATTTCCATAAATGGACAACCCAGAGGTCGGGCGGCAACCCGTCGCGTCCGGCAAGGCCGCGAGACTTGAACCCTCAACCGAAGGGCGACAAGGGTGTATCACCTACCACTGGCCCACGAGATGTCCTGGATTAAATAATGTAGTTTTTTTTAAAAAGATCCGGTAGATGAATTATAAATTCATTTATTTTGGAACCCTGTACGAATAGTATAAATAGAAATTTTTTTACATTCTATAATCTTTTAGAGTGAAAGATGAGTTTGTGGTAGAAATTTATTAATGGATAAAACTCTAATTATAAAGTAAGTATATCTCCTTATGATCTTAGCCAATCTCATAAATAAATTCCTCAACATTAATAAAAAGAAACTTAGAACAAAAATGTTGTCCTAGATGGTACCTTAAATCATCACTAATTTATGGCTTTGGGATTGTTGGCCTTTTCATAGCCATGTTCTCTACCACTCTCCATCAGATAATTGATGGTTAGATTTCTCTTCCATATCCATATTTTCCTACATGGAACCCTAGTATGTGTTATTTTCAGTAATCTTCATAATTTCCACTCTTTATTTTAAATAGAGGCCTCATTAATTCATTTTTCGATGTGGGATTTCAACTAAGATATTTTGAAACATCAAAATTGTGTTATCCCAATACCCTATGTTTTGTTGAACCGATGGTATTTCAAATCATCATAGATTGATGAGTTTAAGGACCTCAATTTTATACTTGTTTGTGATTGATGACCTCAATCACTACCTATAAATATTTACGTTTTTCCTCCAATTATATGTCTCTAATTTCCACCAATGTTCTCCTAGTCGAGATCATAATTTGGTGGTGACCCTTTCATTTCATTTTTCCTCATATTAAGACTAAATTTTAGTAACCCAATTTCCGATGTGGGTTTTCCCACAAATATATTTTCTATTTTCAACCTTTTATTTTCGAAAAACAATTTCAAATTGCGAGGACGCAATTTATTGAAGGAGGGGAGAATGTAACACCCCAAGATTTCATAGTGTGTTATTTCTTCAAAATAATTCAATAACTTGCACTACACGCAACACCGAGTTCAATCACACCATGACTTAACAAAAAAAAGCCATTCAAAAGAGGTTATGAATAGTATTAACTAAATTTTAAACTTTATATAATCCTTATAATTTTAGAATCCATATTATGAGTTTCTTAGACATAATGCAAGAACAGATTCATTTTCAGTATTGCACTTTTATCAACTTTTAATAGTGAAACCTTTTTAAATACAATATTTTAAACTTTTTGACTAAATGGGGACATCAAAAAAATTTAAAATTAAACATCCCAAATTTTCCACAGTACGCTTTCCTTTGAATAATGCAATGGCGTGCATTGTACGCAACTTCGAGATTCTAACACACCACAACCAATCAAACTAGCCATTATGAATAGTAATACCTACCTTTTAAAATTTTAGAAATTTTATCTCTCAAAATAGAAATCATTTTTGGATTCGGAGTATCGAATTTAGCCTAAGGTGAAATTTTAGTACTTTTCGGACAACTTTCATATTTTGATGAATAGTGAAAATTACTAAATTTTAATTAAAAACAACTTTTTTAATCAAAATAATTAATAGTGATAAATTATGAATTTGAGTGGTTTTAAATTATATTTAGAATATATTTTTACCATTTATTATAATGTTGGTCATTGGACATAATTTTACAATTAAACCGAACATAAACAAGTGTCAATCTTTTGATAGTTATTATCTCTTAAAAACACGCTTTTTGTTTTGACAGCGGGAATTAATTTTAAATTAATTTCTGCCACTTCTGTGTTTTGAATTTAGAAAAATGGATTCCATATTTGGAATTAGGATTTTCAAATTGTGTAAATAGGTAACTTTTATTTTTAGACATTTTGAATAATTACTGCGGTAAATATTTTATTTACCATAGTTAAGGGTAAATCCGGTAAATAAGGGTTAAAAAATAATATTATAATAATACTAAATTGCCCTAAAACGTGTCCTATACTTATTGGTTGATACATGTTCGACCATAGGAATCTTTGGGTCGATTTTGGGACCCCATGGTGCCACTTGTAGGTGATAGGGACACTTTATTTTAATTAAGTTAAAATGAATACAAAAATGACACAAGCATATATCTTTTAGAAAAACAATTTTTACATAGGGTTATATATGTTTTATTTTAGATTATAAATATTAATTAGAAAGATAAAAAGATTTCCTACATAATTATATTTTATTTATAATTTTTAGACATTAAATAATTTAATTTATCTATGACACAATGATGATGAATTAATTACTATAATAGTGAAAAATTAAAATAATTGATATTATAAATACCCAAATAAATATAATATGGAACTTTTAATGAATTAAACTAATTTTATAGGATAATATGATATATTATTATTGATTTAATAGACTTTTTTCTAAGTAATCAATCTTTTATGAGTTTCACAAAAATCAACTATTGAATAGTGTCAAAATTGACATAAAAGAGTTCTTAAAACAAATATTATATTATTAATTGATATTAAATTCCTAAAAATCTAAGGTTCGGAAAAGAGACTTATATCATGATAGGTTCATAATTAATGGACAACTTGGGGGTCGCGTGGATGTATATAGTAAGTTTATTAACCATATTATATAAAAATACAAAGAGACATTGTAAAAGTGAACCTAATTAACTTAGAGTTAATACTTAAAGATAAGGTTAATATAAGTACCCAAAACTGTCTAAATTCTATTGGTTGAGTTGTTTTCGACCCATCCCCACCTTAACATTTAAATAATCAACTTTGGATCCATTAGAAACCGAATATGAATTTATTATAAACTAATATTTCTAGCTTTTCCAAAGGTGCCCCTCACCCCTCTTATAAAAGGGAACTCCTCCTTCTCATTTCTTCACACCTTCAAAACCTTTTGGTTCGGCAAAACTCTACCCCAATACTCTCCCAACTTCCCTCACTACAACCTAGAGGCCTTAGTTTGATCAGAAATCCATCCTAAGGAGCCCTTTTGATCAAATCAAAAGGAAGAACCCGAAGAAGAGGTAATGATTTCACCACCCTTTTCCAAGTTCCTTTCTTATTCCACTTCTTCTTCCTTTGTTATTACCATTCTAAAATAATAACTCCAGTATCATATATATACTGTGATGTTATTATAAATATGGTACAACAATATTCAGTATTCTATCCACCCTTTGAATAACATTTCACCATACGTGCGTACGTACGGCTTACCGTCTCCACGTCGTGGTGTAATTGTTATTCAATATATTATTATTTGGATGGGTATAATAATGATATGTAACTCATGTAAATAATAAATATAACATGTTAATTATTCTGTATATATGATATAACAACCATTTATATATTATTTCAAAAGAATGATATTGTCGCTCGTGCGTACGTACGGACTACCGTCTCCACGAACGCGATGAGATTCATTCTCCATCGTATCCATTAAAGTATAATTATCATTTGATGATTTAAAAATGATGTTTTAGGACTTGATATCATTCTGGATATGAATAATATACAACCTATCCATTACAAACATGGCTTACGTAACAAAACATATAAAAGAAAACAAGTAAGTTAACACCCGAAACAACGATAATACTAAGATATTATTATCAAATCAATATTAAAAGATCATATATGATATCATATTAATGTATATGATTCTTTTATAATTTAATAACAATTATTTCACCATTATACAGGAGTTTAACCTACCCCAACCAAGGAAAAGTACAAGGTAAGGGGTTTTCATCTCACTCCTTATTCCCGTGAGATTCATGTCATATTGCCACCATCACCTTTTGTGTGGTGTATGTACTGCCCATAATTATATTATTTGTGTAATACACTCTAATTTATGTTTATTTACATATTCATTGTATGATACCTCTTTCATGGGTTGTATGTTTCATAAGTTACCAAATTGGTAATGGTTATTTCACAATCTCTTCATTATCCGAGGTTGTTTATACGTAATAATCTACTGGGATCTCTTTATCATCCACATCCATGTTTCTTAATAATGTATTTCAAAACATTTTTACTATTTACAAGAATATGGGTTAAAGTCATTTATACCCTTATGTGTTTCTAAAGGAATCTTTCCGTCGTTTTCCAAACAAGGCACTTTTATCCTTTTTGACAAATTTAAGATAAGAATGTTTTTTTTAACTTATACGGCGGGTGCGGCTATTTACCGCCGTTATAAAATCGTCAAAGCTTCCCTTACAATCTTATAAGAATATTTTTAAAGAAAATTTTTTATTTTATATGGATCTTAAATGATTTCAAAATAAAAAGAGATATTTCTTTAAAAAGAATTTTGATTTCATCTATGTCAACATCCTTTGATGGCTTTTAAGCTTATTTGGAGTTGGTTTATTATGATACAAAACATCCATATTTTATTAAAGGTTTTGTGATATTTTTGACTGTGGATAAGCTATTCTTATATCACTCATGTTTTTTTTAAGTATTGACATTTCATAAGTTATTTTTAATCCGAATGTTTATGTTATATTTCAACCTTTCATTCAGATGAATGTGTTAGACAAGTATGTTCCGGGTTGGGTACCGGTAAAAGTAAGCCCTCCGGTTTGGTATCCGGTTATTAGAGAAACTCCGGTTTGGTCTCCGGTTATTAGAGGAACTCCGGGTTATTGTCCGGTTATTAGAGGCACTCCGGGTTGGTGTCCGGTTATTAGAGGCACTCCGGGTTGGGTTCCGGTTACAGATAGCCCCAAGGTCTTGGGACGAGGCCTTGACAAAGAAATTAAAGTTTAGCATTATGCATTCCAACATTATGAAAGTGGTTATTGATATTGCATGTGATTATTAGATTAGTATAATATCCATGTGAACAAGTAAATGGCATTATTTCATTTTACTTTTGCCATACTATGTTGAAGTTCAAGTTTAAAAGGCTTTTGTTTTAGTAATGCATTGCCTTAAATATTTATGCTTATTTTTGAATGTTCCGCTATATTGTTATCCTTACTGGGCATTTGAGCTCACCCCTTTTCTATGTTTTATTTTTCCCAGGATGTGAAGAAGTAAGTTATGAATGACCTGCATAGATTGTATGTGGGGATATGAGTGTGGAATATGGAGACTATGTTGTTGTAGTAGTTTTTCACTTTATGATGTAATGTAAAACTTTATGAATATATCTAGTGTTTCCAAGGCTTCTAAACCAATCGGTCTTTCGAGATTTGATCTTTCTTGTGGTCATACCAATGTTATGTAATATTGCACGAACTCTGGGTAACTAGGGTCGGGGCGTTACACCCCACATCACTCATCCAAAGAAATTTGGTTCATCCAATAATGGTGGGAAAACCTTAATTTATCCTATCACACATTCTAAGGTCCTTTTAATAATTAATCCATCCCAGAAAGGATTCTAGTGCAAACCATATGATGTTCCCCAATAAAGTAGTAACATTTTTATAAGATCATTTTCATTTTGTTTCTTCTACCTCCAATTTAAAAAATTATAAAATAATAATAATATAATAATATCATTGTATTCCATATAATTAAATATTATTATGTTACATTCCTAATGTTTATCCATATCATTTTCCATCAAATTTTAAATGAAATTATTGATCATGTGTACGACGGAGTACAACAACACAAACTAATGTATTTTGTTTTCAATCACCACATTTCCAAGATTTATATAATGATTGATTTAAATAAAATATGATATTTATGATATTATTGTTTTTTTAAAATTATAATAACGCATATAAAATTATAAATTCTATTCGGTTTAAAATATGATAATGTTGTTAATGTGTACGGTGAACTATCCAATTGCGTAGTGATGTGATTCATTTTCCACATACGAATTTAATTGAACATAATGAGGATTAATTTAATAAAAAATATATTTAAATAGATATGACATTATATAAATTATATAATATTAATATATCACCCTCATACCTAATTATTCACTAGTTGAGTGAATGATGTCATTTCATGTGCATATGTATGATCTATTATCTCCATGAAGAGATGTGATATATTTTCCATATCCAACCATCAAGAATGATTCTAAAAATTTATATAATGAGTTAATATGATATAAATAACATTAATATAATTAATCAAATGATGTAACTATAATATATTTGTAATAACTAGAACTTAATGACAAAAATGATTGATAAAAAATGTCAATAATCACTTGAAAGAATGAAAATACTGGAATATTATTAATAAACAGGTTGTAAAATTTATTAATATGATCATAAAGAATATTATGAATATTAATATGGTTCTTTTATAAATTAATAACATTTATTAAAGACTTATACATTAAATTAATTCATGTTCAACCAAAAGGAAGTGTATGTTAAGGGAGTCTATCTCAATTTCTCTTCATTGTGAATTATTCTAATGGTATGCACCTAATTTTATTTATATGGAAGATATAATAGACATTTTTATATAATATCATGAATAAATCAAAATTATTTTTATTTTATGACTCAATTTTAATTGAATCATCTAGTTTTATTTGAATTGAAAAACAAAAATTGGTATAGAATTTATTAACTGAATTTCTATTAATTTGGTTATATTACACCGTCATTATCTTTAACATTATATGATTCTCTGTGTTAATAATTTTCATTACAATTTATTTTATCATTTGATATTAATCCAAAATAATTTTAATCTCCAATTTTTACCCATTATTTTTTCTTATATTTTTACCATTTTATACTCATTGGTACTTAAAATTGTTGATAAACTATTTTTAATAAAATCCAAAAATTACTTTTCTCTTCGATCAAAAAACAATTTCCATCCAAATACATGTTTTAAAAAATTGTATTAAAAAAGATTTTACATTATCCAAATTATTTCTTAATTAAATATTTTACAATTTTTAATTCTCATAAAAATATTTTGAGATGAATATTATTGTTATTTTCATAAACATTATGTTTGACATTTTCTGAAAATGTGGGATGCATTTTTATTTTAACATATATTCCATGTATCAATTTTCCAACCATTATGAACACTCAATGTTTTAAAGATTTTATTAAAAATTTCAAAACTTATTTTGATTGAACATTATATTCAAAACGTTTGGTAAACATTTAGTTTTAAAATATGGTTTTTAAATATAATACAATATTATCTTCAAGATTGATTATATAGATATTTATTTTTAATTTCTTTTGATCATAAAAAAATTATTTATTTTAATTATACTCTAATGCGGATAAGATTTATTGATACCATCCTTATTATTTTCATGTATGTTTTATGATCGTTTTCCCATGTAATGTATTGATATTTATATTATTAATTCATTTTTATAGTCATTAACTTTCCCTTGAAATGTCCACTTTCTTTTGATCATTGGACATTAATGTTACCGTAAATATTCTCATTATTTATCATGGAGATACTTATTTATTAAAATTTATATCATATCATCATATAGTGTATTACATTGAATTTATTTAATTAAAATTGAAAATATTTATAATTCAATATTTTTTACTCAATAAGGATATTTGTTGATAACACATATTCTTCTTGAATTAAATAAATTATTTGATATAAGAGGAATGATTTGGACTTATAGATATGGGTGGGGCACTGTTATTGATACCCCCAGGATGCATATATAGTCTCATGAGAATAACAGGTTGGGTAGCCTTAGTTAAATGGGTTTCTGGTGTATTCTTACCTATAAATTTTAAACTATAATAATATTTATCTTGATAGTAGTGGTATGATGATGAATGATATCATGAAGTCTAATAATTAATACTTTCCATCATTAAGATTTCATTTATTATTATCCTTGATATTTTCACAATCATATTATATGTGGATGCATTTTCTTTATCAGAAAATTTATTGAGTGGAATGTGTTTAAAATTATTTCCTTTTCTATACTGATTATTCTTTATACATTTACAATAGTCATTTTATTAATTAAATGTAATGTATTTTTAGTTATTTACATTATCGTATTTTTCATCTAGTAAAATTATTTAAATGGAATCTGTGTCAAACTATTTTCCATTTGATATTGATTATTCAAATTGATTCAGGATACCCTACATTGTTGTCAACTATTAGTAAGAATTTGAGCTCGCCCTTATTTATATCCAATCCCAAGAATCCAGTAAGTGTACTATGAATTATATGAAATGTTATTCTTGAGGTAATGATGTTATTATGAAAAAAATCATAATTTTTGTTTTTGAAATTTAATATGAGAATCATGTATGAATATTTTTTTTGTACACTATTAAACAATTCGGTCATTTGGGATGTGATTCCTTATCTCTTATGGAAATGTAATAAAGTAATACACCGACTTTGAGTTACTTGTGTTAGGGTAGATACAGTTGGTATCCAATGAAATTCAGTACATTCCTTGGGAGCTTTAATAATGATAAAATTTATTAGGGAACATAACTCTATGATAGAGGTTATGGATATGTATAAAAGAACTCCCTATTTTTATTAAGAAAGGGATAATGTGGTTTTTATAGGAATAAAACCCTATATAGATACTACAAGTACAAATGAGTTTCAAATCATTATACCTAAGTGTTATAATTCCAAAAATCACATCTAGTCCATTAATAGATCATCACATAGTATAAGAAAATGGGATTCACTACGTGCCTAGTTTAATACTTCGAGGGATATGATTAGGATAAATTATAAAAATTCAAATAATTTTGAAGTATTGTAAAATATGAATGCAATGAATTTCCTTAGTTAACCCTGGGTGTCTTAGATTTTAAATATGGTGTCATGAATTAGACATACCATAAGTTATTCATTATGATTATGTTGTTTCCCCATAAGATAATATCACACAATGATGTTTTTTTGTTAAAGGTTATAGTACAAATGAATTGTGTTAAAATTTAATATGATGGAAATGTGGTGACTATGAGCAACCCAATGGGATGATGAATGTAGTGATATATGTATTGATTATACTAAACCATTTTTTTCATTTTATTGTTAAAAACCCATATAGTAACCATGTCCTAGACTCACCAAAGAATATAATGAAGGAGGTCACCAAAATATCGAGTGGTGGAGACTATAAAGGAAAGAAGGATCAATTTACTTGATTTTAGAAATGTGGAATGAGTCAGCGAGTACAGTGTCTGAAAGGAATTGGAAATGTTTTATTTGAGGTAATTAAGGTCATAAAGAAAAAAATATTCATGAAATGGAAAATATTAGTGTGATGAAATAAAATACATCCCATCTAAGAATCCATTTATACACCATTGTCTTATATGTGAGGAACCCAAACATTATACTTGTTAATACACTCTTGTAAATTTTATCCCTGAGAACATGGATGGATTAATATTAATATAAAATGGATTAAGAGTTTAGGTATTTTGATTAACTAATTAAATAGTTTATTTTTTTACCAATAGAATTTTGGTTATAAGAAATATGAAACATCTAAGGATAGTGTCAAATTTTAGAATCAAATATGTATTCGTTAACATAAGATTTATATATAACATCCTATGTTTATGGGTTCAAGGGTGATGATACGATCAATGTATTAACTCCCCCTTTTATATTTATAGTAATATAACCAGTTTTTTTATTAAATGAAAAATCTATTTGGAGAGTAATGACATTACATTTTTTGGGAGTTAAGATTAAAGGTAATGGTAACCTAAATGTTTTATATTATAAATAAATTATGTATTAATTTTGGTTCATCATCATTTTATAATGTTATAAGATTAAATTTAATATAGTTCAAAAAAAACAACCCACATTCCAGGTGACATCACATCGCATCCAGAAATGCCATGGGGCTTCAACACACATATGAAGAATGATATGGGTTTAACAGTATCCACTGAACAATTTGATGTCCTGGTTAGTATTAAATTATTCTTAGTTAATAAATTTTCATAAATAACTATTATTTAATAACCCATACTTTTACTCTTGACGTTTATAGATTAATATATTAAATTGGATAACATATTCTAACATTATTGGTTTTGGAAAATAGTTAGAGATGAATATAAATTCCTGTAACTTTCTATTGGATTTTATGATCCATTAAAAATGAATTTTATCTATTTTAGAATAAAAAATACATTTTTGGATATTAATTTCTTTGATTTATTGAAAAACTAAAAATTAATTTATGCATAACCAAATGACGATATTTTGTTTATGAAATAGAAATGTATGAAGTAAGTATATTTACTATTTTTAATTGAAAGGGATTTATTCCTCATCAATATGAAAAGGATATTGAATAAAAATTATCCTATTAAAGTTATATATGATGAATCAAATGTTCATTTAAATAATCATAAATTAATATTTATGAGGTTGTTATCATTCTATTTATAATTCTCATTATTGTGATGAATGAAATCTATCATTCTTTATAATTGTTTATTTTGTATTCAATGTCCATATATTTGATTTAGAAAAAAGTTCACCTATTTAGAAACTTATTTATGTGTATTTCCACATGAACTATGTTTCTACCTCTTTCTATTATTAAAATAATTTTTTATTCAATGTTTTTACGATTACAGTTTTTGATAAATGAATTTCTAAATATGAAACCCTTGATTTCGGAGTGCAATATAAAATTGCGAGGAAAAAATTTATATACTGTGGATAGAATGTTACACCATTAAATTACAATATAATGATATTTTATTCTAATTTGTATACTACACATGACATTAATGTTATATAACCCATTATTTATATTTTATTAAATTTAATCTCTTTGATAGCTTGTAAAACATGAAACCTCAAGTCTAAATAAATTGTAATATAGTACATCATTATAACCCAAACATTAATTTTTTTTGGTATGAATATTACATAATAAATTATAATAAATATTTATATCTATTGGATATAAATAAAATACGACTCATATAAATTAAAAATAGTTGTTTTCTTAAAAGGTGTGTTTTTTTCTAAAGGATGGTTTTTTCATGATTGATGCAAATTATTTTTAATTATTTTTTTCCACTTACGGTAAATTTATATGAAAAATTGATTCATATTTTTTAAAATATCATATTAAAATTATATATAGGGTAATAAATCATATTTTTATAAATTTCATCATTTTTTGATGAGTAGTGAAGATACAATTTTTTATTGAAAATAGTCATTACGTTTAAAAAATTAAAATGGATAATTACATTTAAAATCGTTTTTAATGTGTAATTAGACTAATTATATAAACATGTGACTATTTTATTTCATTTTAATCAATTTCATTTTACATTTTTATGTTAAAATATTTTATACCTAAAATAATTTTCACTTTCAAAACCCATTATATTGTCGCATCTATGAGTACAATTTGAAATTTTATTATAGATGTTATATGAATCTAATTTTGAAAAATGGAATTCATATTTTTTTTCAATATAATTTAAATTCACAAATTATTTCAAATATAATTTTTTACCATTAGAAATATTAAAATCCTTAAAAATTTATTATCCTTGTTAAGGTAAAAACCGATTTACTTTTGGGGTTAACATAAAAGGATAAGGGGTAAAATTGAATAAAACGTATAGAAGCCTGATTTTAATGAAATAATTATTCCTTATATCCTATATTTATAAATACTTACAAATTATGGAGGATTTTTTATTGATAAAAAAATTTGGTTTAATCGAATCTTTTTGAAAATTCCATGTGTTTCCTCTCCCCTAGTTATAAAAGTATACCCCCTCTCTTCCCATATTCACACAATTTAATTTCACAATACCAGACCAAATAAATTATTTACACCACTAAAACCATCCTAAAACCCTTGGTTTGATCATAAATATAACATTTAATGGTTTTACTTCAAATAAAATGTATATCCATGAAAAATATGTAATGTTCTTAAACAAGATTTATCATCTTTTTCATCTACAACCAATTTCAATTTTTTAAAATGTGATTATATAATAACACATGAATATTAAATATACTGAAATGTTATTATGTTATTGTAATGACATATATACATCACCACTTCTATCAAATTTTAAACAAAACTGTTGATCGTGTGTACGGTGGTTTACTGCCTCGCGAATTGATGTAATTATTTTTCCTTCACCACATTTCAAGGATGTATATAATGATAATTTTAACACATTTATATGATAATTATGATATTATTATACTTATATAATTATTGAATCACATATATATATGTAAATTAAATGTCATTTAGTAGATGATAACATCACTCATGGGTACGGTGGACTATCACCTCATGAAACAATGTGATTTGTTTTCACATACAGTGTATATAGAATGTAATAAAGATAAATTAATTATAAATGTTATGTATATAAAATTATATTCATTTGGTATCATTAACCTATCACTCACTTACTTACCCTTTAACTTATTAATGTAATGGTATCGTCTCTTTTATGTACGTATCACCTACGGTCTCTATGAAGCGATGCAATTCATTTTCAATGACTAAACATAATGAATGACTATAAAAATGTATTCAATTGGTAAATACGGTATTTTTTGAATTAATAATATTCATGATAATATGGAACTATGTAATAAGTACTAATACCATAACGTTATAAGAAAATAAAAAATGAAAATAAATTGTAATTAATAACAAAAACAATGAAAACAATGTAATATTAATAAAAATGGTTGGTAAACTTTTATTAGAGGATAATATATGTCATGAACTAGCCTGAGTTGACTCGAAACTGGTCACCTAGTCCAGCCTGTGGCCGAGAGGAATTCTTGATCCTCCCAGGATGACGAAAATAACCAATGGAATCAATAGAGTACACAAGGGAACAATTTCCCCCAAATATAACCAAAAAACAAATCGTGGAATGAACAGAAAACCCAATATACATTCATATTAAAATTGAACTGAGCATTATTTAAACATGAAATGGAAAATACAACTAAACCAAAAACTCAACCGACCAAACCTAACAACTAGCTATCTCCGTGTGACCCCACTTTTCTCTCTCCAACACAATGATCACATGTCACCCATGGTGATCGAAATCAAGCTGAAACCTACACAAGGACTAAAAACAGAAGAAAACTATAGGTGTAAGTATTAAAAATCAATAGGTTAGCCCGATATTATATTCTCAATACACATTATTTAAAATAAAACAAACATCATTTTCATGTTTTAGATAAAATATATAAATATTTTTTTCCAAATGAGGTTCATGCTATAGAAATCACCAAACAAAAACTGTCATTTTTTTTAAATAAGAACGCTTGTAATAATTTTTCAAATAGGTAAAACATAAAAATGAAAATAGTTTTCAAGGGGGGATTATTTATATAATGTAAAAAATTAAATTAAACATGCATGATGCTAAATTTACAAACTAAACACACCGTATGCTGATGGTGATTACAAAATCTCTAATGAGCACAAGTCACAAGAACACCCCGAGGCAGTAGTTTGTTGTAGGACCAAGGTACCTCATATCTTGGTGTAAACGAAATAAAAAAAATATACATTATTGGGAAGACGAGCCACTTGTAGGATAATCATCCATAAAATAGTGTTCCCCAATATCATCATAATCATAGTTTAGTTTTTGTTGTCATTGTCAAACAGGTTACGTGATACATGGATAAAAACACTTCAGATCACTAGCGTACTAGTACACGTCAGCCAACCTATATACCTAGGTTTCCCCTTTCTGTGTAAAAAAATCTACACATATATAAAATACCATTTAATCATGAATATTCCGTTTAAAAATAATACACAAATAAAACCTCTCACATGCACTTGTCACATATCTTTCATGGATCGACAAACCACATATATATTCATAAAACAATTTAAAGAAATATAACAATGCCTTGCACTTAAAATCCATTATAAAAGATATTTTATGTCAAAAAATCCCCCCATAACATATCAAAGAATATTTGGAATCCCCAACAACATTTAATATATCAATTTCATGGGCCATAAAATGGCCCCAAATTATACAACATGAAATACACATGGAAACCATTTTTACAAGAAAAATGTGAAATGAGCCTTTAAGAATTTCTCAATACTAACATTTTCCATAGGTAAAAATTTAAAATTAAATAAATAGTAATATAAACCCCTTTTAAAGAATAAAATCACTTTCATAAATCCCTTAAAACATTCAGGTTACACAGCCAAAGCATAAAAAATTTTATAAATATTCCAAATAGGCCATTTTTTAGAAACTCGAGAAAAAATGTGTTTACCACGAAAACCCCATTTGTTTCTAAAACCAATACTACATTTTAAAGCCATAAAAGGTCCCAAAAATACAAATTTTAATGCTAAAAATGTATTTATAAATCCAAAAAAATAATTTTAAATCACACTATGCACATAAAATCCAACTGGGCAATTTACCGAACACATGGAATGAACTTTTAAACAAACAACTTATTTTATATAGTTGAAAAGGGTTAAAAGACTATTTTAATGAAAATAATTTTTTCATGATACTAAACCATGTTAAAAAAACCATAATCTAGGTGTGTAAGCTAATATATCATTTAATAAATCAAGCGGTGTACACGTTTAGGACAAAACAAAACTACTTTTCACAAAACATGGATTAAAAACCATTTTTCTCACCCCAAAAAATATCTAAAGTATGAAAATAATACTAATCATATTAATAAGGTGTGAAAATAAATAAAATTATGAAAAATACATAATAAAGTCATGTGAAAGGGATATCCAACCAAAAAACCATGGTGGAAAGGAACAATGCACCCGATGTGACTCTCCATGGTTACCAACAGAGTAGATCTATGAAAACCATCACTAAAAGAAGAAAAAACCCATAAAAATAATTTTCTAAGATAACTCTAGGTCTTTAATTACCATGGGAGAATAGGAAACCAAAATATAGTTCAAGGAGAAGGAAGAGGGAGGATAAAGGAGATAAAATCTCACCTTGGAAACTAGATAACTCTTCATCGTCCCTTATATCTACAACATTAATGGAAATGAAATAGATTGGAACTTATTAGAGAGTCACTATACGTCTAGAAGAACCAGAGAAAGAATATTTTGATGGAAAAGGGGATTACTAAATGATTCATGAATGAAACAAATTACCTTACCAAATCTAGAACATTTGAGAAGACTTGATAAATTTATCCCTAATTGAGATTAAGATGATCTCCAAACAGGTAAACAGAACAATGGGGGTGATCCTACCGTTCTTAGGATATAGTTAGTGGTGGAATCACTTAAAAATATTAAAAAATAAATTATATATAAAATATTCAAATTATTTTCTTAAAACATGAAATGGGCTCACAGACTACCCCAATACTTTAATAAATTTCTTGAATCCACCCAGATTATGAATTCATAAAGGGGTGCAAAAGGATATGGTGGTTTTAATAGTTCAGTGGAGACCAATTGGGATGTGGAATGAGTGAAACATGTTGAAAAAATGAAGGATTTATAAAAGAATCAAATTTTGTTTTTGAATTTTGAAATGGGCTCATGTTTGGCCCGAATCATGAAATAACGACCCTTTTCATCAAAAAATCCCAAACAAGATATGTGGAACCCGTGGTAGGATGATTAAAAATTTATGGAAGTTCAAAACTCAACATTATTCTCACCCATAACCCAATAAAAATATCTAGAGTTCCAATGAACATGATCAAAATCAAGATATGAAAAAAATGGTGTGATAGTTCTCCCCACCATTAAAGCATTCGGCCCCTAGAAAGCCACATCACATTCCAGCTGATTGATCAAAACCTAAAGATTCCTTATCAAAATGGTACAGCCTCTGAATCTAATGACACATCATCTAAATTTAATGGAACTTAAGCCTCTAACTTCAACTAAATACCAGCTTCCAACCACTTCCTAAGAATCAACTGAATGATTAATTTATTACATCTACAACTAAAACAATAACTATATTGTTTGGCCTTATCCCAATGAACACAATGTTCATAGAAACCAAATATCACTCACAAAAACCAAATATTATAGGGGTTTTTGGAATGAACTCCCCATCATTATGGAACAACTGGCACTCAACAAATTCTTAGGAGGAAAATCTATGAGACCTATGGAGGTTTTCCCCACCATTAAGAACCAATTATCAATGACCTAATGAGAAATAAACATGAACTAAGAACATGGATCTCCCACACCATCTCACCGAAACTCCCTCACAAATAACTAAAAACCCATGTTTTGAGGAAGACAACATGAAAAGTTAAACCCTACCCTCCCAAATAGCAGGGACATGAACTGGGCCAACACTCTCGGCACAGATCCAAACCCCCACCACATAGAGTGGGGATTGAAGGGGACCTAATCATTTGGCCACTACAACCACAAAAAAAAATGGAATTACCTCACTGAAATGGTTGAGGTATAATATTAGAAATACTACCCATACTCCTAGGACTCATGACTACTTTCCAGCTTCACTAAGAGACCTATCGATAGAGCACTGATGGATAAAGCATCTCCAGCCTCATAATCAAGCTTTGATAATCCGTATCGATAACTATTCCACTTAGGTCAACAATGTTACACATAACACTCCCAAGATGAAACAACGTATCAAGGGACACCACGAAGATCTCTTCCCCACACAACACACTTTTATCCAAACATGAACTTGGAGAGATAAAACACAATTTTATCTTATGCCAAATGAGGACTAGAAAATACAAGGTACATGGAGAAACACATAAACGTCACCAAGAAAAAATACCACTACAAGAGGGAAACCATAATGGAAATGCACTTTATATCATGCCTAAAAAACTCTCAATTCAAACAAACATGCTAAGGAATCATTCGAAGTGGTGGATTTAACATTTTGAATGAATCCTTAGGTTGATCACCTAGAAATATTGTCAATAGAGAACTATTTGTGGCCACATCAGAATATCCAACACATCGTTATAAACCCACTATATATTACTCTAAAACATAGCCCTTAATTAGATCCCATATCAAGACACAACAAGAGTATGACTTTTAGATCGGAAGTATGCATAACAAATAAACAACACATCTATGATATTGGAAAACCTATCCACATAATCATTGGTTTATAACAAACACCACAATTTTTCAACATAAAACACTTTTTAAAAAGAAACCAACATGGTGGTATTTCAAATTTAACAATGTTGTTTCACCATGTCTCACTCATATAATCATTTTCGTGCCACCCTGAGCTCCCAACCACTATGCCACACTCATCATTCATCAAAATAAGTAAGAAACCATGCATGTGAGCACCAATGAAAACACCAAAAGCTAAAATAAAACTATCGTCACTGCCAAAAGATTCATGTACCATCTAAAGGCTCATTAACCACCAAATCAAAAAACAATTTTTGAAATTTCACAATACAAACAACACTTCATCAAGAAAATTTTGTTTAAAAACCCAATCCAATTCATTTAATAGAACTTCCATCAACTAAAATTCTATTCCAAATATCCCTTTCCCATTTTAAAAAATTCAGCAAGGTCTCTTTTCAAAATCCTACAACCACAAAGGCCAAAACTCATTTCCAGAAAAACACCAGCCACAGAAAACCAAGTTTCCAAACCCAATAAATGAGATTCAAAAACATTTCAACAACCCAAAATAGAAAATTTTAAAAAAATCATAATCACCTCAAATATTATACAAGTTTTACAAACATTTCATTTAATAAAACTATAATATTGGATTAATGAAATTAAATCTGATAAAATAATTTTCTCTTTATCATGTAGATGTGATTCACAAAACCAAAAATTCCAAAACATTTCTCATATAAAATTTTGAAATCCCATTTTCCAATTTTCATCAACTGACCATTCCTTTAATACTTATTTTCACAATTCATACACAAGGATTTTGAAAACAAAATTCCAAATTCATGAAAGGCCCAATAAACCCAAAAAATGGAACTAGTGTATTTGGGTGACTTGACCATATGGTTGGTAGAAAAATGTCAAAAACACCACCAACCTGAATTTACTTCTTAAGACAATTACCTATCTCTAAATTTATTTTCAATCCCTGGGAGCTCATGGAGACCATTATCCCAACACCCCTTATTGTATCCCAAAACCAAAAAATCAGTAAGAACTGAACAAACTAATTAAACTTAACTTCCCCTAGACACCAGAGGGTAAGAATGATAAAGTGTTAGCGATGCTATTCCCAAACCTACTCCTCAAGTACAGAAGATAATACTCTATCTACCGTGACATCCCTAAATAATAATGGGTTACCTAAAAAGTAATGTATATAAGAATCAAAGTTCCAATGATACCATTTTTATCATGAATCGGCCTGAGTCGATGCTAAACCGGTCACCTAGGAAATCTCGTGACAAGTCCTAGGAGGCATTCTCGATCATCCAGATATAAGGAAAAGCACCAATAGAATCAATATAATACACAAGGGAACAATTTCACCCAAATATAACCAATAAAGCAAATACCACAAAGAATAGAAAACCCAACATAAATTCACATAAAAATTGATCTTAATATTATTTAAACATTAAAGAGACAATACAACATAAAAAAACTCATCCAAACAAAACTAACAACCATATAACTCAATATGACCCCACTTTTCACTCACTAACATAATAATCACACATCACCCAATCCGATCGAACTCATGTTAAATCCTACACAAGGGATAAAAATAGAAGAAAACTATAGGTGAGAGTATTAATACTAAGTAGGTTAGCCTGATATTATATTCCTAATGCACATACATTAAGATAAAATAAACATAAATTTAATTTTTAAGTTACAATATATAAATTTTTTTTCCAAATTATGTTCCATGCTACAAAAATCACCAGTAAAAAACTTATAATCATTATATACAAGTATGCTAGTAAGAATTTTTCAAAGAGGTGAAACATCAAAATGAAAATAATTTTCCAGAGGGATGATTTAAAGAATGTAAAATTTTAAAAAATACACACATGAAGGTTAATTTACCAAATAAACACACTATATTATGACTGTGAGTACAAAATCTCCAATGTGAAGAAGTCACAGGAACACCCATGGGCACTACTTCATTGTGGTCCCCAAGTACCTTGTATCAAAGTGTAAAAGAAATCAAAATAAATATCCATTCTTGTACAAATGAGACACTTGTATGAGAATCATACAAAACCTTGTGGTCCCAAACATCATCATTAAAATTGTTTAGTATGTGTTTTCATTGTCAAACATGCTATGTGAAACAGGGACAAAAAACATTTGGATCACTAGCATACATGTACATGTCTGGCCACCTAGATACCTGAGGTTTCCATTTTTGTGCTAAAAAAAGTTACACATATATAAAATATCATTTTTTCTGGAATATTCCATTTACAAATCATACACAAATCAAACATCCCACACACATGTCTCACACTTCTTTTATGGATCAATAAACCACCAAAATTTTTATAAAAAAATTTCAAGAAGTATAATGAGTCCTTTCACATAAAATAAATTAAAAAATATCTTTTAAGACCAAACAACCACCAATACCATATCAACACAGATTTATGAGCCCAAAAAAATTTAATAAATCAATTTCTTGGACTAGAAAATGGACCAAAATGATACTACATGAAATAATCCAGGAAACCATTTATACAAAAAATGCCAAACAAGCCTTTTGGTGTTTCTCAAACTGGCATTCTCCAAAGGTAAATATATTCACATATTATAAAGAGATGTATAAAAACCAATTCCATATGAAAACCATTTTCATAAATTACTTAAAACATTCAAGTTAGACATCTAATGTAGGACCATTGTTATAATGATGCCAAACGAGCCATTTTCCAGTAACTCGGGCTAAAACATGTTTACCACCAAAACCCATTTGTTTGTAAAACCAAAACTAATTTTTAATGAAATAAAATGACCCCAATATACCATTTTTCGTGGTTTCATTATATTTATAAATCCCAAAAAAAAAAATTAATCACATTTACCACATAAAATCCAATCCTGAAATTTATCGATCAAATGGAATAAAAATTTAAACAAACTACTTATTTTGAGCACTTGAAAAAGGATAAAATAACATTTTCATGCTGAAATATTTATTCAAGATACTAAAACCTATTCAAAATACCATAAACCAAGTGTGTATTCTAATAGAAAATTTATTTAATAAAGTGATGTACCCATTTATAACAAAACAACACTACTTTTCACAAAAAAAAGTCTTAAATAACCATTTTCACACCAAGAAAATTATCCAAATTCTGAAAACAATATTATACATATATATCAGGTTATAACAGAAATAAAATGTTGAAAATTAAACGATAAAGTCATGTGAAATGGATATCTAACCTCAAACCCATGTAAGAAATGAACATCACACCCAATATCAACCTTTGTGGTTCACAGCACTCTAGATCTATGAAAGCCATCCCTAAAAGAACCAAAACCCCATAAATATCATGGGATAACATAACCTTGTGTCATTCATGACTAAGGGAGAAGAGGAAACTAAATGAATGTGGATGGAGAAGGAAGAGGGATGTAAAAGAGACGGAATATTACCTTTGAAACTAGAGACATATTCATCTTCCAATAGATCTACACCATTAGAGGAAATGGAAAGGAATATAAAATCTTGGTGAACTTCCATGGGTTTGTAAGAACTGGGAAAAAAATACTTGGGGGGAAAGTTAAGAAATTGAATGATTCATGAGAGATACAAATTACAATACCAAATTTGGATGATTTGAAAATACGTGATAATTTTATATCTAATCTAAGACTATGATAATCTCTAAAGAGGTAAAATGAAACATGGGTGTGCTCCTGGGGTTCGAAGGATCTAGTTAGATGTGGAAGAACCGAAAATATTAAAAAATGAAAATGATATAAAATAAACAAAACTTATAATAAACTTTAAATGGGTTCATGGGCTATCCCATTACCCAAATAAATAACCAAAATCCACCATGATTATGTATTCATAAGGGGATCCAAACATATATGGGGATTTTAATAGGTTAGTTGAGGCCAAGTGGGATGTGTAATGAGTGAAAAATGTTGAAAAATTAAGGAGTTATAAAAGAAAAAAAAGTTTTTCAATCTGGAAAGGGGGTCATGGTTGGCCCAAATCATGAAGTAACCACCCATTTCTCTAAAAACTCCCAAAAACCTATAGGGAACTCATGGTACGATAATTATACATTTATTGAAATTAAAAACTAAGCATTAATCTCACCCATAAATCAAGAAAGGGAATGGTATTTCCAACAAACCTAATCAAAACCATGAAATAAAAAAACAGGTTGTGGAAATATATGACATTATAAATATTAATATGGTTCTAGTATGTATTATTAACATGTTTAAAACCATTATACATGAGGTTAAATCAGGATCAATGCAATATATAAATTTTTTAAGGACTTTATCTCAATTTCTCTTCATTAATGAATATTATAATTTTTTGCACCTCGATTATTTTATATGACGTATATAAATCCCATTTTCATGTAATATAATGAATATTTCGTAATTCTTGTAGTTTTATTTTTTATTTGGAATTATTTAATCTACTGTTATTCTATTTTAAATTACTAAGATTAAAAGAATTTCATAACTCAATTTCATTTCATTTGGTTATGTTACTTTTTCTTTGTATTTGACATAATATGATTACATGTGTAAATAAATTTAAGTTTATTACATTCGGTTTCTTTATTTGTTATTTGGATTTATATTTCATACAGACAATTTATTCATTGATAGATTCATAATTCGACATTAAGATCTTTCGGAGGGTTTACTTCAAAATATCATTTTAAAGGGGATTTTTTTGCTTGAATTACAATCAATGTAAATTTTTTTATCATTGTATAATAAATCACATTAATTTTATTCTAATATGGTTATTAATTATTATTTTTTTAAATAATACCATTTTTCACTCTTTGGTACTAATAATGATTAAGAAAATGTTTTTAATAAAATCCAACTTCATTTATCTCTTCGGTTGAAAATCCTTTTATTCCAAAAAAATATTTAGTAAAAAAGTTTTCAAAAATATTTTAACATTATCCAATTGATGAATTAAATACTTTTTTAACCATTTTTTTATTCATAAAAATCTTTTGAATGAAATATTCATGTTAAACAGTCCCATTTTGCAAATAAAGAAAATGTGAAAAAAAATACTTTTTTCTAACGTGTATAGAATATACATAATTAACAACATTCATAAACACTTATGTTTTAAAGATTATTTTATAATATTAAATGTATATTTACGAAGAAATGTATTTTAACAATATTTATTGAACTTTTATTTTTTTTAATGGATTTTCAATTTTAAATTGATATTTTCAGCAAAAATGTTTTTAATGATCTCATTGTTGTATTTCAATTCACCAAAGACTACAACCATTTATTTTATTTATACATCACAAGTGATATGATATATTGATACCATACATATTCTTTATATGGGTGGTTTATGATCGTTTGACTAAATAAAGTATTAACATTTAATTTCGTGCTTCATTTTTTAGTTATTAACATTCCCTTTAAACACCCACTTGCATATGATAGTTATAAATTAAATATACCCTAAATATCATATTTTTGATCATAAATATAGTTATTTATTAAGAAATATATCATGTCTACATATATTTTTTTCGATTTAATGTTATTTGATTGATTGGGTAAATATTTTGAAATCCTAATAGTTTACCAAATGGGTATATTTTTGGATAAGGCATATCTATAATGAGTTAAATATATTATTTGATATATGGTGAATTAATTGGACAAGAATATAATGGAAGGGGATTTTAATATATATCCCCTCATTAAATTTGTAGTATCAAAAGAATAATTATCTGTAGTTCCCTAGTTAAGTGGGTTTCTCGTGTATACCTAACAATCAGTTTAAAACTATCTTCAGAAATGTTTTGAAAATAATGGTATCATAATTACTTCGCTCATGACATCAAATAATTAATAATTTCATTCATTAAGAATTCAGTTAACATTATCCATGTTATTTTAACAATGATAACATCTCTAGATGGATTTTCATTCTAAATTTAACAATTAAATCGCTTATTTTTTCGGTTATTTACAATTTGATATTGATTATGCTTATCCAATTATGTTAACTATGTTATTGATTAAATGGAATGTTTTTTCAGTTATTTTCCTAACCATATTTACTATAATAGTAAAATTAAAAAAATTGAATTTGAGTTTAATATTTACTACACCATATTGATTATACATACTAATTCATTAGAGCTTCTGATGTGCTTAACCCTTACTAATATTTGGGTCTCACCCTTATATTGTTCCTTTTCCATAAAATCCAATAAGTTTACTAATAATTATATACATGGATATGCAAGAGGGAATAGCGGTATTCTTGTAAAAAATGATGTAATTTTTATAATGAAATTATAATATAGAAATCATGTCTGTATTCAGTTTCCCAATACTACTAAATTATTCTATCCCTTTGAATGTGATTATAAATCTAATTCTAATGTAATTAAGTAATACATTGACTCTGGGTTACTAGAGTTGGGTTTGTTACATGTATGTACCTTCATAAATCCATGACTCAACAATACTCTAACTATTGGTATATTTCCCCCCAAAACACCTCTATCCAATTATCCTAGATCTTAGGTGGATGTTCTATGATAAATAAATCACCATCGATACACAAATCCCCCAAATTGATTACTTAATAATAATCAGGTAGATATCACAGGAGCAACGATGCATAGAAGTTATCATTGATTAGATTTATCTATGTTGAAATATGATAGAACCAGGGCATGTAATGGAAGTTGGTGGGATGTGGATTTAAAATTTTTCATCATCGTAGAAAATAAATATCATCATATATCACTACTGGAAAAGTAGGCTATACCAATGGTTTATAACCATTGGTATAGGCTGGAAAACCGTTGGTATAGGGTATACCAACGGTTTTCCAAACCGTTGGCCAGTGGGCTGTGAGGAAATCCCTATACCAACGGTTTCATTTAAACCGTTGGTATAGGTGTTTGAGAATTCTGGGAAACTCTTTACCAATGGTTCAGAACCGTTGGTATAAGTTTTTCCAGAATTCTGGAAAAAGATTTACCAACGGTTCAGAACTGTTGGTATATGTTTTTCCAGAATTCTGGAAAAAGATTTACCAATGGTTCATAACCGTTGGTATAAGTTTTTCCAGATTTCAGGAAAAGACTTTACCAACGGTTCATAACCGTTGGTAAAGCTTTTCCCAGAGCTGCTGCACAGTAGCTCCCAGAAGCCCTCCAGAAGCCCTACCATACACCTGCATAAGAAAATAGTGCACAACAGCCCTCCAGTATACCCTCCACTATACACCTACATAAAAAATATCACAAAAGCCACATACAGACTTCAAACAGTATATAAAACACCTAAAATAGCCCAAAAAAACACATATGACAACAATCATCTGGTGGTAATTCACCTCACCCATCAAATTCTAATAGGCAGAATAGTTTGATAAATATCTATTAGAGTTGAATAAGATATTCAAATTGACTCAAATCCCATTTTTTTTGTGATACTAGGTTTGGGTATGTAATGATTTGTGATGAATTTTGCATTTAACTTGTATTATTTATAATATATGGTGAAAAGATATTTTCTTAGGAGTCTCTTCACTTATGACCCCATGAGTGAAACTACCCAACTCATGAAAAAGAGTTTGCGACTATCGTTGATGAGTGTAAATTTCAGTTGTATTCACTTAAAATGATTTCCTTTTGAAATAAAAGAGAGACTTTGAGTGGTGTCGTCCACACCGTGCCTCGGATTGAGGCAGAGTTGACTCGTACACGTCAAAAATGACCCATGGATATAGGTCCTAAAGTATCAACAGTATCTGAATGCCTTTGGTCTATTTTTCGTATGTCAGTTGTTGTTTTAACTTAAACGGTTGTCCATTTCAAAGAAAAGTGACACACTTTGAGTGGTGCCGGCCACACCACGCCTCGGATTGAGGCAGGGTTGACTCGTACACGTCAAAAATTACCCATGGATCATTGTCCTAAAGTTTGAATAGAATCCGAAAGCGTTTGGTCGGTTTTCCGTATGTCGTTTTTTTAATTAAAAGCGCATCCATTTTAAACAAAAGAAAGACACTTTGAGTGGTCCCAGCCACACCAGCCCTCGGATTGAGGAAATTTTGACTCGTACACGTCACATATGACCCATGGATTGTTGTCCTAAAGTTTCAACAGAATCCGAATGCGTTGGGTTGGTTTTCCGTATGCCAGTTGTTGTTTTCACTTAAAATCATGTTCATTTCAAATAAAAGATAGACACTTTGAGTGGTGTCGGCCACACCACACCTCGGATTGAGGCGGGGTTGACTCGTACACGTCACAAATGACCAATGGATACATGTCCTAAAGTATCAACAGTATCCGACTGCGTTTGGTCAGTTTTCCATATGTGGTTTTTTTTACTTAAAAGCGCATCCATTTTAAACAAAAGAAAGACACTTTGAGTGGTCCCGGCCACACCGGACCTCGGATTGAGGCAGGGTTGACTCATACACGTCACATATGACCCATGGATACATGTCCTAAAGTATCAATAGTATCTGAATAACTTTGGTCCATTTTCCGTATGTCAGTTGTTTTAACTTAAACCGTTGTCCATTTCAAAGAAAAGTGAAAAACTTTGAGTGGTCCCGGCCACACTGGCCCTCGGATTGAGGTGGGGTTGACTCGTACACGTCACATTTGACCCATGGATCGTTTTCCTAAAGTTTCAACAGAATCCGAATGCATTTGGTCGGTTTTCTGTATGTCAGTTGTTGTTTTCACTTAAAATCCTGTCCATTTCAAATAAAAGTTAGACACTTTGAGTGGTGTCGGCCACACCGAGCCTCGGATTGAGGTGGGGTTGACTCGTACACGTCACAAATGACCCATAAATCATTTTCCTAAAGTTTCAACAGAATCCGAAAGTGTTTGGTTGATTTTCCGTATGTCGTTTTTTTTTACTTAAAAGCGCATCCATTTTAAACAAATGAAAGACACTTTGAGTGGTACCGGCCACACCGGACCTCGGATTGAGGCGGGGTTGACTCGTACATGTCACATATGACCCATGGATCGTTTTCCTATAGTTTCAACAGAATCTGAATGCGTTTGGTTGGTTTTCCGTATGTCAGTTGTTGTTTTAACTTAAACTGTTGTCCATTTCAAAGAAAAGTTAGACACTTTGAGTGGTACCGGCCACACTGCACCTCGGATTGAGGCGGGGTTGACTCGTACATGTCACATATGACCCATGGATCGTTTTCCTACAGTTTCAACAGAATCTGAATGCGTTTGGTCATTTTTCCGTATGTCAGTTTTTATTATAACTTAAATTGTTGTCCATTTCAAAGAAAAGTTAGACACTTTGAGTGGTGTCGGCCACACCGCACCTCGGATTGAGGCGGGGTTGACTTGTACACGTCACAAATGACCCATGGATACATGTCCTAAAGTATCAATAGTATCCAAGTGTGTTTGGTCAGTTTTCCATATGTGGTTTTTTTTACTTAAAAGCGCATCCATTTTAAACAAAAGAAAGACATTTTGAGTGGTACCGGCCACACCGGCCCTCAGATTGAGGCGGGGTTGACTCGTACACGTCACATATGACCCATGGATCATTGTCCTACAGTTTCAACAGAATCTGAATGTGTTTGGTCGGTTTTCCGTATGTTAGTTGTTGTTTTAACTTAAACTGTTGTCCATTTCAAAGAAAAGTTAGACACTTTGAGTGGTGCCGGCCACACCGCGCCTCGGATTGAGGCGGGGTTGACTCATACACGTCACAAATGACCCATGGATACATGTCCTAAAATATCAATAGTATCCAAGTGCATTTGGTTAGTTTTCCGTATGTGGTTTTTTTACTTAAAAGCGCATCCATTTTAAACAAAAGAAAGACACTTTGAGTGCTCCCAGCCACACCGGCCCTCGGATTGAGGCAAGGTTGACTCGTACACGTCACATATGACCCATGGATACATTTCCTAAAGTATAAATAGTATCTGAATGCCTTTGGTCGGTTTTTCGTATGCCAGTTGTTGTTTTCACTTAAAATCCTATCCATTTCAAATAAAAGTTAGACACTTTGAGTGGTGCCGGCCACACCGCGCCTCGGATTGAGGCAGGGTTGACTCCTACATGCCACAAATGACCCATGGATACATGTACTAAATTATCAATAGTATCTGAATGTGTTTGGTCCGTTTTCCGTATGTGGTTTTTTTTACTTAAAAGCGCATCCATTTTAAACAAAAGAAAGACACTTTGAGTGGTATCGGCTACACCGGCCCTCGGATTGAGGCGGGGTTGACTCGTACACGTCACATATGATCCATGGATCGTTTTCCTATAGTTTAAATAGAATCCGAATGCGTTTGGTCTGTTTTCCGTATGCCAGTTGTTGTTTTCAATTAAAATCATGTCTATTTCAAATAAAAGTTAGACACTTTGAGTGGTGCCGGCCACACCGCGCCTCGGATTGAGGCAGGGTTGACTCTTACACGTCACATATGACCCATGGATACATGTCCTAAAGTATCAATAGTATCCGAATGCGTTTGGTCCATTTTCCGTATGTGGTTTTTTTTACTTAAAAGCGCATCCATTTTAAACAAAAGAAAGACACTTTGAGTGGTACCGGCCACACCGGCCCTCAGATTGAGGCGGGGTTGACTCTTACACATCAAATATGACCCATGGATCGTTGATCTATAGTTTAAACAGAATCCGAATGCGTTTGGTCCATTTTCCGTATGTCAGTTGTTGTTTTCACTTAAAATCCTGTCCATTTAAAATAAAAGTTAGACACTTTGAGTGGTGCCGGTCACACCGCACCTCGGATTGAGACGGGGTTGACTCGTACACATCACATATGACCCATGGATACATGTCCTAAAGTATCAATAGTATCCTAATGTGTTTGGTCCATTTTCCGTATGTGTTTTTTTTACTTAAAAGCGCATCCATTTTAAACAAAAGAAAGACACTTTGAGTGGTACCGGCCACACCGGCCCTTGGATTGAGGCGAGGTTGACTCGTACACATCACATATGACCCATGGATAGTTTTCCTATAGTTTAAATAGAATCCAAATGCGTTTGGTCTGTTTTCTGTATGCCAGTTGTTGTTTTCACTTAAAATCCTGTCCATTTCAAATAAAAGTTAGACACTTTGAGTGGTGTCAGCCACTACTTCAAAGCACATTTTCCATATCATTTTCCACATTCATAAACATTAAATATATTTCTAACTAAGAAAGATAAGTAAAAAAATAGAAAAATGAGTATCACAGTACCAAGGAATACTAAAGGTCTAGGTAGTAGACTAATCATACAATAAGAATCAAGTGCAAAAAACAGAATCCGAATGCAACGTCCCTATGAAGCAGAGGAAAACCCCAAAGTGGAAAACCATGTTTAAAAATAAAGAGTTATACAGAATTCAAAAATGTAATGGATCAATCTGCCTCTGATCACCATCACCATCATCACTATCATCATCAACCTTATCCTCGCCGCCATCTCTGTCCTCGTCGTTGTCCTCGTCATCATCCCCATGCTCATCGTCAGCCTCATCCTCGTCCTCGGCATCATCCTCGCCCTCGGCCCCATCCTCTCCCTCGGCCCCATCCTCGCCCTCGTCCACATCCTCATCCTCGCCCTCTTCCTCTTCAGCATCCTCGTTATCACCAGGAATTTCATCATCTCAATCGCCACTAGAGCTGCCACCTGGTGCATTGGATGATGCACCCATCGACGACATAAATTTCTGACAAGCCGCACTAGCCTCTGGTGGAAGTGATGAAGATAATGCTTTCATCAGTTTCATAAATTCTCTGTCTCTTGTTTGAACTTGTACTTCCAACTCTGTGACCCTTTTATCAGACTGTCTTGCATGCTCCTTGACCTGTTCCAACTCGGTGGTACTAGAATGGATATCTGGACATGACCAATACCTCGTCAGGACTATATTCTTACCAGGTCGGCAGCGTACTCGACCAGAGTGCTCATCTCCCAAAACCTGATATAAATGATCGTGTGGCCCAAAATTGTCAGGCTTCTGGCCATCAAGAGCCTCTAAAGCAGCCTGTAAAAAATATTAATAGATTATTAAATTTCAAATTAGATATTAAACTTTGAAATAAACAAATTAAAACTTACAATCTTCTCTTGGGTCGGTTCATTTACCGCAGTTCCATCTTTTTTTCTTCTACTTGAGAAAAACAATTTTGCTCGAGGGATACGTCCTTCAATATTCATTTTTTGCTTCTGTAATGACATTGAAACAATTTAAAGTGAAAGTATAATCATATATTCATTATTCAATAAATCATATAATTTAAGTAGGATCCACTAAAAAGGGAAAGTCCTAAAGAAAAATTATAAACAACTATATCGTACCTACTGCCTCTCATGATCTGCCATAGTTGTGCACCCCAAAGTGTAGAGGTATTGCTTTGAATCAATGTTTTTTTTGTTTTTTCAGAAGATTCCTAAATAATGATTAATAATTAATAATATTATATTAATGCAAAATATGAAAAATCTCATTTAAATAACTCAAATGAGATTAATACCTTAAATTTGGCAGTCGCCCAATGGGTAATCATTTGGAGATATTTCTCTATCGGGCAGTAATCCACGATAGGTAATGTCTCTAACTCCGTGCCCACTCTATCACACCAGCCAATATACAGCTCATGCTTATAAGCTCTCCAAAGCTCTCCTAGCTCTTTTAAACGCGCTGGTCATGCACCTTCGCTATCAGGGAAGTTAAACCGAAGCTGAAACCAAATTGATTAGTTCATTTAAATACAAAAATATACTATATTAAATCCAATAGATTTTTTACCCATATTTGTGCCCACGCATTATCCTTGAATTTGGGTGGAAGATGTCTCCAAGAGAGAGGGATGACCAGAATGATATCAAAGTATTTGGCTAGCGTCGCCAAAAAACCCCGACATTGCTGCCCAGATTTCTCAATCATTTGTCCATCAACATTGTATTCAACCATCAACTATGTCTGGCGGTTCCATACCGCATGCAAGCGAGTACGCCCCCTCCCCCGCCTCCTATCTGTAGATGAATCTGTTATTAAAGAAAAATAATATCAATACAAGTTATAATAAAAATAAATTTTGGTATAAAAATTTGATAGAGTTATATAAATATACCTGTGGTAGTTGGATCAATGGGTGCAGAAGCTGAAGGAATATCCTATACAGGTGGAGTGTCCCTCAGTATATGCTCCTCTGCCACATACTGTGTCGCAGTAGGAGTCGAAGAAGGTGGAATATAATAGCCCGGAGATAATGAACCAGAAGAAAAAGATGATGGCATAGACGTCTGGCCAGCTGGTAGTGTAAACATGGGAGTTCTAAATATCTCATATGTCCCTGAAGACACGTCAGGATCAAAATAGGGCGTAGAAGATACGTCTGTGGTAGTGGGTTGTCTAACTCTCGCCCCACGAGCCCTCGTACCACCGGCCTCAGTACTGGGACCACTAGATGATCGTCCATCTCTGACACCACCCCCCCTCCTACCACTAACCTCTCTACTAGGAGCAATATCAGGCTCCTCGTCAGATATCTATCGTCTAGGGGGTGGATCATGAAAAAAAAGTTTGATAGAAAAGTAAACACATTATATTCTAATTTATTGAAATATTTATATTTGAAATAAAATACTCACAATAGGGATGAGTGGAGGAACACCCATCTGTACCATGCGACGATTATTATCTGTCATCTTTTTCTGCCACCTCTCTTCAATGGGTGTCATTTCCTGTAATGAAAACAAATATGGAAGTAATTAGAAACAGATAACTAATGTGTAACCCAAAAAACAAAATATAGAAAAACCATTATGATAAAAAGAACATAATGAAACAGAAGATTTATGGTGTTATGAAGGTAAGTACTAGGATACACACTCTGAATGATGTAGGTGAAACATGTAGGTGAGAACACGACTGTATGATTCTATATATTTCCCACCACAACTTCGGGTTCACAATCAACTCTGACAATTGAGTTGTTGGGGTCATCATAAGTAATAAACAGATTGCTTCCAATTGCAGTAGGGATGGTGTCAACTTCATCATCACCATCATCAAAAACATGTCTGGGATTTACTTTAATAATTACACCGAATTTAGGATGACGATGATCTTTGACATAAAAAACTTGTTTCACCGTTGATGCCAATACATATAGTTCATCGGTGGCAAGAGTGCGAGTCATGTCAATAACTCGAAATCCACAATCATCAATAAAGGTGCCTTGCCTCTTCATTAAATCAAAACATTGACATTTCATCATCGTGACTCGACCATGCGAGTAATAATCCAAAATTATTATTTTCTCCACGACACCATAATAAGCAACATTTTCAGAACGAGGTCTAGTGTCTGATGAACTGGAATAACAGTCTGTTGTGGCAGTTAGCATAACACCATTATGCTATGTTCTCATGTTTCTTGCTCGTTTAGTGATAATAAATTTGTATCCATTGATCACAAGTGATTTACAAGCATGAACCATGGTATTAGGACCAAAAGCCAAAGCTCTTATTTCCCCAGAAACAGAGTCTGTAGGAAAACTCGATACCTGAAATATAAACAAATAGTAAACTTAATTAAATATTATTTTTATTTAGTTATTACAGAAATATTTTTACCTTCAATTTCAACCAAGCAGAAAACCCTTTTCTATGCAAAGTCTCTTTCTTTCTCAAAGATAAAGAACGATGCTTTCTATATATCAATTCTTTATGTTCCCTGTAGATGAAAATAATAATAGTTTAAAAAATATTTAAAATTACAAGAGATAAGATAAGAGATACATGTATAATTAACTTACTTGATATACTCATCGAACAAATCACAATTGAACAACACTGTGCAATATGCCATCTCTCGCTCTTCAAGGCTTAATGTTGTCAATTTATATGATCCCGGAATTCCTCCTGTCTGAGGAAGTGATGGAAAACTGGGTTCAATTTGCCCATATTGTTCTTCTTCATTTCTTATTGGTCTATTTATTCTCGTAGTATGATCAGACAAATACATTGAGAAGAAATCCATACATTCTTGAGCCAAGTAACCGTTCACAATAGAACCTTCGGGATAATTCCTGTTCCAAACATATGATTTCAATGTGCACATGTTTCTTTCAGTTGGATACATCCAATGGAAAGCAACGGGTCCTCCAAGAAGTATTTCAGTCAGAAGATGGACAGTCAGATGCAACATGCATGTAAAAAATGATGGAGGGAATATTTTCTCTAACTCACACAAAATTAATGGTGTCTCTGCCAACAGTTTTTGCACGAGGGATTTGGACAACCTCTTAGCACAAAGATCTATAAACAAATAGCACAACTGAATAACTGAGACTCTAACATTATTGGACAAGAGATGACAGATTTCTATTGGAATCAACTCATGCAAAAGGATGTGATAATCATGAGTATTCAAAGATTTCAACTTCAACTCTTTTCTGTTGACCCGTTTTGATATATTGCTTGAATAGCCATCAGGAACTTTAATAGTCTCTAGAACTTCCAGAAATTGATTTTTTTCAGCAGGAGTCATCACATAAGAAGCACATGGAACTTGCCATTTATTTTCACTGATACAGACAAGATGCAATTCTTGTATGATCCCCCAATCTACCAAGTCGCGCTGAGATTGTAAATCATCTTTTGTCTTCCCCTTGACATTTAGAAGAATCGAAAGCAACATTTCACATACATTCTTTTCAATGTGCATTACGTCTAATCAATGACGTAACAAGTTGGTTGACCAATATGACAACTCAAAGAATATACTCTGCTTCTTCCAATTGTAACAGGTATCATTGGAAACATTTTTCCTCTTTATAGATTTCATTACACTCTTCCCAAATGAATAACTGAAATATTTCAATTCATTAAGCACATCAGTTCCATACATACACTGAGGTGGATCATCATTCTCCATGGTATTGTCAAATCTTCGACGATTGTTTCTATATGGATGGTTCATTGGCAAGAATCGTCGATGTCCCATAAAACTAAAACTATGATGATATTTCAGTCTTCTCGATCGAGTATTCTTCATACAAATAGGACATGACAATTTTCCTTTTGTGCTCCATCCAGACATCATTGCATAAGCAGGAAAATCATTGATAGTCCACATAAGTGCAGCACGCATCTGAAATATGTCTTTCGAACATGCATTGTATGTGGGCACACCCACATCCCAATGAAGTTTCAAATCTTTTATTAAAGGTTGCATGTATACATCTATATCATTGCCGGGATCAGAAGGGCCAGATATCAGTATACTCAAGAAAGTGTAAGGCTTTTTCATACACAACCAAGGGGGAGGTTATAAATGTGTATGAAAACCGGCCATGTGCTGTGTGAAGTAAGCATCTGCCCAAATGGATTAAAACCGTCACATGAAAGACAAAGTCTCACATTACGCACGTCGGCTGCAAATTCAGGATATCGAGCATCAAATCTCTGCCATGCAAATCCATCTGCAGGGTGAACCAACTCTTCATTATTCTTTTTTCTCTCAGTGTCATGCCATCGCATTTTTACAGATATTTCATCAGACATGAAAAGGTTCTGTAATCTGGGGATCAATGTAAAGTGCCACATTACTTTTTGTGGCACACGAGATGGTGTTCCATCATCTTTTGGCTTCCATCGGGAGGTTCCGCATTTTATACAATCATTTCTTTCAGCAGTTTCCTCCCAAAATAAGCTGCAATCATTCGGGCAAGCATGAATTTTTTTTTGAGAATCCAAGTTCATCAACCAACTTCCATGCCATATAGTGGTTTGAGGGAATATCTGCATCATCTGGAAGTAAGTCCTTAAAGAAGGTAAGAATGTAATCAATTGCAGTATTTGAAATCCCATACATAGTTTTCCCATGAAACAATCGGATTAAAAATTCCAACTTTTTCATTTTATCACATTGCCGATATACTGGAGTCATCACAGCATCATTCAATTTTTTCACCCTATCAATATCATGATTTTAATTGGACGCATCATGTGTGCTTGTATCGAAATCTTGTTGGCTGGACATCCTTTCCTTCTCATGATGTCGAATAAATAGAAACCGATCATATATCAAACTCTCCAATTCAGTCCTATCATTTGGATCATCAACATTTTGAGATTCCATTTTCTCTCCATTGTGATACCACACATAATAGTTTGTTTGGAAACCATATTTGGTTATATGATAGCTAACTGCTTCACGGCCCAACCAAGGTCTTCCAACACAATTAAAACATGGGCAGCGTATGCGACCACTATCTGAAGCCTTATCAAATGCAAAATCTAGAAATCTTTTCAAATTATTTTGAAAATCAGTTGAAATCCGATCAGTTTCGTACATCCAACTTCTATCCATTCTGTAAAAAAATCGCAATAAGTCATTTCAAAGCAATTCAATAATATTAAAGTTTAATCAAAAAAATATTTACGTAAATGAAAATTGTTTACTCTATATAAAAGCATAACTGACACATTACTCTATATGAGAATCATATTAAGAAATACAACAAAATACAGTGTATATAAGAAAATAAGATACAAAATTTCTAATGCCTATATTCAAGGATTGACCAGTAAGATATTGGAAGTGGATCAAGGAATACATAATCCTTAAGGGTCTTGTTGGGAGTATATGAGTTTTATACTTTAACTTCTTCAAGTAGATCAGGATGAGGAGTAGGATGAGGATCATGGGAGTGGCGGGACTGTCCAAGGGGGGTGTGGCGTGTCCAGGGGGGTGCGGGGTGTCTAGGGGGTGGTGGGGCCGTCCGGGGGGTCGGAGGTGTCCAGGGGGTGGGGGGCTATCTAGGGGGGTCGGGGTGTCCAGGTGGGCGGGCTGTCCGTGGGGGTGGTCAGGTTGTCCAAGGGGGTCGGGGTGTATAGGTATATTTATATGAAAAGAATACCCCCACAATAATCATGCAGCCCTGTCATTAGTCTAAACCCCTAGAACACATAAAAGAAGCTAGTATGGACATTTACTAAAATATTTAACACCATACGAATGAAAATACACTCTAAATATAGTTTGAGAGGATATAATGGTGTGTGTGAAAAAAATGATATTAAATCTATTTAAATGAATATGGAACAAATGAGGGTTTATAATACACTAAGAGTACCTCAAACAATCCAAAACCACTATAGCACCACATATTCAACTTCATGAAACAGGACTTGGAAATCTTACCTACGTCTTTACTGATGACCACCTAATTGGAACACTCTATTTATGGTTCTTGAACACAAGGAACAAACAATGTTTGGTCTCTACCAACTCAATCACCCCCTTGTAGATCATAATCTCGTTTCCCCTTATACTAAAATGGTCTCACTGGAAGCTACTATTAATACCGGACCTAAACCATTCATTCTCCATAAAACAATGATCAAAGAACCATCGGAGGTATCTCTCATATAACCACAACCATTTTTATCTATGATGTAACGAAATTCACAAGAATAACTTTTATTCAATAACCTTTTGGTATATAATGTGCATCAACAATGGTTTAATTATATGGTTCATCACATTCCAATTTATTAATCACCCATACATGATAAAAATTGAACATTGACTTTCATTTAATTACAACCATCATATTTCATTTAATTCTTAACAAGCATAGAAGCATGGAAATTGCAATCTAATAACTTTAATTAGTCCCCAAAACTTTTTAATAAATTTAACATGAAAAATAAAACACTTTGAAATCTAAATAATCACTATGAAGTAAAATGAGCTTGGAATTCTATTGCACAAGTAAAAACACTCAACGATGGAATATATGAAAAGAATATTAATATAAATTATTAAAACAAGATAATAAAGTAACAATGAATGTTAAAACTAAACATGTGATTGAATTTTATAACATATAATAAAAATTTATTGGTAATGAAACATGAAAGGCACATCAAAAAATTAGACAATTGTCTAATGCAATCTATATGGGCTAGAATATGCATGGAATGTAAATAAAGAACGGAAACATAAATTGGGCTGGAACAGAAATTCGGCTGGAATATGAGAATAGAAATTGGTCTCATCCCACATCAAAATCGAAACTAAAAACTAAGAAAATACCTCAGCCTTGGATGGGATAGAGGAAGAGAACCCGAAGCACCTCCAAAATCGCCTCCAAAATCGCCCAAGCGCTCCCGTTTAGGGCTCTGGATTGTGAATGGGGGAGAGGATCGGCTACTGGCAATTTGGGGGAAAGTTTTCCCAACGGTTTTTAAAAACCGTTGGTATATAACTCCATCCCAAACCTATACCAACGGTTCAATGAGAACCGTTGGTAAAAGGTCACCGAAATCCCACTTTTACCAACGGTTCTCATTGAACCGTTGGTAAAAACACCCCTATACCAACGGTTGTGATGAACCGTTGGTAAAAGCTTCCAAAAAACCATCTATACCAACAGTTATCAGAAACCGTTGGTATAGATGGCTATTCCCAATGGTTTAGTAAACCGTTGGGATATAAGTGTTGGGAAAACTCTGTTTTCCATTAGTGTATGGCGATAAGATCCCTAGTATTTTCTGAGGATATAATGAGAATTATAAAAAACATAAAAATAAACCGATCAATTAGCCAGTTCAAATCAAATTACGCTCATCTATCACACATCACCGATGACCGTTTATTAATTTATCTGATGATGAAGCACTATATATCACCACACAATCTTTTTGAATCTTATCATATGTCTTTCATCAAATTCTTAGTGCTAGTTTGGATCTCCAATGATTTATTAAATGTCTCGATGACCACCCCAATCCCATTCTTTCAATCCATGAAGGGATTCAGGGATTTCTTCATTGGTTAGAGAATTTATCTCCATGTGATTTGGTAAAAGAGAGAATCTCTCAATTTCATATTATGAGTAGATAATGGAATGAGCATCTCCTCTATTTATTTAGTGGATATCCAAAATACTTGGTATGGGTTCCTTGGTCAATGTATATCGAACATCCACTAGATCAATAATAAATGGAATGTATTGATGAAATAACTCCACCATTAACATTAGTTTTATCTTATAACATGCTTTTAATATATAATAAATATATTATCTGATAAAATTGAGTCATTAACTCGACTTGTAATTCCCAGAATATTAAAAGAACCTTGAATATGTAATGAAAATTTATTCGTATAATAATTTTCTATATATTCACATTTTTCCTTATAAAATCTTTTAATAAATAAATTAAACTTAATTATTCTATATTCAAATAATATTGAATTTATTTATTCTTCAATGATCATTAATAATTGGAGTACACTAAGACTCTATAGTGGGACCACTATGTCCAATATTAATATTCACCAGAATAGGTTAGACTCCTAAATATGATATATTGTGTGACCCTCTAGAACGTTATCTCAGTATAAGTAAATATAATTAATAGTACAGGAGCAGTGTCTTGCCACCCATAATTATGCTAAGAATGATATGGATTAGTCACAACTATGAAAATTATCATGCGAACGTGCACCATGTAATATAATATCTTCATCGCATGATATTTCTTAAAGAATAATGCACACTTGTGTCATCATGTTTTCATTATTTATTATTTATTGATCCAACAAGAGAGACTTACCATTGACTAACTACACATGTTTTTATTGATGATATTACCTGATAGATGTCACAATGTTCAAACTTCATGAATGAATTCTAAATTATTATGATACCCTAGAACCCGATATCCAATCATCTATATTGTCCATTCTGTATAATGTATCTTGTCCATATGACATTTGTATAAGATTAATTTCATAATATCTTTTGGTTATCATTATAGCTTGGTAACTACTATAATGATACAAAAAAATAATCTATGAAAATTTTCATTCAAATACTTAATATAGAAATGTTAACACTATAATGGTTAGTGTACATCATGTATACCTCATTGTATGAATGGAATGGTAATAAAAATGAACTATTTAGTTGGGTCTGTGGCATTGAAATTTACAATACCCCACTGTACATTCAACTTTCAATCAATCAAGCAGTTTGGAGCCTCTGAGCGGCCGCTTCTTCCCCCTTCCCCGCGCGGCTAGGGTTTTCCCTTGGATTATTCTCCTCCCATCCTCCGGCTTGGCCCGGCCTCGACGTCGGTTCTCTCATCTCAGCACAGAGTCGTAGGGTGACATTTCCTCATGGTCCGGATTTGTTCTAGGCTCAGGGGCGGCTTCGTTGGTCGTCCGGCTTCGGGATCTCGCATCGGCTCGGGTGAGTTCGTCGTCAGATCCGGTGTGCTCCTGTTTTTGGGATCTCATCGCGGCTTCAATATGCATCGTCGACTCGTGCTCTCCGTCGGCATCGATTCTTCTTTCTCGGCACGGCGTCGCTAGGTGATAGAGCCGCGTGGTCCGGCTTTGCTCTAGGCTCGGCGTCGGATCTCTTATCTCGGCACGGCATCGTTGGGTGGCGGATCCGCGTGGTCTGGCGTTGTTCTGGGCTCGGCGACAGCTTCTTTGGTCGTTCGGCTTCGAACTCTTGCCCCGACTCGGGTGAGATCGACGTTTGCTCCGGTGCGTTCCTGGTTTCGGGTCTTGTGTTGGCAACAGTGTGCATCGATGGCTCTGCTCCTTTAAGGTTGCTGTGTCGTTGGTGTGCTCAGCGTCGGCGGAGCTGGATCCGGGATCCTTCGCCTTCGCCCTGGCTCGCTGTCGGTTCGTGAGTGCTCCTATGAGATCGGGGTCGGTGCCTGGGGCTTTGAGGGGTGAGGTCGTGCGTGTTATTTTGCTGCAATTTGTTTACAGGTTTTGCTTGATGAAGTTGGGATCGTGTTTGATTGGCATTATTTTTGGGTTTTGGTTGTTCCTTGATTGAGTTGATGGAGGTGTTTTGGATGGTCTGTTGTTGGTATGGAATGTTGGCCGGTTGGGATGTGCGGGATGGTTTTGTGACGATGGTGAAGGAGGAATGTGGTTTAACGGCAATGTGGAACTTCTGAGTTGTCTGCAGATCAGGGTGCTAACGGTGTCAGGATCTGGTTATTTTCATTTTGGTTTCTTTAAAGTCATTTGTGGATGAATTTTTTCTAGAGGTCCATTTCATTTCGCTAGAAGGATGGGTGAATTCCGCTGGAGTTTGCCAACGGGAGGATTTGGGCCGGTGTCGATAGTCTCACCGGGGGACATTCAAGGTAACCCTTTTTGAGGTTTGGCCAACATTTCTGATGTTATTGTGCCATGGTTCGTGGTTTCTTGGACATTTCCATTGGTTAATGATGTTTTTGTGTAATGGTGAAAGTGGTTGTATTGGATCATGTAGTAGGGTACCGGGAACTCATAAACCGGCTTTTGAAAATGAAAAAAAAAACGATTAGCCTAATCAATTAATTTTAGCCATCACATGATAAGATCATGTTTCTTATATGTTTTGTATTTACTTTTTGGGATTCCATGATTCCATTGGATGAAATACTGCTATATTTTCCTTCACCTCATTGAGAATGACTTTTCCTGAAAAGATACCACAGAGTACGACCCTTTTTACAATATCTAATCTTGAAATATCATATAGTTCTAGTAATATAAATATCATAATAATATTATGAATAAACTTTACTTACAATGCTGAATTTCATGAATTAGAAAAAATAATTTTGTTTTATCAACTACCTTTTTGGATACCTCAATATTCGCAATGAACGCCGTATTTGTAGATATGGATACAACTGCCTAAATGAGATTTTCTTGGCCATTACATTAATTTAACTTTGATTTTATATAATATTGATCAACAGTAAAAATCGGTTTTCCCATTTTAACCTCTATCCCCTGCTCTTCACCCAATACGTACATACATTTTGTACCATTTCAAGTACAATTTAATAGTACTGACTTCTACCATATTTGTTATCTATTAAACAACTGAATTTTTTCCTTCCAAAACGTATATTCTAGAAATACCATTTCTTTTAAAAATCATGGAATACTAGATTGATCTATCATATAAGAATATGAAATAAAACATACCATAATAATATCATCTTATATCCCTATATATATATATATATATATATATATTCTTGGATTAATTTATTCCATGTGAAATTGGTAAAATTATTCTTTCGAAATTTTCCATCATTTATTTTTCAATCCATGTTAGTTTATGTACTATTAACTAGGTATAAGAAACTATTATATCCATATATGTAGATCATCCTACATAGAACATAAGTATTAACTTTTTGTCAATATATGGGGAATCTCTTTCATTATAGTCTTATCTAATTGTATGGAAAATAATTGTTTTTCAAATGTCACAAAATAAATTTTACTAAGGAAAAAATGTTAGTCACACTAACCACTTGAATATAGATGATATAAAATCATTTCAAATAATAATTTTATTATTATGATTCTTACTAAAATCATAAAAAAAAATTAGTAACTTGAACCCCATATTAGAATTCTATTTTAACACCATCCCTTTTTTCTAACATCACATAGAATCCATCCATGATTGGTTGTCTTTTAATACAATTCCAAATGTTAATTATCGTATAATGTAGATATGATATGTAAAATTCTAATGTATTTCAGAATAACTACTTCCTGTTACCAATCAAGAATTATTTGAACCATAATGGTACCATTTACTTATAGTATCACGTGAATATCCACCACTATACTCAAAATAATAAGCCCCCAGTACATTGATTTATGGAATCCATTATTCATATTTTTATTTATCTTTTCAATTTAATTTTTTTTCAAATAATTCATTCATGTAGGAATTATTATTCTCAATTAATAATGCATCACTAGCCACTATGGATGTAAAACCACCTTGATGGTTTCATCCTTCCTACATATTTTGTCTCTCGAACATTTCTTTTTCCACATAATATTATAGTACCTATTCATATGTTTAATATTTTTTTAATATCTAGGATTTACTAAATCCAAGTCAGTATTTCTCCCACTATATCAAATATAGATTTTCGCTCATATATAGAAATACAGTCTATAAATTTATTATAAATTTTTTACGTTAGGGATTTATGTAATATCCTTATAAAACATTAAGATAACTACAATAGTTGCACATTATATTTCTCTTAAGGCATGTTTATTTATATTCTAAAAAATTATTTTCATCTAAATGCATAATATTATGACATAATGTATTTATATCAATATATTACTCACATGATAACTTTTTTTCATTATAGTTGACATATAATTTTGGGATAATGCATCTATTTTCATCGCATGCCATGAAAATAACTGAATTCAATGTAATGAATATATATCACCACATTTATGCTCCTTTAATTACATCATGCCTCTGTTGTGTCAAAGGAAATATGCATTTAGGAATTTCTCCATGCTATATTTTATTGATCAATTATAATTCGTAAGATTACTTAATGGTTCTCTTTATTAGAATCAATGATTTCATGTGGATAATGTAATTTGAATATAGGAATTACTACATGCCTCACTATGTTGATAGTTTAATTCTTGGTCAAGTTATTATTTTTCACACCATCCTGAAGAGGCACATATCTTTAGACAATGCATATACCATAATTCACATTTAAATTCATTAAAAACAATTACAAGAATCTATGGAAGCATATTTCCCACTATCATTGACTTGGAATAGTTTATGATCTACTACTAATCTATTTTACAAGGATGTGTGGGTTACCTTTATATCTAATGGTTTCTTTGTCAAAAACTAAGTACATAAGTGTGTGAATATAACTATGGTCATTGGATCTAATGATTCTAAATCTATATTAGTTATATCTTAAACAACTACTCATTATTTATTGAAAAATATTATGGTTATGAAAATGGGTATATAAGTCATACATTAATATTTCTCTTGTATGGGCCTTGATTCAGGTATTACAAATCTATTTGGTGTGGATGAAATACCATAATCAACATCCATAAATGTTGTGGTAGAATTGAACACAAAATTATAGTTTTACCAGAACTATTCACATGGAAAAGAATGTTTCTATTTCCAAATATAATGTGGGTATCACCCATCCTTAGTTTCTTGGAGAACACACCTTGACTTATAGTAATTATTCTTAGCAACCTTATTTCCTATATTTAGAAACATATATATAATAATATTTAAATTTTAATACCCAATGATCATAAATTAAATATTATATTTCATTATGAATATACCTAAATTATAATCTCATTCTTTATTCTAATTCAATTCATTTCATTCCCACATAAAATGACCTATATTTCACATGAAATGAAAATGGATTGCTATAAAATGCACTGCCTCATTATATTTTGTTTTGTAAAATCATGTTGGAAAGTTTTCATCAGTAATATATATTAATTTAATCTCTATTCCAGGACTTTTTTCACCTTTAGAGTTAAATATTTATATTTATATAAATTCTTACTTTGTTAGAAATCCTTTGCAAAAAGATATATAATTTCTTTTTATAAACTATTCAACTGATTATTCTCAACACAACTGAAAAAACTATATCGTAAGGGTGATAGAATTATAGGAATTGAATGTTTTTTATTTGACATGAATACCAATTATTATAGTCGTTAAAAGAAATTTATTATCCTAACTACATGATTAATATATTGTTTCCATATATCAATCAACACATGATTAGTTTTTTCATCACTTCACTGATATTTCACTTCACATTTTCCTTTATAACTTCTCAATAACGAGTTATCATGGTATTTACATTAATATCCTTATGTTTCTTGTGTAACTATTTAGAAAATGATGTTGTCATTATGATACAAAAATAAAATGATTCATCTAAGAGTCACCTATAAGCATATTTATCATCCTCACTATAACCCCTTGAGGCTGATATCAATGAATGTACATCGTCATATATATTTTCCATTCATACTACAGTACTCTGTATAAGTAAATGTACCACTAATGGAAAATTATACGGGTGCAGAAATGATCTTTTTCCATTATGGATTGTAATCAATTTTTTAACAATCTATTTCATATAAAAACAACATCTATAAAATTAGTACTTTTATCTCGATTACTAATTAGAAAATATTAATTAATTAATCATTAAATTTACCTCACTATTTTATCGACCATTGAAACCTTATGTTGTAGAATCTTAAAACTCTATATCTCGAGTATTATAGTAAATATAATTCTTGAAACCTATCTTAATAGCCTACATGATTTGGTTATTGCACTACTTGGAGAGTTCCTTGGTATGAGTTTGACTATCCAATCACATTAACTCATGGATCCAGGAAATGTTGCGTCAAGTCTCAGTTTCAAAATACCTAAATATCATCTGATAAATAATTTCCCTAATATATTCAATAACCTTTCTTTGGATACTTATTTGATACCAAAATCTATTATCCTAACCCATCATTTTTATAAGAACTACATAGTATAAGGATTCACCCACAACAATGGATTATGATCACCAAATACACGCAATTTTGTTCAAATTTGAGTGAAGAAAGGTGTTCATGACATTATATTTCATTGATTTTTTTAATATTTATTAAAAAATGTAATCTATTTCAATTAAATATGTTAATTCTATATTTTATAACTTAAAACTAAACATTCATTAATACAAAAACATTCATTGCATCTTTATTCATTTTCCCATTTCTTATTTTAGGTATATTAGCAGAAAACATGCACATGCATAAAATAATAACGAATGAAAAGAGGAAATCAAATTACATGACTAGTCATTTAGAATCATAATTTTTTTGATCATTTTTATAATTTAACAGGCCAGCCATCACATTGTGGGTATTATACCTAAGTTGTGTCTGGACTCATAGAGAACCTCTCTATCAGACCAATGTATTAACTTATTATCTTGGGTATTGCCTCATCTTGGAAGGGTCCACACCTAAAAGCATCATCATCATACATATAAGTATACACACATGTAGGTGAGGCTGTCTAGGGAACATCCAAATACAAACAGACAAATTGGATGCATAGACAGTTATAGATATTACGTGAAAAAAAGATGACACACTGACCATCATAAAATTAACTAATAATTATAATCCATACACATAGTTGTATTAAATAATTAAATAAATTATCCTAGACATAAATTGGTTCGGTCATTGATCAATACCCAAAAAAGTGTAAAATAAAAGGAATATAAAATTTAATTTCAATAAATTTAATGTATGATGGTTTTTTATTAAAATAAAAAATTTATTTAAATTTAGATAATTTCTTCGCATTTGGTCCCAAAATTAATTTATTTTTTATTCTAAAAATTAAATTATGTCTTCAAAATATTATAATATTTAATTTTAATAAACAAAAAAATTATTATATGATTATTTGATTATATAAAATTTTCCAGGGAGCCTTGAAACTATATATAATCTTATTTCAGGTTGGGTCTTATCCATATAGCCTAGTTTCGGACCATGTAGACCCAGTATAGGGTTGTTTTGGGCATGCAAGGTGGAATTTTCTACCATGGATGTATGTCGAGATAGAACCGTAGCAGTGGGTGTGTTTGAGCAAACCATTTTTGTGGTGACATGATGATGAGGCGGTGGCCATGTGGTGACTAGGCGGCGGTGATGGTTCATCTCATGTGGTGGGTAGTGTCTAACATATTATAGTTGGAGGATGTCCACATGGGGGTTTCTAGTGCACCCTTATATTTAATAATAATAATAATAATAATATATTATAAAAGAAATATATTAGGGTTTAAAAAAAGAATTATTGTTTATTAAAACATCCCATTCTATCCCACTTACTCATGTTTTCATCCTCCATTGTTTTGTTCAAGAAAAATCCAAACACTATCAATATAATTCTGATAAAAAAATTAACTAACCACAAATGACGATTTTTGAGTCAATGATGGCAAGGGTTCTGTCCACTGGATTTCAACAACAACTTTTCCAGAAATCATGTATAACCCAAAAAATCCACTAGTGTAATTAAAACACACATTTATATATCAGAATATATATATATATGTACATCTTAATTTAAAACACATAATCCACCACTTTTGAACCAAAAAAGTTTTTTTAAAGGACATAACATGGAAATAAATGATTATATCGATAAACTATAAAATTCTTTAGGCTAGATCTAAATCCCTCTACTAAAATTTGAAAAAACAATTATCGTGTCTCAGAAAATCCAAAACATCACAATAATTCAAATTTAAGGAACTAAGGAATGCATTGGAAGTCGGTGGTCGAGAGATTTAAAAATTTTCATCACTAAAGTTATAAAATAATATCATCTCTCTTGATCTAATCCCCAATATAGTTTTAGAACCATTCATGAATTATGAAAATGAAAAAAAATTAAACCAATTAATTACCTTATTCGAAACAATGTACGCTCATCTTCTACATGTTTTGAGTGATTCTGTCTCAACGTATTTGAGCCCAAACCCATCTAGATCTTCCACACAATCTTCTAGATTCCATATCTATTTTTTTCTACTAATTTTGTGTTCTAGAATGGTGTTTTGTGGATTTATTCAATGCCGTGTTGATCACCTCGATCTTTTCAATTTTATCTATGATAGTTTTCTTATATTATTTACTCATTTACAATGTTTCTATCTATAGTATTTGTTTATAGATATAATATCTCAATTCTAGTTGATAACTTGTATATGGAATAAGCTTAATATCTATTTATATAGTTTATTCCCAAAACATATGGTAGTTTTCCCCAACCCCAATATATCAAATTCCCAATAAATAAACAATAAATGATATATCATGATGTATGAACGATTTTATAAAAATAATTTTAATTTTATCACGTTATAAATATTATATATATTTCATTATAAAATGATTCATTAACATGAGTCATAATTAACAAATAATTAAACAATCGTTAAATATTGTTATAATATTCGTTCATATAATATTTTTTCAAATATTCACATATTACATTGTGAAAACTATTAATAAATAATTTCATAAAAATTATTCTATACATTAATAATAATGAATTTATTTATTCATATGTGGTCATTAATACAAGGAAAACACTCAGACACCGTGGTGGGACCATAATTTCAAATATTCCTATTCCCCAGAATAAAAAAACTAAATACACTGTTATGTTTGGACCTCTTAGACCTTTTGTGAATAGAAGTGAATATAATTCCATTACAAATTGGATAGAATATACACCCATCATGTCCCATTAAAAGATAAAGAATATTCAAAACAATGGGAAATATCTTAGAAACATGTGTTGTGGAATATAATCTCTATGTATCATGATATCTATTATAGTAGGGCACAAACTTGTGTCATCAACCTTTATTGCATTATTATTTTTTGATCTAATTGTATGTACATGAATTTGACTTACTTAGATAAGGATCAATAAAGGAAATACAAAACCTGTCAACTAGGCTCAATATATTACTTCCTCGACTAGAGATGAAAAATTATATCATGAACATTCAACCAATTTCATACCAATAGTGATGCACCCCAACACGCGATATGTCACCACAACTTCATTATCATGATTTTATTCTTGTATCAATGTACATGATATGATGGTATACATTTTTCATGATCTCAAGTCATAAGAACAATACACTTGTTCATAGGTAAAAACATCTAATGACACCCAAAACAGGTGGAGTTACTATTGGATGGATTTTTCACATGATCCCACCTTCTAAAGATCAACAAGTGCGAACTCCATGAGAATAAGTATCAATTCATATAATCCCCCATCACCTGATAGTAAAACATATACAATGACCATGAAATATTATATATCTTGATCATGTGACATATGTTTAAGAATAATTCCATTGTATCTAGATGATCACATTATATAATGGGAACTATTATAACCATTTGATACGATAAATAATCTATGGACATTACCATTTAAAAAGTGGACCTATAAATATAAACACTATAATGGTATTGAAATTGTGTACATCAGGTATATCTCATTGTGTACATGCTATAAAAATAAAACGTACTATTTGGATGGATATAGGGTACTCACTTGTACAAAAAAAATCACCAACTCATACACCCTTACCAACATTCTATAATAATTTGAAATGACCAATGAACTACTGATAAGTCATAGTCCCCATAACAAACATCCACAAATCACTATATGGAGAAACACTCAAGTATACATGATCACCAACTTTAAACAGTGCACCCATTCTTTTTTTTATTGGAATACTAATTTTAAAAAACCTTCACCACTATCTAATTTTAAAAAAAGTTATGAATATTCATAATCATGTATTGCACTACATCTTGAACAAGGATTAAGAAGTCCCCAACCCCCATCTATAATAATTGGTATTGACACAATCCATCCAAAAATTCCTAAAAATGATCCATTCCAATGTGTGATATATTTTTTCTTAATAAAACTCATCCAAGGAATGTTCTTAATCAATGATGTTCCAAAATATAGAAGACAAGCACATAACATTTCCATCACTATCTTGATGGTCCCCTCTATCCACTAATCCTTATGTAGATGGAAATATGTGTTAAGGATCAACTGGGATCCAAAAGGATATTAGAATTCCTTATATGACAACATGGTAAAATGGTGATCCAAATCAGAAATGATAGTCCATAGTACACCTTTATGTTACGATAAAAATTCCATATACATCTTTATCAGATCCCCCACAACTCATTAATCCATAAGGTTCATGTATTGACCTGACTCCGTCAATTATTCCATGATCACCTAAGTAACATCACACAATTCCATGCCTTTTGGTAAAACAATTGATGAAATACATCCATATATCCTCTCATTTCCACCCAGGGATATCAAATATATATATATATATATATATATATATCTGTAGAACATGATGCTCTACCAACACATACTGGAAGACCAGACACCACTATACAAACTCCATTACCAACCCCATCATCTTAATCATCCAAAAAATTCACTTTCAAGGTGTATAATATCATAGATATACAAGGATTCACAACCACTTCTAAATGATGATACTCTTGGACAAAATCCTCATATAGCAGTGATGGAACAAATTATATCCATGGAAACATCATATGATTTCAATTACAATAAATGATTACATTAGTAACTACTTTTCCTTAATTAAATATCATACAGAGTGGCTTGTCATAAATGAAACACGAATCTAAAAAATAAATTATGTGGTAAAAAATAAAATGTTGAAATAGGAATGATAAATTATTTCCATTAAATTTATTGGTATCAATATATGTAACCACGCTATGAAAACAATGTAAAAATAAGATATATTCAAATAAGATTCAATTAGCTAAATAATTTTTCCCCTATATGAGTATTATCATATAATTAATTTATTTCAAATTTATAGCATAATACTTATGGAATTAACTTAGTTTTTAAATTCCATATATCACAATTTTGGTACAATTATGTTTGGTGATTTATCAAAATTAATTTATTTTTAAATGAATAGTGGACTAATATATTTGTAATAAAAACAATTACCTTTTTTAATTTGTTAGTATATAAGAAAAACATTTATTATTTTAATGATCATATATTTATAAAAAGAATAATAATATTCATCTCAATGATACTTTTAACCTATTTATAAACCATATTCTTAACCATATAAAACAAATGTAATATTCTATTCCTAATGAAATCTATTTGTTTATCATTTATTTTAATTAAGTATTTGATGTTGAAATTGTATTTGTTTCTAATGAAAAATTCAATTTTTTATTTATTATAAACCAATATGAATCATGAAAATTGAAAAATAATACTACTATAAATTACACATATGTTTTATTCTTTAAATCCTATTTTTCTTAAAAACTGTTTGTATGCCTCTTGTGTGTTTAACTTAAAATTTGGGTTTAAAACCATTAGAAATTATAATTTATAATTTATAATTATAAATTAATATCAACTTATTTAAATTATGTAGAATTTTCATTTATAATAACAATCATCAAAGTTATTTTTTAAATTTGAAAATTAATTCCCTAGGAAAATATAAAATTTGTATAAATTGATTCAAAAAGAGAAAATGTAAAAACAAAATTTAAAATAATATTTATAAAAGGAAGGATGATATTTGTTTTTGTGAAAACTCAAATTCCTAACAAATTTTAACCCATTTTAGTTTTTTAAAATTAGATAGAAGTATTAGATTATTTAAAACGTATAGAGTGATTACAAAACTGCACTCCTTTTAACTTATTAATAGTGATCACACCTACAACTTCCTGACACACCATTGATTTCGAGTATCATCTTAAAAATATTATATTTACACTTTTTAGTACCCTATCCAATTACATTAATCTTTTTTTGACCATTAGTTATCTTTTGGCCTCTATTTCAATGAGGTTTTCTATGATAAAACGGAAGCTCCTGATGTAAGTATTACTTCCTTATTAGTCCTTTTTTCTTAATATTCTTGATCTAATATATTCATAACCACATATATATAATTAAATGAATAAATTTAATATATATTTTCTTACTATGTTAATTTATAAAAATTATTTATTCCTTCACAACCACATATACAAACAAAATAATGTTTATTATGTGTTGTGTAGACATTCACCAACATGAAATCTAGTCTTCTTATTTTTGTCACTATCTATCAAGGATGGAAATAATGATGATAAAGAAGAATAAAATATGATATATAAAATAAAATTATTATATTTATAAGGCCATTTTTTACATTCCTTTAACCCTAATCATTTTATACAAAATTATAACATGAATCCTCAGTACATGCATACTAGCACCTCAAAGAAGTCACATTTTCAGCATCTAGTATTTTTAATCAATATTAAACTATGTTAAAATATTACTAAACATCATAATAAAATCTAAATAATATATTCATATATCTATAATAATGTTATTACAACCAAATGTTTCTATAATCAATCATATCCATTAAATAAGTGCATTTTCTTGTTGGATAAGTTCAACAACATACTTTAATAACTATATAAAATAATACTATGAATTATATTGAGAAACTTATTACTGATAATATATAATATAAATACAGAAAAATATATTTTCATTCATTCATGGAATATTAAAGTGAATATTAAACTCATTTATTAAGATACAGACACCCATTTGTTAAAAATAACTAAAACATGCTTGTCGACAATTTCATCTTTAACGATTCTAACATAGTCTACAATAGAGGGAAATAATAACTATAAAATTGGATGATAATAATCAATTCAATTTCATATTATTATCTATTAATTATGAACTTTGGGATAATAACAAATAAAAATGCCAGAATAATGGAACTACTTCAAAATGATCAAGATTACTCACCCAAAGAATTGAAATTATACAAGAAAAAACTAATATAAATGTAGAGAAAAAAATTTAATTATAGTTTTTTAAAGGTTATAGAAATGAATAAGGATATGAAATAGGTGTTGATGATAGTTACTTATCATACATGGGATGTAAAAGAACTTCCATGGAAACCAAGAGCACTAGTAAGGTATTTGGGAATTAAAACATCTTATTTTGAGTTATGATACTTCTTCCTAGGTGTATTTCCCAAATGTTAACCAAAATACTTTATTTCCATGATTTTCTATGTATCTACCAGTATTTCATGTAATGAACACTTTCATTATACTAATTATTTATATAATGTGATTTTGTGATGTTTGGGAGGGTTTGGATGACTTTTTGATTATTTTTCGAGATTTTCAAAAGGTTCACAGTTTTAGAATGGTTTAGGAAAATCATGAAACTCCTATAGGAAACCATGAATAGTGAAAGATAGGATAATGGGAAGAAGAACAGTTAGGCTCATGATTTGGCCAAACCATTCCAAAACACTAAAGAAACATTTCAATGTGGTAAAAATGTATTTGGAATGGTTCATGCATGGTTTGTCTAACCATACAATACAATAATGTGAGGTCATCCTTAAGGTAGATGAGGTTTTATGGTTATGACACAGTTATCCTCACAATGCTAGTAATGGTGTGTGGTTTGAAAACTAGATCTTTAAATATAAATCTATGATAGGAATAGGCTTATACCACTTATTTTTCTCTATTTCAAACTTAAATAGAGATTTATTGGTCCCAATGCCTGTTGAGTCTTCCCCCATAAGTCTAGAGTCGATTTGAATGATTTTTATTTTGAATTGAAGCCCGACTACATTGGTAAGTCACTTTTTTGTAGTTATTCATAGATTCCCTTAGATCTATATTAATCACATATCTTTGTTTTTTTGATCAAGTTTACTAAATATATATCTAATGTCTTTTATTCCAATCACTATTAGCTTTGGCAGTGTTGATGTTAGGATAAGATTTTTATGACTAGTTTTTTGAGATTCAACCTGTTTTAGTGTGCATTATTATGTCGTTTTTCATTTTCATCAAAATTCCCAATGTATTTGGATTCACTCTTGACTCATCTTATTAAAACATGACTAATTGATTTAAAAATGATTCTTTTCAAGAAATTGGTTTTTAAATTCTTGTTAATTTCTTATTAAAAACACTCTTCGGTGATAATGTATGCATTTGGTTGAAATTGGGTGATTTGTGGAATGTTAAATTCGTTAAATTAATTAAAAATGATGATTACAATGTGGTTGACTTATTCTGATTCATGGAAATGTACTTTCAATAAATTGGATGAAATTATTCAAATGGTTTTGAAAACATTGGTTTAGCATCGTTATTATCATAAATGGTTATGCGTGAGTGGAATGGGAAGGATAATGGTCATGATTTATTCCCATTAAAGAGATGGGTTATGAACAAGATTTTCCACCGTCCATGGTAACACCAAGCCTGTGTTGTTTTTCTAGTTAGGTGTGTATATGTGTGGGTATGTGAAATATAATGTGGTTTTCCATCATGTGAAATTAAGAAATGGTTAATGACTTGTTTAGTTGATTTCATTTGAAAACTATTTTCATATGAAAAACTATTGGCTTGAATTACATATATTTCTTGTAATCTATTTCAATTGTATTATATAAAATATTTTCTATAAATGTTATATCATGTTCTCCCCATGTGGAGTGAGTCGGAAAATTATTTGGGGAAAGACTATTGTGTTTCATTACTCCCCCCATACATTGGAACTTTGTCATTTTTGTTTATAGCATGTATCAATACATTGGTAAAATCGATGAATAATACTTATTTATTGGTTCTTCATGATACATGGTCATGGAGTTGGAGTGTAATCTTGGATTCATGTTTTGGATTTATAGTGTTTTGTGGTTTTGTATTTTGTTGTGTACTTTTATTTTAGTAGTATTCTATTTTGGTACATGGTTATTGTATGTTTTCATATCAATCATATTACTTTTAGTAGTTTTACATCATTATCATGCATCATTTACTAGTTTTTCATATTGAAAGTTTAGTTGGGTGGTTTTTTATGAAAGGAAAAATATTTCCCCAATTTTATTTAATCCATAGTAATTTTTTTCTGTCCTTTGGATCAATTGGGATATCACTTATGAACAAGTCACATTTTCTTCTAAACTCAATCCAATGAGGAGGGGTGGGATTTTACAAGTGGAATCAGTATGTTTGGTCATTGACTTAAAATTAGAATCAATTTGGTCGATACTTGGTTATTAGTTGTGTCAGATATGGAGTTAAAATTTATTTCCTTATAATACTTCAGTAGGGATGGTATAAATTACTATTATTATTAGGACATGAAATATAGAGCATAAAAAATTATCTAACCATTTAATTATGACATTCAAATTATTAGATTGTTTGGTACATAATTGTTTTCGATAAACTTATTGGAGTGTAATATCATCGTTATGAGTTTAGCCAATGAGAAGAGCATGACCTGCATTATAGAAATGAATTCACAAATGGAACTCATATTTCATTTTATGTAAAGATTTATTAATGTGTGAAAAATGTTAATAATACATTCAATTGAGATATTTTTAAAAAGGACATGGTTGGAATATTTTTAAAATGTTTTGATTTTAAAAATCTAGGTGTAATTTTTAAAAATTATTAAACGTGAAAAGAGCTGAATTTTAGAATGTAATGTTGTGTTAGAAGATATAAATTATTAATCATTCACCTTATAGAGTGTGGGACTTTTGTTTTTCCATGTTCATAGAAATTTTAACATGTTTGCCTCAAAGAAAGAAATTTAAGGAGGCTGTTAAGAATGTTGTTCCACCTGATCCACAGGATAACCAATAATTAGTTCAATGTATAGTTCATGTTTATCAAGATATAGATATAGTGAACTTAAGGTATGAACCAAGGAAAGTTTATCATTCTATTCCATGGAAAGTTTAATCTAACTATATTTTAGGGTGATTTGTAACCATAAAATAAAAAGCTGTGACAGAATATGAAGATTCAAATCATCAATTTCCAATGCATTCTAGTAGAGATGAATTTCATGTTAGTGATGTGTATACTGGAGGAACATTCATGAAAATGGTGGGATCTAACAATTCAGGATAAGTTAGACCACGACCTTTTATTGTAATATTTTTAATAAATGTTAAAAAAATTATACCCTCGCACCATCATGATCTCAATCACAATGGAGTTATTTAGATTAATGCATGATAGCTTCTCTATGAGAGAGTAAAATGATAAATTCATGAATTTAGTCCACTTTTCACCAATTGTTTCTACTAGTGAATACTTGAATTAATGCATTTTTGTATTTGGGATGTGGCGAGAGATTCTCTAAAATATTTTTGTGCTTAGAATAAAATATTATATAGTGATGGTCAATAGTGGTACAGTGGCTAAATGAGATATATCAGGATCCATTGGTGGATGAAGCTTGCTGATACCGATGGGAAATTGTTGGATCTCTAATTCAGAATCAAGAAGAAGAGAAAAACTATTTCCAAGGAACATGGATGACCCAAAATAAAAAATCTAGATTAGTGAATCTTCTTACAAAACCCAAGATAAAGACATGATGTTTCCAATGTGGTTATTTAGACCATATGATGTGACATTATATATAACCACCTAGAGGATGAAAAAATTGCAATTATATGGTTAATATCTAGAACTAATATCATATTCCACCATGTTAAGGAGTTCATGAAAAATCTCATGTACCTAATTCATTGTATGCTTTGATATGATGGGGGATGTAGGATACCTCTCTTCGTTAGAAATAGATATCTATAGAGATTACCATAATACCATGAATCCTCATAAAGGAAAATTTCAATGGGGAAATGTGGAACATGGTGAAGTGAGTATGAAATTGTATGTACGTGAGAATATTTTTGTGGTTAATTAGGTTGGTACATCATCAGTTACAGGTATGATTCTTTTGAATTAAACCCTAATGCATGATTAGTTTGATACAAGTTCTTCCTATTCATTTATTAATTCTCGTGCGGGTAATCGTCATGATTTAAATGTTGAGATGATTCCATATATACTGAATATGTGAACTCCTCTGGGCCAGAGAGAATTTGAAGCCTTTATTTGTAGAGAATTACCAATGACTAATGATGGAGATGCATTTATATGGGATTTATCGGTACTTGATTTGAATGTCTATGATATAATCCTATGTATGGATTTGTTGAAAATAATTTTGGATCACATCAAATGTTATACCTAACAGGGCAGTTTTACATTTTAGTATGGTGTCGAAAATCTATTTGGAGTAGACCAGAATGTAATGATATGTAAAATATTCCATTTTCCACTAGTATTTAGAATTATATCATACCAGCTGGAAGCCTGGACTTGGAAATTCATAGCAGATATAGAAAATATCATTTTTCTAGTAGTTTCTGATCAGTTTCTCAATGTTTTATCTATCAATTTCTCAAGGTTTCAACCCTCTTGATAAGTGATGTTTACAACTGATCTCTTACAACTGGATTAGCCATATTTCCCTTCCATTTTACAGGATGGATCCAACAGAATTAAGGGAACTAAAGGTACAATTGGATGTGATAGAAATCAAAGGGTTCATTTTTCCTAGAAAATATGTAGGGGTAGCACTGATCTTGTGTAATTCCCCAACCCCAGTTATCAAGAGTTGGTGCCTTATTACATAACATTATCATGATACAAGAAATCATGTCCCAAAAGACCATTCAGTTTAGTAACATTTTAAGTACTAGTTACATACATATGTTTTACATTACATCATGAAATAAAAAAAATTGTGTCCCCTAGGAATACTGTTATATCCCTTAGCCTATTTCAACATGTTAATCATAATATAATTCTTCACATTATAGGAAAATTAAACATAAAAAAGGGGTGATCTCAGGTGCTCAGTAAGGATAACAATATAGTAGAAACTCTCATAATTAAGCCTAAACAATTTAGGCAAGGTATAAGACTAAAAAAATCCTTTTAAGCATAAGATTCATCATAATCATAAAAATATAAATCAAATAATTTCATTTACTTATTCACATGGATATTATCCTAGTTGAATAATAACATGTAATATCAATAGAAAATTTTATAATGATAGAATGCATAATGCTGGACTTCATAACCACATAGTCAAGCCCTCATTCAAAGAATACAAATAAGATTTGGTCAAGGCCTTGTGCCAAGACACTATTTTGTCTCATTAGACCTACCGATGCATTGAGGAGCTATAGCGGGCTCCACCTGTCACATATTTAGTCCAACACATTCCTTGTATGAAAAGGTTGAAACATAACATGAACATTCATATTAAAACTTACATACAAAATGTTAATATTTTAACCATAAACCATGAATGGTATAAAAATAACACATCCACAGTCAAACATATCACACAACCTTCAATAAAATACGGAAGATTATATCATAATAAATCAACTTCAAACAAGTGTACATCCATCAAATTATGTTGGAATGGATGAAATCAAAACTATTTCATAGAAATATCTATTTCTATTTAGAAATAATTTAAAAGATTCTTGATTATAAAAGAAAATGTTTATTTTGAAAATATTCTTATAAGATTGTAAGGGAAGCTTCGAAGGTGTTATAATGGCATAAAATGGCCGCACCCACCATTTAAGTTAAAAAAACATTCTTTCCTTCATTTGTCGAAAAGGTCATAAAGTACCTTGTTTGGAAAATGATAGAAAGGTTCCATTCAAAAATATTTATAAAAATTAAAACAATGGTATAAATTAATTTAACCCATATTCAAGGAAAGAGTAAAAATATTTTGAAATACATTTTTAAGAAACACATATGTGGATGATAAAGAAGTTCCAGTAGATACTTACGTATAAACAACCTCAGATAAATAAAGAGATTGTAAAATTAACCCTTATCTTGTACATTTCCATGGTAGTGGGTACACTAACCTCCTATATAATAGTTAAATCATTTTTATTAAATTTTAAAATAACCACATACATAAATATGATATCATATATTATCCTCTAAGATTGCGTTGTTAATAATATTTCAGTAGTATCATTATTTCAGGTGATAACTGATTCATTTTAATTTATATGCTTGGTTGCGTAAGCCATGTTTGTTTTGTATAGGATGTATATGATTCATATCCATAATGATATTATGTTATTATACATTATTTTTAATCATAAAATAAAATTTTTTCTCAAATGGTTATGATGGGGAATGAATTTCATCATGTTTGTGGAGACGGTAATTCGTACGTACGCAGGAGCGACAATTTCATTCCATTGATGATAAAATCATATGTAATTGGAAGGTATATATTATATACAGAATCATTAACATGTTATATTTATTATTTACATCATTTATAGTCATTATTATACACATCAAAATAATGAAGTGTTGAATAACAAACTACACCACGACGTGGAGACTTTATGTCGTACATACACACATATGGTGACTAGTCATTCATAGGATGGATATAATAATTAATATTGTTTTACCACATTTATAATAACATCACAGTATTTTGAAGGTACTATATTTTTTATTTGGTGTGGAAATAACAATGAAAGAGGAATTGGAAGAAGAAAAGAACTTTGGAAGAGGTGGTGAAATTATTACCTCTTCTTCGAGTGCTTCCTTTTGATTTGATCAAAAGGGATCCTTAGGATGGATTCTGATCAAAGTAAGGACTCAAGGTTTAAGTTAAGGTAGTTGGGAGGATATTTTATCAGGGTTTGTCTGATCTAATTGGATTTGGAGGTGTGATTTTGATAGAAGGGGAGGCACCCTTTTATAAGAGAGGTGAGGGTCACTTTAGAGAAAAGCTGAATGTATTATCTTGTTATACAAACATATTCAGATTATAATAGCTCCAAAAGAATTTATTTCTAGGATAAAGAGTGGAGGGATATAAATAATCTCAACCAATAGGTTTTAGATAGGTTTTGGTCACCATATTAACCTTATCTTTTAGATTTAACTCTTAGTTAAATAGTTTAGCTTTTACAATGTCTTCTTCTATTTTTATATTACATGGTTAATAAACTCTATAAAATGCCAAGAGAACACAAAGTAGTTAATTAATGACATATATATTATTATATAAGACCTTTGGACGAACCATATATTTTTAGAAATATTGTATTAATTAATAATACTGTGTTTGGTTTAAAAACATATTTATGTCAATTTAGACACTATTTAGTATTTGGTTTTTGTGAAAGTCATAACAACTTTATCACTTAGAATAAAATTCATTTAATAAACCAAAAAATATCATATTAATGTATAAAATTATTTAAATACATAAAAAGTATCAATTTAAAATTATATTAAAATTTATAATATGAATTATTTTAATCATTAAAAAATAAGTCAATTACTGCATCATCATTGTGTCATAAATAAATTTAATTATTTAATGTTTAAAAATTATAAATAAAATACCATTATGTAAGAAATATTTTTAGATTTCAAATAAATATTTATAGTCAAATTTATTTTATGTATAACCCTATATTAAAAATCATTTAATTATTAAACTTTGAATTTAACACTTTTAACTCTTCTTTAAGTAAAATAATAATAAATGTCCTAATCTTATCCAAGTGAACTAAAAGGATCATATTTTATTACTAAGGTTTATTTTAGTAGAAATAAACTTATCCAATAAAATTTGGATGTGTTTTAGGGTAATTATATTATAATTTTTACCTTTAATTAACTTATTGACTTTTAACCGTGGTAAATAAAATTCAAATGTTACTATTCACAAAAAAATCATTTTCAACCTATTTAAAAACATTTGGCTTATTGATTTCAACCTTGTCTCTTGTATTTTTGAAATTAAAATAAAAAAGTGGTAAAATTATGTTTTAGGCAAATTTACTAACGTACATAGAATGTGGGTAAAAGACGTTAAAAAAATCAATACAATTTTATACATCTAATTTTACTATAAAATGAATTCAATGAATTACATTGAAATAATATAGGTATTATGTATCTATTTTGACTTAAAAAAATTTAAATAAAATAAATAATTATTTAAATAAAAATTAGGTTTTAAATAATAACGCTGTGTTTTTCACTATTCATCAAAATTTGAAATTTTTCAGAAAAATACAAAAATTCTCCCTAAGCTGATTTTGATATTCCGAATCCAAAAATAAAGCCCATTTTGAAAAATAAAATTTATAAAAATTCAAAAAGTCAGTATTACTATTCATAACAGCTAGTTTGATTGGTCATGGTGTGTTAGAACTCGAAGTTGTGTATAGAATAATCTATTATATTAATCAAAGAAAAGCGTACCATGGAAGCTAGGGGAGTTACATTATTCCCTCCTTCAAATAATTCTGTCCTCAAAATTTCTTGAATACTACTTCATAAAAATATTTGAGTGGTTCTTCATCATATGTTCCTCAGGTTCACACTTTGCCTCTTCCATATGATGGTTTCTCCATAGATCATTTACCAGATGATTCATCCGGTTTCTCAACTCTTGTTCTCTGGTATCAAGAATTTTGATAGGCTCTTCTCAATAAGACAGGTTAGGTTCCAGTTCTATTTCTGAATTAGTGACTACAAGCATTGGGTTAGGCATATATTTTCTCAACAGTGTTATGTGGAACAGATCATGAACTTTGGAAAGACTTGGAGGCATTTCCAAACTGTAAGCTACAACTCCAATTCATTCTAGAATTTCGAAAGGTCTGATGTACCTGGGACTTAAATTTTCATTTTACCAAATTGTATAACACCCTTCCAGGGAGATACCTTCAAGAAAAAATTATCTCTTATTTGAAATTCCAAATCTTTCCTTCGGTTATTGGAATATCTATTTTTCCTACATTGAGATGCATTTATGTAAGGTTTGATAACCTTCACATTTTCTATTGTTTCCTCATCATGTTCTGGGCCTACGAGTTTTCTTTCACCATCATTATCCTATCATGTTGGTGTGCAACATATCTTTCCATATAACACTTCATATAGTGCCATCTGAATAGTTTAATGGATGCTAGTTTTATTGTAAAATTCTACTAGAGATAAATATAGATCCCACATACCATGAAAGTCAAGTGAGAAAGATCTCAAAATGTCTTCTATGGTTCAGATAGACTGTGCTGCTTGTTCGTCAATTTAAGGGTGGTAGACCGTCCTCAAATGAAGTTCAGTATCCAAGGCCCTTTAAAGAATTTTCAATAATCTTGACGTAAAATGGGGATCAAGATCAGAAAAAATCAATAGGGTTACTTTATTAAGTCTTAAAACTTCATTAATATATAGTCTTTCTAATCGTTCAAGGGGTAAATTATTTCTTATAGTAAGAAAATGTATTGACATGGTAAGACGATCAATAATTTCCCATATTGCATCATTCCTTCTAGGAGTCTTTGGTAGCTCGATGACAAAGTCCATCGTCATATCATCCCATTTCTACTCAAGTATGAGAATAGGTTGCATAACTCCTCTAAGATGTTATCTTCCATCCTTCACCTGTTGACGAACCATACATCTTAACACATAATGATAATTCTCCCTCTTCAGGTTGTCCCACAAAAAATGTTCCTTCAAATCTCAATACATCTTAGTGCTACCAATTTTTATAGAGAAATTGGAGCTATAATCATCATCAAACAATTCCCTTTTTAGATTAGGTATTTCAAGAACACAAAGCCTCTTTCCAAATTTCAAATTTCCATATTCATATATGAAGTCATTCAATATCCCATGATTCACAACATTAATTTTCTTTTGAAAATCCTCATCATCAGTCAGAGAACATTTTATCCTTTCTAGTAAAGACAGGTTGGAAAGAATTTGAAATAGTATTGATGTTTCACCTTACATGATTATTCCCATATCCATTTTTACTTGATCCATGAACATAGGATCCCTTTCAACTCTCATCATGTTCAAAACTCCATGATCCTTTCTGATCAAGGAATCTTCCACATTATTTTCCTTCCTCGGGTGGTAGTTTATAGTGCAATCATAATCCTTGAGTAGTTCAAGCCATCAGAATTGCCTCTTGTTTAGTATTTTTTGTGATAAAATACAATTTAAACTCTTATGATCGGTATATATCTCACATTTGTTACCATAGAGATACTATCTCCATATCTTCAAAGAAAATATTACAGATTATAACTTAATATCATGAGTGTGATAGTTTTGTTCATGTATTTTTTGCAATTTTTATGCGTAGTCAATAACTCTATCATTTTTCATAAGGTCACAACCAAGTCCTTTATTTGAAGCATCACTATAAATAACAAACCCATAATTCCCCGATGATAGAGTTAAGATAGGATAATTGACTACTCTTTTCTTCAATTATTCAAAACATTATTCACGCTCTTTTTTCCAAACAAATGTCACCCATTTATGTGTGATCTTGGTTAATGGGTTATCCAGTCGGGAATAATTCTAGAAAAAACGCTGATAATAGCCTACTAAACCAATAAAACTGCATACATTGTTTATACTTTTCAGTGCTGGGAATTCTTGGATTTCTTTGGTCTTTGAATGATCGACAAAGATTCTATCCTTAGAGACAATATGGCCAAGAAAAGAAATTTCCTGAAGCTAGAATTCAAAATTCCTAAACATCCCATATAATTCAATTTTTCTTAGTGTCTCTAGAATAGTGCACAAGTGATTTTCATAATCTTCATAGATTTTTAAGTAAACCAAGATATCATCAATAAATACCACTACAAATTTATCATGATGGAATCTCATAATGCCTATACCAGGTATGAAACAATGAAATGATCCAGAATCAAATAAATCATTGGCTGAATTTGAGGAAAACATTAAATTACCTGCAACCATGTCATTCGAATCTTCAACCTCAGCAGTAGTGATCACATATTCTTGGCCTTTCTCCATTTTTATTTTTTGAGGTATGTTTCTATGGTAAATAGGAAATTAATTTTCATAATTCCCCATTTATCTACAAATGAAAAATTCAACATTTACTACCTATTTCTTTCCCTTGCAATCACAAGCTTCGTGGCCATTTTCTCCACACTTGTAATAGACTATCATTCCCTTAAGGCGAGTATAGGGGTGTTTCTTCCAACATTTACTGCTAGATGGAAATTAAAATTTTCCCTTCTTCCTCTTATTTCCATTTCCTGAGTATTTAGTAGTTCTCTTCTTCTCTTTCTTTTCATTAAATTTGTATGACTAAGAGAATTCATTTTCTTTCATGATAGAACAAAAGACAAAATCTTTGTATGTTGGGAAGGATTTTAGGAATAATTCTTGACTGAGAAATGGTTTTAACCCATAAAAGAAATGATCAATCATACTCCTTTAGTTACGTATATAATATGCTTCATTCCTTACTAACATTGTAATGTTAGCCTCATACTTTGCAACATTCTCATCCTCCTTTTGCATTAGATTCAGAAATTGTATTTACATATCCTTTTAATGGTCACGAGGAAAGTACTTTTTTAAGAAAATATCTTTAAAATCCCTCCATTCCATATTTTATACTTATTCATCCTTCTTTGTGTTTTGAATTAATGACCACCATTGATCTACATCACCTATGAGGCAATAAATTGCAGTGACAAATTTATCCCTTTCGCTACTCCCTAAATCCTGAGATATTTTCTATAAGGAACATATCCATTTCTCAGCTACAAGTGGATTTTTAGTACCATTTAATGTTAGTGGTTTTTTCCTCATGAATCAGTCTAACATTGATCCTCCATGTTGGGTATCAGGTTGTTCCGTACGAGTAAGGTTATTATTCATAACCAGGGTGAGTTGTACAAGTATGGTAACAAGTTGTTCAGCACTGATTGCATCACCATCTTTACTATAATTATCTTGAGTAGGTGGGAAACCCCAACATGGATTACGTGCATTGATACCGTTTCCATTTCTTCCACTAGGTATCCTTTCTAAATAATGGAACATAATATATTAGTTTATGAATTACAATAAATAATTCCAAACTTGAAAAATAACTAACATAAATTGAACAATTTATGTATATAATCCATAATCATAAAAAAATGTTTTCTTTTAGGAGGAATATATTCATAAATCCTTCATAATGGTTTGTAAAGAAAATTTGAAATATCCTAAGCATATCCCTGGGGAGTGTCGTAACCCATAGTGTAGCCAGGCCTGTTTTCATGTATTAGGATACCCCAGGTCGAACCTGAAACTCCTTTTCGGTGTTTTCACTCCAAGGTACATCTGTGCTAGAGCTGCCTCTACCTCCATGTATCCGAAAAGGGATGTATTTTTTGGAAAATACACAAAATCTCTACATTACCAAAATTCTAGGATGTTAATCTTTACTAATCCTCAAAGTCTATCTTAGGGTATTGTTCTCTAATTAGTGTTTTTCTGAATCTATCTTCTAATGTTTGTACTAAACTTTCTATGATACCAACTGTAACGCCCCGACCCCAGTTACCCATAGTCAGTGTGTTATTACATAAAATTGGCATGATACAAGGCATCAGGTCCCAAAATACTGATTACTTTAGTAAACTTAGAAGTACTAGATACATATATAAGTTTTACATTACATCATGAAATAAAAAAACAACATTGTGTCCCCTTTGAACACTCTTATATTGCTTAGCCTATTCTTGCAGTTTAATCATTATATACTTCTTCGCATCCTGGGAGAAGTAAAACATAAGAAAGGGGTGAGCTCAAGTGCTCAGTAAGGAAAATAATATAGCAGAAACATTCATAAATAAGATTAACCATTTAAGGCAATGTATAAGAATAAAACACAAGCCTTTTAAACATAAACTTCTGCATAATATAGAAAAGATAAATAAAAAAATTCTATTTACTTATTCACATGGATATTCTACAAGTTGAATAATTACATGAAATATCAACAACCAATTTGATAATGATGGAATGCATAATGTCAGACATCATAACCACATAGTCAAGGCCTCATCCCAAGTCTAAAAATAATATTTTGTCAGGGCCTTGTGCCAATACACTAGTTTGTCTCATTAGACCTACCGATGCATCGAGGAGCTATAGTGGGCTCCACCCGTCACTTACTAAGTACAATGCATTCCTCATATTAAAATTTTGAAACATAACATAAACATTTGTATTAAACCTAGCATAAGAAATGTTAATACTTTAACCATAAACCATGAATGGTATAAAAATAACACATCTTTAGTCAAACATATCACCAAATCTTCAATACAATATAGAAGATTTTATCATAATAAATCAACTTCAAACAAGTGTAAAATCTATCATAGTATGTTGACATAGATGAAATCAAAACTATTTGGGGGAAATATATCTTTATATTTTGAAATCATTTAAAAGTAACAGGATTATAAAAGAAAACAAATATTTTTAAAATATTCTTATAAACTTTTATGGGATGCTTCGAAGGGGTTATAATGGTGGAAAATAGCCACACCTACCATATATGTTAAAAAAACATTATAACCTTAATTTATCAAAAAGGTTATAAAGTACCTTTTTCGGAAAATGATGGAAAGATTCCATTAAAAACATTTTATAAAAAGTAGAACATGACATAAATTACATTAACCCATATTCTAAGATATAGTAAAAATGTTCTAAAATAAATTTTCAAGAAATACATATGTGGATGATAAAGAAGTCCCATTAGATAGTTATGTATAAACATCCTTAGACAAATAAATAGATCATAATATTAACCCTTGCCTTGTTCTTTTCATGGATTGAGGGTACATTAAACTCGAATATAATAGTAAAATCATTGTTATTAAATTATATAATAACCACATACATAAATATGATACCATATATGATCTTCTAATATTGCATTATTAATAATATTTCAGTAGTATCATTGTTTCGGGTATTAACTGATTTGTATTCCTTTATAGTATTGGTTATATAAGCCATGTTTGTTATGGATAGGATGTATTTTATTCATATACATAATGAAATTATGTTCTTAAAAATTATTTCTAATCATAAAATGAAAATTATTCATGAATGGTAATGATGGGGAATGAATTTAATCGTGTTCGTGGAGATGATAATCCATACGTACGCATGAGCGACAATATCATTCTATTGATGGTGAAATTGTATGTAATTGGATGGTATATAATATATACAGAATAAATAACATGTTATATTTATTATTTAAATCATTTATACTCATTATTATACCTATCCAAATAATGATGTGTTGAATAACAAACTACACCACGACGTGGAGACATTAAGCCGTATATACCCACGTATTGTGACTAGTCATTCATAGGATGAATATAATAATGAATATAGTTGTACCATATTTATAATAACATCACAGTATGTATGAGGTACTAGATTTATTAATTTTTTATGGAAAAAACAATGAAAGAGGAAGTGGAAGAAGAAAAGAACTTTGAAAGAGGTGGTGAAATTATTACCTCTTCTTCAGGTGCTTCCTTTTAATTTGATAAAACGGGATCCTTAGGTTAGATTATAATCTAAGTAAAGACTCTAGGTTGATTTGAGGGTAGTTTTTATGATATTTGAATAGGTTTTGGGTGAGCCAAATGGCTTTGTGGGTGTGATTTTGAGAGAAGAGGAAGTACCCTTTTATACGAGAGTTGAGGGTCACTTTAGGAAAAGTTTGAAATATTATATTACTATACCATCATATTCTGTTTATAATGGATGTAATGGATTTATTTCGAGAATAAAGTGGGTTTGGGTAAAAAACCTCTTAAAAAATAGGTTTTAGATAGGTTTATGTCACCATATTAACCTTATCTTTTAGATTTAACTCTAAGTTAAATAGTTTAACTTTTTCAATGTCTTACGATATTTTTATATTACATGGTTAATAAACGTACTATAAAACTCAAGAGAACCCCAAGTGGTTCATTAATGTAATATATATTATTATATATTTATTTTTTCCAATCCTTATAATTTTAATAATATTATATCAATTAATAATATGGTATTTGATTTAAAACCACATTCATGTCAATTTTGACCCGATTTAGTATTAGGTTTTTTTGAAAGTTATAAAAACATTATCAATTCAAAAAAAAATTTATTTAATCAACTCAAACAATGTCATATTAACCTATAAAATTCTTGGAACACATCAAGAGTCTCAATTTACAATTATATTTATAATTATAATATCAATTATTTTAATCTTTCTATAATAAGGTAATTTATGCATCATCATTATGTCTTAAATAAATTTAGTTTTATATGTCTAAAATTTATATATTAAATATAATTATGTATAAAACCTTTTTATATATCTAATGAATATTTATAGTCAAATTTATCTTATTATTAACCCTATATTAAAAATGTTTTAGTTATTAAACTTTGAATTTAACACGTTTAACTCTTCTTTAAATAAAATAACAATATATGTTCTAATTTATTCCTTGTGGACCAGAAAGAACATATTTTATTAAAAAGGTTGATTTTGGTCGAAATAAACTTATCCAATAGAATTAGGACATGTTTTCGGGTAATTATATTATCATTTTTACCTTTAAATACACTATTTACTTTTAATCATGGTAAATAAAATTCAAAAGTTACTATTCAGAAGAAATTATTTGCATCCAATTGAACAAAATTTTATTTATTGATGTCTACCATGTCTCTCAGATTTTTGAAATTCAATTCACAGAATCAGTAAGTTACATTTTATGCCAAGTTGCTAATGTTCCTAGAAGGTGGGTAAGAGACGTTAAAAATTTCAATAAAATTTTATACATCTAATTTTAATATAAAATGACTTCAATGAATTACATTGAAATAATATAGTTATTATGTATTTATCATTAATTAAAATAAATTTAAATAAAATAAATAATTATTTAAATGAAAATTATATTTCAAATAACAACACAGTATTTTTTACTATTCATAAAAAATTGAACGTTTTCATAAAAATAAAAAAAATCACCCAAATATAATTTTGTATATTATGAATACTAAAATGATGTCCATTTGAAAAATAAAATTTATAAAATTTCAAAAAGTGTGTATTACTATTCATAACAGCTAGTTTGATTGGTCGTGGGGTGTTAGAACTCGAAGTTGCGTACAACGCAATCTATTGTATTATTCCAAGAGACACATATAGTGGATTCCTGGGGTGTTGTATCTTGTTTTTGAAAAAGGTGGTTTTAGTTCAAAAATATTATGTAGAGTATCATAAGCGTAAACATGATATGATAAAAAATTGGGATCAACTTGCACACATTGATGACCTCTTCAATGAACTGAGGGGAGATCAGTGGTTCTCTAATATTGTATTGCAATATGGATATCACTAATTATGTGTTCAAAATGAGGATATTCTAGAAATAGATATCAGGAGTAAATATAGCCATAATGAGTACATGGTTAGGCCTTTCAGACTTATGAATGCACCTGCAGTATTAATGACATTATGGAATTGGATAATACAAATATATATGGATTCTTTTGTGGTGGTGTTTTTGGATGACATATTGGTGTATTCAAGGAAAATTACAGAGGATTAAAAAAACATGTAGATAGTTTTGGGAATCATAAGGGATCATCAGCTCTATAAAAAACTTTCAATGTTTAATTTTTAGATAAAAGGTGAAAATTTCCCTAGACATGTAATCGATGAAACATGTGTTTTCACAGATCCAGAATAGATATATGTTGTTTTCTCAGGGAAACCTACTAAGTATGTATTCGATATACACAATTTTAGGGGATATGTTTTTTATTATTGATGCATTTTTTATGAATTTTCACAACTAGCTTAACTGATGATACCTTTATCAAGGGAAAAAATTATATTCCCATGGAATCCTAAATGAAATCATAATTTTTATGATCTTAAATTTAACCATACATCATCACCAATGGTGGTATTTCAAAAATTAGGACAATGGTAAGCGGTGTATTGTGATGTTTCCAGATCAGGGTTGGTATGTGTTCTCATGCAGAGTAATCATGTTTTTGTGGATTATAATAGTTACAGTTACATGAGAAGAAAACACGTGATTTTGAGTTAAATCATGCAGTCCATGATATGATTACATGGTTTAATAACCTCATTGTTATGAAATTTACAATGTTTACATATTATACGAGATTCAATCATTTTTTCTCAGAAATTGATTTTAACCTCATACAAGGAATGTGGATGAAGAATCTCTAAATGTTTTACATTGACTTGATGTATATAGTGGGTAATAGAAATTTGGTTTCAAATGCATTAAATATAAATTCATACATACAATGGTAAAAATATATTCAGTTATGTGGAAAATAACGTTATTGATATTAGAAATAAACTTAGTATGTGAAGAATGGGGTGAATTTGTAGTTTTCTTTCCAATTTTATTTTTCCTTATTTGGATAGTACTTTTAAAGGGGCATTGACATTCGATTTCAAATGTGTTTTGAATGTGTTAGAACATTATGGTGGGGAGACCATTGAGGTAATGAAGCTGGATGTGTGTTTAGTTTTGTGGTTTTTAAATCAGTTGTTTGTACCTATGCCTTTTTAATAAAAACTTCTTCACACATACCACCTTTAACGTTGGGTTGTTCATCTTAAAATATAGAAGATTATAATTCGTTGAAAGAAGTATTTTGGTTCATTAGTATGAAAAGTAAGGTGTCTATGTTTGATTCATAATGATTAACATGTCAGCTGATTAAGGAATAACATCAATGACTGGTAGATATGATGCACTCCTTACCTATTCCTGTTTCGAAATGGGAACATATGGCCATGAATTCTGTAAAAGGTCTCCAATGAATGGTTTGTAAACATGATTCCATATGGGTTATATTGTATCGGCTACAAAATTCATCCCACTTAATCCATATTCTAGAATATCATATGGTGGAAGAATTTTCAAAAATCAATATTCGAGATGTTTTAAAGAGGCATGGCATAGTAGTTTCAATAGTTTCAGGAAGATATCCAAGGTTTATGTCTCATTTATAAAAATTCTTATATAAATAAATTGTAACTCGGTTGACTATGAGTGTAGTGTATCATATTAAGAAGGATGTAAAAATGGAAATAATGATACAAAAAAATAAAATATATGTTGTGGTCTTGTGTAATGAATTCTTCTGGATCCTGGTAATAGCATGTAACTTCAGTGGAGTTCTAAAAAACATCATTTATTAGGCCTCAATAGACATGACACCATTTATGGAAATATATGGGAATCCATGTTTTTTTGGCACTTTGATGGAAGGAAATAGTTGACACATCACTAGTTTTTTTAGCCTTATCAAAAAATCAATGGAGAAGATTCTGTTGATCTGTAAAATATGTTGATACCTCAAAGTTGTTATAAATATTATGTGGATCATCATCAATTGTCATCATCATTCATAGTGAGTGACCTTCTTTTCTTGATAATATCTCCAAGGCATGGAAATCATCATTTTGTGAATTAGGTAATGTTATCACTATGAAACATATGTTTTTTGAGATACATAATTTGATTGGAGAAGTGGCATATTGGCTGGAATTCACACCACTATTAATTACTGTCTAAAAGGTGTTCCATGTCTCTATATTGAACACATTTCACCCTGATCTTGAAAATGATATTCAAATTGGATCACATTAACTAATAGCTAGATGTTTTATTCTTTTATATACTAGTATATATTTTGGATAGGAAAGAGAAAATATTTCATTAGAAAAGCGTCAGTATCATGCGGGTTATGGGGAAACATGGTTATATCCTGGAATAAACATTGTAATGGGGGAATGAAATGGTTGATAAATTTCCCTATCTCTTTTGGGATATCAGTTTTTTTCAACTTTAAAAGGATGGAAATTCCAACTATGGGGAGAATGTAGCCCCACCATTTCAGGTATGTAACCCTTTATTTATTATTTTAATGTATGTAAATTGTTTGGGTGAATTTTTGGAGGGTTTAAATGTCTTTTTAAATGTTTTGGGGGATTTTTTAATGGTGCATGGTTTGATCATGGTTTGTTGAAACTAACAAATTTCTACTAGATATCATGTATAGCGATACATGGGAGAATGGGAAGGTACACAAGTAGGCACACTATATTGAGAATCCATGTTAAAACACAAGAGAACCCATTAAATGTGGGACATAGGGACTTTTGATGGTTGGAACACTGTTTTTCTAACTACATGGGTCAACCAGGAGAGGTTCTCCTTGAGGTAGAGGCTACAACACATTATGTCCATAATTCTCCTAACCAAGAACAATTTAAAAACTAGATCCTAAAAAATGAATCTAAGATGGCATTTTCTATTAACCACTTTATTTGTAACAATTTCATCCCAAACTCGATATTTCTTCCTCCCAAAGGATTTGATTGATTCCCCCATTGATATGAAGTAGATACAAAGTCTCATCATGGTTTGTTGATTCCTGATTCCCTTAGTGAGTCTCCTTTTGTAGAATTTCATCTTATTTTTTTCGGTATGCATTCATCCCTATATAAATTTTATATATCTAGTCCTATTTATATAGATCTAAGAGTTTTGATGCCCATCATGGTTAGTTTTCCCCATATTGATGTTAGTGGAAAATATCTGACGTGGGTTAATAGATATTCAACCTAATTTTGTTGTAATTTAATGTCATTCAATGTTTTTGTCATAATTCTAAAGGCAGGTGATTGAAATCTCAACATATATTATTAGAAAAAGAATAAATTTTTTCAAATTTATTGGTTTTTAAATTAACTATGTTATTTTTTTTGAATTTTTTGATGTAAACCATCATTGGTGACAATTCTATTTTTTTAAAAGGTTGGGGCCGAAGCCTCTTTTTTATTATTAAATCAAATAAAAGACCTCTTTTTAACTGGGTAGAGGGAAACCAATTACATATCCTGAAAGCCCAGTGGGCTTGTATCCCATTAAATAGCCCATAGGCCCAAATTTTTGGCCAAATTCACATTCTGTGAATAGTAACCCACCTGCTACAGTACCCGCACAGTACCTCCCCTGCTATAGTACCCGCTGATGAATAGTGCCTCTGCTGCTATAGTGCCACTACAGTACTGCTAAAGTACCCTGCACCCAATGGGTTTTGAACCCCCCATTTTTCATGTAGGATCATAGGGTGCTTACCACTAAGCCAAACCCCAACTACAACTCATTGGTGACAATTCTATGATTTTATGGAAATTGGTTGTTTTGTAGAAAGTGAAATTGGTTTCAGGATTTTAAAATGATGATTTTAAAATTGTTTTATGTTGTTTTTTAATGGATAATGTTTCAATAAAATTGATGGTTTTATTGAAATAATTTGGAAAATATTGGTTTGTCATTTTTATTTTCTTAAAAGGGTAAGCATGAGTTGAATGGGATGGATAATGGTCATGAATTATCACCCTCAATGGAACGGGATATGGAGATGATGTTCCACCCATTAATAGTTACACCAAGCTTTAATGGTTGTGTGGTTATGCGTGTGTGTGTGGTTATTTGAAATAGGTTGTGTTATGCAAAAATATGATATTGTGAAATGGTTAATGACTCGTTTGGTTTCATTCGATGTAAACAATTTTTGAATGTAAAATTGTTTGGTGTGAATTTATTGGCTTTTTTAAACTATTTTAAATTATTTTATATAAATGTTTTAACATATTCTATCATAGTTCCATGACTAGGGATGTTATTTAAAGAAATCATATTATGTTTCATTTCTCACCCCTACATTGGTAATCTGGTTCTTTCGTTGATATCGTGTATTGAGACATAACTAATGAAAATCATCACACTTCATTAGTGGTTCTTTGTGATACATGATCATGTAGTTGGTGTCATATCATGGGGTATTATTTTGGATTTGTTTAGTATTTTGTTTTTGTCTTCCATTCTAAAATTTTATGTTTGTATTCTTCCATTATGGTACTCTGTTGTAGCTTGGTTTTGATATAATTTTTTTTAAATTTAGTAGTTTTAGTTGTTATCATGAAGCATATAGTGGTTTTGGTTTTGGATTGTTTTTTCAGGTTGTTTTTTCTAAAATGGAAGATAATCCCACAATTTAATTTAAGGCCTTTGTATTTATTGGAAGTGTTTGGAACCTTTCAGATGTCTTTTTATGAAAAGTACCAATTACTCCACTAAAACCAATGTGTAGGGGTTGTATATTAAATTTTATCATATATATAATGGTCTATTTTATTGAAATAAAATTGACACTGATGAAATATTTTAATTTTAGATGTTTTTTTAAAAAAATGATAATTTTTAAAATGATAATAGTGATTATTATTTTAAAATTAATGATTTAAAAATGTTTTTAACTCTTATAGTATTTGTTTTTTATTTTCATAATTATTTATAAAAATCCAAATCTCCAACATAGTTACGTTTCAAGTACCACTCTCCATTTATCTTTTATTATATTATTATTTTTTAGTTATCTAGTATTCAATGACAATTGATTTATTTTTTATACTATTTATTTATATAATTAATCCAAACATTCATTTCATGGGATCATTTTCTATGAAAGATTAATAATTTTTTTAATGATTTTTTGGATGTATATTTTTATCTACAGATATTTTTTGTGCAAAGTGAATTATTTTCATTGAAACATTTTATGAACCAAATATTATTTCTACAGGTTAATTATGTATAAAAGGATATTTCTTTCAAGTAGAACTCCTATGTAAGTATAATTATGGGTGGGATCATATATCACCCTCCAATTCATAGGTTAAAAGATTAACTATCATAAGATATGTATCTTGAGAATAAATTAGTTTCAAGAAATCATGGTTGCATGTTCATGACTTATGAAGGTGATGTATTTGTAGGTATACTTATATTTTCTCATTCTAAAGGGTTAAAATGTGTGTCTTGTGAATATAATGATTACATATTCCCATGTTGTTTCCGTATTTTAATTATATTATTCATTATGATCATAATATCTAATGATTAATGGTTTATTTTAAATTTATTTAAACCAAATTATTAAAAAAATATTTCCTTAATGAATGTTTGAGGATTTATATTCACATTCAATCATTTATGGATACACCATATGTTTTATGATTATTACACTTCAATGATAACCCTGCTTTTTATTACACAATTAAACATATTTTATTACATAATATTTACTTGATACGACATATAAGATCGAAAGGTATAGTGTATTTGGGGATTAGGATCATTACATAACAAATTTAAACATGAAATACCCCACTTTTATTGAAAATTTCCTTTACATGAACACTACATTCCATCGTACTTAGCATTGCATGGGATAACCTAAGGACATTTATAAGAAAAGGGTGAGCTATAAAGCCCAATAAGGGAATAATCATGGAATAACATGAGGAATACAATAATTGTTAGACAATATGCATATCAATATAGCACAATATAAGAATAAAATTAAAATAATGATAAAGCATGATAATCATAACATGGAAATGTGGCAACAACCCTTAACATGGAATTAGCATGATCCAAGGCTCATTGCACATGGAGCATGAGTAAACCTTCATTGCACATGAAGCATTAGCAAACCCACGTTTCACTTGAATTATCATGAGTAAACACCCATTTCACCTGAAGTATCATGATATTATAATTTACCCAATGCATTGAAGCGCTATCAGGGTGCACCCTTCTTAAACATTTCATTTCATTCATAAATGTGCCACATGGATCATAAAACATTGAATAATTCAACATAATCAATTATTTCATGATAAAAGAATGTGGAATAAATACATGAAACACTTTAAAAAATAAGTAAATGTGCTTAAAGGTGAATACCCTTGATAGAGAAATGGGAATAGTATTCACTACACAATGACTTTGGCTTGGAAAAGTGCGGTGCAATTTCGGCAGCATAACAGTGTGACATATGAACTCATAAAAGTGGTTGATGAGAGAGAAAGGGTTGTATCATAAAATTTACAAGACATTTATAGTAATGGGGTCATATAGATAAATTTCTCAACAAATTTAATGGAATTAATATTCATGATACAAAATAATTGCTTGAATGTAAATGAGGAGAGAGAAGTTTCTTTCATAATTTCGGCATAGTCACAGGCGTACATGGGTGGAATTTAATGAGTGAGAAAGGGGTATACAATCATTAAAACATAAATAGAGAAGCATTTGGGAGGTTATAATCCATACCCTGACATTTATAATTGAAATTAAAAGGGAATAACAATTTAAAAAATATTGGACAAAAATGAGAAAGGAAGAAAAACCCTTTCTTGGAAGTGTGCTTCCAAAGGCTATAGAGAGGTATGATAGAGGCTTCATGGGTGCTTGGGGAACTATGGAAGGATTCTATAGAGAGGATGGAAGAGTTTGTAAGAACCCCAAATGCTTTGGTTGAGGAGGAAGTGGGATATTAGGTGGGTTTTTATAGGAAATGTGAGGGAATTCTTTATTATTTAGGTTTGGGATACCTCACGATAAAATAATCCAATTAAAAAACCAGCCCATGGTTTTTCCCATGGTTTTTGGAAAAGGGAAGTGGGAAAAAATATTTTATAAGGCTTAAGTATGAACATCTTAAAATAAATGGGTTGCTTATGTGGAGGTGAGTCACACTCCCAAGGAAAATGATTTAAAAATACAAAATGTTTAATAAGTCTTGAAGGGTACACTAAAGCTTTTTCAACTAAATCAAACATACCCAAAATCAAATTATTTTAATCGTAAAACATATATTGGCTGAACATAAAGTTTATAGAATTTTATTATGTCACTATTGGGTCATTATGATGTCATAAAACACATTATATATTTAAACGGTATTTAATTTTTACCCAAAAATTTTACTATCTCAAAAAATTGTGAAAAAATCACCGTTGGATAAATTCTATGACCTGATTCCAGTAATAATATTAAATTTATATAAATAATTTTCTAAATAGGTTAATATTCACTTTGACAATAAAAACTGACATTTATTGAAAATTCATTGGTTTTGAAAAAAATTTCTTTCAGACTATAATAAAAATTACAATTGCATTCATAAAAGTATACAATAATTTATATTTAATAAAAATTATTTTAATGATAATAATAATATTTTATTAAAATTTTATTTCATTCAAAAATACATTAATTCATCAAAATATATTTCTTAGTTGAACATTAACTAAAAATACTATTTGTGTTTTAAAAACTATTTACAAGTTAACAATAATAAAATGAAAGTATATTCATTATTATATACAAAAATAATGTACATAACCATAGTACTAGGGTCTTGGTAAATAACCCCTTAAAACACCTGCATAAGACCGAAGGGTGAGGTGTGTGATGGTGACAGACTCTTGGGGAGGCTCGGATAACATTGATCTGGTGGTAATCTCTATCAACTTCCACTTCTCTCGTAAGCAGTCCCACTCGAGCTTAAGATATTCAAGCTCATCTTGTGCTTGGTCAAGAGCGAAGCCCAATGTCACAGCCTCCTTTCCAAGCTCTGACAAATGGGCTTCGTATGGGGCACGTCTACTAGATGATACCATCGTTTCCTTTGTGTGAGTAAATTGGATTTCTTAAAGCCCTATATTTATACTAATCATGTAATCACTGTTCAATGGATATATTAGAAATGGTCACAATTCATAACAGTATTTTAAATTTCAAAAATAGAAAACCAAAGATGTTTACATTTTATATAAACATTTTACATAAAGAGACATTTAATTAGATCAGAAGGAATTTCCATTTATGAAAGTTTGTGTCGTTACAATCTTCCCCCTTAATAAATTTCACCCTCGAAATTTCCTTTTCCCATACTAAAACAGATGTGGGTAACTCAGCTTCATCATTTCCTCTGATTCCCACATCGCTTCTTCAAACTTGTGGTTTTTCCACAACACCTTGAGGAGGGGCATTGTCTTATTTTGTAGAACCTTTTCTCTACGATCTAATATATTCACTGGTTGATCCTCATAATAAATATCATCCTCTAACTGTACCACCTCTAAAGAGAGTACAAGTGAAGGGTTTGGTATTTGCTTCCTTAAGAGGGATACATGAAATACATCATGTACTTTGGCCATTGTAGCTGGAAGTGCTACTCGATAGGCCATAGCCCCGAAGCGATCAAGAATCTCGAAGGGGCCGGTGTGCCTTGCACTTAACTTCCCTTTCTTTCCAAACCTCATGACCTTATTCAACGGAGATATGTGTATAAATACCATGTATCCATCTTTAAACTCAATGTATCATTGATGGTTATCTGCATAACTCTACTGTCGACTATGGGCTGACTTGATATGCTGCTGAATTGTTTTCACCTTCTCCACCATTTGTTTGACCATTTCTATTCTAGGAAACTTACGCTCACCGACCTCATCCCAACACGCTGGTGTTCTACACCTTTTACCTAACATGGCTTTATATGGTGCCTTTTGGATGCTCGAGTGGAAAGTGTTATTATAAAAGAACTCAAAAAGAGGAAGATGTTGATCCTGTCATCATTTAATTTCCATTGAGAATGCTCTCATGATGTCCATAAGTGTATGGATAGTCCGCTCGGATTGACCATTAGTTTGAGGATGATAGGCCGTACTGAAGTTCAGTTCAGTATTCAGAGCATGTTGAAGACTCTTCCAAAACATAGAGGTAAATCTTGGATCTCAATCGGACACAACAAATAGTGGTACTCCATGAAGCCTTACAACTTCCCTGATATATATCTGTGCCATTTGATCTAATGAGAAATCCTCTCGAATAGAAATGAAGTGTTCAACCCTTTTAAGATGATCCACAACAACACAAATTGCATTGTTGCCTTTGGATGTATTTGGAAGTCCGGTGACATAGTCCATGGTGATGTTCTCCCATTTCCACTCTGGTTTGGTCAATGGTTGCATCATCCCCTTAGACTTATACCTATCTGCCTTCACTTGCTGACACACCAGGCACTCTGATGTATATTCAGTGATATCCTTCTTCATATTATCCCACCAATAATGCTCTTGTAGATCTTGATACATCTTTATGTTTCCTGGGTGAATAGAGAAAATTGAACTATGTGCATCATCCAAAAGTTCCTTCTTCAGCTCCAGACATGATGAAACACATAGTCTTTTCCCAAATCTCACAATTCCTTCTTCATTAAAATTATACTCCGAGGATTTCCATTTTCTGATAGCTTCCACTCTTTCCTAAATTCCAACATCATCCTTTTGAGAATCCTTTAACCATTCCAAAAGTGACTATTGAGCAATCATTTTTGCAAGGATTGATGATGTTACCTTCTTTATGTTTCCCATGTCTATCTTCATCAAATATAAGAAGCTTTTATCCTTTTCAATTATCATAAATGATATAATTGTTGGAACCTTTCTACTTAGGGCATCTTCCACCTTGTTCGTTTTCCCAGTGTGGTAATGGATTGAGTAGTCATAGTCTTTGATCAGCTCTAACTATCTTCATTGGTGCATGTTTAACTCTTTCAGTGTGAATATATAATTGAGGCTTTTGTGGTCCGTATATATTTCACACTTCTCCCCAAAGAGATAATGTCGCCAAATTTTCAAAGTGAAGATCACTGAAGCCATCTCGAGGTTATGTGTTGGTAGTTCTGTTCATGAACATTCAATTGCCTTGAAGTATAGACAATGACTTTGTCATTTTTCATCAACACACATCCTAGGCCCTTCTTCGAAGCATCACTAAATACAACAAAAAGTTCTTCATTTGTGGGTAATGTGAGAACGAGAACATTGATAAGCCTCCTTTTTAACTCCTTGAAGTTTTTTTTTACATTCATCACTCCAAGAAAACTTTACTCCCTTCTGAGTTAGCTTGGAAAAAGGGTTATAAAATTGTGAGAAATTTCTCACAAATCGTTGATAATATACAGCTAACCCCAAGAAGCTACGCATATCAATTAACGATGTTGGCCTCAGCCATCCCTCAATTGCATCTATTTTGGAGGGATCCAGAGATATCCCATTTCTTGTGATGATATGGCCTAAGAATGAGACATCCTTCAACCAGAAATCACACTTGATGTACTTTTCATAGAGCTTCTCCTTCCTCAATGTCTCTAGTACAATTCTTAGATGCTCCTCATGATCCTCTATGGTTTTTTAGTAAACTAGAACATCATCTATAAAGATGACTGGTGAACCCCATTATGATGCACTTGGGCATATAAACCCTTTATCCAGATTCTCTTGTAGTAGTTTCTTCAGCTCATCAAGATCCACAACAACCATTCTATACGGAGTCTTGGATATTGGAAATTCCCCAGGTATAATATACATTGATAATTATACATCTCTTCTAGGAGGAAGACCAGGAAATTCTTCGAGAAACACTTCAGAAAATTCCCTCACAGTAGTCATGTCTTCAAGGATGGTTTCTTCCTTGGAATCAATCATCTAAGCCAGATAATCGGGCTCATAGGGCAGTAATATCCATTCTTGAGATGATGGAGCTAAAGAAGATTTATCTTCCTCCTTGTACTAGTATAGAACCGGTGCCTATTATCCACATGGAGAGTGATTTCCCTCTCTAAGAAATTTATGTTGGCTCTATATAAGGAAAGCCAATCCATGCCAAGAATCGAATCAAATTTTACCAGAGGGAGTATGACGAGGTTCATCGGGGTTTTTAATCCACAAATTATGATAGGGGAGTAGTTATATTCATTAATATGCAATGATTTCCCTGTTTTCTGTACTCATCGACATCTTCACTTCTACGATTTGTGTGGTGATGGGATTGTTCTACTAATATTTCGAGATATAAAATAATGCGTAGAACCTGAATAAAAAAATTACGTTCACTATTATTTAATGAATAACTAGCGTACCTATCACCACTTCGTTGTTAGGGTTCACATCGACATTACTGATGGAAAAATCTCTCCCTTTATGCCTTAGAGGTTGTTAGTTTCCTTTGAAAACCCTTGGTGTAGGGAACTGATTTGCAAGATCCCCTGGTTCTATGCATTTGTAGCAATGAACCATGCGTAGAGGTTTGAATGGAGCATTCCTCTCCTCTTTCATAGCTGCGGGTCTTTCTTGCTGATAGTTAATAGCCATGTTCCCTTCTATTCCACACAAAATTCATTTCCTTGCCCCCTTTAGGAAATTTATGGGTTGCTTCTTTCCTCACCTTTGGCAAGTGGAGTGATGGATCTTTTTAGCACCATTGTATTTATCCATCGGACCGCTAGTATTGAATTCCACCATATGATTATTATCCATATGACACCCCTGAGATTATCGGATTTCAATTTTGACCATGAGGGCACATCAGAAAATTTCCTCATAGCTGTCGAAGTCATGAATTGCCAGCGCTTTCCGCAGGATAGGTCTCAGCCCACCAAAGAAGCGGTCCACCATGCATTCGGCGGTAACGACAAGGCCGAAAGCATATCATGAAATCCTTTTGATGTTTTCCTCGTACGCTCAAACAAATTCATCATCTTTTTTGAGGGAAATAAAGTCCCTTTCCATATTAAACTGGAGGGTGCACGGAAAATATTTATCGAAAAACATCTTATGAAAATCCTTCCATTCCAACGTCTCAATCTCCTCCTCAGGCTTTGTATTTTTGATCAACGTCCACCATTGATAAGTTTCACCCTACATATGATAAGTAGCATGGGGAACCTTCTCTTATTCAGAACATTGAAGGGTGGATAAGATCTTTTCAATTAAGTTGATCCATTGTTCAGCGATAGAGGGATCAGATGATCCATTAAAAGTAAGAGGCCTTTCTCTCTTGAAGCTCTTTATAGAGACTTGTTATTTCTTGGGGCGGGGGGTTTAACATTCCTCTTGACCCATGGTTCTATTTAAATCTTGAGTTAGCTGAGAGGGAAGCGTGACAAAGTTCGCGATTCCCGCTCCCATTGGATTGGGCATCTCATTAGTACAATCATCAAATTGATCTTCACATCAGTTGTTAGCCTGAGTCCTCATATTACTGGAAATTGGCTCAAATAAAAGAAAAGTTAGGGGTAACATATAAAGGGTAATCCAAGGAAAAAACTAATGAATTATAAATAAATTTTATTTACTTAACATATGAATCTATTGGGTTCAATCTATGTTATCCATGATCTACTTTCTAACATATATTCTTAGGGAATTTTTTGTCCCTTAAAAATGGTTCATACTAAGCTTTTGAATTAACCAAATCATATATCTCCGGAGTATCATAACCAAGAGTGCATCAAGGCCTGTTGTTGTGCACCGGTTCCCGTTCAAGTCTAGCCCAAAGCCATTTTTTAGGTTTTACCCCTTGAATACATCTGATCTAGAGCCGCCTTTAACTGCTCGTATCTAGATAGGGATGTATTTGTTTGATAAACTACTTACTCAATACTCAACAAAACTTATGGATGTTTTTATTATACATAGTCTTCTATATAAGGCATTACTAGGGGTTTTTAATCCTAATCCCAAAAATAACTAGACCTATTCACTGATACAAACTATGACAACCCTACTTTTTATTACACAATTAAACATAATTTATTACATAATCTTTACTTGATAAATCATAGGAGATTGAGAGGTATAGTGTCTTTGGGGCTAAGGATCATTACATAACAACATAAAACTTTAAATACAGCATCTTTATTGAAGACTTTCTTTACATGACCACTACATTCTCTCGTACTTAGCATTGCATGGGATAACCTGAGGACATGCATAAGAAAATGGTGCGATATAAAGCCCAGTAAGGAAATAATAATGGAATAACATGAGGAATAAAATACATGTTAGATAATAGGAATATAAATGTAGAACAAGATATGTATAAACATAATGGTGTGATAAAGCATGATAATCATAACATGGAAATGTGGCAACAACACTCAACATGGAATTAACATGAACCATTGCTTATTGCACATAGAGTATGAGTAAAATCTCATTGCACATGAAGAATGAGTGAACCCTTGTTTCACTTGAATAAGCATGAGTAAACACCCATTTCACAAGATGTATCATGATACTATACATTACCCAATGAAATGGAGCACTATCAGGGAGCAACCTTCTTAAACATTTCATTTCATGCCTAAGTGTTCCACATGGATCATAAACCATTGAATCATTCAACCTAATAAATTATTCCATGATAAAAAACTATGAAGAAAATTCATGAAACTCTTTAAAAAATTAGTAAATGTGCATAAAGGTGAATACCCTTGATAGATAAATGGGAAATGGTATTCACTACACAATGACTTTGGCTTGGAAAAGCGTGATGCAATTCCGGTAACATAACAGCGTGACATAAGAACTTATAAAAATGGTTGATGAGAGAGAAAGGAGTTTCTCATTATATTTACATCACATGGACAGTAAGGGGGTCATATAGATTCATGTCCCAACAATTTTAATGTAATTTAGATTCATGATATAAAATAATTTCTTGAATGTATATGAGGAGAGAGAAGTTCCTTTTCGAATTTCGGCATAGTAACAGGTGTACATGGAAGGAATTTAATGAGATATAAAGGGGTATCCCATAATTCAATCATAAACAGGCCAGTACTTTGGAGGTGTGAAACCATTCCCCAACATTTATAATTGAAATTAAAAAGGCATAACAATTTAAAAAATATTGGTCAAAAATGAGAAAGGAAGAAAAACCATTACTTGGATGTGTGCTTCTAAAGGCTTGAGAGAGGCTTCAGAGAGGATTATCAGGAGCTCGGGGCACCTTACGAGAATTATAGAAAGAGGATGACAGAGGTTGGATGAACTACAAAGGCTTTGAGTTAGGAGGATGTGGGAGCTTGGGTGGGTTTATAAAGGAAAGGTGAGGGAATTATTTATTATTTAGTCTTGGGACACCTCACATTAAAATAATCCAAACCACTTAGCAGCACATGCTTTTTGCCCATGGTTTTTGGCAAAGGGAAGTGGAAAAAAATATTTTATAAGTCCGAAGTCCGAACTTCTTAAAATAATTGGGCTGCTTATGTGGAGGTGAGTCACAGTTCGAAGGAAAACGATTTAAAAAGACAAAATGATTAATAAGTCTTGAAGGGTCTACTAAAGCTATGTAAAATAAATCAAACAAACCAAAAATCACATTATTTTAATGGTGAAACATATATTTTCCGAACATAAAGTTTTTAGTATTTTATTACATCACTATTGGGTCATTATGATGTCATAAAACCGATTATATATTTAAAATGTATTTAATTGTTACCCCAAAATTTGACTCTCAGAAAATTATGAAAAATTAAATGTTGGATAATTTATAAATATGGATTCCAAAAATAATATTCATTTATCTAATTTTTTTTATAAATATGTTAATTTTTAGTTTTATAATAAAAACTGACATTTATCGAAAATTCATGGGTTTTGAAAAAAATGGCATTCAATCCTTAATAAAAATTAAAATTGCATTCATAAAATTATACGATCATTTGTATTTAATAAAAAATTATTTAATGATAATAATAATATTTTATTAAAATATCATTTAAATCAAAAAACCATTAATTCATCAAAATAGATTTCTTAATCGAACATTAACTAAAAATACTATTTGTTCTTTAAAAAATATTTACAAGGTAACAATAATAAAATTGAAGTATATTCATTATTATATACAAAAATAATGTACCTAACCATAGTACTAGGGTCTTGTTAAATAACCCATTAAAACACTCGCATAAATCCGAAGGTTGAGGTGTGCAATGGTGACAGACTCTTGGGGTGGCTCAGGTAACATTGCTCGGGTGGTAATCTCTATCAACTTTCACTTCTCTCGTAGGTGGTCCCACTCAAGCTTAAAATATTCAGTATTGGATGGGGCTTGGTCAAGATAAAATCCACAAGACACAACCTCCTTTCTGAGCTCTAAAAAATGGGCTTCGTATGGGGCACATCTACTGGATGAGGCCATCACTTCCTTTGTCTAAGTAAATTGGATTTTGTTAAAGCCCCATATTTATACTAATCATGTGATCACTGTTAAACGACTATATTAGAAAATATCACAATTTTTAATAGTATTTTAAAATCCAAAAACATAAAACCAAAGAAGTTGAGATTTTATATAATCATTTTACATAAAGAGACATTTAATTAGATCAAGAGGGATTTCAATTAATGAAATTTTGGGTCATAATGCTTACTAATATGATGATGTCCTTAGGAATATCTTATTTTAAATTTATAAACTCATTTGTGGTGAAATTACTATTAATCCTTTATGGAGTGATTATATTAACCCATTTTATAATGGTTTTCTTTCCATGAATTTATGGATTGTTGATTCTAATGATATATTTTGATGATTTTATATTACGGTTTACATAATGAGAAATTATTTCAAGATTTATAAAATAAATTATTTATATTGATGATCCTCTATGACTATAAACCTCTAGGCCTCTGGTTTGTGTTAAAATTTGTGAGATGGAATGTATATTATTGTAAATTAATGATATAATTGTTTGTATCTAAATATTAGGCATCACATGAAATTTATAGTAATTTATTTATATTAGAGAACCAATATTTTGGGAGTATGGATATAAAACCATTATAAATCATGGAGATGATTTTATTTATAGGATGGCATTGTGAAATGTTTTTTGAGTATTGAGTATGTGGTCTTAGTAATAATTACATTCATATCCCTATACTACCATGTTAAATAGACATCGTAAAATATACAATTCAGTGTTATCCTTTAGAAAATAACTCAATCATCAATTACATGGTATTCACTCTCATACACAATGTGTTGGCCTATGAAAAAACATGATGCCATTAACTATTAGGTGACATGCTTTTGTGGATTTAATTCTCTTCACAAACCATGATAATGGATTGTACGACATTATAATGGTAAGGTTATGAATCCAAATTTTATGAAGATAATAAATAACAAACTCAAATTCACTGAAATGTTTAATATAAGGCACATATTTTATTTATGATACATCTCATCAATGATAATAACTTATATTTTTAGATATCTCATTATGATACATAATCTTCCTATATTTAAAAAATGGTAGGAATAGGTAGAAACTATGATATTGATGTATGTCATGGAAAATGTGGATATTATCCCCAAAATAGACATAATGGGATAATAAATGAAGTGGGCAATAGATTCATTGTAACGTCCTGGATCCAGGTACCGCCCAGGGGTGCCCTGTACCCCGATGGTCACATGACCACAAGAGAATTTCCCAATATTCCAGAGGCGACATACATGTAGCAAGGACAAAGGTCTGATAATGGGGAAACTATTCCCTCAATTGTAGAGTATACATATAAGAACACAAGTGATAAGAAATAGTGGTATCCATAATACCAAAAAATTAAATAGAAGGAAGACTGAATTTAAATCCAACCAAAACAACAACAACAACATATATATATATATATATATGATTCATGGCATATGTATCCATGAAAATATCCAAACAAGTCAATGTGCTAGAATGAAATACAGAAACCAAAGCACAAAAGAAATAAGTAAACTCTAGCCGCATCTCATGCCTAAGATTTGTCATATGCTCTCTCAATCCAAAAGTAATCAAGTACCTGATGAGGAAGCGTGCTTCCCTTATCTATACCTAAAACCATATAATTTGTTTTTTTCCAAAATCATGACCCAAATTGGGCGTCAGATGAATCCTAGTAGGAAACCACAAAAAGTTCTATGCCTAATAGTCAGTGAATATATATTGTAGGTAATAAGAAATAATAAAGAAATAAACATAGAAGTACTCAAATTTAAATTGTCCTACAGTTTTCAATTACATTCATTTACATTTATCATTCATCCATTGAATCATGTAAACCTTGGGATCTAGCCTATGCTCTATATCGAATTTGTAAGTTACATAAAATATGTCAGATAAAACCATCTAAAAAATATTGTAAGATAGTAACCAAGCATGTGGTTTTTCTTTGAATACTCATCACAGTCATTCAATTGTTCAACAACAAACCTTTTGTTTTACTTATCAATAATAATTTACAAACAACCACCTATACAGGTCTCACGATCAATACCCGTGGTTCAACATGGCATCAATAAATTATTAACAACCTCCTAGGTAGCTCTCAGAGTCAATACCCTTGGGTCAAAATAGTATAAGGTAATTACAAAAGACCTTAGGGGTATATCTCACGATCAATATCTCTGGATCAAAATATTATACGATAATTATAAACTCTATTTTGGTTAGCTCACAAAGTCAATACTCCTGGGTCAATCATCTACACCAAGGCACTCACGGTCCTGTGTAAATAATGTTGATGTTCCAGCAATCTTCCTGGTCTAAGGCCTTAATGGTCTGTTGAAAAAATAGTGCACATATAATATCAAATTAGATCGTGTAATCTAAAACAACCACATGGCTAAACATTCACAAGCATATCACATTAATTTCGTATAATCAATCAAACTCCATCCTAATCAATCAAATCATTGAAAACAAGGCAATACTTATAGGAATTCTAGACCAAACAGAAAAAACAATCAATCAAGGGAAACACACCCATGGGGTGTCCCATAAACAAGGTATCTAGCCTTACGCATAAGAAACAACCATTTATCAACCAATCAAACCATGGTAGGTAATAAATATGGTTAAATTCAAAATCAATAAATACCCAAATCATGGTTATGCAAAAATTTTATCATATGTAATCTAAATAAGAAAAATGTAAGGCACAAACCACCTACCTCGATGTCCTAATAATGTTATATTAGAAGTCTGCTCGTGTGTCACCCTAGGTTATCTAGATATGAAAAATGGTGAGAAATTACTAGCCTTAAATATGTCATGAGGTAGAAAGAATCAGGTAGAAAGGATTTAGAATAATTAAGAACTCACAAGAGGGATTCCAACACAATTAATAGTGTCTCAATTAGAGATCAGATGGAGAATCAAGGGTTAGATCATAGTTCATTATTCCCAAGGGATACTATATGATACAAGGGATGATGAAGTCATTTCTAGACATGATACATAACCCTGCTTTGAAATATCAAATAAAAATAAAAGTACATGACTTTTTCATTAAAGTTACATGCCATTTAGTGGCATTAACCGACCCCTGACTTAAGCCGTCATCCAGGTCACCACCTAGCCATGTATTCAGCTGTTACACGGCTAGAAAATGGTGGTACATGACAATCTAGGTACACACTGCGTACTCAGATGTACATGGTGTGTACCAAGAAAAAATACCATTTTATACCATTTTCCTAAAAAACCAACAAAAAATATGATTTTTACCTGAAATGAAGATCTGAGTTCTTATAAACATCCCCCCAAAAAGCAATTCATCCCTGAATTTCCCTTCGGAGGTTGGTGAAGAAGATTCTATGAAAAACTCCTACCACTATGATCGCACATCCACCTTCCTCTCCCAAGTATCGTTATGCACTCACCTTTTCTTCCCTAGAACCCTTACCAGAGGAACATACCGTCCATGGGGAACCTTTATAATGCAATCCAAAATCTAAATAGGGTGTTCCTAGAATGATGAATCAACCTATAACTCGAACTACTTAGGTGAAAAAACATGAGACATGTATGAAAGTAATGTCATTGCTGAGAAACATTAAAGGCATCATGCATAGACCGATACCTTTGAGGTAACTGCAACTGATAGGAAACTAGCTTGACTATCTCCAAAACCTCAAATAACCTGATGTATCATGGTGAAATATTCCACTGTCTCTTAATACTTCTGTGTCCTAACCTTGGTGTGGCATGTATAAAAACATGATCTCCGATCTCATACTCCATATGTCATCTCAGTCGGTCAACATAAGATTTCAAACGTGATGGTGCGGTATCCATATTCTTACGAATCAACTCCACCAGCTCAGTGGTCTCATGGACAAGACGAGGTCCCACCTTCGCTACCTCTCCTACCTCCATCTAAAATATGGGTGATTAGATTGGTCTACCGTAAAAAGCCTCAAAAAGTCCCATCTGAATCATTCTCGGAAACTATTATTGTAGGAAAAACGCACCATGGTTATGTATCACACCCAATAGACCCCAAAATCTAGGATGTATGCTCGAAGCATGTCCTGAATAACCATAATTGTGTGCTCGTATTGACCATCATTCTAGGATGGTAAGCTATAATCATAATTACCTGTGTACCCAAAGCCCTCTCTTGTCCCTGCTAGACACATGAAGTAAACTGGGCATCCTTGTCTGAAATGATAGGATTCAGAACCCCAAGCAAACATATAATCACTCAGATATAGAACATTACAAGATCATAAACACAGAAGGTTTCTTTGATCAACAAGAAATGTGTATCCTTCATGAGTATTTCAACAAAAACCAATACATCATTATTTCCTCGGGTGGACATTAGTAAACACATTACGAAATCCATCTTGAAAACATTTCACTTCCATTCGTGACTGGGTAACTATTGTAATATCCCTGTAGATCGTTGATGCTCTTCATTCACCTACTAATATGTGGAACATCTTATAACAAAACCAACAACATCCACCTTCATACCTACCCAAAAATACTAACTATATAAATATCGATACATCATAGTGACACTAGGATGAACATCCCACATAGGGGCATGAAAATCTCGCATCATCTCTAAACATATGTCTACTGACACCCATGCATCCCCATTAAATGAAAATCATTATCCTCACCTATGGTCCACCCATGAGTAGTGTCCTCACCTGACACACTCTCTCATATGGTAAGGCCTTTGGAATCTGATAGCATCCTCATTCACACTCGGTCCAGAAGAGTAGAGGTTACAACTATAGAAGAAATAAACATCTACTCATGTTTGTTTTACACCTCCAAATGCATCTCAAAAAACATATCCATAAGTTGAAACTCACTATTGGCCTCCAGAAATGCGTATATCTGACTCCTCATACTCAACACATCAACCCATGTGTTTCCTTTTCCAGGAGTGTAGGAAAGGTCAATGTCAAAAGACAAAAGTTACTCAACCGACTTCGCAGTATCAAATTCTGATCTATATATTCAATGATATATTTGAGGCTTTTGTGGTCAGTGTACACCACAAAATTCTCTCCCAAAAGATAATGTCACAAACAATGTAAAGCATGCACAACTATAGCTAACTCAAGATCTTGTGTAAGGTTATTCTCTTCACTACTGGAATTTTGGATATTTTCAATGAGCTATTTGCGAGTGGAGCCCGTCGCAAAAACTCTTTTGTGACGGGTTCCCGTCGCAAATAGCCCACTGTAGAAAACAACATCGCAACTAGTATTATTTACGATGAGCATGTCGCAACAAGTACTACTTGTGACAGGATGCGATTCTGTCACAAATACATCTCTGATTAAATACATTATATATACAAGAACCTTTCGCAACGAGCCCGTCACAAAAAGCATCTATGATGGGTCAGCATCTCGTCGCAACAAAGTTATTGTGATGGTAAAGCAACACACACACACACACATATATAATCTATTTGGGATAGGCCCTCATCGTAACAGGCCCCGTAAAAAATACTTAACAAAATAAAAAAATTAATATAATTATGATTAATGAAATAATAATATTAATATTATTAAAATAATAAAAAATAAAAAAATAAAAAATCTCAATATTTTCAAATACATAATAAAATAAATAAATAATAAAATTATGATTAATGAAAAAAATAATATTAATATTTTTAAAATAATAAAAAAATACAAAAAATTAAAATTCTCAATATTCAGAAAAAATATAAAATAATAATAAAATAATAATAATATTTTTATTATTAGTAAAATAAACAAAATTTTAGAAATATAATACAAATAAAAAATAATAAAATAACATAATATTAAAAATATTAAAAAACTTATGCATTATTCACACCAATATAAAAGACAACAACAAAAAATTGTTAATATTACAAAAAAATTTCCAGTCAAATGTTTTTAAAAGAACAAAAAAATCACTGGGGGGATAGTCTTCTGAGGAGCTGGATGAGCTGGAAGAGATAGTGGAGGAAAATAAATCCCTAAACTACAAGTCAAACAGTGCATTTACTCCAACTACTTGTGCTTCTACTGTTGCCATCGATTCTTTTCCTCCTCATGCTACTACTGCTGCTACTACTACTGCCATTGATGCATTTCCTCCTCATGTTGCTGCTACTACTGACACATCTCTTCCTATTGCTTCTACAAACTCTCTATAAGCTCAGTTTGAGCTCGCAACTATTCCTAACATTATGAGCCATAATTTGATACCTCTCCATGAGCTCCTCTCGAGCTATACGCCAAAATCACAAAAGTACCATAATACATTCCAGGAGTCAAATGAGATTTGATACCAACAAATCAGCCCTTTTTGAAGGCATACTATGTCTCTTGAATCCATGCCGCCTTATCGAAATGGTGGCCACTGGTCTGATCAGTCATCTCAGCCTTACTCTCTGCCCGTGTCTAAGAGGTTGCATCCTCATATGACTCCTTCAGTTTCAATTTGAAATTAAAATAGTGAAAATATTATATGCAGTTAATTTTAAAACTGAAAAATAAATAATATTGACCACAATATGACATTGTCCATCACCTCTAATCTCTCCAGTGGTTGGATCACTGTATATCCTCTGAAAAACGTTGTACTCCGTAATATTGGGATGCTCGACCGCCTATATGAATGTAAAATAAATGGTATATATTTAATGTTGTATAAAATATTTAAAAAAGATATTTTCCAGATTCTCTCTATGCATACTGAATGTACGACTACTAGCTTAATGTGTCACCTCCTGTCATCCCCGGTTCTGCCAGTCTAATGAAGATCTCCTCTAAAATCCACCACTCAACCAGTGTGAACTTAATTAATCCCAAATGTGAGATGAAATATACTCTGTTCGGGGTTCTCTATATGACTCATAAAATATTGTCACTCTTGCTTTCTAAATGGTTGTTTTCCCCAAATTGTGAAAAAACTAATGACAATGCTCATGCATAGACACCACCCATTCCTCATGGATAGTGCCACGCATGCTATCATAGATGGGATAACATAAACCCTAAGAACGATTTATAATATCAAGTTATTAATGAAATAAATTTCAAAATAAAAATTATTTATTTACATACCATCCAATGATTGAACATTCTAATCCGCACATCAATGGTAATCCGTTCCCATATGAAACATGACTGTGAAAAATAATTGTGCAAGATAGTGCTCCCCTGTCCAATAATTACCTGAGAAAAACTATGAAAAACCAAAAATTAATCAAACAATAAGTATATAAATAAATTAATGAAAGAAAACTAAAATACACAGGTTATCATACCTCCATGTGCCTGGATCAAAACCAAGATGTGGACACCACTCGAGGATAGGGTTAGGAATCATCATCCGTGTAATACCGCGCCTCCTCCATGTACCTTCAGAACCACTAGTAGGCTAAGGGTCAGATGATCCCAAATTCTCCTCATCCAATGGTATCTAAACCTCCTCCAACTCACGAAATAGATCTGGGACCATCTGAAATGAAAAATAATTACTGTTTGTAGATAGTTGAAAATAACTATTACATATATATATATATATATATTAGTTATGATTATAATCAGCATTTATCTATGTCAATGTTCACCTTCATCATCATCTTCTTATCTAACGATGTCAATGTCTTCATATTCATCCTCAGAATCATCAATATCCATATGAATTTCAGTTTCATCATCTCTTTCCATTTCAAATTCATTTGTAACATCATTAACATCATCGTCACCATCGACCCTTAATTGTTTGGTGTCATCATCGATATTCATGTATCTTTATGAAAAATATGGATTTTGAGTAGTCTCTTGAAAAATTTAAAATCCTTGTACTTCATCGGAACCACATTTAGTTTGAGTAAACTTATTTTCCTGAGATTTCATTTTTATTATGTTCCACTAATCACTCAGGTCTCTTGAAGTAGCACTGTACTTTGCATAATATATTTGATGTGCTTGTTGAGCCTATCTAATAGTTCATTTACAGAAAGAAGAATTTTATATTTAATATCGAATATTCCATGAATCTGATGAACACATATGCGTCTCTCAGTATCCAACCACCGACATTTAAACACTGTTATGTAATTTTTCTCTAGATAACACAGTTCAATAATTTTATCCAGCAAGTCATAAAAGTCAACTTTATTTTCTCTATGATGTTATCCTGTCAAAAAAAAAAATTATTTTTCATCATTTTTTGATTCCCCATAATCATATTTATGAAATCAAAAACCATTCACAACTTAGGAATTATAATATTTAACCATTTTTTATGGTGGGTTACTCAATATACACAGTCGCTTCTCAATTTTATCAGCATTTTGAGACACATGAAAATTTGTAAAACAATTATCAATATAATAAATAATAAAGTGAATTGATATATTTAACCACCAATAATTTATGTTAAATATTTTTGAAACCATTGAGAAATGTTTTTCAATTGGTGTTCTTCAAGAGCAGTTGCTGTAATTTGTGGAAGCAATTTCTTGATAGGAATATCATATAACCTAAAAATAAAAAAAGTTTAATTACTGTAACATAAATTATAGAATAAGTGATAGAAGCCCACATAGTAAAAATGATGTCAATTCTTCATAGTTGAGCAGAACATATGTATAAGATCTATGATGTTCATCATATGAAATCCATCATTCATGAACTCCACCGAAGCCAAACTCTGGCTGATTAAAAACTGATAATTGATTTTCCATTTCATCATCATAATTACCCTCATTCCATACCATGAGGTAGTGTTTTGAGTTATATCAATATCCAAAATAATGATAGTAGAAAAAAGAAATTTCCTCTGGTAAATAAGCTTCAAAAATTGAGCCTTCAACTGATTATTTGTTACGTACTTTTTTCTTCCATTTCTTCCTGTATTTCTCAAAATGGTACATCCATCAAAACTATACTGGGCCTCCATATTTAGCTTCTGGTGGAAAATGTAATATCAGATGTTCCATTGATTCAATGAAATTTGGAGGGAAGATTTTTTCTAGTTTACATATAATGACAACAACATCTTCATCTATTTTACATAGTGTATCATATTCTGTTGTCGCTTCACAAATGTCTCCAAAAAAATATGATATGTCTGTTATCGAATCCCAAATCATATAATTCAACAAACATCTGAATCCAACCGGCATAAGTATTTCCATTATAACATGACAATCATCTCTTTTTATTCTAGTAATATTACAATTCTTAACACATTTACCCAAATTGGAAGCATAGCCATCTAGAAATCTCAAATCTAAAATCCACTAACAAAATAATAAGCGAACCTCTTTGGACAATGTACAAGATGCTTTTGGATTCATTAACATTCATGATTTGACATTTTAAAAGAGTTTAAGTTCCGGTCGTTTGCAAATATTGTAAAGATCTAATCATGCCTTTACATTATCTTTGGTTTTACATGGTGTATCCAAAAGAGTATGAAATAAATTATCAAAACAAGTTTCAAAATATGCATGAAATCCAACATGTAATGAACCTTCAAATATGAACAATATGGAAGATCCCAAAAAATTCTTCATTTTATCCAATTATGCTCTTTCCAAATTCCATGAATTTTCTATTGGTTAACTATTGGCCCAAATGTGATTGGAGGTAATTTAAATACAACTAATTTTAACTCTGTACCTGAGATCATTTTTTGAGGTTCACACCTTTTCATTTTGCCTTTATCTGAAATGAGATTTGTTCCTCTAAAAAGGATGGTCGGTTGGAAGATATCTACGATGACAGTCAAAATATCATGGTTTTTTTCCATTGACGAGCATAAAGGATTTGTTGTCTTTCATACAGTAAGGACATAATTTGGGTCCATGTGTACTCCAGCCAGATAACATGTCATATGTCAGGAATTCACTAATCATACTCATTAATGAACCTTTTAATATGAAATTTTGTTTCACAGAAACCTCATATGTACTAACAACATTACTCCATAATGAATTTAATGCATCAATCAATGTTAAAAAAAAAATTAATAATCTTATTTGGATGTCCTGGGATTAATTAGGTCAAAAAGATATAGGTCTTCTTCATCAGCATCCATGGAGGTAAATTGTATGGAGTTATAAGGACATGCGAACATGAATACTAACTACCATAAGAACCAAACAGATAGAAACTGTCAGTAAAAAGACCCAATAACACGTTTCAGGCTTCAAAAGAAAAAGAAGGATGCAGTCAGTCAAAATGTTTCCGTGAATCACCATCATATGGATGATTTAAGATTTTATCGGTTGAAATATTTTTATTGTGCTATTATATTAATGGCATTGTGTCCTGAGACATAAACAAATGCTACAACCTGGGTGTAAGGGAGAAATATCACAACTATTTTAAAAGACTCTATCTAGACCTCTCGGGTCGAGCATCCTTATACCTCGATTTTCCACATGTGGGATAACTATCCAATGACTGATTTTTACCAAAATATAAGATGCAATAATTTGCACATTCATGAATGATACGATAACTGATGCCTAGATTATGAACCATCTTCTTTATCTCATAGTAATTTGCAAGAAACACATTTCCTTCAGGTAACAGTGGTTTATCCAAAGAAAATATCTGATCAAAACAGTTATTTGACATTGCATTATATGATTTAATAGCCATAAATTTTTCAACTGCTTCTAGTTTTCTTATATTACAACCAGGATATAATGCATCCTCATGAGACCTCAACAACTCATTAAATTCGGATGGTGCCAACTACGGAGTTAAAAAAATAGAATCCTGAGTTTTAGTTTGTTGAATTGATGGATTTTTAACATCATGTACTAAATTTTGAAGTCGTGATGGATCACAAATCAAGTTATAAGTATCTTCTCTAGAACTGTGTTCATCGTGTTGATACCAAAAAACATAATCTGGTTGAAAACCCAATCGCAAGAGATATCCCCCAACCTTTCAAATGTGTCAAACGTTCTCAAAACACATTTTTTACATGGACACTTAATTGTTCCTTTCGTAACAAATTCTGTTTTTGATGATGCAAATGATAAAAAAATTTCAACCCCCTCAATATTTACATGATTTAAACCAGAACCGTTTGGATTTTTGTGCTGATTTATCCAAGCACAATCATCTAATAATGACTGTTGTCAATTTCCTTATTCCATATTTTTCTAAAAAATATAAAATCATTATTTTTTATGAATAATTTAAAATTAGAAAAACAGTATCCCAAAAAAGAAGATAAATAACTACAACAACATCTTATTACTACTCGTTAATAATTATTACTATTTGTTAGTATTTATTACTATTTAATACTATTTATTACTATTTATTTCTATTTATTACTATTTAATACTATTTATTATTATTTATTTCTATTATTTATTATTTATCAGTATTTATTAGTATTTATTACAATTTATTAGTATTTATTACAATTTATTACTAATTATTAGTATTTATTAGTATTTATTACTATTTATTGCTATTTATTTAAATTTATTTTATTTTGTTGTTTTTATTAGTTTTTATTTCTATTTATTAGTATTTATTAGTAATTATTACTATTTATTTCTATTTATTAGTATTTATTAGTATTTATTGCTCTTTTTAGCATTTATTACTATTTATTAGTATTTATTAGTATTTATTACTATTTATTTGTATTTATTACTATTGTTTACTATTTATTACTATTTATTAGTATTGGTAAGTATTTATTTCTATTTATTCCTATTTATTAGTATTTATGGCTATTTATTAATATTTATTAGTATTTATTAGTATTTATTACTCTTTATTACTATTTATTAGTATTTATTACTAATTATTACTTTTTGTTACTATTTATTACTAATTATTATTATTTATTACAATTTATTAGTATTTATTACTATTTATTAGTATATATTAGTATTTATTAGTAATTATTACTAATTATTGATAATTATTAATAATTATTACTACTTATTACTAATTATTACTAATTATTACTAATTATTACTAATTATAACTAATTATAACTAATTATTACTAATTATTACTAATTATTACTAACTATTACTTAGTATTACTTATTATTACTAATTATTACTAATTATTACTAATTATTACTTATTATTACCAACTATTACTAATTATTATTATTTATTACTAATTATTACCAGCTATTACTAATTATTACTAATTATTATGAATTATTACTAATTATTACTATTTATTCGTATTTATTAGTAATTATTAGTAATTATACCTAATTATCTCTAATTATAACTATTTATCAGTATTTATTACTATTTATTAGTATTTATTAATTTTTATAACTATTTATTAGTATTTATTTCGATTTATTTTGATTTATTACTGTTTATTACTTTTTGTTAGTATTTATTACTTTCTATTAGTATTTATTGTTATTTATTAGTATTTATTACTATTTATTGTTATTTATTAATTTTTATTAATTTTTATTACTGTTTATTAGTATTTATTTCTATTTATTACTCTTTATTACTCTTTATTACTATTTATTAATATGTTTTACTATTTATTAGTATTTCATACTATTTATTAGTATTTATTACTATTTAATAGTATTTATTACAATTTATTATATTTATTATTATTTATAAGTATTTTTTACAATTTATTAGTATTTATTTTTATTTTTTAGTATTTATTACTATTTATTAGTATTTATTACTATTTACTGGTATTTATTACTATTTATTAGTATTTATTACTAGTTTTTAGTATTTATTACTATTTATTAGTATTTATTAGTATTTATTATTGTTTATTAGTATTTATTACTATTAATTAGTATTTATTACTAATTATTTGTATTTATTACTATTCATTAGTATTTATTACTATCAATTAGTATTTATTACTAATTCTTCGTATTTATTACTATTTATTACAATTAATTAGTATTTATTACTATTTATTAGTATTTATTATTATTTATTATTGTTTATTACTATTTATTTGTATTTATTACTAATTATTACTAATTAATATTATTAATTACTAACCGTTAATATTTTTTACTATTTTTTTCTAATTATTACTATTTAATTCTAATTATTTTTAATTAGTGTTAATTACTGTTAATTACTGCAAAGTACAGCTACTAATTACTAATTACCACTAATTATTTATATACATTACTAATTATCATTAATAATTATTAATTATTACTAATTACTAAGAATTAGTGCAAATAATTTAACTTTATTATTACAAATAAATACTAATGACAAAACAATTTAAATCTAACATAATTACAACTAATAAATAATAATTAAAATTAATATAAAGAAATGAAATAAATACTAGATTTAATATAACATAAATACCTTTAAACTTGATCTCTTATAATTGTAGGCGGCTTCAAACCTTCTTCGTTAAAAAAACTAACTCTCAGAAATTTTCACACTAAAATTAGAGTTTATAAAAGCAGAGAAAGAAGGAATTCATAAGAAGAGAAGAAAAACTGAGGGGGGTATATATAGGTTAGATTAGTTGCGATGGGAGTATTTGCGATGTGAATCCTGTCGCTAATAGTAATTATTGTGACGGGTCCTATCGCAAATACCTTCAACAACATTAATTATAGTCGTCGGTTAAAAGGTTATTTGCGACAGGCCCCATCGCAAAAAGTAACTTACCGACACACTATTTACAACGAGACAACATCCCATCGCAAATATGCTTTTATCACCGTAGGTTCTTTGCGACGGGTCCCGTCGCAAATACCCTCGGGGGATCAAACTAGTTGTGGCGGGGGATCCCCCATTGCAACTTAGTCTAAATGCCTCCCGATATTTGCAACGGGTGGTGCCTACCCATTGCAAATACCCTTTCGGGACGTTTGGGGCGCAAACCCCGCCAATCTGCGCATAAGTTGTTGCGACGGGGCGCCTATTCCCATCACAAATAATTGGTTATTTGTGGTGGGTTGGTCAACCCGTCCCAAATAACTGTTTTTCCTGTAGTGATTCATGTGTCCACAACTGCTGAGACCCATGTGTAACGACTCCTTATCCCTGCATAATCACTACTTGTAGCCTAATACCATCTGCATCATAGTATACGATGTAACTCTTTCCCAAATCCGAAAAAATCATTATCAGTGCCGAATCAAATCTCCCTTTTAGCTTTTGAAAGGATTAATCACAAGAATTTTCCAAGAAGTACTTTGCTCCCTTTTTAGTCGTGCCCATCAGTGGCAATGATAAGCATTAAAAGTCATGAATAAAGCGTCTGTAGTAACCATCCATCCCCAGAAAGCTTTGTACCTCAAAGTCAATCTCTAGATACTCATAGCAATCTACCACTCCCACCTACTCTATGTCTACTGATACACCTCTCTTAGAGATGACATGACCAATGAAATTAATTTGGTCCATCCAATAGTGGCACTAGGAGAGATTAGAATATAACTGATTCTCTCTCGGTGTACTCAATACAATCATATGATGGATGGCCTGACCGTGTTGAGTGTAAGAGTACGAAAAGATATCACCCATGAATACTACCAAAAACTAATCCAAGTAAGGATGTAACACATGGTTCATTAGTGCCAAGAAAACTGTCAGCATGTTCGTGAGATCAAACGACATAACAAAATACATGTATAGACCATAGCTCCTCCGAAGCACTATAAGCGGTATATCTAATGGTCCAACGTGCAACTCATGATAACTGGATCTCAAGTAAATCTTTGAGAACACTCGGGATCCTCGAAGTTGATCAATGATGTCATCAATCCTCAGAAAGGGATATTGGTTCTTGGATGCCAACTGATCAAATACTGATAATATACACGAAGTCTTAGGATACCGTATTCCTTCTTCTCAAAAAGGATAGTCGAACCCCAATGAGAAGTACTGGTTCAAATGAATTCCTTTGCTTGTAACTCCTCTAGCTACTTCTTGAGCACCTGTAACTCTAGTTTAGCCATCCTATAAGGTGGATTGGACACTGGTGCTGCTACTATCATAAGATCAAAAGATAAGTCTACCTATCTCTTCATAAGGAAACCTAGAATTTTGGCAGGAAAGACATCCCTAAAATGATCCACCACTAAAGTAATGTCTGTCTGTGAAGTCCCCTAGACATCAAAATATAAACTAGTAATTTGGGTTGTAATTCCACCCAACCCATGATGCTCGGGTCCATATATGCTCGCTTGGACATCCCCTTCGTCATTGTGAAGAAAGGATCCTCCATCTAGTGACATGAAACACTCCTTGGGGGTACAGTAATCAATAAAGGCCTGAAAGGAGACCAACGAGTCCATTCTGAGAATGACATCAAAGTATGTTATCTCTAATACATAGAGATCCTATATGAATTGACACCCACCAACATCATGAGGGAAATCATTCAACTGACATACACCAGCCATCCAAATTCCCAATTGAGTGTCCAGTGTCAAAACATCATCATGTGTAAAGATTCATAGCACAAGGCTCTTTATAATGGAAACAGATATAAAATTATGGGGATCCCCTATATCAATAGGGGTAGAATCTAAAACTGAGGCAACTAGAATTGTACCTATAACCATAGAGGGTATGCGATCCTTCTCATGCTAGGTCTATTCCATCACAAATGCCTGACATATACCACAACCCTACAACCCTACTTGGTTACCCTGAGCTAATCCACCCTACTATCGCTGAAAACTACCATCTGGATTCCAAATGCACAACCACCTCTTCGTCTGGAATGGCTGGATGAACACCATTTTTCTGACTGTGGAGAAACTGGTAGTCCTTCTCCTAAACAAGGAATCATAACAGATCCTATCTCACTAGCTTATGGTGAGAAAATCTAGAAAAAATGATCAATATTACCCCAATTATCGCAATATCCACACGCCACTTGGTCTCTCAGGCACTTCATTTTGGAGTGTCCACTCTTCCCGCACTGGTAGAACCTCACCTGGATACTTTAATATGCATCCATGGGGTGCTTCCACCTATCAGTCAATAGAGTACCATCCCTAGATGCTGAACCACCATGGATCACCTCTCTAAAGTCCCTCACATTTGACTCAATAATTAGGGCCTTGATTACTATATCAGTCACTAATGTCATCATGAAAACATTCACCTACAATAATAGGTCTTACCTGACACCATCTTAAAATCGCCTCGCTAGAGATAACTCATCATCTCCCAGAACATGCATGAAGCGCTGAAGCTCTGTAAAGTGAGAATAATGTCCCATCAATGAAAGAGTTACCTGTTCCAAATCCATGATATCCCATACTGGTTCGGACCTCAACATCACTTGGTAGAAGTAACCATAGAATAAATTTGAAACTCTTCCATACCCATATCCTGATGATGTCTCGAATGTGGGAAAAAATCCCATCATCTCTTGATAGAATCACAAAGCTTGTATGTCGCGAGCTTCACCCTCCTTTCAAGATGCCTCTCCATATTATCGAAGATATAAATCATCGTCTCTAACCATGACTCTATAGCATGTGGTCCTCCATACCCAAAAAAAATAAGAGGATGCTACAGCTATAACACACATGTCCCCTCTACCATAGTTGGATAAGGATGTGGTGCTCCCTGAATAGTCTCCATCATCCTCATAAATCCTTCATAGATCTATGAATCACCACCTATATCTAGTATAAAAATGGGTTCCAAAACGGGCATGAAGAGAGGATCTTATGTTAGTCCATGATCTACCATTTCTGTTGTCTGATCATCGCCTTTTACATGGTGTACAACCGAAGGATGTTTGGGTAGAATGACTTTGTAAGGTCATGAATTCACATCAATAAAATATTAACAGAGCTGCAACTCAGAAGTACCTGAATGAAATAGGTGAAAGAAAACATTCAAGCATTATCATGAGGGTAACACAGTGTGTATAACCACTACATGCCGTCTTCCCTTAAGACATGACATGTGTGTGTACCACTTCCAACCAAGTCATGTAACACCCCATACACATGGTGTGTTCCTCATGAGGCATGTCGTATACTTAAATATCCCTTCCTTCCCTGGTAATTCTTCATGGATAGAACTACACAGTCCTACTAGTGTTACACTACATGGCATGTTCACCCTAGACATGGCGTGATCTCAAAAGTACTATCCACCCATGTCATGTGTTACACGACCAGATACATGGTCGATAATAGCACATATTTTACTCCTTGTACACAACATGTTCTACCAAAAGATTACCAACCCTGTGTCTCTTCTCACTCAATCAGTCACGCGGTAAAAAACTAAATGGATTGTACATACAGTACGTGGAGTGTACTTAATAAAATTCATTTCTTCAAGAACCAGAGAACACGAAACATGTCTGCATAACATCAAAAGTCGTGTTTTATTGGTTTCCAGGACAGTAAGCCTCTTAAACATATCACAAACCACCAAAATATTAATATTTGTAAAATGCATGACATGTTCTAGTCAGTGAGTGCCCATACTCCCCATGAATCAATGTTTGACATCCTTATTCATTTCATATATTATTTGAGTTCAATTATCGTTCAAACATGATCCACAAAATTATGATCCCATGGGGGGAAATAACAATTCAGAGACAAAAGCATGGAATTCATCCAAATGAAACATTACATATACTAATACCCTATCAATATAGAATGTATTTTTATCCTGGAATCTATCACAACAACATGCATATCAAGCACAACATCTATTGCAATAGCATGAAATCAGTAATTGACCATAAATTGCATGACATGTGATCTATAGTAAGTGATTATAATATGCCTGATATAGAATACCCTCATCGCATCAAGTTGCAATAGAAATAGAACCACAATGATATAAATCATAAAATCACAAAACATGTGAATCTACCAATGGATAAATCAAATCAACTAAAGCAATTGAAAAACCAGAATAATTGCAATATTCGAGGTCACATGGATTTTCTCTATACATGGGGTAGCTACACCCGGGCACAACTAATTACCATACTTAATTTCCTTCCTACCTCTTTCTAACATCTCAAATAATTGAGGAAAACCCAAAAATAAAACATCTTTGATACAACTTTGTAACATACCATATCTGGTTTCCACCCAAGGGTGCCCCGTACCCTGTTGGTCAAATGACTTCAAGCACGTTTCTCTAAATGCCAGAGGGTACCAAATAGTAGTGAAAACCAAGGTCTAATAATGGGGAAACTATACCCTCATTGGTAGACTATACACATCAGAATATAAATAATAATCAATAGAGGAAGCAATAACACAACCAAGGTAAACAATAGAAGAATGAGAGAAAATACAATAGAATACCTATTATATATATATATATATGATTCATGGCATATGTATCTCTGAAAATGGCTAACAAGTCACAATACTGGAATGTAATACTGAAACCAAAGCACAAATGAAAAAAGTAAACTCTAACAGCATCGCAAGACTCAACTTGGTCATATTCTCTCCAACGCCGACAGAAATCAAGTACCTGATGAGGAAGGGCACATTCCCTCATCTATACCTGAAACCATATAATCTCTTTGGGTCCAAAAGCATGACCCAAATAGTTTGTGAGATGAAGAACAGAAGGATACCAACAGAATATATGTTCCTAACTCTTAGTAAATATATATATTATGTAATAATAAAGGATGAAGAAATAAACTATGAATTACTCAATAGTAAACAATCATACAGTTTTCAATTAAATTCATTTACATTTATCATTCATCCTTTAAATCATTTAAACCATGGGATCAAGAATATTCTCTATATCCCATATGTATGTAACAAAAAATGTCTCAAAATTCAATCTAAATAGTCAAGTAAGGAAGAAACCATTCTCATGCTTTGACTTGGAAGACTCGTCACATTCATTAAATTATTAAATAATGACCCTTTGGTCTAACATAAAACTAATAATTTACAAACGACCACCTAGGTATCTTTCATAGTCAATACCCATGGTTCAACATAGAATAATGTAATTACGAACAACCTCATGGGTTTCTCACCTGATCCATACCCCTCGGTCAACATAATATATGGTAATCATAATGGAACTCATGGGTATCTCTCACGGTCAATACCCACGGGTCAACACAACATAAGGTAACTATAAAGGACCTCCTTGGTAGCTCTAACGGTCAATACCTGAAACATGCCTATCGTGGGGTGTGAAAAAACAAATATTACCTAAGTTAAAATGGAGTAAAATGGGTATCCAAGGTTGTATCTAGAGAGGAGTTAACAACAATCAAGTTGTCACCTTAAATTTGAGAAATAAGTGTAGATTGTTTTCAAAATTATTTGATTTTGAAAAGGAAATAATGTAAAAAAACAAATCAAATAAATAAAGAAAAATAATAAAAATAAATTGAACAAGAAAGAGATTGAAACAGTGATATGAATTGAGTGATCATGTTGAGATCAATTTTCCAATTTCAAAGTTATCATAGTTCCAATTTATCCATTCCACTTATATTAACCTGATTAAAGTGAGTTACCATGATTTCTTCCCTCACTACCTTGGTTAAATGGAGATGGTGAGAGTAAACCTTTCAATGATTGTAGCTTGGTCTACTCTCCTTCCTATGTATGAAAGAGTTACAAAGAATATCCTCTACTGACTTAGGAAATTTCGATTCAGGTCTTGTTTATCCCAAACAACAAAGAATATCCACTACCCCTCCCACACATACCGATGATTTCCATGTACATCACCATTATACCTTGATCTATTCCATCTTATATAGACCATAAAATAATAGAGGGTGAAAATTATCATTGACAAAAGAAACATCAAAAAAAGAATCTAAAACCAAATACAATTGTACTTGATAGTAAAAAACCTTTATTAGAAATTGAAACCAACTTTACAAAAGAGTGAAATGATTTTACAACATAAAGTGAATGAACTGAAACATTACAAAATGGAAAACATATCTTTCCCAAATAACTCAGAATATTACCCCTCTATGTTAAATGAATCCATGAAAAAGTGGGGAGAAGATGACATTACAATAATAAAAGAAATAAAATAGGGGAAAGGAAGAACGTAAAATCTCTCCTCCAGAATCCTTCCACCAAAAGATGTATTATGTTATGCCAACCATACCCAGTAAAATCGCCAAGGTATCTTCTAAAAATATGTTCCAAATTGAGTTTTATATTTAATATTAAATTATAAATGATATTGTACAAGTTTAGAAAATGTTGTGCTCAATTTAATGAAGTGCATGTTTTCATCCCGAGGTGACTCTTCAACTTCCTTTTTTGGTTGTACGCAATGGATGCCTTAATGAACTAATTTCTTTCTAAAATTTAATTGTAATGTGATTTGCAGAGGCCTATATCTATTATAGTTAGATTAACCTCATTTTTACAAATGTAGTCTAAGATATTTCTCATTAATTATGGTGGGTTCCATTCTGTCGGACAAAAAACGTTTTCCAATTGATGAATTCTTATGGGCCCTTTTGTGTCGAATTGGACCTTAGTCCATAAGAAAAAGTTGAAGCCCCCCCCTGAGCATGGAAATCCAATAAAAAATTAATAAAACAATTTCGATCAAAAATTTAAAAGATATGATCATCATACAAAAGCTCCACAAAATTGTTAAATATCCAGGATTAACCAGTTTTCACAATTAATCCCATAATTCACCAGAACAATAAAATGATAAAAATTAGAACAAATTGATTAATTGGAAGGGGTTAAATAAATTATACACATATGAAAAATAATAAAAATATTATCTCTATCAATTCCCCCACACGTTGTACATGGACTCCCGGATAAGTAAAAATCAAAATCAAATCACAAAAAATTCAAAGCACATGCCAATGAGATCCCCCAATTCCATACGAAGAAATAAAATATATCATGACTAATCCATAACCATTATTCCATGTTCTAAAATCATATCATTCAATATTATTCCTATTAATTTCTCCTCCCATGCACACAAGACACCTACCTCACATGAATTTTCTCTCATCTCACAAATATCAATTTTTAACAATGTTTTGTTCTCATCCAAACCAATGCAAGGGTCACTATAGGATTGAAAAACTCATACATATCCATCTGATATGAGTCAAGGAAATGTGTTTATGATTCTTATTTTTCAGGGTTGTTCTATGGATTTCAGTTTGTAGGATTTTTATGTAAACAATTCTGAGGCCGATTGAGGAGGGCTTGGCTCTTTTTGAAGCAGAATTGCACAATTCTAATTTTCACTAAAGTATTGAATCCTCCTCACTCTCCATAGAAGAAATTCATCTCCATCATCATAAAAATATCATTAAATTTTCAAACAGCCCCACATTTCAGTATAAAAATTTCAATATTCTCAAACATGATTTCTCATGAAAGATCCAGAAAATGAACAACTTTCTTCCTCCATTAGAAGCTCCTGAAGAGGCACAACTCCTCTTATTTTGAAAGCTCTAGAAAAGGAACAAATTTCAACTAAATAATCTTTCATCCGCACACACATCTCTTCAACATTTTATTTTTTACCCAAAGTTTCAGAAAATGAGGTATCACAACACAATATAGCTTCCCCCACACTAATGTTCAACTAGATCATGCAATTTAACTTCAAGAGTAGGTTGGATAGAGAAAATTGGCTTGTATTGTGGTTAACCTAAGAGTATGTTCATGTATTATAAGTTCTACAATGATTAAATTTACAAGGTAGGCCAAAATTAAATGGATTATCTTTAAAAGTTGGCTTTCAAACCAAATAAATGCCTCAATCATTTAAAACACATATACCCCAAACCCTCAAGTATTGAAAGTAATAAATCAAATTCTGGTTAAAACAAGAAAGGTCTGGTTCTCTCAAGAAGTGAGGTGAACGAAAAGAATATAACAACGATGGTTCAGAAGCCTCATGAAAAAGTGATTTCAAATATAAAGATAGTGAGATGTGGCATGGGATTAAAAAATATGAGTACTTTTCATGAAATTCACAAATAATTGAACATGAAACAAAATCATTTTCAGAATTTATTTAAATTCAATTTCATGGAATAAATCGATTCACTCAATGGAATGTGTTTTAAAAAATGGAAATGATAATCATTTCAGCTCAAAAGTTTCAAAAACACACCAAAAACAGAAAAAAAAACAAACAAAAATATGAAAAAAAACAATTGTTTTTGAAAAATAAACACATAATGAAAATCCAAAACTAAAACGTTTCCCTCCACCACACATAAATGATGTAGTGTCCTCAATTAATTCAAATGGATGTAACATGTATGTAGAATTTAAAATGAATCACAACATAAAGAAAGTGTAAAGGAGACGTACAACCTAACTTATTGGTAGTGAAATTTTTAGTGAAGCTCCAAAGTGTTGCACACAAAAAACATATAAGAAAAAGAACAAAATAAAATATAAGAAATTTATTAAAAGAAAAAAAAGAATATGTGATGAGAGAAGGAGGATAAATCTTGGTTTAATCCCCCAATTGGGCCTTGGGATTTGACTGCCTCCAGATGGACAGTTCCAGTTGGTTATCCCTAATCTGATGGTTGGTGGAGTTTCTTTGTGATGAACCAACACTACATATTCTTTATATACTAGGCATAATTATTTTTTTGAGGATACCATGAGTATAACACACCAAATCCACCCCTAGGACAATAAGAAATATATTTCTTGGTGGGGGTAGGACAAATATTGAGTCCTCCACTTTCATGGTTTCTACTTGCACAATATCTTCTTTATTCACCAGTGGTTTTGGAAAGTGTGTTGCATCATTAAAAAAATAAAAGGGAAAGTCAGAGTGTCATTAAATTTGAAAAGAATTAAATCATGAAGTGTTAATATAAAATTCCACCCTTTCAATTTATTCCTCATTCATCCCTTTTTTCCCTAAGAAAATACACGTGGATATCCTCTTGAACTCCCTCTAATAAACAATCAACATGTTTGGGGAGATCAATATGTTCCTCTTTATGTCCATCATCCTTTACTTCCTCGTCCACCAAGATAGTACATGAGTTGGCCAAATCTGAAAATTTCAAGCAATGGGAGGTGATACTCAATTCAGATTCAATAATATTATAAGATAATGAGTTCAAGAAAAGATCATATCCCTGAATTTTCATGGATTCAATTGCTTCTTTAGCGGGAAGTGTCTCTTGGAGTAGAGTGGTAGCAGATAGAGGACGGTAGTCAGGCTCTTCAATATTCTCTTCAACTTCCCCCACATTGGTGGTGTATTCCTTCAACGATGCCGAATATTCTACATTATGAGGAATTGTGGAATTAAGTAGTTCCTCACACTCATTCCAAAAGTTATCCATATCTTTTTGATCCCCCATACGTACTTCATAAGGAAAATATTCTTCATTAATCTTCTTAAGTAATGGTTGAGAAGTGACAAATGGATCTTATTTTAATTCTATAATGGTCTCCCTAGGATCTTCAACATCAATGATTAGCAGGGAATCCAATTCCACTAATGGATCAAGTTTACGTTTGGGTTTCTCTTGGGATGTGTGAAAATATTCAATTAGCCATTCCATTTTCCTCTCTAGGTCCTGTATTTCTTCTCGAAGTCCTTGAAACTAATCTATTATTTGGATTTCTTCTTCTTTTTTCTCCTCTACCACTTCTTGAAAAAAATTATGGTAAGTACCCTTTGAGTTCAACTAATTCTCTTAATAATCCCTCCAATACTAAGTATTCAAGGTTTTCATTGAGGTCTTGAATGATATCCTTGAATTCATCCTCTTCGTTGATTTGGATTGGAGCTCCTATGATATGTTTAACCAAGAGAGAAACAATATCCCTTATAGACCAAGGTGATTCAATAATTGGTTCATTCACTCATGGATAATTATTCCATTAATTAAATAAAAAATCATTTGAGAACATAATGGAAACATATTTTTTATGTTTTTTAATTTGAAGAGTCAATTTTTTACAATAAGATTATTGGCACAACCTCCCCAACAACAACGCCAAGTTTTGGAACATATTTGTCTTGGGGTGTGACAAAAACAAATATTACCTAAGTTAAAATGCATTAATGTTGGTAACCTATGTTGTCTCTAGAGAGGAGCGCACAACAATCAAGCTGTCACCATAAATTTAATAAAGAAGTGTGGATTGTTTTTAAAATTATTTGATTTTTTAAAAGTAACTACAGTGACAAAACAAAACAAATAAATGATGAAAAATACTAAAAAAAAATTAAAAAAGAAAGAGACTAAAAACAGATATATGAATTGAGTGATCGGGTCAGGATCAATTTTCCAATTGCAATGTTATCATACTTCAAATTTATCCCATCCTCTTTTACTAAGCTGATTAAAGCTAGTTTCCACAATCGCTTCCCTCACTCGCTTGGTAAAATGGAGATGGTGAGAGTAAAATTGGATAAGATCTCAGCTCAGTATTCTCTCTTTCCAATGTGTGAAAGAGTTTCCATGGATATCCTCAATTGACTTAGGCAATTCCCAATCAGGTCTGGTTTTTCCTAAACAACCAAGGATATCTGCCACCCCTCCAACATGTACCAACAATCACTAAGTAATTCATCACTAAGACATGACTTATTACATTGTATATAGAACATAACATAATGTAGGGAGAAAATTATATTTTATCAAAGCTACATCAAAAACTAAATCTAAATACAAATACAATCATACTTGATAGTAAAAGCCATTATTAGAAATTGAAACCAACTTCACAAAAGAGAGAAATGATTTCATAACATTAACTGCATGAACATAAACATTACCGAATTTAAAACCTCTCAATCCCCAATCACTCAGGGGATTAACCCCCCATGTGAAGGTAATCCATGAAGAATGGGGAAGAAGAAGACATTACAATAATAAAAATAAGGAAAAGAGGGGAATGAAAGAACAATAAATTTCTCCTCCAAAATCCTTTCAACCAAAGATGCCTTATGTTCTGCCCACCAGACCCTAGAAAATTGCCAAGGTATCTTCTTATAAGATGTTACAAAATGAGTTAGATATGAACTCACATAATTTCATTGAGATTGGACACATGTAGAAAAGGTTGTACATGAATTAATGAAGTGAACTTTTTCTTCCTGAGGTGACTCTTCAACTTCCTTTTTTTGGCCGTATCCCATGGATTCCTTAATGATCTCATTTATTCATGAAATGTAATGGGAAAGTGCTGCACGAATTCCTATTTCTATTATAGTAGTAATCACTGAATTTGGACAAATTTAGTATGGGATATACCTCATTAATTATGGTGGGGCCCATTCAGTCAGCCATAAAACGTTTTCCACTTGATAAATTTTTATGGGCCCTTGTGTGTCGAATTGAACCTTGGTCCATAATAAAAAGTATAATATTGCGAGTATGGAAAGCCTAAAAAAGGAATAAAACAATTTTGATCAAAAACGTAAAAGATATTCTCGACATACATAAGATCCACAAAACTGTTAAATATCCAAAATTAAAAAAAAATCACAATTAAGCCCATAATTCACCAAAACACTAAAATGATACAAATCAGCTCAAATTTATTAATTGGAAGGGTTTAAATCATTGGAACACATATTAAAAATAATGAAAATAGTATCTCAATCAATACCCTGGGGTCAATCATCTACACCCAGGCTCTCATGGTCCTGTGTAAATAATGTGGACATCCCTATAGTCTTAATGGTCCATGGCTCTCATGGTCCATTGAAAAAACATTGCACATATAATATCAAAGTTGATCATGTAATTTGAAACTAAAAAATGGCTAATCATTTATAGGCATATCACATGAATTTAAAATAATCAATCAAACTCCATCCAAATCAACCACGACATGGATAACATGGTAAGCCCAACAAGAATCCTAGACCAAACGACCAAAAACAATCAATCAATGGAAAAGAAACTCATGGGGTGTCCCAAAAAAAAGGTATCCAACCTTATGAATAAGAAAAAACCCTTTATTAATGAATCACACCATAGTAGTTAATAAAAAGGGTTAGGTTCTAAATCATGAAATACCCAAATCATGGTTATGCATAACATTTACCACATATAATCCAATGACAAACAAATAAAGGCAAAAACCACCCACCTTGATGTCATATGATTGTTATAATAAGACATAAGCCCTTGAATCATCATAGGATAGTATAGATCTACAAAAATGTGAAAAAATCCATCCTTGAATAAATAAAGATGGAGAAAGAATCAATAAGGATCTCGAAGGACTAAGAATTCACTGGTTGGGTTCCCACACACTTGATGGTTTCCCATTAAGATCTCGGGCGATGAATTAGGGGTTTGATCATAATTTTTCTTTTCTGACTGCTTCATTATGAAACAAACAAAGAAAAATTCGTTTCTGAACATGAGATGTGACTCTGCTCCAATATATGAAATAAAAATAATTGTACATGGTGTGTTCTTCAAAACTAAATTCCTTCTAGTGTCCTTAAATGGCCCCTGACTTAAGTGGTCTTCCAGGACACCACACGACCATGTATTTGGCCATTACACGGCTAGAACATGATAGTATATAACAAAATAGGTACACAACCTCAACTCATAAGTACACAATGCGTACTTATAAAAATATTATTTTCTTCCTTTTTCCTCAACAAAAAATAGAAAAAATATACATAACTAAAATTATGATCTTGGTTCTTACATTATTTAAGCCAAAAGAGCTATCAACAATCATGATTAGAAATGTGAACATAGATTTGTTTTCAAACACACAATATAAGATAGTTTTGGCGCATGTTGGATGTTATCTTGATGATGATGATTGGGAATATAATATTTAAATTACATTTTGTCAATAACGTGGGAATATGAACCATATTTTAAAAAAAAATACTAGAAGATATTTTAAGTATTGAAAAGGAGGGAATAAACCATATATGTTCTGAAGAGAAGTAAAGAGCTCAGTGAGGAAGGTGAATGTAAAAAATTATAACAACCCATACTTTACATACATTTTTATTACTTCAAAATTAAAGCATACTTATTACAACATATAACAAAACCATGAAAGGACCGTATAGGAATAGTGTCTTTAGAAACTGGGAAATATAAACAACTGGTTCATAAAGCGTCTACACTGTCTCCCATTTATTTCATCATATCTATAGTCCCTTTTGGAATATCTTACTTAATAACCTTCTTCCTGACCTGGGGAAAAAATACAAAAGGGTGAGCTCAAATGATCAGTAAGGGTAAACAAAAGAAATATCAATCACATCATATTCATATCTTTTATAAATCTTAACCTGCAAAAGAGATCATAATTTCATAACATGGGATAAATCATAGTAGTGAAATGTAATCCCAATTATCATAACTTAAAACATGAAACTTTGTGCCATACACACATAATCATAGAGAATCATTTCTTATTAGTCAAGACTCATTGCCAAGACTATCTTAGTGGGCAAAGTCCATTTCTGAACCGAGTTCATTCCTAGTTTCAGTACTATTTCACTAAATCAGTTTAACCTGCCATTCCAGCCATGTCTATCTCATTAGATATAAAATCTTTACCCAATGCATTGGAGGGAGATATAGGTCCCACCCATCTCATAATGATACCAATCATATGTGTGCCACAAAATCATAAATCATAAATCATTGCATAACCCATGTAATGAAAATTGGATTCTTAAACAACATGACATCATAAAAAAACTCATATAAGATAAAGGAATTAATAAAAATAATTCCATCACAAAATAATCAAATCAATGTAATAATAGGGATAGAAACAGAACCCTATATTATCTTATATGGAAAGTAATTTTGATAAAACACTTGAACTCCATTCTTGAGGAAAATATCCTTTCTACTTCAAAAACATTTTCCTTTCTTAACATGTCATACAATTTTAAACTAAAAGAAGTTGATTAAAAATAAACTTGAAAACTTTTAAAGTAAGCTTCTTGGAAATAATGTTTTAAAAATCCATTCATGCCGTATAAGTTAAAAAAACATTCTTCTCGTACTTTTGTCGGAAAAGTCAAAAAGTACCTCGTACAAAAAAATGACAAAAGATTCCTTTCATATCTTTTACTATAAACTCACAAAAGGGTAAAAATGGATTTAAACAATTGTAGGTGTATGTAAATAATATTACATATTGAGGAAACATGGATGTGGATGATAAAATACACTCCAGTAAATACCAAAGTATAAACAATCTCGGATAAAAATGAGATTGTGATATTTCCCTTACCTTAGGTCTGATTTGCTTCGTAAGTGTCCGAACCTCCTGTATAATGATTTAAATAATGTTATTGACTTATTCCAGAATCATAATTATTTTTATGATATCATATATGGTCATATTCTTAGCTTGTTATTAGTAATATTTCATTACTACTTGTTATTCGGGTGTTTGTTACTTTTTGTTCTTATGCGTGTTTTGTCGAATAAATTATTATTCTTCTTTTTAGGTTATAGATACATAATTTCCAGATTGGTATTAGTGTAATATATCCAGTCATTCAATTCATTTATATAATCATTATGCAATGAAGATCATGTAGAACGATTCGCATCACATCGTGGAGATGGTATTCCGTACGTACGCACGAGCGATGATATCATTCCCATGATCGTGAAATTGTAATGGAGTGTATATATACAATTTCAAAATCAATATAACTTTAAAATAATCATATATAGTTATTATTTACACCATTATACCCATCCAAGTAAGGTGGTGGTGGAAAATAGATTACACCACGGCGTGGAGACAGTACTCCGTACGTACGCACGCGTGGTGATTTCATTTTCCGTAGGATAGATAGATGGTGAAATAGGGTTGTTTCATACTTATAATAACATATCAGTATATAAGTGATACTGATGTTATTACTTCATAATGAAACAACTAAACAAGAAGAAGTGGAAGAAAAAATAAAGATGAAAGAATCGGTAACAAACATTACCTCTTCTTTGAAGCGCTTCTTTGAGACCTCCTTTTAGGACACTAAAATTGATCTTTTAAGAAGACCAAGACCTCTAGGATGTCTCTAGGGAAGTGGAGAGAAGAAATTGGCAGGGGTTGGTCGAGCTTGAAGGCTCAAAGTGGTGTGAGGAAGAGGGGGAGGAGGTGCCCTTTTATAAGAGAGGAGAGGGGCTCCTTTGGAAAAACTAAAAATATTATTTTATTATAAAGACAAATTCGGATTTAAATAGATCCAAATTGATTTATTTCGAAGCTAAGGTGGGTACGGGTCGATATACTCTCATACAATATAATTTATACAAGTTTAGGTTCCTATTGTAACCTTATCATTTAGATTTAACATTAAGTTAGATAATTTTACTTTTACCGTGTCTTTTTGTGTTCTTACACTATAAGGTTAATAAACTTACTATAACAAGCCAAAAGAACCCCAAGTTGTTTATTATTAATATATATAACCTTATCTAAGTCATTTGGATGAACCCTAGATTTTTAGGAATAAAATAACAATTAATAATATAATATTTGTTTTAAAAAATATTTTATGTCAATTTTGACACTATTTAGTAATTGATTTTTTTGAAAATCATAACAGAATGATTAATTCAAAAAAAGTTAATTAAATCAATAATAACATGTCATATTAACCTAGAAAATTAGTGGAATTCATAAAAAGTCTCAAATTACATTTATTTGGGTATTTATAACATCAATTATTTCAATATTTCATTAATAAGATAATTACTGCATCATCTTTGTGTCATAAATAAATTAACTTATTTAAAGTCTAAAAATTACAAATAAAATATCATTATGTAGGAAATAGTTTTATCTTTCTAATGAATATTTATAGTCGAATTTATCTTATGTATAACCCTATATTAAAAATTCTTTAGTTATTAAACTTTGATTTTAACTATTTTAACCCTTCTTTAAATAAATTGATAATAAATGTCCTAATCTAATCCAAGTGGGCCTAAATGGTCATATTTTATTCCTAAGGTTGTTTTTGGTCGAATTAAAATTACCCAATAGAATTAGGACATGTATTAGGGTAATAATAATATCATTTTTACCCTTAACTACCATATTTACTTTTAACCGTGGTAAAAAAAAGTAAAAAGTTACTATTCACCAAAAAATATTTTCATCTCATTGAACCAAATTTTAGTCCTTGATATTAACCGTGTCTCTCGGATTTTTGAAATTCTACTCACAGAAGCAGTAAAATTAAGTTTTATGAAAAATTCAGTTTTTTTAACTACCACTTAGTGGTTTCACTATTCATCAAAAAAAGAAAGTTTCCAGAAAAATACCAAAAATTAGGCCTAAACTATATTTGATATTATGAATTCAAAAATGATGTTTATTTTACCAAATTCAAATCATATTAGTTACATTAACTAATTTAAAAATTAATTCCCGTCGTCAAAACAAATAGCGTTTTTTAAAAGATAATAACTATCAAAAGATTGACACTTGTTTATGTCTGGTTTAAATGTGAAATTACATCCAATGAACAAAATTGTATTAAATTGTAAAAATATATTATAAATATACTTTAAAACCACTCAAATAAATAATTTATCACTATTAATTATTTCGATTAAAAAATTTATTTTTAATTAAAATTTATTAATTTTCACTGTTCATCAGAATATGAAAGTTATCCGAAAAGTACTTAAATTTCACCCTAAGCTAATTTCGATATTCCGAATCCAAAAATGAAGTCCATTTTGAAAAATAAAATCTACAAAATTTCAAAAAGTGGTTATCACTATTCATAACGGCTAGTTTTAATAATATTTTAATAGCATATCGTTGTTTAGTGAAACTCAGTATTGCGTATGATGCAAGCTATTGAGGAAGGCCGCGGTTGCGTGTAAAGCAATCCAAGCTAGTGTTGTGTGTAGTTAAATATTACTTTGATGATTTATATAACATAAAAACAAAATATTTCTCATAAAAGTATTGGGTGTTACATTCTACCCCCTTAAAATGAATTTCGCCCTCGAAATTCGTCACTTTGTAACAAAAAGATGAGGATACCTCTCCCTCATCATATCCTCAAGCTCCCATGTAGCTTCTTCTAATTGGTGGTTCCTCCATAAAACTTTCACCAATCGAGTGGTCTTATTTCGTAGGACTTTTTCGCTACGATCCAGAATCTCTATCAGCTGTTCTTCATAAGAAAGATCTTGCTCCAGCGGTACAACTTCTGAGCTGAGTACATGTGAAGGATCAGGTATGTACTTTCTCAAGATAGATACATGGAACACATCGTGAACTTGAGAGATATTCGGTGGAAGCGCCAATCGGTAAGCTACCTTTCCAACATGATCCATTATTTCGAAAGGACCGATATATCTAGGGCTCAACTTCCCCTTCTTTCCAAATCTCATGATTCTCTTCCAGGGAGATATTTGTAAGAACACTTTATCACCCACTTAAAACTCTAGGTCTTTTCTTCAGTTGTCGACACAAATTTTCTGTCGACTCTAAGCTGCTCTTATGTGTTGTTGAATAGATCAGACCTTTTCTGCCCTCTCATCAACAAGATCAGGTCCTAATAGCTTTCTTTCCCCAACTTCATCCCAGCAAGTTGGAGTCCTACATTTCTTTCCATAAAGAGCTTTATAAGGAGCCATCTGAATACTGGAGTGAAAGCTATTATTATACGAAAATTCCACCAAAGGTAGGTGTTGATACCAACCACCTTTTAAATCCATAGAGCAATCTCTCAACATATCTTCTAGAGTTTGAATTGTTATATCAGACTGACCGTTTGTATGTGGATGATAAGCAGTGCTGAAACTGAACTCTGTATCTAGAGTATGCTGAAGACTTCGCCAGAACTTTGAGGTAAATCTCTGATCCCTATCAGATATAATAGAAAGTGGTACTCCATGCAAACTTACCACTTCCTTTACATATATCCTGGCAATCTGGTCGAGAGAGAAATCCTCTCTAATAGCAATGAAGTGTGCAGACTTTGTAAGACGATCAACTATGACCCAGATAGCATTATTTCCTTTGGATGTTTTAGGAAGTACTATGACAAATTCCATAGTGATGTTTTACCATTTCCATTCTGGTATGGGTAATGGTTGTAACATCCCCTTAGACTTCTATCTCTCAGCTTTAACTTACTGACAAACCAAGCAACAAGAGACATATTCAGCAATATCTCTTTTCATGCCATCCCACCAGAAGTACTCTTTTAGGTCCCTTTACATCTTCGTGCTTCTAGGATGAATAGAGAATGAAGAACTATGAGCCTCATCCAGCAGCTCCTTCTTTAATTCGGGGATGGGAGGAACACAAACCCGATTCCTGAACTTTATTATCCCATCACAATCAAGGTTGAATTCAGGAATATTTCTCACCTTCTTTTGTAACTCTACATCTTCTTTCTGAGCCTCTTTAATCTTCACATATATAGATGGTTGAACATTCATTTGAGAAAGATACGATTTTCCCCCTTCCATTATAATTCCAAGATCCATCCTTTGTAAATCCATAAATATTGGATCTTTTGTGATCCTCATCATGGATAAACTGACATGGTCTTGTCGACTTAATGCATCTGCCACCTTTTTTGCTTTCCTAGGGTGGTAATGAATTGAGAAGTCGTAATCCTTAATCAGATCCAACCATATTCTTTGGCGCATATTCAGCTCCTTTTGTGTGAAAATATACTTTAAACTATTATGATCAGTATAAATATCACACCTTTCTCCAAAAAGATAATGCCTCCAAATATTTAATGCAAATATTACCGCAGCTAACTCCAAATCATGAGTTGGGTAATTTTGCTCATCGATTTTCAACTGTCATGAGGCATAAGCTATCACCATATCATTTTGCATAAGAACACACCCCAATCTCTTCTTGGATGCATCACTGTAGATCACAAACCTTTCTCCACTACAAGGCAGTGTGAGCATAGGTGCACTGGATAACCTTCTTTTCAACTCCTTGAAATTCTCTTCACATTCCTCCGTCCAGACAAACATAACTCCTTTCCGAGTCAACTTGGTGAGTGGATTAGATAATCGTGAAAAATATTTCACAAAACGTCAATAATATCCAGCCAAACCAAGAAAACTTTGGATCTCAGTTACTATTGTTGGTCTCGACCATCTTTTGATAACCTCTGTTTTTTTTGGATCCACAGATATCCCCTCTTTTGAGATTATGTGACCCAAAAATGAAACTCTTTGAAGCCAAAATTCACACTTGGTAAATTTGGCATAAAGATTCTCATTTCTCAGGGTCTTTAATATAATTCTCAAGTGATCTTCATGGTCTTCCTTGCTCTTTGAATATACAAGAATATCATCTATAAAGACTACTAAAAACTGATCAAGATAGTCTCTAAAGACTCTATTCATCAGATCCATGAAGATAGCAGGGGCATTAGTAAGACCAAATGGCATCACTATAAATTCATAGTGTCCGTATCTTGTATGGAAAGCCGTCTTTGGTATATCCTCCCTTTTGAACCTTAATTGGTGATACCCTGAACAAAGATCAATCTTGGAAAAGTTTTGAGCTCCACGTAGTTGGTCAAATAAGTCATCAATGCGCGGGAGAGGATATTTGTTCTTGATAGTGATCTTGTTAATTTCCCAATAATCAATGCAGAGTCTCATTGATCCATATTTCTTCTTAACAAACAGAATAGGTGATCCCCAAGGTGACGCACTAGGGCGTATGAATCCCTTATCAAGATTCTCTCGGAGTTGCTTCTTCAATTCCTACAACTCAATTGGGGCCATTCTATAAGGTGTCTTTGAAATAGGAAAAGCACTCGGTACGAGTTCTATTGAAAACTCAATTTTGAGTTTCTCACCAACCATTTGAGATAAATAACCTTCATTTAGTGGAATCAAGACCCATAAGATGGAAGAAATTTCCACTGAAAGGTTATGTTCATCCTGGTATCAATAGATGATCATAGATTGATCTGGAATATGAAATGTGACTTCCCTTCTTTGGCAATTGATATGAGCTCCATATAAAGAAAGACAATCCATGCCAAGAATCACATCAAATTCCACTATAGGAAGGATCACAAGATTTGCAGGAAGCAGTTTCCCACAAACTTCAATTGGGGAAGAATTATAAACTTTTGATGCGACTGTTGTGCCATTAGGTGTTGTCACAGCTAACTCAACATCTAATTTTTGAGGTAATATGGTGATACCCTTAGAAAAATATTCATAAATAAAAGAGTGGGTGGATCCAGAATCAAATAAAACATTTTCTACTTTAGAGTGGATGGTAAGTGTACCTTTCACCACATCGTTATCGTACTTCACATCGCTGATAGAAATTGCATGTGACTTTCCTTTGTCTTTAGCCTTAAGATTTTGTTGATGTCGATCATCATCAACAACCCTTGGATTAGGGAATTTATTGGCATAATTCCCCATCTCCTTGCACTTGAAACATTGAAGTGTAGTATGTTTATTCTGTGTGTCCCTTCCTTTGTTTGCATCATTAGACATCTTCTTCCCATCATTGCGGCATTCGAATGCCCGATGACCTTCCTTTCCACATTTGAAACATTTACTTGTCTCTTTAAGACAAATCCCGCTATGTTTCTTTCCAAACTTTGAGCATAAGGGAAAGCTCATCTTCTTTTCAGTGTGCTCTTTAGATTTTCCTTTGAATTCCATTTTCCTCTTCTTATCAAACCCATATGAATGATGGGTTAATCCAATCTCCATCTCAACTTTGAGCACACATGGAACGATTTACTCGTAGCTATTGAAGTCCCTTATGGCTAAGGCCCTTCGAAGACTTGGTTTTAAGCCACTAAAGAATTGATCGATCTTAATCTCAGGTTGGATAATAATACCAGAAGCGTACCTTGCAAGTCTTGTAAAATTTGATTCATAGGTACCAACAGATTCATCATCCTTTTGATTCAGTTCAAGAAACTCTTTCTCCATATTTTTTCAGAGAATACAAGGGAATTACTTATTGAAAAACAAGTTCTTGAACTCGTACCATTCCATGGACTCAATTTCATCTCTTTGCTTCGTATTATTGATAAGATTCCACCATTGATCAACATCACCTTCCAAACGATACACTGCTAAGATGACTTTATCATGTTCAGAACATTGAAGAACTGAAAATATCTTTTTAGTAGTACTAATCCATTGTTCAGAAACTAATGGATCAGTAGACCCGCTGAATGAAGGTGGACGCTGCCTCATGAAGGATTCAACAGAATGTTGCTCTTTCCTTTGTTTGTTTGGAAGTCCTGCATGATTCATATCTTGAGAAAGTTGTGTGGGCATAGCTACAAGATTTTTCATTCCATCTCCCATAACGTTTGGTTGCTCAGGGGGACAATCATTGCATTTCCCGTCGCATTCCGCATTAACACGGTTCCGTCGGGTTCTAGCCATTGACTAAAACCAAGAAGAATAGTGTGAGAAACAATAATTATAATAGGAAAACCACACAATAACGAATAAAATTTCACACTTAAGGTCTTATCCAAGGTTATTCTTGGCCATTTCTAAAACACTGAGATTGTGTTCTATTCTTAGACTTATCCTTAGGGTTATTACTAAGTCTTTTACATCCTAGTTTCCAAAGGTTGACTATACCTTTCCTCTGATACCAACTATAACGACCCATACTTTACATACATTGTTATTACTTCAAAATTAAAGCATACTTATTACAACATATAACAAAACCATGAAAGGACCTTATAGGTATAGTGTCTTTAGAAACTGGGAAGCATAAACAACTGGTTCATAAAGTGTCTACACTGTCTCCCATTTATTTCATCATATCTATAGCCACTTTTGGCATATCTTACTTAATAACCTTCTTTCTGACCTGGGGAAAAAATACAAAAGGGTGAGATCAAATGCTGAGTAAGGGTAAACAAAAGAAATATCAATCACATCATATTCATATCTTTTGGAAATCTTAACCTGCAAAAGAGATCATAATTTCATAACATGGGATAAATCATAGTAGTGAAATGTAATCCAAATAATCATAACTTAAAACATGAAACTTTGTGGCATACACACATAATCATAGAGAATCATTTCATATTAGTCAATACTCATTTCTAAGACTATCTTAGTGGACAAATTCCATTTCTGAACCGAGTTCATTCCTCGTTTTAGTCCTGTTTCACTGAACCAGTTTAACCTGCCGTTCCAGCCATGTATATCTCATGAGATATAAAATCTTTACCCAATGATTTCGAGGGAGATATAGGTCCCACCTATCTCTTAATGATACCATTCATATGTGTGCCACAAAATCATAAATCACACATCATTGCATAACCCATGTAATAAAAATGGGATTCTTAAACAACATAACATCATAAAACAATTTATATAAGATAAAGGAATTCATAAAAATAATTCCATCACAACATAATCAAATCAATGTAATAATAGGGATAGAAACAGAACCCTGTATTATCTTATATGGAAAATAATTTTGATAAAACACTTGAACTCCATTATTGAGGAAAATATCCTTTCTACTTCAAAAACATTTTCCTTTCTTAACATGTCATACAATTTTAAACTAAATGAAGTTGATTAAAAATAAACTTGAAAACTTTTAAAGGAAGCTTCTAGGAAATAATGTTTTAAAAATAAATTCATGCCGTATAAGTTAAAAAAACATTCTTCTCGTACTTTTGTCAGAAAAGTCAAAAAGTACCTCGTACGAAAAACGACAAAAGATTCTGTTCATATCTTTTACTATAAACTCACCATAGGGTAAAAATGGATTTAAAAAATTGTAGTTGTATGGAAATAATATTACATATTGAGGAAACATGGATGTGGATGATAAAATACACCCCAGTAAATACAAAAGTATAAACAATCTCGGATAAAAATGAGATTGTGATATTTCCCTTACCTTAGGTCTGATTTGCTTCGTAAGTGTCCGAACCTCCTGTATAATGATTTAAATAATGTTATTGACTTATTCCAAAATCATACTTATTTTTATGATATCATATATGGTCATATTCTTAGCTACTTATTAGTAATATTTCATTACTACTTGTTATTCGGGTGTTTATTACTTTTTGTTCTTATGCGTGTTTTGTCGAATAAATTATTATTATTATTTTTAGGTTATAGATACCTCATTTACAGATTGGTATTAGTGTAATATATTCATTCATCCAATTCATTTATATAATCATTATGCAATGAAGATCATGTAGAACGAGTCGCATCACATCGTGGAGACGGTATTCCGTACGTACGCACGAGCGATGATATTGTTCCCATGATCGTGAAATTGCAATGGAGTGTATATATACAATTTCAGAATCAGTATAACTTTACAATAATCATATATAGTCATTATTTACACCATTATACCCATCCAATTAAGGTGGTGGTGGAAAATATATTACACCACGACGTGGAGACGGTATTCCGTACGTACGCACGCGTGGTGATTTCATTTTCCGTAGGATGGATAGATGGTGAAATAGGATGGTTTCATACTTATAATAATATATTAGTATATGAGTGATACTGATGTTATTACTTCATAATGAAACAACTAAAGAAGAATAAGTGGAAGAAGAAATAAAGATGAAAGAATCGGTAACGGACATTACCTCTTCTTTGAAACGCTTCTTTGAGACCTCCTTTTTGGACACTAAAATTGGACTTTGAAGAAGACCAGGACCTCTAGGATGTCTCTAGGGAAGTGGAGAGAAGAAATTGTCAGGGGTTGGCCGAGCTTGAAGGCTCAAATTGGTGTGAGGAAGAGGGGGAGGAGGTGCCCTTTTATAAGGGAGGAGAGGGGCTCCTTTGGAAAAACTAAAAATATTATTTTATTATAAAGCCAAATTCCGTTTTAAATAGCTCCAATTTGATTTATTTCGAAGCTAAGGTGGGTACAGGTCGAAATCCTCTCATCCAATATAATTTAGACAAGTTTAGGTTCCTATTTTAACCTTATCATTTAGATTTAACATTAAGTTAGATAATTTTACTTTTACCGTGTCTTTTTGTGTTCTTAAACTATAAGGTTAATAAACTTACTATAACAAGCCAAACGAACCCCAAGTTGTTTATTATTAATATATATAACCTTATATAAGTCATTTGGCCGAAACTTAGATTTTTAAGAATAAAATAACAATTAATAATATAATATTTGTTTTAAAAACTATTTTATGTCAATTTTCACACTATTTAGTAATTGATTTTTGTGAAAATTATTACAGAATTATTAATTCGAAAAAAGTTAATTAAATAAATACTAACATGTCATATTAACCTATAAAATTATTGGAATTCATAAAAAGTCTCAAATTACATTTATTTGGGTATTTATAACATCAATTATGTCAATATTTCATTAATAAGATAATTATTGCATCATCTTTGTGTCATAAATAAATTAACTTATTTAAAGTCTAAAAATTACAAATAAAATATCAGTATGTAGGAAATCGTTTTATATTTCTAATTAATATTTATAGTAAAATTTATTTTATGTGTAACTCTATATTAAAAATTCTTTAGTTATTAAACTTTGATTTTAACTATTTTAACCCTTCTTTAAATAAATTGATAATAAATGTCCTAATCTAATCCAAGTGGGCCTAAATGGTCATATTGTATTCCTAAGGTTGTTTTTGGTCGAATTACACTTATCCAATAGAATTAGGACATGTCTTAGGGTAATAATAATATCATTTTTACCCATAACTACCCTATTTACCTTTAACTGTGGTAAAAAAAGTAAAAAGTTACTATTCACCAAAAATTATTTTCATCTCATTGAACCACATTTTAGTCCTTGATATTAACCATGTCTCTCGGATTTTCGAAATTCTACTCACAAAAGCGGTAAAATTAGGTTTTATGAAAAATTCAGTTTTTCAACTACCACTTAGTGGTTTCACTATTCATCAAAAAAATGAAAGTTTCCAGAAAAATACCAAAAATTAGGCCTAATCTATATTTGATATTATGAATTCAAAAATGATGTTTATTTTACCAAATTCAAAACATATCAGTTACATTAAATAATTTAAAAATTAATTTCCATCGTCAAAACAAATAGCGTTTTTTTAAAAGATAATAACTATCAAAAGATTGACACTTGTTTATGTCTGGTTTAAATGTGAAATTACATCCAATGAACAACATTGTATTAAATTGTAAAAAAATATTCTAAATATACTTTAAAACCACTCAAATTAATAATTTATCACTATTAATTATTTTGATTAAAAAAGTTGTTTTTAAATAAAATTTAGTAATTTTCACTATTCATCAGAATATGAAAGTTATCAGAAAAGTACCAAAATTTCACCCTAAGATAATTTCGATATTCCGAATCCAAAAATGAAGTCCATTTTGAAAAATAAAGTTTACAAAATTTTAAAAAGTGGTTATCACTATTGATAACGGCTAGTTTTAATAATATTTTAATAGCATATCGTTGTTTAGTGAATCTCGGTATTGCATACGATGCAAGCTATTGAGGAAGGACGCAGTTGGGTGTAAAGAAAGCTAAGCTAGTGTTGTGTGTAGTGAAAGATTCCTTTGATGATTTATATAACATAAAAACAAAATATTTCTCATAAAAGTCTCGGGTGTTACAAAAAGTGTTCATTTGGAGGAACCACTAATAGTTTGATGTATTAAATGTGTTGAACTAAAAAATTATGCATGTTTATCCACTAATAAATGTGTTTATAATAATGATAGCCACCAAAAATATACCAAGACAATAGAGAACCTTTCAATCAAAAAATATATAACTGGGTTCTAAAAATGATTTAAAAGGAGTAGCACTAATAACCTTCTCCAGAACTACCTTTCTGGTATTCATATCTTAATAAAACTATTAATTTGTGATTAATATTTTCAATATGAATATTAAATCTTCACCCAGATAAATAGATTTTGGTTTTTTAATAAACCCATCTAAGGTTATGATTATAGTATCCACAGTTCATCATTATGGGATAATTCCCTATGAAATTCCTATTATCCTTCCATTAGATAAATTTTATGATATCTTCAAAATAGATTATTTATATTTACATTGAATCTATATAAAAAAAGTAAGATCATATTTCTTACATAATATGAACATCTATGTCATGTCAATTTAAGACTGATGAGAAAAATTACCTCACAGTAGATTTTGAGTTAGAATAAATACTATATGTATTACTAATTTTCATTCATTATCTCTATGGAGAAAACAGTGAAATATATAATTATTATATGATCTTGAAATATATATATTAATATATAAATTGATGAATATATGATAGTGGATACTGTTAGAATTGATAAAAGATTATGACTTCTCGGTACATTACCACCCTAGGAAGACAAAAAATGCAGTAAATTCTCAAAGTAAAAAGGATAATGCTTATATATCCGTGGCATGGATTGTGAAATAATAGATAGAATTTGATTTAAAAAAGGAATAACCATTAAGTCATGAGTGAATGTGATAAATTCTATCCTCCCCAAATTTCCATTTAACTATCCATTCATGTGAAGATCAAAGAAGTCCAAAATGGTGGTGCAGAGTTAAAGAATAATTTAGTGAGTATTCTACAGTTCAAATTTTGATATAGGTGGTGGTATTAGGTTTAGAACCCATATTTTTTTTATAAAAAAAAATAAAAGAGGGAAATATTTGATGATGTTCAAATCTCATCCATCTCTATTTATCAAGGTAACTAGAAGATGTATAAGGATCAAATTGTTTTGGGTGGTTAAGTAGATGAGGGAGATTACGAAATACATATCTTGATGCATTGAATGAAAATAATTTATTCATAAATGTACAAAATAATAATTTATTATTCATCTATTACCCATAAAAGTATTTAAATCAGAAAACCTTTCCTTTGAATTGGATTCATGGTACTCTCCACAATTCTTATGTTCTATAATTCTATGAGGGTTTTACTTGACCACCACACTATGTCGGAATTTTTTTTAATAAAAAATATATAAATTTAACAAATAAAAACTCTTAATGATATATATTAGCAAAGTGTTGATGCTACATGGAGTACCAATATACATTATATTTGTTTAGGATTCAAGGTTTACCTCAATTTTTTATGGAAATAATTAGAATGAATTGGATATAAGGTTTATTCTTAGCAATAGTTGTCATCCACAGATACATGGTATGTTAGATAGGACTATTCAAACTCTATAGGTTTTTCTACATTCACATTTTATAGAATTTCAATGATTTTGGGATTAAATACTCTGCATAAAATAGTTCTCATACCTCATCAATTAGCATTCATGCATTTAGATGGAACCATATGAGGCTCGGTTTGGGAAGACATGTATGGATCTATCATGTTGGGATGATGTGGTAAGGAGTAAATTTGTAGGTACTGGACTTTTCCATGTAAGGATGGATAATGTTAAAACTATTAAGTTTTATGTAAAAATACCACATTTCTGATAAAAGGGTTTTGTAGATATTCAAAAATGATATGAAGAGTTTGATATTGGTGACAAGGGGTTCCATTGAATTATATATGGATGTGGGTTCTGATATTTGGGTTGAAGTAAAAGTTTTTCAAAAATTATATTGGCCCCGTATTGAAATTTAAACTTGATTTTGGGACAACTTATCAATTAACACCCCCTCCAAACCTCACATATTTTTTGGTGGTGTTCCATGAATCCCTTTGAGGAATTTCATTCCTAAAACAACACAATTACCGTGCATAGAAGCTGTGCAATTGGAACAATATCTCTTATTTGAGGAACAACCATTATTGATATATTATATTAGAGATTAATGGTTATAGAAAAACACCAATCCGATGGTCAATGTTTTATATGGGGTAATAAGTTATATAATATTATACAGGTATTATAGGATGTAATGAGAAAAAAGTACAAAGACATTTTCATCAGAGTAAGAAGAATTTGTGGAAGAAATTTTAGTAAAGGGGGTTGAATGTAATGAACCATCATTTTTGTAAATATATAACCATATTTAAATATCACGTTTTTTATATTTTCATACAAGATATACCTAGCATAAATTAAAACCAATGTACATTAATATTTTTATTAAATATAAATTTTATATTATAGATTTTAAATTAGTGGGTATTGATCGAAGTTACCAACCAATGAAAATTGTATACAAAATGTTATATTAATATTAGATTTACTTATTTAAAATACTTATGTTCTCCAAATATTAATTTTTTTATTAAACATAATTTCCATCAAATTTGTAAATTATGTATTATAGAATTATGATTTTTTTGAATTAATTATATCAAAATTCACCTAAGATAATTTTGGGATATTTTTCTAAAATATTTGAATTTTATATAGATAGTTAACAAATAAATTCTTTCCAAGTGGATAAATATTATTAAATAATTAAAATATAATAGAAAATATATTTTTCAATTGATAAAATATTAATTTAATGAATACTATCACATATTTTAAAGATATAAATTTTAAACTTATAAAATCAATGTTTAAAAATATAAAATAAAATGTAATATTTTAATTCAAATAATATATATTCTTTATATTTATTTTAATTACGTATTTATATAGTAAAATATGGTTTTTTAAAAACCTAAATATTATTTTTCATGTTTTTAATAGACCAATTGTTTCCATGAAAATTGATAATGTTGATATATAGTGATTAGACATTAGTATTATGTTTTAAAACACACTTTTCCTACAAATAGATGTTATGTGTTAGGTTTTTTTTATTTTATAATTAATGGTTTAAAGTATTCAAATAATAAATTCAAAGGAAATTATATAATATCATAAGGATAAAAGTAGCTAAAATTGCTATTTTTATTTTGTTCGTTAAAAATAATTATGTTCTTAAAATAGTTTTACATAGCGAAAATGACCAATATATTGGTAAAAATATGTTTTCAAATGTATGGTTGTGTTGTGTATTATATATACCACACCTACCATCTAATATTTGACAATTGTGTATATTTTACCATTTATTAGTTGCATTACATTATTTAAAATGTAAAGTGTACATTCAACATTTCCGAGCTCTACATTTATATAAAAAAGATAACACCTATCATTCCAAGTTACCATGTTCCATCATAATTTCATTCTTAAAAACATTAATTTTTCTCTTCAAATAACCCTATCACACATCATTAATCCTATGTTCATTGTTTCTTATCCTAACTCATCCATTTCTATGGATATTTCTAAGAGAAAACATAATCCCCCTGATGTCCGTATTACCTCCTTCTTAACCATTTATTCGTACCATCCACCTCAAAACTATTTGAAACCAAAATAATATAATTAGATATGTAAAATTAATATAATTGTTTTTTATTATATTTATGTAAAATATTTGTCTATTAAATCCTATCTACTTAAAAAACACTATAACGATTATCGTGCATTGTGAAGACCATAACATCTATAAAGGGATGTATTCTGTCTTCATCCTCATCACTGAAGTGTGGTTTTAATGATGGGAATTTAGTAGTAACATGAAAAGTATATTTATTATTATTTAAATTATTAAATTTATTATTTACATTTATCCCCTCCCATTTCTTGAGAAATGATAACTTTAACAATGTTAATGTGCAGACAACAACCTCAATGATGTGGCCTTATTATTTTTTCATCTATTAATTTTTTTCCTCATACAAATCATCTAAAATATAAAAAAACAATAATAAATTCTAAATTATATAATTTTACCTCTTTAATAGTGATATTATAATATAATTACTATATAATCTTTCATATCCTCTAAATTATTGTATGTTATTGTTGGGTATGTCTAACCACCATAAAGGAAAATGCTATAAAATAAGATCATAGATGAATATGAGTATAAGGCCCCAGCCTTAAAACTTACTTAATCTTGAGTTATTAAAAGATTACACATTGAGTATCTTTTCAGGTTTAGAGTTTTAGAGAATTAGATCATGAAACTTGCATTACATTCCACATTTAAACAAAGTTGTTACATAAAAGACAATATTAATTTTTCCCATCAACGGAAACATATTTAAAATAAAACATGGATTCTTTCTTGACACATCCTTGACACTATCATCACATCATTTACCTTTCCCTTGACCTGTGAAAAACATTTTAAAAACTTGGGATGAGCATAAAAAGCTCAGTAAGGGTTAAAAAAATATGCAAAAAAAACATGAGTTCATATATACATAAGAATGAAATCATACTTTATCCATAAAAAAAGGCACTTTAACATACCTCATAAAATCATGAATAAATCATAGAAATCATAAGAAATAAAAGGTAACTTGAGGCATTCATAACATACTTACGTAGGGAGTAACCCTCTTGGTTACGTTTGGAAATACCCACCATAGTATATTCCCTAAATCTCTTCAGAGAAACCTTAACATTTCACTCCTTCGCATTACCCAATGCATTGGAGAGCTATATCAGGCTCACCCACCCTTAGTTTATCACGGACACCACCCATCTTCATAACAATGGCCAAGAACCATAACATAATCTTATCACATAAAACATGCATAAAGGAAACATAACATTTCCACCTTTCAATAACAAGATATCAATACAACACATTGATATAAAAACATTATGAAAACCATTTTCAATACGAAAATAAAATAAAAGTAAAACATGGTATTTATTTTTCTTTTAAAAAGAAGGTATGGCTTGTAGAGGAAGCCGAAACTCAAATAATGGTCACGGCGGGAGAGAAGTCGTTGTCACCGCATACATACGACAAAAACATTCCCTTTTGTCGTTTAGTAAAACACTTTGTATAAAAAATATTCCTTTCAGATAAACTTAAAAGTCAAAGGGTCTTATACACCGTATAAAAGAATGTTGTGTATAAAACAAAATATGCCTCAATGAAAGGAGATTGAGACGAAGTCCCATACAAAGACGGTATCCTTGGATTAATGATAAATCAATTACATAATTATGCGTGACAAACAAATACACCAAATATAAGTGGATATTAAGTGTAAAACAATCAGAGGTTATTCACACATATTCATATAACGACATATTCAAGGAGTATAAGTTTATCCCAAAGAATCAAATTTTGGTTAAGAAGTTCCCTTGAAAAAATTTGACAGCCTAACGGTGTCACTACAAAATTCAGAAAATGAGTTGATGAGAGATAAAAAGGGTATCTCATCACATGGACATAAAATTTAAATCAATAAGTATATAGAAGAACATATCCCAACATAATAGTATGTGAATTAAAATACATAACAAAAAAATTCTTTTAAAAAGAGGAGGGTGAAAGGTTCCCTTACTGACTTGGGTAACTTTCGAAACGTACACCCCATTGAAGAAGGGTCATACAATAAATATGTAAATACCCATAAATAATATTATATTACACAAAGAGTATAATAATGGGAAGTACATACACCACTCAAAGGAAATGGTGGAAAATGTAGCATAAATCTCACAGGACTAAAAGTGAGATGAAAAATCCCTTACGAAAACTCAACAGCCTAACAGCGCCACTTAAAACTTACAAAAATGGATTGATGAGATCTAATAGGGTCTCTCATCATATTAAAATAAATTTTACAGAAAGAGGAATATAAAAGAACATCCCCTAACAAAACAAAGAGGAACTTAAAAGAAGTGACATAAAGGAGAGTACTTAAAAATAAAGAGAAAGGTTAGATCTCTTACGAAAATTCGGCAGCCTAACAACGCCACTCAAAAATTACAAAATGGATTGATGAGAGAGAATAGGGTCTCTCATTATATGAACATAAAAATTACAGTAATATTAATATAAAATAACATCCCAATAACAAGAAAGGTGATCTTTAAAAGGAATGACTTAAAAGAGTGCACTTAAAAAGAAAGAGAGGAGTAGGATCCCTTACCTTGGGTCCGACTTGACTCGATTGTTATTTAATCTCCTGAATAATAAACTTGAGTTAATTTATAATTCCTTAAGAACCTTTTTCAAGTTCATTATTCCTTTTATATCACTTATTACCATGTTATGAACACTATGTTAATATTTAAGCTAATAACGATCGTTTTAACGATCATTGGTACTTGAGTCAAAAATAAACTCTTTATAATTACAAGTAGTTCATGTGGTAAAATATACATTATATCCAGAATTTTATTCATAATTTAGATATCATATATATCATATATATCCAGTATATTCATGCATTTATAATATTACATAACATTTAGAGTTAAGAAATGAAATGCACCGTTCATGGAGACGGTAAGCCGTACGTACGCATGAACGCTACTTCCATTTATATTTCATATTTAATGAAATTAAAACATAATGATACATAATAGTATTTTAATTAAATTATGGTATCATATATATTATCATTAAATATATCCTTTATACGTACCACATATGTTATTAACGAATCAAATCACTTTGAGGGGGCGGTAGTCCGCACTTCCTAAAATGAAGATATCGCGTATACCCATAATGGAAGCCATAAAGGTATGCCATAAATGAAAAATACAGAAGCTTAAGGAAAACATAAACATATTATATATCATATATAAAGATAGTGACATCTTAATGGCCACCATGAAAGGTGTTAAGAGAAGATTGAACAATCATCGTTTCGTGAGGCAGTAATTCGCCATCCACAGAAACAGTATGTTCTTTAAACATTAGACGAAGGTGTGTGTAAGTGTAGCTAGAATACTTAACATAAAAACATCCTAGTATATTGAAGATACTGGTGTTGTTACAAAATAAAGGAATAAAAAAGAGTTTAGGGGGGTTGAGAAGCAAAACAAAACAAAAGGACTCAAGTGAAGACATTACCTTAAAATCGGGTAACTCCCTTTGGTTTGAGATCAAAGGCTTCCTTGGGAAGACTTATGACCAAAGTGAGGCTTCTAAGAGTTAGAGAGGGATGTGGAGAGACAAAATGGGCAGGGGTTGGCCGAGACAAAGGCTTTTTATGTGTGGTTAAGGAGGTAGAGGTGGGGGCCATTTATAAGAGGAGAGGAGGGGCACTCTTGGAAAGTAAAGAAATGTTACTTTATTTTAGAATGAGTTTCAGATTTTAATGGTCCCACATTGATGTGTTTCAAGGATAAGGTGATAAGGGTTCTAAATCCACCCATAGAATAGGTTTTGGACATCTCTAGGTCTTAGGTTTTACATTATCTTTCCATTTTATTTAAATCGTTAAATAATGAGGTCATCGATGCATCATCATAATGTCATATATAATTTAATTTATTTAATGTCTAAAAATTATATAAAAAATACTATGATGTAGGAAATCTTTTTAGATTTCCAATGAATATTTATAGTCAAAAATATGACTAGTATAACCCCATGTAATAATTTTTTTTAGTTAAACAACTCATGTTTGTGACATTTTAATTTTAACATTAAATAAAAAGGTATTTATGTCATTTTCCAACCAAAGTGGCTCCATGTGGTCCCCAAGTTGACCCATGGATTTTCTTTGTCAGCCAAGACTCATCCAATGAGGGTAGGACATGTGTCTAGGTCATTTAATATCATTAAAACATTATTTTTACCTTAAACTACACTAATTACCTCTAATCACGATTAAAAACTTAATAAGTTACTATTCACCAAAAAATTATTTTAATCCCATTGAACCACATTTTACTTCTTAATGACAACCATGTATGTCGGATTTTTGAAATTCAAAACACAAAGGTGGAAAAATTTCATTTAAACAGAAAATCAGTTTTTATAAGTACCACTTAGTGGTTTCACTATTCATCAAAAATTAAAGTTTTTCAGAAAATTACCAAAAATTCACCCTAAGCTATATTTGATATTCCGAATTAAAAAATTATGTATATTTTAAAAAATTCATAACATATAAGTTACATTAATTAATTTAATAATTAATTCCCGCTGTCAGAACAAATAGCGTGTTTTTATGAAACAATATATATCAAAAGATTGACACTAGTTTAAGTCAAATTTCAAAGTGAAATTAATTCCAATGACCACTATTTGATTAAATGGTAAAAATATATTCTAATTTCACTTTAAAACCAATTGAAAAGATAATCTAATCATATAAATAAATTAGATTAAAAAAAGGTTTTGAATTAAAATACAACATTTTTCACTATTCATTAAAAATTGAACTTTTTCGGAAAAATACCAAAAATTTACACAAAGTAAATTTTTATGTCCCGATTCTAAAGAAGAATTTTATTTTGTCAAATATAACACATAAAATTGTCAAAAGGTATATTTAAAAGAGGTTTTCCATCAAAAGGAGGTTCATCGACCTTTTAATGAATATTAGAATGTTTATGCTTAAAATTGGATTCATTCACATTTTTAATCCTCTAACATTTATTGTAAAAAGTAAAAATATTTAACCAAAATATATAATAATTTTGTAGTTATCTCTATTCATTCCCGCCATTACAACAGTTAGGCGTTAACTACCATTTAAAATAATATTATCTTATTATTAGAGTGCAACGTAAGATTCCTAAGAAACTCGTTGTTGTGTGTTGGGTACGCCATCGAGCATAGCGTCCCCTTTAAAGTTATATAAATATTTTATTCACAAATATGGATAAATGTGAAAATATCATACTCTTTATTTACATGGGGTGTTACATCCTTCCCCCCTTTTGGGAATTGAGTCCTCGCAATTTTAAAATTGGGCTTGGAAACTTCATTGAAAATCCCACATCGGAACAAGAGTCGGTAAAACAATCACTTTAAAATAAAGAAAGATAAGAACAAAGATCACCCGAGTTAACCCATACTAGGATTCCAAGTATGAAAATATGGACATGGAGGAAAAAACAAAGGGTCATGTTCTGATGGAGAGTGATAGTAAACATGTCTAGGAGAAAGTTAACCATAAGAAAATCACAAACTTGTGATGGGTTAAACGGTATTCGATTCCCCAGTAGGAAAATTTAACTGACAACATTTTTGTTATAAGTTACTTTTCATTGAGGAATTTATTTTTGAGCTTAACTAAATCATAATGAAACATACTTACTTGTCATGTAGACTTTCAACTTTTACTATATTCCTTAATCAAACTCATATTTTCTCCAAAAGACGAGTATTTAGGAAGACTTGTTCGCATTAAGAGTACTATAATCAATTTATAGAGAATCAACTAATCCAAAAAAGAGAACTATATACTTCCCATGTCTTTAGACTCTAACCAAAACCAAAACCAAAAAGGATAGTACAAGATCAGATAATCCAGAAAAGGATAACCCTTTATAAAAAGAAAATCTATTCTTAATCTCCAAAATTTTTCCAACAAAACCCAAAGTTCATCGAGGACCATTCAATAAACAATTTGTCCATAAAATTCTTCAAAGTAAACCAAACTAAGATTGAAACCCAAATATTTGAAGGATTTAGTCACATAGTCTTCCAAGTTAAATCGTAACATTTATCTCCAAACAACATCAGTTTCTCCTAAAGTATCGTATTGAAAAGTAATTAACCTAATCACATATCCTCCATGATAGGTTAATCATTTTCATAAATAACCCAAAATCAACTTACTCTTAATTCATAAAGTCACCTAACTAAAAATAATAAGTCATACTAACCAGGGACTTCACGTAGTCCAGTGGTAGGTGATAAATACCAGTTGCACTTTGGTTGTGGGTTCGATTCCTGCAGCTTTGTCCGACACGATGTGTTGTCACACAGTCTGCGTGTTGTACTTTTTCCAAACTATATAATTCTCAAATCATTCCCTAAAAAGAGATAAAATCAGAAAAAATAACCATAACATAATTTAACCTCAATTTTATCTCATGCCTTTCACTTCCATCATAACATATAGTAACCCATAATTACCTCAAAAGTAAGGATCATATAAACCCAAATGGTTCTTTATAACTATGTCCACAAAAGAATAGATAACTATTCCTTGAATAAAATTTTCATATATTAAACATCAGGGTTACACATACTATAAAAAGTCTTCTAATGTAACCCCATCATCAAAAGAGACTTAATACTCTTAAGAATTTCACCATAACTCTTGAAGCCCTTATATGTTGACTTCTTACTCATTCAACATTCTTCATGATCCATTAACCATTCCTTTCCAACTTATTCTGAAATACTTCTTTCCTACAAACAAAATCAAGAATCATATCCTAAGATTCCAAAATAGGAAAACAAAAGTTATGAAATAATCCATACCTTTGATTGGTCATTGTCAGTTTCTTCATCCTCAATTAGAATGGCATTAGGTATTGGTAAACGAGTATTTGTACGATCTTGGTGATCCCATTCACGAAACTTCTTCATAGGACATGTGTTTGCATAATGACCATGCACACCAAATTTAAAACATTCAATTGATCCCTCAGAATGAACTTCTTTCCCTTTCCTCGAGTCAACTGGATGCTTCCTTTTTCCATGGAAGGTTCTTGATTTATGACCTTCATTTCCACATATATAGCATATTTCTGTCCCTTTGAAACATTTTCCTAGGTGTTTTTTTCCACATCTTTGACACATAGGTTTTTGAACACACTTACCTTTATGATTGTTACCTGTAGTTCCGTAGGGATTTGTTTCTTGCATATATGATGCCTTAGAGAAATAACCAAGGTTTAGGTGGTCAATCATGACCCTAGATAGTTGGTTGAGGATAAACACAAGAGTTCTAATCACAGCTCCCATATCATTCAGTTTCTCACTCAAAAAACTATCACAGTTTCTTTCACATCCACTATTAATTTGGTGCCTGCTAGATCCAGCCATTTACTAAAACCAAAATGGTTAGTTTGAGTATATCAACAAAACCATCATGTAATAATGATGAAGATAAGAACTAAGATATACTTACTCATTCTCTTTATCTAAAACTAGGACTCTTTCTGAAATCCTAACCATTTTGGTAATGTCACTTATACTTAAAGAATACCCTAACCACTAAAGTTATCTAAACCTCACTCTAATACCAACTATAAGGCCCCAGCCTAAAACCTTACTTAATCTTGAGTTATTACAAGATTACACATTGAGGATCTTTTCAGGTTTAGAGGTTTAGAGAATTAGATCATGAAACTTGAATTATATTCCACATTTAAACAAAGTGGTTACATAAAAGACAATATTCATTTTTCCCATCAACGAAAACATATTTAAAATAAAACATGGATTCTTTCTTGACACATCCTTGACACTATCATAACATCATGTAAATTTCCCTTGACCTATGAAAAACATTTCAAAAACTTGGGATGAGCATAAAAAGCTCAGTAAGGGTTAAAAAAAATTATGGAAAAGAAACATGAGTTCATATATACATAAGAATGAAATCATACTTTACCCATAAAACAAAGGCACTTTAACATAAATCATCAAATCATGAATAAATCATAGAAATCATAAGACATAAAAGGTAACTTGAGGCATTCATAACATTATTATGTAGGGAGTAACCCTCTTGGTTACGTTTAGAATACCCACCACAGTATATTCCCTAAATCTCTTTGGAGAAACCTTAACGTTTCACTCCTTCACGTTACCCAATGCATTGGAGAGCTATATCGGGCTCACCCGCCCTTAGTTTATCACAGACACCACCTGTCTTCATAACAATTCCCAAGAACCATAACATAATCTTATCACATAAAACATGCATAGAGGAAACATAACATTTCCACCTTTCAATAACAAGATATCAATACAACACATTGATATAAAAACATTATGAAAACCATTTTCAATACCAAAATAAAAGAAAAGTAAAACATGGTATTTATTTTTCTTTTAAAAAGAAGGTATGGCTTGTAGAGGAAGCCGAAACTCAAATAATGGTCACGACGGCGGAGAAGTCGTTGTTGCCGTATACGTAGGACAAAAACATTCCCTTTTGTCGTTTAGTAAAACGCTTTGTATAAAAAAGATTCCTTTCGGATAAACGTAAAAGTCAAAGGGGATTATACACCGTATAAAAGAAGGTTGTGTATAAAACAAAATATGCCTCAATAAAAGGATATTGAGATGAATTCCCATACAAAGACGGTATCCTTGGATTAAGGATAAATCAATTACATAATTATGTGTGACAAATGAATACACCAAATATAAGTGGATATTTAGTGTAAAACAATCAGAGGTTATTCACACATATTCATAGAACGACATATTTAAGGAGTACAAGTTTATCCCAAAGAATCAAATTTGGGTTAAGAAGTTCCCTTGCAAAAATTTGAGAGCCTAATGGCGTCACTACAAAGTTCAGAAAATGAGTTGATGAGAGATAAAAAGGGTATGTCATCACATGGACATAAAATTTAAATAAATAATTATATACAAGAACATATCCCAACATAATAGTATGTGAATTAAAAGACATAACAAAAGAAGTCTTTTAAAAAGAGGAGGGTGAACGGTTCCCTTACCGACTTGGGTAACTTTCAAAACGTACACCCCATTGAAGAAGGTTCATAAAATAAATATGTAAATACCCATAAATGAAATTATATTACACAAAGATTATAATAATGGGATGTACATACACCACTCAAAGGAAATGGTGGAAAATTTAGCATAAATCTCACAGGACTAAAAGTGAGATGAAAAATCCCTTACGAAAACTCGGCATCCTAACGACGCCACTTAAAACTTACAGAAATGGATTGATGAGATAAAATAGGGTCTCTCATCATATGAACATAAAGTTTACAGAAAGAGGAATATAAAAGAATATCCCCTAACATAACAAAGAGGAGCTTAAAACAAGTGACATAAAGGAGAGTACTTAAAAAGAAAGAGAGAGGTTAGATCTCTTACGAAAATTCGGCAGCCTAACGACGCCACTCAAAAATTACAAAATGGTTTCATGAGAGAGAATAGGGTCTCTCATCATATGAACATAAAAATTACAGTAAGAGTAATATAAAAGAACATCCCAATAACAAGAAAGGTGATCTTTAAAAGGAATGACTTAAAAGAGTGTACTTAAAAAGAAAGAGAGGAGTAGGATCCCTTAGCTCGGGTCCGACTTGACTCAATCATTATTTAATCTCCTGAATAATAAACTTGAGTTAATTTATACTTCCTTAAGAACCTTTTTCAAGTTCATTATTCCTTTTATATCACTTCTTAACATGTCATTAACACTATGTTATTATTTAAGCTAATAACGGTCGTTTTAACGATCATTAGTACTTGAGTCAAAAATAAACTCTTTATAATTACAAGTAGTTCATGTGGTAAAATATACATTATATCCAGAATTGTATTCATGATTTAGATATCATATATATCATATATATCCAGTATATTCATGCATTTATAATATTACATAACATTTAGAGTTAAGAAATGAAATGCACCGTTCATGGAGACGGTAAGCCGTACGTACGCATGAACGCTACTTCCATTTCTATTTCATATTAAATGGAATTAAAACATAATGATACATAATAGTATTTTAATTCCAGTATGGTATCATATATAATATAATTAAATATATCCTTTATACGTACCACATATGGTATTAACGAATCAAATCACTTTGAGGGGGCGGTAGTCCGCACTTCCTAAAATGAAGATATCGCGTATACCCATAATGGAATCCATAAAGGTATGCCATAAATGAAAAATACAGAAGCTTAAGGAAAACATAAACATATTATATATCATATATAAATATAGTGACATCTTAATGGCCACCATTAAAGGTGTTATGAGAAGATTGAACAATCATCGTTTCGTGAGGCAGTAATTCGCCATCCACAGAAACAGTATGTTATTTAACCATTAGACGAAGGTGTGTGTAAGTGTAGCTAGAATCCTTAACATAAAAACATCCTAGTATATTCAATATACTGGTGTTGTTACAAAATAAAGTAATAAAAAAGAGTTTATGGGGATGTAGAAGCAAAATAAAACAAAAGGACTCAAGTGAAGACATTACCTTAAAATCGGGTAACTCCCTTTGGTTTGAGTTCAAAGGCTTCCTTGGGAAGACTTTTGACCAAAGTGAGGATTATAAGAGTTAGAGAGGGATGTGGAGAGACAAAATGGGCTGGGGTTGTCTGATCCAAAGGCTTTGGAAGTGTGGGTAAGGAGGTAGAGGTAGGGGCCTTTTATAAGAGGAGAGGAGGGGCACTCTTGGAAAGTAAAGAAATGTTAATTTATTTTAGAATGACTTTCAGATTTTAATGGTCCCACATTGATTTGTTTCGAGGATAAGGTGATAAGGGTTCTAAATCCACCCATCCAATAGGTTTTGGACATGTGTAGGTCTTATATTTTACCTTACCTTTCCATTTTATTTAAATCGTTAAATAATGAGGTCATCGCTGCATCATTATGATGTCATACATAATTTACTTTATTTAATGTCTAAAAATTATAAAAAAATACTATGATGTAGGAATTTTTTTTATATTTCCAATTACTATTTATAGTAAAAAATATGGCTTGTATAACCCCATGTAAAAATTGTTTTAGTTAAACAACTCTTGTTTGTGACATTTTAATTTTAACATTAAATAAAAAGGTATTTATGTCATTTTCCAACCAAAGTGGCTCCATGGGGTCCCCAAGTTGACCCATGGATTGTATTGGTCGGAAATGACTCATACAATGAGGGTAGGACATGTGTCTAGGTCATTTCATATTATTAAAAAATTATTTTTACCTTAAACTACACTAATTACCTCTAATCGCGATTAAAAACTTAATAAGTTACTATTCACCAAAAAATTATTTTAATCCCATTGAACCACATTTTACTTCTTAATGACAACCATGTATATAGGATTTTTAAAATTTAAAACACAAAGTTGGCAAAATTTCATTTAAACGGAAAATCAGTTTTTATAAGTACCACTTAGTGGTTTCACTATTCATCAAAAATTAAAGTTTTTCAGAAAATTACCAAAAATTCACCCTAAGATATATTTGTTATTATGAATTAAAAAATTATGTCTATTTTACAAAATTCATAACATATAAGTTACATTAATTAATTTAATAATTAATTCCCGCTGTCAGAACAAATAGCGTGTTTTTATGAAACAATATATATCAAAAGATTGACACTAGTTTAAGTCAAATTTCAAAGTGAAATTAATTACAATGACCACTATTTGACTAAATGGTAAAAATATATTCTAATTTCACTTTAAAACCAATTCAAAAGATAATCTAATCATATAAATAAATTAGATTAAAAAGAGGTTTTGAATTAAAATACAACATTTTTCACTATTCATTAAAAATTGAACTTTTTCGGAAAAATACCAAAAATTTACACAAAGTAAATTTTTATGTCCCGATTCTAAATAAGAATTTTATTTTGTCAAATATAACAAATAAAATTGTCAAAAGGTGGATTTAAAAGAGGTTTGACATCAAAAGGCAGTTAATCGACCTTTTAAAGAATATTAGAATGTTTACGCTTAAAATTGGATTCATTCACATTTTTAATCCTCTAACATTTATTGTAAAAAGTAAAAATATTTGACAAACATATATAATCATTTTTTAGTTAGTTCTATTCATTACCGCCATCACAACATCTAGGCGTTAACTACCATTTAAAATAATATTATTCTATTATTAGAGTGCAACATAAGATTCCTAAGAAACTCGTTGTTTCGTGTTGGGTACGCCATCGAGCATAGCGTCCCATTTAAAGTTATATAAATATTTTATTCACAAATATGGATAAATGTGAAAATTTCATACTCTTTATTTACCTGGGGTGTTACAATGAGAACCTTTTTTCTAATGATATATGATATAAATAGGTGAATAAATATTTTATTTTAGTTTTCTAATTATAATGTTAATATTAAACTCAATAATTAATATACCAATGCTACTTCATTAAAAATCATTGAACAAACCTATCAATAGTTTCATAGTCAAGGATTGTAACAAAAATTCCCATAAAATGAAAATATTGAATAATAAATAATTTAAATTATTTAATTACAACACAAATGATTATCTAATAATGATGAAATTTTTTATAAAAATAAATAAAAATATCGAGATTACGATACAAGTTTAATACAATCATGCATACTCAGATCCAAAATTGAAACTGGATAAGAACTAAAAAATATAAACGTAAAAAATAATTATAAATAAATTTTATAAAATGTTATGTATATTATTATGGTTATGAAATATGTGGTTATGGTAGTCATTTTTATATATAGGAAATCTCTTCTTAGAAAATAAACATTATGGATAAGGTATTTTCTATCTCAATATTATTCCTTTAAGTAATATGATTTTTTTTAAATTTATTTCTACTATATTTCGTAGAATAATAGAATTTTAATGATTTTTTATCATATATATCTATGGGAAATGAGTTTTAATTCAAATCCACTTCCCTGAAAGGGATTCTATTTACTTATTTTATGAAAAATAAGGATACATTATGAAATGAGACTCTAAAATATGACTTTTACTTTGATGATAACATAATATTTATTTATTTAAACTCCATTACAGTTTTGATATCAATTTTATGTCAATATTAAAAAATAGAAATTTCTAATGGAGTTATTATTGAAGAACAACCCTCTATTTTTCATCTGTTAATTTAATAATGTTGGGAAAGAATTTTTTATTCTAATTTATTTAATTCATGTTGTTATAATTTTTTCAAATGATATGAATCTATCATTTATTTACATAGATGTTTTTATAAAATAAATTCTTAATTTTGTTCCATTAAATTGTTTATGAAATAAGTTTTTCTTGTTATAGATTCTTTATAATAATAGAATTATTTTCAGTTAAATGTTTAATGAAACCCATTTTTTGTAGGGGTTTTTTATGATGTGATAAGTGATTGATATACAAGGGGCACTTATAAGTATTGAACGTGATGTGTCAGATCAGGTGACATCCTCCAATGAATTGTTTAATTGTTTAAATATAATAATAAAAGTATACAATAGTATAATTTTTTGTTTCCTGGTTTCATTTCATCTCTTTTACATTAAAAGGTTATGTATTAGCAAGTACAATTATGTTGTCTCGCTTCATGGGAGTAATTGTGTGACACAAGAGAGTAAAGTTTTTTTATGTGAATCTTTTTTTTAATTTTTGAAAAAATTTATGCATTATAATCACAAAATCTATTGATTAAATGATTATGTTATATCGTTTTAAGTCATTTAATGACTATTATAAGTCCCTGTTGATTTTTTGCGGAATTAAGTTTTATTACAAGGACTTTTGAATATCAAATATGTTATATGATTGCAACTTATGATGTTATTATATTCTTATTATGCTTATTTTTTATGTCTACATACACATCCTTGATGAAATGTGTATTCCTCACTTTTTGGTGGTTTTAGCTAAATTATTCTATCATTCTCTCATTCCCTAATATACAATGATTAGTTATTTTAATGAAACCATAAGATTACAGTTTAATATAGTTTAAATATGGTTATATTTATTCAATAATGGTAAAATACGGTGTTAATATAGTCTATACTCAACGCTATTATACCTTTGGTATTTTTGTTCATAATACCATTTGAGATATTGAATGTTTATTCATGTAAAATAATGATATAAATGGGTATATTTTTCATTTATCACTATTTTGATTATCCTTTAACCATCACATTATAAAATAATCATAGATGACATGATCTGGCCTAACATTGACATCTGAGTCTCCCTATAAAGACTCATCCACCCACTATAGAATGGGAAACTCACTATCAACTGAAACATGAAAACTCTACCATAAGACTCCTTCACATCAAGAAGAATCACCAAAAGATCCTATATAACACTCTAATAATTTAAAAATTCTTAGAAATTTCATCATCCAATTTACATATATTTACATCGTCAACTATATTTTCCTTCCCCATGGTGAAGGATATCTCAATGTCCTGGTCCTAGAGAAATTCCACCCTTCTATATAGTCATATATTCATAAATCACCATGTGAATATTAATATTAGTCTCATGTGATCTATAAAGACTAAAAAGATCTTACAAAGGAGGTAATGTGACTAAATATTCATTGAAAACTACACTACAACAAAATCAAGATCCGGAATGGAAGAGTTATCTTCTTTAGGATGTATATTCTAGGACACAAATTATGTTACTAATATATTTAATAATAATGAATCCTGGACCCAAATGGGAAACATCAAACAACACTTGAAATGAAACTCCATCATCTGTGAGTGAAAAAATGGGATAAATGATCAACCAAGACTTTAGGTAGTCAAACTATAATGACACTAAATAGTTTATAAGAGTCATGGATTCATACTAGCCAAGGATATCAATGGGTATATAACCTGTGATAAGTTATAAATGAACCTTAAATAATAACCCACATGGACAAATAAAATGTATACCATTACTACTTTACTTGGTGTTTCCTAAGAAATAATAACCATAATGATTGATAAATCCACTGTAGAAAATAGCTGGGAATCCAAATTTCTAGTAAATTGAACCTTATAAATTTCTTCATTAATATTGATGTGATCAAAAGATTTAAAAATCATCAATTAATTGATGTTACCTCTATTAATTAAACAAATACTATGCAAAATTGTGTTTTTTTATGTTTGACGAATTTTTAACATACTTGTTAATACGAGGAATTAATGGTTATTATTGATGTATTCATTTTTTAAGTTAATAATGTACCAATAATTAATTTTTTATAAAATCTATATTTGAAGTTGAAAATATTTACTTAGTAATTTAATCATTTCAATCAATCTTGAATTTAAATTTATTATTGGATTTTATTATGAGTGTACTTCATTTATTATTATTTTTATATTAAGTGAGATATTCATTTTTAGATTAAATGAATGTGTTTATAAATTGTGGAAATTATTTTTTTTATGAAGTTTTAGAGGATTAATTTTTTTTAAATTAATCTTAAAACCTATTATTTTTTATCTTAAGGTTGAAAGTATGATTTAATTATCAGATCGTTGTTTGAAAATAAATAATAGGAAAAGAATTCAACATTAGGAAATGAAATTTTTTGTAGATTGAGGAAAAATTTTATAAGATGGATGTCACTACAATATGAATTTATTGAAGTGACCAAGGATCCATGGTCAGTTCTATAATCATTAATTTCCATTCAAATACAAAACAAAATGATCATGATACATTACACAAAAAACTAGTAGTGTAATACTATGCTAGGGTAGGAATTCCTTCTGATGATGCATTGTAGGTTGAGAACCCCATACTAACCACCACACAGGGTATGTAGCAAATCTAGTTTTTTTCATGTAAGGCATTGAAAAATTTCAAGGAATATTTCTAGATTTAGGTACTGAGTCAGTATGTGAATTCGGTTCCTGAATAACCTCAGGGCAGTGATAATAAAAATATTACAAATTTTTTATCATGATCACATATTTTATCTTTAAATTTGTAATATCTCAAAAATATATACTTATATTAAAAATATAATATCAAAGTTGATATCTAAATGTCGTTTCTACTGTAAGCATGACATAAAATTTGTCTGCACCAGGTGATTGGTTGAGGGCTAGTCAGAGGGTGTTAAAAGGTGGTTATTGATTTAGTAAAAAGTAAATCAATATACCCCTATCCCATTTGGTTCTCTCTCATGGTAGGAGGATAGGATTTCCCAACTGGATGATAGATGAACTGAGGCTGAATCGAGGAATGGAGGTGACATTGATATCTATTTTTGATTTCGATCATCATCGGATTGAGCTCTTCTGACTCCAAAACATCATTTTGAACTCAACGTTTCAATATTTCACCAAAAAGTATAAAGATTTGAGATTTAATTCATGATACCAATTTATATGTCGTTTCTGTGGGTTTAGAACCCTTTTAAGACTACAATTAATCCAATAGTGGTCGACCTGTAGGCTTTGGGTTAATCTTGGGTGTTTTAGGTGGCTCACAGTGAATTCATGTTCAGAAATCCGAATCACATTGTATAAAGTACATATGAACATGCCATATGTTCTTCCCCTTAGGGGAAGAAAAATATTTTAGATTAAGACCCATTTAGTTATCTCATATCATATTGATGAGGGACATGAAAAGTGATGTTGTGTTATGTGACATAGCCTTGTGGAAGTACATGACCATAGTACACGGGTACATGGTAACAAAAATGGGCACAGATAGAGGGAATAACCAAGTGTCCTAAGAGCCATGACACACTGTGTACCATTGGTATAATCCATATGGAGTGATATGGATATACATTAATTTATTATTAAAAACATTCCCAGGAGATCAGTTAGGGTCACATGCCATGTGACCTAGGCCTACAAATCGTTTATATTCCCATATACATTCCATGTGCAAAGAGGGGGCATGATCAGGGATTGGTGTAGGTTAGAACATATGGTACTAAAGGTACACACTGTTTATTCTCCTTGGAGATTTATCTATCACACATATTCATTATTAGAACATTGATGTATGCACATGAGTAACTTATACTAAGTAGTTTTCTATGTAGGATGTGATGGGGTCCAGGGTTTGGTACGACATATGTGATGTGAGATTTCATTATGGTAACTTCAATTAGTGATGGTTATACCTGTAGTGGTTGAGTGATTCCCTTGGTGTACCCCTGTGATGGTAAAATGCGCATTACATCGTCAACACAATATTGTTATTACCTCGACTTGAAAAGCATGGATAGAGTTGTTTTATCTATATAAGGTGCCATGGAGGGATCCAAAATCATGTTTCTTGACCCATATTCTATTTTTAGAATCATTATAACCAACACTAAATTTATGATGATCCCATATTTAGATGGTTATCCATGTAGGGTTTATAGTATTGTTTTTTATATGATCCCCAACATAGCATGAAATTATAGTAGGGTTTGTGGTATCATCAGGTATACAATCCGATAATCACCATATGGATTACTTATTGTTTTTGGCATAATATGGATTATTATCGCCTAATTTGTATGTTATACTAGATCAGTTTGTTGTTTCCCTCAGTGGCCCTCGGTGAAATTCCCTATCAGAGAGAATATTAGTGATACCATATTGGGTTTGTGGTGTCTCCTAATAGTCCACTGTGTGATATGTTATCTAATGGTATGAGGTTTTCCGGATTCCATACTTATTTCCTGGTGTACCCCAGTAGTCCTGGTTGTGATCCCCTATTAGATATATTTTTAGAGTTACCATATTGGGTTTGTGTTTTCCCCCAGTGGTCCTGTGAGTTATCCCCTATCTATTGAGATGAGGTTTTCAATAATCAATATTGGGTTCATAGTGTCTACAAGTGGTTCTAGTAGTAATCCTCACTATGATTGATGAGATCATTTGAGGTTTTGTATGGTTAGATAAGTCCCCAAGAAGGAATGGGTGAGATCCTCTATTTGAGTATCGAGAACTACAAGGTTCCAACCTCACTTTCTTCTAAGCTAGACCTATTGAGTATGTTCTCTCATATGTATGCCACGAGGTGGAGGGGATACTCAATCGTTTTCCTTTTTTTGATGGATTTTCTCATTAGGATGTACCTTATGGGATGGTAGGGCTCCTCCCTGTTTACTTTAATACCTAAAATGAGTGCCATTTCCAATGGAAAAGATCGTGAAGTATGTACTCCAAGATGAGCATTACCACAATGAATGTACTAGGGTGAACATAAAAAGTTGATTGTTCTAGGATTTAATTTTTTTTCATTTCTAGGATGAGATAACATGATATCTTAGTTAATCTAAGACTGGATATTGTTTCAAGGGTCTGAGATTAATTAAATTGATCCCAGAAAAATAAATAAAATGTGTACTTAATTCTGTATCTAAGTGTTTATGACTAAATCTCGTCACCAATGATCATTTATTTTAGGATCAAAATCAAAATCCATCTATATTTTCCATGCTTATTTCAAAAATATATATTCTCATCAGTTGTCATATTCTAGGCGTTTACATTGAGCTCCAATGAATCCTCTTGCATCATATTGATCAACTTGATCCTATGCCTTTTATTTATCAAATGCATTCATTAATCGACACTATTAGATAGAAATTCTATCTCTATAAAGAGGAAAAAATAGAAGACCTCAATCCATTGGAATCAATAGTGCAACAATGATCTTCACATCTCCTACTAGAAAATTAGGTTGAGAAAATACCCAGAATGGGTACTCTCACCCCCATAATAAAACACTAACTAAACAAGCAGTTTATAAATAATTATGAAACACTAAACTACATCATTAGTTGAATTTATATTGTTTCAAATACCTATAATATATATTTAATATGTTATATTATAAAAATGAGTCTTTTTTTACTCGACTTATAATTCCTACTAATAGTATTTGAACCTGGAAGATTTAAATAATATTCATTCGTATAATGTTTTTCTCATATTTACTAAATATATTGTGAATACATTTAATAATTAAATTTTACCCAGATATTATTTTCATCAATTATAATTAATTTATTTTTTCATCGATGATCAACAACATGGACAACACTTGAAACCCATGGTGGGGTATGACATGTCATAAATACATATTCACCCAAGTAGTTAAGATTATTGAATATTATGTTTTTTGTGAACCTCTATACCCTTATCTCCATAGTATTGAGTAGTATTCATAGACAAAGGTCTGATTCTATCAACCCATAAATTCCCCCAAGTAGTTAAATAAAAGTAATAGAAACAATAACCAACCTACAGACTCATACAATGTAATATAATATATTTTTCATTAGATATATCATAAAGAATGATATTCACTTATTTAATCATCCTTTATTTCATTATTATTTATTGGTATGACTGGAAATAATTTCCACTGACTACCTTCGACTATGATTTATAATGGTACCACAATCCTAATCAACCATGCCTGAGATTTGTTACTTCCTCAACTTAGAAGTGAAAAATCATTTCTTTTCTATTCAACCAATTTCATACCACTAATGACATAACCAACACATGCTAACTCACCACAATTTCATTATCCTGGTATTTCACTTTCATCAAAGTATGTTATCATATGGAACCCATTGATAATGATTTTTAGATTGGAGGATAATACATATTTCAATAGATAGAAAAAACCTATGACTCACGATTTTTTTTTGGATTGGTGGGTATGTGCTCATGGTATAAACGACAAGAGATTATCGTGTGTAATATCATGATAATAAGCCTTATTTCTTATGATATCCCAAAAAATTATAGTTATACATCTAATTTTTCCTATATTTATGTCATATCATGACAATATTACTTATATTTAAGATTAATATCATAGTATCTTGAGGTTACAATTATATCCTAGGATATGCAATATCATTTTATTGCGACAGTTAATCTATTGAATTTTTTTTAAATTGTGGACCAGGATAAGTATAAAATATAATGGTTAGTGTAAATCATGCATATCACACTATAAAAATGAAATGGTAAAAAAAAATTACAGTTTAGTTGGGTCTTGGAAACCTACTATTACAACACTCAAACATTTACTAGATCCAACATGATAACCATCCTTGTCAGCTCTCAGAAGATTAAGATCTTATTTCTCCTGAGTCAAGGATTTAATTGATGGGTCTTCTATATCTCAACGGTGTGGATATTGTACTATGTATGACCTCACCTCCTTGAGTAAAACTTCTCAAGAGATTACACCTCATGTATATCCCTTATCTATACTATCTAGACATGACATCTTCGCTCATATTGGGAATATAATTATCACCATGATAAAACGTTACCTTGTGTGATTCAAATAACTAGAAAAAATCATTGCATATTTTAAAATGGTTCATTAGCTACCGTAGAATCCACAACATAGTTGGTATTGTAGAAATGGATACCACTAGATTGTAGGATCTTTCCCCAGTCCTTCCATTATTCGAACTGCAATATTAGATAACATTGATCCAAATAAGACTTGTTTGTGTCTCCTGAAAACTAGTATCCTTTCCTCTCTACAAACTAGGTGCCTAACAATTAAACCTTATCAACTACAATAAAATTGTCATGACTGCTTCCCTTTCAGTTCTTATGGGTATAGTTATTTTTTTAATATTATGTATATGTTGTAAATTTCATTTATTTTAAATATCATGGCCTACATTGTTGATCCATCACTGAAGAATATGGAATTTCTACTCACCAAATGAATCTACTCATGTACACATTAATGTATTTATATTAGTATTTATAAAATAATACATCAGTAAAAATTCTCACACGTATTGTTCCATATTGATTTTTTCAATACTGTGTATGTATATGTAAAATTGACTTTGTCTAAGAAACTGTTAGATATACCTCATTATATTCACTTCCCTAGAACTTAGGTTTCAACATTAATTCAATATCTATATTGTTTCAATAATTTTGGTCTTAATATACTATAATTTGAATGGTATTCTTCCATATGATTGCATACATATTTTAATTTTAAAGTTGTGACACTCATATAATCTACTTTGAGTCACATGGAATATATTTTCCCATAGACATTTTATATGATCTAGTTTCACTCTTTAATCCTAATGTGGACTTTGGTAACTTTCACCCCTTATTTTCATTGTATGATGTCCTCATCCTTTCTGGTTGCATCGTATAGAAACCCTTCATGATTCTTTTTCTTCACATCCATTTCTCATTAATATGATCATTGAAATTTTTTATGAAAAGTAATATTCAAATGGATTTATGCATAATGACTTGGAATGGCCAGTCATGCATCATTGGTACCACACATTTACCACCCATGAATCATTTCACTTGAATACCCACAACAATATTCAAAATAATAACCCCCTACACTTTAGTACATGGAATTCATTATTGAATTTCAATTGACCTTGTAAATCTTAGATAATTTCTCTATATTCCTTACTTTTATTATTTATTATTATTAATGAATAATGTATCATTGAACATGGTTCATATAAAACCATAATTTTTGGTTTTAACTTCATGTGATGTTTTTGTCTATAGAACATTTTTCTTCTAAAACTAGTGTGGAACTTGATCCTATGGAAACTATTTGTGCATTTATATCACTGACTAAACCCAATTCAATATTTTACCCACTATCTCAAATAGATATGACTTCCCTTTTATAGAAATGATATTTATCACTTGAATACAATGTTCATATCATATGTATTTATGTAATATCCTAATAAACAATTAGGATAATTACATTACAAGGAATTTTTTTTACATAATTCCATTTTATTTGTATCCAAACATACACATTGCATTTAAACCCATGTTCATATGACATAATGGATTTTGATCATACTATAATTCATATGATTTCCATTTTCCTTGATAGTTGTTATATGGTTAGGGTAAAATGCCTTTATCTATGATACATATCTCGAAATAAATAACTATTTATGTGATGATTATTAATCTCAACATTGATACTCATTTTACTAACATCATGCATCTAATTACTATAATGAAATGTTCATTTATAAACTTCTCCACAATACATTTTATAATAAATTTTACCATGTAATAATCAATAAATATCATCATTATTTGAATCATAGCTCTGGTGTGGATAATGTAATGCATGTTTTGTTATTAATCCATGATACATTGTAATGGATGATGAATTATTTGTCTAGATTTTATCCGGAAAGCCATCCAGAAGAAACTCATATATTTTGACCATGAATATACCATACTTCTCTCTAATTTTCCATTATAAACACTAAATGTAGTCATATGAAGAATATTTACCACTAGATTACCCATGTAATAGTTAACTCTATCTAGCTAAACTAATTCTGAATGAATTATGGTGTACATCTATTTCAAGGGTTTCTTTCCCAATTAATGATTATAAAATTCGACAATATTTAATGTATTTTGATCTAATGAGTTGAAATAACATAATTGGTATATCCTTGGAATCCACCTTTTGATTTATATGACATAGAATTATCATGCCACAACTCGGTATAAAAAGATATAATTTTATATTCATCTAATATTGCCCATGTATCATGTATTCCTGAATTATTTATTGATTATTAAAGACTATAAACAACATTTTTCTTGAAATGGAATAATGTCTCCTTATGTTCATTGGACAAGCGAGATTATTGTTTTGGTGAAACTTTATATATTCATTGGGAAACGTTTTCATGGAAATTAGAAGTTTTTTACTTCTCACCACGAAATTAGGAACCACCAATTATGATATTCATGGAGAGCACACCATAATTATAGTTTCATTTTAAAAAATAAATGGTTTCTGTTTTAACATATGCATATGTGATAGGTATATTTTATTCAATTCCCAATATTTAAATATGAAACATTATATTTTATATTGATAAATTTACATAAAGAAGTAGAGTTAATTTATTCTGAGATTCAGTTCATTATGTTTTATCTTCCATAAATTTACAAAGAAATAAACAATTTAACACCTCTTTTAATGAAGGAAATTGCAATGGTTCCTTTGGTGTGACACTAGCCATTATAATTTTCACATTTTATTTCAACATGTTCACCATAATAATTAATTATAATTGTTTCATTATGTTCCTTTTTACTTGGAAAACCATACCTAAATAAATATAAATCATTAACTCTAAACAACTAGTTTTGTAATCTTAAATTAAACAAGTGTAATTAGTTGAAAAATATTTAAGAATTTTATTTATTTAAATATCAGGGTAGTCCATACATATTTACAAGATACTAGTGTAATATCATCCATTAATATCTCTCATCACTTTCTTCTCGTATTCTCCTTGGAGAAGAGACAAACATGTGATGTCAACTATGCCTTTATGGATGTTCTACAACATTGCATCATACATTGATGATAACATTATAAGATACTGATCATAAGAATAATACATGAGTCTCTTGTAAGTATATTTAAAACCCCACATATTATGGTGGTTTAATAGGTATTTGGGACACCATCCCCTTGAATTTATGACATCATATTATTGTGCGAAATAGCCTATACTACTCATTGGAAACTCGTGTTGGTTTGGAAATTTATTTTTCCCAATATTATCGTAGTGTATTGAAAGTATTAATTATCATTTTCTACATATATAATATATTTCATGTTAGTTATATTATATTTATTACCAAATAATATAGTTATTTATTCATTAATTAACTAAATAATTACATTTCACCCACAATTTTTTTAAATTATAGAAATAGTATATAATAGAGCTAGAATACTCAGTCACTTGATTATTATAGTGGCCTGGATCCTTGAACCAATAATCATAGTTTTTAATGTTTTTGTTACATTCAAGGTAATTAATGAATAAAGTTTTTTATATTATTAATATTTATGAATTATATTTTACCTTAATGGGACTCTATGTTTGATACCATACATAACACACAACAATGAATCTCTCTGAAATCTTACATTTCCCACTAGAATAGGTGATACTGAAAAATAATATATTATTAATATTTTTATTTAATATGGTAGTTATATCCCAGTATTTATAATGAGAGGAATGAATATTGTTAAGTTAATTATGAAAATATGTTTTACCCATGTTTATATAATGACTCATTGGTAACCAAATTAACATGAAATGAATCTAAAATCCAATTGAACATAAAGGATTCATTTTTATGAAAAATTATTCAAATGTGAATAATTTTGTTTATAAATTAATCATATCACTATTGTTGAATTATATTAAAGAAATATAAAATCAATATTATGTTTAAAATTAATCCTTTGTACTTTCTAGACATGATATAAGAACAAATTCAATTTAACTGATAAAAGGAGTTTTTTTATAAAAATGTAGTTTTAATACCTCTTCATGTAGAACCCATTTAAAATCATGGTTTGACACTTTTATAATTTCTACTTTTAACAATAAAATTTCTATTTGGAATAGGGACATTAAAATTTTATTTGGTTGAAATTTTAGTAATTTTTTGATAGAATTCATATTTTAATGAATAGTTAAAAAAATGCACTTTAATTCAAAACTATATTTTTGTTTAATTTATTTATATAGTTATATTATATTTTTAATTGGTTTAAATGTATAATTAAATATTTTTTTAATCGTTTAATACAAATTTGGTCACTGGAATAAATTTCACAATGAAACCAAATATAAAACCTATGTGAACTTGTTAACGTTTTACTTAAAAAACATGTTTTTTATTCCATAAATGAGATTAGTTTTTAATTAATTTTTTCCAATTCTATGTTTTGAATTTGAAAAAATGGATTCCATGTTATGAATCAAAGGTTACAAATTATGTAAATAGGTCCTTGTTATTTTCGGGCATTTTGAATAGTAGATTTAGTAATTATTTTTATTACAATGATTAAAGGTAAATTAGGTATTTAAAGGTAAAATTAATATTACAATAACATAAAAATACACTATCACTTGTCCAAATTTAATATTTTTAGTGTATCATGACCAAGATCATCCTTTCATCAATTTTAGGACAACATGGATTTATTTAATTAATTTATAATATTATATTCAATGATTAGTCATTTATGTTACACTTTTATTTTTAAAAAAGTACGATGTTTTAATATGGAGTTATACATGGGATATCTTAGAAATAAAATATTTCACTGAAGGATATGAATATTACCTACATCATGGTAATTTATATATATTATTTAAGAGTTAAATAATTAAATTAAATTATGAAACAATGATGATGTATTAATAGATATAGTAAAGAAAGAATCAGATAAATGATATTAAAAAATTTAAATAAATATAATATGATATATTTTGGAAAATACATGAATTTTTTGGATTACTATGACATTTTATAATTTATTTAATGTTGTTTTTTTGAGGGAATCTAGTTTTTATGACATTTTAAAAAAGTAGAGTAATGTTTAGTGTCAAAATTGGCATAATTCATTCATTTAAATATAAAATATATTATTAAATGATATAAAATTTATATAAATATAAGACTCAGATAAAAATTCAATATAAATCTAAAAATATAATTAATTACTCATTCATTGGTCGTTTATCAAGATTGGGTAATTATTTTATCCAAAAAAATTTAAATATGCTCATATCATGGTATGATTAAAAACTTTAAAATAAGGGTTATTTCAAAAAGAAAAGGATAAAAAAAATATTGAAAACATTTAAAATATTATTTGGATAATTGAGATTAGTCCAAAAACAATTTTATATTAAAAATAAATGACTTTTGGACAATTTTAAATTTAAATTATATTAATTAAATTTTATTAATAATTCCATGTGATCCTCTTCCCTCTCCTATAAAAAGGAACTCATTGCATTATATTAATCAAAATTTCAAAACCATTTTGTTTAGAAAGGCTCTCCTCAAACCCTTTCTAAAATCCCTTCCCACATTATTTTGGATTTTGATTAGGCATAAAAATCTTCTTAGAGGTGTTAGGTGTTATTAAAGGTGATAATCAAGGTAAGGTTGCTAGACCCACATGGCCCCTCACTCTCCCGGGAGTAGCACTCCCACTTTTCTTGGCGATTTCTAGGGTTCCCTCTACATCCTTCTTCTACCGTGTTTCCTTCTCCTCTTTGCGGTCTCACGTTCTTGGACGGAGATTCAAATCCCGACCCCCATTCCTTCTCCCCGATGCCTTCCCTTTAGATATTTTGACTTTTCCTCCTATGTTCCCTTTTCACCATTTCTACTCTCCTTGAGTCAGGGTTCTCTATGGTTTTTCTGTCTCGCCGGTGCTCGACGGATGGAACCTTTGGTTTCTTTCAAGGCGGTGCTATTCTTCTCATTTGATTTCCTATAGGGTTGTTTCAATTGTCTCGTCGTGAGTGTTTTTTTTCTGGAGACCTTGTCCATTCAAACTTGCTTTGACCTCACATTCCTCTGCACCACTCCAGGTTGGATCTGGAGCGGGGGTGAAAAAGTGGTTTTGGGATATGTAATTTATCTGTCATAGGTTTTTCTAGGTGCCCTCACATCAGATTTCTCTTGTTCGGATTCATATTCTAGTTTATTTGACATCTGGAGACCTCTTCCTTTCAAGTCTCTGCTCTGGTATCAAGTTCTTCTCATTCTCTCCCAGTCGGATATGGAGCACTGGTACCAAAGAAATTTTGGGATGTGGGATTTGGTGGCCGACGATGTTCCTTTCATGACCGGATTTGGTTCTCCTAAGAAGAAGATCTGGTTTCCTTCTTCTTTAACTTTGGTGACATTTGAAGATGGAAATGAAATTGATAATGTTTTTGGTCGGTGTTCCACCCTCATGTTAGTATTAAAGGCTTCTCTATTTATTTTGATGCATGTCTGGTCTCGATGATTTTTGGTGAAGGCTTGCTCTGTGATTCGTTTGATGTTACGGTAGAAGATGACTAGTTGTCTAATGTGTTGGTGTTTTACTGTGGTGAGTATGAACTCTAGAAGTCAGCCATCGATTGGTGGCATTATTGGTTGGAAATGATGATAGCAGGGATAGGACGAATATGGAGATGGTGGGTTTCATGATAATGAAGGTGTAATGGTGTGACTCTGGCTAAAGGACTCCTTGGAATTTGTGTGTGTTTGAAATTTGAACTTTTTTTGGCTTCTTGAATCTGTATACCCCGTAGGATTTGGTTATCGCTCACCCATAAAGCAGTCATTTTAAAATCAAAAAAGAAACTTTTCAGGTCAGGTATAGGAAAGGAAATGTTTTTATTTAAGTGTATCTATATTACTTCTTCTTCCACTAGCGTCAAATCTTCATCACTCATTAAGAAATAATAATATCATTATCCCCAATATTATGATATGTTAATATGTTAATGTCATCAACAAACTCCATTTACACTTCCATTAAATAGGAAATTAATTAATCGTTCTTGTGTACGAGTGAACTGTCACCTCCACGTACTGATTTAATTAATTTTTCATAACCATCTCTCTAGCATGAAATAAAGATGGAATTAAAGTTTTATTATTATTTTAATGACATATTTACCATTATAATTTAATAATATAACAATCACATTCTAACATTTCATGCACATAAAAATTATAACATCATTCATGTTTACGACTGAAATATCACCTCCATGAAGCCATGTGATTCATTTTTAATCCCCACATCATTTGAATCATATATATAAGTATATTTTAATGATTAATATTATATTAACGATGTTTTGATAATTATGTAAAGATAAACTATGTATTACTTTATTTCCATAATAATTGATGAAAAATGGAAAACTTATTCAAGCATATGTACGACCTACAGTCTCCATGATTTTAATGTTATTCATTTTTCATACCATAAATGAATTCTTTGATTTATAAAGTATAATTTTTGTATAAAAATGATTATTTTTTCATGAATGTAATTATGGTGATTGTGTAATTATGAACACGTGGACTATTGAAATTACTCCAAGTTCATTTTCGACTCAAGTATCCAATATCTACTAAATGTCCAATATAAACACAAATGTTATTTTAATTATTATCCTTACTTTATCTATAGTAATTTTATTTAAATTTTTTTGTAAATGTGTTAATAAATCAATAATAATTTTTAAATATTCACAGTGGTGTGGAACACCTTTAACGTTTTACGGAGATAATTATAAAATCCTTTTCTTTATGATATATATTTGCATATTTATATATATGGATATAAAAGGATTATAAGGGAAATTTTATGTCTATAATTTATTTTATACTAAATTTTCAAAAGAAATGATTTTATACAAAGCATTTTAATATCTTTATAAAATTACAAAAAGAATGTTTTTCATTAATATGACGACAATGACTTCTATGCCGCCATAACCATTATTTGATATTTCAATTCCTTTATAAGCATTAATGAATTTCAAAAGGAAAAGATTCCCTTATTCCCCTTTTTGTTATCTTAGCATTGAAAATGTGTTCTTAAATGAAAATGACATTTTCCTATTAAAATGATTTTTATATGGAATTATAATATCTTTTCAAAAGGACTTTATGATGAGTGGGTTTTATTCATGAAATGGTAAATGAGAATTATATGTAACATGTGAGCCAATATAGAATATACAAAGGGTTGTGCAAAATTATATCACACAGGTGAACCCTGAAAATTCATAAACGAATGGTTGATCCCCATTATAACACACAAGTGTGCATGTTATAGCTTATATAAAGGGATGAGCCACATTACAGATCACAGGTGATCCTGATATATATTATATAAAGGGTGATCCACATTATAGATGTCCAATCCATTGGGTAATAATAATATTTGATGTTATCCATATCATTATTCCAATTTAAAAGTGTTTCAAAGGGTTTTATTCATATAATGATCTAAGTCACCTAAAGAGTTTTAATATCCTATAATTAATTTTACTGTTTTTCTTTGAAAAAAAAGTATTAATTTTATTCATTTGAAAATGTTTTGTTTCATCCACTCAATGAACATTAAATTTATGACCATGTATTAACAAGACTAATTATTTTATTTCTTTTTTTATGTCCCATACTGAGGTTTTTATTCTCATCCCTTGTTTTTAAATGTTTTCAGAGGATTTCAGGTAGAATAGAGTCAAGGATGGAATCACAAGTAAGTTATGATGATTAATCATAAAAAAACAATGTTTATTTTTAAATTTTTTTGTATTATGGAAGAAATGGATACTGTTGGAAGTCTCTACATAATATTTATATGGTTTTGTTTTGTAATATTGAAGGAATAATTCTATAATTATCTAAACATGAAAATATCTTCAATGTGAATTATTTCCTTGACTCAAGACTATATAATGTTTTCAGTTAGGGCCTTATTATTGGTAATAGAGGTTGTTTTAAATAACATTATAGGTTAGGATGGTGATAATTTATTTCTTTTAGAGGATTTTACATTATGGTTAAGCTAAAATGATGTACTGTTTTAATATTACCACATTCCTTCATTTAAACTATGTCTATTAATAATGGTTTTCCATAGAGGAAATATGAAATCTATAATGGGAAGGCATCGAGTGGAAAAAAGACTGTTCAGATCAACATCATGAGGTAGTCAAAATCATTACTAACTAGTTTGTTGTAGTGATGGCATAGTTGACCTAGGATATAAATGGTAGAGGTATCCATGAACAAGATCATCCAAATAAACCATAGAAGAATAATGTAGTAGTTGATCATTTTATGAGGCATCATCCCCTATAATTCAATGGATCATATGAACTAGTGGTAGCAGATGTATGGATCAATACCATGGGGAAGATATTTGAAGTCAAATGATGATCAAAACATCAAAAGTTAACTCCTTCCATATATGATATTAAAGGTGAAGATGAATAATGATGGTCATTGGATAATAATACTACCTAGAAAAATGATCTCAATTCCCTGGAATGGGATGAATTTAAGAATATTTTCATTTAAAAATGTTTACATAAGGTTTTTCTTCTTATCGTAAGGAAAAAATTATTAGAATTTAGAAAAAAGGTTGAAGATTTAGTTGTTTCATATAAAGATAACTTAAAAATATTTCCTAGGTTTGATTCAAATTTATTCAAGACATTGATAGTAAAATTAATAGATACTCAGGATCGAAACTAGGGATACCATGTTACCCGACATCCCAAGAATTTTTGAATTATGAAAAAGTGATTGTTTTTTATGGTAATGTTGAAATGGAGATTTCCGACTCTTACGTACCATAATATGATAAGAGAAATAAATAGACAGTGTGGAAGGAAATGGAGATACAACAAACTATGAATTATGGAGGTAATCCTAAAACATCTCCCAGGTGTGGAAATATACATTTTCAGTAAATTTTTTCAGGATCTGTAAAATGTTACTGGTATGGTATGTTTGTTCAGAAGCAGAGTGACTACAAGTAAAAGGGTCATAAATAGTAAAATAATGAGATAATAGATAGCCAGTCTACACTAAGATACATCATCTACAACGATTTGGGACCAAATATAACTAATTGACCAAAGGTAATTACCCAAGGATGATGTCATTATGATCCAAAAAAAAGGTTCGGTAAAATCATATGTAGCTACTGTAGTTGATGTTGAGACATCTTGTGAAGTGATGGAAGCTCCTGAGAGCCCTTTATAATTCAAAGGATAAGCATATATTTGAGGTTTTAGAAACACCTTTTGAAATATTATGGGAATTCATAACAAGTTATTAAGGACCCTTTTGGGATATTGTTTTAGGGTTTATGTTTATGTAGGTCTTTTGTTTAATGAGGAATTATGCCATTACATTTGGAACTAACTTTTATGACATTTATATCCTTTATGGTTTCTATGATCTTTGATTCTTATGGTTATTCTTAAGTATGTAAATTATAATCCATGGAATATTATGAGTAAGAAATCATTCTTATAAAATATAAATACATCAAGTAAGTATGTTTCTTTATGTTATTATTCTATGATTTAAATTAATTCCTCAATTATATCTAAAAGATCTTAAAACAAAAACATATTCCATTTACTTTTTTCAATGGTATTTTGACTGATCACATATTTATGGTTTTGTAATGGATAACATTCTAATTACTAGGTTCTCTATCACTCATTATTTGTCATTAAAAGTTAGCTTTATCATCTACGTCCATGTTTTCATACATGGAACCGAAGTATATGATATCTTGGGTGACCGTTGTGCTTAAAATTCTTTATTTTAACGTATATTATTTATTGAAACTTTTTCTGATATAGAATTTCAATTAATTAATTTTCAAATGTAAAACATTAGTTACAAGGACCAAATTTAATGTTACGAGGACACAATTTCTAAATGGTGGAAGGATGTAACATTCTAGGTAATTTTAAAATAACAATTTTTCATATTAATTAATATTTATGAATTACATTTTACCTAAATTGTACTCTATTTTTTATTACACACCTAACACACAATAATGGTTTCTCTAATATATTACATTCCACAGAATACCGAGTTATACCAAAAAATAATATATTAATATTATTATTTAATATAGTAGTTATCACCTAGCTATTATAATGTAGGGAATGAAAAATGATAATAGAATTATGAAAATACTATTTACACATGTTAATATAATCATTAATTTGTTACCAAATTAACATGAAATGAAACAAAAAACTAATTGAATATAAAGCATGTTGTTTTATGAAAAATAGTTTAAATGTGAAAAATTGTGTTTAAAAAACCAAATCAGCATTTTTATATTATATTAAAGAAATATAACTTCCATATAATTTTTAAAATTCAACTTATTTAATTTCAATAAATTTTATATTAAATAATTCATTTTAAGGATAAAAGGATTATTTTTCTAAAAATGTAGTTTTAATGCCTTTTGATGGAGAATCCATTTTAAATCAATATTTTTACACTTTTATAAGTAATATTTTAAAAAATAAAATCATTATTCCAATGATGGATATGAAAATATACTTTGGTATAAAATTTGGTTTTTTTACATAAAATTCAAATTTTAAAGAATATTGAAAAATAATGAATTTTAATTCAATGCAGACTTTTGGTATAATTTATTTATATAGTTATATTATCCTTAAAATTTATTTTGAATAATAATTAAATATTATTTTATTATTTAATACAATTTTGATCATTGGAATTAATTTCACAATGAAATTGAATATAAAAATATTTAAACTTTTAACGTTTTACTTAAAAAAATGCATTTTCTTATTTTGTCAATGAGATTAAGGTTTAATTAATTTCTACCGATTAAGTGTTTTGTATTTAGTAAAATTGATTAAAAATTTGGAATAATAAGGTCCAAATTATGTAAACATGATACTTTTACTTTTGGACACAATGAATAGTAACTTTAATAATTTTTTTAATACAACGGTTAATGATAAATCGAGTAACTAAACGAAAAAATAATAATATAATAATATAATACTACCCTAAATATTGTTCTAATTTAATTAAATGAGTTTATTTTGAACATTATAATCTTTGTGTCAATTTATTGACCACATGTTTCCACATGGATTACATTAATGCATTTATAATAATATATTCAATGAATAGTCTTTTTTGTTAAACTTTTCTTTTTTAAAAAGTACTATATTTTAATATGTAGTTATAAAGGGTATCTCTTTGAATAAAAAAATTATATGGAAATATAAAAAATTTACCCCAATATGGTAATTTATTTATAATTATTAGGAATATTACTATTAAATTTTATTATCACACAAAGATGACGTAGTGATAGATTTATTAACGAAAAAAATCAGATTATTGATATTAATAATATTAAATAAATATAATTTCAATGATTTTAGGCCGTCCATGAATTTTTTGGATGATTGTGAAATTTTATTATTGAGTTAACGTAGTTTTTTATGGAATCATGTTATGATATTTTAAAAAATACATGTAATGAATAGTGTAAAAATTAACAAAATTCATACTTCAAAATATAAAATATTTAATTAAATGATATAAAATTTATAAAAATCTATCATTAATCTAAAAAGTTTATATATCTCTATAAATTTAATCAATGGCTCATTAATTGGTCTTTTGAAAATATTTGGTAATTTATTTAACTAGTGAAGTATAAATAACATGATATCACTATAAGATTAAAAGGGGTAAAATAAGTGTTAAAAAATTGGATAAGAATTAAAAAAATAAAAAAAACATTTATAATTTTAATTCGATGATTTATATTCAACAAAAAATTGTCTTAAATTCTAAATAAAGTTTTTTGGGACCATTTAGAATCAAAATTTAATTTATATTAATTTAATACTTTTAATAATTCAATATGTTTTCCTTCCCTCTCCTATAATATAGAACAAATTCCTCTCTATTAATTACTAATTAAATACAATTCCATTCATCCATTCTCTTCCAAACCACCTAAATAAAATCCCTCCAAAAATAAATAAGGCATTATATTAGGTAGAACTCCCTTCTTTGATGTGTTAAGGTGCTAAGAAATGGGATCACCCAAAGGAAATATAATGTTTTTAATTAGGTGTTTCTATTTTATTTCTTCTTCCACTACCTTAAAATAATATTAAGCCATGTAGAAATTATAAATATATTAACATCAATATTCATAGATACTATTAGGTTAATATCATCACATAAATACATCTCCACTTCCATAAAATGGGGATGGAGTTAATTGCTCATTCATACGTGTGTGCAATCACTTCCGCGAACCGATCTAATTTGTTTTCCATAATCGTCTCTCAAGACTATTATCAATGATGGAATTAATTTTTTTTTATATTTTTAATAAATATTTATCATTATAATAGAGTAATATTTCAATTACTTTATTAATTTTCATGCATATAAAAATGATAACATCGTTCGTTCGTACGTGTGAACTATCATGTCCCCAAAGCGATCTGATTTGTTATTAATCACCACATAACTTGGATAATATATATAGTATATTTAAATTATTAATATGATATTTATTATCTGATGATAATTATATAAAGATAAAATAATTCTTACCTCATTTCCATAATGGTCAATTAATTATGGAAACGTTACTCATGCGTACATACGACCTACCATATGCATGATTATAAGGTTGTCCAATTTATAATACCATATATGAATGAACAAATTTAAAACTTTTAATATATGAATAAAACTTATTATTATGTTTTTAATTAAATTATAGAGATGATGGATATATGATCACATGGACTATTAAAATCAAGCCATGTTCATTTTCAACTCACGTACCGAATATCGATTATACGCGTGATGTGAACTTAAATGATTATTTAATTATTATAACATGGTAATAACTAATATTAAATGAATAATAATGTTCAAAAAGTTTCTCAATAACGTATAAATTAACCTATTTTTATCATTCATGAATATAATGATTGTATGTGATGATTCAGACTCACATTCAGATACTTCATCACAATCTCCTTTCATTGAGACATTTCTTTATAATATTCACCATAATTATTTTATAAGGTTTATATAAAAACACTAAGACATTTATTATTTATATTTTATCTATAATAATGTTATTTATCATTTGGTAATGGTATTAATTCATGGAGAATATTATTTAAATGTTCAAAGTGGTATGAGACACCTTGACCGTGTAAAGATTTAATTAACAAATCCATTTCATCAAGATATTAATTTAAATATTTATTTATATTGATATAATATGAAATAGTGGTAATTTTATGTCTACCTAGAATTTCATTAAATGTTTTCAAAAGGAATATTTCTATATGATGTGTGTTAATTTCATTACACAATGAAAAGATAATTTTTTTCTTATATACAACGATAATGAATTCTCCACCACTATAACTATTATTTGATATTTGGCTTCCTATATAAGTCATAATGTATTTTAAAGGAAAAATAATACCTTATTACACTTTTCATGGTATTTTGGTATTGAAAATGGGTTCTTAAATGAAAATGGAATTTTTATTTGGAGATTTTTTCAGATGGTATTAAGAGATATTTTCAAAAGGGCTTTATGATGAACATGTGTTATTCATGATATGGTAATTGAGAAATAGATGAAATGGTTGAGCCTGATATATCTTATACGAAGGGATTAACACCATTATAGCTTATATGTTAGATCTACATAGCTTATACGTAGTGGTGAGCCCCATCACAGCTCACATGTTAGCCCATTTTAGCATATATGACGGGGTGAGTCCCATTATAGATCATTGGTGATAACGTAATAGCTTATATGTAGGGAGATCCCCATTATAGATCTTCATTTCAGTAGGTAATAATAATATTGGAAGTCAAACATTTGGTTATTCCAATGAAAAGGTGTTTAAATGGGTTTTATGTATATGATTCCCTAAGTAAACTAAATGAGTTTTAATTTTTTGCTATTGGTTTTAATGTTTCTTCTAAGAAATATGTAACACTGTTATTTGTGTGAAATGTTTTATTTTATCCACTGACAAAACTTCAAATGAGTTACCATGTTTTAACTAGTCTATTGGTTTTCATTCGCTTTTATGTTCTCATGCCATGTTTTTAAATGTATTCACAATATTTAAGGGATAATATATTCAAGGATGGAATCTAGGAAAAGTTATTGTTGGTAAAAAATCCCTCAAGGTAACGTTACATCATTTTTGGGTTGTTTTTTTCTTGTTGAAAATGAAGGTTTCCATGGTAAATTGTCGAGTTCCAGAGAATTTTTTTCCAATCCATGTTGACAAAGAACCATGATCAAGAAATAGATGATCTGGAGGTGGTAAAAAAGAATAGATACAAGGTGGAGTCATTTTCCAGTAGTTGCCAAATTTTTGGGGTCCAAAATTTGGGATTTTGTGAGCATCACAGGAAGTGGATTTCCTTGAATATCTTATAAAAATATGAAAATGGCAAGATATTCACAAATATGCGATTCATTAAGTATATTTCATGAAGATATGAAGAATGATGGCGGGGTTCTTCATGATTACGATGAGCTTTGCCAATGGAAGAAGAGAAGAACTTTGCAAGAGAGCATTGCTGCAGTGAAGAGCATTGTGAGTGGAGAATCGCGGCGGTGCAAGGGATTTGATAGAATGCTTCGCGATTATGACAAGCCTTGAAAATCCATAAAATAGAAATGGTTCTTCATGAAACAGAGTGACTTTTAGCGCGAATTTTGGAGCTTTACAATTTAGGCTAACCTAGCGATGACTTCAGGCTCGAGTCGATGGAATTGCCTAAAAATAGGCCTCGACCCCTCGAGAGAAGAAGATAGTTCTTTTGTAAAAAAATTTGTAGCTATCAAATCACAAAGGAGATTTGAAGAGGCATTGTGCCTTACAAAAATAAGGATCTTTGCAGTGGCTAATCTAGCTCTGCGATAGAGGTGTGTTCCATGTTGGCTTAGTGAGCTTCTTTAAAGAAGTTGCTTTGCGATGGCTTGAGATCAGCAAATCAGTGTGCTTTGCATAGCATTTAGATCTACAAAGGGGTGTGATATGGGAAGACAAAGGTACTTTACAAAGTCTTGTTTGAGCTTTGCGAATTTGGGAGTTTTAAGAAGTAAGATCCTTTGTCAAGGTATTTCTGAAGGTTGTTGCTCTATGATCAGTGGAATGGGGGTGTTCATCAGTGGATAAAATTTAGATTTCAACATATCATCTACATATAGTTAAGTATTCACTCATTACAAATAATGAACTTACCTACGTGTCCATAAACTGTGAGTGTATCCCTTCCAAGAGAAGTGAGTGAAGGAAGAAGAAGAGGCTATCCTTTCTACCGAAAATGGCCGAGTGAGAGAGAAACAAGGAGTGACCCTTAGGGAAGTAGTGATCTGATCCTTAACGTTGTAAAGGCAGTGAGCTTGGACATAGTAGTGATCTAGCCCGAACATTATTGGAAGTGTGCTTTAGTGGATTTGGTATTGCGGCACATCGTCATTGTATGCTCCTTGGACATAGCCCGGTGAGGGTGAACCAAGTAAAAATCTATGTGTCCACCTGCTTTCTTCCTGATAATGCATTCAAAGCATCATCATCAAATAAATAAGAAAATAAGTGATCATCATAAATACACAAGTGCAAACAATGTGACCCTTATAATTAAGAGGTTGAGATCTATTGGGCTACAAGAATTTAGAAAAGAATATCTATACCCTGATTTACCCCCTCAGGGTATATAGTCTACTTTTGGACCTAAAATTGGGTATCAATGGGATATGTTACTCTAATAATAATTGTTTTATTTGTCTTGGTTCGATCGATTTTTGATTTTAAATATTCAGTATTCTATTTTATTGGTGTTCCATGGAAAAGGGACGTACTTCAAAGAAGAAGCAGAAGTCCGGTGGAATTCATCGGTGTAGAAGTGTCTAAAAAAAGTGTCATTCAATTAATGGAGTCAAACATCTTGATGAAGGAAGGCTTGGATGAATCAGATCGGTAAATGATATATTGGCTTAATAATAATGTAGGAACAAGTTAAGTACCTGATATTCCAAGTGATGTTGGAACCGTGGAAGATGAAGAAACTTCTAGAAGTCAAAAAGTTATAGTTTTCCATGAGACAAAGGAATTGGATCAGAAATTTTATAAAGAAATTAAATGTAATTATATCCAGATCTTGGTACTAGAAATTGAGGTCAACAAGACATGAAGATTAAATCCAAATATTATTGATGTGGCTACTGATCTGAGGGAGAAGAATGATTCCCAAGGTGAAGAACTGCAAAAGCTGTCTATAAAGAGGAAAAAACAAAGATGATTTTAAGGGAATGAATCTGAACTCAGATGAAATTCAGAATTTAAAAGCCATAAATGATGATCCTGATACACAGCTACATGAACTAGTTCATAAGAATCATAGGCTACAACAAGATAATGATTTTTGTTCTAATTATTTTGCTCATGAAATTGAATGTAAAGGTGCAAAGTGACATGGTACATAAGCTACACGTGAATCAGAAAACGAGATGAGTATAGGGATGATTCTCAAGAGAGAACTTGATGCCCAACTTTAATCAAGGGATATGTAGATTCAAAAGTTGTATGAAGAGATAAAATCAGTAATGAAAAATGTTGAGAAATATAATGCTATAGAAAATTATAAAATGAAGGATGCCTTGCACATAAAATTTGATTATCCATCAGTAGGATATGATGAAATGAAAAGAAAATATTATATTTTTGAAGAGAAACAATAAAATATTTTTTCTACTCAAAGACCATAATATTTGAGAAAATATGGTATTGGATTTGATAAATCCCCTCCCATTTATTGTTGTAATAGACACTTGAACAGTTCCAGAAATAAATCAAATCTTGCAGATTTTAAAGACATAAAAAAAATATTTTACATAAAATAATGATATCATGTGCTATTTTTGTGGGATTTAGGGTCATACATCATGATTTTGGTTAGTGTATTAAGAATACATCTAATGCTATGAAGATAGAAAAATTTCTAAATATTAGAATAAATAGAAGAGGCAAGAGAAATATAAAAGAAGAGTCACTTAAAAGAAATTATTTATGAAGATATTCTATTGTGGAAGAATGGGAAACACCATGAGAATGTTCTAGGAATACCAGGAGATTAATTTCATAAAAATAACGCAAGTAGAATCAATATCTCATTTGAGAAATGATGAAATGAGGTTTGTATTTAATGGAATTTGTTTCATATGTTTTGATCATGGGAATTTGGCTAGACAGTGGTTCATGAATGAAGAGGGAAAGGAAAAGGAACATAGAAGGAGATCCCCAGCACATGAAGTATTCAACATAAAAGCCTATACTAGAGTACAACATGGTAATCTGAAAATAGTATTACAGACTCAGGGAAATCACAAGGTGATCAATGAAATGTGTATCAATCACCTCCTATATTGGAGTCCTAATATCTCTCTAAAAAATAATGTGAATATACCTGGAATAACAAGGGAAGATTCCTCTAATGGAGGAATAAGAAACATAATATGGCTAGTGGAGAGATTCTTGCTAGGATAAAGAGGCTTGAGAAATGGATTTCTTGTGGAACCTCATAGAATGATATTCTTACTAGTTGGTATAAACCCCAAATTGTGAAGAAGGCCAAACCCACAGAACCTAAATATCAAAAAAAAAGACAAAGAATGTGGGTAAATAATGCCTAGTCATATGGCCAAAACAGTTGAAGTTGGCTAGGAAGTTGGAGCAGGCAAGGTATGAGTGCAACACTTTGAAAGATATAATCAAAAGGTTGACCCATCAGGATCAGACTTAATCCACTTCTTAATGATTCCAGAAGAACTCATCTCCCTATGTGTATAAATGCTATTAAATGATGTTAATTTATTTTATGTTTATAGGGAGATACGATCCAAGGGGAAGTGGCATCAAAAGATACAAAGTAGTGATGTGATGTTATCCATAATGTCATCTGATTCAAATCAGTTAACAAAGTTGAAGAAGTAATATAGAAGAATTCCATGACAGGTGATAATGTTATATGGCTGCATGAGACAGGTGAATGTAATTGAGCCCAATAGATAGTGATTAGGTTATTAACATTATCTATTTTATCTTACACCATATTTGACTCAGTAGGCTTATAGGTTTTGGGTATGGATCATTTCAAAGAGTTTAATTTACCCAAGGAATATCTCATTGATATAATTGAGCTGGAGTTGTTTCTCAAATGAGTAGTCCCATGCGAAGAAATGATGTAGAAGAATGTTTTGGGGTCTAAACAGTGGGATCAATAAAAGAACGAGTTGTACATTAAAGGGGGGATCTCTATCTCCTAATCAGATGTTGGATCTCAATGGCCCAATTGTGGGAGATGTAGAGAAATTCATGTATTTTATGATTATCTATTTATCTCTAACAATATGGTATCAACTAACTGTTTTCAAGATTCTAGGATTCTGTGAGCGAATGGAGACAATGCTTCAACATGAGGCTTCGAAAGTTGTTAAAAGTAATGATATCATTTTAGTAGAGAAGGAATATATTATTTAATAGAATAAGGGACATGTTTTTTTGGTAAAAAAGATAAGGTGAGAAACAAAGGGTGAGAAATTTTTTAAAGTGATGATTCAGAAGAAGACACTGATGATGAGCATGAGGATGTAAAATTTGTATCTTCACAGAATCCAAGGACCAAAAATTTACCGAAATAATATAATTGGTGATCGGACTACTGCAGTTCAAACAAGAAGAATGAAATAACTACATAAGACATCATTCGTATATCAGGTAGAGCCTAAATTCTTTTTTGATAGAGCTGATGATGGAAAATGGATTCATGCTACGAATGAAGCGCTATATCAAAAAGATATGAATTAGATGTGGGAGATTGTTTAATGGTCAGTAGATAGGAATGTCATTGAGAATAAATGGTTTTATCACAACAAGATGAATAATGATGAAACAATGATTCAAAACAAATCACGAACAGCGTGAAAAGGATATTCCCTGATAGAGGCAATAGATATTGATGAGTCATTTGCACCTGTTGCAAGGATGTAGATAATCAGATTAATCCTAGCCATTTAGGTGCAACGAAAGTTTAAAGTGTTCCATATGGATGTCAAATCTGTATTCTTAAATGGGGTTCTAGATAAAGAAGTGTATATCGAGAAACCATATGGTTATTACCATTCATGAGGACGAGAACAATGTTTTTCGACTAAAGTAGGCATTATAAGGGCTGAAACAAGCACCAAGATCATAGTACTCAATGCTTGATCAGTATTTGAGGAAGCTTGTTTTCCAGCATGGTGGAGTTGATTAAAATATATATTTCAAAAACAAGAGTAATCAAAGGATGACAGTGCTGGTTTATGTCAATTACATAATATTTTATGGATCAGATGATGCTCAGTGATGACTATTTTTCAAAATCCTGAAATGTGAGTTTGAAATATCCATGATTGGAGAGTTGAATTTTTTTTCATGATTTACTTGTGTCACAAGGAAGGAATAAAACATTAATTTCTCAATAGAAATATTACAAGGTGGTCATGAGAAGATTTGGAATTAAAATTTCCAAGGAGATGAAGACTATGGTTGCTGCCCAGATGAAATTATCAAAATATGATAATGGCATGGCAGTTAATATCAAAAAATACAGAGATATTTTTGGGAGTTTACTACACCTGACATGACGAGACCAAATATTTTTTTTCTCCACATTCCAAGAAGCAAGATATCACAACAATCCCAAGGAAATCCACAGGCTTGTAGTGAAAATAATACTTCGGTATATCGAAGGAACTATGGATTTTGTTTTGATGTATAACGGAAAATTACAGCAAGAGCTGTTGGGATATACAGATGAAAATTGTGCCGGTTCAGTAGATGAAAGGAAATCAATATCCGGAATTGGTTTCTATCATGGTGGATTTTTTATTTCTTGGATAATCTTGAATCAAGATTTCATTTCATTGAGCATCACAGAAGCTGAGTATTTTGTGGCCAGTGAAGCATGCACACAATTATTTTTGAGGAAGTAACACCTTGATGATATGGGAGTTGAAGTGAAGTATTCAATCAAAATAAAATTCAATAAGTAAAGTAATATAAATCCCAGTTAAAATCACATCCATCATTGATTGAAAAATCGAATTGAGATGAAGTGTCATTTTATGAAGGAGAAGGTTGAGCAGGGAGTCATGACGTTAGAGTGTGTGCCTACATAACTACAAGTTGTAGAAATTTTGGCAAAGGAATTACCCAAGGAAGATTTTGATAGGCATTGACTGGCTCTTGAAGTCCATCCGACTCCCCACACTTGAAAAAGTGTGGCTTTGAATCCCCTCTCCCTGAGGTATGGTGTGTTTTTCTCTAAAATGCTAATCTGTGTTCTTTCCAATGATTCAGACCACAAAATCGATGACATTTTGGTTCATTGAAAAAGGGGGAGAAATAGTGACTCCTAAAGGGGGAGAAGCTATGGCTAAGAGAGGAAGAAAAATACAATGTCAAAGACACAAGGAGAAGCTGAAAGATGGAGTAGCGAGATAGGAGGAGCAATGGGATAGGGTGATATTTTTTAACCTGATGTTTCTTGAAGTGATCGATCAAAGAATCGATATCATGAGAGATAAGGTTTATGAGGAATGCTATTTTTTGGTATTATTATGGTATCAACAGTTGGTGTCAAAAATGAAGTGATTCATTGACAAAATTTTCATAATACTCTTATTTATCATGTTGATCATTGCTCATGTGGGCATAGAGTATGTGGTGAGTGAATCTTTGATCGCTATCTGAATCACAAGATAAGAATGGTGGTAGATGACAGATGAAGCATTAATGAGGTATATAAGTATATATAATTTTTTCTGGGAAGAGTTTTCAACAGACTCAAAGGGGGAGATTGTCGGGAAAAATCCATCAATATAACATTGCAACATTTTTGGTTTGGTTTTTTTTGTTGAAAATACTAGTTTCCATGGTGAATTGTCGATTTCTAGAGTTGTTTTTGACAATGGATGTTGAAAAAGAACTGTGAAGAAAAATAGATGATCTGGAGGTGGTACAAAATAACAGATACAAGAAATATTTGTATCTCTTGAATCACAAAAGTTGTTCGCGGAGGAAGTGTGACTCACGAAAAGGAGTTTCATGGAAGCTAATCTAGCTTCATGTAAGATGTTTGTTCTTTTTTGGCTTAAGAATCAAAAGGGAAGTAACTTTTTGATGTCTAGAGCTTCGCAAAACTATGTTCTCTGGGAAGCAGTGTGCTTTGTGAAGGCGTGTGCTTTCAAAAGAGTACAGGACTCCACAAATGCTTCTTTGAGGTTTATGAAATTGGGAGCTTTAGGAAGTAGGGAACTTTGCGAGGGTTTTTCCAAATGTTGTTTCCTAGTGATCATTGGAAAAGGGGTATTCATCAGTGGATGAAATTTTGAATTTAACATAGCATCTATATATAATGAAGGATGCACTCATTAGAGATAATGACTGTACCTAAAATTCCACAAACTGTGAGTGGATCCGTTCAAAGAGCAGTGAGTGAATGAAGAGGAAGAAGTCTATCCTATCTACTAGCGGTGAGCCAGTGAGACAGAAACATGGAGTGACCCTTGGTAAATTAGTGAGATGACCTTAAACATTGTAATGGAATTAATCCTGGGCATAAAAGTGATTTTCCTGAACATTATTGGCAGTGAAATTTTGTAGATTTAGTACAATAACACATCATCATTGTATGTTCCATGGACGTATCCTAGTGAGGGTGAACCAAAGTAAAAATCTCTATGTATTTCTAATTTATTCTCTGCATTTCACTAAAAGCATCCTAAGCAGATAAAGAAGCAAAGAAGTGATCATCATAAATAGACAAGTGAAAACAATGTGACACTTATAATTAAGAGGTCATAATCTAGTGGGGACTGAAGAATTTATAAAATGGTATCCATACCCTAATTCACCCCCATCTTATGGTATATAGGCCCCTTTTGGACATAACAGTTATGATGATAAAAAAACATGTTTATTTATAAATGTTTTTGTGTTATGGAAGAAATGGATACTATTGGAAGTGTAAACATTGTATTTTTATGTTTTTTAATAGTTATAGACAAATTATCTAAAGCTCTAAACCTAAAATGGTCATCAATGTGAATTCATAAAATAACTAAAAAGAATTCCATGTTTAAGGGTGGGGCTGTATTTTTTATCTATGCCACTACATGGAGAGTTCAAGGTAGGAATTTGACTGCCCAACCACATTAACACGCGACTCCTTTTTCTTTTTAATGATGTCCGAGATTCTAAAATAATTATTCATATTTAATCAATAGTTACCTATAAATTTATATAAATCCATATTTGAAAAATTCTTTTCTTCCAAATTCAGTTAATTTAACCCATTACTCTCATAATATTTCCCCTGTAGTAAGAGGAACCCTCAAATTTATCCAATGAGCACCATGAACATGAGGTTTTGAACAAATCTAAATGATGGAAGGTTTCTTCAACATAATATTTCATTGAGGTGTTTTTATATTTTTTTATCACAACCAAATTAGTATTTTTATGTTAATCTTTTTAATTCTATGTTTTACCTCTCAAAACATAACATTAATAGAGAAACATTCATTACGTCATTTTCAGTTTTTCTTGTTTACTATTTTATGTGTTTCCTATTATCATGAAAATTGATGAAATTATTAAAAAAAACGAAAAATGGAAATTAATAATTGAGTGGTAATCTGAATCTATTGTGGGTTGATCCAAATAGACTTAATTGATCAACCATGACCATGGGGTTCATACCCCAGTCTTGGATTGACTCATGATGCAGTTGTCCCCCTTCCATTGTGACCACTTCAAATACGAATCTGTTCATGCCTTAGTGTTGTCTGTGTCTTACACTGGTATTGTGAAAAGCTAATGTGTACTCATGTCCAGGGTTGGGGGACTAGATGTTTAATATAAAATTGATACATTTGGACAAATAGACCCTCATAAAAATTGACTGAAATTGATATGGTTCATAAACTATAAAATATAATTAAAATCATCGCACATAATTGATTAATTAATTAATTAAGAAAACATATACATACCCATTTTTTGAAATGCTCAAGAAAAGTTACTAAGAAAAATAAATGTGAGATAAAAACTAAAATTCAATAATTAGAAGCATGAATGTATTTAATTAAATTAAATTAATTAATTTAATTCAAACAATATATTTATATTTAGTCTTGCAATTAATTTAAATTTAATTCAAAAAATTGTATTTATTTTTACTTGGATATTAAAAATAATATTTTTAACAAAAAAATAATTTTATTTAATATAATTTTGTTATGATATTAAATTAATTAATTAAATTAATTATTATTATATTAATCCATCTCGGGCACCAAAACCCCATCTAGTTCCTATTGGGGTTGGGCTGAAACATTTTTGGCCCATACCAGGTTGTGCATACCTAATACATGGGTTTTCATGGCCTGGTTGGCCCATCTAGAACCATATCAGGTTGGAAAGATCCACCCAGGAATAATACAGGGCAAATCGAGTCTAATAAAACTGTGGAAGGTTCCTTTCACCATTGGTGGTTAGAGTGGGAGATCAGTCATACAGAGGGATCGTTCATTAGGGGAGTCCATGGTAGCCAATAATGTTGATATTGACACTGGTGTTGTATAGGTTGACATGGATAAGGGATAAAGTGACTTGCAGTGCTCTCAAGGGTGGATTTTGGTTTGTCCATAAGAAGGTTGGTGTTGGTGACCTACCAAGGTACTAATATAGTGGTGGTAGAGAATCTGATTGAGGATAACAAGGGCATATTATGGTGGAGGCTTCATATATTTGTTTTGGTGGGAGGTTATACTAAAAGAGTGGTCATGGGTGCATGGGTCGGAGGAGATCCTGCTGCAGGAAATGCAGATTAGGTTTGAAAGGGCGAGTGGTCGCAGGGCTGGCTAGAGGAGGAACCCTCTGGTTCTCTCTGGTGATGCAGCAACAGTGCTATAACTAACGAGCACTAATGTTTATACTCAGGAGATATCTTGAGGGAGTTTTTAACCTAGGGTTCTATTATTAGGTGTTGACCAATGGGGTGTGACCATGGGGTATTCATCTGGGGATCAATATAAATGGATGTTGGTAACCGCCCAGGAGGAATTGGATGTGATATTTGAGTCAACTAGTGAGGAAGGAGGAACTATGCTTCTATATAGAGGGAGAGATCGATTTTTAAAAAAGGAATAATAATTCTAACAATAATTTTTTTAATAAAATCTCTCTTTGAATTATGTTAGGTAATCAAAGGAGGAAAAGAATTCATTATCATTTTCTTAATTAAAAGAGTCATGTAATCCCATTAGTCATTCAATAAAATCATGAAAATAATGAGACTAATTAAAATAATAAAACACTTCAGTTTATTATTCTCCCATAAGAAACATATCTAGGCCAGTAAAGTTTGTTTCATACATCCCTTGCAAGAACACACATAATAATTAGAAAACAAAAATTGATTGCTTTAAAATTTAATAGCAATAAAAAAACCAATTTTGGTCCTTAATTATTTTTTTGGATGGTTCTGAAATGGGTTTCTGAACTCAAATAATATCACTATTTGGTGTGTTGGGTCCAACTTAAAACACTATACTTAATTTAATGGAAAATAATTTTTTTAATGGCTTATTAAATTTACACACTCCCTGAAAGGATATTTGGAGATGGAGGAAAATGATAAGGAGAACGCGGAGAAAGCCTCAATCCCCAATGAGGGTCGGGTGGACCTTTCTCATCCAAGAGGTCTGAATCTCCTCAGCTACGATTCTCAGCCCCAATAAGCCCCGCAGATTTCGAATGTCATGATGAAGGTACAGAAACTTGAAGAGCAGTTAGGCGACTTCTCATACTCGGGAATTCCTATAGGATCCTTCGTTTTCCTAGAAAAACGAATTTCTCAACGCATTGTTAGAAAGGGAAATACATCGCATGTCTCAGCTTCAGATGGAGCGATTTTGAAATAGTTAGAGCTTTGCAAGAATTCTTTTATCTCTCGAATCTCATTATCTAAAGGTATGCAACCTTGGAAAATTTCCGATCTTGTTTCTCATTTAGCTTTTAATTGGGGATTTAATGAATTCAAGTGTGTTTCTCTTGGGAGAGGATTTTTCCACTTGATATTTCCCTCTACTGACTTGAAGGGAAGAGCTTGGAGTTTTGGGTCTGTCAATCATAAGCCTGGAACTCTTAGGAATTATGAATGGAATCCTAATTTTAGTCTCTAGGATTTTAAAGATACATTTTCCCATGTATGGATTAGGATTTATGGCTTAAATTAGGTATTTTGGCATTCTGAAATCTTATATGACATTGATTATGTGATAAGAATTCCAATCTGAATGGATTTGGATACTGAAAAAACTAGTTATGGACACTTTTCTAGAATATTAGTTGAAATTGATCTAGGTTCTGCTCTGATTGATAAGGTGGTATTATCTACCTCTCAAGATGAAATCAATCTAAGAATTGTGTACGAAAAAATGCCTCTGTATTGTGATGTGTGTTGTATTATTGGACACTCTAGATCTAACTATTGTTCAAAAATTATTTGTACTAGATGTATGCTGAAAGGGGATGAGGAGACTCACTGCAGAAGGAAGGAGATCAGCAAACCATCCCAAGAGACTGTTGTGCAATCTATGAAGCAAGATAGGAATGAGATTACTCAGAAGTCTTTGAGCAGATTATTAACCTCTGAAAATGTCCAGGCTGAAAATATTCAGTCTGACCAGCAATTCGGAAGGGGTGGTAAAAACCCCGGACATGTTTCTTCTCAGATTGGCAGGAGAAATATCATCTTGGCTGATTTAGATGATGAAAATGACCCAACTAAAGTGGGTCTCTCTTTCAAAGATGCACTGGTCAAGGACATGGAAGATGTCAAAAATGAATCAGACTCAAATGATAGCCAATTAGAGAGAGAGATCTCAGCACAAACAATGGATGATGCTGAAATTAGACAAGAGCTTCATGCTTCAAAATGCAGAAAAGGGAATATTGTTCTAGAAGTTGAAACTTCAATGAAGGTTAAGAATTTTTTTTTACATAAGTAAAGTGCAAGGAAGGGACTCTTCTGGACATGCGAAGGTGTCATCCTGCCACTCCAAAGGCAACAAAGCTGTCACAAGTCCTGATTCTCTTGACCCTTCCACTGGGTTGGCACTCCCTGTCACCCGCACAATAGCTAATTCTTTGGTGGATAATTCCTATGCTAGGATAAGTCCCGCCAATAATGGTCTGGACAATGCGATGCCTGAACCTAAAGCAACATAGTTTTTTGGTGTGAAAGATCCACATATGCCGCCCTCTGGGAGGCAGGTTGCTGCACTGCCTATACCAAGGCAGGAATCCTCCAACAAGAGCTCGGGTGACTCTAAAAATAAAGTGGATACTATACAGATCACTGCTGAACAGGTGCTGGATAGGGCTAGAAAATCCACTACTGCTCAGTGCACTGCTGGAGAGGAGCTGTACTTGACTGGAAAATCCAATGCTAATGTTGTAAGGACTCCCACCTCTACCGCTAAGCTTGTGATGGTGCCCTGCACACCGGATTCAGATGGCCTACTCTCTGGACCCTCTAAAGTTCACAGCAGGACTTCCCAGCCTCCTGGCGAGGTTTCCATTCAAATGAAGACTGATGCAAAGCCAGATATCAAGTAGACTTCAGCTGACCACAAGAAAGCAGATGCTGCATAGGACTCTGTTGAACAGGATATGAAGAGAAATGAGAAACACAATGCAAGAGCAGGACCTGTTCCATTCCTAAGTCCTCCCTATCAGCCTGGAAAGGTAAAAAGTAATGTTTGTATCTCTAACTCATTTTATATGCTCACTACCAACAGCAGTGACAGTGATTTATCTATGAAAGATGATGTCTCTGGGCCTAAAATCATGACGATTGATGTTGAGGAGATGTCTTGGGATGATGGAAATGGTTCATGGATGCTAGAAAAGACTGGGAGGAGGGGAAGACATACTCATGGTATGGGTGGACGACTTCCTCTTCATAGTATGAGTACCCGCTCTAGAATGGGTTAAGGACCATTGTCATGGTTTTTTATGTTGTTTCCTTTGCTGGATTTTTTGGTATTTAATAAATTAGCCTTTGTGCCTCACCTTTTTTTAAATTTTTTTTACACAATCCCTTTAATAGAAATTGATAGTATGAAGACATGAAATCAAAGTCGTTGGGCTGGGGATTTAAATTTTTGCCATCATTAGGTTGAGAAATCATGTTTCCTTGAGTGATATAATCCTCACTATGATCCCTACGATACCGTGTGAATTATGCAAATCATAAAAAATAAATAGAATGATTACTTTATTTTGAACCAATGTGTGCATGACTGCAGCTTTTCACTAACAACTATTGCATGAAGGATCTAAATCTAAACCCCTCTAGATCACCAAAACACACAACAAGAATATTTTCACACAATATTCTTCAAATTTTTGGGTGCTACTACAGAGCCGTGGTGAATCCTTCAGCATCATGTCGATCACCTCGATCTCGTGCCTTTAATTTGTCATAGGTGTTCTTAGATATGTGTTCCAAGAGAATCTGTATCTGACTAGAAATTGGGAGAGATATAATATCTCAATCCATTGGAATGAACAACACAAAAATGAGATTCTTTTATCCTGCTTATATCAGGGTTAAGGAAACACCAGGAAAGGGTTCCCCAGTCGCCTAAAAAATAAAATTCCCAACAAATAAGCAGTATATAAATAATAATGACGAACTAAAATGAGTCCTAAATATTCTTTATATTTTATCACATAAACATAATATATATTTAAAATATATTTCATGAAAAAACTGAGTTATTTAAGATGACTCATAATTATTTTTAGGATTAAACATATCTAGAATCTTTAAATAATATTCATCTGTATAATGTTTTCTCAAATTCACTAAATACCTTATAAATAATTTTAAAAAATAAATTCAAACCAATTAATGATTACATGAGTATTAATGAACTTAATTATCCACTTATTATTAGTGACTTAGACATCACACAGACCATGTGGTGGTGCACACCATGTCTAATTTACCTATTCAATATAATAGAGAAGACTCTTGAACATGCTATTTGGTGTGAAAATATAGGCCATTATCCTGATAGTAGTTAATATTATTCACATACCACATATAGATTATAACAACCCATAATAACCCAAAATGTGATAAGTATTAATCAATGAAATGAAAACCAATCTACGGACACATAATCTATAACATAATCTATTTTTTCTTTCGATATATCAAATGTAAAGGAGCGCACTTGTGTCATGATATTTTATTTATTTATTGTTTGTTGATCTATCATATAATAAAAACCTCTAACTATCAAGACCATGGAATTTTTAAGGTACTAAAATCCTACTCATTAAATCCTAAGATATATCACTTCCTTAACCAGGATGTGAAAAATGATTTCTTGACCATTCTATTAATGTCATACAAAAAAAGATGTAACAAAAACACCTACTTCACCATGATTTCATTATCATGGTTTTTTTCATGAATTAATTGATGAGATAAAATTCACACATTGATAATGAACTCATGGTAGGAGACCAATACACTTTTCCATAAATAATATAACCAATGACATCTAAAAGATGTGGTATTCATATTGGTAGGTTTTCCACCTTATTTCACTATCCATAGATCACCAAATGAAACAATCTTGATAATATTTCTCATTGCGTTTGACCCACTAACACAAAATAGTAAAAATATACTATGTTTAGTCAGTATGATGTATCTATACTATAATACATATAAGTATTATTAGATTCATAGTATCTAGAGGTTACTATTATATCAATGTATCTGCTATAACAGTTTGATATGAAAATTAACCTATGAACATTACCATTTAAATAGTGGATGAATATAATTATACACTATAATTTTACATTTACATCATTCATATCTACCCACATAAATGAAATGGTAATCCAAATGTAATTTTTTGTTATGTCTAGGGAAACCACTATTAGAACACAAATATCCTCGATTAGAATCAAGTTGATGGCTATCAGGTTAGAACATCATGAGTCATTGAGTCTCATAAGAGTATATTTGGGTGACTTTTGGGTTAATTATGGTGTTGTCTTATATCATAACTGATACACCATGTAGATAGTGCTGACTGGCTATGTATATCCTAGGATATACTGATATGGAATTTCTATATCATTTGGGATCCCTCTGGTTGGGACAAGAAGATGGATGCCTTTTTTTTATTCTCTTTGTTTTTGGGTTTTGGGTTCCTAATTGGTATTGTTGTACTCACCCCTTTATAGGCTTCAGTCCCACATTCAATTTTTTGTACAAATGATAGGCCTTTCAATGGAGTCCCCAGAGGACCCTACATTGGAGGAGGTTATAGGGATATACAGACCAAGGTTTTTTTAAGTTCTTGGATGGGGATATTTTCATTAGTATCATTTTAAAGTAGTCCCCTAAATCTAATCAGGTAGGAATATTTTGTATTTTTTAGTGTTATTTTATTTTTCATTTTTTATGTTTTAAGTACTTTTTCATACCCTGGTTATGGTATTGATGTATTCATTAATTTTTACTATTAGTTTTAGTGTATCTACATTTTTTTCATGTAGATGTTATTGGGTTCATGCATAAAAATTCCATTGTTCAGTGCCACAGAAAGGTTTTGTATGCCTACCTGGTTCTGCACCCCATCCCCTAACCAATTTGTGGAAGGTTGTGGCTGTCGCTGCTTGAGGCCTGATATGTTGGGTCGTGAAAAAATTGTATCGATGAAGGCTCACCTTTGGGACAACTCTGTGGATCTTTCCAAGATTTCAGACTCGTTTGGGTTTCATTTTTATAGTGTTTAAGTGCCTCAGATTTGGATTTTTGGTCATAGAATCTAGTGTTAATGTGGATACCGATGTATCCATTCACCAGGACTATGATAACCTGTTTTTTGCCTGAAATATTTAGAAACTGGTCGTATGAAAAGGATGGTACATGTATCATATAGGGAAGGTTTGTATTTTAAGAGTCCTTTTTGAGTCAGCTACAAAGATATACTCCTTGACAGTGGTGCGTCTTGATTGAATTTCAGGATGCCACTACGAGGAATTTCATATTGGGTTCTGTAGTGGGATAGTGAGGATGATCATCCTAGTTAGAATGCTTCAGTAAAATAATATTGTCAAAAGGAATTTCATCCATGTTGTCTACTAGTCAATCAAACACCCATCAAGTAGCATGTAGAGCCAGAAGTTCAGGATGAGGATGCACACATGTTGAGTGAACTTCATGATTTCTAGAGGATGAATTTTATGAGGTATCAGGTTGATCCAGACCCCCAGTCCATTAATGGATAGCAAGAGCCAATTGTGCCTGTTTTCTTCCAAGTGATTAATCACCGTGATAATATTTTTTTCCTAGGGCATGTCGTCTACAGGTCTCAACCGAGTGATGGTGGAGTATACTGACACAAACCCACAAAAAGATAACACTCACTTGGGGAGTGTTTGATTGGTTCTTTAAGGAAGAGTTATATCCATCCATGTTGATATCTATGTATATCGAAATGATTTTATTGGATCGATTGGATAGCATGATGATGGTATAGTATTTTACAAGGTTTACATTCTAGTAATGGTACTACCTGGATATGGTTCAATATTGTTTTCTAATAATAGACCTTCGAGAATGGATTTTGAAGGGAGATATGAGTGTTAGGGATATCAATGTGAATACCCACAAATGATGGAGTGGCCAAGCGATCCATGGGGATGGAGAGATTTATAACCGAGTTGGATCTGATTGTTATTGTTGGGAACACAAGAGCTAAGACCTAGAAAACTTATAGCTGACAGTAGGGTGGGGGATCCAAATGGTGACATGCTTCAGTAGACAATCCCATGAGAAAAGATATGAGGCTCATGTATTCCAGGAAAGATTTTTCTAGTAGTGGGAGAGGATATGTTTTTATTATGATTGATATGGACATCATGAATATGATTTATTGAATAGTCATTCAATTAATAGGGATATGGTCAATGGACCATCCTTGAAAGAGGCAGTGTCTTGAGGATGGGGTTCCGTATGAGGGAGTATTTAGCAAAAGATTTGGGAGAGAAAGAGGAGGTGGAAGATGGTTCCGGTTATTAACAAACCCACCTAAATTTGGTCTGAATTAGGTTAATGGAGATGGAGGGCGGGGTTGCATAAAATTGTATGCTATATAGTTTTATAACCCTAAGGATTCTAGGATTATTAGAGGTATTCAGGGTTTCATTTCTAAAATTTTTATTAGTATTGTAATACTCCATTGTGAGGTACTCTATTTTATCATGCTCATTATTAAGAATTATATAATGTGATATGGGACATTGGTAGGGCCATGTGATGGTATTATTTGATTTATATTTAGAATCACATGGAATAGTATAATTCTCCCCCCACCAAGATAGATTTTTTACCAGATTAAAACTATTAGTGTCAGTGGTTCCCAAAGAAGATAGTGTTGAGGTTTGGTGGGAATTTTTTATTAACTTTTGTTTTCGAGGTAGGGTATGGCTTTGGATAATTGAAGTAGTCCCTAGAAATACCAATATATCCTTTCTGCTCAACCATCACGCTAGAGGCTCCTATAGATAGAATCACTAGATATACACTTATATCAAATTTGTGACATGACTTTGAGAGTAAAGATCCATTTATATAATATTTCCATAGTGGTAGGGTGAGGACCTATAATGTTTCCACAGTATGCATTGGATTCCAATTATCCATGATTATATGGTTTCTACTGGTGCATTTGGAGTTGTTTTGGATTGTGGAAAATAATTTTCCTTCTTCAAGGAGTGATCCCAGTCCATGAAGGGCGATATTATGTGTCAGAAGCTACAATTGGACTTTAATAGATGCCTAGTATGATCCATAGAGAAGTAGTTCCATTAGAATAGTTTTCCTACAGTTAAAGTTTTCTAGGAAGAGGGCTAGGTTATAAATAGTGTACGCATAGGGGGTGGCATGTATAGTGTTCTGGTACCATCGTGTTCTTGGTGACAGAGTTGTATGAAAGATTCTTGAAGATAGCATAGTGATTTTCTTCCACTAGAATATGAGAACTTCTGGGATAAGTTGTTATCTCATTCAGGTAAGATTGTTGGTGTACCACTAGATCCTATGACCATAGATGGAACAAGTGTTTGACATTTCCAAACTATTGTACATGGGGAGACATGTGCCCTATTTTTTCACATTGTTGAACTAGTTTGAATAAGGTGTGTGGTGTGGTTTTTACCTTATTTTCCATGACTGTTTTCTTGTGGGAAGCATGTAAACACTAAGAGGGATAAATGTAATATGATTACCAGGGGAGAGATCTATTTTTCCAGTTCTCCTAGGTTTTATGTTTTCTAGGAAAACAATACGTAAGGTGGGGAGTGTTTAGTGACACTGGATTTTCTTTTTAGAGCTTTTAATATTTATCTGAATATGTTCAGAGGTAGTCACTATGTAGGAATGGGGATTCTGGTATCAGAGAACCTCAATTTAGTGATAGTTAAAGTATTAAGGAAATTGTTTCGCAATCAAACATTTTATTTATAAACATGGAATAAATATTTAATAGAGTCATGTGTTGGAAATCTGGGGATAAGGTATAATTTAGAACATGGTGTTTATACTGGGTATGGCATAAAAGTTTTCGATGTTGGTTGATCTGTTGGTGGTAAGTTGGCAGGGTATTATATTGAGTTTATTGATTTAATAAAAATTAAATCAATACCCACCACCCAACAATATGTGTCTCATACATAGAAGGAGAGAAGTATGGCCCCCAACATACAAACATGATGAGTAACCTGAAAACAAAACAAGGAAAGTAGATAACTTCAATATCATATTTTGATATTGAACATCACCAGAATGAGAGGTAGTGGCTCCCAACTTTCATTTTAAACACCATGCTTCAGTTATATTTTTTTGTGTAATTAATATTTTTTATGTCTTCATCCCCCTTTATATTCTATATTTCTATTTTAAAGAACCTTTATAACTGCAAGAGATCACCTGGGGGTAGATCTCAAGGTTTTGAGGGGAAATGGGTTGTTTTGGGTGGCATGTAATGAAATACCATTTTGGAATCCTGATCACATGACATGTAGTATAAGGGAAGATGACTTGTGTTCATACCATTTTTGGAAGATGACCTGTAGGGACTACACCCCATGTATTGTGGGTACAAATCATATAGTTAGCCCATGTCATGTGGTTGAGGGAGATGTCTATGATTTCATGTCATGGGACCTATTCATATGATATCACATGTCCAGAGTACATGGGAATTGTGGTTATGAAATAGGCATGGATGAGGGTATGACCAAGTGGCTAAAATATCTAAGCCCTGATGTGTAGCACTAGTACACTCCTTGTGGGGTGACATGGTGAGCCAACCATCTATGGGCGATGACACACCTAGAATATCATATGGCATAACACATCATGTGACATGGGGTACACCCTATGTATTTTCATAAATACACATTGATTTACATGAGGGGACATGACTATGGGAAAGTTTAGATAGTCACATTGTGCACTTAGCGTACACATGGTGTACTATCCATGTATCTTTCTCCCTCACACATCATCATCTTTAGGCATCAGATGGAGTCTTTTGGGTAGCCTATCCAGAGTAGTTTTCTACATATAACATGATGGTGGCCATTTTATGGTGTGAGATATGTGATGCAAGAAGATGTTTAGGGTCTCTTCTATTATCGATGTCTGGAATAATAGTAGATAGATGAATATCCTGGTCTATCTCTTTGAGGGTTCAATGTGGAATTCAGTACTCATAAAAGATTTGTTATCCCTTCAATAGGAAGAGCTCATATAGAGTTGGTTTACATCATCAAGGAGTCAGTTCATCATCCTCTATTGTGGGTTTTCCATATATTGTGTTCGTTGAATCATCATGAAAAAAACTAGAGAGGTGGGGATAACCTATCTATAAGGATAGACTAGTAGGTTTTGTGGTATCTTCAGTCATATGTTCCCCTATGTAAAAATAATTAATATTAGGGATTGTGGTATCATGGATTTTATGACCCCTTACTCAGAATATGGTTTCAGTAAGGGTATGTGGAATCATTTGGAGTATGATAGCTGACATCATGTGTTATACTAGATGGGTATTTTGGAATTATCATGTTCAAAACTATAGAGTCAGGGATACCCATTATTATATATATGATTTATAAGGTATAAAAATATGTTTTTTCTATCCTCCAGTGGTGCTGGGAGTTATCCCATTTGTGATAGTGATTATGATTTTCCAAATTTGGTTCATGGTGTCCCCCAACAGTCCTGAGTGTGACATCCTATTTGATGAGATGATGAGTTTAGTATCCCATTCATCGTTCTTGGTGTCCCCCTAATGGATCTAGGAGTGATCCCCACTCTAATTTATGAGAACATCCAAGGTTATAGTGGGGATAAATGATTTCCCCAACTAGGGTGGGTGAGAAACCTTGTATAAGTATTGAGATCCACTGGGTTATAGCATTACATTTTTTAAAGGCGATGAACGATGATCATGTTCTCTCAGATGTATGCAATAGGGTAACAATGATGTTCTATCAGTTTTCTAATTATGGTGGAGCATATCTATAATATGAACTATTCAATATGGTAGAGTTTTTCCTAATGGAGTGTTATCTCTTAGATGAGTTCCCTCTGGTATTGCAGGCAGCATGGAGTCCATAATTCTAAACAAACATTACCATAGAGTCTAACGTAGAATCATGTAGATGGTTATATGGATAAAACAACTTGAGGCTTGCTGTTTTGATACATTTATATCTTGGTATTTTATGGGTTCCATTAGTTTTTTTTTCACATTTGGTGGATGAAATAAAATGTTGATAGAGATGACAAGATAAAAATTTATGTATAGGTGAGGAGTGGTCAATATGGAGTTTCTCTATATTTTGGGTTCCCTTTGACTGGGTGTAGTGAACTGTTTCCATTAATATTCTTCATTATTATTTTGGTTTTTTTAGATCCTACTGGGTATTACAATACTCACTAGTCCATGGGATTTTACTACACTTGTCATGTCTTGTTCATATGATTGGCCTATAGACAGTGTCCCAATATGACCCGCATTGAGTGGTGCTTTGTGGGATTAATGAACTGAGATGTCTATTGGTGCATGGATGAGGAGATTTTTAGATGTTTCATCTTTCAAAAGTCCCCTCCATCTTAGCAGGTTAAAATCTCTTTTAGTTTATAGTGGGTTGTTTTGTTTATCTTTTTAGGCTTCATGTACTAATGTTGTACTATGGTTGTGGGAGAGTTTTATGGATGAATTTTTTTAGGTTTATTATCTCTGGATGATTTCATAGTCAAGTATGTAGGTGTTTCTATATATGTAACATATTCTATGGTCTCCCATATGGGTTATATGACTATTTAGCACTAGACATTATCAGTTGGCCTATTATAGGAAGTCTTGTGGTTGTTGGTTCTCATCCCCTTTAGGCTGGGTCATGACATGTTAGTATGAGAATCAACCATGGGCTCTCTTAAATAATGATAACCTAACCTCATGTTGTTGGTGATCTAATGAAGAATGAGCTGATGTTCTATGCCCAGTTGAACTATCATGCATCTACCTAAATACTTGAGTTTCAACATACAACATATGAAGAAATCATCTTCAACAAAAAAGCCAATAGTTTCACATCACTATACGAGATCTGAGAAGGAGAAGAACATAGATTCATGCATCGTTAATTCATGATCACCTTTGCTTCAAAGTGAGTATAAACTTACTAAAGCCAGAATAAAAATTCACTGAGTACTACTAATGCAATGACCCGTGTGTAGATCCAAGGTATAATTCCATGGGAACTTTAATATTGGTATTTACTGGATGTGTAATTATTTGAATTGTGCTTCAGAATGAAATTATAAAACTCAGAGCATATAAAAGTGTTTTTCTAGACTTGGGTAAATGCCCCAGTGCTAGCTCGAGTTCTATAACTTTTTTGTGGAAGTGTCAGACCCCAAAAACTCAAAACATAAGATGATTGACCTTGGAAATAGTTTTTATGAAACAGTGAAACCCACAATAGAAAACATTCTGACATATACCGGTGTTTAGATGTGGTGTTCAAATGATGATAAGGGTTTTATGAATCTATGAACCTAGACCACATGGTTATTTCCAATCAGGTTGTATGCTCTATCTTTTTATTGCACAAATGGAACACTATTAGGGGAATTTTATGATGTAAAATCATGTGATGTGGGTTTCCAAGGAAGTGGGAGCCGTAGAGTTGGTGCATGGTTTTCCCAAACCTTGTAGAAAAACCATGAAACAATGTTTTATTTTGAATGTTTCTATTTTAATTAATGAGGCCAAATCCTTATTTCCATTTTCTTTCTCCTCCCTCCAGTTATGTTATCCTTATCTCTTGGTGCTGCCGATTCTACCTCACGCCTATTCTCGGTTTCATGATATCTTCTCCTCGTTATATATGATTTGGATGTTGTCGGTCTCTATAGATCCACATAGGTATGATCATGATTGATTTTTGATATTCCATAATTTAATATCCTTTCAATCGTGTTATCATGGTGCAAGCTCATTCACCCTATTTTCAAGGAAAATGTCTGTTTCTTTAATTTATTCTAAACAAGACCAAATCAGGAAATTACATTGGACGATTAATGAATCCAAAGAAAAAGGTAGGTGGTATATGGTTTAATCATAATTTTTCTATTCAATTATAAATAGTGATGTTTTCCCACATGCTAAACATTTCCTTCATATCCCTAGAGTTGTTTACAAAATTCTAAATTGGTTTACACATAGTGTATTACAGCTAGTGAACATTGTAAAACATATAGAGAATAATAAAAATTGTCACTAATGCCCATTTGGTGTGATGACTTATTTTTATTTATTATTATTAATTGAATAAATTATCAGAATTCCCTTTAAGAGTTTCACTTCCATTAATAATTTAATTTCCACTTATAACCAATTTTCAAATTGTTAACAACACCTTCTAATTTCCATGTTGAATTTTGTTTGTTTGTTTCCATTTTTGCTATCATTATCAAATTCTTTTCTTATTAATTGATTATTGATATTTTATTTTCATGTTTAATTATTCCAAGTGTTAGTGTGATAAAAAATGTCATGTGTTTATAATAAAACTCCCCAAATGAGGCGTTCTTCCCTCTAACATACAATATGATGATCTGTATTTTAAATCATGATTTGACATATTGCGTTAGTGATTACACATTCCCCTATGTTGTTATTAGATAGAAGGGTCATTATGTGCATGAAATAAAATAATAAAAATAAAGTGCGAAACGTTTACATAAATGTTTATACAATCAATTTACATACTAATTTCACCACATGGCCCACTCCTCTCTAACTGAAAAACGAACGAAGAACCTCCTATGTGCTTAGATTTGTTCATAAATGGGGTTTACCATGTAGGAAAATTCTCAGCCACTCATGGTGACTTATAAATGCCTTCTTTCCACTTTTAATTAAGTTTCAATGTTTTATTATACTAAAGGGACTATATTAAATGGAATATATTCTCATAATTGTTTTACTTCCATGAATGAACCAAATGGTTTAATTGAAATCGAATTAAATTGAGCTGTATGACCACACCACTGGTTTTAAATTAATAATAATCAATAATGTTAATTGAGTTGTAAGATTTTAATAAAATAAATAGTAATGTATTGCGATGTCACACCGATCACCACATGATTATTGCATTCTATAATTATAATGTGTTTCCATTAGTGAATTTAGTGTTTAATAAATGAAATGAAAGAGAGGTAATGCCTAATGGATTATTTTTTTAGGATTATGCCTTATAAATAGTATATGGATGATGTTGTGGATCATTTGAGCATAGAAATATCATGTTCCCTTACATCTGGTGATTAGTGTGACATCTCGTAGCAATGATACTAATTGGATGGTGGGATTGTTGCGCCATGCCCCTGTTGAGCGTTTCAATGAGAGGACACTCACCCCATTCTGAAGTGTTGAAATGATGAAACATTAACCATATCAAGTGAAGAGAATGATGTCTCCCACTAATTATGATATATAGGGCATGTAACCATTTTATTGAGTACATGGTTTGTTTAGACTAGCTATGGATGAAAGATTTTTGCCCAAGTCCATCCAGTAACAAGTATTTTAAGTATATGGACATAGCATCGACTCAAAATTGGTCTACATAAGTGTATATAATATATAAATATACAATTTATATATTATTATTATATAGATATTTTATCTGATCAAAACATCATTATAGATGTGTTCTGAAGCAGCTAGTTTTGGACATATTTCGTATTGTAACTACATCCAACTGGTATTTATTTTTTTATTTAGATAAACTTATTGTTGTTCTGATTGTACCTACACAGTTCTTAGTTTTATATTAAGGGTTAGGTAAAGGTTGTAGACACTATGTGTGGTAACATATTAGGATTTATATCTCACAACATGTTCTGGCATCTATTGCACTGGTGAACTTGAGTAGATCTCATGCCCACAGGACAATGTATGTTTCCTTGTACATGTGAATTAGGATCACATGAAGTGGATGGAGCTCATGAAACATGTGGAGATCACCTTTGGGTATTTTTTTTGTTTTTAATATTTATGTATTCTATGGTATCATGATACTTGTTGTATGTATTCTTTTTTAGTTTATTTATCATCATCGGGAATTGGATGATTTTTTTTCATATTGATTCTGGCCATATTTTATATTCAATGGTTATTATTATTCTTCCATTGCTCTGTCACTCATTTATTAATACATTCATTATTTTCTATTGTTTATTTATCTATTGCATCAAATTTCTTCTCTTATATGAGGGTATATTCTATCCATTATCACCTCTATAGACCCACACTATTAGTCAGTAGACACTGGAGTACGGGGAGATGAGCTTGAGGAAATGTGACCCACAAGTGCAACAACCATTCTATTAGGCAGTCTGGTCAGGACACTACAAATTAGTATCAGAGCATTTATTTTCCTTTTTCTTACTATTTTGTGCTGGTATTCATTATAAAAACCTGAATCCTAATTTTAGGTATGGATATTTATTTTGAGTTGTTATTTAAGAAAAAGGAAGAACTGTGAATTTTATATGTACACATTATTTACCATTGAGTACACATTGTGTACCCGGTTGCTGCGTGTAGGTGTGTACTAGCTACGTAATGGATGAGTACATGGTCATGTAGGTGACCTAGAAGGCCACATAAATTAGGGCCAGTTAAGGCTACTACATGATGTTTGCATTAAATTAACATGCCTTGTACTTTTCTTTTTAATTAATGAATCATAGAGGGGTCACTTCTCATCTCCATAACACACTTCTTATTCCCTCGGTTCGTATATGATAGTGATGAAAAATCGAAGAACTTTGAGCTCCTCCTGGTTCTTCTTATGACCTCCGATTGAGATTCTGTCCGTTATGTTGAATTCCCAGTGGTGAGTTCTATCTTTCCCTAGTTACTTTATACCCAATTACTACAATCTAATGAGTTATCTAGGATTGATAATTTTTACCCTTTTCGTAGATATATGTCGTTCAAGGCCGATTCAAGGGTCGACGTTCAAGAGTGTTCATGGTACAACATCAATCTATGTGGTCGGTTGATTCCATCAATTTCCTTTTAATTATATTGGATTAATGAGCCAAATACCAATGTTTGGGGTATTATTTATTTAGGATTTTGACCCTGTTTAATAAATTCTATGATTTTTTTGAGAAATGGTTATTTATTGTGCATGAGGTTTTAAAACATGTTATGGGACACCCCATAGATGTGTTCCCCAGATTGACTATTTATGAAAATTTGGCATAGGTTTTTTATGAGGCACACTTTGTTTCCATGATTTGGATTCTTTAGGATGGAGTTTATTGATTATATAGATTTCATGTGTTATTCAAGTAAATGTTACCCATGTAGTAGTTATAGATTACACGTTCTTCCTTGTTATTATTTTCACATTGATCTTTCCATGGACCATGAGATACGTGGAACAAGAAAACTGTGGAGGTATCCATGTTTATTACATAGGACTGTGAGATCCCTAGTGTAGAGTTTGAACTATAGGTATTAACTGTGAGATCTACTGAAGAGGAAATTTTGGAATATTTTTGCTATGTTGAATCATGGGGTATTGACCGTGAGAGAAACTCAGATGATATTTTTGTTTCATTTATTCCATGTTGACCCAGGGGGTATTGACTGTGAGAGATTCTGAGGCATTCATTTGTATTTTATTAGTTACTTGTTAGAAAAAAGGGGTTAGTCCATGAGAGATTTACCAAAGGGTTGTTTATGAATGATTGTGATGAGTCTGCGAAGCGAAATCACAATCTTGGACTTGGTAATACTTTTTTGTTAGATGGACTTCTGAGTCATCTATTGTTACTATAACACAAGGGATACAAAGCATAGTCTTGACCTTGTGATTGCATTATTCAATGGGTTGAATAATTAATAAATGTAAATGAAGGTAATTTAAAACTGTAGGATTCTTTACTTTGAGTACTTCCATGTTTATTGCTTCATTTATGCTTATTATCTTCTATATATATTCACTGATAGTTAGCCACATATCTTTTGGTGGTTGACTATTGGGATTAATCTAACACCCTGTTCGGGTCATGCTTTTGGACCCAAAAAAGATTATATTGTTGTAGGTATAGATAATGGAAAGCACCCTGTTGATGCTCCTTTCATCACAGAGTCTAAATATTGTAAAAGGGAAATATCTTAAATCAATGTGATTCAACCTTTGGACAAATATCAAAAATTGGCAAAGGAAGGAAAAAGAAGAATGTTTCACAAAGGTCGCGGAAGTTCTACGATGGGCGTGCAAGGACACTTGCGCGCCGCAATGGTCGCGCAAGTGACTTGCGCACCCTAAAGGATAATTGCCCAGGTCTTCTTCAGCCTATAAATAGACCCTGTGGGCCCCCATTCAAGGAGGAATTTTTTTCCAGAAACTCAAATTTGAGCTCCCGGCGCCCCAGTCCCTTCTCAAAGCTTCTGAAACACTTCTAAGGTAATTTATTACATAGAACAGAATATCTAAAGAGGGGGAGGAAGGCCTAAGTGTTGAAACTCATCAACACTTGCACGCCTAAGTGGCCAACCCTTAAGGGAAATGGATACACTTGCATGCCACCTAACTCCTTCAATAGAACTTGCGTGCCACTCTTCTAGAAGAATCTCAAGATGATTCTAAAGGCTTTAACCAAGAGTCTCTCAAGTATTACCCTGCTGGTTAACCATCGCGCAAGTACCCATGTGTCGCGCCGGTATACATGCGTGACCAGAACTTGCGCCCCCATGCAGTACCTACGCTCCTGCCAGGACTTGTGCACCCCTGCCTTTTTTGGTTCCCTTCTTACCCATTTCACCCCCCTTAAGACATTCCACCCTTCCTATTAAAGATTCAGTCTTCAAGACACTCTTCAATGCCATTTATGGCATGATTTCTTGATTTGACATCCTTATCTGAAAGTAATTTTGTGGAATATCTCTCAAAACCTAGTGATTTACACATCTTTATGTCATTAAAGATTGAGATTTCATTCATTCAACCTCATCCTTTAAGATGAGATAACTCATTAACATGGGCCTCTTTTTCAGGAATAATCCCCAATACCCTAATTTGGGCATCCTCCTCAAGAGTAATCCCCAAGTCCCTAACTTTTTCAAGTCTTTTAACCTAGGCCTCCTTTTTAGGAGTAAGCCCCATTCTTAATTCCTCTTAACCAGTCCTAATTTACCTTTGATCTAGGATTCCTTCTCAGGAGTAAAAATTCAATCGTAAGTCCTCTCCTAATTTGGGCCTCCTTTTCAGGAGTAAGCCCCAAGTTAGAGTATTCAAATCTCCATGAAGCACATATACCTTTATGGACCCTGTTCCTAGGTTTCTTCCCTAAAGTAAATCCAAATCTTTATTTATCTGGGCAGTCATACATACATAAGTCCCACCTTATTTCTTATGATTGCATCTTTCATAGCACAATTGTATGATTTTTACCAATACCTCTTGTTTCTCACACCGAGCATGACTCACATGATCTTAGAGTGTAAAATTAATTATGAAATCCTTCTTTGAGCCATCAATCATAAACATCATACTCCCTTACTCGAACTACATGGGTTCTGATTCCTTTTCCAAACAAAGGATATGTAGGTAGCCCATCTGCGGGTTCGATCCCAACTCTGAAATAATCCATGTCCTTCCGAAATACAATAAACTTCAAGTGCCCCACTGAGTGGCTTTAAAACCAGCATGGGCATCATAATGACAAAGAGAATTTTATGTATCAAAGGATACCATTGACTAAGAATCTCTAACAAATACAGATGATTCTCTATCAATGAAGAACCTCGATTACATATATAAAATTCTCTAAATTTCCTACATATCGATCATTGATTGTCAGATCTAAAGGAAAGCTCATTTTATACTTGGTAATGTAATAAGGATCCACGAACATAACTTAAATATATAAAGAGAGTCCCAGAGTATACAATAATTCCCCTAAAAAAAGTGTGATGAGTCCAACCTCCCATCCTCCCGACCAATGCAAATTCTTAAGCCTCATCAGTCCAAAAACTAATGAGCACCTACCTTTGGAAGATAGGTCCAAATGGATGTGGAATCATTGGATGTTTCCGGTTCTACGAACAAACTTGTTAGAAACCGATTGGAATGTTTGAACCTTCAATCAAGAAGGTCATCCCCGAATTCCGAGGGAAACAAAAAATGGTTAACCCGACATGAAACCTTAACCAAGTTAAAATGATGTTTTACCTATTTGTTAGGGACCTATGTAAAACTCAATGAGAGGGACAAAAAAAAACAATCATTGACATATGTGCTCATACAAAAGATGTAGTGGCTGAATTTATCTTGATTACGTCTGTTATATCAAACAGGAACTCTTTTCCAAGATCTTCTAAATTTCCAAAAAGGCTGCTCTCAAGTTCACAACTGTGAATACTGCTTCTGAAAATGCCACTACTGCTACTCCTACTAGATCGTCGTCCTCTTTGAGGATGACAACACCTACTCAGCATCTTCAACGTTGGGTATCAAATGCGCTGGTTAAAGAGTACTATCAACACAGTACCATCCCAACTCTGGAGGCTGCCCGACAAGCCCTCCAAGTGAACATCTCACATCGGTCGGCCAGACAACGACGACTAGTGATCAAGAACCAGGCAGTGCTGACTACCGTCTCCAACCGTTTTGGGTCGTTATCCCCAGAATGTAATCACCATTCACTCCCATATTCTGGGGAGGTGAATGAGCAGGTCCTTCAAGGCCTTAATTCAAAGAAGCAGGAGTCCTTCCTGAGGGCTCCTATCAACAATCACCACCAGACTCATGCGGGAGTGCACCCTCAACATGATGAGGGTACCGACTCCAGGCATTAGGCTTAGGTTCCTCGAACCTGAGCAGGCAAGACGATCCGCCAGAGGTGGAATCCGGTCAGTAGTGAGCAGGTTCTCATCTCTGCTATCTCCGGAGAAGTCCACCAACCTAAATTGGTGGCAAGAAACGAGCAGGCACACACACCTGCCCGTTTTAATTCCACTGTCCAGCAGACTCGTCTAGCAGCATCACGCCAATCCCACCAGGCAATTCCAGCGGAGTACTATAGGCAAGAACATACACCTGTTTATACATCATCAGCTAGTCAGTAGGATCGTCTGACTACATATGATGGATCTCGTCAACCACGTTCGGCGAAGTGAAATCATCAGGCACATACACCTGCTAGTATTAACCAAGCCTACCAACAGTCTCGCTTGGTAGCATTCAGAGAAGTCAGTCGGAATGCTCCGACGACAAACAGGAGGCAGACTCAACTCTCTACCCCCACACTTGAGTACTGTCAGGATTCACTGACAGGAAAAGGAGGACAGGAGCAGGCACATACACCTACTCCAAGCACGGAATGGACGTATATCACCGTTCCAGAAGCTGAAGTCACCAAACATATTCTATCAATGGTGAAAGAGCAGAAGCAAATCCCTGCTCATATTCTGGATGCTTGCCATGATATTATAACAACTTCAGCGACATCTCAGGGAAAGACACATAAATCTATCCCTACCAGTGGAGTGACACTTCAACAATTCACTCCGGAACTGACACACACATCTGTTCCAGTACAAGAGGGTTGTGGGGCATACTCCCCCACATCATAAGGACAACCAAGTCAGGCACATACACCTGATTTGAGTGGAGATCGTCATCCAAACCTGTCCATCTTTCCTGATCAGGCACATACACCTACTCAGAGCAGCCACTTTCGTCAACAAGTGGTTTCCAAGGCGAGTAAGAAGGCATCTAATAAAAAGACCTGCCCAACACAGTCAGGAGATCAAGAGCCAATCTGTAACAAGGCCTTGCTCGATGCTGGAATTCATGAAGCCCTCAGACAGTTATCTATTGAAATTCAAGATTCTACTCCCTCATTTTCCAATAGTGGGAACATTAATTCCGAAGGTCTTCAACAGACACTCTCTCATGAAGGCTTGCTTCATGACAATTCGGTCGATCTCGAAGTTTCATCTTCAGATGAGAGCCCCATGAACCCTCTATGTGGTCAGAAGACCAAGGGGAAAGAGATATCATCTTTTGCTGTAACCCATTATAGTGGTCCTCCTTATGATGATGAATTTCGCTGAAAAAGTCATCTACGTAGTAGTGATGCACATTGCCCGAAAAATGCTCTAGTGGAAAATGTAGTGCCGAGAAAGCCCTCTTATCTTGAGGCACTTGAAAATTCGAAAACAATCATGTATGATGCTTCATCTCTAGCAAGTGAAATACTTTCTCAATCAGAAGATAGCCCAGGGTATAGGTTATTCTCTGAACCACCCCTAAGTCATTCATCTTCTAATTTGATCAATGATTTCTCTACCAATCTTGTTGAATCCGATGAAGCAACAAGGAAACACCAACTCTGGTCAAATCAGGTAGAAGAATCTTCATCAAATGATAAAGAGGAAATTTTTAACATGAGAAAACAACTGGCGAAAGGTGAAGTGCCAGTCATGTTTTGTCCTCTAGCTGACTCTCAGTATGACATTCCAGAAATGTTGACGGAAGATGAAATTCATGATATTCGTCTCAACATATGGGAAACTCTTTTTCAGTTGAAAAAGAAAGTATTATCTTATGATGAATATAAAAATCATCTTAAGATAACAGAAGGGTTACAACGTCAGATTGATTTGGCATCTCTATCAATCTCTCAATATCCGAAGGCTGAAAAGTAGTAGAGAGCCCTTCAACGTTCATTCCTTGGCGAACTAAGAAGATTGCGTCAGTTAATTTCTAATGCCCCATCTGGTATTTGTGTCAGAGGAGGGGTGTTCATAGAGCACTGCATTTCACGGTGCTCTCCAGTCAGGAAAGCCCGCCGAAAATGGTATCATGCAATGTTATTTCCCATGGACGGCCATATTCAATGGGCTTTGTTTGTAATCAAAAGCTTTCCCAAGAACAGGCCTCAACTAGTTCCTCTCAAAATCAAGAATACAGAGAACAAGTTATTGAATTACTCCTGCATCAAGCAAACGAGAATATTGAACAGGCCTCTCGTATGGAGCAAGAACATCATCAAGTGAAAGAAGTTTCGGAAATCATCCAACGGTCTTTTGAACCAAGTGATAAAAGTGGATACAGGTTAATGCATCCGCCTAATTTCCAGACTAAGGTTCGCAAGATCAGGAGATCTTTTAAGAAAGTCTTAGACATAACATATCAAGAGACACCCTAGCTCGCCAGACTGGGGACTCTTTTAAAACAACCCTCAGAATCAACAAATAGGATTCAAGGAGTTGAGCGGGAACAATAGGAATAGCCCCAGTCCACTGGACTGGGGAAGTTTTCAAATCATCAATCCCCTCCTCAGAGAAAGTCGGTCTTTTCTCGATTGGGGAAAAAGACTCAAGAGGAACGAAGAGCCAAATTATCAGGAGATTCCCTCCAAATTACAGTTCGTCAAGAAGTTCCTGAGGGATCAAATCAACAAAAGTCAATGTCTCATCAAGGACACGGAAGAAGACAATATCTCAGAAATGATGATAGAAGGGATACGATGCATTATGAATCATTCAATGTCATCAATGCCGTTTTTGCTAATCCACCAGATGAGGCTCACTCAGGGGACTCAGATGAAGAGGTTCCTGCTCAAGAAGTTGTATGCACCTACACAAATGAAGAAGGTGTGTGTACATGAAATCAAAGGGTTACTCAGAACCTCGGTAATCCTTCGAGTAACCCACTTCACCCTCTCCGAAAAGGATCCAAAAAAGGAAGGGGAAAGAATCAAGTTACATATCCTTCCTATAGAGAAGGCCAATCGCTCTCACAGGAGCAAAGGTTTGCACAACAGGAGGAAGAAATAAAGGAATTAAGAAGGTTGAATGCAGAACTACTTCAGAGTAGTCTTCTTCTTAAGCATGCTGGAGTCAGTCAGCCAATGGAATTTGTTACAGCTACTGATATGGATAAATAATATCCTCCTCTATCAGTACAACCTCACAGGTCTAATCCTACTGGTCAAGTGCAACAATAGTTGGCAGTTCTAACATCAGTTGCAGCAACAACTACCATATTTGTCCAAGCTCCAGTCACTGCACCTACCCAAGTCCAAATTCAACCGGATGTTTCTTAAAAGTTAATAACTACTATTGAGTCATTAAAAGATTGGTTAGAAATTATGGAAGGGAAATGTGCGCAGGTTCAACCAGAAAAGAAAGTTTACCCTGAATGGGTAGATTCAATCTCTCCTCTATCCAGTTTTGGAAACCCTGTATTCTCTATTTTCAATGGATCAGGTGACCCTGAATAGCATTTGACGCATTACGTGTCTTGTTGTGATCCTATGATAGGAACTCCGGAGTAGCAAGAAGCAGTAAAAATCAGATGCTTCTTACGGACTTTTCAAGGACCAGCCTTTGTCTGGTATACAAGCTTGAAATCCCGGTCGATTACTGGATGGGAAGATCTCCATCAACAATTCCTTTTTCAGTTCAGCTCAACTTTGCCAAAGACAACAGTTTTTGATCTTACAAACTGTAAGAAAAGGGAGAATGAAAGGGTCTCAGATTTCATTGCTCTCTATAAGGGATTAACATATTCCCTATGATTATCACTCCCTCAAGAAGAATTTTTGCCAATATGTGTGGAAAATTTGCGTGATGAGTTACGCATGTCGTTGATCCCAATGAAATACACATGAGGGTTTCAAGACCTTACTTAAATCGCTCAGCAGATTGAAGATTCCCTTATACAGGCTAAGGCTAAATCTCGTGTAATTCCATCAGCTCTAGGAAAGAGAATGGGTAAAGCATAAACTGCTATAGTTATGCTTAAACAAGCACATGTACCTGTTTCTACTTCAAAACCTTCATCATCTCGATGGGCTCCACCTCTTGAGTGCCAATAAGAAAGTCCGTTTCGTCCAGATGATCAAGAGATCAAAGACGAAAAAATTTTTAGGATCTGAAGAGAAAAACATATATTTCTGAAATGAACAAGTTCATGGTTACTTCATTTCAGCTCTGGAAAATAATCTGGTTCAATTGCCAATGCCCAAGAGGCCAAACAAGAAAGGAGATGAAGACCGTCCCAATTATTGCCCCTTTTAATCAAATGTAGGGGCATCCCATCCAGGAGTGTTTTGTCTTCAAAGACCTCCTTCAAAAGATGGTCGACTCGGGACAAGTCAAACTGAAAGGTTCTTCAGCTTAGGTTGCATGTGTTACTGCTACAGTTCCAAAGGAGGAAGGTGAATGGCAAGAAGTCAAAATCAAAAATGCACAAAAGTATGATGATTGGATGGTCAGAAATACAATCAACCGAACTCATCCTATTTTGTGAACACAATTAAAGAAACTGATTGTGTCTTCTGCCATGAATGTTGCAGAAAAACCCTCTTCGTCAGAGGGAAAGTCCTCAAAGAAATGACATGATTCAATGAAAGAAAAAGAATCAGAAGAAGATGAGTATGTTTCAAAGACTAAACTGTCTTTGACTCTGGCATACTTCATGCCATCTACTTCAAAGCCACAGGAACCGCCCCACCAAATGGCACATCCTAAATAGGCTAATCAGGCAGATTCTTCATCAGACGAAGAGTTAATCTTCGGTTCTATTAATATGATTCAATTTACAGATCCATATTCCAGTCGCAGTTTCGATTTCGATGAGCCTGAATTCCCTGTATCAAATAGGGGAATCAGAGGAAGTTCCAGATGCTCAGGATACAGGGGAAAACGTGGATCTTTCAGAAGCCACTACTCTGATTCTACCCCGTCTAGAACTGTGTACACAACAGAAACTCGTGGTAGAGCCCTTCAGCGAGCTCAGCAAGAACAAACAAGTTCATCTACCAATAGCAAATTCAGTCTTGGAACAGTTATTTTGGAAGACCTGTTGAAGTTTCCATCTTCTTCCTCTCAGAAAGTAAATGGATATAATAGGTCTAAACTTCCAAAACCAGGAATATTGCCAACTCCTATCCTGATACAATATGAATCAACTTCCAAAGAATCTGCTTCCAAGGTACCTGCTAAACCACATATTCCTGTTGGGAAATGCAGACCTCTAGATCAAAATTATGATATATTGAAACACTTGGCCCAAGTACCAGCCAAGTTATCAATTCTGGATGCTCTGAATCTGTAAAAATATCTTCGGGAAGCACTCAACAAGGCAATGTCAAGTCCTCAGGAGTTTGAAACTGAAATTGCTGCAGCTGAAGTCTATCAAATAGAGAATAATCCTGCAGAATTCCATGCAATAATATCTTTTACTGATGAATATGAATATGATGTTGTGCATGGACATATTAGACCTTTTTACTTATCTCGCAAGGTCAATGGCGTAGACGTCCGAAGAGCTTTCATTGACAATGGTTCAGGAGTCAACCTCATGCCCATTCGTACACTTCGTCGATTGGGCCTCACAGAATCTGATTTATCTCCTTCTACCATGATGTTACAAGGATATGATAAAAATGAACAAGAACCACTGGGCGAAGTTACACTCAGAACTCAGTTTGGAGATCTTGTATCCAATTCAGATTTCCTAGTTGTTGATCAAGACTCAGCCTTCAACATCTTGCTTGGAAGACCCTGTCTACATCAACATACGGCTATCCCTTCATCCTACCATTAATGTCTCAAATATTGTTTCGATGGTCAAGTTGGGACATTGTATGGTGATAAGGCCCCGTTCAAGACATGTGAGTCTCAATATGTTGAGGCAGAATTCTATCACATGAAGGGATGGGAGAAATCCACAACAAAGAAGATTACCAAAGTTAATGCTCCATATGGTTTGGAGAAGATTCCAGTAAATCCATTTACACATGTGAGAATAGATTATGTGTTGCCTATCAGTCAAATTGACAAGATAGACCCAAATCAAAATACTCTTATGGAAATATCCATAATGTCAGTTATGGAAATCGAGCCAAACAACATGGGAGAAATTGGTAACCCACCAAGAAGTAATGAAAGCACAAATGGTGATGTCTTCATTTCATCTGCTGAAATCCAACAAGTCTATACTTCTACAATTAGGCCAGAAGAAGTTATAGAAACATAGGAGGTGAACAATGATGTCGATTCTCAATCCATCATCTCCTATTTATTACCCAAAGAAGACCCTTCATCATCAATCAGGTCGGAAATGGAAGCTTCTTCTTCAAAATATACAAATTTTGACATCTCTTATGATCATGAAAATTCTGCTTTATCATCTACAATGCACGTATAAATGGAAGAAATAATACATGATGAAGAAGAAGAGGAAGATCTCAGAGATTCTCCTCCAGCATTTGAAGAGGGTATCTCTACCACTGTGGATGAACTCAGAGAAATAAATCTGGTTACAAAAGAATATCCATGCCCCACTTTAATCAGTGCGGCCATGACTCTTGAAGAGCAAGAGATGTATATTTATTTTCTAAAGAAAAATAGAGATATATTTGCTTGTAACTATACAGAAATTCCCGGGCTTGATCCTGTTGTTGCTACTCATTATTTGGGTTTATCAGAAGAACATCGAGGATTTAAGCAAGTCGTGAGAAGAACACACCCAACTTATGCTTCCAAAATTTAAGCTGAAGTGGATAAGATTATCAAAGTTAACTTCGTCAGAGAAGTTTAGTATCCCAAGTGGTTGGTTAATAATGTCCCTGTAAAAAATAAGAACGGAAAAATTAGAGTTTGCATCAATTTCAGAGGTCTTAATCATCATTTTCCTAAGGATGATTTCCCAGTTCCAATTACAGAACTTTTAATTGATGTAAAAGCTGGCTATGAAGCACTTTCCTTCATGGATGGATATTCCAGATATAATCAGATCCGAATGGCCCCAGAAGATGAGGAATCCACAGCCTTCAGATCCCCTTAGGGTGTGTTTTGCTACCGGGTAATTCCCTTTGGCTTAAAGAATACAGGTGCAACATATCAGTGTGCCATGCATCGTATCTTCAAACCCTTATTAGGTAAGTTTTTTGAATGCTATGTAGAAGATTTGGTGGTTAAATCCAAACAACGTTCTAATCACTTGGCTGATTTGGAATTCATATTCCACAAGCTTCGACAACATAATTTGAAAATGAACCCCTTAAAATGTTCTTTTGGGGTAACCTCAGGAAAATTTCTCAGATTTTTTGTACTCCATCATGGTATTGAAGTCAATCTTGAGAAGACCAAGTCAATTCTTAGTATGTCACCTCCTCGGAATTTGAAATAATTAAGAGGACTTCAAGGACACTTAGCCTATATTCGGCATTTCATCGCCAATTTGGCAGGAAAGAGTTTACCCTTCACCAAATTGATGAAGAAGGGAGTCACTTAGCAGTGGACTAAAGAATGTCAAGAAGCATTCGATATTCTCAAGAAATACCTCTTGAGTCCACCGGTACTCATGCCACCTGTTGAAGGAAGACCACTTATCCTCTACGTGACAGCTCTAGAGCAATCATTGGGTGCCTTTCTTGCTCAGAAGAATGATGCTGGGAATGAAAACAACCTCTACTATCTCAGTCGAACTATTCTTGAAGTAGAAACCCGATATTTAAGTATTGAGAAGTTCTACCTGGCATTAATCTTTTCAGTTCAAATGTTGAGACACTACCTGCAACATCACGAGGTCCAATTGGTATCTCGCAATAACCTGCTCAAATTCATCCTTAGTCATCCAATACTTACAGGACATCTGGTAAGGTGGGCAGTTATTTTGTAGCAATTCGACATTCAGTATGCGTCTCAAAAGGCGATAAAGGGCCAAGCTCTGGCTGATTTCCTGGCTGAACACCCTTCAGTAGAAGACACATCTTTATATATTGAACTCCCTGATGAGGAAGTCTTCTCTATTCAAGAAATTCCTAAAGTATGGGAAATGTATTTTGATGGTGCTTCCAGAAGTCCAACAGGGAGGAAAATGGAAAATCCTAAATTCAACAAAGTTGGCTTATGAATTGTGCTCATTTCTCCAAATAAGGCAGTGTTACCTTATTCCTTCTTATTGTGGGAAGGTGGTACCAATAATGATGTAGAATACCAAGCTCTCATCACAGGCTTGGAATTAGCGCTTCAAGCACAAGTGAATCACTTAAAGGTGAAAGGTGATTCAGACATGGTAATCAAACAAGTCAATGGGGATTATGAAATTAGAAAATAAGAACTATTCGCTTTGTATGATTACATCAAAGAGTTGGCGGAATTCCCTTCAGAACCGACATTTTCTTATGTCCCAAGATCTCAAAATGCTCATGATGATGCACTGGCTAGTATAGCCACAGCTCTGGCAGATCCAAATCGGGACGAGACAACCATCAGTATTGCCCACTGTCATGCAATTTCACCTTATGTTCGAATCAGAACAAAGGAAATTAATGAAATTAGTCCCATTATTGAACTGTATGGTCATACTACAAGATGGATGTCACCTATCAGGGAATACCTTCAAAATGGAACTCTTCCACCTGATAGAGCCAATAAAGAACAAATCTGGCGACGTGTGGTCAATTTTACTCTTTATGATAGCCCAGATCACTTAGAGAAAATTATCTACAAACATGGTTTTGATGGAATTATCTTTAGATGCATTTATGGTGAAGATACAATGGCTATCATGAAAGAAGTGCATGCAGGATTCTATAGTGCCCACCAGTCTGGACATAGACTGTCTGATCAGATTCGAAGGCTTGGATTATTTTGGCCTTCAATGATACAAGATTGTGTTGATTTTACAAAGAAGTGTCATTAATGCCATGTATATGCCAACTTCATTCATCAGCATCCATAGTTTCTTCATACAGCTAAATACTCATGGCCATTTGCCACATGGGGAATGGATGTTGTGGGACCCTACCCTTTGGATACAGCCAAGTAGTTTAAGTACATTCTTACTTCTACTGACTTCTTTTCCAAATGGGCAGAGGCAATACCTCTCAAGGAAGTCAGTTCTAAATTCATTATTAGATTCATCAAGTCTAACATCATTACCAGATTTGGTGTCCCTCATACCATATTGACGGACAATGGCACCAATTTCTGTTCATCTGAGGTGAAGAAGTTGTATCAAGAATACAACATTAAATCCCACCATTCATCTCAGTATCATGCAGTAGCCAATGGCCAGATAGAAGCATTCAACAAGACTCTATCAAATATATTACAAAAAATGGTGGATAAAGATAAGAAGTCATGTCCTGATAAACTCTTTCTTGATTTATGGGCTTATCAGACTACCACCCGCACTGCAACTCGGTCAACTCCATATTCACTGGTATATGGAACGAAAGCAGTCTTTCCCATTGAGGTTCAACTACCCTCGCTCAGAGTTTCCATTTGTGATCAATCATCTACATATGAACAATATCAAAAGAGATTGAATGAATTGGAATGGTTAGATGAGAAAATATTGTGCCCTTTACACCACTTGGAAGTCTATCAGAATCGAATAGCACGAGATTTTAACAAAAAAGTTCGTCTTCGTTCATTCACTCAGGGATAATTGGTATTAGTTCTCAGAACTCCAATGATACCAGGAATGAAACCTCCCAAGCTTGAGCCAAAATGGGAAGGACCTTACTCAATACATAGGGTCTACTCCAATGGAGCTTATTCATTAATCTCGATGGATGGAGAACTCATCACTACTCCAACCAATGCCAGATTTTTGAAGAAGTATTTTGTATAAACACAAAATATATTACCTAGGTCTAGTATGACCTTAAACTGCAACTAGGTTCTGTATGAACTTAAACTACATCAATGGTCTAGTATGACCTTATACTGCAACTAGGTCCTGTATGACCTTAAACTAAATCAATGGTCTAGTATGACCTTAAACTGCATCATCAACAGTCCATGCATATGACCCTAAACTATTTGCAAGTCCCTTACATCCAGCAAGACGTTAAACTGTGACATCCTAACGACATGACGCTAAACTGTATAAAAGTACCTTACATTTGGAAAGACGTTAAACTACATAACTATCAAAGGTCCTGTATGACCTTAAACTACACCACCGTCTAACATGACATTAAACTGCACCATCCACGGTCCATGCATATGACCTTAAACTATTCGCACTTTTGTCCAACATGACGCTAAACTGCACCATCCACGGTCCATGCATATGACCTTAAACTATTCGCACTTTCGTCCAACATGATGCTAAACTATGTCATCCCTTTTTCATCCAACATGACGTTAAACTTTGAAAAATTCCCTAATACGTCCAACATGATGTTAAATGATGTACACTTTTTTCCTCACTACATGAAATTAAACTGTACAGTCCCCCTTTCATCCAACATGACATTAAACTATATTGTCCCCATCATCCTAACTACATGATGCTAAACTGTATAGAAATTCCTTGATATGTTCTACATGACATTAAACTGTACTTTTCCCCTGCTACATGACATTAAACTGTGCAACACCAATAGTCCTAACTGCAAGACTTTAAACTGCATAGTCCCTTTATATGTCCTACATGACAATAAACTATGCATCATTAAGGTTGTTGTTACCTCCTATTTCTCACACCTAGTATGACTCATGTGAGCTTAGAGAAAACCTCAACCATAACACTTTCTTTGAGATACTAACCATGTGTAAGTCCCAACAACATAATTTTTTAGGTCGTTGTACCCAATAACAACTTGATCATTAATTCATTATTTAATTGAACTACGCGGACTTTGATCCTTGCCTTCCAGGATGGGTACGTAGGAAACCTCTCAAGGTTCAAGCCCAAAATCAATCTCTTCATATCGGTTCACCTCCATCTCATACGATGTTGATTCGTGAGACCGCCCCTAGAATCAAGATCTTTACATTGGTTCACTTTCTTCCTTGTTATACGACGTTAAACTATACAACACTTTTGTCCAGTATGTTAATAAACTACAATATTCTTTGATACCGTCACCTGAGAGGGAATCAATATTTACATTGATTTTTCAATCATGTTTCATTTGAAAGACTACGTGCATACATGGAAATGCATAAACCTTTTATCTTGGGTTAAACCATCATTTTACTAAAGTCCCCTTTCACCCTTCACATGTACGAACCACATTTGTACAGAGGGTATTTCTAGAACTACTTGGGATTTATTCCCATCCTTATGGGATATGTAGGAACGTTCGAGTGTCCCTCGAATCCAGCCCCAAGTATTTGGGACTAACCCAAAATTCCACTTTCAGTCCCTTGGCTGAAAAGTCCCCATGAAAACACACACTGTGTATTTCTTACAATGGTCTAAGCTCTATGAACCTAAACTAAGATCTCTAATACTTTTGTCTCATATGATGTTAAACTATAGTTTAAGAACTATGTATGGCTTGATTCCCATCCTTATGGGATACGTAGTGAAGTCCAACATTTCCATTCAGGACCCAGCCACAACATGATTATGGTTAGCATTGATCTGTGTATCTATGTATACATTGAACAATACCCATTTTATGTGTCATAATCCTAACCTTAAATATTTTCAGATCTTCATAACCCTTTTCTTGACTTCTAGTCACAAAAATGTTAAACTTCTGAGAGTTCTTTTGCCTGACTATGCAGCACGTGCCCTTAGGCGGCCTTGCATAAACAGTTTACATAACAGACTTGTCAGCCAAAAGATATTATTATTTGACTATGCAGCCAATGCCCTTATGTGGCCCTGCATAATTCAACCCCCTAACGGGTTTGTTAAATAATGGTAACTTCATTCTTGGAAAGAAAGCCTCTTTTTTCCTTATTGGTCTTAAATGACAGTATGTAGGGATCTGGAAAAAATATCCATCCTTAACATATCTATCCCATATCATTTTTCATGATCTGAAAGTATTCAAGTATATGGTTTATATTCTCCTTCCCTACATTTGGGTCAGACCTTCGTAGGAGTAATATCCATCCAGTTCTTCGATAAACTTGTTTGGAAATATCTTCACCATATTCAAGTACCTCTTTCCATACAGAAAACTCTATACTTTGGAAAATTTGAATCTCCATAAACTTTCACTAGCTTTTAGCACTAAGAAAGTAAATTTCTGAGAGTTCTTTTTCCTGACTATGTAGCACGTGCCCATAGGCGGCCTTGCATAAACAGTCTACATAACAGACTTGTTAGCCAAAAGATACTATTTATTTGACTATGCAGCCAATGCCCTTAGGTGGCCCTGCATAATTCAACCCCCAAACGGGTTTGTTAAATAATGGAAACTTCATTCATGGAAACTACTTCTTCTAATGCCTTTTAGCTCTTTTTCATATCATTCCTCAGGTTCAAATATTCTTAAGTTATAGTTTACATATTTTCCCTCATACTTGAGTATGGTACTATGTTTTCAGATGAGTTGTCAAGGAATTGAGTCAATTCTAATCCATTTATGTCAAAACTATTTCGACCTTAAACATTATCCTTTTTATGTCCGACGTGCATGACTTTAAACTGCCCACAAAAGACAAAGGAACTCTGGATAAAATTCAAGTTCCAGCTCACTAAACATACATTTTGTATGATTTAGGTAACATTGAGTAATTAAAAGGTTCAAAGTTTGTAGGGTTATTTACATTAATCCTAATAAAAATCAAACTAAGATTACTAGGCCCATTGGCTTAAGTAAAATATAAAGCATATAGAAAAAGAGAATGCAAGTACAAATGATTGAAGGTGAAAGTATTTTTCATTGATGCACAAGAGATAGAAGGACATCCATAGACTGGAGTCTCTTCTCTTATTCAAGAATAACAAGAGGATTTCAACATAACTCTTCATTTGATTTACGGCATCCCGAGCTTCATCAGCAACCACCTGTAATTCATTCATTCAACTGGATACCATAAGAGATGCAGTGATACCAGCACTTCTTGGAACAATTGTAAAAGAATGTTCTTGAGTGTGGTTTGAGAAAATTTTCTGCTGATCAAACAATGACTCTGTTTCTGTCCAAGAGACATAGAAGATGGATACATGGATTTGAGAATGAAGCATTGGATGTAAAGATCCATTTGGAGAGAGTACTCTTTTCAGATATTGCTCTAATTCCATGTTTTTCTTCTCTCCACCAACCGGCAACGGAAAAAATTTCATCCCATGGGTTTTCCATTTTCATATCTGCAAGGAAATGACATGGAGGAAGAATTTGGAAGTTCACACCATTGTTGTTGCTCTTAATGCACAACATAACCGAAATAGAGGAGTAGAAGTGCAGATGCATCTCAGACATATAATTATTTTCATCTGAAACATTGACTCCTTGTAGATTACCATGACCATATAGAGGCAGTTAGATGCTCTGTGGAAAATTAAGAGGGTATTTCTTCAAGTACTTAGACAAATCTGGGAGAGTGTTGTCACAGATATCATAGTAATCATGGACAACAATGTTCATCATGTCATCAATCCGCTTGCTAGCCAGTTCATCAGCCGTTCTGATTCTGTTGGGAGGCATTGAATCTACAAAAATGATGAATAGTTAACTCTTAAGTAAGTTGATTTTTCATAAAATTTGTGAAAGAATTCGAAAAAAATGGCAAAGGAATTAAGGCGCGCAAGTCTAAACTTAGCGCGCAAGTATGGAGGTGTCGCGTAAGTATTTACCCCCCAAGTATCACTGCACAGGTCCATATACCTACACAGCAGCGCGACGACAAAGAAATAGAGGAAAACAGAGCAACCTGCGCGGCAAAGATGACCTGCGCGGCGAGAGCTCGAAGGTTTGAAATCTTGAAATCCGGATGCTTTGTACAGAATGAAGCCCTTATTTATAGATGTGGACCAGACCCTATGCGCCGTACCCCGTGCGATCAAAGGCCGTATCCCTGCGCACCCAAAGCTCATTTGTGTGTCCTAACCTGCACGCCCCAATTTCCTTTTGATTCTCGATTTCCTCAGAGTCAAATCCTCTTTTCTCTCCGAATCCAACTCTGAGGGGGGACTTTTGTTGACGCTCCTATCGTCACAAAGTCTAAAGATTGGAAAAGGGAAATATCTTAACTCCCAGTGATTCAACCTTTGGAAAAATATCAAAAATTGGCAAAGGAAGAAATAAGAAGAATTTTGCACAAAGGACGCGCAAGTTCTACGATGGGTGCGCGCGCCCTAAAGGATAATTGCCCGGGTCTTCTTCAGCCTATAAATATACCATATGGGCCCCCCATTCAAGAAGGAATTTTTTTTCCAGAAACTCAGATTTGAGCTCCTGGCGCCCCAGTCCCTTCTCAAAGCTTCCGAAACACTTCTAAGGTAATTTCATACCTAGAACAGAAGATCTAAAGAGGGAGAGTAAGGCCTAATTGTTGAAACTCATCAACACTTGTGCGCCTAAATGGACAGCCCTTAAGGGAAATGGACACACTTGCTCGCCTCCTAACTCCTTCAATAGAACTTGCGCGCCACTCTTCTGGAAGAATCTCAAGATGATTCTAAAGGCTTTAACCAAGATTCGCTCAAGTATTACCCTTCTGGTTAACCATCGCGCAAGTACCCATGTGTCGTGCAGGTATACCTACACGACTAGAACTTGCGCGCCCACGCAGTACCTGCGCGCCTGCCAGGACTTGCGCACCCCTTCCTTTTTGGGTGCCCTTCTAACCCATTTCACCCCTCTTAATCCATTCCACCTATCCTATTCAATATTAAGTCTTCAAGACACTCTTCAATACCATTTATGGCATTATTTCTTGATTTTACTTCCTTATGTGAAAGGAATTCTGTGGAATATCTCTCAAACCTAGTGATTTACACATCTTTATGTCATTAAAGAGTGAAATTTCATTCATTCAAACTCATCCTTTAAGATGAGAGAACTCATTAACCTGGGCCTCCTTTTCAGGAATAAGCCCAAGTCCCCTAATTTGGGCATCCTCCTCAGGAGTAAGACCCAACCATAATTCATTAATATGGGCCTTCTTTTCAGGATTAATCCCCAGTCTCAAATTTGGGCATCCTCCTCAGGAGTAAGCCCCAAGTCCCTTAATTTTTCAAGTCTCTTAACCTGGGATTCCTTTTCAAAAGTAAGCCCGAGTCTTAATTCCTCTTAACCAATCTTAATTTACCATTAATTTGGGATTCCTTCTTAGGAGTAAAAACCCAATCATAAGTCCACTCCTAATTTGGGCCTCCTTTTTAGGAGTAATCCCCAAGTTAGAGTATTCAAATCTCCGTGAAGTAGATATACCTTTATGGACCCTGTTCCTGTATTTCTTCCCGGAAGTAAATCCAAATCTTCATTTATCTAGGCAGTCATACATACATAAGTCCCACCTTATTTCTTATGATTGCATCTTTCATGGCACAATTGTCTGATTTTTACCAATACCTCTTGTTTCTCACACCGAGCATGACTCACATGAGCTTAGAGTGTAAAAGTAATTATGACATCCTTCTTTGAGCCATCAATCATAAAAATCATACTCGCTTACTCGAACTACGTGGGTTCTAATTCCTTTTCTAAACAAAGGATACGTAGGTATCCCATCTGCGAGTTCGATCCCAACTCTGAAATAATCCATGTCCTTCCAAAAGAAAATAAACTTCAAGTTCCCCACTGAGTGGCTTTAAAACCAGCATGATCATCATAATGACCAAGAAACTTTTACGTATCAAAGGATACCATTGACTAAGAATCTCTAACAAATATAGATGATTATATATCAATGAAGAACCTCGAATACATATAAAAGATTCTCTAAATTTCCTACATATCGATCATTGATTTTCATATCTAAAGGAAAACACATTTTATACTTGGTAATGTAATAAGGATTCACGAACATAACTTAAATCTATAAAGAGAGTCCCAGAGTAGACAATAATTCCCCTTAAAAAGGTGTGATGAGTCCGACCTCCCATCCTCTCGACAAATGAAAATTCATAAGCCTCATCACTCCACAAACTAATGAGCGCCTACCTTTGGAAAGTAGGTCCAAATGGGTGTGGAATCATTGGATGTTTCTGTTTATACGAACAAACCCGTTAGAAACTGATTGGAATGTTTGAACCTTCAATCAAGGAGGTCATCCCCAAATTCCAAGGGAAAAACACCCTTCTTCATCAGGTACTTGATTACTATTGGAGCCAAAAAGCAGGGACCAAGATGAGGCATGCAATGCTTTTGGAGTTTAAAAATTTTCTGTACTTTGGTTTCAGTATTTTATTTCTAGCATTGTGACTTGTTTGGATACATTCCTAGACACATGTCACATGCATCATTATATATATTCTCTAGTTATTATACTCCCATAACTCTTCTGATGTTTACTTCTATTATATGTTATTAGTGATTCTGCTACTTTTGAAATCATTTTTTCCTCTGTATATACAATTCCAATGACGGAATTGTTTCCCCATTATCAGGCCTTGGACCTCTATACTAGTCGGGATGCTCTGGCATTTTTGGAAATCCTCTTGAGGTCATGTGTCCAACTAGGTTCAGGGAACTTTGGGGTGGTACCCTGATCTGGGATATCATGAAGTTGTATCAAATAAGTTTCTTTCCTTCTTTGTATTACTAAATGGAGGCAATAGATATATATATGAACGAATGGGTAGTTGGAAATAATTTGTGTCTAGGAGTAGCTAACCCGTGTACATGGAAAAGCCAAGTTACCACGAATATTTCTATTTTTCTTGTTTTTCAACTATTACAATTGATTTGATTTCACTATTGGGTGATTCAATTGTTTTTTACTAATAGAATTTATATCATTGTTGTTTTATTTCTATAGAAACCAAATTAGATGAGTGTATTCCATGTATTTCATCACATAGAAAATTTCTAGAGATCACATGTCATGCATTCTTTTCCTATAATTTAGGACGAATTACTGTTTACCAGCTGTTGTGATAGATATTCTATTAGATATGCAAGTTGTTGTCATTGATTACTTGATAGAATACTTTCTATTTTGATAGGGTATTAGAAATTGTAATGTTTCATTTGAATGGGTGCCAAAATTTGGTCCCTGAGGTGTTATGGGACCTCTTAGATCAGAATTTGGTGGACCACGTTTTAACATTAATTGAATTTTTTCATATTATGAGATGAATGAGGATTCCAAACATTGATTCATGGGACTATAGGCTATCACAGGTCATAATTTGTTATGAATTGGACAAGAGGGTTATGTTTTTAAGGGTCCCGATGAATTTTTGGAGGCTTCCTATTTGGAATCCCAGACAACACGATGTGTGGTGTTATGAACACATGCCATGTGTTCATATGTTCTGGAAGAACTGACATTCCTTAAGTACATACCGTGTACCGTATGTACCCACCATTTAGTCTACAATAGTGTGAATAACTATGTGAGAAGACAAAAGGGGTTGTGAAATGTTTGGTAAAACACACCTTGTCCTGATTGTATAGGTCGTGTTCCAATGAACTGTGTATCCTAACATGTTACCAATGACATGGGTGGGTGAAACATAGGTTGTACACACAGTTCATAGCTTGTGCACACTGTGTAGTTATCAAATGTGTATCCAACCATGTGACCAATGACACGAGTGGATGAGACACAATTGGTACACACCCTGTGTAGGGTCAACATGACATGTAGTGTTACATTGGGAGAGAACTGTGTAGTTCTAGCTGTGTAGAAGAACTTGGGAAGGATGGAAAATTCAAGTACATACTATGTCTCAAGAGGAAAAACCCGTGTGTAGGGGTGTTACATGACCAGGTATGGTAGAGGTATACACCCCTATTAAGGATTAAAGGGGACACATTGTGTGGTTGTTATACATTATGTGTAATCCTGTTTTGTAAAACATGAATGTTTTCTATCTCATGTTTTGTTTCTTCACTTCTAAGTAGTTTTACATGAAAATAATGAACTGATGTGTGCACTAGACCTTATAGAGTCATTATTCCATGATGTCCTCATGTTTTATGCCATATACATGGAAAATATTAGATGGTGTAAATGGTAGAACTGGGTCTACCAGCAGATCCTTCCATAGTTCCTACTTTGGCACCAGTTGTTATACCAGACACAAGCGTTGATGCACAGTTCCATGAAGGCTTTATGATGATGACACATACCATTCAAGGAGCACCACATCATACCCTAACAATGGAGGAGTTGACTAGGGTGTTCAAATAGAATAATACTCCAACTTTTTAAGGGGATGGAGGACCACATGTTTAAGAGTCATGGTTGGAATCCATTATTTCTATCTTCAAGAATCTGGAGATACCTTCGGAGAGGAGGGTGTAGCTCATGATGTAGATGCAGCATGATTCTGCCAAGTGATTGTGGGATGTTGTATAATAGGTGGGATGTTATTTGAATATGTCTTGGGAAGTGTTTCATAGGACCTTCTATGACTACTTCTACCCTAAGACATTAAGGACAAATCTATCCTGGGAGTTTATGCATTTGAAGTATGGATCTCTTTCAGTGATGGACTACTCTTCTCATTTTACCGAGCTTTAGTGATTTACACCGGCCCGGGTAGGTGATGAGTTTTCATTGGCTAGGGTATTTGAAGATTGTATTAGGTATAACATCTAATCAAAGGTGAATGTTTTAAGGCTAGATTCGGTGATTGAAATAGTGAACCAGGTGCCGATTACCGATCGAAATATATGGGAGTAGGGAGTTGCAAGCTCGAGAGGTTCAACATCCAGGGATAGCAATCAACTGTTTGATAGGAGGAAGTGTCACAAGGAGCCATCACATAGGGATTACAATAGCAGGGATATATTCACAAGTATCTAGGTAATGTGATACATGTGTGCGAAGAGTAGGAACATAACACTACAGTTCCTGAGAGACCCAGTTGAGGGCTGATATTACGGCAACATGGGGCATCTTTTGTGTTTTCCCAATTTTTCTCACCATAAGCTAGTAAGAGGGGATTAGTTATGAATACACATTCAGGATAAGGACCACTAGTTTCTCCTATATCTGGGAAATTGAGTTTGTCGGGCCATTGAGGCTGAGGAGGTAGTCGTGGCCATGGTATTCAGATGTTAGGTTTTTAGAAATTCTAGGTTGTATCACCTTAAGGTAGTTAGACATAGTTGCAGGGATACAGTACATGCCGGACTTTTGTAGTGAAGCAGAACTAGTATGAGTAGGATCCTAGTCCCTTTACAGTTACATGTACGATTCTAGTTGTCTCAGTTTTAGGATCTACTATTTTTGATATAGGGGTTTCCCAATGTTTCGTATTTGTTGATGTGGTAGAGATCGTTAGTCTTCGTAGGAGTACTAATGAGGATTTTATATTCTAGAAACTTTTTTGTGTCTTAGGAAAGCTATTGTACATAAGTATAAGGAGTTCCCTCTTGAGGTTGGTGGGTGTCACTTCTTATGATACCTCAATGTATTAGAGATGACATTATTCGATTTCATTTTTTGAATGGATTAATTGGTCTTTTTCCATGAATTTGTTGACTGATATCTATGTAGGGTGAGTTTCACTTCAATAGAGGGTGGGTCAATTCTACACAAGGGTGAATGGGATATCCAGGTGAGTAGAATTGGACCTGAGTGTCATGGGTTTGGAGAAATTACAACCCAAATTTCTAGTTTATATCTAAACAACTAGGGTACTTCATTAATGGACATTCCTCCAATGGTGGATCACTTTAGAGATATATTTAAAGATTAATTTTCAGGTTTACTTCTAGAGTGAGAGGTAGATTTATCTACTAAGCTTCTTATAGGAATGTCACTGGTGTCCATTCATCCTTATAGGATAGCTACACTAGAGTTACATGTTCTCATGATGTAGTTATAGGAGTTGAAGTCATAAGGTTTCATGAGACACAATACATCTCCATGGGGTTCAACTTCCCTTTTTGCATTGAAGGAAGAAAGTACCATCATACTTTGTGTGGATTATCGGAAGCTGAACCAGTTGACGGTTAAGAACTAATATCATTTTCCAAGGATTGGTGATCTCTATGATCAGTTTCAAGGATCCTAACTATTTTTTAAGATTGATTTGAGATCCGGTAATCATCAGTTGCGCATTAGACCATCAGATATACCTCTTAAAACCTTTCAGAGTAGGTATGGTCTATATAAATACTTGGGTATGTCTTCTACTCTAACAAACGCGCCAGTACTTTTCATGTTACTGAGGAGTCGAGTGTTCCACCCTTACATGGAATCTATTGTGGTAGTATTCATGGACGTTATATTGGGGTACTCTCACACTCGACATGACCATGCCACCCATCATGAGATCATATTTTGTACACTAAGGAATTAGTAGTTATATTCTAAGATCTCAAAATACCACTTTTGGATAGACCAAATTCACTTCTTCGGTTGTGTTATCTCTGATACCAGAGTATCTGTATACCCAATGAAAGTGAGGGTAGTAGTTTCCTAAAATTATTCGAAGAACATCTTTGAGGTACTATTTTTTCTATGGATGATTGGTTACTATGGGTTCATTATTTAGTAATTTTTATGCATAGCAGCACCACTAACAGGCCTGATATAGGTGGGCGTGAAATATACGTGTATAGATTCTGATGATTCAGCCATTTGAGAGCTGAATAGTAGATTGACTTCTACACCAATAGTAGTTTTTCTGGAGTTTGTAAAGAGTTACTCAATTTACTCTAATGTATCATGTTTCATGTTGGGAGTAGTGATTATGCATGGTGAAGGAGTCATTGTGTATGGGTCTCGATAGTTGTGGCCGCATGAGAGGAATTGCCTGATGCACTATCTCGAGTTCGCTGCAGTTGTGCATGTTGTACGCTATTGGAGACATTATCTTTTGGGATAGAAATTTGTGGTATTTGGTAACCAAAAAATTCTCAAGTATATCTTTCCTCAAATTCGATCTAAATTTGAGTCAACGATTTTGGGTTGAGTACCTTCTGTATTTTGACATTGATCTTTCCTACACACCTGTGAAAGGCAATGCAGTGGATAATGCGTTGAGAAGGATGACTCAAATACATGAAGTTCAAGAGGCCAACTGTGAGTGGAAGCTTATGGCTATAATCTATGAGATTCACTTTGAGATGCATGATAGATAGGGATAGAGGTTTCTTTCTTCTATAGTTGTTACCGTTACTCTACAGGATTAAGTGAGAATGTGGCAATTATTAGATTCTGCTGGCCTAGTCATATGGGAGAGTGTGTCATGAGAGGACCCTACTACTAGGTGGATCATAGGCAATGATTATATCTAGAATTTTCATCAGAACGTAAGGGAGTCAGAAGACATACGTTAGAATTTGATGCAAGATTTTCATTCCATAGTTTGTAAAGTTCATCCTGGTTTCACCAAGATGTATCAAGATCTATACTGTCAGTATTGGTGGATAGGTATGAAGAAGGATGTAGCTATTTTTGTTATGAAATGTTCCACTTGTCAGCAGGTTAATGCCTAACATTAGTGACTGGAAGGTATTTTACCGCTATTACCGCCATGGTCACCTCAAGGGAATGTTGCATCTTGGGTTGTTGTTGACAGACTCATGAAGTTTTCACACTTCTTACCAATTAAGTAATCCTTCATTTTTGATGATTTTGGATGGTTATACATCCTATGTATTGTTTTTTTAATGGGGTTCCAAATTTTATCATTTCAGACAGGGTTTCCCATTTTAATTATTATGTCTAGAAGGGACTACATAGGGATTTGGGTACACAGGTACTCCTTAATAAAACATACCATCCCAAGATAGATTACCAGTCCAAGTGCACAATTCATGTTTTGGAGGACATGCTTCAAGCATGAATCATATATTTCTAGGGAACTTGGGAGAGACACATACCACTAGTGGAGATTATCTATAATAATAGTTTGAGGTGATGATTTAGATGGAACCATATGAGGCTTTTTATGGAAGGCCACACCAATCACCCCAATATTGGCTAGAGGTAGGAGAAGCAGCTAATATGGGACCTCCTCTGGTCCATGAGACCATTGAGCTGGTGGAGCTGATTCGAAAGAGGAACACAATTACACAGTCTCAAAATAAATCATATGCTGATCATTGGAGATGGCCTCTAGAATTTTTGGTTGGATATAAGGTGTTCTTATGTGTCACACCGAGGTTGGGACATAGGGGGATTAGAAGACATGGGAAGCTTTTATCGAGATACTTTGGGCCATTTAAAGTTATGTAAAGAGTCAGGATGGTTGCCTATTTGCTGTAGTTACCTCAGATTTACCGATCCAAGCACAATGTCTCTCACGTTTCTCAGCTACATCATTAATTTTCAGATCCTTCTCATGTTTTTCAACCCGATGAGGTTTAGTTGGAGGTGGATGCATCCTTCGAGGTTTACATTATTAAGATTATGGATTTCTACCTAAAGGTTCTCTATGGCTAGTACATTCTTATTTTACGAGTGTTATTACTGCATAGGAAAGTGCATGATGAGACTTGGGAGAGGGAGGCCGATATACGATCACAGTGTCCAGAGTTTTTTGATGTTTCTTCTTCACCACCATTTGAAGGGAAATTCGGGGAAAAATTTATTTATGGGGAGAGGTATTTAAGTACCCAGATCATCATTTAAGGTATGAATATTTATTTCAGTTGTTTTCAAGGAAAAAGGATGAATTGATAATTTTCTAAGTACACAGCCAGTAGTTTTCAGTACACATCATGTACCAGAATGCTGTGTGTAGCTGTGTACTAGCCTTCTAACATCTAAGTACATGGTTGTGTAGGTGATCTGGAAGATCACCTAATGTGGGGGCCGGTTTAGGCTAGTACACGGTGCGAACATCAAATGAACTTGTTGTGTATAATTATTTTTAATTTTTGAATCAATGTGGGATCATGACTCATCTCCATAAAACACTTCTTGTTCCCTTGATTCATATAGGAGAGCGATAAATGGCCGGAGAACTTTGATCTCATCTAAGTTCTTCATCTAACCTCCGATTGGGACATCATTGTGTGTGTTGGATTCCCACAGGTGTGTTCTCGCTTTCCAAAGAGCATTTATTCTAGATTTATCCTCTCTTGTGAGTTATTGAGATTTGGTTGTTTTTACCCTTTTTGTAGACCTATATAGTTCTAGGCCAATTGAAGGGCCGATGTTCAAGAGTGTTCAACATACAACATCAAGGTAGGTGGTTTTTGATTTTTTTTTCACTTTTTCATTGTATTATACATGCATAATGTGCTGAATTACCAGGTTTGGGGTATTACATATTTTGGATTTTGACCATGTTTAATACCTACTATGGTTTTTTTGTTTAGAAATGGTGATTTCTTAAGCTTAAGGTTTTATACATGGTAGTGGGACACCCCATGTGTCTGTTCCCCAAATTGACTATTTGTGGTTGTTTGTCCTAGGTAGCCAATGAGGCACACATTGTTTTAATTACTTGAATTGTTTATTATGTAGTAGATTGATTATATGTTTTTCATATGTTATGGTAGGGAATGTTATCCATGTAGTAGTTATAGATGGCATGCTCTTCTTTTTTATGATTTGTGCATAGATCTTTTAATGGACCGGGATATCCTTTGACTAGGAAAACTATGGGGGTTTTATATTTATTACACAGTACCAGGAGATTCTTGGAGTAGACTTTGACTAAAGGGTATTGACCATGAGAGATACGGAGGAGTTCATTTATGATTATTTGTGCTATGTTGAATCTGAGGGTATTGAATTTGAGAGCTACCCATAGGTGGTTTATGTTTTATTGATGCCATGTTGAACCATGGGAATTGACTGTGACAGTTTCCCATGTAGTCTTTTGTATTTTCTTAGTGATATGTTAAACAAAAGGGGTTTCATAGTGAGAGATTTGCTACATGGGTTTTTATGAATGATTGAATGATTGTGAAATGTCTGCCAAGCCAAAGAACAAACATGGACTCAATATTACTTTGTAAATAGATGGTCTTATGAGATGTATGTTGTCACTATTACATAGGGGATATAGATATTATTTTAGATAATATGATTTAATTTTTCAATGATTTGAATAATTAATTAATTTAAATGAAGGTAATCTAAAACAATGGGACTATTTACTTTGAGTACATCTTAGTTTATTTCGTCATTTATTCTTATTACCAGCTATATATATTCACTGACAGTTAGGCACAGATCCTTTGGTGGTTGCCTACTAGGATTCATATTACACCCTATTTGGGTCATGCTTTTGGACCCAAATAGATTATATGGATGCATTTATAGAGAAGGTAAAGCTCCCTTCTTCATCAGGTAGTTGATTGATGTTGGAGATGGAGAGCATGGTACCAAGTTGAGGTTTTCAATGGTTTTGAATTTTAATATTTTTCTATACTTTGGTTTTAGTATTTTATTTCTAGTATTGTGACTTTTTTGGATTTTTTCCTAAACACATGTGACATGCATCATTATATATATGCTCTAGTTGTTATATTTATATCAGTCTTCTACTGTTTACTGTTGTTGTATAGTATTACATCTTCCATGAATTTTTACTACTTGTACTCCACTATGTATACTTTTCCAATGAAGGAATTGTTTCCCCATTATCAGACCTTGACCCTCGCTACTAGTTGGCAGCCTCTGGTGTTTGGGGAAATGTGCTTGAGGTCATGTGACTAACCGAGTTCTGGGCACTTTGGGGGCACCTGGGTTCGAGAAATTACATACAGGGTACTGGATACATTTTTACACATAGTAAAAATCTATTTTTAAGAGAGATCACCCCACACACATGTAAAATTAAAAGTGGCTAGGGCTGGGATTGTTGATCATGTAATTTGATATTAATGCTGATACTGATTTCTCCTTGAGTTTCTGGTGTACTTACCACTACATATTGACTTATGGAATTTTTGGTATTTTATCCCTATTGTGATATAGAAAGGATAAACCATTTCATGAATCATTATAGGCACATCCAAATTCAAATTTAATACACCTTCTAAGCCATGTAGTTGTATTTTTAGATTTTATAATAATTTTGATTGTGTGACATGAGTGTTTTGGGGCGAATATGACATGATTAGATGATTATATTCAACATTTCCTAATTATTTATCTTATTATTCCCATGGATCATGATTATTTTTTTGTCAGCATGTTTCTCTTTGGATACTACTTGTGATAAAATTATTGTGTTGTTTTTTAATACAAATTGTTCTATATAATAAATATATGTGTTGTGAGTAAATTGAAACCAATATTTTGTTATAAAGTGTATGGTTTCATTATAAATAGTGAAGGGTAAACCATTTATTCGAACCATCTATTGATATGGTATATATATTTAGAAATCGTTTTTAAAATGTAAAGGCTACTAGAGCTCAGATTTTAAAAGTGAGTTAGATTTGGTTAAATCTAAGCTAGACTGTTGTCTGTAAAGTGTTTTGGAAATTTATAGGTTTGTTAATGGAATCCCATATAATCAAACCCTGATATTTTCCCATTTTAAATTTTTAAATGGTTTTAAAAATGAATGTTTTTTAATTTTTAACTCAAATGTGTTGGTTAACTAAAATGTGAAAAATTTGACCTGTGTTGGTTAGTTAGTGTGTGTTTCTTATGAGATAATCTGATATGGTTGTTTGGAACCATTTATTATTTAAAAACTTCTTTTGGGATTCAATTTTTATGTACATGGGTTTGTTTAATAAGACTATTATAGGTCAACTTATCATTAAAAAATGAATTTATTTGATAATGACCTAATAAAGAAGGGAGGTCAATAAATTATTATGGTTTATAAAAAGAAATTACTATATGAAATTATTTATTTTTATTAATTCTCTTGTTAAATCACATACCAAGTTATTTTGATTAATAATTGGTAAATGACAGTCTGCTTCAATCCATTTCAATTTTAAAAATTATACGTGGGTCAATTTAATTACTTAAAAACACACAGAACCTCTAGTGGTGTCCTTTGTTCATGACCTCATGTAAGGATATTATAGAATTTCCATTTAGTTTCCTATAAATCAGAAGTTATTATTTTTGTTGGATATTCTCCTTTTATTAAATGGATTAAAGGATTGGTTATTAATCATAATTAATTTCAAGTTGACATGACCTTATGATAGGTTCAATGAAAATTATTTCTTTTGGGGGTATCCTATGTTATGTAGCACTATTAAGGATTAAATTCCATTAAAAATGCTGTGAGTTATTTGATTCTTAGGGCCACTCGAGTGATATTTTCCATTACAGGACTTGTATATTCAAAATTACACCATTTTAAGGATGTGTGGTCACATAATCCCCGACCCGTGTTATGGGAATGCACATCAGGTAATACTTGATTTTATAAGGTTAGAATTGTCTCGGTCATGGTTGGCCTCTTAGTAGGTAATGTCAAAATATCATCCTTCTTAGTGATGAATGGGTAGGTACATTTTTATCCATGTTAATGGTCATATGGGAAAATATGACTATGGGTTAACTATCGTTTTTAGGATACCTGATACTTGAATGAATGTGTGGAAAACCTATGAATAGTTTTGAGGATGTGTTGATTTTATTCGGATCCTCAGGGCAATGGGCATTAATATATGTGATAACCATCATGATGCTAAATAATTTTATGATTTGATTGTGTTCAGCAAAATAGTAGAGTCTTGGGTAATTAGGTATTATCTTAGGTAATATTCATAGTAGAGTGGAATGTGAGTTAATGGTATAACTTTATTCCAAATTCTAGAGATCTATTTTCTATATAATCAGGTGTTTTGACACATTGGTCAATTTGGTTTTTATTTCATTCCAACTTACTTGATGGTGAGAGTAATCCATGGAGGAGTGTCACTCATATGTTTATGGGGAATGTGACATGTCACCCTTATGATCGGCTAGTCCGTCTCTCCTTTTGATAACTATAACACTTCTATGGTGGGGATAATCATGTCATTCATGAGAAATATGTACACTTCCTTGTAGAAGGAACACAACCAAGGAAGACCTTTGGAAATTGTAGGTCATTTGTGAATTCATTTTAGGCTTGAATGTTTTGAATCATTTTGATGATTTCATTGAAGAATGAAAATGTATGGATTATTCATGTTAAAACCCCTTAAAAACATTTTTTATGAGTGGAATTTGATATTTAGGATACAGTGATCATTATATGACACACGTAATGTAGGTTTTTTATTAGATAGTGACAATGCATTAGCATGTAATTCCCAACATATTTTATGGGAAGTCAACCCATAGTGTTTAGACTGATCTTTTGGAAACCCATGATGTCCTCTTAGTGTAAAAATTCTCAGTGATGATAATGTATTCTATCATGAAATCTCCTTGGGTGCACTAAGAGACTGTTAGTTTACACCATGCTAATTTTCTAAAAAAATTGCATTGTTAGGGGATCTTTATCAGAGTTACACAATAGAAATAACTGTGTTTCAAAATCATCTTTTGGTCAGATTATATCATCAATGATTTCTGTTACAACCATAAAATAACAAGTTAATTTATAATGTTTAAATTTAAAAACATAATTCTCTTCATGTTGGCGTTTCATTGAATTGAGGATGTTCAAATCCTCTATTTCCTCACCAAAATTCATTCAAAGTGTGGATTCATTTCCGTTATGATTTTTAGTAGTCATTAAGAGTAGGATAATTAGATTAATTGGAGAGTGATATTTACCTTTTCCATATTACATGTTGATAATATACAAGTCACATGGGAATGGATTATGATGCACTCTTACCCTGCCATCATAAAGAACACATATCGGGTAGGTAGGGTTTTGATTTTCTATTTTCAGAACCACATGGGTTTTTTGAGTTCTCCAATCTGTAGAGTGGAATAAAGAGAATATGTCACCAAATTAATGTACTCTCCAAAATCACACAATGAATTTGAATAATTTATCTTACCAATTGTATATGGGAAACAAAGAGACATGTATTATTGATTTTTTGGAGGATTTGAGGGGTAATAAGTGTAGAAAATTTATTTTATGACAACAATATTTTATATCCTAAAAATATACCTCAATGAGTACATAGTTCATTAATGATATTTTTTATTCCATTTAATTTAGACAATTGCTTCCAATAGGGGGATATTTATATCCATATTCATATATTATTTCAAAATCATCGGTTATAGTTAATCTTCCATGGGTTAATTATGTTATTTAATACATGTATGGATGATAGGTGGGGTTGTTGGGGATCTTCTATATTGGATTTCACTTTTTCTGTCTTCACATTGGGGTTCTTCACTACCTCCCCCATAGGTTCTTTTCTATGGGATGATTCATCAAATTCATGCTACTGTTCACTTCCTACAATGCTTTCCAAGGGTGTTTCTTCATTTTTTCTAACTTACTGTGATTCCATATGGTAATATTACTGACATTTTGATTAGGGTTTGAAATTTGTTTTGAAATAAACATACCTAAGAATTGATTTACCAAATTATTGAGGGTCGACAAGTATTGACTGAATATTCATTTTAATTTATTAAACTCTAATCCATGAGATGTAAAAGTGGTCATTTAATGTTTTGAGATTATATTACCTATATAATTATGTCATTAATAGAAGGATTATGTGGTTTTCTTATCTAGAGACATGTGGATGGTTGGAAAATATATATATAATGGTTGGGGTTGAAAATTATATTGATTAGCCTATTATAATGCTTACTAGAATAGTGGAATTTGATGATGTTGGCTCCCAACACCAAACTAATTGATGAAAAATTCATTGAATACTGAGTTTCCATAGGGTTGGATAAGTATTTCCTCTGGAATATTACATCTGATATTTCAGTCCCTTGAACTTGAGTTCGTCAATCATTTATGTTCTCTTGGGTATAATACTACAGAATGCCCCCTGGGTTTTGGTAGGTGAGGATTTCTATACTTTTATCATTACTATATATCATGGAATAGATGCTATTTCTTCATATTTATTTTATAATAATGGTTATTTAGAACATTTTTCCTCAAATATGGCACTAGTTTCATTTCACATACCAATTTGTTGGGAATTGTGGGGGATTCTCTCAATCGGTTCTCTAAATTCACAAAATGACTTATTGATTAGTGCCCCTACAAAAGAAGAATCAATTAAGTTCTAGTAATTTTACATTAATACTTGGTAATAGAAGAAAATGAAATGAGGTTCTTTATTTGGATGGTGTGGGATGGATGTTATTTTTAATTAATCATATTTTCCAAGTACTTTTTTTATATTTTATGGATTATTTTTGAGACTATGCGCTATAAGGTCATGCACTTCTGAGGCCCATTGTTCCTATAATAAATGACAGAAATTTATTAAATATGTTAAATTTCATGTGTGTGTAGTTTTTCTATGTATGTGGAATTACATATAAATGGGTCCCTGGATTAGAAATATAAGGGAACCATTGAGTTCTGAAAGTGATGATTACCCAAGGCCAGACTTAAAATTAGTCAACCTAGGTCATTTCCGGAAAAGAAACTGCATGTGTAGAGTGAAATAATTAATTGAAATAAATTATTTGTTATGTTGATGATGCATGGACCAAATTTTCCTTTTGTAATAAGATCATATGCAAAAATCATAGGGTTATCCACATAACCATTTTAATTTATGAGAGGAATTGGAGCCGTTGGAGGTGTTTCCATTAGTAGATGATGTCCATATTAATGATCGATGAATATATCATGATATAGTCGAATGATCACTCCAAAAAATACAAAAAATCATCATTCTTAATAATTAATTAGTCCATATTGAGTTATTGAAGTTTTTTATTTTCCCCTTCTCTATTCATGATTTCTATGATAAAAACAGATCAATCGACCAATAGATTGATCAATGGATCTTTCATATTTTTGTGATGGGTTTATAGTAGGTTTATATTGTTATAATTACTTTTAATTCATTATTTAGTCATTTCTATTCTCAGGGAAACTGATCAAGATTGACATGAAAATAAATCGAGGTTTGTTCCTCTCTTTTGTTCTTATGATTTTATCCAATAGAACTCCATTCACCAAGTGCGTTCTTCATTTGGTGAATGGTTGGACATATCTCAATTATTTGATCATATCTCACCCATTTCATAGAAAAATGAACTGATACCAATGATCTAGGATCGATATGTAATGAAGAAGGTGCAACAGTGGTACCAACAACAGATAGGATGTCTTAGATATCCAATTCTGTCTTCATTGGTGTGAAATGAATAATGTCATATAAATCAATTTTATGAGTGTATAGTAAACTTGAATGTTGATGATTGGTGATGGTTTAGTTCTTCAGGACCTGATTCATGATTTTATGGCAAGAAATGTCTAGAATCGAAGGCCGAGTAGCATGAAAGATTCGCAGATCGTAGATTTGGATTTCTAGAAAATCTTCATCTACATGATGTGTAATCTATATCTAAACACTATTTGGGGACCTTTTTTACCTTTTAATTTAGGTATGAGTTAAGGATAACATTTCATGTTAACCTATCACACAATGTGTGAATTATCCTCGAAGACTTATTATGTACATCACGATGTACACAGATATCGGTTGGACTACACGTGTGGATGTATGTCATGAAATTACCCACATAGATAAGTACTGGGCTGAGTACGTAGGCTAAGTTAAGTACTGGTAATTGTGAACATTTAAAAGGATTAAATCAATGTCCTAGACAATGGGTAGAGTACACTACTATATGAAATTCCATGTAATTCTGTATGGATATTTGAAGGAGACAAGGGCAGTCTAGACAGGTAGGATGCAAGGTCAAGGGACATATTGTGTAACCCTTCTACATGACATGGGATTTTTCATATATGGATTATATAAATTTTCCACTATATCATGGAAATGTTACATTTTGTCTGTTTTACACATATCCTTTCCCTTAGGGTTGTAATTGAATTGTCTCCATATCCTAGGACTATGATCCCTTTAGCATTAATTCTTGGACAGAGTCATTGGAATCCCTCTAAGTGGCCTATAGTGATATCCTCCACTTATCTTCATTCTCTAGGTGATGTTATTGGTATATTCATGACCAATAGTTCATATGAACTGATCGTCTACATAATAGGTTATTTTAGATTGACTTTTTAGTATAACCCCATGGACTTAGCAGTGATCCTTATTTTTGTATCTTATTCTCTTTTTAAATTCATTGTTTACATCTAATGGAGATACCTAATGAGTGTTACTAGTCAAATAGACACCATCAGAGCTATCAGGAATAGTAATGTGTTCTTCTAGATGAGTGCTTTGTCGATCCTTTGAAATTAGATATGACGCTATTACAATATGCTTGTGACTAACCTTTAGACTGTGTGAATTTGTTGAGTATGTCTACATATTCTTATTATATCTTCTATAGAAATACACCTATATAGATCTAATTGTATTTCCATTGTAGTATGATTTTCATATTTGGGGTGTGATACCAAGTATTGTTATACTCTCCCATGAATGTGTTTTCCCACACGTGTCATATCTTCTATAGATGATCGATCATTTAAGAGAGTCATTGATGGACCTAGACTAGAAAATTATTATTGATATAAGACATAATGAGGATTATTCCTGTAGAATTATAATAGTAGTCACAATGTTCTTTTAGGTTATTCTTATATTACAGAATCTTTTTGTATCCTTTCATTTGTACATGTTTACTTCCCTTTCTGTTTTGTAGTACTGTATTTTTGGGATATAGATTTTATGTGAATGGTTGTTCAGTTGTTTTTAAACTTCATTAATTTATATTCTTGGATATATATTTTTTATGTGAACAGGTACATATGATATGTTCTCCAATGTTAGTAATATGTGTACTTAGTGTTTTCCTCCACCCCCTGGCCTATTAGATATGGGATTGGGGAGTTACGACATGGGCCTCACTAGGATGGGGTGTGACATGGTTAGTTACGTGAATCTTTTATAGAACTCATATAGAGTTTCTTCAATTTTTAGTTTGTTTTAATTTATTTCCTTTTAAAATTTGAGAACTCCATGATTTATTAAATAATTTCTGGAATATGGTCCTATTTATATTTTACTAATCATTGACTTTTTCAAACAACAAGTTGTAGATCCACTCCATGGATTCATTATAAAGTGATAATGGGAAAGACTTTCATAAATTTTATACCTCAATTACCCATATGGTTTTAAATAAATTGAAAAAGTTTTTGAATAGTCTCATGTGTCTATTTGGGTCGTCACCTAGTAATCCATGATACATAATTATTATTAAAATCATTCAATTTTTTTCTTCACAGTCTTGTTCATTCAAATGAAAATATTGATTATTAATATTAATTTTTTGTGTGTACATTTACCTTAGAGTCATATTGAGTTGAGATATATTTTAATCCATTTATTTATAACCAATTATATCTTTTGAGGAAGGGAAAACTAAGGAAGGAGAGTTAGCTGATGTAATGGTTAAAAAAATGTGTTCCTCTTGTTCAACAATTTATAGAGTTATGTTTCTCACTAGATCCATTCATTATTCATGTAGATCAAAACTAGTGAGGTTGAAAGAAATAGATCTGGTCACTTCATTATTTTTTTAAAAAGGCATCCCTACCAATACTTCCTTGCTGATCACACAATTTACATTGGTTGTGGTCAAACATAAATTATATTTTTCTCATATGAAGCCTAGTTTCTCACTAGGTTCATCTCTTAAGAAGAAGGGTATTTGAGTCTCTTTATCTTAGAATATATATGTCTTTGGCCTTTCATAATTTTAAATATAATGAAATGAGTATATTGTTGTTTTTTTAATTATGATATAGTGGAAATTTGTAACAGAGAATGAAAATTTAGGAAAAATGGTTTCAAGAAAGGTAGAAACCCATAAATTCAATATTATGATCATTCATCATATAGTAACCTTGACCCTTCAATTTTGTTCTATCTATTTTATAGTTGTATATACACTACCTTAATACTTAAATTTTGGGAATGAGGATCATAATAATGTGATAATTCATAAGTGTTCACCTCGTAATTATTTCTTATGGTTCACAATCATGATCCAATTACCTATTCAGATCATTTCTCTCATAAAAAACCATTATCTAAATAATCATAGAGGAAAATGAATTTAGTATTGTTGAAGGAAATCAGAAGGTGAGAGACATTAGTTACAGTCATCTCTTTAAACTCTCACTATCTAGAAATCCCTTTAAAAACTCATCCTTATTATTATCCTCTAAACGTTCATTCATCATTAAATGAATTAATAAACGTCGATTGAAGAGTTTTGATACCTCCTATAAATATCAATTTCTAGACTATTCATTTGAAAAAATATATGGAGAGAAGAAAAAGTGGTCCATAGTCCATATCCTGAGATCCCCCATACTCTAGCACCTCTACCAAAGAGAGAGAGAGTATTCAATCGACTTTTTATTCCCCATTTTTAAAGATAAAAACATAATGAATAAATGTGGTACTTATTTAATTTGAATTTTATATTAAAAAGTTTCACTTAAATAAGAAACATTTTTTAGGTGGTGACTATTTTTAAAATTATATGTCATAAATTTCAATTATTTGTTAATATTTTATTTGGTATTATTTGGATTTTATTCATGGAATATGTTGGGAAGATAATTTATTTTTTGTTTTGTAATTACTGATGGTTGTTGATGTGTCTTGAATTATCTTTTGGTGTGACTTGGTGAAGTGGGGATACTATTGGATAAAATTATATGTGTCGTATTTAGGTTTTCGGTGGTTCTATAACATTATTTTGACTACTTTGTGTGAGTAATGGAATGTGCTTTCATTTTCCTTACCATTGTAAAAAAGACATTGTTCATAGGTTTCTATGTCATTATGAAATTAATTGTTACTCTTGGTTTTTCTGTCTCTCAACAGAAGTGGAAAATATATAGTAAAAGGGAAATGGTAAATGGGTGTAGATGGAATTTAACTGAATTATTTATATACATGAATCCTGTGAAAAGATTATAGGACTTAATTTATTGGAGAATGGATATCCAGTACGTATCCAAGGGAGTTTTATTTTATATATTAATAATGGATAATTTTCAAATAAGTCTAAAACTATATAGTTAAATATGTTGGGAATGTATGTGTTTCAATATTTAGTGATAATAATATAATTAGTTTTTTTATTTTTGGGTTGATATATATATATATACACCATTGGATCTAGTTTTTAGGGTGATTATTAGACACTTTGGGGCTATATGACGATCCACCTTGAGGCGCACCATCATGCCTTATGAAACCATCAAAATATGGCATTAGATATATTCTTAATATTTTCTAAGATATGTATTATAATGGATATCGATATTGATTTAGAATTAATAAATAACATGTAAACATATCTAATAAATATATATTGAAAATAATTGATGTTCATCAAATATTCTATGACGTTTATGTTATTCATAAGTTTGTCTCACTAGGAATGGATTTTTTATTCTAGTTTAACTCGTGACTTAGATGAGGAGTTTGATTTTTGGTCACATGCATAATTATTTCGAATATATTTATTGTGATATATGTTTATTCCTATGAGACTAGTTTAATGAAAATATTATTTTTAGATGAACTGATAAAATATAGACTATTATGTTTTAGTAAAACTCAATAATATACATTTTATATATTATTGAATAGTTATTTTTTAATTAAATTACAATATTGAAAAGGGTTTTTTAATGATTTTATTTAGTTCAAATAAAAATAAAATATGTTCCAATCAACTATTTAATATATGGATATATAGTGAAATGATTGTGTTATAATAATACAGTATTATAACAAATGAATAATTTTGTATCACATTTTTTCATGACTATTATAATATTATTTTAGATAATATTTTTCCATGATATGATTGTTTTATTACTTATATTAAATCATGTTGATTGATTAACTCAATTCTATGAAATATATTAACGAATTTAACATAATTTCAAGAAAAATATATAACTACATGGGAGGATTAATAATGATAAATTTTTTAATCTGACACCTCTAAATTGAAAAGATTTATATAAGGACACTTATATTGAATTTAAATATGAAATAAGATTAATAAAATTATATTAATTGAATTAAAATTATTTTTTTGGTAAAATGTATATGTAATGTATGAGTAAATGGAACATTTTGTTAAATATTATTAATGATAATAATTTATTTAGTTGATGAAACTTTCATCAATGTCATGGTTATTATATTATTTTAGGTAAAATGGTTTTTTTTAAATTGAATTAATATTTTACTTTGAAATGTAACATATTATTTTAGATTTACACATAGAAAATTTAAATATGACTATATAGATAATCAGTTGGATTTTAAAAGTAGGTTGTGTGATTGTGTAACGTTAATTTCATAAGATACCTATTTTACAATTATTCATTAATACTGATATATTATCGTATAATTTTAGAATGCCTATTGATGAATTGTTGAAATGATCACTTGATAAAAGATTACAATTTTTTTTGATGACAATGAGGATAGTCCACTTTAAATTGATAATCACAAATTAATATTAGATAATGAATTAATAATTATTTCATATAATATTTATTAACCATTCTTAGGTAAAATACTACTATAAAATCATTATATTATATTTAAATCATTGCCTAATTTTTTAGAATGATAATTTATAATTTATTTATTTATTTTAATAGATATGTTGGATTGTTGTAATGGGTATTGTTAATGAATTAATTATATCATAACCATTGGATGGATTGAGTGGTTGTTATTGTGAATTTTTTATCATGGTATATTTTTAATTTAATTTCAATCGATGAGTAAGATTTTTCAACTACAATTTGATGTGGGTGATTCATCTTGACCGGTCCTGTTAATCAATAATTTTATAGACATAAAAAAATAAAATTTATTTTGTTTATAAATTTTCCATAATATTTTGATGTGTAAGAATGAGTTACAATAATGAGTATATTTCCAAAGTGTTTCAATTCGAAAAAATAGTTTTTAAATAATGTTAGTAATTATTAATGGAATATATAGTTTTCATTGATGTGGATATAAATGTATTGATGATTTCATATAGTGAGTTAGCTCGATGATGTGGAATGAATAAATGATTTTATACTATAAATCATCATATTAGAAAAAGGATATTTCTAATTATAATTTAAGTGTGACAACGATGATGACATAACTAGTGTACATAAAAATTTATTTTTTAAATTAATATATCATGATTAGGACATAAACTCTATTGAAAATCTACATGGTAGAATATAAAATATGGAATATGATATAATATGGTTTAGCCATATTTTCTTGACCAATCAAATTGATTAATAACAATGGTTTTATCTAGAGAATAGTATGTTTGGCTATGATAAAATATTTTTTTCACTACGGTACTATACAGATTAGCGGAAAACCAGGTGATGATTGTCCATTGTAATAGTATATTGCCTTATTTATGATATGCTCATTTCCATTATTGAGGTATGAATAATGGGTTATTAAAATGATTTTGGATGTGGTAGATAAATGGAAATTATTGTAATTAGAATGATTATTATTTTTTTCAATAGAATATATTTCAAATACAATGTTTTTTCAACAATTATTTCAATTTTTTTAAAAGGTAGTGAATTAGTAGTTAAATATAAATTTAATAAATAAAAATATCTTAGTATAAAAAATGTATATATTGTTTAGAATTAAATATAATATTCCACTTTTTAATCCTCTTTAACACATTGATAATTAAATAATAGTCTATAATTTTCTAATACATTATGTGTTTTAAAAAACACATTAAAACATAAACTTCCAATATGTTTCCGGATCTTGTAATTCTAGTTTTTTGTTTGGAAATGTAAAATAAATAAACCATTCCTTTAATGGGTATGGAAAAAAATAAAATGAATCTATTTATAGGGACAACCTAATCTAAAATATAATGGTAACATACAATATAAATAACTATGAAATTAAAAAACAATAATTAGTAAACTTCTAAGAATAATTTAACTCATTAAAACATAAATAATAATAAAAATTACACATTGAATTTCAATTGATGTATTTATTTGAAATTTTAGTAACCCTAGTTTTGTGCTATATATAATTGTTATTTTATAAAAAATATCACATCAGTGATTTTCATCCATGATTTCAAAATCATGAAGTTTCAATACAGATTATAGTGGAGAGTGAATCACTATTTCTATAATTTAATATTCCCATAGATTTGTTGGAACATGTTCTCTTCCCACAACAAATTTTCATAAAGTGTTTATGATCTAACACAATATAAAAATAAAACCTATTATAGTGTTATATCTTAATTTTGTTTATCCTTTTACATAATATGATGTTGTTGGTTCAATTTAGTCTAGTATGGGGGTTTTACAGTTTCCCATTTTATCACCATGAAAGTATGTTTGGGAAAATCCGTTGATCAAAATACATAGTCTACGTGTTCAAATAAATATTTTGTTCAATAAATAAATTTTTTATAAATAAATCCTCAACAACACATTGGTATAGTGAAATTTCCCAATAAAATAACATAGAAATGAAATAAATCATTTAATATTATTTGTTTAATTTCATGAATATAATTAAAGTGATTTATTTCATTAATTTAGAATAATTATCCATTAAACCTTTACACAAACTTATCATAATAAAATATTAAGAATTACTAAAATATTATTGTTGAGACTATCATGGGATAAGCCTTGATATGGAGAAATATTATCACCCCCTCTTAATCAAGTAACATCACCTCCCGATGAACACTTATCATGGGGCACTCAATAAAACAAATTTTGAATTCGAATCAATGTAGTAATAGTCGACGCAGGTTTTTTCTTATATAATATAGTTTTATGTGTTACTTTTCTTTTTTTAATTGGTTTTATTTTTTTGAAAATAGTAACAAGTTTGACATGTTTTATTTTAACTATTAAAAATTATTGTTCATGTTGGTTTGATTTTGAAATTCACATTTGGAGATTATGGACTAACCTTGGCTCCTAACCATACCTCACCAATAAAATCATAAATATATTTTAATCAAATTTTATTCTCTCTCTAAATATGTAAATCCTTACACAGATTACACTCTCTAGAATTTCTAAACATTAGAAGGTGACTACATTGATAATTGTAATCCTAACTATCACTAGTCTTGGTTATTATATATCCCTGATTACCCCTAATTATCCCACTACTAGCTATCTCATGAAGTAGAGTGTGTCTATGTGACATGTTTTTTGAATTCTATATAAATATGGAATCCAATTTTTATGTATATAGTAGAAGGAAATATAATAAAATTTAAACACATTCAAATAAATCATTATAGATCAATTGAAGAAAAAATGTATTTGAATTGTTAATTCACTTATAGGGGGAATGAAAATCACCTCGGCTCAGCAACTAACAGCTTATTAATCCATCATTAGATAATTATTGCTAATGATGAATGAATGGAAACAATCAATGAAATTACAGAACAAGAACTGACTTGATGATAATGGAAGAAATATCTATATTTCCAGTAAAAAGTTTCTAGATTAAGGAAATTCAAAAAAATCCATTACAACCATGTGATAAGAGTGAGATTATTTTCCAATGTACACAAACATTCTGAATGAATCCCCAAATCCCCAACCCAAATCCTTCTCTCAATGTTTCCTCCACATGAACAAATAAACACTTAGATGATTTCCAAAAGTTAGAGTACATTAATAATTTATATAAAAAAATTATTCCCCCATGTTCAAACATCATAATATTTCTCAAATTATGGACTAAATATAATACTATACTTTTTGGCTTCACCAGAAGTCAATGGATATGATGTATCTGATGAATAGATCTTAGGATATCTATTGGAATTGTTATGGGATTGCATACTGGGATTTAGTGAGGACACGTTTAGGACCTAAATATAACTATGAGTGGGATTTAAAACCTAAAAAGTGGGCCTAGGCATTCTTGGAATTTATATATGGTCCCTTCCCACTCATCAAATTTATCTTTATCAGATCTATGATTTTCTTATATTTTGAATATGTTTGGATGTTGGGAATCATATTCCTAAAATTGTTTATGTTCTTAATCATTGTTGTGGTTGGTGGATTGTAAACAATGGAGATCCCCTCCATCCATGGACAATGGTGATACAGTGAAGTCAGTTGCAGATTCTATTTCTTGTGGTCGACGATGTCACTATGAGGACATTAAAAGGTAAATTTAGGAATTTCATTATTTATAGACTGGTAAGATGTCAATTTTTCTAGTTTTCACTTAAATTATAACTTACATCCAATTCATCCCAGTCAAATATTTCTTTCATAATATAATCAAAGAATGACATATGCAATTTCTAGAACATGAATTTGATGTAATAAATTTAATAATAATTAAAATTCCATATTGAAAACTTATAAACCTTTTAAATTCATGATTAATTCTAAAATCATTTTAAAAAATTTAATATCAGATTATATTTTCCCAAATGAGAATTAATTTCAGATTATTAGTGGTTATTTGCATTTGAATAGTGTTTTTCATATTTTTAAAAATAATTTTTCTATCATTAAAATCATAGGTAATAATTCCAAAATCACAATTTCAAATAGACAATACCATTTTTTATCACATTAAACACACGAAATAAATTTAAAATAAAAAATAATAATAAAGTAATTATATCTAAAATAGTATACATTAAAATTTAATTTACATATTGATTTGAATAAAAATTAATATTTTTTAATCAAAATCAATATTTTGATTTGCTATTATGTTTTGAAAATTTTTTAAAAATAAAAAATAAAAACTTTATTACATTTTCAATAAATATCTAGAGTCTCAAAAAGAAAATGAAATATATCAATTTCATAGTCTTGTAATTTATAAAGGGATTATTATAAATTAAAATCAGAAAAATATTTTCAAATTTTCAACTCACATCACTCCTCCACACTTGAACTATTATTCTCCCATACAATTCAATGGTTTCTATTTTTCAACAATTTTATTATCCTACAATGACCTAAATATCAAATCTAGAATATAAGATATTCACTTTTTCATACATTTTTTTATTTATCATTCAACGATATTGTTTTCAATTCATTAACTCGCATCAATTCATTTATTGTTCATCTTATAAGAGTGGATCATATCCAGTTTAATTAGAATCATTTTTTTTATCAGGAATCAATTCCATTTTAACAATTATCTTATTTTTATTAAACCAATGTATGATCTCCCACATTATTGATACAATTAAACTACTTTTCTAATAAATAAATGTCCACATTCATCATCTGGGTTCAATATTTACCTCACAAAAATATATTCATTTTTGACTATTAAAAAATTATTGAATTGTTTAATTTTTATTATTTCCCCCAACCAGGTAAGTGAAATGAATTGTGCAGTTTTACCTAATCGAAAATATTACTCACACACCAATTCCCTATTATCATATAAATTTATCACGAGATCCCAATTTCTCATTTTACTCAATTTCGTAAGGACATAAATTAATCTATTTCGACATGTATTACTAAGAATTTATTTTTACCATTTTACAAGTTACCCAATATTATGTCCCAAATTCTAGTGACATCATTTTATAATTCTTGTCCTAGAAAAAATATATTCACTCACACTCCCTCTCCTAGTTCTATGATAAAATAATCTATAAAGGTAGTGAATAATTTACTCATAATTCATCTAACTCTAAATATTAGGGAACTAGTATACATTATTTCAAACTATAATGGCATTTAAACTAGATATTGAGGAAATTCATCTCAATGGATTTATGAAATAAAGTATAAAAAAATATATAAAACACATATTTAATGTATTTAAAAACAAATCGATTGTTTTAATGTGATATTATAATTTTTTATATTTTTGTTAACTATATGATATTCTATTTTTAAAATAAAAAGGGTATTTACATCATAATCTAGCTTTTATCATTTCCCATATACATAGTTCTATTACACATCCATAAAATTTAGATCATTAATTTTTTTTGGTGAAATTGATTTAAAATAAAAGAATATAAACTAGTGGGATAGAAATAAACAACTAGAGGTTTTTTATTCAATTGAGGATATGAGGAATTTGGACTCCAAAATTATCTCTTAGTAAATATAGTAATGGAAATGACTTATATATGGACATTTAATTTTAAGGGACTATTTGATTCCAATCCCTTGATCTCAACTTACAGAGAATGGAAAAGTGGTTGTCATTATTTCCGACTGGGTCCTTTTGGAATGATGGTTACACAGAATGAGATTAATAATTTAGGACAACAGTAAAATTTTATCTCCAATTATAAATTAAATTTTATATTTGAATATTTAATTTATAGATAAATCTTTTTCATTTTTCAGCATGAAATTCTTAAAATATCATTATATGGGATCTTCAAGTTCCATCAACTATTGCTTCATATACACTTTGTCAAATAAAACATATTTGTTTACTCTCTTAACTGACTAGCAGGTTGTTTTCTCCAACTCAACAAACACGTGATAATGTTTTCTATAATGAAATTTTATATGGAGGATTATCTTTGGGATTTTATTCGCTGTATATTATAACCATAGTGTATCCATCAAATTGTTTACTATAGTATTTTATGTTATGTAGAAATATAATCTCTATAATCTATTATATATATAAATTGAAATCCTTATCCATCTTATTTATTTGGAGGTGTTATATAATATATTTTTTCTAATATACTACACATTTCATTATTAAGAATTCCCTATTCTGATTGTTAAAATGTTTTCCTTGGACTGTTTTTTCCCAAGATATTCAAAATCAATATAAACTATTTTATTTATAAATTAATTATATTTTTGGAATCACCATTTCATGTGGATATTAATTAAATTATCTTTGAGAAATATTATAACTTTAAAAAATACAAGATAAAAAATGAATGAAGAAATTGACCCATGAAATATAATCCCCATAGATCACATATTTTAGAAAAAAAAACAATATTTTTGGGATATTTATGTTCTTTGGAAATTTCACTGGTAAACTAGAACGTTTTACACTATCATCATAAAACATATTAATCAATGAAAATTGTTTTACAAAATAATACTCCATAGAAATAATTTATTTCATCTCATTGATGTGAAAAATGTCTTCTACATGAAAGTGTGTGAAAAATGTATTAGTATATAAATTTTATTCTTTAGGGAAACACCACCTTATAACATGATCATTTAAAACTATCCATAAGTATAAATTGTTAAAAATATATTATTCTGGTTTTTATTTCAATATAATCTCTTTTTTTTGTGTGAATAATAGATGTACCTTTATGTGGCTAGACAGTTCATTAAATTTGTATGTCGGGGATGTTTTGTGGATTTATAACATTTCTTCCAATGAAAAGATTAATCCAAGTTTTCTTCATATGGTTGTTCTACCTTAGTAATGTGGAGTAGTCGATTCATATGGTGAAAAACTAATTTCTCATAAAATTTCAATCCCTTGACATCTTAGTTGATTCTTAGTAGTACAAAAATCAATATCAATATCCTTGTATTTTCTACACCCTTATTGATTAAGTACCAAAGTGTTGCATGTTTTTAATATATAGTTACCACACTTCATAAATGAAAATAGAGAAATTTTCATAAATAAAAAATAATATAAAAATATTCTTCACAAATGTTTTATACTTAAGATCATCCGTTTCAAGGGTCGATAAAGTATTTTCTATCACTTGTCATTGCCCATCAATATTTTTTGGAATGTATGGACCCTACATCTCTTTTAATGCAATTTTATTGTATCTCAAATGGGTGTTTCTAGTTTGGTAGGATTATTATAGGTGTAGTGTTCAATATCCATATATCTTATAAAAAACTATCATGTGTGAATAATAAAAAAGTAATAAATTTTCTTTATTCAATCAATAATTGAGTGGTAATTTTTTTTAAATTCCCTTATAAATATTCCATTAAATCCATAATTCCCTTAAAACGAACTAATAAAACTTCTTGTAATAGGGTATTATAGTATAAATAACAAATAAATATTTTTATTATCAAGATCAATCCCATCCTTAAAAATAACATGGCCCATACCACTACGTTTTTCAACCATAAAATGTCAGTTTTTTAAAATAGAAATCCAATATTTTTTCAATAACTATTTTTAATTATTTTTCAAAAAATCTCAACAACACATTGTATATAAGTTCCATATACTATAAAAAATCAATTAATAAATCCATTATAGGTCTCAAGAATATCAAATAAGATATATACCGTGAAATTTATAAAGGATTCAAGGGAATTAAAAACATTTAAAGGCATCTCTAAATATCCAAAAAAACCAAAGGGACATGTGTATGTGGTTATTTCTTGTCTATTAAGAGTAATTGTAACCACAAAGTACCTTGAAAATACTTCAGACAGACAATAATGTCATTCCTTAGCTACCCACTATCTAATTTGGTCTAAAAAGTGTATAGGAAAATAATATGTCAGGGTTTCATGGTGCATTCTACTATATTCAATTAAAACTCTCTTTCTATTCTAGAATCTTTTGAGATGAAGTTAATTATTTTAATTTTGTACATTCATGTATCTCTATTTCATCAGGATAATTTAAATAGGAAGCACCATTTGGAAGTATGTACTTGTTAAAATAAAACAACTTCATTAACATCATTAAATTACATTTTGAACTACATCTTTAAGGGTTATGATGATCATTCATTAGTGTTGACATACTATATTTGAGACATTTTTGAAAATAAATATATGCATGTAGATGGTAATGATACTTCCTAGATTATAAACAAGAGTATATCCAATTTACCATAAATGTTCCCTCGTAATTTTCAAAAATTGGTATTCTATTTTTGGATTAAAATTATTTGAAATTATTACTTATAATTTCTCATTTTCCACTAAAATATCATATTTCACATCAGGTCTTAGTGGGTTCAATTCCATCTCTGGGTGTTATTTGGTGATATTTCTAACTCATTTTTCCCCATGTTGAAATACATAACATTAAATTATGGGTTTCAATGGTTTTTTTTAAAAATTTCATAAAATTATAATTCATCAAGTTTTTATATCTATACAACATAGAAGATTGTTTCTACATTTAAACCATTTTCACAAAATAATTCATCAATCATGATGGGTGATCCCGAAGCTTCTCCTATTATTATTATATCTAAAGGAAATTCAAATTACTCCTTATATTGACATGTTAATTAAAAATTTTAAATATTAAAATATCTTCCTCCTCATCTGGGTATTTCGTTTAGTTATTGATATTGGAATACATGTTTTTTACAGCAAAATTCATTTAAAGTGTTACCTAAATAAATTTATTTTTTTCTCATCCTTTTTAAAATATAGAAACCCACACATTTCATATATAAATAGTACATCTTAATAGGTGAAAATTTATTACAAAACATAATGATCCTTGCCAGAATAATTTGGGTCTACTACCTTTAGAAACTCAGATATAGAACGAACTCATTAATAAGTGAAATATATCATCTCCCACTATGTTATTGATAACTATAACCCATCTTATCGATGTCATACATAATATATATCTTCAAAACATGTTGAATTAAATCCTAAGAAAGGGTGATATAAGTTGTTATGGATGGGTGACTGTGAGAGTTATCAATATAACGAGATTATATGGGAATGAGGACATGATAATTACATTTGAAAACCACACCCAAGATATCTTAGATCATGAATGTGAGTCATAGAATAAATAGTTCTAGTCTATAAGACGTTAAATATAATGAAATCAAATAAAATCATCCATGAGATCATAAAATAGTGATAAGACATATACTTTTGGCTTACACATAAGCATAGAAAATAATTCCTTTATAATTCAATACTCATTTCCTTGACAATCATAGTGGAAAATGTTCACTCCCCAAGCAGTCATAGTAGTAAATTCTCACTTCCAAGAATATTATAGTCATTAGGTTCGGTCTCCAAATCATCATATTTATCATGGTTCACACCCATGACAATCATATTAGACGAAGTCCACTACTGAACTGAGTTCACACCATATTCCAATCCTATTCACCTCTTGAAATCATAACAATTACCTAATTTATTAGAGGTATATATAGTTCTCAACTATCCTTGGTTATAACATGATATCAAATTTGGTTAAAAATGCAACCACAATCCTTTTCATAATGAAACTACCATTCATTGTTATATTATAACCACCATCACATGATGAAAACCAAAACTATTTATGTTAAAAAATAAAAAAACATTCATCACATAATAACCCATGAATCTAAATCAAATTCATAATGAATTATTCATATTATAATATATGAAAAGATATTGGTTTCGTAAATATTTCATTATATCATCATAGGACTTCTGTTTTAGTAGAATGGGTTTAAGGGAAATCTTATCATCAGAGCCATAGAACACATTGAGAAAGAATAATTATGGTATTAATGGATCATATCCCTATTAAATATTATGTAACATCTAAGGATTCTATCCTAGATGGAAAATAATTTTGAAAGATCATGTTGATCATTTATTGATGAAAATATCTTTTTAAATTTAAAATTACCCTTTTAAAACTATAATTTAAAAAAAAATTATGAAGATTAGTTTCCATAAATATAACCATTGATTATTATAAATAGATCCTAGAGATGTCATGATATTGATAAATTTATTTCATGTTTTATATGTTAAAACAACTATGACTTTATAATTTTGGATAAAATTCACATCATATTTTTTTTACAAAAAAGAAATGAATATTACTTTTAATTTTATTTACAAGTAAAACTGGGGTAAATGACATTAAAAAATCATATGGGAACATTAGAACATTCCTATAATCATTTTCTAATAAACCATGGTTATTTATGGAATTTTTTTTATCCCGAGATAGAAATAAAGATAGATTTTTCTAAAAATATTCTATTTGAATAATGAGAAACTAATGTGCAGAAAATAAATGGAACACTTATATTAAATAAACATTAGAGAATTAATTTCATGATGTTATAGAAAAATATATAACAATATTTCATTATTGAATTCCTAATCATTAACATCCTGATAATCCATGAGATTATAACATCAATATCTTACCACATTAGAAAAGTTTAGATCATAAGCTCCATGATACATAAATCCTTATATTTATATGTATATACCATAAATATTATGATAATAATCAAAAAATATTTTCATGTGTAGTATATTTATCCCACAAAATAAACACATTATGTATATAGAATATGTCTCTTAGAAATAAAAGGGAGACTAGAAATACTATACCTTCACATTTATCAGCGTTCCATAATATCCAAATAGTAACTAGGAAATAAAAATCATATATTTTTAATATATATGTACGTATAGTAATCCATAAAATTAAGATATATAAAATGAAATACATCGTTCCTAGTGATGGTTATCCATATGTATAAATTGAAATTGTTTACATTTTCTTGACTATTGTAATGAAAGGAATGAAAATAATATATCACCATTAAAGATTTATTATTATAAAATATATGACACAAATATTCATTTTATTAATCCTTATTTCATTTCATGTTAATCATAATAGAAAAATGAATCACATTGCTTCACGAGGTTGTAGTCTTCTCCACACATGCGAAATGTTATCGTATTCCCATGGAAATAAAATTAAGTATGTATATGTGATATTTTAATTCGATATATATTTAAAAAATTATTTAATATCATATATAAACATTAAATATATCATTATATCTTGTTTTGAGTGGTGGTGATGGAGTATGAATAACATTGGTTCATGAGGGGCTAGTCTTCTGTACACACGATCGACAATTTTGATTCTCATTTGACAGAAGAGGGAATGGAAAAAGAATATTAAATTAGTATAATAAAATCTAAACATATATTATATATTTTAATTATTAAATAATCATTTTAAAGACGATTTTATGGAGGTTTAGGTTGAAATAAAAATTTCAAGGTTAAGAATATTACCCCTTCTTCATATAACCTCAATATATTTATACCTAAATCTATTAAAAGAGGATTTTTTAATAAATAAAAAGAATCAAGATATTTAATGTGATTAATGGAAATATTTGGTCCACTATAATTTTAACTAGAGGGTTTTGGAATTGTGATGAGGAGATAAGAGGTGATGATCTTTTATAATTTGGGGAGAGAACATACGTGGAATTTTAGAGTATAAAAAAGCGTTTCATCATTTTAAGAATTCCATAAAGGCTAAAAATTATTAATTTTAAAACATTAGTTGTTATAAGATCTAAATATCTCTATAATATTGGATTTTGAGAAGTTTTTAAGTCATGTTTCATTACATACTTTTAGTTCAACACACGATGAAGATAATTTAATCTTTACCGCGATAATTAATTTTTATTTCTTACTATTCATATTGAAAAAATAAAGGTCCATTTTTTATATAATATTACATATGATGATTCCAAAAACAGAATCTATTTCTACAAATTACATTCACATAATTCGTAAAATTAAATTTAACATTAAAATGTACATACTCAACAAACGAACTATTTTTCATAGTTAAAATCTTCCGCAATATATAATGATTAAATTTAAAAATTAAATATAAAAATTATTATAAGGAGTTAAATTATATTAATAATAATCTCTTTTATCTCATATTTTTTTGAACATAATTATAAAATAATATATAACCTTATAAATTCTTTCGATGAAAATGCGGTTTAGAAAACCAATATTTTTCTCTATGTAACCAAAAATTAATCTTTCTAGAAAATTCACAAAAATTAACACAAGATAATATAGACTTCATATTTACTAAAATGATGTTAATTTTTTCAAATATATTTTCCAAAATTTAAAGACAAATAAATTTTATTATTTTTCCAAAAAAACAATAAAAATCATGTTTTTTGAAAATTATACTTTCAAAAAAATTTAATGAAGATACTAATAAATATGTTATTATCAGCCAGTTTATTTTATTTATAGAAATATTATATACATAAATTTCAAAAATTAGTTATAATTATTCATACTACAATGTTTAATGTCTATGTTATAATGGTCACTATTAAATTATAATATTAACCATATACATGGTTAGTTAAAACTCAATGTTGCATGCATAAAAAGATATCAATGAAATTAAACTTATCTGATTTTTATTATAATTTAATAGGAATTTACATTATACCCCCACCCCAATAATTATTTCCATTAAAATTCCATCAGTTTGTCCTAAAAACTAATGAATATTATGTGACATTACATCCTTATGTTCCCTTATAGATTTATTGTGATATTGGTTTTACCAAAAATCATTAACAAGGTGTGTGGTCTTGATTCATATAACATTATCACTATGATAAAAAATATCCACTGGTTCTTATCCATAATAACGATCATTCCCTAGTGGTATAACATATGTGTTCAATACATTTTAAGGGTGAGGTATGTTTTTCCTCTATGGAGATACATGGAACACATCATTAATTTGATAGAGGTTTGGTGGAAGTACCAATCGATAATCTACAATCATGATATGATCAATAATTTGAAAGGGATCAATATAACTATTTCTTAGTTTTACCTTCTATCCAAATCTCATAACGTTCGTACATGGAAAAATTCATAGAAATACCTTCTCCTAAACATCTAATTCTAGATCTTGTTGATAATTATAAATATAAATTTTATGTCCACTTTGTGAAACCCATATGTTCTGATAAATTTCTATAACCTTCTATTACATTTCATTATCAATATCACGTCCCAATAGATTTCATTATACAAAATTATCCCATTATTTTTACAATTTAATCTTCTTTCCATAGTGGGCATCATACAGATTCATATTAATTCCTGAGTATAAGCTATTGTAGTATGAAAAATCACTTGGAGAAAGGTGTAGATCCCAACCAACTTTAAAATCCCAATAATATGATCTTAACACAACCTATATGGTATGAATTCTCCACCCTAAAAAACATATACATAAGTTATATATGCATTGATAAAAAATAATTCTATAATAAGGTATTGTTGAAGAGAAATATATAACTTCAAGGAAGACCTCATATCATAATTAGATATAATTTAATGGAGTACTCCATTCTAAAGTACAAAATTCAAAATAAATATCCTAGAAATCTAATAAAGATAGAAATATTATCTCATGGTAATGTAATGTGATAACTTTTAAAGTTATCAACTATAAACAATAAAGTATTGTACCCTTTTAGATGCTTTTCATAATTTGAAGATAAAATAATTGGTTATATTTTTCTGTTTACATTATTTTATAGATAATAGTTATAACATCCCCCTAGTTTTTTTTCTATTATCCTTATCATAAAACATACAATGTACAGAGATACAAACTATAGAATATCTCTCTTAATGTTTTCCAACATGAAATACTCTTTAACATTGGCTAGTGGTTCGTGATATACCCATGTTGTCCTTTAGTCATGGGTTCAGTCCCTACAGCCTTTCCACATGTGAAAGGTTGATTCATATTAACTCGGATACCTTTTACAAAAACTATATTAATAAAATTACAATAATATCCTCAAATAGTAATAACTAATAATTTAATCAATAGAAAGGATTACATAATAACTCAAGGTTACCAATACCTTTAATATTTTTTCAATAAAATTTAAAGTCAATCCTCCTCAATTACCTTTTCAATAAAACATATTCCAAACTAAAGTGTTTTATTTCTATAAATACTTCCAAAAATTTCTTTACTTTTGAAAATATCCCATTACATAAAACATTCAATGTGGTGTCTAAGAATTTGAACATATTATCAAAAAAATGCACAAACCCATGATTGTTTCAATAAAAATTATGTTGTTAATACATGGACATAAATATGCTTCCATAATATTATTCACCATCTATTAACTAAATAAGATGTTATTTTATATAAAATGATTTCCATTGTAAGTTTGGTTTCAAAATTGCATTAATATAATATCAAATGTTTTATCATTATTCCAAAATCCATGTAAATGTAGATAATCAATACTGAGAATCACATTAAATTTCAAAAAAGGATGAAAAATAATATTTATATAGGGATCATTCATACAAATAAAATATGAAATTCTCAACTCAATTGCTGAGTATATGTGTTCCCAAATTATCATATTTCACTTAAACTATTATGAATGAATATAATTTCCTATTATACTTTATCATTAATGGTTTTTTGTATTATCATCCTCATTATCCATTGGAATTGGTAATTGATCTTGAAATTACCATACTACATTCATTTTAAACACTAGAATATTAGAGGATCATTCATTATATATTTCACACTATTTTTTAACAATAGCTAACATCAACCCATCACTCTAAATTTCTCCATTCGATGTACATATATTCCAAAAAAATTAATAGTCTCCTTAATAAATTTTACTCTTTGTATACTTGCACAATTTCTGTATTAAGGAAGAACAGTCTTCTCCAATCCATGGTTTTTAGGATTTTTTTTTGAATTACATCTTTTATTTATTATCAAACCCATGAGATTATGATATAACTCAAATCTCCATTTCCACATTAATTTAACTTCCAATGATTTCATCAAATATTTTGGTATCTCTTATGGATATCACCCATAAAATACTTGATTTAATTCACCTAAATATCCAATCAATGTTACATATTTGTTGCATGATAATAACAGAAGAGTACCACGATGGTCGTGTAAAATTTACCTCACATGTACCAATAGATCCATCACCATTCCATTTAATATTAAGAATTTCCTTCTCCATATTGGTATAATGATTAGGAGATAATTAGTTACTAAAAAATAATATATGAAACTCATACCACTCAATGTATTTTATTTAATCATATTTCTTTATATTCTTAATAATATTTCACTTTTTTCTTCTTTTACATCTAAATGATAAACAACCAAAATGATATTTTCACGATCAAACACCCGAGAATGAAGAATATTTTGTTTTTTAGAGGTAAAATTGTTTCATTGTATATTGAATTCCTTATTACCTGAATTCCATAATTTTATATCCATTAATTGACACCAAATATCATTTTTTAAGAAACACTAGTTGTAGAGGTGAAAAACATAATCATGAAAAATAATTTTGAGGAGTTATAAATCATGAAACTATGTTTTAAATCTATGAAACCATAGGCAAATCCTTGGTTTTTAATGGTTATCAACAATTAAACTAAATCATGATGTTTCATAATTAGTTTTTTAATTTCCAATGCACATCCTTTGGGATTATCAAACTATGAGAGTAGCAGGGGAACACTCACTATACAATATAATGATGGATGAGATATACATCACTAACTCATTTCTGGGTTACATCTCTTAGATGCATCAGAGCCAAAAACTTCTCCACTTATAATATCTAGATAGGAATGCATTATGTGTAAAACCACCTAATATCATCCTTACCATAACATTTGGATGTTATCCTATGCATATAATCCTCATATTGGTTTGTCATTTATGTTTTACAATCCCCAATTACAAAGGATAACTAAACCTCACTTGGATAAAAACTGTGGTAACCCATAATTTTCATGCCCATATATTTCATATCAGTTAAATTATATTCACTATATAACATAATCTTATATGAAAAAATCATTTATTTATCGAGTTTTTATAAACTTGGATTAAAAAAACAAGTTTATAAGTGAACTACATCACCTCCCAATACTTTCTTCAAAATTGTAAACCCTTTTAGGTATGTTATAAAAACTATAATTTTTTATAGTCTAAGGAAAGTAAATATAAGAATGTATGAGCTCATATTCATTGTAATGGTAAATGTGAGAGATAAAAAAATTGTATGTTCCAAAGGTTATGAGAACATGAGAATAACTTTTTAGAATTATACACTTTAAATCACTGGTCATAAATGTGAGTTATAGAATAAATCATTTTTTCTCCTATGAAATTATTCATAAATTATTCAATGAACATGATCCATTATAAAATAATATTAGCATGATAAATATATTTATTGAATTCACAAAAGCATGTAAAATCATTTCCATTGTAGTCGATACCCAATTCCAATACTACCATAGTTGAATGGGTTCACTCCCAAAACCATTGTAGTAGGCATGGTTCACCAACAGGTCTATCATAGTGTATTGTGTTCACTCCCGAAACCATTAAAAGAGTCATGGTTCCCTCCCATGACTATCATAGTATATAATTTCACTGACAAAACTCTGTTCCATACCCATTCAAATCATCTTCATCTCATGAGATCACAATATTTATTCAATAAATTGGATTGAGATATAGGCCCCACCAATAATTTTTTATAAAACAACCACCATAAATTTTTATAACTTAATCACTATCCATGGTTATACTATTACCTCCATCCTTGGTTTTAACATAACTAATGCCATGATAAAAACCTTAAATTTTTGTACTATACAATAATAAACCATTATTCATACTAGAACCCATGAAAAGAAGTGGGTTTCATAAATAATTCCTCATATTATAACCCATAAAAAGGAACGTAGTTCATAAACATTTAATCATACCACAATCCCATGAAAATAAATGTGTCCCATAAACATTTGAAAATTTAAGAACAGAAAAACAAATCAATATGGAATGGTTTTCATGGACATCTTGTCATCATAATTATAATCCTCCATAAGAACTAATAAGGATTTTATTAATGAATCATACACATTTTATAGAATATATAACATAAATGGATGTCATCTTAGATGTAAAATTATTTTGAGATATCAATTGGAATTTTTTTTAAGAAAAAAAACATTTTCACAATGAAAGTAACCTTTTTGAAACTAATATTTTTAAAAAAATTTAGAAAATACTAGTCATTGATTTATTTATGAATATTATAAAGTAATCTATAAAAAATTTAGTGGTCTTAATGGTTAGAAAATATTTTCATGATGTACATGTTAAGACAATGATTCCTTTCACAATTTTTGTAAAATCCAAATGGGTCTTATTTGAAAAAAATACACTAAGAATAGTTTATAATTTTTTAAAAAAATTTATAAAATGATAAAATTGCATTAAGTAATCCAAGATTAACATTAAAATAATCTTTATTTTTTAAAAAAAATGGATATTGAAGAAAATAGGTTTTTAGAATGTAGAGTAAAATAATGTAAGTTTTCATTGAAATCATTATTTTGGAATCATGAGTACATAAAGGGATGATAATGATGAGAAATCATATTTTCCAATTATATAAATATTGGAAAACAAAAATCATGAATTTAATTATAAATATATAATTAATCTTTCCTCATCAAAAGAAAAATCATATATTATCTAAATAAACAATGATATTTTAACAAAAAATCCTTACAACTTTAGTAACATTTGAATTGTAAACCCAGTGAACTAAATAACCATATATGGATATTTATATCTAATACATTTCATGATATGAATCTTATAATACATTCATGCGTAGTAAATAATCCCCATAAAAGAAGCTAGGGGTGAATATGGAATATGCCTCCAATAAATAAAAGATGGACTAAAAATACCTTATCATAAGTGTTGACATAATCATACATATTGAAAACACCTTTATAATAAATATATTTTTATTATACATTAATTAAACACCCATAAATATATATATAATCACATATATGATTTTTTTGATTTTTAATTGCAGCTTTATTAAATATTGCAGGTTAAAATGACGTCTCTAGTAATAACTAAATGTTTTCTTCTATGTTTTAATTTTGTATTTAATGTCTTTTAAGTTTGACCATTTATAAAAATTCATCAGAATGTAAACCATGATATGAATATAAAATAAATTATTTGGATATAAATTTATAATAATACATAAAATTAATAGATAAAAAATTAAATAAACTATTCATGGAGACTGTAGTGCATACGTACGCATGAAAACTATTTACATTTTCGTGATGGATGGACTTATAGGTAGGAAACAAACATATTATATTTGTAGAGTGTATTATTACTATAATTATTGAGATTTATCATGGTTATTTTTAGGTAATATTTTACCCATTTTTTCATTCATTGGTTGGGTCATACATTTGGGTTGTTTCAAGTGAATTTTGAGAACATTTGAAGCCCATGGGGCTCTGCATGGTTGGGGTAAACTATGAAATTTTCCCTAAGAAATGGTGTGCCTTTTTTTGATCCACATGAATGGGAACATCTTTTGACCAATCCTTTAAAACTTCTTACCCCACACTATAAAACCTTGGATAGATGTGGTTTTCATTATTATCATATGGTTATTCAAACCATGCACCAAACTAAGAGTAATCGAGCACCCCATAAATTAGGGGAACACTGTTAGGGAACTTTTTATGGAAAACCATGAACCCCACCTCAGAATCTTTGTAAATAGAAATTTAAACCACTATAAATTTTATAAAAAAATCCCTAAACCCAATGCCTTTATCCTTAATCATCACCATTCAGCCTAAATTAATTAACTTGCTTTTGGAGGCTCCTGAGGTGATTCCAAGCCACGTTTATCATCTTTAGATGAAAATTAATGATTCATAAGAAGGAATTGACCGTTATTTCTATAGAATATAACTTGTTTTTTAGGTTAATCTATCTTTAATATTTATTTTCCTTTTTTTCAGAGATCAGTTTCCTTCATTTAAAATGGTTATGATAAAGGTTTTAAAGGATCTCATTTAATTGGATAATGATCTTAGTTTTTGGTGCTAGATCTTCTCTACTATTTTGAATTCTTCCATTCTAAAATGGATTGGGTGTTAAATTTTTGTGATCATTTGTCAATGATAATATGGTAGCTAGTATAAATTTCGATACCAATAGTCATGATTATTATCATATGTATATAATTGTGTCACTGCATTGGTACACCGGGGAATTGAATTGAATTATTGAGATAATCAATTTAATTCTATGAAATTTTGAAACCCTTCATGGATTAAGATGGATCTAATGAGTATTATGAGACTGGTTTTGATGGAAACCCATGGGGTGTTCAAATACACTATAAATGATCATTTATGACTGGTAAAAAGCATAGTAATGGTTTAATGGAGTTGAAATATATCTTCATATAATATTTGATAATGTAATTAAATGGATTAATTGTTTTACATTGATGAGTTAATGAGTTTATAATAAATTTTGAACAATAAATTAATGGTGAATTTTTTATGTTTTTCCTTATGAATAAATCAAATAACAATGGTTTTGATCGATAGAAAAAATGGTGCATCATGATTTGAATGGTTTACATACTAGTAAACAATGTTTAACCATTCTATTGATCTGATATATGTGATATTAGTGAATGATTAAAAAATGATGTGTAGGTTAGGGACTGATTATAAAAATACCCATGGGATTTCAGACTAATTCTCTAGTCCCCCAATGCATGCATGTGTATAATGAGATATGTGCCAAGGACTGCTACTCCAAATATCTACGGGGTACTATAATGAAGCTCTTATACTAGACATATGTTCATTGGACTATTCTTCCAAGTGAACAAGATATTATTATATAGACTGATGCTCAAAGATACCAAAAATGAAATTGGAATTAAATGAATAATGAAACCCCATGAATGAATGAGTTGTGATTTTCAGAGGGTGTATGGTTCATACTACTACATGGGATAAATTAAGAATGATGTGGTTGAATAAATAATAATAAATGTGAATATGGTTTACTTTTTTTATTTATTATTTATTATTAATACATCTAAAAAAACTATTTTAGACTAGATATTTATTTATACTCTTTTGGTTATGGCCTATAGAGTTGCACTCTAACCCTCCTAGGTATTCCTAATAAAAATGTGAATAGACTTAATGTTTATAGGACATGATAAGTAAAAGATCACTATGATTTATGGATGAGTTGGGATTCTGGATGGAGCATTGATGAGGGAACCTTCAATGATGTAGCGATACGTTTAGATGTTTTCAGTGTGTTTTTATTTTGGGTTTTAATTAGACACTCAACCACTATATGTAATGAAATAGTTACGACTTTGATTTATGTTCATTTATTATGTTTTCGAATGATTTGTGTGATGTTGGATATTATTTATTATTATTTAGTATTGATTATTTTATTATCCAAGATAAATTTGATATATTTTTTCATTTCTTGTGATTCATTGTTAGAGAGGGTATATTCACCCCATATTACATATTAGACCCTCTTCACTAGTTGTCACCATCTACTATACATGGACATGTTCCTGAGGTCATTTAACAATTTGACATGTGGCACTAGCATGTGGAACCTCAGTTAGGATGATACTAAGTTTTATGAGACTATGTCATCTTTTCTTTTATGTTGTCCTTCTATTTTGGAAAGGTAGACAACAGACTAGGATGAGGAAAGCCTTGGTCATGAGCTAGTTAATGCGAGTAGATAACCCATGCATGAGAGAAAACCTAATTACTATGGGTGGGATTGATGTTATTGATGTTTTCTATTACAGTTAAATGTTATTTCACTTTAGATGATTCACATGTTGTTTTCTATAATTATATTTATGATATATTCCTCATGGATTGGTATAGAATGGGAGTTGAGTATGAATGTGTATTTCTTAGTATCAATTATTTCATGTGACATGCATTAATTTAGGCAAGAAAAAAATTTAATTTATGAGTGGTTTTTTGGAAACATTGAAATATGGATAGGTATTACCCTATGTTAGTCGTGACCTAGGTAACATATGGTTGGGGGTTCTGATAATGTGCCTTTTTTCACCATTTTGTGGTGTTTATAGGATAACACCCTATGGATTTATGTGATACTATATTGTTAAATTATTTTAATGATGTTTTATGTTTCATAATAAATGATTTTGGAATTATATAGACATTCCACCATGATGACATTTTCCATTAGAAAAATATGAGGAAATTTCTGGAAATGATCCCCCATTAGTGGGAAAAGTGGATCTGATAGTTCCTAATGGAGAGATAATAGATTATTTTTTTGATAAATTTTATCATTTTATACAGTTCATGGAATGATAACCAGGTCGAGATATGTGGAATATGTCTTATCTCACACAGGTGTTCTAGTTGTCGCTTCCTTAGATCATCACTATGAAGGGTGGACCTAAGAATGATGAGATCTCAAATGTTTCTATCATTACAATTTATTACCATTTTTAGACTCTTACAGAGAGGGGATTCAAGTTATATTCTTATAATTTTTATGGATTAGAGAATCTTGGGTTCGAAATTAATGGTCTGTAAGAATAGTTGGAAGGGATGATATAGAAGTACTTCAACGTTATGTTTGTAGACAACTTTTACATATAGAAAACATGAAAGGTAAGGAAATAAGAGTTTATGTAGTTGAACTGGTGGAGTATGTCCACGACAGACTATATTGGTTACTCCATAAACCTTTAGATATTTTTTCAGCATTGGTTGGGGTTGAGAAAACTATTGTGATGAATTTTTATGACATACATAAATTTAAGATAAATTCCAAGGATAATATATTCCATTTAAATATGATAGAAGAGGTGGTTAGTCAGACTCTATTTTAGGAGTGGGAACCAAATGGAAGATTCAAGTGGAGTGTTTAAGGGGTCATTTGGATAACTATGATATTCATCCTCTTAGGGTAGAAAGTGTCTCTATGAGAAAATTAACCATAGATGTGGTAAGGAGACTATCCAGGGGGAAGGATCGTTTACTCATGAAAATAATTGAGTTCTTTCCCATAAATGTAGGATGATGGTTCACTTACATAGATTGTGACCCAAACCACTAGTGGAGTTCTAATATTATGATAGCATTGGGAATCTATGGAGGTTTTTCCTAGACTCATGAAAGATGGGTTGTGATGGAGGATCTGAGCAAAACTACGATACTGGAAGGGAATATTAAACACCATACAAGTTGGATAGTTGTAGTTATATAGGCCATGGAGGTAGAGGTGGTGTATTTGATTCATCTATTATGTGTGCATGTATTAGTTGGTTAGTTCAGATCAGGGGACTTTTATTACAATAAAGGATTGGGGAAATTGAAGTTTCATGTACTTCAACAAGTACATATTGATAGTGAGGTCAGGTCGTCGATATTTAAAGGTTCAATTAAAATAGATTATATATTTTTATAGATTTTTATTGGATATAAAACATTCCACCTCTATTATAACTACTCAACAGGTGAATGTTCTGAGTCTAATTGTTGAATTTTTTATTGGGGTTTGGTTGATTGAAACACCATTGGGAGTGTGGTCAAGGGACATCAGTTTGTGAAAGGCATATTGTAACACCCCATTAATTTGAAAAAAAAAACATATTATTGAGTGCATGAAACACTATGTCTCTTCATAACATCACTCTATTATAACTTATCTAGTAAACATAATTTTTCCACCAATGTGATTTGAATTTTGAAAAACTTATATACATGGTTCCATTCAGTTAGATTTTTTGTGTCTGATAAGAAAAACATAATTTTTAGTGAATAGTAACATAACCACATGAATGTTAATAAGAATTGTAATATGACCCTTATAAATATAAAATCATATTATTAATTTATTTTCTTTTGATTGTATGATAATGAGATCTTGATTAATTTTTCATGGGGATACAAAACAAATTATAGTTTTCAAATTGGTTTATCAGAATAAATTCCGATTTTATTTAAAAATTAAATAAAAAATATATAGAAAATTATTTTAAATAAATAGATTTCATATTTTAATTATATGTGTAGAACAATGGTTGGGGTAATGTTTTGGGATTTTTCTAAAATACATGAATTCTGGGTGAATAGTAAAATACGATAATTTATGATAAATGCTAAACAGATGATTTGTTGGTTCATAAGTGATTCAAGGATGATTTAATATCATTAGGTTCGAACTCAAAAACAATTATTAACATTATGGGTCACCCGAATCAACACTATTTGTGATATATAATAAAATAAAGAGTAAAATAATGTGAAAACCGACCCCTCCTCTACTATTAAAACCCCCTCACTTCCTATTCTATTCACTCATATCAAGTATTTTTAAATGTATAATTTCTTCCCAAATACCCTTCCTTAGTAACTTCCCATGTCTAGGATATATTAGTTTTTCAAAAAAAAAACAAAACCCTTCCCGTAAGGAGGTTCTCAAGTAGGTAATTTCAAGAGGTAAAGCATCATTCTTTTTCATTTACATTCATTTCAATTTGTCTTATTTTCTTATTATATACTATCATCCACTAACCAATTGATCGTTATAACTCCATTATCACTCATATACTAGAATTATAACATGTTAATTTAATAACCATTATCTATCATCTTATTCTTTCTTTTTAATAAATGAAATCACCGTCAGTGAGGTTCCAATTTAGTACCATGCCCATACCATGTAAAAAAAATCTATATATAACCATTTAAACAACTAGATGTTCATAAATAATTTATAATTTCAATTCTTGAGAATTACATCCTTTCCACAGGAACATCCATATTCATATACCAATATACAGATCATGAAAATCCAAGATGCGGACACTCTGGTATGACCAAATTCAATCTTATGACTTATCAATAATGACATGATGAAATTAATAAAATTATGATAAAATAAATACTTGTAAAAAAGGTCATGAATTAAGTTTTTAATAAGTCTAATTTCATATTCCAATACATTATGATCAAGAGAGGAACAAATTTGGATTTAAGGTAAGCGTTTTCCACCCAAACCCTTATTTTCATTTGGCTTACTCTATCGCTCTCTTAATCTCAATTAAATTCGTAAATATTATTATTTACTACACAAAAATTATTTGTGAATTCTCAATGTATCTATAAAAACTAAAATCCATCACTATTTCATGAGATTCACATGTTTTAAAAGGCTCATTCAAAAATCATTCCGAAATACAAGCCCGTTTTAAGGGAATTTATCAAATTCTTACATATTTTCAAGGGAATGTTATAATCTATTTTTAGAAACCATTATCATTATAAAGTCTCTTTTATTATTATGAAAATAATATTATACTTCAGATTTAGTTTTATACAAATAATTTTCCAAAATAAATCTTCTTTTCAATGTAAAATTGTATTTATCTAATGAATTATTCGTTGATTTTATAAGAGTATCTTCATCCATTTCAAATCACTTGATAATTCTTATGTATGATATCATATATTATATTTAATTGAATGGTTAATTATTATTTTGAATATTTATATTCTATCCCACAAAAATTCAATAATTTACTCTGAATGGTTATTGATTTTTCTTAATGTTCATGGAAATCAAATTTCATGTCAAATAATAGTTTCAATATAAATGTATGTGTGGTTTATGTTTATCCCTAATCGTATGAAAATGCATTGGAAATATTATGTGATGAGTGGGTTCTGATATAGCACCTCGATGCATTGGTTGGTCTCATGTGAAAAAATAGATATGGACTTGGTCGAGGCCTTTCCCATTTCAGATATTGTTTTTGCCGAGGCATTAATTGTTAATAGATGTCATGGTTGAGGTATTGATGATATATTTCAGAATGTTAGACATATGAATTTACCTCATTATGAAGCTACAAATTCATGTTTTATGAGGTTATTAAACTAGTATAATACCGATGATTATGTTATATCATAGCATTATTTATTTATATCTCATTCTTCTCATAATGTGATCATGTTTATTTTCAAAATATTGTGTTTTAGTTATTCACCATATCTAATTTTTTATGTTTATGATATCTTATACTTTTTTACATACCTGTACTGAGCATTAGAGATCACCCCTTTCTTATGTTTCATTATCTCAAGACTTAAAGAAGTTTATTATGATTGACCAACAGGGATAAACTTATAGTTGTGGATGTTCCCAATAAAAATTTTATGTTGTATTTCATTTCTATTTTACTGTTGAACTTATGTAAGTATATGGATTTCAAATTATAATAAACTATTTCTTCCTTCAGATACAAATGTCTTATAATTATTCCAATGTAATGTAATAAGGCCCCACCTCTGGGTTACTGGGGTGAGGATATTACAGTTGGTTTCAGAGGATGTTTAGTAGAAACCATATAAACATGATTTTGAAAATGTACATTATGTAAAAAACCCAAAGATAGTCTATGAGGACAAACATACAAGAACATCCTATAATTTTTTGTAAGGAATCGATTCTATGGATCAATATAGTGGAAACATCCATGTCTGGATACTACCAGTGGATGTGGTTCTTGCATAGATGTTCCTTAGAGTGAAAACTTCAACAAGGATTTTTGGGATTTACTTAGGGTATCCTAGTACATGACAACATGCCTCAATGCGAAGCTGGTTTGACACTCCTGGGGGATATGCATAGGATAATTCACATTTCATTAAAATCTATTATGAAGGATTTAAATGCACATTTTCCCTCAAAAATACCATATTTATGATTATGAGATTAGCTATGTACATAATTTTAATTTATGCTCAATATTTTTCTGTATTGAGTTTATAAATTATGATTCATATCCTAATATATTATATGACATTATTTAGAAATGTATCCCAGTGGATTGAGTGAAAATGCATGAATGACCACATTCAAATCTAGGGATTCCCCTCCTGTGCAAGATAATCATTTGGCTCTAGAGCTGCGGCTAGTGTATAGAAACATATAAATATACTGTGATAATATACTTAGGTTATGAATAAAATAATTACCACTATGGAGCATCCAAATCCCCAATGTGGAGGATCTATGTTAGATTTATTTATGCAAAAAAAAGACTCCATCATATAATGGGACTATTAACCCATTTGAAGATGAGTAGTGGATAAGTTCCATTGAAAATATATTTCTTGTTATGCGATGTAACAAAAGAGACAAAGTTTTCATCGATGTTTCTCATCTATTGGAAGATGTGGATCAGCGGTGGTCATTAATACAAAATAAAATAAATGAGGAATAAATATAAGAGATGGAATTGAGGTATTTTATATAAATATTGCTTGAAATTAATTTTCCCTACAAATAAGGAGTAGATATGGAAAGGCAATTCTTGAATCTAAGGTAGAAGGGTGATTTAAATTTTTCCATGTATGAATACAACATTAAAAGGCTAGAAAGGCATGATAAGAACTACATATATAATCCAAGGAGAAATATTGACTAATTCAATTATGGTTTAAAACCATTCCTCATATGGGATCTAGTCTCCCAATGTTTCTCATCATATTAAGATACAATCTCAAGCGCTATAAAAGCAGAGAATGATTTTTCTATGTCTTATGACAATAAGGAAATAAAGAGAAGAAGAGGGATTATAAAAACTCTAGAAAAGGAAATTAATAAATGGGAAATAATGGAAGACATGACTTTCCACCCTCTAATAATTTCAGAAGGAAACACCATGGTGTCTACTTAAATGAAAAAGTTTGGTTTTAAAAGCGTGGATAGAAAGACCATCTTGTTGTAGATTGCAAGGGAAAAAGAATCTATTAATGTTGAATGGTATAATTGTAGAGATATGGAAAACTATGATAATTATTGTCCAAAGAATCATGTAAATGTGACTCGAAAAAGGCCAAGGGAGCAGGTACAAGCTTATGTTATCACAAATACAGACATTGAAATTCCTAATGACGTGGTGGAAGGTACATTAATCATTTCCTCAAATTTAGACAAAGAATTATTTGATTCCGTATCATCAAATTCATTCCATTCATCGATATTTTCCATCAAAATTAGATATTTCCAATTTTATTTAGTAAGGGAGTTGTTAGTCAAAACTCTTAAGGGTTGTACATTTTCATCAAAGTTGTGCCAGGAAGTCCCCATTAAAGCATATAAATATTTTTTATCTCCTGATTTTATTTTCATACACATGATTGACTTTTATATAATCCTTGGTATGGATTTTCTTTCAAACCGTGATGCGAAAATTAATTTCAAGAAGAATGAGGTTATAATTTTTGAGGATGATGTTGAATCCCTTATTTTTAGAGCAGAAAAATCGCCATCTGATTCTCATATAGAATGAACCCTAGCAGCTCTACTGAATTCAATTATTGGAGAGGAAGGGAATTCAATAACTATGGTTGAGGAAAATAGTGTTCAAATAGAGGACGTATCTATTGTGTAAGAATATATTGATATCTTTCTAGAGGATTTTCCAAGACATAATCTAGAGAGGGAAATTGAGTTTTGCATTGACTTAATTTCTGATTCATGACCCATATCAAATAACCCTTATAGAATGGCCTATTTGGAATTAGTGGAACTGAAGAAACAACTAGAGGAATTGAGTGATAAAGGATTAATTTAACCTAGGGTTTCTTCATAGGGAGCCCCAATTGTTTTTGTTAAGAATAAAGATGAATCTATGAGGTTGTCCATTGACTACAGGGAGATAAATGCTATAGTAATAAAGTACAAGTATCCCATACATATCATAGATTATTTTTTTATCAACTTCATGGAACACAATATTTTTTCAAATATTGGCCATCGATCTACATATCATTGGTTGCTTATGGGGCAGGAAGATATTCCAAGGAAAATATTTCGAACCAGTTATGGTCATTACGAGTTTATAGTAATTCCTTTTGGAATACAAAATGCACCCTGTATTTTCAATGATCCTATGAATAGAGTTTTTAGATAATTTCTTGATGAAATTGGGGTGTTATTTATTGATTATATGTTAGTAAACTCCAAATTCTACGAGGATCATGAAAATCACTTTCACACTACTCTAAAGACTCTTCGAATAATTAAGTTATACGGGATGTTTTGAAAGTGTGAATTTTGGATTAAATCAGTTTCCATTCATGGACACATTATATCTATGGATGTAATATCAGTTGATCCTTTGAAGAAAAATGTTGTTCATGAATGGCCTACTGCAATGAACAAAACTAATGTACGTAGTTTTATTTGATTATAGGTTATTATCGGCAATTCATTCAGAGCGTCACCTATTTAGAAATCCCAATGATCAAGATTATATGTAAAGGGGTTAAGTTTGTATGGACAAAAGAATATGAATAATGTTTTGAAGAATTGAACATAAGATTAGTGAATGCTCATATCCAACTCTACCATTGAGGTATGATGGGTTTGTGATCTACAATGATGAATCAAATAAAGGACTTGGTCATATCCTTAGGCAGAATGATAGTCCTATTTTTATGCATCAAGAATGATAAAATTCATGAACAAAACAATCATACTCATGATCTTCAGTTATTAGTAGTAATATTTTCTCTGAATATATGGACACATTATCTATATGGAGAAAAATGTGAGATATGTACAGATCAAAAGAGTCTAATATATATCCTCCCATAGAATGAACTCAACATGAGGCAATGCTGATGGATCAAATTACTCAAGGATTATTATTGTTCCACACACTACCACCCAAGAATGGAAAACAAGGTAGTTGATGCATCGAGAACGAAGGACCGTAGAGTTCTTAAAAAATGATGATTGATATGGATAGTTTGTACATGGATATTATGAAGATGAACATGGGAATTATCAAAGAAGATGAAAAATAAATACTTTTTCAAATTGTGTTCCAATCATATTTATTAGAAAGAATTAAAACATCACAGTATTATTTAGAGAATATTCATTATAAAGTTAATGTTCTGAATGATGGGATATTGGAGGACATCATGTGTGAATATGGAATTCTGAAATATTGTAAGAGGCTATGTGTTTCCTCTCTACCCGAGCTAAAAATGGAGTTATTAGATGATGATCATAGTTCAAATTTTTCTATACACCACTGTAGCACTAAAATGTATAAATATTTGAAAGAACATTTTTTGTGAGATAACAAGAAAAGAGAAATTTCTAATTTTGGGCCAATATGTTTAGTCTATCAACAAGTGAAGGCCGAATGACAACATCCCAGAGGAGTCATGAAACCTATACCTATTCCTACATGAAAATGGGACAAAATCACCCTGAAATCTATCACTCGATTACCCAAAATCCATGAAATAATGATGCAATATAGGAAATTCTGGATCGACTTATGAAATCATCACATTTCCTCGCTATTGGTTAAGATTTCTCACTGAAGCACCTTGAAATAATGTTTATAAATGATGTTTTGATACTTCATAGAGCACCTCTTTCAATTGTTTCTGATCATTTCCCACAATTTACATCAAAATTATGGAAATATATTCTGAAATATTTGAATACCGACCTTCAATTGAGTACTTCTTATCACACACAAACTGAAGGGAAATAAAAAAGAATGATGAAAACCTTATAGGACATGTTGAGATCTTGTTCACATGAATTTCAAGGTATGTGGGATCAATATTTACCTTTAATGGAGTTTTTAAACAATAATAGTATCCATTTAATTATTAAAAAGGAACCAAATGTTCAGTTTCTATCACTCACAGTATTTCATGCATTTCTCCTGTTCCACAAACTGATTCTGTCCATCCCCTTACTACTGCTAGCAAAGGAGACCCCAATTATGTTTTGGACATACAGAATTCTGCTATATCTCTTCCGATTCCTGCTACTTTTTCTTCTAACAATGCTGAAATAGACCCTGCTGTTTCGTCTGGAATTGCTACAAGTGCTACCCCCTTGGCACTCCTAGTGACATAGCCTCCTTATTTTCAATCTCCGCGCCTACTACTCTCACATTAGGTCAGGAACAACGTTCACCAAGATCAGAGGACCCGGCCAGGACCCTGCCCTTAGTTCAGCCTCCTATTCTTGTTACTGATCAGGTTCATTCTCTGGACAACACTCCTTTAGATGCTCCAGTCTCTGACCACAATACCAAACAAAAACCTCCTACCACCCGTATGGTCACATGAGCCCAAGGGAAGAAAGGATCTGGAAAATAAAAAAAAGAAGGGTGCTAACCCAAAACATAAATAGCTATGAATTTTCTCTTCTGGAATTTCCAAGGTTTGGAAAATAATGATACTTCTACAACTCTTAATAGGTTCTTAAGCACCCATAAGCCTCATCTCTTTGCTACTGCTGAACCTAAAGTCAACTATAAGATGAACTCCATGGGATTTGGTTCCCCTAACTATAATTTTCTAATCTCCTGTAAAAATGGTTCGCAAACTGACTCAATGTGGATTTTTTATCACAATTCTCTTCAAAATATCAACATATTTAAAAATACTGATCAACAACTCACCTGCGACTTCTTATGGAATGGTCGTCAAACCTATTGCACCATGGTTTATGCCAATAATAGCTATCAAGAAAGAAGAACTCTATGGAATGATCTTCTTGATATGGGCACCTCCATTCATGATCCTTGGGTTGTGATGGGAGACTTTAATGCCATTCTTAATTCGGGTGAAAAAATTGGTCCCTCCCACCTTTCTATATCCTCTAGGGAATTCAGATCTACGATTGAAGACTGTGAACTCTTTGAAGTCAATCTTACTAGTGCCAAATATACTTGGTACAAAAAAAATTATAATAAAACTATTGCAAGTAAGCTAGACCGAGCTTTTTTCAACATGAAGGCTCTTGATACTTGGGATTGCATCTCCAGTATTACTCTGCCTAGACTCAACTCTAATCATCATCCTATTCTTCTCAGCTTCAGTATGAATAGCCATAATCTTTCCCTTCCTTTTAAATTTAATAATGCTTGGTCTTCAACCCCTGATTGTGTCTCTTTTATCCATAACACATGGAACTCCATGAATCATCACAAGGATTCCTTTGCTTGTATGTACAAATTGAAAATCTTAAAGCAGGCCCTTAAAGGTTGGTGTAAAACTGCAAACTCCCAAATTGAACTTGATATTTCCTCCCTTGAAGGGGATCTTAGCCGGGTCCAAACTCAAAATACCTCATCTGATTTTAATATGGACCCTCAATTAGAAGCTAATCTCTCTCTCAAACTTAATGATTTTCTCATCCTTAAAGATAATATCCGCAAACAAATGTTTAAGACTAAATGGCTCACTGATGGCGATCGTAATACTAAATTTTATAACTCCCTTCAAAGAGTCAGAAAGGCTAACTGCCCTCTTTCTAAACTTACTCATCAGGACTTGATCCTTGACTCTAAAGAGGCTATAGCAGATCATGTTGTCTCGTACTTTTATAATATATTTAATGGTATGAAGACCAATGCTGATATCAGATCTGACATTATTCCTTCATTGGTGGATGAAAGTGACAATGAATCTCTTCTAATCATTCCTTTTGATCACGAAATTAAAGATACTGTTTTTGGTCTTAACCCAGATAGTGCGCCCGGACCGGATGGGTTCAATAATGGTTTTTTTCAAAAACATTTGGATATTGTTCACAACGATGTTTGCAACCTTGTTAAGACCTTCTTTATACATGGATCTCTTCTACATGTCATAAATGCTCAATTCATAACCTTAATTCCCAAGGTTGAAAATTCCTCTGAGATCCATCAATTCAGACCTATTTACCTGATTAATACTCTCTATAAAATCATCACCAAACTTATTGCAAACAGACTTATGCCTATTTGCAATAAAATTGTCTCTTGGAATCAGTTCGGTTTCATTAAAGGTAGGTCCATCCAGGATTGTATTTGTCTTTCCTCCGAATGCACCAATTGTCTTAATAAAAGCTGTAGAGGGGGATGTGTGGCCATTAAACTTGATATCAGGAAGGCCTTTGACACCATTGATTGGAACTTCATCTTCAATGTTCCAATGTCTTTTGGCTTTCATTATTCTTTCATTAGAAAACTTAAAACTTTATTTAGCTCAGCTTTTATTTCGGTTCTAATCAATGGTACCCCTAGAGGTTTTTTTAGTTGTACTAAGGGTGTCAGACAGGGTGACCCTCTCTCTGCCATCCTTTTTGTTATCGCTGAAGACTACTTAAGTAGACTCCTCATTTACCTGGTTGATCAAGGAAAGCTCAAACCTATTCAAGACGCCAGAAATCTAAATACCCCTACTCATCTTTTCTATGCTGATGATATCATCCTATTTCTCAAAGGTGATCAAAAAAATATACATGCCCTAAAACAAGCCCTTAATCATTATGAAGAGGTCTCTGGACAAGCGATTTCCTGGGATAAATATTATATTTTCATTGGAAAAGGTTTCCCTGTTAGAAGGAAATCTAGTATCATCGCTTCTCTTGGTATCAAAGAAGGCCTCCTTCCTTTCAATTATTTGGGCGTCCCTCTTTTCTGGGGTCGTCCTAAAGCAAACTATTTCACCAATATTACTGATCAAATTATTAACCAACTCTCCACCTGGAAGGGAAAACTGCTCTCCATGGCTGGTAGGATATGTCTGGTCAAATCAACCATTGTTTCCAAAATGGTCTACTCTCTCATGATCTACAATTGGCCTACCGGCATTTTCAAAAAGATTAACACCTATATAAAAAACTTAATTTGGACGGGGAGCATTTTTGAAAGGAAGCTCGCCACTATCCCTTGGAATTCTTGCTGTAAACCTTTTGATAAAGGTGGCATGGGTATAAAAAATCTAAAGCTTTTCAACAATGCTCTCCAAGCCTGCCTTACTTGGCGTATCATTAATGGTTCCTCTAAAGCCTCTGAGTTCTTAAAGCATAGATTCCTTCCTAAACTCATGAATGGGAATTTTAGTTACATCAACTCTTCGATCTGGCCCTTTATCAGAGACTCGTTTCACATAATCATGGAGAATTCTAGATGGATGGTTAGTGCAGATTCTTCTATTAATTTTTGGTGTGGAAATTGGTGTGGTAACCCCTTGATTTATTTGCTTCCTACAAATACCTCTCCTGGGGATACTAGTCTTTCTATAAAAGAGGTCCGACGGTCCCATCGACATACCCTCCCCGATAATATTACTCAGATCATTGATAATCATCCCTCCCCATGGTGACTTCCTGGTGTGGGAACCGGCTTCAAATGGCATCCTTGATTCTAGATCCTTCTATAATCATTGCTTCTCTAGAGAGGATTCTAATTATCAATGGGTGAGTCATTTTAATAAGCCTTGGATAAAACCTTCTAGGCTCACCCTTATTTGGCGTATTGCTCACAATAGAACACCCACTGATACTTGTCTTCAATCCTTTGGCATTCAACTATGCTCTAAATGTTGCATGTGTAATCAACATAGGGAGGATGCTAACCATCTTTTTCTGTCCTGCACGACAGCCTCTGCTTTATGGATATAAGTTCTGAATCTTTTTAATTGCAGATGGACATCTATTGATTCTATTTGCTCGTTTCTTAAAAATTGCATTAGATATGATGCTTCTCTGAAGATCAAGAATATCTTCCTTGAGGCAGTGGCGGAGCTTCTGCATGTGATCTGGTATGCTCGTAATGATTTTATTCATAACAACCACTCATTTAGTCTCAATGCAGGTAAAGCTCGGATTCTTATTGCGATTCATGAAGCCGCTACAGTCCAAAAAGATTCTTGAAACAACTCGGTTGATGACTTTGTGATCCTTCAACATCTCTGTATTCCTGGCATATATCCAAAGCCCAAACGCTTCTTTGAAGTTTTCTGGCAAGCCCCGATGCCAGGATGGATTAAAGTGAACGTCGATGGAGCTTCCAAAGGCAATCCTGGCCCTGAAAGTTGTGGTGCCATCTTCAGAAACTCATCTGGTCAATTTCAGGGCTGTTTTTATGTTGGTTGTGGTCTTTCTTCATCGCTTGAGGCTGAGATGCTGGGTGTTATCCATGCGGTTGATTTCGCGCTTCAAAGAGGATGGAGAAAGCTCTGGATTGAAAGTGATTCCACCACTATCGTCCAGGCCATTTGGAATGACATCACTCATCTTGCCTGGCCGCTTACCACTCTTTGGATGAAGTGTCTGAACTTGCTTCACGGGATTGATTATATTGCTACTCATGCATACTGTGAAGCGAATGCTATTGCTGACTCCCTCGCCAACAAAGGTATTCAACAAAACATGACTTGGATCGACACTCTTCCAGCTGACTTATTTCCTCTCTTTGAGAGAGATTGTAAAAAAATCCCATCTTTCCGATCTTTGTAATCCTTTTTCTCTCTAATATATTGTGCTTTGGTCATTGACCGAAGCATTACCTTTAAAAAAAAGGAACCAAATGAATCATTGTACGGAAAGAGCTTCTGTATCCAAAATTATTTGGATGATGTTTGAGAAAGGACAATTTTGGGCCCAGAGCTTGTGTAGGAAACAACGGTGATGGTAATGGCTATTCAAGGCCATATCTAAGAAGATCAAAGCAGACAAGAAATACATGATGATAAAAAAGGAAAGATTTGTAATTTCAAGTGCGTGATCATGTTTTCTTAAAAGTATCTCCAAGGAATGGTGTTATAAGATTTTGGAAGAAAGGGAAATTGAGCCCTAAGTACATAAGACCTTTGGAAATTAAGGAGTGAATTGGAGCTATTTCATATCGTTTGGCTAATACACCTATCCTATCTAAAGTATAAAATGTGATCCATGTCTCATTTATGTGAAATTAAATGCCAGACCCAACACATTTCCTCACTTCTAAAGGTATAAAATTGGTACCTGGCCTATCATACTGTGAATATCCTATCTAGATTCTAGACACTAAAGAAAAAGTATCATGGAATTAGATGACTTGAATAGTAAATATACATTAGAAAAAACATAAAAGAGAAGTTGTATCTTGGGAGCCAGAGGATATTATAATGAAGAACTATGAAAATATTTTTCTGATGTAACATTGGTGTAATTTTGAGGTTGAAATTTTTGTGAGGGGATAATGTAACACCCAATGATTTTTAAAATAAATTTAATATTGAATGCATGAATTATTGATTCCATTTACAACACCACTCTGTATAACCTTACATGTAAACATAATTTTTCCACCACTGTGATTTGAATTTCAAAAAACTGACATACACAATTGTGTTCAGTAAGATGTTTAATGTCTGATAATACGAACATAATTTTTATTGAATAGTAACATACCCTTATGAATAAATATATGAATATTAATATGACCCTTATGAATACTAAATCATGTTATTATTTTCTTTTCTTATGTTTATAAGATAATATGATCTTGATAAATTTTTTTAAGGGGTTATAATACAAATTAGAGTTTCAAAATTATTTTTTATGAATAAATGAAGATTTTAATTAAAAATTATATAAAAAATATTTATAAAAATATTTTCATAAAATGGTATCATTATTGAATTCTATAAATCAAAAAATGGTACAGGTAAATTTTTTTTATTTTTGAAAAATTCTTGAACATTGGATGAATAGTAAATACAATAATTTACGATAAATGATAAATACATGATTTATTGGGTCATAGGTGATGTAAGTCACATGTAAGGCCACTAGGTTCTATGTCACATGCAAATATTACTATTATGGGTCACATGAATCAACATTATTGGATTTCCTAAGAGAAATAATAAAATAAAGAGTAAAATTATGGGAAAACCCTCCCCTCTTCCACTATAAAACCCCCTCACTCCCTCTTCTCTTAACTCATATCAATATTTTTTACTTGTCTATGTTCTATCAAAATACTTTTACTTAGTCACTCTCAATATATATAATCTATTTTTATTTCCAAAATTCCAAAAAACCCTTCCCTTAAGGAGGTTCTCAAGGAGGTTATTTCAGGAGGTAAAGCATCATTCTTTTACTTTTAGTTTCATTTCAATTTATCTTATTTTCATGTTCTCAACTAACTTATCCATTCCAATTGATACTTATAAATCTAGTGTCAATTATATTCTGTAATTATACCATGTTAATGTAATTAAAATTATCAATATTCTTACTCTCTCTCTTTTGTAAATGCTATCATCACCCGTGAGGTTCCAATTTACAACCTCCGTGGAAGAAGAAGTTTATTTCTTCAATTTCTACTTCAATACTATCCATGAATGCATTTTTATGGTGTAAACAGACTATAATATCTGTTATATAACCTAATTAATATCCATTAACCATTATATGTACATATTATTAATTCTTATGAAAAAACGAGTTCATAATAATCCAAATACTTCCAAATAATCAAAGTGATTATCATTAATATTTCAACCAATGATTCTTCCGAATACCGTGTAAAAAAAACTATATATACCCATTGAAACTAATTGATGTTAATAAATAATATATAATATAAATTTTTGTGAATTATTTCCTTTCCAAATTTACATCAATTGTAACACCCCAAGCTTCCATGGTACGCTCCTCTTTGAATAATAGAGCATCGCGTGTTGTACGCAAACTCGAGTTCTAACACATCACGACCAATAAAAGTAGCAGTTATGAATAGTAATACACACTTTTTGAAATTATATAAATTTTATATTTCAAAATGGACTTCATTTTTGGATTCAGAATATCGAAATTAGCCTATGTTGAATTTTTGGTATTTTTCTGAGAACTTCAAATTTTTAATGAATAGTGAAAATACTTAAAAACAACTTTTTTTAATCAAAATAATTTGTAGTGATAAATTATACAATTGAGTGGTTCTAAAGTGTAATTATAATATATTTTTACCATTTTATCCAATTTTGGTTATTAGAATTAATTTCACTTTGAAATTGGAAATAAACAATTGTCAATGTTTTGATTGATATTCTTTCTTAAAAACACACTATTTGTTGTGACAGCGGGAATTAATTATTAAATTAATTAACTCAACTTATATGTTTTTAATTTCTTAAAATAGACATCATTTTTGAATTAGGAATATCAAATATGGCTTAGGGTTAATATTTTGTGTTGTTCTGAAAAACTTCGATTTTTGATGAATAGTGAAACCACTAAGTGGTAGTTAAAAAACTGATTTTTTGTTTAAATGAAATTTTACCAACTATGTGATTTGAATTTACAAAATCCTACATACATAATTGTCATTAGGAAGTAAAATGTGGTTCAATAGGATTAAAATAATTTTTGGTGAATAGTAACTTTTAAGTTCTATTAATCGCGATTAAAGGTAATTAGTGAAATTTAAGGTAAAAATGATATTATAAAAACATAAAAATATCTTGACACTTGTCATAAACTTATTGGATGAGTCATGGAAGACCAAGACAATCCATGGGTCAACTTGGGGACCCCATGGAGCCACTTGGGTAAGAAAATGACATTAATAACTTTTTTTTAAAGTAAAAATAAAATTGTCACAAACATGTGTTGTTTTACTAAAAAAATTATTACATGGGGTTATATAAGTTAACATTTCGACTATAAATATTAATTGGAAAGATATAACGTCTTACTACATAATGGTAGTTTTTTTATAATTTTTAAACATTAAATAAATTAAATTTTTTATAACACTGTGATGATGCATCGATTGCCACATTAATTAACGATTTAAATAAAATGAAAAGATAATGTAAAATCTAAGACTTACACTTGTCAAAAACCTATTGGATGAGTATATTTATAACCCTTATCACCTTATCCTCAAAATATATAATTTTGGGACCTCTAAAATCCGAAAATCATTTCATAATAATGTAATATTTCATGATTTTCCAAGAGTGCCCCTCTTCTCCTCTTATAAAAGGCCCCCACTACTACCACCTTATTCACACCTTCAAGAAATTTTTCTCAGCCAAACTCTGCCCAAATACTCTCTAAAATTCCCTCTCTTACTCTTAGAAGCCTCACTTTGGGAAGAATTCCTCCCAAGGAAGCCTCTGGCTCAAATCAAAAAAGAGTTACCCGATTTTAAGGTAATGTCTTCTCTTATGTTATTTTGATTTATTTTGCTTCTCAAACCCCTTAAACTACTTTTATTACTTTCTTTTGAAAAAACACCAGTATCTTAAATATACTATGATGTTTGTATGAGAAGTATTTGATTTACACTTACACACAACTTCGTCTAATGGTTAAAGAACATACTGTTTCTGTGGTTGGTGAATTTCTGCCTCACGAAACGATGATTGTTCAATCTTCTTTTAACACCTATCATGGTGGAAATTAATATGTCACTATATTTATATATGATATATATTATGTTTATGTTTTCATTATGCTTCTGTATTTCTCATTTATGACATACCTTTATGATTTCCATTATGGGTAAACGCGATAATTTCATTTTAGGAAGTGCAGACTACCGCCCCCTCAAAGTGATTTGAATCGTTAATGCCATATGTGTGATGTATAAAAGATTGAGTAAATGATATTTTATATGATATTATACTGGAATTATAATATACCTTTATATAATTATGATTTCATTCCATTAAATACGAAATAGAAATGAAAGTAGCGTTCATGCGTACGTATGGCTTACCGTCTCCATGAACCGTGCATTTCATTTTTACCTCTAAATGTTACGTAATATTATGAATGAATGTATATAATGGATATATATTATATATATGATATCTACATCATGAATATAATTCTGGAGACAATGGATATTCTACCACATAAACAACTTGTAATTATAAGAAGTTTATTGTTGACTCAAGTACCAAAGATCGACAAACGACCGTTATTAACTTAAATGACTACATAATTTTTGTAACATTTTAATAAGTGATATAAAAGTGATAATGAACTTGAAAAAGGTTCTTAAGAAATTATATATTAACTCTAGTTTATTATTCAGTATATTAAAGAACGGTCGGGTGAAGTTGGACACGAGGTAAGGGAACTTTTTAACCCAATTTTCGTTCTTTGGGTTAATCTAGTACTTTCAAATTATATAATGATATTATTATGTTCTATCTTGTATTTGTAATTTCTTTATGTGTACTTATAGTGAATACACATAATAGATTTATTTTATTTTAAAAAAATCATCTTTTTAAGGGACTTCGTCTCAATCTCCTTTCATTGAGGCATATTTTGTTTTATACACAACATTCTTTTATACGGTGTATAAACTCCTTTGACATTTATGTTTATTCAAAAGGAATATTTTTATAAGAAGCATTTTACTAAAAGAAAAAAAAGAATGTTTTTTTTGTCGTACGTATGTGGCGACAATGACTTCTCCGTCGCCGTGACCATTATTTGTGTTTCAGCGTCCTCTACAAGCCATAACTTTATTTAAATGAAAAATAAATACCAAGTTGTAATTTTATTTTATTTTGGTATTGAAAATGGTTTTGATAATGTTTTTATTTTATCAATGATTTGTATTGATATCTTGTGATTGAAATGTGGAAATGTTATGTTTCCTTTACGCATATTTTATGTGATACGATTATGTTATGGTTTATGATATGTTTAAACCTATTCATACGAGGAATGCATTGGACTTAATAAGTGACGGGTGGATCCCACTATAGCTCCTCGATGCATTGGTAGGTCTCATGAGACAAACTAGTGTCTTGGAATGAGGCCTTGACAAAATCTTATTTGTAGTCTTGGCACGGGGCCTTGGCTATGTGGTTATGATAGTCTGATGCATTCCATCATTATGACAGTGTTATTGATATTGCATGTGATTATTCGAGTAGTAGAATATCCATGTGAATAAGTAAATGAAATTATTTCATTTTACTTTTTCCATATTATGCTGAAGTTCAAGTTTAAAAGGATTTTGTTTTAGTTATACATTGACTAAAATGTTTATGTTTATTTATGAAAGCTTCTGCAATATTGATATCTTTACTGAGCATCTGAGATCACCCCTTATAATGTTTTAATTTTCCAGGATGTGAAGACGTATTCTATGAATGACCTGTAGGGATAGTATAAGGGGATATGAAGACAAGATGTTGTTTTAGTTTTGTATTACTTTATGATGTAACGTAAAACGTATAAATGTATCTAGTGTTTCAAGGCTACTAAACTAATCAGTCTTTCGAGACTTGATCTTCTGTGATCATGCCAATGTTATGTAATAATGCACCGAATCTGGGTAGCTGGGGTTGGGGCATTACAATTGGTATCAAAGGAAGTTTAGTACTAACCTTGGAAGCTAGATTTAGATAAACTCTGATTAGAGCACATAGCCCAAAGATAGACTTTGAGGATTAGTATAGAATAACTTCCTAGAATTTTGGTATTATAGAGATTTTTTGAGTTTTCCGAGCAATACATCCATTTCTGGATACGAGTAGGTAGAGGCGGCTCTGGCAGAGATGTACCTAGGGGTAAAACTCGAAAACACCGCTTTGATCTAGACTCGAATGGGAACTGGTGCACGACAACGGGCCTTGCTGCAATCTTGGTTATGACACTCCCGGGGGATATGCTTAGGATAATTATAATTTTCTTTAAAAACCATTATGAAGGGTTTATGAGAATATACTTCCTCAAAGAAAAAATTTCTTTTTTATGATTATGGATTATATCCATAAATAGTACAATTTATGTTAAGTGTTTTACAAGTATGGAATTATGTATTTTGATTCATAAACTAATCTAGTTTATGAAATTGTTTAGAAATGGCGCCTAGTGGGAGGAATGGAAACCGTATCAATGCACGCACTACGTGTAGGGATTTCCCTCCTGCTCAAGATAATTATTGTGGAGTTGGAGATACAACTGGTGCTGATCAACTTATTACCATACTGGGACAACTCACTCAGGTTTTGAATAATTACCTTACTCGTATGGAGCACCCTGATCCGCAACGTGGACGATCAATGTTAGACCACTTCATGAGGCAACAACCACCAAAAATTAATGGGGGTACAAATCCATTAGTATCTGAGAAATGGATAAACTCCTTAGAGAAAATATTCCACGCCTTGGGGAGTAGCGAAAGGGAGAAGGTGGTCATGGCAGTTTACCACCTCACTGGAGATGCCGATCAATGGTGGTTGCTGATTCAAAACACAAAGGAAGATGAAGAAGTATCAAGTATGGAATGGATAGAGTTCAAAGAGATTTTCTTAGAAAAATACTTTCCACATGAACATCGAGCAGATATGGAAAGGAAATTTCTGAGTTTGAGGTAGAAGGAGAATGATAATGTTTCAAAGTATGAGGCCAACTTTACATGGTTTTCAAGACATGCTGCAGATTATATACATAACCCAAGAAGTAATATTGATTGTTTCTTTGATGTGTTAAAACCATTTATCTGTAGAGCTTTGGTATCACAATCTTTCTCAACATATGAAGATATAGTCTCATGTTCTATCAAGACAGAAAAGGAATTCTCTAAATCTTATGACAATAAAGTAAAGCAAGAGAAGAAGAGAATGGTGGAACAAGAGACATATAAAGGGAAAAAGGGAAAGAAGGATTTTCCATTATGTGATAATTGTGGGAAGAATCACCCTAGTACTTTCCTAAAAGGAATGGGATTTTTTTATAAATGTGGAGAAAAAGGTCACCAAGCTCGTGATTGCAAGCGAAAGAAAGACGCTATCAATGTTTAATGCTACAATTGTAGGGAAATGGGGCATTATGCAAATGAATTTCCTAAGAATCAGAGAAAATTACCTCAGAAAAGGCCGAGGGATCAAGGAAAATCTTATGATCTTACTACAGTTGAAGTGGAATAATTAATGTATTGGTTCTTTTGGACTCAAGGATTATATTCTGGTTATAAGAAAAATGTGATATATATAAGGATTGTACTGCAGTACTTTTTGTTTTCATTAAGGTTTTAATATGACGAAGGTAATCATATTTTTGTATGTTATAATAAGAGAAACTTTACTTTGTTTGAGGAATCTGATGATACAATTGATTTTGGAATTTAGAGACCTTTTAGAGAAAGTCTGGACTGCGGTATTTTGGATAACTATAAAGGTTGGAATGGATTAAGTTGAACTTTGGATGGTATTGTTGAAGGTTAAAACATTTATGAAGATTATTTTTGGAATTTTATAATACTATAGTTTTAGGAAAAGGACAACCTGTATGTCGGGGGATAACCCGTCGTGTCAGACAAAGCTGTAGGAATCAAACCCACCACCATAGTGCGACAAGCCTTTTTTACCTACCACTAGCCTACAGGAAGCCCCTAGTTATTACAAAATAGTTTTCCTAATCTAAATGGTATGTGTTAATATTTGGAACCTTATAATATTAGGATAAATATAATATTTTTGAGTTCTATTATATTTTTGAATGAAAGATGGGTTTGTGGTGAAAATTTATTAAAGAATGAAAGTCTACATGACAAGTATGTATATTTCCTTACGTTCTTAGTAAATATCCTAAATAAATTCCTCAACTTTATGAAAGGTAACTTAAAACAAAAACATTGTCGGTTAACTTTTCCTACTGGGGAATCAATGATCATTTAATCAATCACAAGTTTGTGATTTTCTTGTAGTTAAACTTTTTCCTAATCCTGTTTTATACAACTCTCCATCAGACCTTGATGGTTTTTTTCCCTCCATATACATGTTTTCATATAATCCTAGTATGGGCTATCTCGGGTGACCTTTGTACTTCCCTTTATTTCTTTTAAAGTTATATTTTTATTAACCTTATTTATGATGTGAGTTTTCCACAAAGGTATTTTCTATTTTCAACCTTTTATTTTCAAAGAAAAAATTTAAATTGCGAGGACACAATTTATTGAAGGAGGGGAGAATGTAACACCCTAAGATTCCATTATACGCTCCTCTTTGAATAATAGAGAAGCGTGTGTTGTACGCAACCTCGAGTTCTAACACACCGCGACCAATAAAAGTACCAGTTATGAATAGTAATACCCTCTTTTTTAAATTATATAAATTTTATATTTCAAAATGGACTTCATTTTTTGATTTGGAATATCGAAATTAGCCTATGTTGAATTTTTGGTATTTTTCTGAGAACTTCCAATTTTTAATAAATAGTGAAAAATACTTAAAAACAACTTTTTTTAATCAAAATAATTTATAGTGATAAATTATACAATTGAGTGGTTATATAGTGTATTTAGAATATATTTTTACCATTTTATCCAATGGTGGTCATTAGAATTAATTTCACTTTGAAATTGGAAATAAACAATTGTCAATCTTTTGATTGATTTTCTTTCTTAAAAACACGCTATTTGTTGTGACAACGAGAATTAATTATTAAATTAATTAATTAAACTTATATGTTTTGAATTTTGTAAAATAGACATAATTTTTGAAATAGGAATATCAAATATAGATTAGGGTTAATTTTTGGCGTTGTTCTGAAAAACTTCGATTTTTTGATGAATAGTGAAACCACTAAGTGGTAGTTAAAAAACTGATTTTTCATTTAAATGAAATTTTACCACCTCTGTGATTTGAATTTACAAAATCCAACATACATCATTTTCATTAAGATGTAAAATGCGGTTCAATGGGATTAAAATAATTTTCGGTGAATAGTAGCTTTTAAGTTCTATTAATAGCGATTAAAGGTAATTAGTGAAATTTAAGGTAAAAATGATATTATAAAAATATTAAAATATCTTGAAACATGTCCTACACTTACTGGATGAGTCGTGGCCGAACAATAAAATCCATGGGTGAACTTGGGGACCCCATGGAGCCACTTGGGTAAGAAAATGACATTAATAACTTTTTATTTAAAGTAAAAATAAAATTATCACAAACATGTGTTGTTTTACTAAAAAAACTATTACATGGGGTTATATAAGTTAAATTTTCGACTATAAATATTAATTGGAAATATAAAAAGATTTACTACATCATGGTATTTTTTTTATAATTTCTAAACATTAAATAAATTAAAATTTTTATAACACCGTGATGATGCAACGATTACCTCATTAATTAACGATTTAAATAAAATAAAAAGATAATGTAAACTCTAAGACATACACTTGTCAAAAACATATCGTATGAGTATATTTCGAACACTTATCACCTTATCCTCAAAATATATAATTTGGGGACCTCTAAAATCCGAAAATCATTTCATAATAATGTAATATTTTATGACTTTCCAAGAGTGCCACTCTTCTCCTCTTATAAAGGCCCCCACCACTACCACCTTATTCACACCTTCAAGCCATTTGGATCGGCCAACCTATGCCCAAATTCTCTCTCAAATTCCCTCTATTACTCCTAGAAGCCTCACTTTGGGAAGAATTCTTCCCAAGGAAGCCTTTGGCTCAAATCAAAAAAGAGTTACCTGATTTTAAGGTAATGTCTTCTCTTATGTTATTTTTTTATTTTTCTTCTCCAACCCCTTAAACTATTTTTATTCATTTTTTGTAACAACACCAGTATATTAAATATACTATGATGTTTTAATGAGATGTATTTGATTTACACTTACACACACCTTCGTCTAATGGTTAAAGAAAATACTGTTTCTGTGGTTGGTGAATTTCTGCCTCACGAAATGATGATTGTTCAATCTTCTTTTAACACCTCCCATGGTGGCCATTAAGATTTAACTATATTTATATATGATATATATTATGTTTATGTTTTTCTTATGCTTCTGTATTTCTCATTTATGGCATAACTTTATGATTTCCATTATGGGTAAACGCGATAATTTCATTTTAGGAAGTGCGGACTACCGCCCCCTCAAAGTGATTTGAATCGTTAATGCCATATGTGGGATGTATAAAGGATAGATTAAATGAAATTATATATGATATTATACTGGAATTATAATATAACTTTATATAATTATGATTTCATTCCATTAAATGAAAAATAGAAATGAAAGTAGCGTTCATGCGTACGTACGACTTACCATCTCCATTAACGGTGCATTTCATTTCTTACCTCTAAATGTTATGTAATATTATTAATGAATGTATATACTGGATATATATGATATATATGATATCTAAATCATGAATATAATTCTGGAGATAATGGATATTCTACCACATAAACAACTTGTAATTATAATAAGTTTATTGTTGACTCATGTACCAAAGATCGACAAACGACCGTTATTAACTTAAACGACTACATAATTTTCGTAACATTGTAATAAGTGATATAAATTGGATAATGAACTTGAAAAAGGTTATTAAGAAAGTAGAGATTAACTCTAGTTTATTATTCAGGAGATTAAATAACGGTCGAGTGAAGTCGGACACAAGGTAAGGGAACTTCTTAACCCGATTTTCGTTCATTGGGTTAATCTCCTACTTTCAAATTATGTCATGATATTATTATGTCCTATCTTTTATTTTTACATTATTTATGTGTACTTATAGTGAATACACATAATAGATTTATTTTATTTTAAAAAAAGGATCTTTGTAAGGGACTTCTTCTCAATCTCCATTCATTGAGGCATATTTTGTTTTATACACAACTTTATTTTATACAGTGTATAAACCCCTTTGACTTTTATGTTTATTCAAAATGAATCTTTTTATATGAAGCGTTTTACTAAATGACCAAAAGGAATGGTTTTTTCTGTCGTACGTATGCGGCGACAACGACTTCTCCGCCGCCATGACCATTATTTGTGTTTCGGCGTCCTCTACAAGCCATAACTTTTTTTAAATGAAAAATAAATACCAAGTTTTAATTTTTTATTTATTTTGTTATTGAAAATGGTTTTGATAATGATTTTATTATATCAATGTTTTGTATTGATATCTTGTGATTGAAATGTGGAAATGTTATGTTTCCTTTATGCATGTTTTATGTGATACGATTATGTTATGGTTTATGATATGTTTAAACCTGTTCATATGAGGAATACATTGGACATAATAAGTGACGGGTGGAGCCCTCTATAGCTCCTCGATGCATCGATAGGTCTCATGAGACAAACAAGTGTCTTGGCACGAGGCCTTGACAAAATCTTATTTGTAGTCTTGGCACGAGGCCTTGGCTATGTGGTTATTATAGTATGACATTATGCATTCCATCATTATGAAAGTGGTTATTGATATTGTATGTGATTATTCGACTAGTAGAATATTCATGTGAATAAGTAAATGGAATTATTTCATTTTGCTTTTTCCATATTATGCTGAAGTTCAAGTTTAAAAGGCTTTTGTTTTAGTTATAAATTGGCTTAAATGTTTATGTTTATTTATGAAAGATTCCGCAATATTGTTATCCATACTGGGAATCTGAGCTCACCCCTTTCAATGTTTTAATTTTTCCAGGATGTGAAGAAGTATTTTATGAATGACTTGCAGGGATAGTATGAGGGGATATGAAGACATGATGTTGTTGTAGTTTTGGATTACATTATGATGTAATGCAAAACTTATAAATGTATCTAGTGTTTCAAGGCTACTAAACTAATCAGTCTTTCGAGACTAGTTCTTTTTTGATCATGGCAATGTTACGTAATAATGCACCGACTCTAGGTAACTGGGGTTAGGGCGTTACATCAATACTCATATACAAATATACCGATCATGAAAACCACTGAAGTGAATACTCTGAATCGACAGAATTAAACCTTATAAATTTTCAATAATTACATAATGAACTTAATAAAATTATTATAAAAAATTTAAAAGTAAAAAAGGTTCTGAATTAATTTATTAATTTTTATAATTTCAAATTCCTTGACCTTATGATCAAGAACAGAACACATTTGGATTTAGGGTAAGGGTTTTCCACCCTAACCTCCATTTTTTTGGGTTACACTTTGTCTCTCTTTATCTAAATTAAATTCCTAAATATTATTATATACCCCTCATAATTTATTTTTTCATTCTCTATTTATGTGTACAGACTATAACCCTTCTTAATTTTACTGCAGTCTAACATTTTAAAAGTAACATTCAAAATTGATTTCGAAATACAAGCCTATTTGAAGGGAATTTCTCATATTTTTATCTATTTTCAAGGGAGCTCTATAATATGTTTTTAGAAAAAATTATCTCTTTAAAATTAATCATTTTAATATGAAAATATTATCTTAGTGCTATTCTAGTCTAATAAAAATACTTTTCCAAAAGAACAATTCTATTCACAATAAAAGAGTATTTATCTCCAGAATTACATGATGATATTATGAGAGTATCTTCATCTATTTAATCTCTCTTGTTGATTATTATATATGATATAATCTATCATATTTTATTTAATGGTGTATGATTCATTTTATTATAGACATTCTATCCTAAAACCATTCCCTAATTTCATCTGAATGATTAGTGTTTATGGTTAATATTCCGGGAAAGATAATTATATTTCATATATTAGATTAAATATAAATTTATATGTTGTTTATGATTATCCATACTCATATGAGGACTACATTGGACTTATTATATGGTGGATCAGCCCCTCTATATATCCATGATACATCGGTAAGTCTCATGAGAAAAATATATATGCACTTGGCCGAGGCCTTTCCAATTTTTAGATATGGTTTTGGTTGAGGCCTTAATAACTTTTAGATGTCTTGGCCAAGGCCTTGACGATATATTTTAGAATGTATGGCATATGAATTCCTCTCATTATGAAACTAGAAATTCATAGTTCATGTGTTTATTCGACTACTATAATACCCATGATTATGTTTCATTATTGAATTAGTTATTCATCTCTTAATATTTCCGTAACGTGTTCATGTTAATTTTAAAAGGCAAGTGTTTTAGTTTTTCACCAGGTCTAATGTTTATTTATACAATATATTCAGTTTTATTGATTACCCTTACTGTGAATTTGAGCTCACCCCTTTCTTATGTTTTATTTTCTAAGGACATGAATATGTTTATTCTGATTGACCTGTAAGGATAAACTTGTAGTTGTGGATGTTCCCAAAAAAAACTAATATGGTTTATTTAATTTCAATTTGTAATGTTGAACTTGTGTATGTATCTTGGTTTCCAAAAATACAAATTACTTGTTCCTTAGGGATACACCGTTCATGTAATTATGCTAATGTAATATAATAAGTCACCGGTTCCAGGTAACTGGGTTCAGGTATTAGCATTTGTTCTCTCATCATTGGGAATTAACCTTTTCATTGGGATCCTTACATACTAGATGTGTTAGTTTTTGAATTTATTTTCAGTATGGACTGTTTGGTATTGTATCGATCCCACATAGATTGTAACTATAGGAGAGAGATAGGTATGAATCAAAATATTTATAGTTACAATCATCACAGAAAATGATATATCTAGGAGGGATAGATCAATAGAAACTAGGGGAGGTCATCGCCAAGTTATTAAGTCATCTGTTTGATGATGGGGGATTGAAACAAAGTATTATTTCACCCATAGTAGACCCTTTTCAGGACATGTTTTCTAATGAATTATTTGGTATTCCACTAGATAGATATGTTGAGTTCACATTTGATACAGTTATTGGATATGAACAAGTTTTCATTCCCCATTATAGAATGAATAGAATATTGATTCCTGAGCTTCCGACTCAACTATAATAATTGATGGAAACATGATTTATCCATCTAATTACATTACTATGGTATTCTCCAAAATTATTATCTATGAAGGATTTTGAGGCATTTTACTTATGTGTTGATTACTAGAAGTTGAAGTGGATGACATTTAAGAACCATTATCCTCTTCAGTTCATAGATGATATATTTGTGAAGATGAGTGTGTTTTCCAGTTATCCAAGATTTATATGAGGTCATGTTATCACTAGTTGAGATTTTTAACCTTTATTATACAAAAAACTACATTTATAGGTTTCAATATCCTATAAGAGTTTTTTGTGATGCCGTTATGGATAATGAATTATTTTCCTTTGATTATATCCTTGGTGAACCAAATTATTAACATGTACCTATATCGTTTTTTGGTTATATGGTGGACACAATACTAGTGGGCTCTAAGACTCATGAAAATCATTCCCAACATCTTGACACCATCCTATGTACACTGAGAGAGAGCCTACTATATGAAAATACATAAAATTTTAATTTCTAGATATAAAGGATAAAATTATTGGGCAACATCTACTCTGAGGAAGGTGTGTCAATGGACGTAGAGAATGTTTGTGATGTTGTCTTTTGAGGTTTTCCCAATATTTTTCTTGATATCCAAATATTTCTAGGTTTGGAGAGTTATTATAAAAAATTCATCCAAGAATTATCTCACTTAAAGCACCTCTTTCCTTATTGACTAAGAAGGGTATCGTGATTCATTGGTTTGAATCATTCATGAATTATTTCTAGGAGTTAATGAAGTGATTTACTACCATGCTAATTTTGATCATAACAAAAACGATTTTTGGGTTATAGATTGTTTGTAAATTCATCTAGGATTAGAAATGGGGTATTGTTGATGCAGAGTGGTCGAGTCAGAATGTATAGATCACAACTATTGAGGGAATATGAAAAAATTATCATATTCATGATAATGAGTTTACCATGGTGGATTATTCAATAATTTGTTTGCATCATTACAACTTGAGTGAAATGTTAATTGTTTACCAATCATAAAATCTTAAATTATATCTTTTCACAGTGATTTTTGAAAACCTTGTAGTGGAAAATTGTTGAGGATATTCAGTCATTTGAAATTGAGCAGCCTATTTTCTGAGGTAGGAAAAGAGTGTTATTGGTGAATTGATCTGAAAGATAAATATCCATTTATTCTATGGGGGTAGTTCTGAGTGGATGATGATGACTTTATTGGATGAAATGCACATGTTGGTTCAGTATGGATAAGAGTTGATGACCCTCATATCATTATTCATTGAGTATATACTTATGAACCTGATCAATAAGATAATGTATTGAGATCTAGATTGTTTGTACATGAGGAAAATCCATGACATTTGGGACTCATCTTCTGATTGGATTATAAATCAAGATGATATCATTTATGTATAGGGTTGTGTTGTTGTGCATACATGTATTCATGTAGATTTGATGCGTGAATTGTAGGCCCCAAATGTGTGCAGTATATACTGGTTTGAAAAAATAATATCCTGACATACATCAAAAGTATTGGTGGATGGGAATGAAAAGGGATATTTCTAGTTTTTTGACATGATGTTACACCTGATAGCAGGTGATGTCTCAAAATCATTTTCCTGGTGGTCTTTTATTGCCATTTTCCATTCCAGAATAGAAGTGGGACCATATAATCATGGGTTTCGTGGTGGATCACCTAGGGAGGCCTCATATGAATAGCCTTGTATGGGTGATTTTGGAAGACTTGACAATAGTATCCCATTTCATTCCTATATGGGAAACATTCATAGTTGGTGAGTTGAGTGACATATATATTCGATAGATATTTTGTTTTCATAAGGTTTCATGGAGTGTAGTTTTAGAACATGATTCACTCTTTCATTCATGCTTATAGAAAAGAATACATAAGGCTTTGGGTACTTAGGTATTTATAAGAATCACATTTCATATACAAATAGATAGTAATTCAATGTGTTTTATTCATGTTCTAGAGGATATAATACAAGAAGGTGCGCATTATTTTGGTCGATCATGGGATAACTATATAGATCAGATTGAGTTTTCCTAAAATGATAATTATTATGTGACTATTTATATTTTACTATATGGTCCTCATTATGATAGTACATAAATACAACCTCAATGATTGATGGAGGTTGGTGAATCTATTTTTTTGTGACTTAGTCTCATGTAGGAGACTTCAGAATAGGGTTTTTACTCCTAAAAATATGGATACGGTGTAGAGTTCCAATAAGTATTATGTTGATCTATGTTTTCATCATCTTGGGTTTATAGTGGTAGATCATTTATTCCTTATGGTTTTTCCATTATTGGGTCACCGTTGGATTCATAGGTAAGGAATGTTGGTACCCAGGTTCATTGGACCATTCAAATTTTTTGATAGGATTGAAACAGTTGTGTACTGATTATCTCTTCCATCAGGGTATAATGATATGAAAAAATTTATTCCATATGTCATAACTCTTTCTATATCATCTAAATCATTTTAATGTGATAAATGTTGATGATGTTGATATTACAACTAATTTTTCTTTTTTGGAGCATATAATTCATGTAGTGGATTATAGTGATAATGTATTATGCGGAAATACAAGTGATTTTGAGTAATCGCAATTTAACCATGATTATGTTCATGAAAAAATATGGTAGAGAGAATCAGATAAGGATTCCCATTGTCTCAAAAATTTTACCTCATAGGTGTACATCTTGAGGATGAGGTGAGATAAGGTGGGAATATTTCAGGGTCTCAACCTTTCTAGAGACACCTCAAGCTCATTTTCAGCAACTCTTTAACACTTTATTACCATACCTCGTATGGGCCATTATTTAGGGTAAATTCAAGTAAATTTAGTAATATTTGGATTCCCATGAGGCTTTTCATCATTCGTATATGGTTAGGTCAAACTGTGAGGGTTTTCCCTAGAAACTATTCACCCCTTTTTATGCCACCAAATGTGGCTGCACAGTTTGACCAAATTTTGATTCTTCCCTACCCCAAACAATACACCATCATATAGAGGGTGTTTCTAGGGTCAAAACATAGCTTTTCAAACCATGTACCCACTGAGGAGTAACAATGAACCTTAGACAGTTGGGGAGCATGGTTGGGGTTCTTGGTTGGGTAAATAATGCACCCCTCCCATGATACTGTGTGATGGAGAAATTAAACCCCCAAATATTTTATAAAAAATTCCTAATCCCATGGTTGTTATCTCTATTCCACCATGCATGACTGAAATTGAATTAAATTTCTTTTAAATGATCCCATGAGGATTCAATGACTCTTCAATATACTTTTTTTGTGAATCAATGATCTATTGGAAGGAATAAACCTCTATTAATGTAATTTATCTCTTCATATATTGTATACTTTCTCCCCTATAATTCATTCTTTTTAAAATTGTATGATTTTCTTAATAATTCAATTGTTTAGAGAAACGATTTATAGGATCTCATTTCGTTTGACCCTGATCCAAGGTTTTGGTCACAATTAATCACTTTCATTGTTAATTTACCTATTCTACATCGAAATGATGTTTAGGGTTTGGAAAGTGTTCATCAACAATCTTGAGGTAGGTAGTCTAATTAACATTTCTTATAGTCTATATAATGATCATGTGTCTGTAATTGTGTTTTTTCATTACTTTTTTGGAAAATATAATTTAAATTGAAAAGGGTGAATTGAATTTCATGAAATTTGGGAACACATAATATATCTTGTTGGACCCATTGGAGATTCGGTAACAAGATTATATATAGAACCCCATGGGGTGTTCCAAAAATCTTGAAATATTGATTTATAAATTATAAAATGGGGAATAATGGTTGAACAATGTTGAACTAAATCCTAATTTCATGGATGATAATGGGAATTAATGGGATTAATTATTTAAAATTGATGATCTAATGAGATGTGAATAAATGATATAAAATTGATTAAAGGTGAATTTCTTATATCGTTCCTTAAGAATAATGCAATGAACAATGGTTGTGAATGAAAAATGATATGGGTTACTATGGTGTGAATGATTCATAAAAAAGTAAATGATGCTGAAACATGAAATGTATATGATATTTTTGGTATTTTTTAATGATTGAACACTGAAATATGGTTTAGATACTAGTTATCCAAATTCCAATTGGGTTATAGACTAATGCTCCAAGCCCCTAATCCATGCATGTGATCAATGAGGGGTCGGTTAGGGACTAATGCTTCAAATACCCATAGTGTTCTTAGCTAAAGATCTTCGCCCCCTAGAAATTGGTATATGACTACAATTCTAGGTTTCGTAGATATTGGTACTTGAAATATTTCTCCATGTTTCTGAAAATGAAATTAGAATTAAATGAGCAATCCAAATACCATAACTGAATGAATTGTGATACACATATGAAGTATAGATCAGACTTTTTCATGGGACAAAGTTGGTATGATGTGGTTGAATAATGCATAATAAATGTGTGAAATGTTATAATGTTTCAATTTTTTATTAATTATTTATATAAATACATACCCAATTATAGATGAGATGCTCATTTAGACCCCATTGATGGTGTCCTATATAGTTATTCTGACACACTACTTTGACTACCATATTGGTACCCAAATAGATTTCTTGTTGGAAGGACACAATAATGGAAAAAAGAAATATTTTAAATGGATATGTTGGGATTCGGTGTAAAGAACCAAAAATTCCATGTAATTTTTTTTAATTATATGGGAATTTTACGAGTCTTTGAAAATTGACGTCGCATGATTCCGTGACCCGGAGTGCCCTGAATAAATTTCTAAACATTTTTTAAGTACATTTAGTAAACGTGCAAGCGAGTTTTATAACTTTTGAACCGGTGACCAGAATCAAATTTTGAGGACACCGTTGAACTAACCACACCAATATTCTCTTAAAGAGACATTCACCTCGAACACAGTAGGTCGAGGGTGGAAGATAGTTTTTCACTTTTTCATGGAAGAAGAAAAATAAAATAATTAACATTTTTTTTCTTTTGAAACCTCCCAATTTGAATTCATAGTGGTGGGGACCACCCGAACCCCTCTTAATGGGGAAAAACCTCTCAACTCTCCAATTAATTAATTATCCCATTTATTTGTGTCAAATTTAATTGTTCCAACGCAAATTATATTGATAAACCTATTTTAATTTGTTGTATCTCCATTTCCTTCGAGAAATCGTTGGAAAATGGGAGAACTTTGGAGAACATCATTCTCTCCAAAGAAAAACATTATCCAATGAAGAATGAGGAACTGAACCCGATCCTGGAACAGAAGCACTTTTTGGAAGAAACAAACACCAATTTTCTTCAATGACATCATCTTCTACCTCTCGACTCCCCCAATAAACTATAAGGTAGGGGTGTGATTTGATTGATCTTCACTAATTTCTTTTACGTTGAATCTCTCCCCATGAGCTGCTTGCGAATGATCTAATGTGTAGGGTGCATGCCAAATGAATATGGCCTAACCACTCCACAAACATTATGGGTTTTTATGCATTATTCACAATGGAGGAGGATGCCAACTGGTACCGGCGATGGGCATTGGTAGGACACGGGAGCGGTGGCCGGCACACAGGCCGACTACGAAGACGGCGGTGGTGCAACCGCACCGCCGCTGGAGTGATGTGGCCCATCGGCCACATCAGAGTAGAGGTAGCGGCCAACACATGGTTGGCTACATGAAGGGGAGGTGGCGACACACGTCTGCGCTGCCAGCGTGCAGGAGCCACGACACGAGGTTGCAGTGGTGAAAGAGGGCATCCGGAGAGCTACCGCATTCCGGTGGCAGCACGGCGCACGACCGCGTAGAAAAGGAGGGTCGGTCATCTGGATAGCTGTAGGCCACCCAGCACGGTCCACCCAGCGGTCCGGGCCGGGCTTGGTTCGGGGTCGGTCGGTTTATAGGGTTGGACCGAACATGCACCAGATTCGACCCATTTTGCTCTTTCATCCACAACATGAGCTACGAGCGTCCGTTTGACAAACCGTCTGTGGCACCAAAAACCTTGGATCGGGATGGTCCTTTTGGAATACCCTAATTTTTTTTTGGATAATATTGGTGTATGGATGGGATGGAAAGATCATGAATCCAACCAGGCCCGCAGGACAAAAAGGCCAATAACTTACAGACCATGCATCCGATTGACGCATTGTCTATTGCATTGATACCACTATCCTGGGGCTATCATTTGAGATAATTTTTTGTGGGACTTCATGGTAGTTGGATTACCAAAAATTTTCTTGAGGATCAGACCCTCCCGAAATCAAGTGAACTTAGTGCAGGAACCCTGTGACTGGATGTAACATGATAAAGGGATCCTATGTGGGTCATTACTATGAGATCCTGTGTGGGTTTATGTTCTAGAGTCCAACATGGACCACTCAAGGAAATCCTTGTCGGACTACTCTAGGATCCGATGTGGGAATTTTGTACTAGGATCTTATATGGGTCTGACGATTTAGGATCCTACATGGGTCTGCCTATTAACAGAGTAAGATGATTCAGTAGTTACATCTAATCATCTATATTACCTTACCTATGTTATACCTTGTGTGAGATAAGTCTTTACCTTTGTGGAAATATTATGTGTGGTGTACCTTTTTGGTACTTATCTTCATGGTGATACCTTTGTCGTAATCCTCTGTGTGGCATAACTTTGTGGTACTTGCCTTCATGGTGATACATTTGCGGTATTATTATATGTGGGATTACCTTTGTGGTACTTATCTTTGTGGTGTTACCTTTATGGTATTACATACTTTTTGGAATAGTTGAGATTTGGGATTTTGAGTTAGACCTTGTGTTTCCTCATGAAGGAGATGGGTATACTTGACAACTTAGGTATATGTATGGGCATATACCATATTATGGTTGTCAGTTGTTTCCATGCTTTTTGGGTTATCCTTTTTCGATTTTTTGAGACCATTAAGGGTCTCGGGGTCCCTAATGTGTATCGTTATACTCACCCCTGCATAGTCTATGCCCGCATCTTGTTGTGTTTGGTGTAGAAGATGGATAACACTGATTGAGGATGAGGGTACCAGGACAGAAGGTAGATCAGAAGTGGACATTAGACAAGGCGTACCGTAGAGTCGACCATTCGAGAGATGAACCAACCCTTCAGGTAGGTTTCATGGTGGGTGTTCAAAGTAGTTGTTTATGTTTACTTGTACTTTCAAGTTTTCTTGTACTTTCCTGTTAGGCTTGTATTCTGGCCCCTTTTTCTTATTGTACACACCTTTTTTACTATACCATTTACTTGTGTTCATATCTTGCTGTGTGATTGGATATGTGTTTTTGTAGGTTATAAAGGAAATACTTTATCAGTTTTAGGGAATACACCTTTCGGTGCTAGTCGCTAGACCCTTTCCTATGGAAGGAGGTCTAGGGGTAGTCACGACATGGGCCTAGGGGGACGAGTCATGACAAATTGGTATTAGAGGAGTCAGTTCTACTATATAACATTAGACTCTAAAATTTTTAATGGCAATAGTGTTAAGTTTATTGAGTGTGGTTATTAGTTTATGGAATCTAGTATTGGTGCAGCGGCTGACGTATCCATATAACAGGACTATGACTTCTGATTTCTGACTTAGTACACGAAAACACTGATTTTGTGTGTGTCTAGAAAAGTTTTCTTTTTGATATTTTTGAGTTAGATCACCAAGTATAACATATTGGCCATGTCACACCTATTTCTTTTCAGGATGCCTCCACACAAACATCTAGCTAGGGTTCCAGGTATAGTACACGATGATAGCCCACCGAGCGACGAGGCCACGGTGCATGAACCTTTTTTAGTAGGGGCACCATTGGAGGCACCAACGGTACCATTACCCATTGGTACACTGATGCCACCAGCCCTAGGAGTAGAGAGGGCATGACACTTAAGAACATTGCATGAGTTACAGCGCCAGAGGCCACCCAGGTTCAGGGGTTGTACAGACTCACAGGTAGCTGAGGATTGGATCGAGGCCGTGGTGAGTTTCTTCTGACTGGTAGGGACACCAGCTAGCCTCATGGTGATCCTTCCTGCCAGTCTTCTAACGGAAGCACTATGAAGATGGTGGAGTTTGATGCTTCAGGTTCATGGCATGGTGACACTTCTCTGGGAATACATTGAGAGCATGTTTTAAGTAGAGTTTGACCCAGTGGACCTCCATGCAGTACACATACAGGAGCTTTTTCTTCTCCAGTAGGGAAGCATGACTCTGGCTCAGTACTCAGTGAGGTCCACTGAACTCTCACGCTACTCCACTAATATGGTGTAGGATCCATTCTTCAGGGCACAGACCTTTGAGCAGGAACTCAGGAGGTAGATCAGGGCTTCTATGATTTCTCTCAGCATCCCGATGCAGGCTAGGGTGCTAGAGAGAGCCTTCTTAGTGGAGAGTTTTCTTGCTGACCAGTCACCAGCATTGGGACCCACCACTAGGCGTCATGTGGTGGATTCTTGTACAGTTGGCAGTAGATAGATGCCACAGATTTCCAAGAGGATCCGACCTACATGTGGATGATAGTAGGATTTAGGGTCGGTTGTGTGGTGCATTGGAGACAGATCCAGTCGTGCGAGGAGAATTCAGTGTTACGCATGAGTCAGGCATAGTCACATGGCTCGAGACATCCTGACCTTCCATACAGATGATTAGAAGATGATCGAAGGACCACCCAGGTAGAGAGAGAGTTTCGAATGAGGAGGTCTATAGGGAGGAGGCGGACGTGGCAGAGGAGCTAACCGGGCAGCTGGCGGTGGGCTACTATTCGTGGGGTTACCGCCACCACCACTAGGTGGTCCACCCTGACCACATGGAGCAGTTGGACAGGGGCAAGCTCAACTCCAGACAGCTGAGGCCTATGACCATGGCCCTCCGGAGATGATATGAGTTATGATCTGTGTCTACTCCACCTTAGTTACAGTAGTTATTAACACAATTTCCAGTAATTATTTTATTTCCACTGCCCTCATTCAGAGATCGAAGATTCGGACGGATTCGTTGGCTCAATCCTTAAGTCTAGAGACTCCTACATGGGAGGATTCGATGATTACATAGTGGTGCCGGTAGTGTGAGTTTACTCTAGGAGGCGATAGATTCAGCTGGGATCTGCTAGTAGCAGCATTGAGGCCTTACAACATCATCTTGGGTATGGACTATTTATCTGCATTCCATGCTCAGATTGATCATATTAGGCAAAAAGTGTTGTGTATCCACTAGGATGGTACTAGGTTTACCTTCACCGGTGAGAAGGGATATTTTGAAGAACAAGATAGACTTACTCAATGGATAGTGCATTGGATCACTCATTAGTTGTCTAGCCTTACCCTCAAAGTGGTTGATGTGGAGAGTCTAATTTATCCTATAGTTGTGGATGAGTACGCAGATGTCTTCCCTGACGATGTTCCAGGTCCACCACTTTCTATAGAGGTGGAATTTTTCATTGACTTATACCCCGGGATGACACTGATATCTACACCATCGTATTGTATGGCTCCTGAAGAGCTTCATGGGATTTGGGTATAGCTGGAGGACTTACAGCAGAAGGGGTTATTCTGGACTAGTGTTTCTCTGTGGGAAGCCCTGATTTTGTTTACCAAGAAGGCGGATCGAATCTTGATAATCTGTGTTGACTATTAGCGCTTGAACTAGGTGACTATGAAGAACAAGTACCCCCTCCCGAGGATTGATGACCTCTTTGATCTGCTGAAAGGAGCATGGTGGTTCTCGAAAATAGACCTCAGATCAGGCTATCACCAGCTCAGAGTCTGAGATTGGGATGTACAGAAGATGACATTCCGATGATGGTACATCCATTATGAGTTTTTGGTCATTCCATTCGGTGTGACCAACGCTCCAACAGTGTTCTTAGGACTCATTAACATGATCTTCCATCCATAACTTGATCTCTTTATAGTAGTCTTCATCGAAAACATTCTGATATACTTGGCTACCGAGGAGGAGCATGCTTATCATTTGCAGATAGTATTGTACACACTCTGAGAGCACTATCTTTTTGGTAAGCTCTCAAAGTGCCAGTTCTAGATCCCAAAGGTTCTCTTTCTGGGACATGTCATTGTAGAGGATGGAGTTGCGGTGGATCTAATAAATATTGAGGTGGTACTTTCTTTGGAGCCTCACAGGAGTGTGACGAATGTATGGATTTTAATGGGTTTGTCCAGATACAACCGGAGGTTTGTGCCATATTTCTCTAGAGTTACAGCACCATAATACGCATTGACGAGTAAGGGTCTTCCCTTCGTTTGGTGGGAGAGATTCCATCGAAGTTTTCCAAAGATGAGGCAGAGGCTGACTAGTGCCCCAATCAAGAGGCTTCTAAAGGAGGGCGTTGGGTACGTAGTCTATTACGACGCATCCGGGATCGGGCTCAGATGTGTCCTGATGCGGGACCAAGTAGTTATCATATATGTCTCTCGACTGCTGAGAGAGCATAAGAAGAACTACGCTAACCATGACCTTGAGTTAACAATATTGGTATTCAAATTGAAGATGTGGCGACATTATCTAATGGGAGAACATTTTACAGTCTACTCAGACCACAAGATTCTCAGGTATATCTTCTCTTAGAGGGACCTTATCCTAAGACAGTGAAATTGGCTCGAGTTCCTCCAGGACTATGACTTCAAGATAGTCTATACTCTGGGGAAGGGGAACATTGTAGCAGATGCACTCTGTAAGAGATCTGTTATAAAACTTATAGGTGAGGAGACTGAGCTTCTTGCTGCTTTACAAATATCCTTTGTGGAATGAGATAAATAAGCTTTTATTTATTCTCTTATAGTCACTCCCCCACTCCTTCAGTGTGTCAGGGAGGCACAACTTGGAGACACTAACTTTGAGGCTCGACATGTTCAAATATCTACAGGGCAGGCACCTGATGGATTTTTTTGAAGGTGGGGAGCATGTCATCCACTTAAGAGAACGTACTATGGTACCAGTGTCGCTTAGGGAGTAAGTGTTGAGGGAGTTCCACACATCCCCACTTGCGGTACATCCATGATTCGCGATGATGTACCAGGATCTCCGACGATAGCATTGGTAGATGAGAATGAAGAAATTAGTAAAAATAGTTTGTCTCTCGGTGCCTCACTTGTTAGCATGTGAAGGTGGAGCATCAGGTACCAGTATGCTTTGTTTAGCCTTTGGAGGTATCAAAGTGGAATTGGGATGGGATATCCAGGGATTTCATGATAGGACTTCCACATACATCCAGGGGTCATGATTCTATTTGGGTGATCATCAACAGACTCACCATGTCAGTCCACTTCCTACCGATCAGAGAGAAGGGTTCAGTAGAGATCTTGGTACGCCTCTATGTGCAGGAGATTGTGCGGCTACATTGAGTACCCTTTATGACTGTCTTCGATGGTGATTCATGATTCAAATCCCATATATGGAAGGGTTTTCATGAGGCTTTCGGGACACAACTTCATTTGAGCACCACCTTACATCCTCAGACAGATACCCTGACTAAACGGACAATTCATACCCTTGAGGACATGTTGCGTGCTTTCTTCCTCAACTTCGATCACAGCTGGGAGGATGACACTACCTTGGTGGAGTTTGATTAAAACAATAGATATCACTCCACAATTGGGATAACACCATTCGAGGATCTGTACGGCCAGACTTGCAGATCGCCTTTGTGCTGGACTGACCCTGGGGAGTCAGCACTCATGGGACTAGAGATGGTATGGGCTACCACAGAAAAGGTTGAAATCATCCAGGAGTGGATAAAGACTTCATAGAGTAGGCATAAGTCTTATGTTGATAGGAAACAAATACCTCTGATGTTTGAGGATGGGGACCACGTCTTCCTATGGGTCTCAACCCGATGTGGTTTGTGGAGATTCAGTCGAGGAGTCAAGTGATCTCCAAGAATAATTGGACCCTTTCAGGTCCTCAACAGAGTTGGCGATGTGGCTTAACACATAGCTCTTCCACCTTAGTTTCACCAGGTGCAAAATATTTTCCACGTATCCCATCTGAGGAGATACATGTGCGACCCTTCACACTTCATTGACTGGGTTGATCTGGACATCGACGATGGGGAAACCTTTAAGAAGGATCAAGTGGAGATTGAGGATCGACATGAGATATTCCTTCATGGGCGATCAATACCCTTGGTAAGTTTACATTGGAAGCACGAGAACCTCTAGGATAGCTCATGGGAGTGGGAGTCTTAGATTCGTGCTCATTACCCCCACTTGTTTCCCTAGATTCTGTGTTGTGGCTTTCGGGGACCCAAAGCCCTGAGGTGGGTATAATTTAAAGACACAAAAATACTATGTAATTGTTTTTTAATTATATCGGAATTTTACGAGTCCGTGAAAATTCATGGTGCATGATTCTGAGGCCTGGAGTGCCCTGATTTAATTTATGACGTACGTTCAGTAAACGCGCGAGTGTGTTATTATAACTTTTGAACCGGTGCTCGGAATTGAAATCTGAGGACACCATTGAACTTGCAGTGCTGATATTAACTTAAATAGGCCTTCACCTCAACCGCATTAGGTCGAGGGTGGAAGATAGTTTTTCACTTTTTCATGGAAGAAGAAAAATAAAATAATTAGAATTTTATTTTTTCTTTTGAAACCTCCCAATTTGAATTCGTGGTGGTGGGGACCAGTCGAACGCCTTTTAATGGGGGAAAACCTCTCAACTCTCAAATTAATTAACTGTGCCATTTATTTTTTTCAAGATTAATTGTGCCAACGTAAATTAATTAGATAAACCTATTTAAATTTGTTGGATACTCATTTCCATGGTAAAATTGCTGTAAATGGAGAGAACATTAGAGAAATCATTCTCTCTAACGAAGAACATTCTTCAACGAAGAACGAGGAACTGACCTCGAGCCCAGATCAGAAGTGCTTTGCAGAAGAAACAAATGCCGACATTCTTGAACGACTTCATCTTCTACCTCTCGACTCCTCTAACGAATGAAAAGGTAGGGGTGTGATTTGATTGGTCTTCGCTAATTTCATTTACGTTGAATCTCTCCGCATGAGCTCCTTGCTACCACTCTAACATGGAGGGTGTGGGCCAAAAGAACATGGCCCGAACAATCCACAACCTTTTTGGGTTTTGATGTGTTCTTCGCGATGGAGGGGGAAGGAAATTGGCACCAGCAACTGGCATTGGTAGGAATCAAGAGTGGCGGCCGGCACACTGGCGGGCTGCAAAGACGGCGGCGGCAAAACCGGATGGCCGCCAAGATGGCGGCAGCGCAACTGCGTCGCCAGTTGAGGGTCATGGCCCATCGACCACGACGGAGAAGAGGCGGTGGCCGGTGCATGGCCGACTACATGAAGGTGAGCCAACGTCGTGCATCCGTGCGGCCGGCATACAAGAGCCATGACATGAGGCCGTGGTGGCGGAAGATGGCGGTCGACACACTGCTGGATGCCGGTGGTGGCGTAGTGCGCCACCGCGCCATTGAGGAGGGCTGGCCATCCAGCCAGCCATGGGCCGCACATCACGGGCCACCAATTACAGGCCGCCAAATGGGTCAGTCCACACCGGCGGGTCGGGCCTGACCCCACGGGCCGGGTCGGACCTAGGTCTGGACTCGGGTCGGACCGGACCCGGACCAGCTTCGACCCTTTTCGATCTTTCGACCATAACATGAGCTACGTGTGTCCATTTGATAAACCGTTTACGGCACCAAAAACCTTGGACCAAGAAGGTTATTTTGGTATAAACTAATTGAGGTTTGGATAATGTTTGGGTCTAGCCAGGTTGGATCGAACATGAATCCAACCGGGCCCTCGGGACTAAATGGCCAATAGCTTACATATCAGGCATCCGATTGACACATCGTCTATTGCATTAAGACCACTATCACATGGCGGTCCTTTGGGATACTTCATCATTGGACTTCATGGTAGTTAGAGTATCGACCTGTGGCTTTAGTATCAGACCCTCCTAGAATCAAGTGAGCTTAGTAGGGGAACCCTGTGACTAGATGTAACATGATAAAGGGATCCTATCTGGGTATGTTCATTGGGATCCTATGTGGTTCTATGTTTGAGATTCCCACTTGGACAACTATATGAAATCCATGTGGGACTGCTCTAGGATCCTACGTGGGTCTGTTTTACTAGGATCCTATGTGGGTCTGATGATTTAGGATCCTACATGGGTCTGTCTCTTAAAAGAGTTAGATGATTCTGTAGTTATGTCTAACCATCTATACTACCATACCTATGTTATACCTGGTGTGAGATAAGTCTTTACCTTTGTGGGAATCTTCTTTGTGGCGTATCTTTGTGGTACTTATATTCGTGGTGATACCATTGTGGTAATCCTCTCTATGGTGTACATTTGTGGTACTTACCTTCGTGGTGATACCTTAGTGGTATTCTTATCTGTGGCATTACCATGGTGGTGTTTCCATCGTGGTATTCCTTCCATTGTGGAACAGTTGAGCTTTGGGATTTTGAGTTGGACCTTGTGTTTCCTCATGAATGAGATGGGTATACTTTATAACATAGTTATATGTATGGGAATATTCCTATGTATGTTTTTCAGTTGTTTCCATGCATTGTGGTTTATCCTTTGTGAATTTTGTGAGGCCTTTGAGGGTCTCAGGGTCCCTACTGAGTATCATTATACTCAACCCTGCACAGGCTATGCCCGCACCTTGTTGTGTTTGGTACAGACAATGGAAAACACTGACTGAGGATGAGGGTACCGGGACTGGAGGTAGTTCGGAGGTGGACCATAGATGAGGCGTACTATAGATATGACTGTTTGAGATTAGTACCTACCCTTCAGGTAGGGTCCTTGTTGGGTGTTCACAGTAGTTGTTTCAGTTTACTTGTACCTTCCAGTTTTCTTGTACTTTCAAGTTGGGATTGTATTCTAGCCCATTTTACTTACTGTACACACCCTATTTACTATACAGTTTACTTGTGTTCATATATTACTATGTGCTTGGTTCTGTGTGCTTATAGGTTATAAAGGCAATGTATTCACGGTATTAAGAAATACGCCTTTCGGTGCAAGTTTCCAGCCCCTGGCCTATTGAAGGTGAGAATGGGGTAGTCACGGCACGGGCCCTGTAGGGAGGGTCCTGACATTTGCGATGGAGAATAGATGAGGGAACAATTCATGATGTTGGGACCCACTTTGTAGTTTTCATTGTCTCTTATATTTGGTATTCATTAGACACTTAAATGTTTTATGGTGTTACATTTCTATTATTTTGTTTTATTTTCATTTATCATATATTGTATTTATTCATGTTATAAAAGATTTTGTTTATTATTGTAAATTATTTATTATTGTATTCCCTTTTTTATATTTCATATTGATTTATGTTGTTTTGATTCTTTGATAAAGAGGGTATAGTCTCCCCACGTTACATATAGTCCCTCACAACTTGTCAATAGACTCTAGCATACATGGAGGCATGCATGAGATCAAGTAACGAGACCGATCAGGGGATATGTATGTGGTAACCTATTTAAGTCATTAAATAGAGTATTTTTTTTCATATATATCAAATAGGAAAATTAAAATTATCCTTATTACATTCTGTTTAATATGTATATGAAAAATTATTCACATTCCAATTTTTAGTGGTAGTTTGATGTTCCAATGAGCTACATTATCATATTACCATAGTATGAAATTAAATAAGTTATATGACATATTACTATTAAAAAATAATATAATTATTATCATATATAAACATTAAATGCATAATTATATCTAGCTATGAGAGGTGGTTATGTAAAACAAATAATATCGGATTGAGAGAATGTAGTTCACCGTACAAATGATCAACATTTTCATCTCCCATTTGATGGAATAGGGGATTGGTATAGATTATTGTTCTATCATAATAACATCAGAATATTGGGAAGATATTTTATTTATTATATCATCACAATTAAATATGATTTTATGTATGTGGAAAAATATATAAAACAAAACACAATTTTAATATTTTTACCTCTTCTTCGAATAACCTATTGATGTATATACCAAAATCCTTCGTAAAAGGTTTTAAAAATAAAAATAAGTCCTCTAGGATTTGGAGAGGGATTTAAGGAATATATTAGGGTGTTCCGGGATGAATCAAATGGTTTTGGAATTTTTAGGAGGAGATGAGAGTGGGTATCCTTTCATAAGTGGAGGATAACACAAACATGGAATTTTCTAAAAGGCAAATGTTTACTAATGTTTTTAAAATATCAAAAGAAAAAAAGTGTAATTGTTAAACCATAGAGGTGATATTTATACACATGATAATAAAATGGGTGATGGATGCATGTTTTGGTCATATTACCCATTTTTATTTTTCTCAATTCCCTAATAAACCCATTTTATCCTTTACCGCACTTAATTAATTTTCACTATTTTGATTATTAAATTTTACCAAAAAATAAGTTGAACATATTATATAATATTATGTATGAAGATTAAAAATATGGAACCCATTTTACCAATTTAAATTCAAAAATTGTAAATATGTAATACAAAATTAAACCCATAGATGTGATAAAAAAAGTGGTATTCCAAAGAGAAAATTTATAAATGATTAATAAATTTTAACATAATATTCCTTATGAAATTAATTAAAATGACCTATATTTAATTAATTAAAATATTAAATATAAAATTATATGTATTATCCAATATTTTAAAAAAAATTAACATTAAAAATTCTTTATATTATAGGGAGGTTTTAAAAAGAACCCAGTAATTTTTACTATTCATAAAAAAACTAGTATTTTCATAAAATTCCAAAAATATAACTCCAAGGTAATTTTGACATGTTAATTCCAAAATTTATTTCCTTTTTCTAAAATACATTTTCTAAATTTGAATAAATGTTAAATTATTTATTTATTTATGGAAGTAAATAAAAATTTTTTTTTAGGAAAATATATTTTCCACTCATTTTAATGGATTTTCTAAAAAATATTATCTTATAAGTAAATATATTTTCATTATCTAAAAATATTTAAAAAAATATTTAATTTTTTTATTACTATTTATAAATAAATTTTTAACCACTATTTTTAGTATTAATGTTTAAAACTAGGTGTAGCATATAACACAAGATATCAATTAAAATAAATGTATTTGAAAAATATTAAGAAAATATGCATGGTTTATAGAAACATCATTCCTATAATAATAGGAGGTTGATATTTACCTTATCTTTCATCAATTTTCATAATGTAGATTTCATTAGGGAATAAAAAATTTTATACCCTTACGATATCATCTTCATGAAAAACTATTGGGTATGAAATGTTTTGTTTGGAAAGATGGATAAGTAATAAGGTGGGTTTTATTTATAAAATGTTTAAAGAAAAATAAAATAATTCTAGAGTAACATTAATTTAACCTCATAATAGAAAAGTAAATTTAAAAAATTATGCTCAAAAATATTGTAGGGGATAGAAAAAATACTCATATCATGGTTTTTTAGGATTTTAGGCATTACAAGTTCAAAACTATTTTTACCTAGACAACCCTTTTAATAACATGAAATATTATTTTCTTCCTTCATATGTCATTGATGAGTTTTTCTTACCTCGTTATTTTTAGATGACTTCTAGAAAATGAATTTAGATTTATACATTCATTAATATATCCAAAATATCAAATTATATTGTGTCCTAACAAGGCCTTTTAGGTTGATTGGACCATATGGAGAAGTCTGGTTGGGGATCATTTGAATATAATAGTTTGTATTTCCCTTTTAATTTTATTAATGTGATTTTTTTCATAGGTAACTCATAATATATTTCCTAGGAAGGTTCTTCATGTAGTAAGGGATGTTCATTTCCATTTGAATATGCTATAATGTAGCTCATCGTCTTATTGAAATTGAATGTGTTGTTCATAATTTCTATAGTAAGTTGATTGGGGAAATTTATGGTCCACTCTATCCTAGGATAATGAATACTCACTGAATTCAAGTGGAGATACACATTTTAATAATCATTCTATTGACTATCGGATTGTCATGTAGTCACTTCGTTGTTGTCAATTTTATTTTGGAGCAAGATAGATTGAAAATTGGATGTGAATTCACATAAATTCACAAATTAAATCACTTCATCTTAAAGATATTTCTCAGCTTCATATTTGGAAATTAAAAAGGAAATTTTTAGTGCATCCTTTTGTTCCAATTAAATATAAAAAAAATTGAATTAAAAATTTATTTCCTTTTCAAAATTAAAATACATAACTATTTAAAAAATCCTTTTTAAAAATTTTAAAAATTAATTTATTTTACAAAAAAAATATATTTTAAATTATCAAGGATCATTATTAATTTACATTTTTTATTAAATTATGAAATTAAACTAGTGTTTATCACCCTTGTTAAAAACTCAAAATTCAATTTGTTTATATAATTTTTAGAAAAATAACACTAAATGAATATTGATTAAATTACTAAAACTAATAAAATAACTATAACTTAGAATAAAATATATTAAATAAAAAAATCAAAGTTGGGTCAAACTGTAAAAAAATATTTCTGAAAAAAAATTAATGTATGCATTAAAAGTTAATGTTAAAAAATATATAACAAAATTAAAATCAATAATTCATCCAATTTTTTCAAGAGGTATAGAATTTTAAAAATTATTAATATTTAATCAATTACCATGAGTTGAGATATATTATTATGTTATTTATAAATGATAATGATAAAATGTTTACAAAATTTCCATCTCACATCACCTAATATGATCATTTTATTTTAAGCATAATGTCGAACACATGAAAATATTTTTTCTTTAAAAAAATAAAATATCAGTAAAAATATTTAATGGAAAGCTATAAAATTATTCAAACTAATAATAAAAAAAGATATGAGTATTTTAAAGGGTAACTAAAATAAATAACTGTGGAATTAGTGAGATTGTTAATTGAAATTTTATTATATCTTGAGATCTAATCAACTGCAGATGTTGTTGTATTGTGATGTTTTTTTTTGTTTTCAAGGTATATAAACACCAAATAATGGTAATTGATGTGATTAAGAAATGGATCATAAGATCTACTATTATTGATAAATAAAACTATGCTACGATAAAATGATGATGAAAAATGTACCCCACACTAGAGAATTATAGGAACAATCTTTTTCTATTGTTGATAATGATAACAAAATAGTACCAGTTAAAAACACTCCTTTAGGGTCTACCAAATTTTTAAAATAATCACAATAGACATGGTTTACATTATCCTCACTTTGATGATATACTAGTAACTCATTACGTAATAGATAAAACATAAATCATGATTTTATTGGAAAATTAGTTTGGCCTTAATTGACAAGAACATGAAAAACCCAATGACGGTATAAAACCTCTAAATAATTTCATCATGGAATCTCCTAGGTTGAAAATTAATAAACATGTTCACAATGAGTTAATTCATGGGGTTAAATCCACTATAACCCTAAGTCTTAACATTATCCTAATCATTTCATCTTATTCAATATTGGTATCAATTATAGATTATATGTAATATACATATTGTTGTTCACACTTAACGTATGGTTGCCTAAATAATGTGTAGCACCATCATATGGTGTAAATTACAATCTAACTAGTTAAAAAAAATGGCATTCATTTGAAACATGTATCATACCTTCTATCAAACCATTATGATTTTACCAAGTATATAATATTATATATAATAAGTATATCAAATAAATGCCACAATTAATGAATATCTCATTTATAGAAACGCATGAACCATTCATTCCATAACTCAATAATTTCTGGATTTTCGTATGACCAAAAGAAATAAATTATTCATAGAAACATATATAAATGATCATTTTTTATCATATCAAAATAATGAAAATATTACACCATGTATACAATAATATCAACCATTTTTTATTAAAATAGAATATAATAAAATCTAAATTAATAACTATTAAAAATCTAATATTTCATAAATCTAACCATAAGAGGAAATATAAAAAATTATATATAATAAAAAATTTATCAAGAGAGTCCCTTAACATGATATTTATCTCCCTTATGTAAAATAATAGAGATAAAAAATTTAGAAAACTATTTTTCATAAAAAAATATGACCCATTATGACAAATTGTAAAAAGAGTGAAGAATTAACGAATAATATAAAAGTTTACTAAATTTAATTTTATAAAAAATATTGAAGTAGAACTATTATGATATTAAAAATATAAAAATAATGATGTAATAATTTTGTTATATCATCTACATAACTGAAAATACTATTTTCCATATATTTTAAAACTCATCTATATAAAATTATGTCACAACGACCCCCCTATAAAGACGTTGTAATGAGGAGAGAGAGATTGTGACTGCTCAAGTGTCACCTTTAGTGGGCCCTGGGTTGGTGAATAGAACTGACGGTAAAATAAACATGAATATAAGAAGCATTACCCTCTAATAAAACATACAGATGAAAGAGATATCAAGGATAAAATAAATAAATCATTCACATACATATATATAAATAAACATCAAGTGTAATCATGCAAAGTCATATAATACTATAACAACTCAATGGAAACAACACGTACCAAACAAGAAAAAAGGGTAGTGACTGTGAATAAAAAAAGATGGAAAAAACTATAATCTATAAATATACCACACAATCCCCAAACTTCATTGGATGACCTGAAAAAAATTTATATATAGTTAGGGTATGCATAATAGTATAATCAGAAGGATCCTTCCCAGATCCACTCATGCAAAAGATAATGAAATCATTCTAAAGCATGTTGAAAAAAATAATAAAACTAACTATTCACCTAAGTAGGTATACTATATTCGCAATATCTCCAGGGACAACTCTCACAATGTATCACATTCAAGATGGAAAAAACTACTAATAAACAAGGTTTTATAGCACTAGGGTTTTTACAGCGCTCGGTAAAAGTTCTATTTAAATCCCATTTTGTCAATGTTATTAAAGGGGGTCTTTAAAAGAGTTGTTTAAGGGGGACACTAATAGTGCTGAAAAATAGGATGTTAATAGAGGCTTATTTTCAATGATTATAAAAAAGAGCTGATAAAGGGGGGCCTTTATAATTTCATTTTTAGAATAACTGATAAATGTTAAATTTCAAAACAAATAATATATTTCATAAAAAAAATTATTTATATATTTATATTGATATAAATATAATATATATTTTTTAAATATGTTTCAGATAAGGATAAATTGGAATTTATACATAATATATGAAATATTTAATGAAAATATATTTAAAAACTAGTAAGAAGATATTTTTAATTAATAATTTTCTTACTATTTTTGATCAATAGTTAATTAATAAGAATTTAGAGAAAAAAAGCTAATAAAATACGTAAGATTAATTAAAAACATAACTCAAACTTCAAACAACCATAACTTTTGGATTCAGGTGTTTGACTGGGCTATAACACATTTCAAATAGAAGTGTGTGACATGCTCCTTGCCCTAGTGACTCGAGGGAACACTTATTACATTTTTAGAGGTAATAAAAATACCAAAAGACCATGAAAAATGGGTTTTTACTCGGGGTACATCAATTTGATAACATTCAATGAAATATCAACCTTTTTAAGGGGGCCTTTTTCTCTTTTTTGGGGATGAATTTGTTCCTAAGGATTATATTAATATTTATATTATTAATTTTAAATTTATTGGTTTTTATATTGTTCATTTATTTATATTCATATATATAACAATACAATTAAAAATTTATTTTTATAAATAAATATATAATCATATATACATATAAAATATATTTATAAATATATAAACTTTATAACAATAAAAAAATATCAATTTTATTTAAAATAAAAATTTACGAATATTTATATACATATTCAATTATTTTATATACAATGTTTATATATATATTTTTGTGTGTGTCTATATTGATGAACATATATATATTTATCAATATAGACTGATATTGGTGTATAAATATTTATTATATAATATATGTATATAAATATAAACATGAATAAATATATTTATATATGCAATTATATATACATATGTAAATATATATATATGTACGATTGTATGTATTTATAAAGATACACATACAAAAAAACATATATTTTATATCAATGTAAATAAATAAATAAATATGTATATGTGAACATATATATAAATATATCAATATAAAATGAAGTGAAATATATATAAATATAAATACATATAATAAAATCTAGTACAAAATAATATAGGGGAGTGGGAATGTTTCTTGTGTATAAGTTTGTGGTCTCAGGATTCAACCTCAGTGGAGGCAGGGAAAGCCCATGAGGTTAGGATTATCTAAAGCACTAGTAATGTAGTGGATGATCCATGATTAAGGTCGGGGAATGATGATATTATGGTGGGGTGTGAACAAAAAAAATTATCCCCACTATCAAATATGACTATACCAGCAATTTTTTAGTGTCTTCAAATAGAGTCTTTAATAGTGGTAGAAATAATTGATAAAGGTGACCCTTAATAGTGTAAAGAATAACTAATAAAGTCCACCATTATCAATTATTTTTTATCCCTGTGAAAGGGGTCTTGTATCATTGAATTCTATGAGTGTTGTCAATAAAATCCCTAAAACATCGCTTGGATTATTAGTGATTATATATCAATGATAAAAAACATTTACTACCACACATAGCAGCTTGATTTGACATAGTGATATAATATAATAATGAAACATCAATTTTACCCCTCTCCTTCTTCCCCAATGGCTTTCTGATCTTCTCCAATGGCACACACCTGGATCCTTCTTTCTTAAAAAGTATTCTATCTCAAAAACACATGGTAAAGGCGTCATAACATACACCTCATGTATCATATCATCACATCATCTCATCCATAAATCTATATATAGTAATAATTTACTTTATTGAAGCCACCATATATAGTATGATGTATATCAAACATCTTGTATTATACCTCTATCCATTACAGCTCATACACTGTGTAAGTACCTCTAGCCATCACAACCTATACCAGAACATACATATAAAAATATGTTGTAGACTATATCCTATAAAACTTTTTTGTGAAATAACCTAAATTCATCACAACCATATAATCCCATATATGGGAAAACTAATCATCATTCCCACCAAAACAATTAACTAACAAGAGAAGATAACATGGCCAAATGGGGTAATCCTCCATCCATCCTCCAAAAGGGTTGTTGTGCAAAACAACCTCCTAGTGCCCACTAGGTGTCAGCCACCCTGACCGAAATGGGAGAGCTAGTGTATGAAATCACAAAATATATACGATATAATATATCTCCTAACCTAAATATGAACATAAACTTTTCATCAAATCTACTACTGCTAACATAAATCGGACTCCCAGTTTCCACTGGTAAGATCAGATATCTTATAAGAACCTGAGTATTTTCAAAGTGATATAATAATTTTATTATTTTTTATTTCATTTCCTTTCATTAATTAATGAATTAATTAACCATTGAAATTATTCCTAATTATATTACAATATACATCAATGTAAAGTCAATTCCCTCTATGCATAATCAAGACTAAGGACTTGAATATTCAAGATTATCATCTTTTAGCACTTTCATTCCATCAACAACCAACACCATGGTTTAAGAATTTATATTTCATCATAAAAATAATTCCATATATAGGTTACCTATGAAAACCATACAATGATACCACAGTGGGGAATCATGAAACAAATAACATCAAGCTACCTCAATTAGCAAGGAAAGTAATGCATATAAACAAGAAACTCAGCCACCAGATTTCAAAAATATTCATAAGCGATAATATCTTATATTTCCATAAAATAATTGGATAATACTAGGTTTAACCCATTCCATCGACTATGTTTCCATCCCGGAATCCCACATACATATACCAATGCGTCTCACCATCATATGCATCAACTTCTACCAAATCTTCCAGTCCACATCACCATATATCACAACATATATCCCTATATCAGCCATCCAAAGATCACATCACTTCCAGGCCTCCCTTCCCCATTTCATCAACATCATGCTTAGCCATATCATGCTCATATCACAAGACTTATATCCAGAGTGAATCTAAAAATTAGTAGAAAAAATAAGCATAACTAATAGGTCAATAGGCCCTTAAAAACAGTATATTCAACCATCTCATGAAAATGAGCTCTCGCAGCTCCCAAAATAGGGGTCATGCCCTTCTCAAGTAAACATGAAAATCAAGCCATAATTATTATATTTATCACACAAAATGTTCTTATTACATCATGAATTGACTATTTGATTTATTCATAGGTACAAACTAAGGGAATTCTATGCCATCAAGCTATATCGAGTTGAAAATTAATCAATCATTTAATTGGAACACCCTTCCATACAACCAACCATTATAATTTATCATGGATTTTAAATTATTATCGTCAGAAATAATTATCATGCATCAAATTCGTTATCAATTCCACAAATCACATGGAATATCACTTTTTATTAAACATTCATACTCAAATTAATTTGATTTTTATCGAATTAAAATAATCTCTCGATTACAAACATGCATATTATTTAATTTATCAAGCTATTTATTAATCAATTAATAATGATGTTACATTATTTACCAATTTCAACATACTAATCCAAGAATACGATCATTATATCATAGAATAACATAATTTTCACACTATTTATAAAATTATGATGAAAATTTATATCATTGTACAATGTAATAACTTAGTCATGTGAATTCTATCAAATTATTATAATCTAGATCCATATTATTAGGTAATTTAATTTTTATAAAATGTTATATTTTGTGAAAAAATTATAATTTAATGAAAACATATTGAGAAGAAATAAGTCTCCTACCTCAATGGAATCAATGTTCATCGCATGAGAACAGACTAACACTGCATATATCAAATCACCTCTCCTATAAAAACTATATCCCAACAAGGAAACCAAAAAAAACTATACAAAAATAAACTGATTAAATATTTTTGAAAACATGGGATATCATCCACCATCACATGTGAATAAAAAAATGCAAGGACAATGAGACCGAATGAAGTCCAAAACCCCAATGTGTTGAGCCACTAACCACTAGAAAGTAAGAGTAGCTATATGGTTGTAGAAACTCCCAAGTAACTTAACCATTTATTAATGCACTGCATAAGATATTTACATAGTACGTAAACCATTTAGACATCACATAAATGTTAGGGTCAGATTTCATCAAAGGTAACCTCACATGAAGTAGTTAATTTGGAATATTTAAATATCATTTAGAAACATGTGAACCACCCATAATAACAATGAACATTAATTACACATCTTTAAAAAATTAATTATATTATTCTATATTATTCCTCCAATTTAATAAACCAACAACTATGGACTTCTTCTTGACCTCCTCTAATTACCTCATTCCTTAGAAACACAAGAAGGGTCAGACTATATGAATCCAATACCTTACATTAGATGCCCATGAAAACATTCTCACCATCAAGAATATATAACCAAAAAAATAGATAAACGAAATGGAGTTATCCAAATAGCCACCCTATGAGATACCTTTCAAACATCTCAGCATATCAAGAGATCAACCACCTCATTAGAGGAACTTGAGAAAAAACATTCCACATCAACAACCATATCCTAAACATTCTCTTAGGAAGGATACATATCATCCAAGAGAAATTTTACTACATGAAATAAGAGGAAACTATCTCATACACTAGAATGTTCTATAAAAATAAAATAAAATTACAAGATAAGAAGTAAACATAAATATCTTGGGTTACTGAGTGTACATATATAAATCACTTAATCAAGTATTATCCTCCATGACAAAGTGACACCTTAAGACACAGACTATGGGTATATCACAGCCAAAAAACACCTTCTCCTGGTGGTCCTAGAATTATATATGTTGTCCATGAAGTTCACATAATTATTAACACCGATCTCTCTACACTCGATTTCATGAGGGAAATCATGAAGATAATGACGAAGCTATGACACATGAATAACATCATGTATTTTTATGATCTATATAGTATTTGTTGTCTAATAAACCGTGGAAAAAACATGATCCAACACCTGAAATGGCCTAACAAATCAGGGAGAAATTTTACTCCCATGACAAAACATACACTTCCCATGAAAAGGAGCCATCTTCTCGAACATGTGATCTCCAATATCATACTCATGAGGTCTCATCCTATGACAGGAAGAATACTAATAATGATCCTGAACTACCTTCATACTATATTGAATTACATGATGTATCTATTATATTTTGTACTTTTATCATCCATAGAATAATATCCTCTATGACCACAGTACAAGATAACAATGAAAGTAATGGGGGATGTTAAAATTGTCAAATAGTTCCATAAAAACGAGGGAGTGAAAACTAAAATTTTAATAAATCATGACCCAAGGAAAGTACCTCATCCACGAACCACCTAAATCTGGGACACAAGAGTTTAACATGCCATAAATAGATTGGATGATCCACTCTATCTAACCATCCATATATAGATGAACAGAATTGATAAGTAATAACTGAGAACCAAAAAAGTACTAAAGAACTCTTCATAACCTACAGGTAAAATGAGGATCTTGATATGAGATAAACATCCTCGGGACTCCATAGAGTATCACCACCTCCTCTAGATACTACCTCGACAAAACCACTACCATGTTCAACATCCTGATCACTATAATGTGGGATTATTTAGTCAACCAATCCACTATCATCTAAATAGCATTGTACCAACCCTCATATATTGGTAAACTGTTAAAAAATACCATCAAGATCTCCTCCCACTTCCACAGGGGGAAATATAATGGATATAGAAATCCATCAGGAACACGATGCTTAGACATAACCTTATGTCAGAACAGACACTAATATACAAACATTAGAATAACACACCTCATTTTGAGACCCAATAACTAACCTCTCAAAGTGTGGTACATCTTTTTCATGCCACAAAGCATCACAAAAGGAGAAAAAAGGATCTCAAAGAATAAAATCTCATTCATTTATAAAGGAATGAAAATCCTTCCTGGAAACAAAAATTAGGGTTATCCATCCATATGCCAACCATTAGGGTCATCACCAAAAACAACTTGCTCTCTCCAAACCTCTACCAAAAAAGTCCTAGATCTGGGAATCCTCCACCTTCTGCACCAATTATGATTGTATTATGATATGGAAAAGGTGACCTATGCCTATAAACTATCCCATATCATGGTGCATCCTAAGAGTTCTTCCATCACCCTATAAGAATCCCTATATTCACACATGGAATAACTATGTGACTTCATTCTAAGTAAATAGGTTACAATATTTCCCTCTCATATTTTTTATGAAATCCTAAAGTCATAATCATGAAATAACTTAATCCACCATCACTGATAAAATTTCAATTCTAAGTGGGAGATGAACTAACTCAGACACTTATGGTTATTAAAAACAATAAAATAGTTTCCAATGAGGTAGTTATACATAATCATCAATGAAAACCCCATTTACACCAAACTAAGATCATGTATATCGTAGTTACTCTCATTAGTACATAACTAAAGAGACACATAAGAAACAATTGATTTCAGTTACACAAGAAAAACATCCCAGGACAAGATGTGAAGTATTAAAAAACCTCAAAATAAACTACCTCTACTAGAAAACAAGGAACATGATATATGAACAACCTCTCCTTTATGTACATAAAGGCTACCTGATAATAGTCAGTCCACAAGAACACCTGATCATTTCTTGTCAATGCTATCTGAGGAGTTACTACTCCTGAGAAATAATCTATGAACATCCAGTAATAATTTGAAAGACCATGGAAACTCTGAACCTCTTCCATGGTATTGGGGTGTTCCCAAGATATAAATAACAATATTTTGATAGATACATAGCTACTCCATGTTGGGATACCACATACCCTATAAAATAGACATTAGGATCCTATAACTCACACTTTGAAAACTTCTATAAAAACTAATCATGGTGACGAACTGTGAAAATAGAATGCATATTCTTTTCATTAATCCCCTAAAACATAGAGTAAACAACTATTTTAATAATGAAAATGGCCATTAACATATCTTTGAACACTCTAAAAACAGATTTCTTCAACTACATGAACATATATGGATCATCAATTACATCAAATGAAATAATGACAAATTCATAATGCCCATGGTGACAACATAACGGTGCCTTCTAAATATAATCATCAATTCCCCACATATGATGATATCCTTATCGAAAATTGATCATTCAGAAAAAACTCTATCCATTCAGTTGATCAAATAAATTATATATCTATGGAAAAGTATAGTGGTTGTTCACTATCACATGGTTCAAGAGATGATAATCGTAATAAAGACAATAAATTCCATAAACCTTCTTCACAATAAAAACTGGTGCACACCAATGTGACACACTCATCTGAACAAAACCTCACTATAATACATCATAAATATATAACCATATCTCCTGTAAAATTAAATATTCATCCTATAAAGATACATTAATATAAGAGACCCAACAGGTTCTAGATCAATCCCAAAAATGATCTCCCGTTGAAGGGGGTAATGCTACAACCTCTCCTTGAAGGACATCAAGGTACTATTCCACAAACTTATGAGAAAAAACTATAGATCCAAAGATTAAACCAACATTTACAAAACCTTAAATGATGGAAAATAGGAAACAGTCCTTAGTCTCATCTTGTAACACCCTGATATTTTATGAGAAGTATTTTTTTTTCTATCTTATGTTATACGCAACATGAAATGAATCTTTCATTAAACCCAAAACTATCTTGGCTTGTGTTATACAGAAGAGCAACCTTCCTCGATAGCATGTGTCGTACGCAATACCGAGTTTCTCTAAACAACAATATGTTATTAAAATATTATATTAACTAACCGTTATGAATATTAATAACCAATTTTTGAAATTTTATAAATTTTATCATTCAAAATGGACTTCATTTTTGGATTCATAATATCGAAATTAGCCTAGGGTGAATTTTTGGTATTTTTCTGAAAACATTCAATTTTTGATGAAATGCGAAAACACTGGGTTACTATTTAAAAACAAAATTTTTATTTAAATAATTTTTATTTTTATTTAAATTAATTTTAGGTTAAAATAGATACATAATACTTATATATGTTCAATGTAATTCATTGGAGTCATTTTATAATAATTTTAGATATATAAAATTTTTATTAAATATTTCAACGTCTTTTACCCACCTCCTAGGAGAATTTGAAAATTTACACAAAACATAATTTTACCGCTTCTGTGAGTAGAATTTTAAAAATCTGAGAGACACGGTTAATATCAAGGAGTAAAATTTGGTTCAATAAGATAAAAATATTTTTTTGTTGAATAGTCACTTTTTACTTTTATTTACCACAGTTAAAAGTAAATAGGGTAATTAAGGGTAAAAATGATATTATTATTACCCTAAAAAATGTCATGATTCTATTGGAAAAGTGTAATTCAACCAAAAAAAGCCTTAGGAATAAAATATTACCCTTTAGGTCCACTTGGATTATATTAGGACATTTATTATTATTTTATTTAAAGAAGTGTTAAAATAGTTAAAATCAATGTTTAATAACAATTTTTTTAATGTAGGGTTATACATAAGCTAAATTTAACGATAAATATTAATTATCAATCTAAAACTATTTCCTAAATAATGGTATTATATTTATAATTTTTAGACATTAAATATTTTAATTTATTTATGACACAATGATGATGCAGTAATTACCATATTAATGAAATATTAACATAATTGATATTATGAATACCCAAATAAATTTTATTTGAGACTTTTTATGAATTAAACTAATTTTATTGGTTAATATGACATGTTAGTATTGATTTAATTTACTTTTTTATAACTAATAATGCTGTTATGATTTTCACAAAAATCAATTACCAAATAGTGTCAAAATTGACATAAATAGTTTTTAAAAAAAATATTATATTATTAATTGTTATTTGATTCCTAAAAATATAAGGATCGGCCAAATTACTCAAATAAGAATATATATATTAATAATGAACCACTTGGGGTTCTTTTGTCTTGTTATAGTAAGTTTATTAACCATATAGTGTAAGAAAACAAGAAGACATTGTAAAAGTTAAATTATTTAACTTAGAGTTAAATCTAAAATACAAGGTTAAAATAGTAACATAAAATTTTCTAAAACATATTGTTTAAGATTATTTTGACCCATACCCACTTTAGCTTAGAAATAAATCAATTTGGAGCTATTATAAACCGAATATGACTTTATTATAAAATAACATTTTAAGTTTTTTCTAAGGTTCCCCTCTCCTCTCTTATAAAAGGGCACCTCCTCCCTCTCCTCCTCACACAATTTTGAGCCTCAATTATCTGACAACCCCTAACCATTTACCTTATAAACTTCACTAGAAACATACTAGAGGTCCTGGTCTACTTCAAAGACCAATTTTAGTGCCCTAAGAGGATGTTTCAAAGAGGCGTGTTAAAGAAGAGGTAATATCCGTTACCGATTCTATAAAATTTATTTCTTATTATAATTCCTCTTATTTAGTTGTTTCATTATAAAGTAATAACATAAGTATCACTCATATAATAATATGTTATTATAAATATGAAACAACCCTATTTCACCTTCTATCCATCCTACGGAAAACAAAATCACCGCGTGTGTGTACGTATGGAATATTGTCTCCACGCCGTGGTGTAATCTGTTTTCCACCACAACCTTACTTGGATGGGTAAAATGGTGTAAATAATAACTATATATGATAATTGTAAAGTTATATTTAATCTGAAATATTATATATACAATTCAATACAATTCCACAATCATGGGAACGATATAATCACTCGTGTACGTACGACCTACCGTCTCCACAATGTGATGCGACTCGTTATACGTGAAATTCATTGAATAATGATTATATAAATGAATTGAATGAATTGAATGAATAAATATGATATATATTACACTAATTATATTCTGTAAAAAAGGTACCTATAACCTAAAAAGAGGAATAAGAATTTATTCGACAAGACATGCATAAGAACATAAAGCAATGAACTCTCGAATAACAAGTAGCAATGAAATATTACTAATAAATAGATAAGAATATGAACATATATGATATCATAACAATTAATATGATTATTTAATAAGTCAATGACATTATTTAAATCATTATACAAGTGGTTCGGATATGTACGAAGAAAATCGGACCTAAGGTAAGGGAAAATCTCGCCATCCCATTTTTATCTGAGATTGTTTATAATTTAGAATTTACTGGGGAATATTTATCATCCACATCCATGTTTCCTCAATATATAATATTATTTCTATCCTCCTACAATTTTTTAATCCAATTTTACCTGTTGGTTAATTTTTTGTAAAAGATATGAAAATGATCTTTTGTTGTTTTCAGCACGAGATACTTTTTGTCTTTTCCGGCCAAAGTACGAGAAGAATGTTTTTTTAACTTATACGGAATGAATGGATTTTTATGATTCCATAGAACATTATTTCCATGAATTTAACTTTAAAAGTTTTGTAGTTTAATTTTTTTATTTACTTCTTTTAGTTTAAAATGTTATGACATGATGAAGAAAGGAAAAATGTTTTTAAAGTAGAAAGGATATTTTCCTCAAGAATGGAGTTCATGTGTTTTATCAAAATTATTTTCCATCTAAGATAATATAGGGTTCTATTTATATCCCTATTATTACATTTATTTGATTATGTTATTATGGAATTATTTTTATGAAGCCATTTTATGGATTATTATATGATGATATGATGTATATGAATCCCATTTTTATTACATGGGTTATGCTATGATGTATGATTAATGATTTTGTGGAACACATAAGAATGGTTTCATTTTGAGATGGGTGGGACCTATATCTCCCTCCAATGCTTTGGGTAAAGATTTATATCTCATGAGATAGACATGGATGGAATGGAAAGTTAATCTGGTTCGGTGATACAGGACTGGAACGAGGATTGAACTCGATTCAGTAATGGACTTTGTCTACTATGATGGTCTTGGAAAAGAGACTTTACTAATATGAAATGATTTTCTATGATTATGTGCATATGCCACAAAGTTTCATGTTTTATGTTATGATTATTGGGATTAAATTTCACTACCATGATTTATCCCATGTTATGATATTATGATCCCTTTTGCAGGTTAAGATTTTCAAAATGTTATGATCTTATGAATATGATATGATTGATATTTACTTTTTTTACCTGAGCATTTCAGCTCACCCTTTTATATGTTTTCTTTTCCCCAGGTCAGGAAGAAGGGTATTAAGTAGGTTATGCCAAAAGGGACTCTAAATATGATGAAATAAATGGGAGACAATGAAGATGATTTATGAACCAGTTGTTTATGTTTCCCAGTTTCTAAAGACACTATACCTATACGGTCCTTTCATGGTTTTGGTATATATTTTATTATGTATGCTTCAATTCTAAAGTAATAACAATGTATGTAAAGTATGGGTCTTTATAGTTGGTATCAGAGGAAAGATATAGTCATATTTTGGAAACTAGGATGTGAATGCCTTAGTAAGAACCCTAAAGAAACATTGGAAAAAATATTAGTGTTTTAGAAATGGCCATGAAACACCTCTGATAAGACCTAAAGTGTGAGATTTTATTCTTGATTATGTGGTTTTCCTATTATGATTAGTGTTTCTCACACTATGTTTATTGGTTTTAGTCAGTGGCTGGAACCCGAAGGAACCATGTTAATGATGAATGCGATGAGAAATGCAATGATTGTCCCCCTGAGAAACCAAACGTTATGGGAGCTGGAATGCAAAATCTTGTATCCATGCTCACACAACTTTCTCAAGCTATGAATCATGCTGGACTTCCAAAAGAGAAAAGTAAGGAGAAAAATTCTGTTGAATACTTTATGAGGCAGTGTCCACATTCATTCACCGGGTCTCTGATCCATTAGTGGCTGAAAAATAGATTAGTACCACTGAAAAGATATTTTCAGTCCTGCAATGTATATAACATGATAAAGTCATCTTAGTAGTATATCATTTGGAAGGTGACGCTGATCAATGGGGGAATATTATTAAGAATATGAGGCAAAGGGATGAAATTGAGTCCCTGAAATGGGATGAGTTCAAGAACTTATTTTTCAATAAGCAATTCCCTCATATTCTTCGAACAAAGATGGAGAAGGAGTTTCTTGAACAGAAGAAAAAGGCTGATGAATCGATTGGTACCTACGAAGAAAATTTTACAAGACTTGCAAGGTACGCTTCTAGAATTATTATCCAACCTGAGAGGAAGATTGATCGATTCTATTGTGGCTTAAAACCACGTCTTCGAATGGCGTTAGCCATAAGGGAATTCAATAGCTACGGGGAAATTTTTTGATGTGCTCTCATGGTTAAGATGGATATTGGAGTAAGCCATCAGTCATATGGGTTTGATAATAAGAGGAAAATGGAATTCAAGGGAAAATCTAAAGACCACACTGAAAAGAAGATGAGTTTTACTTTATGCTCAAAGTGTGGAAAGAAACATGGAGGAAATTGTCTTAAAGAGACAAGTAAATGTTTTAAGTGTGGAAAAGAAGGTCATCAGGTAGTTGAATGTCAAAATAATGGGAAGAAGATGTCTAATGATGCGAACAAAGAAAGGGATACACATAATGCACCTCCTACACTTCAATGTTTCAAGTTCAAGGAAATTGGGCATTATGCCAATAAATGCCCTAATCCCTGGGTTGTTGATGATGATCGACATCAACAAACTCTAAAGTCCAAAGACGAAAGAAAGTTACATGCAATTTCTATCGGCGATGTGGAGTATGATAATGATGTGCCGAAAGGTACACTTACCATACACTCTATAGTAGCAAATGTTTTATTTGATTCTAGATCCACCCGATCTTTTATTTCTGAAGAATTTTCTAATGGTATCGCCATATTACCTCACCAGTTAGATATTGAGTTAGCTATGACAACCCTTAATGGCTCAACAGTTGCATCAAAAGTTTACAATTCTTCTCCTATTTATGTTTGTGGGAAAGTGATTCCTTCAAATCTTGTGATCCTTCCTATATTGGAATTTGATTTCATTCTTGGCATGGATTGGATTTCATTATATGGAGCTCATATCAATTTCCAAAGAAGGGAAATCACATTTAATATTCCCGATCAATATACTATCATCTATCGATGGAAGGATGAATATAACCTTCCTGTAGAAATTTCTTCCATCTTATGGGTCTTGATTCCAATAAATGGAAGTTATTTATCTCAAATAGTTAGAGAGAAACTCATGATTATGAATATGCCCATTGTATGAGAGTTTGATGATGTCTTTATGGAGGAATTGCCTAGTCTTCCACCAAATCGTGAAGTTGAGTTTTTAATAGAATTCATACCTGATGATATGCCTATTTTAAAGCACCATATAGAGTGGTCCCAATTGAGTTGCATGAATTGAAGAAGCAACTCCAAGAGAATATTGATAAGGGATTCATATGCCCTAGTGCATCACCTTGGGAAGCACCTATTCTGTTCGTGAAGAAGAAAGATGAATCAATGAGACTCTGCATTGATTATCGAGAACTTAACAAGATCACTATCAAGAACAAATATCCTCTTCCACGCATTAATGACTTATTTGACCAACTACGCCAAGCTCAATACTTTTCTAAGATTGATCTTCATTCAGGGTACCATCAATTAAGGGTCAAAAGGGAGGATATAGAAAAGATAGATTTCCGTACAAGTTATGGACACTATGAATTTATAGTGATGCCATTTGGTCTTACTAATTCCCCTTCTATCTTCACGGATCTAATGAATAGAGTCTTTAGAGACTATCTTGATCAGTTTTTGGTAGTCTTTATAGACGATATTCTTGTCTATTAAAAGAGCATGGAAGAACATGAAGATCAATTGAGAATTGTATTAAATACCCTAAGAAAGGAGAAGCTTTATGCCAAATTTACCAAGTGTGAATTTTGTCTTCAAAAAGTTTCATTTTTGGGTCACATAATCTCAAAACAGGGGATATATATGGATCCAGGAAAAATAGAGGTTATTGAAAGATGGTCGAGACCAACGACAGTAACTGAGATCCGAAGATTTCTTGGTCTGGCTGGATATTATCGACGTTTTTGAAAGGTTTTTCAAGGTTATATAATCCACTCCCTAGGTTGACTGAAAAATGAGTTAAGTTCATGTGTACGGAGGAGTGTGAGGAGAATTTCAAAGAGTTAAAATGAAGGTTATCTAGTGCACCTGTTCTCACACTGCCATGTAGTGGAGAAAGGTTTGTGATCTACAGTGATGCATCCAAGAAGGGACTGGGGTGTGTTCTCATGCAAAATGATATGGTGATAGCTTATGCCACACAATAGAATCCATGAGAAAAATTACCCAACTCATGATTTTGAGTTAGATGTGGTAATCTTCGAATTAAAAATATGGAAGAATTATCTTTATGGTGAAAAGTGTGATATTTATACTGATCAAAAAATATTAAAGTATATATTCACACAAAAGGAGCTGAATATGCGCCAAAGAAGATGGTTGGAGCTAATTAAGGATTACGATTTCTCAATTCATTATCAACATAGGAAAGCAAACAAGGTGGCAGATGCATTAAGCCGACAAGACCATGCTAGCTTATCCATGATGAGGATCACAAAAGATCCAATATTTATGGATTTACAAAGAATGGATCTTGAATTATATTATAAGGGTAAAAATATTATCTTTCTCAAATAAATGTTCAACCATCTATACATGTGAAGATTAAAGAGGCACAAAAAGAAGATGTAGAGTTACAAAAGAAGGTGAGAAATGTTCCTGAATTCAACCTTGATTATGATGAGATATTAAGGTTTAGGAATCGGGTTTGTGTTCCTCACACACTAGAATTAAAGAAGGAGCTGCTGGATGAGGATCATAGTTCTTCATTCTCTATTCATCCTGGAAGCACGAAGTTGTATAGGGACCTGAAAGAGTACTTCTGGTGGGATGGAATGAAAAGAGACGTTGCTAAATATGTCTCTCGATGCTTGGTTTGTCAGAAAGTTAAAACTGAGAGACAAAAGTCTAAGGGGATGTTACAACCATTACCCATACTCGAATGGAAATGGGAAAAAATCACTATGGACTTTGTCACCGGTCTTCCTAAAACATCCCAAGGCAATAATGCTATCTGGGTCATAGTTGGTCATCTTAGAAAGTCGACACACTTCATTTCCATTAGATAAGATTTATCTCTGGATTAGCTTGCCATGATATATATAGAGGAAGTGGTAAGATTTCATGGAGTACCACTTATCATTATATCTGCTCAGGATCCGAGGTTTACCTTGAAGTTTTGGTGAACTCTTCAGCATACTTTAGATACAGAGTTGAGTTTCAGCACTGCTTATCATCCTCATACAGACGGTCAGTCTGAGAGAACAATTCAAACTCTAGAAGATATGTTAAGAGCTTACTCTATGGATTTCAAAGTTGGTTGGGATCAACACCTACCTTTGGTGGAATTTTCTTATAATAATAGCTTTCACTCCAGTATACAGATGGCTCCTTATAAAGCTCTCTATGGAAAAAAATGCAGGATTCCAAATTGCTGGGATGAAGTTGGGGAAAAAAATATATTAGGACCTGATCTTGTTGATGAGATGGCAGAAAAGGTCAGATCTATTCAACAACACCTAAGAGCATCTCAAAGTCGACAAAAAATTAATTTTGACAACCGAAGAAAAGACCTAGAGTTTGAAGTGGGTGATAAAGTGTTCTTACGAATATCTCATTGGAAGAGAGTAATGTGATTTGGAAGGAAGGGAAAGCTGAGCCCTAGGTATATCGGTCCTTTAGAAATACTGGATCGTGTTGGGAAGGTAGCTTACTGATTGGCGGTTCCACCGAATCTCTCTCAATTTCACGATGTGTTCCATGTATCTCTCCTGATAAAGTACATACCCAATCCTTCACATGTACTAAGCTCAAAAGTTGTACCACTGGATCAAGATCTTTTTTATGAAGAACAACCGATAGAGATTAAATATCATAGAGAAAAAGTTATACGGAAGAAGACCACTCACTTGGTGAAAGTTTTATGGAGGAACCACCAATTAGTATAAGCTACATGGGAGCTTGAGGATATGATGAGAGATAGGTATCCTCATCTGTTTGTTACGAAGTGACGAATTTCGAGGGAGAAATTCATTTTAAGGGGGGTAGAATGTAACACCCTGATATTTTATGAGAAGTAAATTTTTACTGTCTTATGTTATACGAAAAATCAAATAAATCTTTCATTAAACCCAACACTATCATGTCTTGCATTATACAGAAGAGCAACCTTCCTCGATAGCATGTGTCGTACGCAATACCGAGTTTCTCTAAACAACGATATGTTATTAAAATATTATATTAACTAACCGTTATGAATATTAATACCCACTTTTTGAAATTTTATAAATTCTATCATTCAAAATTGACTTCATTTTTGGATTCAGAATATCGAAATTAGCCTAGGGTGAATTTTTGGTTTTTTCTGAAAACATTAAATTTTTGATGAAATGTGAAAACACTGGGTTACTATTTAAAAACAAAATTTTTATTTAAATAATTATTTATTTTATTTAAATTAATTTTAGGTAAAAATAGATACATAATACTTATATATGTTCAATGTAATTCATTGGAGTCATTTTATAATAATTTTAGATATATAAAAATTTTATTGAACTTTTCAACGTCTTTTACCCACCTCCTAGGAGAATTTGAAAATTTACACAAAATTTAATTTTACCGCTTCTGTGAGTGGAATTTTAGAAATCCGATAGACACGGTTAATATCAAGGAGTAAAATTTGGTTCAATAAGATAAAAATAATTTTTTTTGAATAGTAACTTTTTACTTTTATTTACCATAGTTAAAAGTAAATAGGGTAATTAAGGGTAAAAATGATATTATTATTACCCTAAAAAATGTCCTAATTCTATTGGAAAAGTTTAATTCGACCAAAAACAATGTTAGGAATAAAATATTACCCTTTAGGTCCACTTAAATTATATTAGGACATTTATTATTATTTTATTTAAAGAAGTGTTAAAATAGTTAAAATCAAAGTTTAATAACATTTTTTTAATGTAGGGTTATAAATAATCTAAATTTGACAATAAATATTCATTATCAATTTAAAAATATTTCCTACATAATGGTATTTTATTTATAAATTTTAGACATTAAAAATTTTAATTTATTTATGACACAATGATGATGCAGTAATTACCTTATTAATGAAATATTAACATAATTGATATTATGAATACCCAAATAAATGTTATTTGAGACTTTTTATGAATTAAACTAATTTTATTGGTTAATATGACATGTTAGTATTGATATAATTTACTTTTTTAGAACTAATCATGCTGTTATGATTTTCACAAAAATCAATTACCAAATAGTGTCAAAATTGACATAAAATAGTTTTTAAAACAAATATTATATTATTAATTGTTATTTTATTCCTAAAAATATAAGGATCGGCCAAATGACTTAAATAAGAATATATATATTAATAATTAACCACTTGGGGTTCTTTTGTCTTGTTATAGTAAGTTTATTAACCATATAGTGTAAGAAAACAAGAAGACATTGTAAAAGTTAAATTATTTAACTTAGAGTTAAATCTAAATGACAAGGTTAAAATAGTAACCTAAACTTGTCTAAAACCTATTGTTTAATAGTATTTTTACCCATAACCACTTTATCTTCGAAATAAATCAATTTGGAGCTATTATAAACCGAATATGACTCTATTATAAAATAATATTTTAAGTTTTTTCTAAGGTTCCCCTCTCCTCCCTTATAAAAGGGCACCTCCTCCCTCTCCTCCTCACATAATTTTGAGCATTAATTCTTGGAAAAACCCAGACCATTTCCCTTATAAACTTCACTAGAAACATACTATAGGTCCTAGTCTACTTCAAAGACCAATTTTAGTGCCCTAAGAGGATGTTTCAAAGAGGCGTGTTAAAGAAGAGGTAATATCCGTTACCGATTCTTTAAATTTTTTTCTTCTTATACTTCCTCTTATTTAGTTGTTTAATTATAAAGTAATAACATCAGTATCACTCATATACTGATATGTTATTATAAATATGAAACAACCCTATTTCACCTTCTATCCATCCTACGGAAAACAAAATCACCGCGTGTGGGTACGTATGGAATATTGTCTCCACGCCGTGGTGTAAACTGTTTTCCACCACAACCTTACTTGGATGGGTATAATGGTGTAAATAATAACTATATATGATAATTTTAAAGTTATATTTAATCTGAAATAGTATATATACAATTCAATACAATTCCACAATCATGGGAACGATATCATCGCTCGTGCGTACGTACGACCTACCGTCTCCACAATGTGATGCGACTCGTTCTACGTGAAATTCATTGAATAATGATTATATAAATGAATTGAATGAATAAATATGATATATATTACACTAATACCATTCTGTAAAAAAGGTACCTATAACCTAAAAAGAGGAATAAGAATTTATTCGACAAGACATGCATAAGAACATAAAGCAATGAACTCCCGAATAACAAGTAGCAAGGAAATATTACTAATAAATATATAAGAATATGAACATATATGATATCATAACAATTAATATGATTCTTTAATAAGTCAATGACATTATTTAAATCATTATATAAGATGTTCAGATATGTATGAAGAAAATCAAACCTAAGGTAAGGGAAAATCTCGCAATCCCATTTTTATCCGAGATTGTTTATACTTCAGAATTTATTGGGGAATATTTATCATCCACATCCATGTTTCCTAAATATATAATATTATTTCTATCCTCCTACAATTTTTTAATCCAATTTTACCTGTTGGTCTATTTTTTGTAAAAGATATGATAGGGATGATTTGTTTTTTTCAGTACGAGATACTTTTTGACTTTTCCGGCCAAAGTACGAAAAGAATGTTTTTTTAACTTATAAGGAATGAATAGATTATGATGATTCCATAGAAAATTATTTCCATAAAGCTCACTTTAATAGTTTTCTAGTTTAATTCTTTTTATTTACTTATTTTAGTTTTAAATGTTATGACATGATTACGAAAGGAAAAATGTTTTTAAAGTAGAAAGGATATTTTCCTCAAGAATGGAGTTCATGTGTTTTATCAAAATTATTTTCCATCTAAGATAATATAGGGTTCTGTTTATATTTCTATTATTACATTTATTTTATTATGTCATTATGGAATTATTTTTATGAAGCCATTTTATGGATTATTATATGATGGCACGATGTTTATGAATCCCATTTTTATTACATGGGTTATGCTATGATGTATGATGTATGATTTTGTGGAACACATAATTATGGTTTAATTTTGAGATCGGTGGGACCTATATCTCCCTCCAATGCTTTGGGTAAATATTTATATCTCATGAGATAGACATGGTTGGAATGGAAAGTTAATTTGGTTCGGTGATACAGGACTGGAACGAGGATTGAACTCGGTTCAGTAATGGACTTTGTCCGCTATGATGGTCTTGGAAAAGAGCCTTGACTAATATGAAATGATTTTCTATGATTATTAGTGTATGCCAAAAAGTTTCATGTTTTATGTTATGATTATTGGGATTACATTTCACTACCATGATTTATCCCATGTTATGATATTATGATCTCCTTTGCAGGTTAAGATTTTCAAAATGTTATGTTCTTATGAATATGATATGATTGATATTTACTTTTTTTACCTAAGCATTTCAGCTCACCCTTTTATATGTTTTCTTTTCCCCAGGTCAGGAAGAAGGGTATTAAGTAGGTTATTCCAAAAGGGACTCTAAATATGATGAAATAAATGGGAGACAATGAAGATGATTTATGAACCAGTTGTTTATGTTTCCCAGTTTCTAAAGACACTATGCCTATACGGTCCTTTCATGGTTTTGGTATATATTTTAATATATATGCTTCAATTCTAAAGTAATAACAATGTATGTAAAGTATGGGTCTTTATAGTTGGTATCAGAGGAAAGGTATAGTCATCTTTTGGAAACTAGGATGTGAAAGCCTTAGTAAGAACCCTAAGGAAACATTGGACAAAATATTAGTGTTTTAGAAATGGCCATGAAACACCTTTGATAAGACCTAAAGTGTGAAATTTTATTCTTGACTATGTGGTTTTCCTATTATAATTAGTGTTTCTCACACTATGTTTATTGGTTTTAGTCAGTGGCTGGAACCCGAAGGAACCATGTTAATGATGAATGCGATGGGAAATGCAATGATTGTCCCGTCTGAGAAACCAAACGTTATGGGAGCTGGAATGAAAAATCTTGTATCCATGCTCACATAACTTTCTCATGCTATGAATCATGATGGACTTCCAAACGAGCAAAGTAAAGAGAATCATTCTGTTGAATCCTTTATGAGGCAGTTTCCAAATTCATTCACCGGGTCTTCTCATCCATTAGTGGATGAAAAATAGATTAGTACCACTGAAAAGATATTTTCAGTCCCGCAATGTATAGAACATGGTAAAGTCATCTTAGCAGTATATCGTTTGGAAGGTGAAGCTGATAAATGGTGGAATATTATTACTAATATGAGGCAAAGGGATGAAATTGACTCCATGAAATGGGATGAGTTCAAGAACTTATTTTTCAATGAGTAATTCCATCATATTCTTCAAAAAAAGATGGAGAAGGAGTTTCTTGAACAGAAGAAAAAGGCTGATAAATTGGTTGGTACCTACGAAGCAAATTTTACAAGACTTGCAAGGTATGCTTCTAGAATTATTATCCAACCTGAGAGTAAGATTGATCGATCCTATAGTGGCTTAAAACCACGTCTTCGAAGGACGTCAGCCATAAGGGACTTCAATAGCTATGAGGAAATTTTTCGATGTGCTCTCATGGTTGAGATGGATATTGGAGTAAGACATCAGTCATATGGGTTTGATAAGAAGAGGAAAATGGAATTCAAGGGAAAATCTAAAGACCACACTGAAAAGAAGATGAGTTTTCCCTTATGCTAAAAGTGTGGAAAGAAACATGGAGGAAATTTTCTTAAAGGGACAAGTAAATGTTTTAAGTGTGGAAAAGAAGGTCATCTGGTAGTTGAATGTCGAAATAATGGGAAGAAGATGTCTAATGATGCGAACAAAGAAAGAGATACACAGAATGAACCTCCTACAATTCAATGTTTCAAGTGCATGGAAATTGGGCATTATTCCAATAAATGCCCTAATCCTAGGGTTGTTGACGATGATCGACATCAACAAACTCTAAAGGCCAAAGACAAAGGAAAGTCCAATGCAATTTCTATCGGCGATGTGGAGTATGATAACGAAGTGGTGAAAGGTACACTTACCATACACTATAAAGTAGAAAATGTTTTATTTGATTCTAGATCCACCCAATCTTTTATTTCTGAAGAATTTTCTAAGGGTATCACCATATTACCTCACTAGTTAGATATTGAGTTAGCTATGACAACCCCTAATGGCACAACAGTTGCATGAAAAGTTTACAATTCTTCTCCTATTGAAGTTTGTGGGAAAGTGCTTCCTACAAATCTTGAGATCCTTCATATATTGGAATTTGATGTTTTTTTTTGGCATGGATTGGATTTCATTATATGGAGCTCATATCAATTTCCAAGGAAGGGAAATCACATTTAATATTCCCGATCAATATACTATAATCTATCGATGGAAGGATGAATATAACCTTCCTGTGGAAATTTATTCCATCTTATGGGTCTTGATTCTAATAAATTAAAGTTATTTATCTCAAATAGTTGGAGAGAAACTCATGATTATGAATATTCCCATTGTATGAGAGTTTGATGATGTCTTTTTGGAGGAATTTCCAGGTCTTCCACCAAATCATGAAGTTGAGTTTTCAATATAACTTATACCTGGTGATATGCCTATTTTAAAGCACCATATAGAATGGCCCCAATTGAGTTGCATGAATTGAAGAAGAAACTCCAAGAGAATATTGATAAGGGATTCATACGCCCCAGTGCATCACCTTGGGAAGCACCTATTCTGTTCGTTAAGAAGAAAGATGAATCAATGAGACTCTGAATTGATTATCGAGAACATAACAAGATCACTATCAAGAACAAATATCCTCTCCCACGCATTGATGACTTATTTGAACAACTACGCGGAGATCAATACTTTTCCAAGATTTATCTTCATTCAGGGTACCATCAATTAAGGGTCAAATGGGAGGATATAGCAAAGACAGATTTCTGTACAAGGTATGGACACTATGAATTTATAGTGATGCCATTTGGTCTTACTAATGCCCCTTATATCTTCATGGATCTAATGAATAGAGTCTTTAGAGACTATCTTGATCATTTTTTGGTAGTCTTTATAGATGAAATTCTTGTCTATTAAAAGATCAAGGAAGAACATGAAGATCATATGAGAATTTTATTAAAGACCCAAAGAAAGGAGAATCTTATTCCAAATTTATCAAGTGTGAATTTTGTCTTCAAAAAGTTTCATTTTTGGGTCACATAGTCTCAAAACAGGGGATATATGTGGATCCAGGAAAAATAGAGGTTATTGAAAGATGGTCGAGACCAACGATAGTAACTGAGATCCGAATATTTCTTGGCCTGGCTGGATATTATCGACGTTTTTGAAAGGTTTTTCAAGGTTATATAATCCACTCGCTAGGTTGACTAAAAAATGAGTGAAGTTCGTGTGGACGGAGGAGTGTGAGGAGAATTTCAAAGACTTAAAATGAAGGTTATCTAGTGCACCTGTTCTCACACTGCCATGTAGTGGAGAAAGGTTTGTCATCTACAGTGATGCATCCAAGAAGGGATTGGGGTGTGTTCTCATGCAAAATGATATGGTGATAGCTTATGCCACACGATAGAATCCATGAGCAAAATTACCCACCTCATGATTTTGAGTTAGCTGTGGTAATCTTCGAATTAAAAATACGGAGGCATTATCTTTATGGTGAAAAGTGTGATATTTATACTGATCATAAAATATTAAAGTATATTTTCACACAAAAGGAGATGAATATGCGCCAAAGAATATGGTTGGAGCTGATTAAGGATTACGACTGCTCAATTCATTATCAACATAGGAAAGCAAACAAGGTGGCAGATGCATTAAGCTGACAAGACCATGCTAGCTTATCCATGATGAGGATCACAAATATCCTATATTTATGGATTTACAAAGGATGGATCTTGGAATTATATTGGAAGGGTAAAAATATTACCTTTCTCAAATAAATGTTCAACCATCTATACATGTGAAGATTAAAGAGGCACAAAAAGAAGATGTAGAGTTACAAAAGAAGGTGAGAAATGTTCCTGAATTCAACCTTGATTATGATGAGATAATAAGGTTCATGAATCGGGTTTGTGTTCCTCACACACCAGAATTAAATAAGGAGCTGCTGGATGAGGCTCATAGTTCTTCATTCTCTATTCATCCTCGAAGCACGAAGATGTATAGGGACCTGAAAGAGTACTTCTGGTGGGATGGAATGAAAAGAGACGTTGCTGAATATGTCTATTGATGCTTGGTTTGTCAGCAAGTTAAAACTGAGAGACAAAAGTCTAATGGGATGTTACAACCATTACCCATACTCGAATGGAAATGGAAAAACATCACTATGGACTTTGTCACCGGTCTTCCTAAAACATCCCAAGTCAATAATGATATCTGGTTCATAGTTGATCATCTTATGAAGTCGGCGCACTTCATTTACATTAGAGAAGATTTACCTCTGGATCAGCTTGCCATGATATATGTAGAGGAAGTGGTAAGATTTCATGGAGTACCACTTCTCATTATATCTGCTCAGGATCCGAGGTTTACCTTGAAGTTTTGGCGAACTCTTCAGCATACTTTAGATATAGAGTTGAGTTTCAGCACTGCTTATCATCCTCATACAGACGGTAAATCTGAGAGAACAATTCAAACTCTAGAAGATATGTTAAGAGCTTACTCTATGGATTTCAAAGGTGGTTGGGATCAACACCTTCCTTTGGTGGAATTTTCATATAATAATAGCTTTCACTCTAGTATTCATATGGATCCTTATAAAGCTCTCTATGGAAAAAATGCAGGACTCCAACTTGCTGGGATGAAGTTGGGGAAAAAAAGCTATTAGGACCTAATCTTGTTGATGAGATAGAAGAAAAGGTCAGATCTATTCAACAACACATAAGAGCAGCTCAAAGTCGAAAAAAATAAATCTTGACAACCGATGAAAAGACCTAGAGTTTGAAGTGGGTGATAAAGTGTTCTTAAGAATATCTCCTTGGAAGAGAGTAATGTGATTTGGAAAGAAGGGAAAGCTGAGCCCTAGGTATATCGGTCCTTTAGAAATACTGGATCGTGTTGGGAAGGTAGCTTACCGATTGGTGGTTCCACCGAATCTCTCTCAAGTTCACTATGTGTTCCATGTATCTCTCCTGATAAAGTACATACCCAATACTTCACATGTACTAAGCTCAAAATTTGTACCACTGGATCAAGATCTTTTTTATGAAGAACAACCGATAGAGATTCTAGATCATAGAGAAAATGTTCTACGGAAAAAGACCACTCACTTGGTGAAAGTTTTATGGAGGAACAACCAATTAGTAGAAGCTACATGGGAGCTTGAGGATATGATGAGATATAGGTATCCTCATCTGTTTGTTATGAAGTGACGAATTTCGAGGGCGAAATTCATTTTAAGGGGGGTAGAATGTAACACCCTGATATTTTATGAGGAGTATATTTTTTTTTTCTGTCTTATTTTATACGCAACATCAAAGGAATATTTCATACACAGAAAACTATCTTGGATTTCATTATACGCAAGAGCAACTTTCCTCGATAGCGTGTGTTGTACGCAATACCGACTTTCTCTAAACAACGATATGTTATTAAAATATTATATTAACAAGCCATTATGAATAGTAATACCCAATTTTTGAAATTTTATAAATTTTATCTTTCAAAATGGAATTCCTTTTTGGATTTGGAATATCAAAATTAGCCTAGGGTGAATTTTTGGTATTTTTCTGAAAACTTTCAATTTTTGTTGAATAGTGAAAATACTGGGTTACTATTTAAAAACCAACTTTTTATTTAAATAATTATTTATTTTATTTAAATTTATTTTAGGTCAAAATAGATACATAATACTTATATATGTTCAATGTAATTCATTAGAGTCATTTTATAATAATTTTAGATATATAAAAATTTTATTGAACTTTTCACCGTCTTTTACCAACCTCCTAGGAGAATTTGAAAATTTACACAAAAATTAATTTTACTGCTTCTGTGAGTGGAATTTCGAAAATCTGAGAGACACGGTTAATATCATGGAGTAAAATGTGGTTCAATAAGATAAAAATAATTTTTGGTGAATAGTAACTTTTTACTTTTATTTACCACAGTTAAAAGTAAATAGGGTAATTAAGGGTAAAAATGATATTATTATTACCCTAACACATGTCATAATTCTATTGGATAAGTGTAATTTGACCGAAAACAACCTTAGGAATAAAATATTACCCTTTAGGTCCACTTGGATTAGATTAGTACATTTATTATTATTTTATTTAAAGGAGTGTTAAAATAGTTAAAATCAATGTTTAATAACTAAAAAAAATTTTAATGTAGGGTTATACATAAGATAAATTCGACTATAAATATTAATTAGAAAGGTAAAAATATTTCCTACATAATGGTATTTTATTTATAAATTTTAGACAATAAATATGTTAATTTATTTATGACACAATGATGATGCAGTAATTACCTTATTAATTAAATATTAACATAATTGATATTATGAATACCCAAATAAATGTAATTTGAGACTTTTTATGAATTAAAATAATTTTATAAGTTAATATGACATGTTAGTATTGATTGAATTAACGTTTTTATAACTAATAATGCTTTTATGATTTTTACAAAAATCAATTACCAAATAGTGTCAAAATTGACATAAAATAGTTTTTAAAAAAACTATTATTTTATTAATTGTTATTTTTTTATTAAAAATATAAGGTTTGGAAAAATGACTTATATAAGGTTATATATATTAATTATTAACCAATTGGGGTTCGTTTGTCTTGTTATAGTAGGTTTATTAACCATATAGTGTAATAAAGCAAGAAGACATGGTAAAAGTTAAATTATTTAACTTAGAGTTAAATCTAAATAATAAGGTTAAAATAGTAACCTAAACTTTTCTAAAACCTATTGGTTGAAAGGATTTCGACACATCCCCACATTATCTTTGAAATAAATCAATTTGGAGCTATTATAAACCGAATATGACTTTATTATAAAATAATATTTTATGTTTTTCCAAAGGTTCCCCTGTCCTTCCTTGTAAAAGGGAACCTCCTACCTCTCCTCCTCACACAATTTTGATCCTTAAATCTCAGCCAAAACCTGCCCATTTCCCTTATAAACTTTCCTAAAAACATACTATAGGTCCTGGTCTTCTTTAAAGAGCAATTTTAGTTCCCTAAGAGGAGGTTTCAAAGAGGCGTGTCGAAGAAGAGGTAATATCTGTTACCGATTCTTTCAAATTTATTTTTTCTTCTACTTCCTCATCATTATTTGTTTAATTATGAATTAAGAACATCAGTATCAATCATATACTAATATTTTATTATAAATATGAAATAACCCTATTTTACCTTCTATCCATCCTACAGAAAACAAAATCACCGCGCGTGCGTACGTACGGAATACCGTCTCCACGCCGTGGTGTAATCTGTTTTCCACCACCACCTTACTTGGATGTGTATAATGGTGTAAAGAATGACTATATATTATTATTTTAAAGTGATATTGATTGTGAAATAGTATACATACACTTCAATACAATTCCACGATCATGGGAACGATATCATCGCTTGTGCGTACGTAAGGCATACCATCTCCACGATGTGATGCAACTCGTTCTACATGATATTCATTGAATAATGATTATATAAATGAATTTAAGGAATAAATATGATATATATTACACTAATACCATTCTGTAAATAAGGTATCTATAACCTAAAAATAGGAATAAGAATTTATTCGACAAGACATGCATAAGAACATAAAGCAATCAACTCCCGAATAACAAGTAGAAATGAAATATTACTAATAAATAGATAAGAATATGACCATATATGATATCATAACAATGAATATGAATCTGTAATAAGTCAATGACATTATTTAAATCATTATATAAGAATTTCGGATACGTATGAAGCAAATCAGACTTAAGGTAGGTGAAAATATCGCAATCCCATTTTTATCCGAGATTGTTTATACATCAGAATTTACTAGGGAATTTTTATCATTCACATCCATGTTTCCTAAATATGTAATATTATTTATATCCTCCTACAATTTTTTAAATCCAATTTTACCTATTGGTGAATTTTTAGTAAAAGATATGAAAGAAATCTTTTTTCGTTTTCAGTATGAGATACTTTTTGACTTTTCCTGACAAAGTACGAGAAGAATGTTTTTTTTAAATTATACGGTTTGAATGTATTTTTATGACTCCATTGAACATTATTTCCAGGAAGCTTCCTTTAAAAGTTTTCAAGTTTATTTATTTATTTACGTATTTTAGTTTAAAATGTTATGTCATGATTAAGAAATAAAAAATGTTTTTAAAGTAGAAAGGATATTTTCATCATGAATGGAGTTCAAGTGTTTTATAAAAATTATTTTCCATATAAGATAATATAGAGTTATGTTTCTATCCCTATTATTACATTGATTTGATTACGTTATTATGGAATAATTTTTATGAAGTCCTTTTATGGATTATGTTATGATGGCATGATGTTTATGAATCCCATTTTTATTACATGGGATATGATATGATGTATGATTAATGATTTTGTGGCACATATAAGAATGGTTTCATTATGAGATGGGTGGGACCTATATCTCCCTCCAATGCATTCGGTAAAGATTTATATCTCAATAGATATACATGGATGGAATGACATGTTAATCTAGTTCAGTGATACAGGACTGGAATGAGGAGTGAACTTGGTTCAGTAATGGACTTTGTCCGCTATGATGGTCTTGGCAAAGAGCCTTGACTAATATGAAATGATTTTCTATGATTATGCGTGTAAGCCACAAAGTTTCATGTTTAATGTTATGATTATTTGGATTACATTTCACTACCATGTTTTATCCCATGTTATGATATTATGATCTCTTTTTTGCAGGTTAATATTTTCAAAATGTTATGTTCTTATGAATATGATATGATTGATATTTACTTTGTTTACCCTTATTGAGCATTTAAGCTAACCCTTTTGTATGTTTTATTTTCCCCAGGTTAGGATGCAGGGTATTAAGTATGTTATTCCAAAAGGGACTCTAAATATGATGAAATAAACTGGAGACAATGTAGATGCTTTATGAACCAGTTGTTTATGTTTCCCAGTTTCTAAAGACACTATACCTATACGGTCCTTTCATGGTTTTGTTATATGTTTTAATAAGTATGCTTCAATTCTGATGTAATAACAATTTATGTAAAGTATAGGTCGTTATACATCTGAGGGTCTCGATGGCTAAAAAACACCATCGTTCATCCATCAACATCATAAAACACAACTTGTATCCTGAAGTAATCAATAATATCCTACACCAAATAAAAAAAATCCATGCTACAGATGAATTCATATGGATGCATCCAAAAACCTAAGTTTTCACCCCAGGGGTAGTGCTACAAAAATGCTATCTAATAGTCTTGACGTGCTTATTACAAGTCAGCTAGACCTCCAACATGGGTAGTCAAGACCAAAGGAAATAGAATCCTCTCTAACTCATGTCTGAAAATATAGATTAAAGTAATGTGATATCAAGTATTTTGTCAATTATTAATTAAATAAAGCATGCACGCATGTAGAAAAAAATTAATGTGTACCTTGAATGATTGGAACAACAGGGGATTCTAATGATACATCCTAAATCTGACAATGAAATACTCCATGGCCTGCACAACCATATAAATGAACACATCCATTGCCTCCCTCTGGTCTTTGAGGATGAGGAATGTCACATGGATTTACTCAGCCTAACCCATCATGCCACTATTAATCCCAAATTGGAACACCCTTCTACTACTACCTTGGATGAAACTGTTTCAATGGAGGAATGAGAGGTTGAACAACTAGAATATAGTAATTGATCAAATTTGTCAACTACTAACACCACTAATGGCCATATCCTCAACAAAACAAAACAAATGTCTGATACGCTATCAATGGTTTTATAGTCACATACCTACAAAGGTGAGAAGGTGAGGGATAATACCTAACCCTAGTAGGCTAAGATCACTTGTTTCCAAACAAATGAAAACCCTAGACCACAACTCTACTTTATGAGGAATCCTGAATACCCCCTTATCATGATGGCCTGATTTTTTTCCAATATCCACTCTATAACCTTTTCCCTTTCTGTTAGATCAAGATATGTTTTCATAATGAATGGTGTGTTCTCGAATTATTTCACTATATTAAAATACCCTTCAAAATGCATTTCCTTGGCCTCCTCATCTGGTAACAAGTCTCAAGAATATCACAAGAGAATATTGAAATGGATCCCTAATTTTCTCCCAATATAGCTCAATAACTCATGGAGACTTGTTACATTAATGGTCAATGAAAGAAAAATTTATAAAAAAAATTCATGGTACAATTCTAATGAGACTTCCAAATCCTTGCGATCCTTGTGGTACAAGAATCATCACTGCCTTACTGCTCCATGAAAGATCATCACTGGCAGTGATTTCTTGTTCTCCTTCAGGGAAATATTTAAACTAAAATAAGTGTAAACCTCCTCCAAATAGTCTTCCTATAATGAATCTGAATTTGATTCCTCATTAATATTTATAGTATGTCACTAAAACTCTTATAGTGACTTCATTAAAGTGTCACCATCACTGAAATCTACACTATGATGATCAGCTAAAACATTGTGCATAACATATGTTGTGCTAACATGATTATGAAGTTGAACTGAAGCCATCTATGTTTAAAGAAAAAAATTATAAATCCTAATCCTATTATATATAATAATTAAGATCAATTAATTAATTAATTATCTTTATAAATTATTAACCTATCCCATGTTCTACCATTTTAAAATGTTTGTACCAAAAAAGAATGACTAATGTTCCATTCCATGGAACTAACCATATAACCAAAATAAATTCATTTGGTTGGGGAAGTGAACCTAATGATCAATTCATAAGATCATAGGGGTCCCTAACTACTTGTGTCTCTTGTCAACGTATTTTTATACATCACATAAAAAACATATATGGCACCATTTCCCTACCATCCCTTACAACCCACATATGAAAAAAACCAAACTACATCTGATCCCAAAAACATAATCCTATGATACCACTCTTTATATGAACTCATACCAAAAATTATACAGTAATAAGGTGATTGATATGGTGAATTCCAAAGTCCCACCTCTTGTATTCCTCGATTTCATGACTAGAACCAAGGGTATTATAAACATTACTAGAGGAGGAATTACCATCTAATAATGATATATATATATATATATCATGGATAAAATAACCAAAAAATGATCGTGTATACATTTAATGAAATATAATGTGAAATAATATAATTTATACAACACTATAACAACTGAAAGAAAATTAAAAGTACTTAAAATGTAAAAAAAAGTAAGCAATCATGAAACCCAAACAACACCTAAAAATTGTGAGCTGGTATTATCCAGCCTGATCCGCAACATGCTCCACCTAAAATGAAAAATGTTTCTATATTCACAGGTTGAGAATAAAAATATTCTTATTAGGATCCTCCCTATAACCTCTCTTTAAAAAGACAAAGAAATCATGCAAAAGCAAATTGAACAATAGTGAAACAAACTCATCACCAAAACATGTATATTGAGTTCCCAGCCACATCATGGATAAATATTAATGAGTAATGCATAAAAAGAGAGCATTACATATGATAATGAAACATCAAGGGTACCTCACCCCCAAATCCCCATTGGTTTGTTGCTCTACCACAACATCACATGACCGGACCCATCTATCTTTAAATATATTCTAGACTAAAAACAACTGGGAAAGGTGTCACGACATACACCTCATGCATCACATCATCACATAATCCCATCAAAATAACTATAAATAGTTACAACGTAGTATCTGGGATACACCATTTCATGTATGATGTATATCAAACATCGACTATTACACATAAATCCATTATAGCCCATACTCCAAGTACCTTAATCCATCACATCCTATACATGTCATACGTATAACAATACTTTGGATATTATATATGGTAATAAATGCGGTTAAAATAACCAAAACCCATCACATCCCTATATAAATACATATAGGGAAACTAACAATAGTGTATACCAGTATATGTAACTACTAAAAAAATAGAGCATGTCTATATGGGGTAGTTAGATATCCATCCTCTCACTAGGATGTTAGAGAAAACACACAACTGTATTCCGCTAGGTGTTAGTCACCCTAACAATATGGGGTGTGGTATTGTAGTAAATCCTATTATATAAAAGATATAACATATCTCAAAACCACACCATGGGAATAACCTTGTCATTGAATCATCTGCAACAAGCATCTCTCGAACTCCCATCTTCCACTACTAAGCCCATATATCTTATAACACCTTAGAATTGTAAAAGAGGTAAATTAATTTCTTTCTTTCTTTATGTCTATTTCTTACGTTAATTAATTCATTAATGAAATGTTACCATTTTTTCTCATTACTTCACATTAAATATCAGAGTAAAGATCATTCCCTCTAGGAATAATCCATATTGAGGACTCAGTTTATCATACTTTTCATTTTAATCATTTTCAATCCATCCACTCAAAACCCCATTGTTTAATAAATATTTATTAATTAAATGATAATCCCATATCCAGGTACTCTAGGAAAACCATCCTATGATACCACCAAGAGGAAACATACAACCAAGAAAATTTATATTCCTCAAGCAGTAGGGAAATTGATGCATATAAACAAGAAACTCAACTATTGGTCATCAAATATATTCATAAGTGAACAAATAATATATAGGAATCACTTCAATAAAAAATCCCAGTATTACCCTATTCTATCACCACTATTACCATCTCCGACACCCACATGCAAATACCAATACATCTTAGAATCGTAAGTGTTAAATCTGACCACATCATCCTGTCCCCCTACCCCTACCTCAAAATCCATCATAGGACCATCCATCCTAGTCTCACATAACACCTTGGACTCCATGCCCCATATCAAATATTCTATGATCAGCCATATCAGGCTCAAATAAAAATCCATGTATTCAAATCACATCATAAAAGCATCAAGAACAAACAATTATAACCAACATGGAAACTGGACAATCAAATCGAGGCATTCAACCTTCTCAAGTAAATGAAATCACATAGAACCAGACACAAGGATCCATGTCTTCATAAAAATAAAAAAACGTAGGCCTTGACAATTATATTTATCACAGAACCTTTTCTTATTCCATATTGAATTATAAGAATCACTTATTCATAGGGTCCAACAATGAGAAACATATGATATCCAACTATATAAAGTTTATAAAATAAATAAATAATTATTTTTATCATTCATCTATGAATGCAACCATTCAAATTTTTCATTCCTTATCACTTATTATCATCCAAAATCATTAGAATTCATTACATTCAATACCAATTCCATCTATCACATGAAGAATAAAATTTAATTTAACATGAATATTAACATCACATTGATTATCATAAAATTACAACAATCACTGCTTATAAATATGATTCTTAATTAATTTCATAAGACAATTAATTATCAATTAATAATCACTCATCATTTTATACTAATTTAGACATGATAATCCAAATATAATATAATTCTAAAACATCATGGCATAGATATCACACAATAATGAAACCCATGAGGAAAATATATATCATTGTATAAAGAAACAATACAGACATGTGATCCCTATCCAATCCCATTAATCTGGTTAAATATTATTATGTTAATTTAATTTCTATCTTATGGGGTAAAGCATGATCAATTTATGATTTCACATAAATAAATTGAGATGAATTGAACCCCCTACCTCAATGGCACCAATCTTCTTCACATGATAATGGAAAAATATTTTGGATATCTGAACACATCACCAAAAAGATCTTCACCCATATTTGGTTTTCATGGAATAACTACACCAAAAGAATAATGAAAACCCTATTTAGGATCAGGGTAGATCATTTTCTATCACATGTAAAGAAGATACGAGATAAAAATGAGACGAAATGAGAGAATAATGTAATAAAACGATGTATAACACACCTTGGATAACCATGGACTAATGAAATAAGTACAAGGATTGTTCTCTGTCGAAAGAAGTATAAAACTCCATTAGTAGGAGCCACTGGACGTTGGAAAACAAGAACAATTGTAGCATTTTAGAAACCCTAGTGAAACTACAGCTTTTTATTAACACTCTTTATAGGACATATACATGGTGTGTAAACCATTTACACATTTTGTAAATGACATGATCAGATCTCTCTAAAAAACACATCGCATGGAACTAATTATTCTTATACAACATAACGTTATATATCACAGTATAAGACATCCTTAAAAGAAGTGAAAATTCAATACATATCATGAAATAAATACATGATAGGTATTCTCTCGCGTTCTATAATTTTTAGAGTCCAACTCCTAGGTACATATTCAAGTCCTCCTCTGGTCACTATGATCCCTAGAAACTCACAAAGGGTAAGACTATATAGATCTTGACCAACACAAATTATTTCTCAAATTTTAGGATCTCAATATTTTAATTTTTTTAACATAATTAATTTTATTTTCCTACCATATTTTCCATTTTTATAAATAAATATTAATTTTTATTTAGTATCATATATAGGTTTAGTTACATATTTTTCTATGATATATATGATATACCCAATCTACATAGTGTATTTCGGATTATATTATTTTTGAGAAAATTTAAAATTCATGAATAAGGAAAAATGATAATTTCTAAATTTAAATTATTTGGAATTTAATTGACATAAAGAGTTTGAGTACTAATAATTATGTGTGAAATAATTACTTAAAATTTTAAATATAATGGTATAAGATACATAATTGAAATAAAAAGGGATATGTATTGATCATCCCTTCTGCATTATCTTCACAAATAATAGAAATTATGTGAATATTTATTTATGCATGTTTCTTTATCACATGTCATAATATGTTAACATGATATAGCTTCACTAATTAATAAGATTCCAAAAGAGCCTTACCAAATATAATTTAATAATTATTGACTATTACATTTCAATCGTTCTCCTTCTATAGAATAAAAAAAATACATTCTTAGTTATTTGGACCTCCTAAACTGGGTTAGGATGAGGATGTTATAATACATTATGAATATAGGATGAAAACTAAATATTGAAATATGATTTTACCTTTTATTTTGTTTCTTGGACCTTAGATATTAAAGTTTATAAAATTCCATATAGAGGATTCTCTCTGAAAATAGGTTTTTAATTATGGATTTTTTGTTAATTAAAAGTAATTCAGATTAAAATTACGTGATTATAAGTATTTGGAGATGATTTTATTTGAATTACAATGGTTGGAGTTATGATAAAATTTTATTGATATATCACACCATCATTTCATATGTTGTTTCTTGAATGGAAAATAAATAAAATGATGAATATTTCCCTTATATTACATATTGGTAATTCAATTGAAAAATAATTCATAAAATGTAAAATGTGAAAAATATTAATTTTACAAACATTGGATATTTTTAATATATTCAATGATATATAAATATCATTGGGAAAATTAATTGGGAATATTTTAGTTGTTCTAGAATAGCAATTAACTTGTTAAATGATAGATCATACAATTAAGGGTATATTTCAGAATTGTAGTTTCTATAATGATATGGTGAATACACTATTGAAGAAATGATGTTTCAATACAGGTTTAATAAAAAAGTATTAAAGTATTTCTTTCATGAATTATTGATATGAAAAATATAATTGTGTATGATTTTAAATCATAGGGATTCTTTAGTATCTGAATAACTATATGTTTTCTTGAGTATTCAAGCACAAAAAGACTAATATTATAGTTAAAGGATGCTGAATAAAAAACTAACCTTACATTCCATGAGTTAGTGTTCAATTATTTGAATTATTAATGTTAGAGAATTCAATAAAATAGTGGCGTGGAAGTATCATATTGTTATTGGTTTTAATTGAGAATCTAATAATATCTATTTTTTGGATTATTAATGGTTATGATGAACATAGAAACATTCTAATTGTATAATTATCCATATTTATGGATGGATGTTAATTAATTTAATTTAAATTTCAAATTCTATGAATATAGTGAATGTTTCAAGGTTAAAGAAGGTGTAACACGCATATAAAAGAAGACTATTAATCCTTATGAACCAAAAATTGAGAATCATTATTTAATTTCATTAAATATATTGAACTATAAGGTGAAGTTTGATTAATATTAATTTCATTTATGAGTAAGATTAGATGAATTTATTTCTATTCATAACATTAAAAATATATAAGCGATGAACAAAGAATCATTAAGAACACACATTTTGTTTGATGTTTTATTTTATATCAGAATTTTGGTTAGTTCAACCTTTGTGATGATGATAAATTAGTAAAACTCTCGAGATATTTGCATGGATTATATTAAGAGAACATTGAATTTTTATACCCAATATATTTTTCTAATTTTTTTTAATGATATAATATTGAAATAGTGGTTAATATGCATGTAAAAAAATTGTTGATATACGATCTTGGAATGTAAACCATTATGGATGATCCAAGAAAAAATTTGTTATAAATTTTCATTATTGTTTTTATATGATATTACATACAAGATATATTACTATTGTATTTCATATTGTGATCAGAAGATTAATATTTTATCAAAAATAAGTCAAATTTTTTATGACAACCTAAATCACCACTACTCTTAGGGTGTATAGAGGGACCACATGTTACAAAAAGAGTTGTCTAATTTATTGGATATTTCATGAATATTTCAGTGGAAAATAATTTTATTGATATGTTGTAAATATAATGTGGGCACATATAATAATCTAAGATATTGGATTCATCATAATGATACTATATTTAATAATAGTTTCCAAATAAACACATAACTCACATGAAAAACACCTAAAATAAATGGTTGATTATTAAAACTATTATAAGAATATTAACATTAGTATAAAAAATTATAACTATCATCTAAAATAATTGTATATTATTATTAATTTTTGATTAATTTTTTAAGAATGGATTCCATTCGAAGAACCATATAAAAAGGTGGTATTGTATTTTACCTTAATAAATTAAAATTTACCATTTTTAGAAGTTTACTTTCATAGGTATGATTGTAATTAATAAATAATTTTTTTATATTTCAATTATTTAAAAATTTAAATAGAATAAGATTAAAGACACATAATACTTAAATAGTCATTTTAAATTAAAAACGTTTTTCAATTATATTTCTTATATATATAAATATATATTACAATTTGAATTTTATAAATAAGGATAAATTATTAAATTTAGAACGTCAAAATTTTCCATGTGTTTATTTTTTTTATATTTTCTAAAATATTTTTTTAGGTGGATGATTACAAATGATGATTTTTCAAAAATAAAATCATTTACAACTATATAAATAGTTATTTATAACATAATAACATATAAATAATTTTTCATTATATGTTTAATAAATATTGGGAAATCTGTATATTGAAAAATATTATTATAAACTTATAAAATCTATGTTCAACAACATAATTAATACTAACCAATTAAGAATGTTTCACTTTTTTATATAAAATTTTATTTTTGAATAATTCAGTTTTATCATTAATTTAAATAAAACACATTTTTTTTAATAATCTAAATTTTTTATAAAAATAAATCGGCATTAATTTTTTTTTTCAATTATAACATTTTGTGCGTAAAATTTTAGATTTCCTAAAAATGGGTTTTTTCACATTACATGTGTAAATGATACATTTAATTTTTATTTTTACCTGAAATTTTATCCATTAAAATATATTTTATATTTTAAATAAATGATTATTAATTATATTATAATTTAAATTTTTTAGATATTAAATGTAAATTACATTGAAAAACATTAGTTACCCTTGAAAAACAAAATATGGTTAAAGTGAATATTAAAATAAAAAAAGACGTAAAACATGTCCAAGACATACGTGAAAGTAAATTGTGGAGGTATTATCAACCTTATATCTTACACAAGTCAGTTATTTTCCATTCTTTGTCTTATTATCATAAGAAACTTGTGGTATATGTATCTTAAGCTGAAAAAGTTTACAAAATTTCATTCTCACCACTTATTAAATGGGCGTCACACTTCCCATTAAAAAAACTCAATGATTTATATTTCAACCTAATAATCTTATTATTTTAATTAATTAATAATCCTTTTCTTTTTTCATGGTCATTTGATCAAAACTCAATATCATTATACCTTTATTTTCAAGGAATCTTATAATTAAAATGCAATGATTTGAACAGGAGTACACATTGTTTCAAACTTCATTCCCATTATATATTAATTTTTTAATTAAAATATTATAATTTATATATAGGTACATTAAAAAAAATTAATAAATAATTGAATTTTTATATTTTAATGATAAATAACCTTATTTCCCTTATTCTATTTATAGAAAAATAGATATTCATGCATTGGGAAAACTACTGGCACTATAATGCCATGACTTCTATTATTTACCACTTCAACATTTAAGTGATTATAAGGGTGAAATTAATTAATAAATGTAACAAATTTACTATTTTGTATTATTTAAATAGATATTTTAATCCACCTTCTTTCTACGTTATTCATTAAGAAATGAAAATGTTATGAAAATTTTTATTGAAACTATCGCCTCCCAAATGTTACGTAACTCATTTTCCATCTAGTTACATTATTATAATCTAAAAAACATAAATTATTATACAAAACCTTAAAATTATCTAAATAATATATTTATAATTCTATAATAATTAAAGTATTTTAAAAATAAACCCCTTTCATAATGATAATATTTTTTTAAATGTGGTATATTCATGTTTGGGTGGATCAAACCACCAACTTGAATAATGTTTTAATAAATTACATGGATGAATATTTTAAAATAATTAGAAAATAAATATTATATATAATCAAGTTAATGTTCTATTTTTTTTTATAATGGGACATTAATTTTTAAAACATTAATTAATATACCACAATTCGTTGGTCAAAAATCTTCATAACATTCTTGTCACAAATTTAGTTTACATGAAATATTATAAAAAGAACCATATAGTAAAATTGTACTATTAAAATAATTATAAAATATAAATTAATGTATAATTTATTATTGGTTAATGATGAAAATCTGGATAATAATTAATAAAAAACATAAGTAATGTGAAACAAGTTCTAAACAATAAACAAATCTCACCCCGGATTTCAAAAATAGATAATAAATAACTAACATATAAATGGAAAATAATTATAAATTATGTTTCTAAAAATTTATATATGTTAATAATGTTATAATAAAGATGAATAAGATTATTATTTTTCTCATACATTAGGTAAGTAATGTAAATAGATCAAATCTTGACCAATTTATGAGATTGTGCTGACATGACTTTATTTCATGGAGAGAGAAACGTTCTTATTTAAATATGGTATTCAAATATTTATTTATTTTACTTAATAAATACATGATATTTTATTTCCTTATGGTTTTATTGGGTTTAATAATTATTCTATGAAACTTCATTATAAAATTATTTTTTCCACAATCATAATTTATCATAAAAGGAGTTCCTTGTATCGATTTTACCCATTATGATATATTATTTATTTTACACCATGTTTTATATTATATAGTGTTTCTAATAACCTTGTTGATTTTTTAATCCTAATAATGTCATTATTTTTTTCATTTTTTTTGATTTTATATCCTTCAATGTGTTTTGATTTGAATATTTCAAAGGAAATCTATATTTTTTGTCTCTATTATCAATTTAATGATAAATTGTTGATATTCTACATCATATATTTTTTTATAAGGCTTATTAACTACAATATTTACATCATTTATAATTAATTATCTTTTATTTGATTATATTTTAATTTCAAAACATCCAAATCATGTCCTCTTGATTCATATGTTTCCATTATAATAATTGTATTTACACTGGAAATTGTTTTCATTGATATATGATTTTTAATCACAAATTGTTTATTTTTTTTGTGTTTTATATAATACAAACAAATTTCATTTTTAATCTCATAATTATTCTTCCATTTCGGGGATTAAATTAGTAGAGATCCATCACATTATTTGTAATTCCAAATCATCATCAATTATATGCATGATTTTTTTCCAATGAATTTTCTCTATTAACACTCTATATTTCATCCCCTTGATTATAGGTTGTTAACTTAGATTCCATACTTTTATTGACTAGGAATGTTATTAGAATAATATTATACCCCATATTTACTATGATGTTAGTTTTATGTATTCATACATAGAGAACCAAGCCATTGATTGATTGTATAAATATTAACAATTAGTTTATATATCACTTAAATATGGATTTTTAATAATTATATTGGAATGTTAGTTATGCATTTTAAATTTTATTACATATTTTATAGGAATAATTAATATTATTTAATTATATATGGTTTGTCTTAGTATATAGATCCCCTTGATGCAATAATAGTTCTCAAGAGAAAAAATAGATTTTGTATTTTTTTCATGTATTCTTAAAACAATTATTCCCTAAAAACATGGAATTTAGTGTAATATAATTATATATAATATCATGATATATTTTTTCAGGACATGGAATTAACTATATAGAATTTAGAATTACACTAATAATGAACCAATTATTATTATCCATGTTATTGTTTATATTTTTATTTTATCTTTGGATTTATTTAAATCCCATGTAATCAAATATATGGAATTATTTGAATAATATTTGTTTTATCTATATAATTAATTCCAATATGGAATATGATATATAGTGTCCCTTATAGAACATTTTAAATTACCATTTCCACATCTCTCATTCCCCTGATTTTGTTGAAAATAATTACAATTGAAATTTGATGAATAATATAGAATGTGCAGAGATTTTTTGGGATTTGTGTAACACTTATTGTATATTATTTAGTTTCTATTATAGTTGAAAAAAATCAATTTTATGATAAATACATGGTATATATTAATTAAAAATATTTACTAACACACTAAAACATGAATTTAAAAAGGTCCACTGACTGTAGGGGAACCAATATTTGTTGGTGATGATTTAATTATAGATAGTTTAAATGTGGTCTCTTTGGTTAATTCCAAATATAGAATTTATTGAATGTATTTGTGAGAAATAGATATCGGAGTTGGGGTTTAGGGTGTGAGAGTCGGATTCAATGGATGTTTTAGATAACATTATATGTAAGGATGATAATTGAGATTAATTTATATTTTCAATATAGAAGTTTTTCATAAATTATCAAATTTATAGATAACCGTATAGGTTAGTTTGGTAAATATTGAAAATTTATGTGAATATGATAAAAAATCATTCATAAAAAATTTAGGGATAAGAATAATGGATATGTCTATATATATAATAACTTCCAAATTTGGTAATGTATATGTATTCTATTTCTATTTCAAATTACTTTCCCATTGGGATACTGGTTATTGGTTTTAGCTATGGAATAGATCCACATATGGGAAACCACCCTAGGAAATGTATTTTTTGAATAAAAAAATCCTCACATTTATACATGATGAGTGGGTCGATGACTACACACCTTGTTAGAATATCTTTTAGTATACAATATGGTTAATTCAAATTATCTCTAAGAAACTGTTATGATATATTTGAGTATTATGTAAAATTATTTTGTTAGAGAACCTAATAGAGAAATGAACATAGATAACCATAGATTTTATAAATAGAATCATATGAATGATATTATTTTCATATTTTTGATATTTTAATACCTATTTAATATATATTATTTGTTAAAAATATGTTAGAGAAAATTAAACTCATATTAAAACATATATAGAAACTACTACTTCATACAATTAAATATTTGAGAATAGATAAAATATAGGAAATTTTATTAAAATCACATTATTATGGACAATTTGAGTTTTGTAGTCAAGCCTATGATATTGAGGTTGATACTATAATATAAATTAATTCCTGAAAATATAAGATATTTTATTTTTTGAATGATATTTAATAATGTTATTCAAGTAAATTCAAAATGTTCATTGGATTTAATGAATATTTATAGGATTAGTATTTAAAAGTTTTTATGTATAGTTTAGAAAACATAACTTCATAGGAATGAATAATCATGAAAATTAATTTTACAAACATGTTATATTTGTGGGGATACTATTGGTGAACACATGATTAAGGTATGGATAAATATTAGGTTCAATATATGTTTGGAATTTTAGTAATAATGGGTTGATTATTTTTTATAAATATGAGTTAGACTGAAATTATTAAAATGGAATTTTTTATTGATCAATGGAAATGTGATCTATGTTATTATTAGAGAAGACAGTCCCATTTTATATCATAATATATCTTGACTAGTGGGGGAAATTATGAAATTGAGGATAAGACGTTGGAGGGTAAATGATAAAATTCATTGTTGGAGGAATCTATGATTTCTATGTTTTTAATGTCTTTTAGTTTCAAATTGTTTTTGGAATGTTTTTCCTTGGAAAATTTATCATTTGGTTTTTAAAAAAGTTGGTAAATTATTTTATGAACAATTAATGGAATTTGAGGAATGATATGTTACATAATATAGAATAAGAGATTACGGTAGATGTAATATAATATGATTAATCTAAAATTAGAAATATTTTAAAAATATTATCTAATACATTCATCAATATGTAATATCTAAATTATGAGCATTCAATTTATTTAACGGTAATATAGTGTAACAACAGGAATTACTTGATCAATTAAATTAGAATTATCTCAAGTATTTTGTATTACATGCAACACCAAAGTAAGATAACACCAAAATAAAACAAACAAAATATTACATTTTCCTAAATATTATATTAATTATTAAATATAAAGTTAAAATAAAATATAATACATATATATTACCACCATTTTCCATTAGTTTTTTTAAAACGTGTTTCTAATAATAATTTAATTAATGGTGCATTATATTTTAAAATATGAAATTTAATTGATCAAATATATTGGTTTATTATAATATGAAATATGTAAATGTATAACCTATTATTTAATTATTCAAACATTTCTAAATTTATATGATATGTGTTTAAGGACACTTGATGTTAAAAGTGTCATTTTTAATTAAATATATTTTTAAGATTATTTCTTATATTCAATTAAATAACTAAATTACTATATTTTTTTATTTTCAATTATAAAATTATTATTATTTATTTCAAATGTGAAAATTATTATAGATTAAATTTTAAATATTTTTCTAAATAAGTTTATTTTTAGGTGAATAGACTATAATAGAGTTTATACAATTTTTTTTCTCTATTACTATATTACGATTTAAGTATTACATAATAACCTTTAATTATTTTATCATTGTCGAATATTCATTTTATGAGTAAATTATTCATTTAAATATAATATTATGAATTTATAAAACCCATTTTTAACAACATAAATAATGTTTTCAAATAAAAATGTTTGTGGTCATTTTTTTAAAGCAGGTATCAAAAATTTTAAATTTAGTTTTTGATTTATTTTTATTTATCTTAAAATGTACATATATTATCATAAGACAATTTATTCCATTAAAAAAACATTAATAATTTTATCCTAAAAATAAATGTTTTTCATTAGAACAAATTATTTCTAAAAAGTAATTTTTGAATGTCACTTAATTTAATATTAAAATTAATATTTATTAAAAATAGTATTTTTATCTATTATAATTGAGCTAAAATTTATAATTTTTATTTCCATGTTACATAATATGGTCCACTTTTTAGGAGTTAAAGTAAATTAATTAGGAAAAAATTACTTACCAATGTAAAACTGAAAATAGAAAAAGTGAAAATTATAAGAGTAGTAAAAAAAATATAAAATATTTGTGAAAATAAATTATTGATGTATAATTGACATTATATGACCTACCTATAAATTTTTATGCAATTTATTTGAATATTTATTTGTGAATAATCTACTGTATTTATATTAAGTTGAAATATTTTAAAAAATCAATTCTCACGACTTATAAATGTGGCCCCTCACCACCCCTTCAATACATAAAAATGAATTTTGTTAACACATGAAAATTTATCATTAAATATAATTTATAAGAATTTTCATTTTAATCTAATCTATAGTCATAATAAATATGCTTATGACCTCTATTTTAAGGTAATTATCTATCGAAAACAAAATGATTTCAATGTGAATAATGATTTTTTAAACATAATTTCCATTATATCTAACTATTTAAATTATAAATATTAACAAATATTGACATACATAATAATTTTTTATGCATAATTTTATTTTTTTAATGTAATGGGAATTAATAACCATTCATATTTTCTATTATAAAAAATGAAATTTTCATTCAAGTGTTGTATAGAAGACCATCTCCATTAAGCGATGCTTTCTCCCCACCACCTATCATCAAAGATTATCGGGTTTGAAATGGAGAGAAAATGTTATTTATAAAATATATTTAAAATTATTATTATAACAAGTATAATCGTGATATTTTATAAGACTAATATTATGTTTGATAGCATATATAATACAAAACATCAAGCCTAAACAACCCGTGATATTGTATTTACATGTGACAGTTTAAAACTAGATTTTTAAAAATGGTGGTAAGAATATAAATAATATTATCAGTGGATTATTTATTATTATTATATATGAAGAAAATATTTTTGTAAATAAAGAATAAATTTTTATAAATAGCCATTACAGGCTTCAAAATTATATTTTCATCAAAAATATTTTTATTTTATTTTCGTGGGGATATACAAAAATTAGTTTCATACATATTTAGAAATTCTATAATAAAAATGGAATTTAATTCTTGAACTCATCATTTCGAAATTAAAATTGGGAGAAATATTTTTTTTATGAAAATATGATTATTTACTAAATGGTTAAAAATGTCACTTTCTGAAAAACTATAATTTTGTTTCAAAATATTATCTAATATAAATTTATATTTTTGTACTAAATATAATTTCAAAGTAACATATATATTATTTTTTTATATTAATTGTAATTAATTATATTTTAATCATCTTTATACTATATATTGATTTTTTATATTTTTTCAATTAAAACATAATTTTCAAACACACTTTTTACATTCATAATGTGTCTCTATATTAATTAATTAAAATAAAACATAATTTATAATGATTTAAATGATATTTTTAGATTAAATTTCTCTATATATTTATTTATAATCATATAATTATTATTACAATTCACAGAGTTAACATAATATCATCTTATTCATGAAAATTCATTTATTGAATAATTGTTTTTTAAACTCGTTTTCAGGTTCATTTTTAAATTTAATACTAAAAATTCATAAAATTTTACTTTATTAAATGTATTGACTATTTTAAATCTTCATATTTTTGATTTTTTAATAATTTCACTTTTATTTTAGGCCCTAATTAATAGTTAAAACATTAAAAAATTTCATCCATATTAAATGGGTAAATCTGGTTAACCTTGGTTAAAACGTTATTGTATAGACACCATTTTTCATAATAAGTTATATTGGATGAATTTGTTTTACCCTTATCACCTTATTATTGATATTAAATAATTTTGGAGATAATTTTCTATTCAATTGACCTATATAATAATTTATATAATGAAAATTAAAAAATTCACTCTCTTTCCAATAAATATATCTTATATGTACACATAGGGATATTAAGATCAATGAATGAAAAATAATGTTAATTAAATTATAAAAAAATTATTACATTATTGAAATTATTTTATAGTTTTGATTTCTTAAATAGTTTTCTTACATGCATATACTACACGAATGTAATTCTTATGTAAATAATTTAAAACTAACGGTAAATAATTTTCAAGAAACAAATTTTATTTATTTGGAAATAGTTATGGTTGAAATTTAATTTAATTTTTTATAATAATTTATTACTTATGTTGAAGTATATTATAATAAAAATAAATTATTATATGCATGTCTTTAGTGTAAAAACAAATGGATAGTGAAAAAAAATTATATTTAGGATATTTTATGTTTAATAATATTTTAATAATTGGTTTAAAATCATAAAAATCCATTCAATTTTAAAAAATATAATATGAGTTTTCTGTCATTTAATCCCATTCCATAAATTTTAAATTATTGTCTAAAAATTGAAATTATAACCCTTTCTGTTTGAAGAAATTTGTTAATGTGGTTAAGGATAAAACGAGTTTACTAGAGGATTAAACCAATAGATAAGTGTTAGTATGAAAAATAAACTGGGATAAATAATATTTTATAAAAACATCTGAACATTATCCTATCCAAAAATTATAATTCATGGCCATTTGGACATTTTAAAATTGATTATGATCTTATTGTAGCTTACAAATATCATAAATTTAAAAAGTACCTCCCTCACTAATAAAAGGGAACCCTCTCTCCCCTTCTCTAGAGACATCAATAACCAATTAGTTCCAAAAATAACTTCCCAAAAAAATTCCATACATAAATACCCATTTAAAATAGAATTTAATTATTATAAAACACTCTTTGGAATGCTTTCGGTGTAAACCTCATGAGGTTATCCATTGATGAAGTATCACCCTTAATCGAGCATTTTTATCTTATTTCTTATATAACATCCATAAGATATATTAAAACAATCATATTAGAATAATATATGTATTCAAAATATTCAGATATGTTTTTATTTTAATTAGATACCATATATCCATATACTATTCTATCAAATAAAAAATGAAATTTTTGTTCCTATGTATAGAGGACAACTACCTCAAAAATCGGTGAAGTTGATTTCAATCACCACCACTCATGAAATTTTTTATTGATGGATTTAATATTTTTATATTTTACATAAATTATATAAATTTAATTATTTATTTATAATAAACCATACAATTTATTATCTACTCATTTGATTAAATATGATTACATTGTTTGTGCGTATGTGTGGATCATCACTTCCATGATCCAATGTGAATCGTTCCTCATAAATTAATTACATGTATACTATATATAAGTGTATTAGAAGACATAATAGTATATTTATGTTATAATTATAATTATTGAAATATAAAATAATACTTATGCTCTTTCCATAATGATTATTGAAAAATGGTGGTGTTTCTCATGTACATGTACATCATAGCTTCTCGATAATTGTAATATGGTTCATTTATAATAAAAATTTTCCATGGTTGTTTTAAAAATTATAATTGATTAATAAAATTTATAATTATTTCAAGATTATTATTCTCTATATGTTCGAATTGTCAATACTTATCCCCTAGGGCCCATATCATGACTACCACAAGCCTGCCTTCCATAGGCCAGGGGCTAGAGACTAGCACCAAAGGCGTAAATCCCTAAAATGGGAAGGCTTTGCCTTTATAACTGTAAAAAAACACATCAGAGTAAACAAATGGAAGCAAACACTAATTAAAAAATTTATACAAAAGAATTGCTGGAAAGTAAAAGGGGCTAGAAATAAAAGCCCAACAGGAAAGTAAAAGTACAACTGAAAGCAAGTAAAACTGAAGGAAATTAAAGCAGCTACTAGGTCGTCCTCCTGGGTTCCTACCTGATTGGTAGGTACAGATGGCCTCCTCAGCACTCCACGTCCGTCCGTCTCCACAGTGCACTATCACACCGAGTGATCCATCTCCTGGTACCATCCAGTCCCACTACTCTCAACCTCAGTCAGCGTTGTCCGTCGTCTGCAACCAACACAACGAGGTGTACGCATAATCCGTGCAGGGGTAAGTATAACGATACTTAGTAGGGATCCCGAGTCCCCCAAGGTCTCATTAAATACAACAAGGATAAACCAAAAAGTATGAAATCAACATATAACCATTACTTAGGTATATTCCCATACGTATACCTAAGATATCTAGTAACCCATCTCAATCATGAGGAAAACACAAAAGTCATTGACTTAGCTCAAACCGGGATTTTTATTAATCTCAACCCTCGGCTACTGTATAACTCCTCCTATATCGAGTATAGTGGGCCTTCTGCATCAAACAGAGGTGCTTCCCACTAACTTGTACTGCTGAGGTACTCCTCCTGTCGAATACCATGGATCTGCTATGCTCACATAGAGATGCTCTCCACTATGGGTATGCTGCGCTGACACGGAGGTGCTCCCCTGGTAGCCTGCTGAGGTACTCCATGTGTCGTGTACCTTGGGTCTGTCATGCTCACACAGGGGCACTCCCCATTATGGGTATGCCGTTCTCCCACATTGGTTCTACCCACTGGGCTAGTCAAATCACTCCGAGTCGAATCGGTCACCAGTCTTCAAGTCTCAACCAGTTACTAGGTTCCCGCACAAATGGCTACTTGTCTCTATAAGATCTACTCCACATGCTACTGGTCGATACTCCAACTATCATGAAGTCTCATGTAGAATTATCTCAAAGGTTTTCCACGTTATAGGGGTCTCAACACAATAGACAACATGTTAATCGGACGCCCGGTCTGTTGGTTATTAGCCTTTTAGTCATGGGGGCCTAGTTGGATTCGTGTACGACCCAAACTGACTGTACCTCAACTATACTCAGAACTCCAGTGGGGTATTCTAAAAGAGAAGCCTTCACTCCAAGAATACTACTGCCGCTGGCGGTTCATCAAACGGACATTCAGTGCCAAAGATATGGCCCAAGAAGGTAATGTGTCAGTAATGGGCTTGGGTCCGGTCCGACCCGGTTGGACCGACATGGCCCAACCCTGTATGGGCCGACCTGGTCTGGGTCGACCCGATCAAACTCGCTATGTCTGACCTAGCCCGTTGGGTGGGTCAGCCCACTATGTTTTGGCCAGGTCCACTGGGCCCGACCCAGCGGACTACGAGGGTGGTTCAGCACGGAGGTCGCCACGTAGGTGACTCGGCCTGAAGGCTGGGGCCTGTTTGTCCAGTTCCGCGATGAGAGCGTCTTAAGTGACTTGGCCCGTGAGGTCGGTCCGGTTAGGAGACCAGTAGGTAGGTTTCACGTATAGCGGGCTGGCCGCGGGTGCGCCGTGTAGGGCGCGACAGGGGGAAGGTAGGCCGCGGGGGCACCGGTCAGGCCGCGACTGGGTTGGGGCATGCCGCAGGGGCGCCGACAGGGCACCGAGATGGCTGTAGGGGCGCGAGCAGGGCTTCAGGATAGCCATGGGGGCGCAGGCAGGGTGCTGGGCAGGGCACATGGGTGCCAGGTAGGGCCCGGATGTGGCTGAGAAGGCCGCGGGGGCGCCGGCAGGTCGCCAGGTGGGGTGCAGGGGCACCGGGTAGGGCACTTGAGGGCCGCGAGCAGAAGGGCCATGCACCGGGTAGGGCACCGCGCACCAGGCATGACACTGTGAGGCCGCAGGTAGGCGGGTCGGGCGCTTCTCGGGCCGAAGGTGTTTGGCCAGAAGCTTCAGTGCGCTGCGGGGGCGACGTGATTCATGGAGGCCGTGGGTAGCGCAGCCTTTGTCGCTGCCTTCATCTTCGTCGCCTCATCATCTTTCCATAGAACACCAGAAGAATGAAGAATCGACGGATCATGTCGGGCCATGTTAGGTTGTCCTGCATCCTCTGCATTTAAAATGATATCAATTGGTTCATCGAAATAGGAAATATAAAAATCAATTATTTACAACCATGTAATGATTTATTTTCAAACAATGAAGAGAAAAGAAAAGGGATAAAACACATGGTAAACCCCCTACCTTTGATTCGTCGATCGACGCTTGTCATTCGTTGACGATGTTGCGGAAAGAAGACGATGAAGTTCGTCATTCTCTGCATTCATCACGCACTCCCAACCCCAAGATGTGTCAGCCATGGAAGATACTCCTTGTCGGTAGGATCTGAGGGAGGAAGTCAAAGAAGGTTGTTTGCGGCATTATTCGTGTTCTTAATTCTTCGTTGGGAGAACTTCTTTTATCCCATGATCTCATATCAATCTCACAGCAATAGAGAATTTACAAGCCAAAAATAATGTAAGTTATCTATTATTTTATTGGCACAACAATTTCAAAATGGATGAATAAATTTAGAGGCTCCCCTTAATAAATTACATGCGCTGGTGCAATTAATTAGAAGGGAAAGGTGGAACCAATTAATGGTAGAGGAGGTCAAGGGACTCCCCCCTCATTAATGAGGGGAGTTGGGAGATTTTACACCCTCCCATTAATTGGGGGGTTTTAGTCTTGTGTGGTCCCCATGACGTAACCTCTCACAGGAGGTTATGTTCGGGTGGGCCCCACCACAATAATCTCTCATGGTAGGTTAGGGTGCGGCGGTCCTACCTCCAACTCCCAAGTGGAGGTTTTAACCAAAAACCACTCACACTCATGACAGCTCAAAAATTAAATAAAGTGTTGCACACTTTATTGTATTATTATTTTATAGAAAGACAAAAACGAACTTTTATTCTCGACCAACCGCCATCGAGGTGAAAGCCTTCTTAAGTGAATACTGGCGCTGCAAGTTCAATGGTGCCCTCAAATTTTAGTTCTAAGAACCGGTTCAAAAGTTATAAAAACCCTCTCGTATGATTACTAAAAATACATGAACAAAACTTCAGAAATTGATTCTGGGCACACTGGGCCTCAGAATCAAGCTCCGTAAGTTTTCACGGGCTCGTTAAAATCCCATGTATATAAAAAAAATTCCATGGAATTTCCAGGTCTTTACATTATCCCCACATCAGGGATTTATGTCCCTGTAAGATATAACTCGAACTATGGGAACAAATGGGGGTATTGAGCATGCATATGAGCCTCTCACTCTCATGTGATCTCCTGGAGGTTCTCGTAATGCCAACGAATGCGCACTAGAGGTATCGACTATCCACGTAGGACCCACTCCTATCGATCATCAATCTCCACTGGAACCTCCAAAAACTTCACCCCATCATTGATGTCAAACTCTCCATGGTCGATGATGTGGGAAGTGTCGTACACGTATCTCCTCAGCTAAGATATGTGGAATACGTCGTGCACCCAGTGAAACTGAGGTGGAAGATCTAAGCGGTAAGCCACCTCGCCTAATCTGCCGAGGACCTGGAATGGTCCGATGAATTTCAAAGATAACTTGCTACCTCTGCCAAATCTTTATAGACCTCATCGAGGTGAGACCCGTAGAAAGACGTGGTCACCATCCTCGAAGTCCAGAGGTCTCCATCTCATTTCAGCATATGACTTCTGTCTGCTCTATGCTGTCTTCATCCACTCCTTGATGATCTTCACCTTCTCCGTAGTAGCTCATACCATCTCTCCTCCCACTAGTGCTAACTCCCGAGGGTCAGTCCAGCACAAGGGTGATCTGCAAGGTTGCTCGTACAAGGCCTCAAAAGGTGCCATCCCTATGGTGGAGTAATATCTATTGTTGTAAGAAAACTCCACCAAAGGCAAGTGATCCTCCCAACTGTAACCGAAGTCAAGGACACATGCACGTAGCATGTCCTCTAGTGTCTGAATGATCCACCCATTCGGACCATCTGTCTGAGGATGGAAGGTAGTGCTCAAGTGAAGTTGTGTCTTGAAAGCCTCTTAACCCCTCTTCTATATCCGAGAAGTAAATCGTGTGTCACAGTCATAGGCAATAGAAAAAGGCACTCTATGTAGTCGCATAATCTCCTGCACATAGAGGTGTCCCAAAATCTCTACTGAACCCTGCTCTTTAATCGGTATGAAGTGGGCCAACTTGGTGAGTTGGTCGACGATCACCCAAATTGGGTCATGACCCCTAGATGTATGTGGAAGACCAGTCACTAAGTCCATGGATATCTCATCCCAATTCCACTCTAGGACCTCTAAATGCTGAACCAATCCTGTTGGTACTTGGTACTCTACCTTCATTTATTGACATGTGAGGCACCATGCAACAAACTCCGCTACTGCCTTCTTCATACCTGGTCACCAGTGCTGCCGTCGAAGGTCGTGGTACATCTTCGCCACTCATGGATGTACCGCTAAAGGGGATGTGTGGAAATCCCTCAACACTTCCTCATGAAGTAACACTGGTACCATAGTATGTCCTCTAAAAATGATGATGTGCTCCCTACCTTAAGAAAATCCATCAAGTGCCTGCCCTTTGGATATCTGAGCACATCGCATCTTGTAGTCAGTGTCTCCACGTTGTGCCTCCCTGACTCGCTGAAGAAGTGGGGGAGTGACTGTAAGAGACTGTATAAGGGATTCTCCCTCCCTATCCACAAAGGATATCTATAAAGTATCCAGCTGCTCTGTCACCTCTCTTATCAGCTGTATACCAGTACTCCTGCTTAGCGCATCTACAACAACATTCCCCTTCCCAATAGTATAGACTATCTCGAAGTCATAGTCCTGGAAGAAATTAATCCAACGTTGCTATCTGAAGTTCAGGTCATTCTGAGATAAGATATACTTGAGACTCTTGTGACTAGAGTACATGGTAAAATGTTCTCCCATCAGATAGCGCCTCCACATCTTCAAGGAGAAGACCATTTAATCTAACTCCATATCATGGGTAACATAGTTTTTCTCATGTTGTCTCAGCTACCTAGAACCATAAGCAATCACTACTCGCTCCTGCATCAGGACACACCTGAGTCTAGTCCCTGATGCGTCGTAGTAGACTATGTACCCTACGCCTTCCTCTGGAAGCCACAAGATGTGGGCACTAGTCAGCCTCTACCTCAGCTCTTGAAAGCTATCATGGAATATCTCTAACCACACTAAGGGTTTCCCCTTCTTCGTCAAGGATGATAGTGGTGCTGAAACTCTGGAGAAGTCTGGAACGAACCTCCAATCGTATTCAATCAAACCCAAGAAACTCCATACCTCCGTCACACACCTAGGTGGCTCCCAAGAAAGTACCGACTCAATCATCACTAGATCCACTACAACTCCTGCCTTCGAGATGACGTGTCCTAGGAAGTGGACCTCTTGAATCCAAAACTGGAACTTTGAGAGCTTACCATAAAGCTGGTGCTCTTGAAGAGTGTCCACTACTACCCACAAATGGTAGGCATGCTCCTCCTCAGTATTTGACTAGATCAGAATGTCGTCGATGAAGACTACAAAAAAGCGATCGAGGTATGGCTGGAATATCCTGGTCTTGAGTCCCATGAACACTTTTGGATCATTGGTTATGCCGAAATACATAACCAAGAACTCATAGTGGTCATAACGACACCTGAAGGTTGTCTTCTGCACATCCTCATCTCGAACTCTGAGCTGGTGATATCCTGATCTGAGGTATATCTTCAAGAACCACCGTGCTCCCTTGAGCTGATCAAAGAGGTCGTCAATACTCAAGAGTGGGTAATTGTTCTTCACGATCACCTAGTTCAGGTGACAGAAGTCGACATAGAGCCTCAAGTACCCATCCTCCTTCTTGGTGAACAGAATTGGGGTTGCCCAGGGAGAAACACTTGGTCGGATAAATCCCTTCCCTTGCTAGTCTTCTAGCTATACCTGCAGCTCACTAATCTAAGTGGGAGCCATCTGATATGCTGGAGTTGATATTTGTGTCTTCCCAGGGTATAGGTCAATGTATAAGTCCATCTCTCTGCGAGGAGGTATTCCTAAAACATCTTCAGGGAAAACATCCGTGTACTGGTCCATCACTACAGGAAAAGTCAGACTCTCTACGTCAACTGCTCTGAGGGTAAGGCATTCCAACTAGTGAGTGATCCACTACACCCTCCTCCGAGTAAGTCCATCATGTGATGCAAGGGCTCCCTTCTCACCAGTGAAGGTATACATGGTCCCATCCATGCGGACACACCGCACTTTTCACCTAATATAGTCAATCTGACCACGAACTATAGATAAGCAGTCCATACCCAAGATGATGTCGTAAGGCCTCGACGCCTCTACAGGGAGATCCCAGCAAAAGCTATCACCTGCTAGAGTAAGCTCTCACTGTCGGTACCAGTGTGTAATCATCGAATCAGCTCTCGTAAGAGTCTCTAGCTGTAAGAATCGAGCCAACAGATCCGTCAGAATATCCATGCTCCGAACGAGGGCATTGGTAATGAAAGAGTGATTGGAACCTGTGTCTATAAGAACTGCAGCAAAGGTGGAGTAGACACAGATCGTACCTCGAATCATCTCTGGAGTTCCATGGTCATATGCTTCAACTGCCTAAAGCTGAGCTCTATCCTGTCCACCAGCTCTTTGTGGTCGGGGTGGACCGCCTAGTGGTGGTGGTGGTAATAGCTCGAAACATCGTCCACCGCTAGCTACACAACCATCTCCTCTACCATGTCCACCTTCTCCCTACGGACCGCTTCCATCGAATCTCTGTCTCTTCCTGGGAGGTCCATCAACTGTCTGGTGATCATCTAAATGGTGAGTCAGATATTCACGAGCCATGTGACCCTGCCCGCCGCATGAGTAACACTGCCTAATACTGGCATGTTTGTCTCTACTCTGTGTGCCCCACACAACCAATTCTGAGTCATGCGGTCGAACACTTGTAGGTCTGGTCCTCTTGGAAATTTGCGACATCTGCCTACTGATAGTGGCAGAATACTTCTCCGCGTTTCGCCTAGTGGTGGGTCTCGCTGCTAGAGACTGCACAGAAAGGAAACTCTCCCACAAAAGGGATCTCTCTAGCACCCCCGTCTACGTCGGGATGCTAAGGGGGATCATTGGATCTTGGATCTCTCGCCTGAGCCCCTGCTCAAAGGTATGAGCCTTGAAGAATGGCTCCCACAGTATATTTGTGGAGTTCCACAAGAGTTCGGTGAACCTCGTGGAGTACTGAGCCTATTTCATGCTACCTTGTTGTAGATGTAGTAGCTCTTGTATCTGCACCGCACGAAAGGTGGCAGGTACAAACTCTGCCCAGAACAGGCTCTCGAAGTCTGCCAAGAGTAGGGTCACCTCTTCATAAACCTAGAGCATCAGGCTCCACCATCTGCCATCTACTGCCGGAAGGAGACTCGTGGAAAGGATCACCATGAAGCCTGGTGGTTTCCCTACTAGCATGAAGACTCTCACCACAACCTCCATCCAATCCTCAGACGCCTGTGGGTCCATCTCTCCCCTGAACCTGGGTGGCCTCTGGCACTGGAACTTGTGCAACGCGTTCATGTGGCATGCATCGTCTGCTGCTGGGGCTGGTGGCATTGGTGGCCCAAAAGGATGTAGTACCACTAGTTCCTCCGTGGGTAAAGGGCCCTGCACCGATGCCTCGTCGCTCGGTGGGATATCAGTACGTACGACTCTCGGGGCTCTAATTGGTCATCCGCGGGGAGGCATCCTGAAAGAAACAGATGCAACATGTTCAAAAGATTATACCTGGTGAGATGACCTGGTTGAGCTAACATAAATAAAACTTTTGAAAACACGCACACAATCAGTGTTATCGGGCACTGAGTTGGAAATCAGAAGGCAAGGTACTGGTGTATGGATAATTCGGCCGCCCGCACTAACACTGGACTGCCTAAACTGAAAACCACACTTAGTACCCCTAACACAATTTCTTCACATAAATGAAAGATCATATTTCTATGTTTTGTGGTAGAACCGACTCCTCTGATACTAATTTGTCATGACCTGTCCCCTGGGGGCCGTATCGTGACTACCCCAAGTCCGCCTTCCAAAGGCCATGGGTTGGAGATAATCACCAAAGGCGTAAATCCCTAAACTGGGAAGGTATTGCCTTTATAACTATAAACAAACACATCTTTGTACACAACTTGAAGGAAACACTAGGAAAAAAAATATATACAAAAGAATTGATGAAAATTAAAAGGAGTTGAAAATACAAACCCAACAAGAAAGTACAAGTACAACTGAAAGCAGGTACAACTGAAAGCAGGTACAACTGAAGAAAATTAAATCATCTACTGGGTCTTCCTCTGGGGTTCCTACCTAAAGGGAAGGTACAGATGGCCTCCTCGGCACTCCACGTATTTCTAAATCCTCCGTTCACCATCACACCAAGTCATCCACCTCCGGGTACCATCCAGTCCTCATACTATCTAACTCAGTCAGCGATGTCTATCATCTACAACCAACACGACGAGGTGAGGTCATATCCCGTGTAGGGGTGAGTATAATGGTACTCAGTTAGGACCCCAAGACCCTCATTGTCTCAATAAATCAAACAAGTATAAACCAAAAAGTATGAAATCAATGGATAACCATTACTTAGGTATATTCCCATACATATACCTAAGTTATCCTGTAACCCATCTCAATCATAAGGAAAACACAAAAGTCATTGAATCAGCTAAAAATAGGATTTATATTTATCTAAACCCTCATATGCAGGATAATGCCTCTTCTATCGAGTACAGTGGGCCTGCCACGTCACATAGAGGCGCTTCCCACTAACTTGGACTGCTGAGGTACTCCTCCCATCGAGTACCGTTGATCTTCTGTGCTCACATAGAGGCGCTCCCCACCGTGGGTCTACTGTTCTCACACAGAGGTTCTCCCATGGTATCTTACTGAGGTACTACACGTGTCGAGTACCGTGGGTCTACCGTGCTCACACAGAGGCGCTCCCCACTGGGCTAGTCAAATCACTCCGAGTCGAATTGGTCAGCAGTCATCAAGTCTCAGACAGCTAATAGGTTCCCGCACAAATGCCTTCTCATCACTGGAAGATCTTCTCCATAAGCTACTGGTCGATATTCCAACTATCAAGAAGTCCCAGATAAAAATATCACAAAGGTCCACCACGTGATAGGGATCTCAACCCAACAGACGACACGTCAATCGGATGCCTGATCTGTTGGTTATTATCCTTTTAGTCTCAGGGGTCCGGTTGGTTTCGTGTAAGATCCCACTTGACCATACCTCAACAATACCTCGATCTCCAAAGGGGTATTCTCAAAGGGAATACTTAACTCCAATAATACCAGCACCGCTAACGGTTCATCAAACGGACATCTAGTGCCAAAGATATGGCCCAAGAAGGTAATGGGTCGGTAATGGGCTCAAGTCCGGTCCAACCAGGTCGGACAGACTCGGTCCAACCCAATCTGGGCCGACCCGGTTTGGGTCGACCAAGTCAGACTCACTGGGTCAGATCCGACACATTGGGCTGGTCATCTCGCTATGTTTTTTCCCGGTCCGCTGGGCCCGGCTGAGCGGACTGTGAGGGCGGTTCATCCCGAAGGTTGCCATGTAGGCAACTCGGCCCGAAGGCTAGGGCCGGTCCGTCAAGCGCCGAGAGGGGTGCAACATGGGTGACTCGGCCTAAGATGTCGGGTTGGTTGGGAGACCAGCGGGCAGGCCGCACGGGGCGCGGTCCGGCAGAGGGTGCGCCGGGTAGGGAGCGGTAGGGGTCAGGCAGGCTGCGGGGGCACCATGCATGCCACTGGGGAGCCAGGAAGGCCGTGGTAGGGGCCTGACAGGCCGTGGGGGTGCCGACAGGGCGTCAGGCTGGCCGCGAGGGTGTCGGCTGGGCACCAGGCTGGCCGTTGTGGCACCGGGCAGGGCGTTGGGGCACCGGTCAGGGCGCGGCGGCGCCAGGCAGGGCATGGCAGGGCGCCGGAGGGCCGTGGGTAAGCAGGCAGTGCGCTGGGAGGCCACGGGCAGGCGGGCCGCGTGCCGGGAAGTGCACTGGGAGGCCGCGAGTAGGCGGGCCGGGCGCCGCTCAGGCTGACGGTGTTTGGCTAAAAGCTTCGGTCTGCCACGGGGGCACTGCGATTCATTGAGGCCGCGGGTAGCCCAGCCTTCGTCGCTTCCTTCATCGTCGTTGCCTCATCTCCATGTCGTAGAATTCCACATGAATGAAGAATTGACGGTGGATGTCGGGCCAGGTTAGGTTGGCCCGCATCCTCTGCGTTTAAAGTGATATCAATTGGTTCATCCAAATAGGAAAGATAAACACCAATTATTTACAACCACACAATGATTTCTTTTCAAACAATGACAAGAAAAGAAAAGGGATAAAACACAAGTTAAACCCCATTACTTTGATTCATCGATCGGCGTTCTTCGTTCGTTGACGGTGTTGCAGAAACAAGATGATAAAGTTCGTCGTTCTCCGTGTTCTTCACGCACTCTCAACCCCGAGATGCATCGGCCGTGGGAGAAAATCCACATCGGTGTGATCTAAGGGTGGAAGTCGAAGAAGGTTGTTGGCAGCGTTCTTCGCGTTCTTCGTTATTCGTTGGGAGAACTTCTTTTCTCCCAAGCTCTTCTCTCAAGCTCCCACTAAAATAGAATTTCCTAGCCAAAAATAATATAAGATATCATTTATTTTATTGGCATAACAATTTCAAAATGGATGAATAAATTAAGAGGCTCCCCTTAATAAATTTCATGCATTGGTGAATTAATTAAAAGGGAAAGGTGGAACCAATTAATAGTAGAGGAGGTCAAGGGACTCCCCCCTCATTAATGAGGGGATTTGGGAGATTTTCCATCCTCCCATTAATTGGGGAGTTTTAGTCTCGTGTGGTCCCTATGACGTAACCACTCACGGGAGGTTATATTTGGGTGTGTCCCACCACCATAACCTATCATGGGAGGTTAGGGTGTGGCGGTCCTACCTCCAACTCCCAAGTGGAGGTTTTAACCAATAACAACTCACACTCATGGCGGCTCAAAAATAAAATAAAGTGTTGTACACTTTATTTTATTATTTTTTTATAGAAAGCCAAAAACTAACTTTTATTCTTGATCTTCCGTCGTCAAGGTGAAAGTCTTCTTAAGCGAATATCGGAGCTGCAAGTTCAACGGTGCCCTCGAATTTCAGTTCCCAGTACTAGTTCAAATGTTATAAAAACCCGCTCCTACGATTACTAAACGTACCCAAACCAAACTTCATAAATTGATTCCGGGCACACCAAGCCTCGGAATCAAGGGCCACAAATTTTTTCAGACTCATAAAATTCCCATGTATTTAAGAAAAAACATTCCACTGAATTTCTGGGTCTTTACATGAATAGTGTCACATTTACCATATTCAAACTACCAAGTCATTGTGAACACCTGAACTGAATATCATCAAAATTTCATATGCAAACATAATTAATTAAGTAGTTAAATATAAAAAGGTATAAAATAAGATAAAAGTAATAATATGAATGAAAATAGTTCTTATGAGATTTATTAATTATCATTATTTTCATTTACGATGATAAATAATAAATGTGATGAGTTAAACCTGATGTAAGGGATTCTGTCTCAATTTCTTTTCATTAAGGAATATTTTAATGTCACACAGAAATTGGTTTTATATTGGGTACATGTTTTAAATTTTACATTTTATATCACGAATCATTAATATTTTATTTTATTTTATGATTAAATTAAAATTATTTCACATAAAGAAAAATTGACATAAAGGTTACTATGTGGTATTTTTTTTATAACCCAATTTCATTTCCTTAGATTATATTAAATCATCATTATCTATAATATTATAATATTACATGGACAATGTAATTTTATTATTCTATCTTATATATTCATTTGTTGTGTGTGGATTTAAATTGGATACACATAATCTATTAATGTATTATGTCTCCCTTCAATGGTATGATATTTTTAGGATATTTTATCTCACTTTCAACTAAATTGAGACATATTTGGTTTTATGAACATATTTATTTTAATGACAGGTATCAAAATCAAATTTCATATGTTAAATCTTGATACCATTTTCATTTGAGGAATTAATCATTTAATTTTATATTATTTCTTTAACAGGTATTTTTATTCAAATGTAAGAAATGTGATAAAGGATTATGCTTTAATATCATTTTTATAGGCGTTGTTATGATTGGATTTCCACTAAAGGAAGTTAGTTGATGATTCTTAGATAAAACAATTTCAATTTATTCCGCACTATTTATTAATTAAATTTTATATTAATATTACCATTTTACCAGTTGGGTATGTTATATGATAAGGAAAATGTTTTTATAAAAATTTAAGAGTATTTCTCATTGTGATGGAAATTTCTATTTTTTTAATATCCATATACTCAAAATAATTACTTATATATTTTTTAAACATTATCATATAATTTATGAAAAAAATATTTATCTATTTTTTACATTTTAATAATTGTATAAAAATAAATCTTCTTGTCGTTTTACAAATAAGGCACTTATTTACAATTTATAAAAAATATGAATAGAATAATTTACTTAACATACAGGATATGAACATAATTTTCTTTTCATATAGACTTATCATTGATTTGAAGAATCATATAAATGTTTACAAGTTTATTTTTAAATAAAATATTATTCCTAATATTTTGTAATTATATAGTTTTTAAATTTTATTTTCAATGTTAAAATTGTATATTTCTAAATAATTTTTTAATAAACATTCTATGGAATTTATATTTATCCACAATACAACCCATTATTTACATTATTGTTTAATGTGTATATCATGAAATTATAATATCCTTATTCATTATAAAGATGATTTATGATCAGTTTGACCATGGAAATTAATAACATAATATTTCATGATTAATTATGAATTCATTAATATTCTCTTCCAAAAATCACTTTATTTTTATCATTGAAAATTACATTCGACATAAATATCCATATTTTATCATGGATATGATTATTCCCTAAACCATATACCATATTTACCTGTTGTTTTCTAAACTGATTTTTATTTGATTGATTGGGGAATTAATGATAAAACATATAATTTTATCAATATGGTTATATGAGGATGAGGAAGGTTGTCCATGAATTAAATCAATCATTTGATATATGAAGAATGAATTGGGAATGAATGGATGTGTGGTGACAAAAATTACATATCACATCGGTTGATCGACTTGTATTAAGAGAGAGATTACTTGTCTATCATTTAAATTGAATTTGGTGTATACATACCCGTCAATTAAATGTTAATTGAATAAGGAAATAAAGATATAAATATCCTGATACATGAGATCATGTCATCAAATATTTAACACTTAATTTAGTGATAATTTACTTATTATTATCCCTGATATTATTTATTAATCTTCTTTATGGATGCATTTTTTACTCATGTTATTAATTAAATGTCATATTTTATTTTTTATTTAACATTACATATTTATTATTCCATATTTATTCATTGTATCTGCCATTTTATGTAATCATTACTGATAATTTTATCCCACCCATGTTTTTTTAATTTCCTATGCTAAAGCAGACTTAGATACCCTCTTAATCCGGTATCTGTCCAAAAATTCAACATACCAGAAGGGTGATACCAATCCATACATGCATGGGTATACCACCTAAGGATTCAAATAAACTATAGGGAATGATTTTTTCCAACCCGAAATAGATAACTATATATATATATAAACATCATCGGAATAAATAACAATGAAGTAAACAAGAAACATACCGCCTTTTGATGGAGAACCATGATTAAATCTAGTTTGTGTCACTTTATGTGTTCTATATAAAAAAATAATATTCTTTTTTATAAGAGGGATACCAAAATTTAAATTGGATAAATTATTGGAAATTTTCTGATAATGTTCATTTTTTAGTGAATAATGAAAAATATGGAATATTAATTCAAAATTAATATTAATATAATTTATTTATATAGTGATATTATTGTTTTACTTGGTTATAAATTGTAATTGGATTATTTTTTTTATCATTTAATCCATTTTTAGTCATTATAAGTAATTAAAATTTTAAATTGTATATAAACACCTATCAATATTTTGATAGATTTTATATCTTAAAAACCTATTTTATTGTTTTGACAATGAGAATTAATTTTAAAACAATTTCTGAAAATTCCATGTTTTGAATTTCGAAAAATTTATTCCATATTTTGAATTATAATATCCAAATTATGTAAATAATTGCCTTTTATTTTTTGAAATTTTTAATAGTAACTTGTGTAATTATTTTTATTTACCATGGTTAAAAGGTAAATCTAGTAAATAAGGGCACAAATAATATTATAATAATATTAAACTATCTTAATATATATCATAATTATATGTTATGATATATGACCGATCAGTGACATCCTTGGGTCGATTTTGGGATCCCATGGGGCCACTTGGATTAGAAAATGAAATTTTATAAGAGTTAATTTAAAGTAAAGCGAAAAATAACCAAAACATTTATCTTTTTTCTAAATAAATTTTTATTTTGTGTTACATAGGTGAAATATTAGACTATAAATATCAATTGGTAATGTAAAATTATTTCCTATATCATGGTATTTTATTTATAATTTTTAGGCATTAAATAAATAATTTTAATTATTACACAATGATGATGCAGTGATTGCTTCATCCATAACAGATTCAAATAAATTACATTCTAAATATTAAAATAAAAATAATTTAAATATTTTGATGCCATCCACAAATTTTATAGATTATATTGACATATTATCTTTGACTTAATGACTATTTTTATGGAATAAAGTTGTTTTGAATTTGTAAAAAAAGTCAAGTATGAAGAGTGCCCAAAATTAACATAATATCTAACCTAAAATATAAAATAGTTTATTAAATGATATTAAATTACTATAAAATATATGATTCATCTGATTTTTTAATATAAGTCAATATATGTTAAAATTTTCATTTTTTTTCTTTTTACATGATATGGTAATTAAATTAACTCATAATGTGTTAATAACATAATACAACAATAAGATTGAAAAGGGTAAATAAGGGTTAAACAAAAATGATAAGGATAAAAAAACATTCAAAACATATTTAAATATTATTAAATAATGGTTATTCAAATAAAAATCATCTTATATTTGAATTAAATGAGGTTTTGACCATTTTTAATAGATATTGAATTTATAATAAATTAATATTTTCTGACTATCCAAAACTGCCCCTCACTTATTCTATAAAAGGAAACCTTTTAATATCTTTATATCACACTTCCAAAGCCTTTTAGTTCAAAAAATCTCTATCAAATACTCATTATATAATCCATCCCTTCATTCTATAAGTGATACCTAGGCTGAAGGAAAATCGAGAATGCCTTTTGGATCAAATGAGAAGAAGGTACCTGATTTGGAGGTAACATCTTCTATCAAGTTTACTTTCCTTTTCATTCCTTCTCTACTATATATGATATAATTATTCATTTATTAAATAAAAAAAATATAATCAATATAGTAGGATGTTTTAATGAGAAGAATTTAATCAACACTTACACACACCTCCATCTAATTGATATGAACATATTGTTTCTGGGTACGGAGAACTGCTGCCTCTCAAAATGATAATAGTTTAATTTTCTCATAAGACCTCTCATTGTAGACATTTAAGATCAAAAAAATATTTATATATGATATATATTATAGTTATAATTTCTCTATTATTCTTTATTTTTTATTTATCATATCCCTGTATTCTTTCTCTAAGGTTTAAATAAGATAATTTCGTTTAAGGAAGTGTGGACTACCGCCCCCTCAATGTGATATGAATCATTAATTGCATACATGGAATGTATATAGGATGGAATTAATGAAAATATGTAACATATATAATATATGACATTATAGTATAATTTTAATATACCAATATATCATTTAGTATTCATTTCATTACTATGACAAATAAATGAATGTTGCGTTCATGCGTATGTACGACCTACCATCTCCATGAATGGTGCATTTTATTTATTATCTCAAAATGTTATATACTATTATAAATAATTATATTATAGTTATATATGATATTTAAATCATGGATACCATTATGGATATGATGGACTTTTGACAACATGGACAATTTACATCAAAACAAGTTCATTTTCGACTGAAGTGCTGAATATCGAAAAAATAACCGATATGAAGATGAATAATTGTATGATTGTCATAAAAAGGTAATAAGTGATATAAAAGTAATAATAAACTTGAAAAATTTTCGGAAGATATTATAAATTCACATAAGTTTATTATGTAGGGAGATAAAGAATAAACAATACATGTCAGGCTCAATGTATGGGAAATCGTCTCAATCAACTTTTATTGAGGCATATTTTGATGTTATACACCACCTTCTTTTGTAATGTTTATAATTATAAAATTTTTATTTTAATTTAATTCAATGTTTTAATAATGAATATTTTTCTATGTTGTGTTTTACTAAATGAATAAATGAATGTTTCTTTTAAACATACATCGAGACAATGAAATTTCCACCGCTAGGAGCATTATTTGATATTTGGATTCCATAACAAGTCGTAATGTTTTTAAAAGGAAAATAAATACTATATACCACATTAAATATTTTGGTATTGAAAATCCTTTTTTTAAAGATTATATAAGTTCAATATCTTGAAATGATATATTGTAATTTCAATATGGAAATTTTCTCCTTCATTTATACTGGTTTTATGTGTTGTTATTTTGTTATGGTTCTTGGGCTTTGATTATGTATAGGGGTGGTTCCGTGATAAAAATATGGTGGTTGATCGGGTTATTACTCTCCAATTAATTGAGTAACATGTAGAGGTAAAATTTAAGGTTTCTAGTTATAGATTTAGGGAATATACTGTAATGGGAATTTCAAACGTAACCATGAAGATTACATCCTATATTGTTGTGAAAGTTATAATGTATATATGTTATGGATACCACATGTTGACATTATGATTTAGTATTTCTATAATTTATTCATAAAATCATAGGATTTCATGATTTATGTTAAAGATATTATGTTTTTGGAGTGAAATGTTTGATTTTATGTATTTTTTTATATTCATTGACGACTGTTTTCATTCCTTATTTTATACCCCTTAATGATATTATTATTCTCATCCCAACATTTTTGATAATTGATTTTCATGGGTATAAGTACGAGTATGGGAATGGAAGAATTCAAGAATATATCTATCAAGAAATTAATTCATGTTTTATTTAAGGAGTTTATATTTTCTAAAGACATGGATAGAGTATAAGTGTCTACTTTAGAATACATGATATGTAATGTAAAATTCAATGCTTAATTTTCTAAAACTCAAATCCTAAAAAGAACATCAATGTGAATTAAATTAAAATTATTGGTTGATATAAATATTTAGTAATTTTTTAAGGCATAGTCCATATACCTGGTACCTTAGATCTTATTTGTTCTGGACTATACTGATGTAGGTAAGGTCGGACAGGTTCCCTAATAAATACATATCTATGTTGTACTTATTTTTATCCTCATTTATTATACATTATTCCCAGAGACTACTATAAAATATACACTAACTTGATTATTCATGAAATTTGTTGTGGTGGCCCATTATGGGTTATCTCAGACCCTAGCTGTGATTGTATTGGTACCCAAAAAGATTTTATGGTCGTAGGTATTGATATGGTAAAAATCCTTGTCATGGATGGTTGATCTGTATTACTTTTTGCAAAGAGCATGGGAGAATAGGAACACACATATTTTCTTTATGCTATTATTGATAGCATTTGGTCTTTTGTATTTTTTATATCATATTATATACTCTTTATGTCTTATATCCCCTTATCACCTTTTTGTATAGAGGAAATTTTTAAAATCATTCTATATATGACTCTTCCACTGGTTTGATTATCTATTACTGATTTAATTATTCCTATTTCATTGTTCTTATTTATGGTATTTGTTTTCAAGGTTCTTTTAGATATATATTGTGTTCTCATTATTTATTATTGATATATATTTTTGTTTTTATACTCCACTATGTAGTTATAGTCTCCCCATAATACCACATTGTCCCTCACAACTAGTTTCCAACCACTTTTTTATGGGGTGGAACTCTTGAGGCCATGTGACCCATCAGTTTGGGACACTATTTTAGTGGCTCACGGGTTAGGATGTTACACTTTATAGTATAGATATAAGGTTATTTGAGATCACGATGTGAAATATTAATAATTTCATTCATTAATTATTTTATTATTATTATCTGTGATTTTATTTGACTAATATTATCTGTTGATGCATTTTGTTATCATGTTATTGATAGAATTGAATGTGTTTTCAGTTATTTAACTTTTTATATTTCTTATGACTTACATATTCTAATTATATTCCATTTTACATAAACTTTACCGAGCATATGAGATCATTCATATTTATTTCCATTCCCATGGTATAAATATAGAATCATCGAATGAGTTTAGCAATACCAAAAACATACATTGTCAAGGTTTTTTATTTTATATTTTCAAATGTAATATAAGATCTATGTTTTTATCTAGTTTACAAATACTAATAAACTATTTGTACTATCAGCATATAATACCTTGTATCTAGTGACTATGTAATAAATTATCCAATGGCTCTTGGCTAAAATGGTCGAGGTATTTATAGTTTTTATTATATGATGTTTAGTATAAATAATGGCAATTAGATTTTAAATACCATTTTTTAGGGACAAAAACCCTATGACAAAATTTGAGGTATTTCCCCAAGGACAATTTTTTAATGATAGTATGAGGATAATTTAATATATTTAGGTACCATAATTGGTAAATTAGTTTAAGAATGATTTTAGGGTTAAATTAATATATAACCATTTTGATATTTTGTATGATGGGACTTTAACAATATTAAGTATATTTTTGGAGGAATTTATGGTGAAAACCCCATTGGGTCTAGTGTGCATTTTAATGAAATGATTACTTAAGGATTGATGATTTAATATTTTATGAACATATGTATAAAGGTTTTTACAAAAATTTTGTTTAATTTTATCATTTATGTTATGTTAATAACATTATATTAAGATTATTTAATTTTGTAGAAACAAAAATGTTATATAGAAAACTATAGTCATTGAAAATTGATTTGATGACTATTGTTATTTTTTAGGATGATAATCATATATTTTTTGGAATATAATATGTATTATTTCGAGGAAGTTTCCTAAATAAATAAAACCCACATGTCAGTAGACAACCCATCACATCTAAAAAGGATATAGAGCATGATCCCATAATCAATGTGTGATTATGGTGCAATTCCTACCACTGAACTGTGTAATGTCCTAGTTATTATAAGTACACCTTTCTAAAATGGTTTGACAGATAATTGTTAAGATGATTATGGGAAATAGTTTATATGATAAAATATTTTTAAACAATTAAAATTATGAGGTGAATAATGTTATTTAGAGAGAAATTTTATAGGGTTGAGGTATATATAAAATTTTTGTTTAATATAAATGATTATTTGCGAAGAATTATATTATGTTTTTAGAGTTGTATGATGAATGTTATCAGATAACCGTTGAGGTGAAAACCTTTATTCATGTTGAGGTTATTATGGTTATTTGGGATATATAGCTATTTAGTCAACGAATGTACTCTGTTAAACCCTTGTATTTATTATTGAATTTTTAACATTGCTGTTATAATTATTCATATGAATTTTTATTAATTTTGGATATTATCTTACATTGTTATATTTTTTAAAATTTATTAAATTTAGGAGGAAAAATGTGAAATTATTTTTTTATTTTATGATCAGTTAAAAGATAATTTTACTACTTTTGTTGTACAAAATTCATATATGATATCCATTTTAATGATAAATAGATTATTTTCAAAATAACTCAAGATAATCCAATGGATTAAATTATTCTTATAATATTTAAGGGTATAAAGAAATTATAATTTCTTATGTTCATTTTCTATAAGGTAATTTAATTCTTCTACATTATTGATAAAAACATAAAAAAATGTTTTACAATTACCTTAATTTCTGATGATTTAATGTTATTTTCAGCCATTATATTATGATGGGTTGTGGACATTAAATTTACCCTATCCTTGTAATATTTCAAAATATATTTGTAATTAGTTTATAATTATCCCTTCTATTTCAATGTATTAACTTCCCATTAATGTTATTCTATTTGGAATCAAAGAATTTTGTTATTTAGGCTAGCCTTTTTATTTTACACCCCTCTTTTATGAAGATGTCTTATTAGCACTTTTATGATATTGATTTTCCATAATTATATTTTCAAATTTCAAACCCTTAATTTCCAAGAAAAAATTGAAATTGCGATTAAACCAATTATTAATGGTGGGTAAAATCTAAAAACTAGATATTTAAATATAATAACTTTATATTTTGCTGTATATATGACGTGCAACACTGATCCTAAAAAGACATCAAAATACTATTTAAACATTATCGTTAAAAAAGATATTTAAATAGACAGTATAAATAGGAATAAAATTATTTTTTTAATTAATTAGAAATATATTAGATGAAGAAAATATATTGGTTAATAAAGAATAAATATTTTGTAATGTATTTCGATTCATCCAAAATATATTTCTCATCAAAAATGTTATTAGGGATTTCTTTGAAAAAATAATATATTTTTTCTTTGAATTTTTTTGAAATTATATTATAAAAAATGAAATTGTTTTTAAATAACCCTAAAAAATTTAACATTTGGTGAAATTTGTCATTTTTATGGAAAGTGTTATTTTTCAGTGAATAGTCAAAATATATCTTTTCATAAAAAATAATATATTTTCAATAAATTATGTAATTTAAAAGTTTGATATTGATTTCAATTTTACAAAATTTTGATAGTGGTATTAATTTTTGAGAATGAGTATAATTAAATATATTTTAATCACTTTTGTAACATATTTTTTAAAATATATTATTAGTCATAAAAATACATTTTTCAAAAAAATATTTTTATATTCATAATGTTTATCCATTTTAATTAATTAAAATAATCTCTAATAGGGAATTTTATAAATGATAATTAAATACTATTCATATAAATATATGAATTGAAATTCATATAATGATTATTACTTGTCATAGAGATAATTTAAGATCATATTATGATTGAATCATATATTTCATGAAAAAATAAACATTTTATAGGTTCATTTTTAATTAAATTATAAAACTTATTTGAAGAAAATACAGTGTAGGTTAGTTGGTAAGCTTCACGTTTCTACGACATACAAATTGGTGTAGAGTATGGTTTGATTCCCACACATTGCTGATTTCTTCCTTCATAAGAGGGCTAGAAATACGATGAGACATGGAATCAAACATGGTTAAGGGTTGGGGTCGTCCTTACAAAGATGATTCTAGTGATCTGTATCTATAGAACTGAGAGGGGGATACGAACAGAGTGCTCACGGTGGGGATGCATTGGGTGGGGTGATATGGACGATGCGGTAGCCAGCGCTGGGATTGGTAGCTCTAAGAGGCAGGCGATGCACTCAGGGGGAGTGGTGTGTCATCATTGTTTTGTGTATATGTAGAAAAAGAGAGATGATTGGAGTGATCCTGGTGGTTATGTAGTGTGTGGACGGTGATAGAGCAACAAGTGACATAATGACTACTACTCATGGATGATGGAGTGGCATTTCGTAGTATGTTTTTTGACCCACATCATGGTGTACTATTGGGTATTTGGGAATTAAATTAATGGTTTTTATTCCCTTTGGGTCTTCATGACAAATATATAAATAAATGAAGGATTTATAGATTTCATATCCCCTTGGTGGGGGAGGGGATATGGGCCACCTTTTTGGACTTTGTGTTCGGTGCGTGTGTTTGTTGTAATTATACCACCATAACACCTAATATATATAATACATATTTGAATAAATTTTTATAAAATGTAATACATATTTAGTAATTTAATAATTTTTTTAGTTATTATGGTAAACATTACTTTTATTCACAAGGAATTGTATAAATAGTAAAAAAATTTAACCACTCTAAAATGGTAAAATCGGTTTAACTTAGGATAATTACAATTGATAGGGACACCTTTTCATATTAATTATTATTCTTCCAATTGATATCTAGCCATACCATATTATTATCTATATTAAATTTTGTCTAGGGCACATATCCATAAATGTAACCTGTATAATTATTTATGTAGATAAAAAATAAAATTTCAATGTCTTTCCATTAAATATCTCTTATATGTTTACATAGGTTTAAAATAATTGGTAAAAATTATTACATGAAATATTTATTATAAATATATTATTTTAATTATGGAAATTTATTTTTAATATTTAATTTTTATAAAGTTAATCTAAATACCTATATGACGTTGACACAATGCTTGTTTAATCTATCGACACTCATGTTATATAATTTTAAAAACATTAAAATTAATGCATTTGTGATGGTTTATGATTCCAAAATGATTTTATAGTTAAAAATTATAAACCAATGATTGTGAAATGGATTATATTTTAAATTCATTATTATCATAATGTGATTAAATAAAAATTAAATAAATAGTGTCAGAATTTATATTAATGATATTTTATATCAAATAGTATTTTATGAAATACATACATTTATTATTTAACATACAAGAAGAAAATTTGGATGTTAAATATAAAAACAATCCATCCCTTTTCTATTTATTATCAAATTATTTTCCTATATATAAGATTATAAAATTTTCTGTTTGAATGAATTTTTATCATAGTAGAGGATAAAACTGGTTTACAGAGGGTTAAACAATGAGAAAAAGGATTGTCTACTAAATAATAATGCTTAAATCCAATATCTAGACTCATATTAACTGTATACTATACTAAATTAATGTCCCTAAACATTTGAATTTATATCACCTAAATGTTTACTTAATATAATTTAATACAATATAAAATTATAAAAGTTCCCACACCCTCACATATAAAAGAGACCCCCTATCATATCCTCTACACACTCCAAGAACTATTTGATTAAAACAATACCAATATAAATACCAAACAATATTCCATACCAAATCCTTAGTGTTATTTTTCTATAAAAACATCTTAAGAAGGTTGTTGGTGTAAACATAAATGAGATTCCTAAATGAAATGTTCCTTTATTAACCAAGTGTTTTTTATTCATCCACCTCTATAAAATATTATTAAACCATTATAATATAATAAAATTAGTGAGTAAATTATGAATAGATATTTTTGGATAATGGACTACCCTATATCCCTCTCCTCTTCCTTCAAATGGAAAAGAAAAGTGTCATTATTTTGTAAGGGGGACTACCGTCTTGCAAATAAGTTCTATTCGTTTTCACTCACCATTGATAATGATTGGTTTTAATTATTTATTTATTATATATATGTAATACTCATGATATATTTATTATTCTATAAATATAATATATAATAGCTTTTTTATTCTGTTAATTTAAAAATGATATCCCCAATCATGTGTATATGTGGATTACCACCTCCACTATGTGACGTGACATGTTTTTCTTATCTTAATTTTATGAATTATATCTGTAAGAGTATTTAAATAAATAATAATTCTTTATGTTATAATTATCATTATATATTGAGTAAATACTACTCATGTTCATTCCATCATGATCATTGAAAAATTGAAATGATACTCATGCGTACATCTGACTTACAATCTTCATAATGATAACATAGTATATTTTTCATGATCATTTTACAAGGATGATTTAAAAAATAATATTTTTTAATAACAATAATAATTAAATCTTAATAATTAATTTCTTATTGTGGTGTAACTTTTTTGAATACCAAAGTCAAACTACTGAAGTCATTTTTGATATAAGAACTGAATATCATCAAAATGTTCTATATAAATAGAATGTATTAAATAATTAATCATATGATGGAATTATATAAAATAGTTATAATAAAAAACACTAAAATAGATCTTAATGAGGTAAAAAATTAATGTTATTTTATTATTCCTGAACATAAACGATTTACTTGATGAATTTGACCTGCCGTATGTAATTTTCCCCCAATATCCTTTCATTGAGGAATGTTCTAAAGTTATGAAATAAATTATTTTTTATATTATATATATTTATAATGTTATATATTATATACTGAATACATCCTAATTCAGGATAAATTATGTTTTAATTAATATTTTTTCACCCAAGGGGAAATTATTTGAATATTAATATCCAAATAGTGTTTTATAAGTAATTGTTTTTCAATGGGTTATATTACTTATTTATTGAATTTGATATTCACAGATTATGTGTGTACTACATTTTATTTATTTATTTTTTGATCTTTTTAATATTTATTTACACTGGGTATAGATAATATACTATTTTATTAAAACATGCAATAACTATATGATATTTGTAAAATATTTCACATTAATTTCCATAATATGGAAACATATTTGGAATTATGAATATATTTATGTTTATAAGGTGTTTTAAATTCCCATTTTATATCTTATATTATGAATATATTAATATTAATGGTATATAATGTTTAATTTCTTGTTATTTATTTTTTTAAGGGTTAGGATTCCAAAGCTACCAATGTGGTAAGGGTTTATGCTTCGATATATATATTTTTATTTTTTATGAAATAATTTAAATGGATTTTAATTAATTTATCATTATCAAATAAAAACACTTAAATATTATTCTACAAAATCTATTTATGAAATTTTCACATATTATTACCATTTTCAAATATTTGGTATTTAAAAAGATTGAGACAATATTTTAAGAAAATCCAGTATTATTTCTCTTTTTATACAAAAATGATTTCGCTACCACATATATGTTTCCTATAAAATGTTTTAAATAATTTTTATAAAATTCTACAATAAAAACAAATCTTTTATTCATTTTCTGAACAATTTAATTTTTGATATTTTACTGAAAATGTGAAAGTATTAATTATTTAATGTAGTTTGCACTAATATAATTTTACCACCATCATAACCAAAAATTATATTAATGTTTCCTTTTAATTTTATTATAGTTCATTTTAATGAAAATAATTTTCCAAATATTTGGGAAATTTCTAGTTTTTAATAATGATTTTCAAAGTGAATAGGGTATTTCACTCAAGAAATATTTTAATGATCGTTATATGGTATTTATATTCAATAAGGAAAAAACCCCATTATATTACTTATTCTCCATTGGGGATATGTATTACTACCATCCTTTTTATATCATTAAGTGGTGAATATTTTTTGAATTGGGAAAGTATTGACACACCATTTTTTATTCATTTATTTGTCTATAACTATCTAGTGTAAAATTCATATTCTTTTTATAAAAAAACCATAAATTTTCCTTAAACTATGATATTTTTTGTATCGTGGATTTAAAATTTTATAATCTATACACCATTTTTATATATGCTTTTTACTTATAATGTTATTTGATTAACTAGGGAATTGTTGATAATCTAAAAACTTCACTCAATATATATATTATTTGATAAGGAATATTTTTCATGAATTAAATCCTTAAGTTTTTATATGAGAAATTATTTTGAAATGAAGGATTTTGTGGGGTGTAGATTTATATAACTCTTTGATACATTAATATTTATTAGTATAATAAATGTAATCTAACATTAAATTAGTTTTTGGGGTATACCAATCTATCTATTAAAACCTATTGGAAGATGGTTCTATTTGAATAGACATCATGATGTATGAGAACAAGAAAAACCATAATAAGAATTTATTTTAAATATTATTCTGATATTATTATCCATAATAGTATTTCACTGATATTATCCATGGTTTTACTTCATGCTCATGTTATTAGTTAAATACCAATTTTCAGTTATTTTCCCTTCCAAATTAATTATAATTTATCCGTTTATGAAATCTTCCCTATACATAACACTTATAGATCATTTAATACCACACATATTTTTCTTTTCCTCTACATAGATGTTAAGAAGAAATACTTTAATGAGTTTAGTGATGTCACATACTAACTTTTAATATTTTTCTATTTTATGTTTTCAAATGTAATGATAGAATCATGCATGTATCCAGATTTCAAATACAACTAAACAATTTCATATTTTAGGATACCATACATTGCATATTATTTCAATATAATAAATAAAACCTAGGATCCAGGATACATGGTTCTGTTTATTTAAAAAATTATAATTCAAAAACATTCTATGTCATTATTTTAGAAATGAAAACATTTACTATCGGTTATGTAAACTACCATTTCCACAAAGCAACATGTATCAGTTTTCACATAGGATTATTCTTATTTATTTATCAATTTTTAAATCCTATTTAGCATGATAAAAGATACTAAAGAATATCATCATTATTCTATAATAATTATATTTTTCAAAAAAAAAAAACAACATGGATAATCTTAATCATCCTTTAATTTTGACATGGTCATGTTGAGGTCAGTCTAACCACCTAAATGAAAAATGATATAATATAATTTCATAGATGAACATGAAAAAATAATAATTACAATAGAGGATATAAATATTTTATTATTTTTTATATGTTTTTTATTTAATGGTAACGTTATAATTACACTCATTAATTTTAATATAATAGGATTTTAAATATCTATTATACATGTCCTTAACAATTGCTTCTATTGAAACCAAATTAAAGACTTGAATTAGAAGAAATTATAATATTATAAATAATTATAGAAAACCAATTAAAGTATCATTAATTTCCTAGGAATTATGACCTTTTGGATAATAATTAATAATAACAGTTCTATTATTAAAGATTTTCAAAATGATTATTATTACTCACTCATGATATCAAAATTTGATAATATATAACTATAATACTAGTAAAAAATAATTAAAAATGATGATTATAAAATTTTATATATATGAGTAATATGATAAAATACATTAATAAGATTTGTTTGGGGTTTTACATCATATTAGCCACATGCATATGTGAAATAATGACCAAGGTAACAGTTTATGATAACATAATTTTTATTCAATTGCTGAAAAACATTATTATTAAAATCTAGCGTTCCAAGATTAATTTAATCATCCTAATGAATGAATTATATTTCATATTCTATGTAATTTTGGGAATTCTAAAATTCTCTATTATAACCTTAATATCATTTTACTTTTACCTCAAAAATTATATTACTAGATAGAAGTTTCATTTCTCAATTCTCAACACCTATGATATGTTTATCATTATATGACCTGATTTAATTTGTTTAATGTATCTAATAACCCATTTAAAAAGTTTTATAATAATCCTATTATTATTCATTTTATTTAATTTTTTAGATGAAATTGTGTTCTTCAATTTATTTTTATTTTTCTATTTTAAATGTATATGAGTTTTTTATCTATATTTTTAATTTAGTGAGAAATGATTGATATTAAATACCATATTTTATTTTATATCGTGTATTCCCTAACCCATTTATTTTAATTATTTTTAAAATCATTAATTTTAATATTTATTAATTCCATTGAATCCATATCATGTTCCTTTGATTACTAGAAAAGATGGGGGCAAGCCCCTTTATTAAAAAATAAAAAGCACACACACCCCTTTTATGGGAAAAGGGGGAACCTATCACAAAACATGTCCGAAGATCCAATAGACCCAAGAACAAGGCTTAATAGAGTCCAAAGACACATCAAACCCATTACAACTCGGTGCAAGAAAACCTATTAGAATGGCTCGAAAGCCCAAAGGACAAAGCCCATAATAAAGTCAACATCAACCCAAAAAACTCAATCCACAATCAAAGCTCGAAGCATGCCGCCCCCATGACCATCAGGAAACCCCACCGACACCACTGTTTGATACAATGATGCACAATCTTGGGATGCTAGAGGAATCCGGACCATCGACGCATCATCGCTAGGCTGTCCAAACCCCCATCGTCACCCGCACATGGCCCAAGGGCCCGATTGAACAATACCCATTACAAACTGAAGCCCAAAACCACAAATGACTCAACACCCACTATTGCTGGCCAGAGGACAACGCATCTCCAGGACCACCGAACCACGCCACCGCCATCAGAACCTCCGATGAAGACCTCGCTACACTAAACCCGACTAGATCTGCCAGTGCAGATCTGACGAAGCTGAACAAAGCCAACCTGTGCGACCATGCCACCAATGTGGACATGATTATCACAAATATCTTGTATATTGATTGATTAAGGATTTTATAAATTTAAATTAATAACCCATTCTAAATATAGATTTATTTTTATTTTTCAGGACATAGAATGTAACTCAGCTAATTGATCTTGAAAATATTTACTCTTCATGTGATTTTTATTTCAATTTTCTTTTATTTTATTAAAATATGTTGTTCATCATGTCATTAATTTCATATTAATTACATATTATTTTGAATTATTTTTTATTAATTAATTATTGGTATGCCCCTGTATAGATAACCCCTTGATTCTTTGGTACATTCCATGACACAAACTAGGTTAGGATTTTTGGGGAATACATGCCTATAAAACATATTTCCTAACCACTGGTCCTTAATGGTAAGAAACATATGTATAACCTCATGTTGTATTTTTATAGGTTTCTGAATCACCTATCATACGTTACGAATTATATGAATAGAGAACCCGTTATTGATATCAATGTGATGTTTTTTATTGTGATGTTATCCATGTATTTATTTTAAGTTTTTGTGGCCAGTTAAAAGGAATTTTTTTACTCTTATTTATTCCTTTCCCAGTTATCATTCCTTGATATATTCTGACATACATTTTCTCTTACATATAACTTTATCTAGACTTTCTTATGGTTCTAGTATTATAGGTTCATATAAAAAATTATTAATTACTATACGTCTATAAAGAAAACCATGTTCTGAGATATTATATGAGATGTTTAATATTTATTATATATTTTATATTTTCTTATAAATTTAAAAATTGTTTATTTTTTGAGGGATGCATAAGCATTATTAGTTAAAATATTTATCCAACTCTATAAAAATATAAATCAAAATTTTACATTAAATGAATGTGACCTAATATTTTTTGATGATATTTTAATTATTAACTATTTTATTTGGGTCTCTTACGTTCATTTTAGCGTTGATAAGTAATTATCGTATTAATGAGGAATGGATGTATGGGTGTGGGTCTGAGGAATCTTTATATTATTATATTATGAGTAAAAATATCCAATTTGTAAGTATGGGATGAGATAATATTTTCAATTTATTATTATCGATGTACACATATCAGAAGTATATAGAATTCAATTAAGTGATAATATAAGAAGATCAATGACCATAGACTGACCAAACAAGTCGGGCCAGAAGCTAAACTTCTTACCATTTTATTAAAATAAAACATAATGTACACAGGAGATAGAAGGGGTCATACAAAGGTATTTTCCCTCATCTATCAAGAAAAGAGTTTACTGTCATTATAGGACATGTCATTTCAATAAGCAGAATCAAAATCAGTTTCCTACTAATATTAGGTCTCAACCTACATGAAGGTCTTAAGTATATCTCTATTGACTGTACCCAAAAACTTAGATGACCAGGTAGTGTAACAACTGGGCCCCAATGACACCACAACCACCCCTCCTAAACATGGTCATCGGGTCGTGGCCCACAAGGTACCACCAGTTGCCCCGCAGACACGTGGTCCCCACACTAGGGGCCACCCACATACCCGAACTGGTCATTTGACTAATGACAGTACCCATAGGCCAACTCATGTCCTTTTCAGTGTGTTTGGTCCTCACTCACACACACCCTGGGAAACTTCCCAGAAGGTCACCCATCCTGATCACTACTCCAGGCCAAGCACACCTGGCTCGCTTGGTACAACCAGTTGCCCCGTAGACACGTGGTCCCAACCCTAGGGGCCACCCACATGCCCGAACGGGTCATCTGACTAATAACATCTCACATAGGCCAACACATGTCCTTTGCAGCGTGTTTTTTCCTCACTCACACACACCCTGGGAAACTTCCCAGAAAGTCACCCATCCTGATCACTACTCCAGCCAGAGCACGCTTAACTGTGGACTTCTAATCAGATAGGCTCCTGAAAAAGAAGGCGCACCTTGTTGACATCAGTCATATAATTTAGTTATTTAACCCTTTATTATTTGGGGTGTTTCAGGTAAAAAAAGCAAATGTGTATAATAGTAGTGATTCCTTGACCTTCTCTTTCATTAAATAATTTTTTAGAGAATTAAATAAGAATATATATTTCATAGTGATTTATTTTACCACTGGAAAATATTTTTGGTATTAAATTTCAATGATCTAGGAATTTTATAGATTAGTGAATGAAAAAAATAAAATTTTAAAGAATATGATAGATGATATAAATATGGGTTCCACTGAAAAGGATTATGTTATGTTCAACAATTCTACATAATATATTGGTAAAATATATTTGAAATATTCAAAAAATTAAGTATTATATTTATTTATATAAAATCATTATTATTTTATACCTAATTTAAAACCAAAACTGTACTACTCAAGACCCTAATGTTGTAGGTAAACAATACATTTAGAAACTATTACATAATATTCACTCTAAAGTGTCTACATTGATGAATTCACATAATAGATATATTTTATTTTAAATGTAACCAAATTATATTCATTTTATAATTTTGATTTTAAATATTATATCAAGATTATTTTTTTGGGAATTTCTAACATAACTGATTTTTTTGTGAATAGTGAAAAATATAGTTTTCATCATAACTGTAACTTTCATGAAATTAATATTAAATGTTCAAGACCAATAAATTTATAAAATATTTTATTTGATCAAATATGTGTTAAATTATTAAAACTATACATTTATAAACTATTTTTATCAACTTTTTATACTTTATTTAACAATAAATGATCTTCTTTTAAATTTTCTAAAAAAAAGACTAAATATTTTTTTATTGAATATTAATTTCATAAATTTTGAATTATTATTTCATTAAAATATAGATTAAATTATTTTCGTTGTAATAGATTTTATATTTTAAGAATCTATGTTATTGGTGATTTTATCTGACACATCATATTTATGTGTAAAAATAGTCTTCTTTAAAAAAATACATGTTACAAGTGCTAATTTTAATATTGTGTATTATAACTGGGAGAAATTTAAAATGAAAAAAAATTAAATATTTTGAACAAGTAGATAATAATTATATATCAATTGAAAATTTAATTTTCGTTATCAAAATTAAATTACATGTGTAAAAACTGGTTACCCCGGTAAAATAAATGTAAAAATAAAAATTATAAGAGTAATGGAATTGAATTTTACTTAAATAGTATATTAAAATAACTGACTGAGTTATTCATGACATTATCTCATGGCCTATTAAATTATATTCAATTTTTTAAGCGACATGTGATGTGAATCAGTCTCTCTCCTATTATTATGTTAAACTATTTATAAAAATTTCGTTATAAACTCATATAAAAAGGGCCTCTCAAATCCCAATCAATACCACCAAAAAAATATGTTTCCTAGGGAAAACATATACCCTTCATCCACTTATTGTATTAAATTTTTACCGTATTAAGAGTTTTTACAATATATTTACACATTCCCTCTATTTTCAATGGTTCCTCTAATAGAAATATCGAGTCCACGGTGTGAATACTAGTTTTAATTACATTCTATTAATTTTCATATTATTTTTCCAAATTAATATAGATTAATTATATATTATAAAATATTATATTTTACATAAATAATCTTATCATGCTAAGGTATTAACTATTTAACACCTTAACATATTTATGATTAGGAAAATTACACTGACACGTTTTCATGTGTGCAGATTACCACTTCCACAAACACATGGACTATTTTTCCTTAACCACAATAATTATACCACTCTAATACTAAATTTAATATATATTTGAAATATATTAAATATAATATATTATTAACTGATAAAAAATTATAAATTTCTTATGTTCTATGGAAAATAATATCATCAACAATGAGTATGTGTAGACTACCACATCCATGGTTTGATTGATTTTATTTTCTCCTAAAATTCCTTTAATTGATCATCCTGATAATTAATACAATGGATAATTACTATTTTTATGAAACTATTATGGGTTCTTAAAGAAAAATTGGACAACCTATTAAAAATATGATCATTATTCAACCATTGTAAATTTAATCATCCGAAAAGTAATTTTTAGAGAAATAATTATTTCATTATCTACTGAAATTACTTCATATAGGTTATATTATTCTTTTAATTATTTAAAATAATAAAATATTATACTATTAAACACTATATATGATCATTATTATAATTATATAATGATATTATTAATAAATCACTTAATATAGATCCATCACATTTGGTATGTTCTTGTTTTAGTCATTTATTTTACCAACTAGAAAATACTATAAATTAATATCATGAAATGTTATATGAATTTAGTTTTATGTAGTGTATTATATAAATTAATAAATAACTATATTAATGTAGGTATGTCATGGTAAAATTAATATTAAATTCATTAGTTAATATTTTAATGTCTATTTGTATAAATTCTATGAAACATGTTGTTCATCAATTTCATCATTATGTATAATAAAAAAATCACATATTATTAAATTATTAAAATAATAATAATAATTAATAACAAATTATAATTCCTTGTATATTTTTTGAATGAATAAAATTTTATGATGAAGCATTCTATTGTGAAATTATATCAGAACAATAAAGATTACACAAACCACCTATAGATTATAGATAGCAACGAACCGATATAATTGTAAATAGTAATTATAAATAATGTTTAAAAGATAATATAAATATAATTATGCTTTTAAATAGGTGATTAATATTTTCTATTGTAATGGTTTTTATATCACATTCATATAAGTAATATTTAAGTAATGTGTTTGTTTTCTAAAATTTAAATTCATTGAGGTGTTATTATATTATACACATTGTTTTCAATTTTATTGTTTACTATAAATTGTATCAATTTTCTATGAAATAAATCTTCATTAATTCATGTTATTTAATATTAAATATTAAATTATATCCTTTGATGAATTATTAATAAAATATTTTCTAAATCTTGAATTAATAAAAAAATCAAAAAATTTGGAATCTAATGTGTGTTTGTGAGGATTTCATAGAAAATATGTCCCTCTTTGGATAGTGGAAGGTGTATAAGAATGTGCAATAGATTCAAATTAGGGAAGTTACTCAAACAATGTTTATTTGAGTATCAACTCCTTCATTAGATTGTGTATGCTTATTGGGCCTAAAACTGTGCTACAAGATATAAACTCCATAGGTATATTCTTTGGATAATTTAATGTCAAATTAAAAAACATAATAATGTATTTTTAAGAAATAATTTGGTCCCCTATCATTGTAAATAACTATAATAACTTACCCAATTCTATTGATTTCCCACTACTTTAAAAGTACCCTTTCCACCACCATTTCACTAATTCATTGATAGGGGGTATTCTAAAAATATTTATAATACCTTATACATTCTAAGTTACTATCAAGATATCATAATTGAAATCCACATCATCTGACTTATTTATTGGTGAAACATTAAAAATCAGAAAAAAATACATCATTGATATGGGTGTTTATTTATTACTAAGGTATCTTGGTTTTTTTTTAATGTATTATTCAGTCCATCATATGATGAATTAATTTATGTTTATTAGTGATGGGTCTAGACCATTATACATAGCTTCTCAGTGCATCGATAATTATTGTGAGATAAACTAGAAATGTTATTCAAATATGTATTACCTATTTATATATGATTTTATATAAAAAAATCCTTTAAAACATGTTAATTATATCTAACATTATATCATTCCATATTTATGATATTAGAAATTATGAAAATAATATTTTGTTAGTTTAAATTTATTGTAGAATTATTTTGATGATGTATTTATGAAATTATTTTTATTCTTTGATTATTCTATGATAGTTTCCATTTCACACTATTACATAGTGAACATCTGATTTCAGCCTTATTTTTTTCCTTTCCCTAGTAATCATAGAAGGAATCAATAAGTTATATTGAAAAAACTAAATGATATTTAATATTATTCCCCATGTGTTTCTATCATATATTTTATTGTATCATGTTTAATGACAAAAATATACAACTAAATTTTCATCACAGACTACATTGTCATTAGATCCTTTAAGAACAATTATATTTTATAAAAATAGTGTAATATTTCTTTCAAATCAAGGTTTTTGGATACTAAATTCTAATTGATTATATCATAAGAAGTTTAGATGATTTATTGGGGGCAAGATTTAAAAGAACACACATATATATATATATATATAATATTATAAAAATATAATATTTAAAAAAAATCCTTATAAACATTTATAGAAATTTTATATAATAATTTTGTGTCACATTTTAATTTTAATTATTTAATTTTTTTTGAAATGAATAATAATATACCTATTATTAAAAGTATCAAAACCAATCATCAATATGTGGTTAATCCTAATGATCATGTCAATGAGGTCAGAGTTGGTGCTTATCTGAACATAAAAATATTAGCACATTTGACCTATGTAGTGAAAATTTTCCTTTCCCACATAGTTTAACCGTTCAATCCATAATCCGTTATAACTATTTTGGACCACTTCATCATATAAAAACCTCTATAATTTAATGGATCTACTAATCTTTTTGTAGTTGATTAATTTTAGTCATCCCTAAGATATATATTTATCACTTTGGGACATAGTGAAAGGGAAAATGTGTCCATTTTTGTATATCATATAATGGGAAAATGGATCAATAATGGTCATTATTTCAGAATACTAAAGTTGATGTTGATTTAGATGAAATAAAATAGATTATATTTTAGAATATATTCTTTGAAATTTAATTTCCATGTGATAAAGGGTATTAAATAGTAAGTCAATTCCTTAATATACTATATAAGGATAATGAATTTTTTTTTGGGTTTGAGGACTATATTTCATGTCTAAATAAAATTTATTGGGAAATTGTATCTATATAAGAATGAAACATTGAATTTTTTTCTAGGGATAAATCTATTATTTTTAAGAGTGTTAATCTCTTTGAAATTTTCATCATATAAGGATATTTTCTCAATTTTTATTAATACTAAAAATTATATCGTTGAGACATTAGTATTTAAAAAAATATCGAAGATGAAAATATATATTGATAATTTATAATAAAAACAATGCCAAATTAAAATAAATAAAGTGTGAAATTTCCCATATGTAACAACTAATGATTGAATAAGTATGTGACTTACTTAAATAGAATGTGAGTTTGTTTCAATTGTAAAAGAAATTTACAACATTGTTGAGAAATTTAATTCATGAAATAAGTTTATATTGTTAAATTCATAAACTATAAAGTGATGGTATATAATTGGAAAAAATTACCCAAACATCAAGGGAATTTTACTTGGAATAGGGTGAGGGAGTAGGTCTATTCTTATATGATAACTAAAACTATGGTCGACCTCCCAAATTGTGAGATAAGAAGTACATTTATCCAATCCTATAAGATAAAAAATGTTTTATTTTATTCCTTTTCCATTAGCTAATTTATATTAGGATATTTTCTATATAATTGAATCATTCCCAAATAATATATTAAATAAGTTTTCCATTAATAAATATAATGGGATTATTTTTAAAATGATTCATTATTTTATATTCTCTATTGTGATACATATATATTCCACGGTGGAAAACATGACATTTATACATATTGTTGACTTTATCATAATCCTCTATAGGGATTTCCTATCAATGTGTAATGAAATAATTTATTACCATGATAAATAGATTATAATTTGTAAAGGGGGAATATAATTCCTTATTTTTTGTAGATAGACTTTCCCCACAAAGTATTTTCTAAAACCTACTCTTATATATCACATTATTGAAAATATGGGAAAATTGGAAGTAAAAACACAATATATGAATTGGAATGACATCTTAAAGATAGACGATGTAAAAATTTTACAAAAAAATAATAATTTATTTCTAGAGGAATTACCTATTCTTCCATCTAATCCTAATGATGAGTTTTATATTGAACTCATTCCTAATGCACGACCCATATCTCTATCTCAAAATAAAACCTCACTAATTGAGTTTCTATAGTGGATGATTTAACTAAATATGTTATGTGATAAAGAATTTAACACCCTAGTGATTCACCATGGCGATCCTTTATTTTATTAAATAAATAAATGATTTCATTATGAGAATGATTGATGATTATAGGGAGTTTTATAGAATTATTATATAAAATATGATTACTTTACCATTTTTTGGGGACTTATCTAGTAAAAACAATGGATTCTAATATTTTTCAAAGAACAATATATACTTTTTATCCTTATTTAATGTTTAATTATGATGTTATACCAAGGATGACATTTCATACAAGATTTACACTTTATGAGTTTATAGTAATCCCATTCAAAATGAATAAATCAGTTTTTTATATTATCAAGATGAATATAGGATACAAATATTAACATTATAAACTCTTGGGGGTATTTATTGATGATATTTTTAAATACAATAATTTTTTTTGGAGAGCACGAAAATTTTATTCACATAATTATTGTAACCCCAAATGGAAACGAATTATATATTAAATTTTACATGTGTAAATTTTTTCTTGGAGAATATTTAATACAAGGCCATATTATTTCAAGGAGAAGAATAATTTTTGATCATTTAAAAATATCTATTAACCTAGTTTCATAAAATAACTAATATAAATGATATATGTAGTTTGTTGGTTATAGTAAGGTAGTATTGGATGTTTGGTCAAATATTTTGTCAATTGTCTAACATGTTATACATGTGAACACATAGATGCTTCAAAATTACATCGACCATGTAACATGATGAATAGTATTAAGATCTAAATATGAGTTTTTAATACTTTATTATTGAAATTATCACATTTAATATAAGGAATAATAATATATAGCGATTCATTAACTAATAGAATATTGTGTGTCCCTATGGACATTTATTGAGTTGTCTATTATCATTAAATGTAATTGATGATTGATAAAAATAACTATCCAACTAATGACCAGGAGTTGGTAGATGTTATATTTTCCTTGAATATATTTAGGAACTATCTCTATAGATAATTACAAGACATATATATATGGACAACGAGATTTTGAAGTATTTATTATCTGAGAAGGACATCCATATGATCAAATGAATATGGTTGAAACTTCTCAAAGACTATGATATTTTGATACACTGACATCATGGGAAGGTAAATTGTATAACTAATTCAATATTTAAGAAATATTATTTTTTTTATTAATATTATGTGTATGAATAGGGACCATATATTCAGGGATATCGTAAAAATGGATATCATAATTTTATATCCAAGGTTTGTTAACAATAATTTTTCAAGAAAATAAAAAACTTTATTTGTTGTAAATGATAGATAAGACTCATTAGGATTATATAGACATACATTGATGGGTTAAACAAACGAATTATGGAATACTAAGAAAATTATTCTATAATGTTCAAGTATTGATGTTTGGAACACGGTTATGTGGTCCATCCATAAATAATGTGAAGTGGGATCTACTAGATAAAACACATACACAAATTTATCTATACACCTTGGTATCACAAATATGTAGATGGATTTATGATTGATTTTTTTGGAAGGTATATAGTAGGAAATTGAAGATTATGTGCTTATAGGATTAGTATTCTAGTAGTTAAATAATGAAATACATGACCCAAGGGTAACCATGAATCCCCTACCTATACCCTTATGGAAGTGGAAAAATATTATAGTAGACATTATCACTAGAGTTAAAAATACTTCATGGAAGAATGCAATTATATTGTTCATTTTATATATCATTAACAAGAATACACATTTCATATCTTAATGGGAATATCTACCACCTTATATCCTTTTATAACTATATGTTACTTATATCAATAGATTTGATGGGGAACATATATAAATTGTGTCTTATCCTACACCTCAGTGCACATTAAAATTATAGAATAATCATTAAATTTGTAATAAATTTCAAGGTGTATTTAAGAACCACTGATCAACCCGAATCTGATGGGAAATCATAATGAACTATTTATTCATTTTATTACTCACTGATATCATTTTATATTGTCAAACTTGATGTATGATATAAAAATCTTCACTTACTGTTATTTTTATATAATAATAATTTAAATTTTATTATATATATGGTACATTATAAAGAATTTTTTAATATGGAATTCCATTCTCCATATTTTGGTGATTAAGTGGGAGAAAGGAATATATTATTCCTATAACTTGTTGATGAGATAACTATAAAAGTTTGCACAAACCTGAATCATATTAAATCCACATAATGTAGAAAAAATATTTATTCTTTTAATGAAATAAAACACATATTATTTAATTTAAGGTAAAATGTATTGTTAATGGTTTCTCCATGGAAGGGATAGGTTAGATTTGGTAATGAGTGATAGAAAAATCCTATGTAAATTGGGAATTTTTAAATTATAGAGGGAATTTCAGTTGTAGAATAATGATTCGATATTCCACCCATCCATTCAAATGTAAATTAAGACTTCCATGTTTCATTTATATTGAAAAAATGTATACAATTAATATACTCATATCTATGGAAATAGATATGGAATATAATATATCCTATAATAATGATCATGTCTATATTAACGATACTTGAGATAAGGTGTTGAGGAATCATACAACTAAGATGATAAAAGTCCTTTATATAAAGAACAACAGGAGGAATCATGTGAACTAGATGAATCCATGTGGAAGTCATACCACATATTTTAAGGTAGATATCATATATAAATTTTTGTGGACGAAATTATTTAACTATTTTCATTTTAATACATCAGAGCCTACTATTGCAGGTAAACTGTACATCCCAAAACTATTGCATAATGTTCCCTATAAAGATCCTTTATTCATTATTTTATTTAATAGTAAAATATTTATTTTATTTTAAGAATATTAACCTCATGTTTTTATTTTTAATCATTAGATGAATTTTATAAAAAATACAATAGTTGTTGATTTTAAAATGAATGTTGAACAATAAAATTTTTACCAAAAACACTATCTTCTATAAAATTATTATTATATAATCAAAACTTATAAATTTATAAAACATTTTGATTGATTAATTATTTATTTAAGGATTAACACCAAATTATTTGAAATACAATGATAAATTTATAGAAAAAATTATTAAAATTTTATGGACTTAGGAAGTATTTTCCAATAATAGAGATTTTTTTCGTCATTTCTTAATTAAATAATATTTTGAATAAATTCTTTTTTTGGATGAATATGAATGATAATAATGTTTTTATAATTTAATAATTTATAAAATACAATTATTTTCATTAAGAAATTTATCCAAAACATTATTTTAAAGGTTAACAATATAGTTTTTTAAAAAATGTTTTAACATTTTAAGTGAACTAATCATAAAATTATATTTTATGAAACATTGAAATTTTATCAAATTTAATTAATTTAATATTGTTTAATCCATTGGTATTTAATATATAATAAGGAACATTTTTTTTATTCATTACAAGTAAATTATATGGTAATGTTTTTTACCATAGTAAAACCAAAAAATGGTAAAAGTAAAAAAACATAAAGTAAAAGACATAATAACACATTAAAAAATCTATGAAAATGAATCATTGTGGGGTAATAAAAATTATCTATTCCCATACTAAAATAAATTTAATTTTTTGTATTCACATGACATGTGAATTTTTATAACCCCAACCCTAAGAAGATGAAGCTGGTGTCTTCTTTATTACAGTTTCATTGATACAATGAGTCAAATACTTACGGAATGATCACAAGATACATAAAATATAATTTTTTTTATTAGGACAATAAAAAAGTAAATAAATGGAAAAAATTAATGTCCTTGATTTATTCAAGGAATTCTTCTTCATACCCTAGTTAATGGAAACTATATAATGGTGTCCGTAAATGCTCAGTAAGGATTTACATTAATGGAAGGTATAATGAATAAGTAAGAATATTAAATATGGAATGTTAAATAACTAAACACACATTCATTTAAATAAATTTAAAACCATGAAACGATAAGGGATGAAAAATATATCAGGGTAACTAACTAAAAAAATACATTTAATCAATAACTAATATTAAATTACGTCAAAAGATTATATTATAGTGTAAATATCATGTATAATATTAATAACAATATTGAATAAATTATCTTTGAAGGAAATACTTAATTATTATACATCATGTATCTAGAAAATGATACCTCTACGATTAGGATCTATTTTATAAATATTATAAAACTACTAGTTAAAAGGAAATATAATTTTTCAAACTGGTTTGTCGTATGATAAAAATGATGCATAAAGGTGCTCTCATTGATTGGACCCCACCCATATCTTTAATTTCCAAATCAATACTTATATAAAAAATAATTAACTTAATTTTTAAAAATGTTTATTATCATCATGTATCCATATTGAGTTGAGTATACGAATTTATTAATATATCCCTAGTTTATAAAATAACATTTAAAGTAAAAAATACATGTAAAAATTGTATAAGTCTTAGTAAATAATAACATCCATCTTACAAGAATATATATATAGAATAGAAATTGAATGATCATTAAAAATTTATTAAAATATAGTGATCGTCTGAAGACATGTAAACTATCACAAAAGAAAGTGGGATTTCACAATTACTTTTACAACTTGTTAATTGTCAAGTAAAATATCCCTAATTAAATAACAACAATGGAAAATTAAAATTCCATGAATTATGAATGAATCATGATATTACATGTAAAAGGTTATTCTTGTTGGACTCCTCATGTTTTAATCTTTTTTTAATGATCAAAAATCTTATTTAATCATGTATTAATGATCACAAATATTATTCAATATAGATCATTTGAATTTATGTTTAACGTTTTCTCATGCTTTAAGATATTCCATGCAAGATCTCAATTTCTCTATATTCAGTTTACTTACTTTATACTATCATTAATCTACTCTCAAAATACCTTCTTTAACAAATACTTAAGTCTAATCCTTTCTATTATCATCATTATTTAAGTCTGAACACAGTTACTTTGAAAATTCTAATACACCATGAGTCTACCACTGGTTATGTATTTCAGGCACCGTGAAGCCAGACACCGTGAACAAGACACCATGAAGCCAGACACCATGAACAAGACACTGTGAAGCCAGACACCGTGAACCAGACACCGTGAAGCCACACACTGTGAACAAGACACCATGACCCTAAGACACCGTGAAAAAGACACCGTGACCATGAGACACTATGACAATGAGACACAGTGACCATGAGACACCATGACCACGAGACACCGTGACACTCAGACACCATGATCAACCTAGACACCGTGTGAAGGAGACACTGTTTCCATGACTTACTGTGAATCCATTTATTAAACCATTCTATCATCTTTAAATTTAATTTCTAACAGTCATATTTTATGACTTTAATGCACTAACATAATTAATTTTTCATTGTATACAAATCATCAGATAGTACAAGGTATGAGGTACAAAACACATGAAACCTGTTGGATCCAGCACGTGCATTCCAAGTTAAAAGCGATGTGTGATCAAGAATCAGCATGTGCGATACAGAAACAAAAATTAAGGTAGTAAGGACAAGATCGAAGAAGATACTTGGATGAAGTTTAAAAAGAAAGGAACACTACATGCAACTTGACACAGCTGAACGCACAAAGCATATTGGAAGCCTAAATAACATCTTCACTCGACTGAACCTTACAAAGAACACAAGAAGAATCATGAAACATTGTTTTCCAAAAAACATCCATATAAGGGCTCAAAACTTTATCTACTTCAATCCAAAAGAGTACATAATTGCATTGACATCACATAAGAGCATTCTAAACTCATCTCTATTTTCTTGCTCGGTTGTGATCATCCTTTTCTTTACATTACGAGCAGTGTGTGCTTCTATCTGTTTGAACACACACTGAATCCTAAGCTGAACTGAAGAATTTCTAAATCATCACTCAACCATTTCCTAACACTCTTTTATCCCACCATGGATAGTGGTAGATGTCTAAGGACCTGGACATCCTGTGAGCTGTTCTTATTATTGCTTTCTCACGTAGAACTGTAGTAGAGGTCTGAAAACCTGGATATTCTGAGTACTGTTATAAACCCTGATCCAGGTTGTAGATGAAGGTTTTATATGAACTGTTTGAGAGGACTATGTCTCAGCTTGAGACTGAACCTCTTGGTTAAAACTACTATGAATTTTTATTTTAGTTAAAGCTATTTTGAATATTCCACTTCTAAGTACATTAAATATAAATCTATTTTAAAGTTACTCTGATATTTAAACTATCAAGTGTTTTTATTTATTATAAACCAATAGGTTAGTTTCAAAAGCTAATCTAATCTTCATATTTGATTAACTAAGAATAAATCAATCTCTTGAGAACCTAACTGAACCTTTACTGTATTACAAATTCACTACAATTTGGCTAGTTATTCAAAATGGGGGAATTCAATATAAATATTTTAAACAAAAAATTTTAATTGGGACTCAATTCACCCCATCTTGAGTATCCACTCCAACCAACATTTGGTATCAAAGGTTTGATAAAAGTTTTTCAAAACTCTCTATTTGTGAAATGTTTTCAATTGTGATTTTAGTGGTATCTTAAAGATCTAGAAATTTATGTTATTTATAAATTTTTTCTATTTAAAGATATTTTCTAATATATTATTATGGATAATAGACTAGAAGGTGTAGTTAACAACATGTCATCCTTCTTTAATGGTGTGAATTATTCCCAACGAAAAATCCAAATGAAAATTCATTTAGATAGTATGGGATTTGACATTTGCACTACTATAGAGACTCAATATAGGATTCCAGAAACTATTAGAAATACTTGGGATGAACCTACTAAAGCTGATTACAATAATAATTGTAAAGTAATTAATTCCATGTATTTTTATTTAGGAGATAAAGAATTTAATTGATTATATGCTAGTAAGAATGCTTATGAAATATGGGATACTCTGGCTTTTTCCCATGAGGGAACAACCAATGTTAATGAAATGAAACTAAATACATAAACTATTAAGTATGATAATTTTAAAATGAAATATGATGAATCTATTTCTGATATGTATTTCAGGTTTAATGATATATTTAATACAATAAGCTCACTGGGAAAATTTGTTCCTGCAAAGGAGAAAATCCTGAGGATACCAAGATTCCTGCCCGAAAGACGGAGAGGCACATCGGTTTCAATAAGAGAATCATGTGACATTGACATGCTACCTGTCAAGGATTTGATTGGTAAGTTGATGTTGTATGAAGAATAATTGAAAGTAATCAAAGAATATGATGATGAACCAAGAAATAAATTAGTAGCCTTCAAGACCTCTTCTTCAAAAATCAAGGACAAAGAGATAATTCAATATTCAAGTGATGGTTCATGTATTTAAGAGAGTGCATCTAACAATGAGTCTGAAATGGCTCAGATAGCCAGACGATTTATGAAGATTTATAGAAAAAAGATGTTTTTCAGAAAATCCAACTACAAGGGAAAGTATGACAAAAAAGGTCATTAGAAGAAGGATTGGAAAAGGACTAATAAAAGTGATGACATAGTCTGCTACGAATGCAAGAGGAAAGGGCATGTGAAAGCTGGATATCCGAAGTTAATGTACAAGAAGAAATATTAGTACAAGCACAACATGTATAAGAAAGATATGAAAGAAACCTGAAGTGATTTAGAAGAAAATTCAAGTGATTCTAATTCCACTCAGGATGAAAAATCTCAAAAATATAATATGTGTTTCATGATAAACACATCTGAGGTAACATTGGATACTCCTTCTTTAAACTCTTATTATTCTGGAGATAATTCTGATTCTGATTCTGAAACCCTGTCTAGTGAAGAATTATTGGGATACTGTAAAATGCTAGAGGATAACTTCAATGAGCTGAAAGATATGTATAAAGCCTTAAAGAAACATCATGCTTTAACTAGAATTGTCAAATCTAGACTAGAAGTAGAAAAGAAAAAGAATACTCAACTGCTCAAAGAGAATACTGAACTTAAATTTTCTAATGATAAACTCAGGAAAGATTTAGAAAAATTTTCTAATGGAAAGGACATGATTACACAAATGCTATGAAAACAAGTAGCACCAAAATATACTAATGGTTTAGGATATTATCCTGGAAAAAATATTGATTACAAAGAATAGATTTATTCCTAAATCTGGACAGCCTGCTGCTAGTTAGAGTTCTGGAAATTCGTATGTCTCAACTAGATACTCACATACTTATAGAACAAAAAAAGTTTATCTTTCAAAATATTTTAAAACTAATTATTATATGAAACCCATTAGACAAATCTGTGTACCAAAAGTTCTTCTTGCTAACCTCTCTAGACCCAAGAAAATCTTGGTACCAAAATCATTTTCTATATAAAATTTTGTTTTAGGAAACCAACTTAAAAAGATCATGTAGGAAGACATGGTATTTGGATAGGGGATGTTCAAGACACATGACATGAGACTTTTCATGCTTCAAAAGCTTAATCAAGGATGATGGAGGATATGTCACCTTTGGGGATAACTCAGAAGGATAGATCGTCAGATTATACCCGATTGGTAACAATGATTCAATTTTAATATCTAAAGTTTTATTTGTTAATCGACTAAAGTATAATATTTTAAGCATCTATCAATTGTTTAATGATGGTTCCAATGTTAAATTTGGAAATTATTCTTGCAATGTATTTAATTTTTCAAATATTTTGGTATTTATTTCATTGAAATAGGAAAATGTTTATGTTGTGGATTTGAATTCTTTCGCTAAAAAAATATTACCTATTTAAATGCCATTCATAATGAATCTTGGATTTGGCATAGAAGCTTAGGACACTGCCATATACACTCACTTAGAAAACTGACTAGAAAGAACTTAGTTAGAGATCTACCTAAACATTAATTCCAAGCTGACAAAGTTTTTAATCCCTATCAAAAGGGAAAGCAACATAAAGTTTCTTTCAAATAAAATAAAGAAGTTTCTACTTCTCAACCTCTGGAGTTGGTTCACATTGATTTATTTGGACCATATGAAGTTTCTAGCTTAAATGGGAAGCATATGTCTATGTTCTTGTAAATTATTTTTCTAGGTACACTTGGGTATATTTTCTAGCTCACAAAAGTGAAGCATGTTCTTACTTTATTAAATATTCAAAGTCTGTAGAAAACCTTAGAGGACTTAAGATCAAGACCTTGATAAGTGACCATGGTCATGAATTTGAAAATCAAGAGTTTGAATCTTATTGATCACATAATGGCTATAATAAAAATTCTCTACTCCTGGAACATCTTAAGAGAATGTTGTAGTATAATGAAGAAATAGGACTCTTCATTAGAATTCTAGGATAATGCTCAATGAATATGATTTACCAATTTACTTTTGGGATAAATCTGTTAATACAATTTGTTACATTATCAATAGAGTCTTGATTAGACCAATTCTTAAAAAGACCCCTTATGAGCTTTGTAAAAATAAGAAGCCAAATGTTAACTACTTTAGAGTTTTTTGTTGGAATGTCTTTATCCTTAATACTAAAGAGAATCCTGCCAAATTTGCATCCAAAAGTGATGAAAGAATTTTCCTAGGTTACTCAAAATCAAGTAAATCCTATAGAGTATTCAATAAGAGAACCAAATGTGTGGAAGAATCTGTACACATCAAATTTGATGAAACTAATCCACATTAACCTAAGACCCCTATTGAAAATCATGAAGAAGATATGTCCATTCTAGACCCTAATGAAAAAATAGTGAACCTGTTGTTAAGACAACCAGTTCTGGAAATGTTCCAGAATCTGCTTATGTTGAACCCAAACCTTTAAATGAACATGAAATCTCTAGACTTATCTTTTCTAGACTAACTGGGACCCTTGAAAACCATCCTTTAGATGCTGTAGTAAGAGATTTATATATAGGAACACAAAATAGAGCTTCTCTAAGAAATCAGGTTGAACATCAAGCTTTTTATTCACAACTTGAACATAAAAATATCAATAATGCAAACAATGATGAATTTTGGTTGATGTCTATGCAAGATGAATTAAATAAATTTTAAAGAAATAAAGTCTGGGAATTAGTAGAAAGACCTAAGGACACATTGACCATAGGCACTAAATGGGTTTTTGGGAATAAAGTTGATGAAACTGGTAACATAGTTAGAAATGAGGCTAGACTTGTTGCACAAGGATATAGTCATGAAGATGGAATTGACTATGAAGAGACCTTTGCACCAGTAGCCAGACTTGAAGCCATCAGAATCCTACTTGACAATGATGCACATCTGAATTTCAAACTATATCAAATGGATGTCAATAGTACATTCTTAAATGGGTATATAGCTGAGGATGTTTTTGTTGATCAACCCCTGGATTTACAAACCCTCAATTTTCAAATCACATTTTTAAACTATCAAAATCAATATATGGTTTAAATAATGCTCTACAAGCATGGTATGACAGATTAAGTACTTTTCTTATTTCCAAAGGATTTACAAAATGAATAGTTTATCCTACACTTTTTATAAAACGAATTTCTAATGATGTTTTAGTTTTTCATGTTTATATAGATGAAATTATTTTTGGATCTTCAAAAAATTCTTTATGGGTTGATTTTTTTAAACTAATGCAACATGAATTTGAAATGAGTTTAATGGGAGAAATCAAATATTTTCTTGGATTCCATGTTTTTCGAAATGAAAATGGTATTAGTTTAAATCAAAGTAAATATACAAAGGATCTTATAAAACGTTTTGGAATGGGTAGAACTAAAAGTAGTGACACTCCCATTAGCACCACTTTTAATTTGGATCTTGATGAAGATGGAAAATATGTTGATCAAACAACTTATAGAGAAATGATTGGAACTTTACACTGCTTAAATTCTCGTTGTCCTGACATTATGTGTAGTGTGTGAATGTGTGATCGTTTTCAATAAAACCCTAAGGAATCTCATTTAAATGTTGTAAAGAGAATTTTCAAATACGTCAAGCATACACCCAATCTAGGACTGTTTTATCCTAAAGGAAAAACAATTGAGTTAGTTAGTTATTTTGATGCGGACTTCGGTGGCTGTAAGTTAGATAGAAAAAGAACCTCTGGAACATGTCACCTTTTAGTCAATTCACTAGTATCTTGGTGTAGTAAGAAATAAAATTTTGTTGCATTATCTACTGCAGAAGTTGAATACATAGCTGCTGGCAGTTGTTGTGCACAAATTTTGTGGATGGAACACTCATTACTAGATTATGGATATCAATTTAGACATATACCTATAATTTGTGACAACAAAAGTTCTATTAACATCTCAAAGAATCATGTTTCACATTCTAGGACAAGTCATATTGATGTAAGACATCAATTTTTGAGAGATCATTATCAGAAACATTATATCACTTTGGAATTCATTGGTACGAAATATCAACTTGCTGATATATTCACTAAACCATTAAATTCTGAGAGAACAGACTACATCATACATGAACAAGGCATGATAAAGCTCAAATAGAGACCTTACTTGTTACTATTTTAGGTCTTACTATGTGATATCTCACTATATTATACATTACCATTTCATGATTACATTTTCTCAATCATTGTCTTTGAAGTTTACTATCTCACCGTAATGTTTTATGTTTACGGTCTAACCGTTAGCACTTTGTACTTATGGTCTAACGTTTACTGTCTCACCGTAACGTGCATTGAAAATCTCACTCACGGTCTCACCGTGAAACTAACTCACTGTCTCACCGTAACGACTGCTCACTATCTCACCTTAATGACCACTCATGGTCTCACCGTAAAAATGCTTTTTATTTTTTCTAACCCTTATTACGGTAATTATTATTTCACCTATTTTATTTTCTTGCTATTTTATTTTTATGACGTTTGTCATTCTTAAATGAAAAAAAAATTAACAATCACTCGATTCATCACTCAAAGTTTCTTCTACATACATTTTTCAAACCCTTCTTCATCCTTGCAACCTTTCTCTCGCTCGAATCGTCCGTGAATGCCAAGAATGAAATGTCTATCAACATCGATACCTAAGAAGCACAACTCGAAGAAGAAGAATGTTTCACCTAAGATGACACCTGAAGGGCCTTTAAATCCGAATCTGGTAAACCGCAGTGTTGTACCTGGGAAAGAAATTTTCCTGAAGTGGCTTCTGTCTATTAATTCGCTAGTATTGAAAGTGTATGAACAATAAGGTTTGTTGGAATGGTTCTCGAAGGAGGATAGACCAATCTATCCTAGGTTAGTCGCTCAATTTTATCAATACGTACAATTATCATTTGATTCTGGTGAGAGTTATGTTGTAAGAAGCTGGGTCAATGGCCAAAGATTCACATTCTCTTCGAGGTTATGGGCAACATTCCGTAGGATACCTCATGAGGGAATTTGTGATGATTATAAAAGAGGACCTCCACTATCAATTGATTTCATTTATTTAGAAGATGCCTTGAAAATCCTAACAAGAAATGGCACTCAGAGAAGAGCCATCGATGCTGAATTAGATAGAGAAAGAAGGCTTTTGTTCAAGTTTGTACAGAATTTGGAAAGTCCAAGAAAAGGTGATTTTCGGTGTAAAAATATAAATATGTGTTTTTGATTCACCTCATGAAAAATGGACATAAGATCAACCTATGCAAGTATATCATACTCCACATGTGTGAGTTGATCAGTGTCACATCCAAGTCCACTTCTCTGTTCTACTCTCGGCTTATATCAGCCATGATTCTCGAAAAAGGTGTGGTTGGATCTAATGAGGAAGAAATTATGGACTATGAGTACTCTCTATCAAAATATACTATCAAAATAATGATGATAAACTGTAATCCTTGGGAAAGGAATGGGTGGAAGACAACGATAGGACTATGAGAAATTCAACCCTGTGGATTATACCTCAAGGATGAAAGACATTTCTGATCCTGGTTTGGAACCAAATTATCTTGTTGAGTATCCTAAATAAGAGGAATAAAATGATGAAGTTACACCTAAGGAGGTTGTTGTTGTTGAGGAAGATTAAACTACTGTTTCTCATGATATTTTTGAAGAATATGTTCATGCTCTTAAAGAAGCTATTAGTTTGGAAACTCAACCTGAGGATGTAACAGAATAAGTTGCAAAATATTTAGAAAATCATGCCTTGGAAGATCCTACAATAGAAGAGCCTATAGTGGAAGAGTTACCTATTCTACAAGAGGTCAATCTTGAGAAACTTCCTGTGGAACAATCTATTCCTGAAATAATACATTCTGTTGAAGAATAGATGGAGCTAGCTTTTTAACTGGCTAGACAGGAAATGAGTGAAGAACATAGAGCAGAGTCTGTGGATTTAGACCAAGCTCTTAAGCCTCCCAGTCCTGAGAAGGAGGAACCTGTTGAGGGGGAGAAAACCCTAAACCTAGATTCTGTTGAAGCCTCATATCTAACTGAGTGTAATCCTATAGACATTTAGTACAAATTTCCTAGTTTCTATGATGTGAATGAATCTCTGTAGGTTACCGCAACCGGGCATGATATTTCCTCCCTATTTCAGTTAATTTCAATCTCAAACTTTTCACCTGAGAAGGAACCTAAACATATACCAATTCCTACCCCTAAACCCTTATTTGAACAACCATCCTTTGTGAGTAAGGATGATCTGAAAGAATTTGGAGATACTCTCTTATCTAGAGTTGAGAAACTCATGAATACCCAACCACTTCCTATAACAAATTTAAGTGATAGAGATGCCTCACTATTATTGGAGAATATTATTTGGAAAGTACAACCTAAGATGCTCCATGAGATTCAAGTGGTAAGCATTGAAAATAGACTGCTCAGTAATGAAGTTATGTCCTCAAGAAGTATGGTTGAAGACTTGTAGAGAGAGCTATATTTGAGTTCTGAATCTGCTGCTCCTCCTGTAGAATCTACTGCTCCTCAAATCCCACATGTTTATGTGTCTTAGATTCAACCTTATCTTTCATCCTTAGATGAAAATATTTCTGAAAGGAATAATAAAACTGTGAAGTAAATGAAAGAGCGTGTTCCCAACCTCAATAAACTCACAAACGAGTACACAAGATTTATTCAAAACGTGCTGAATCAACTCAAATCCCTGACCACAACTATCAAAGCATCTAGTCAATCCCTTAAACCTTCCTTGGGCAGTGATCTGATTAGATCTATTGTTAAAGAAGAGCTTCAGAATATCGTCAGTGGATTTAATACTTCTTCTTTATTTAAAGCATTCAAAAATAGTGATAGAGTTCTTAACTTAGTACAAATCCACTAAAAAATTTCTAATGATGCTCAGCAAGAGATTTCCAAGAAATTGGAATTATGCTTCAACATAATTTTATCCAAGACCTATATGAAAAACTATTTCAAGTACCTTGTAGAAAATCTGCGGAGTCCTCTTGTGACTCAAGCTTTCAAGAACCAAGTCCAGAAACTCACAGAGTTTACTCGTTTAATGGACACGTTTATAGAGAACACAAAAGATTTTGAGAAAGCCTTGTAGTATGGTGGAGATATCATTACTGATTTTATCAAACACCTCCGACCCTATCTTCATGTTCAGATTACAACTATTGTTGCTCCAGCGGCTGTACCTCTCAGACCAGGGCTGCCTACCTTCACCTCTGCACTAGCCTCAACCACCATGTCTCTCGTCTAGGCACTCAGTCAGATCAGACCTATGATTCTTGATCTGAAACTTCCTATATCTTCTACTACTCGTACCTTGGCTCACTCAGTATTTTAAGGCCTTATTATACCCTCTTTATCAACAATATATCTGTCTTCTTCTACCTCAACCACTGCAATTATGGCTTCCTCTTCTGCTACTTCAAAAGGCAAAGAGAAGGCCAACCCTTTAAGATGAACAGTGTTTACTATTTTTGATAGGGATTCTATTGTTTTTGTATTGATCTTTTATTTTATTATCCATAATTTTCTATTAATGGACTATGACCCTTTTTCCCTCTCTTAGTTCATATTTTTTATAATATAAAAAGGGGGGATAAGTTTCTTTATATTATGTTATCAATTTATCTTTATAGTTGAATCTAATATGCACATTAATAGTATATGATTTGTGATCATAAAAAAGGGGGAGATTATTGGACTCATCATGTTTGAATCTTGTGTTAATGATCACAAATATTATTTAATCATGTATTAATGATCACAAATCTTATTCAACATAGATCATGTGTATTTATTTTTAACGTTTTCTCATGATTTAAGAAGTTCCATGCAAGATCTTAATTACCCTATAATCAGTTTACTTACTTTATAATATCTTTAATCTACACTCAAAATAGCTTCTTTGACAAATACTTAAGTCTAATCCATTCTATTATCATTGTTATTTAAGTCTGAACACAGTTACTTTGAAAAGTCTAAGACACCGTGAGTCTGCCACTAGTTATGTATTTTTGGAACTGTGAAGCCAAACACCATCAACAAGACACCGTGAATCCAGACACCGTGAACAAGACACCATGAAGCCAGACACTGTGAACAAGACACCGTGAAGCCAGACACCATGAACAAGACACCGTTACCCTTAGACACCGTGAACAAGATATCGTGACCATGAGACACCATGACCATGAGACACTGTGACCATGAGACAACATGATCAACCTAGACACCGTGTGAACGAGACACCATTTCCATGACTTACTGTGACACAGTTTCTTAACCTATTATGTCGTCTTTCAAATTCATTTCTAACGGTCATATTTTTTGACTTTATTGCACTGACATAATTAATGTTTCATTGTAGACATATCATCAGACAGTACAAGGTATGAGGTACAGAACACATGCAACCTGTCAGCTCCAACGCGTGCATTCCCAGTTAAAAGTGAAGTGTGATCAAGAATCAGCATACACGATACAGAAAAAAACAGTTAGGTAGTGAGGACAAGATCGAATAAGATACTTGGTGGAAGTTTCAAAAGAATGGAACACAACATTCCACTTGACACGGCTGAACACACAAATAATATTTGAATCCTAACAAACATCTTCACTTGACTGAACTTCACATAGAACACAAGTAGAATCGCGACACTCTGTTTTCCACACAACTTCCCGAGAAGGACTCAAAGGTTCTCCTGATTCAATCCCATGGAGTCCAGAACTACATTTACATCACACAAGAGCAATCTAAACTCATCTCTATTTTTTTCTCAACAGTGATCATCCTTTTCTTTACATTACGAGCAGTGTGTGCTTCTCTCTATTTGAACACACACTGAATCCTAAGCTGAACTAGAAGATTTCTAAATCCTCACTCAACATTTTCCTTACACTCTTGTATCCCACTATGGATAGTGGTAGAGGTTTGAGGGTCTAGATAGCCAGTGAGATATTGTTATTATTGCTTTCACACAAAGAACTGTGTTAGAGGTCTGAGGACCTGGATAGTCTGAGTACTATTGTAAACCCCGATCCAGGGTGTGGATAAAAGTTTTATATACACTGTTTGAGAGGAATATGGCTCATCTTGAGACAAAACCTCTTGGTTAAAACTTCTGTGCATGTTTATTTTAGTTATAACAATTTTGAATGTTCCGTTTCTATGTACTTTTAATATAAATCTATTTTAAAGTTACTCTGATAGTTAAACTAGAAAGTGTTTGTATTTATTATAAACCAGAAGGTTAGTTTAAAAAGATAATCTAATATTTAGATTAGATTAACTGAGAACTAATCAATCTCTTGAGAACCTAACTGAACCTTTTCTGTATTACAAGTTCACTAGAGTTTAGCTTGTTATTTAAATAGGGGGATTTCAATATAAATCTTTGAAACTGAAATTTTTAATTGGAACTCAATTCACCCCCTATTGATTATCCACTCTGACTAGAAATTATATACACTATAGAAATGAAAATATGTTCATAAGACTAAAATATACCTCATTGAAGGGAAATTGAGATTAAGTCCCTTACAAAGATCATATCATTGAAGTGGTGTACTACAATGAGGTTTTACATTCCGTTTTTATGAATAAATTAAATTTCTGTGGTGTCTTATATGGAATAATACCCTAAGTTTCATTATATGATACACCATGTTAAATTTTCACCACACACAACACTAGCTTAGAATGCATTACATGAAACACTGATTTCAAACAAAATAATTATATAAATTTAAAATAGTTTTTAAAATGTGACCGTCATAGAATATCCATTAGAAATAGAAAAATTAATATTAATAACTAATTTTTAATTATTTTATTTAATGTTTTTACATAATGGAAACATACTCATAATAAAACATAATTTTTTTTGTAATTTCTTTATATGTTTAAAAATAATATTTTTATCCAAAGAACTTATTTTTATTTATTTTTATGAAAATAATTAAATAAATATTTTTTTAAAGGTCATGAAATATAATTTGAAAAAATAAATAACATATTTTAATTTAGAATATAAAATTTATCTTATGTTGATATCATTTTATTTCTTAGTACAGTATAATTTTGCGATGAATTTTGAAAAATAATGATGTTTTAATAAAAAACAGCTTATTTGTCTAATTTATTTAAATAGAAAAACAATATATTAAATTGGTATTAAAATATAATTAGTTCAATTATATATATATTAATCTAATTATAGTAATTATAATCACTTTTACACTAAAAGTTTATATAAAAAGATTTTAATATTCTGTACATTTTTCCATTAAAAACAGGCCTCTCTCAACACATATACAAGATCAAGATTAAATTAATTTTTTCCACTTATGAGATTATCTATTGTTAAATTAATTCCATATTTGGAATCAAAATAATAAATAATGTCTGATATTTTCAATTTAATTTTTTACCAATGTTATTTTAGAAATCAATTAAAATATAATTATAGGGATTAAGTTAAAAAAAAGATTATTTAGTGGTTAATCATTGAAAATAAGGTGTAAAAATTGACTATGAAATTATAAAAACAATATTTTATGGACATATTGATAAATTATAATGTCTAATATTCTAATTTGAATAATTTTTAGAACTTGTTCGATATTTGGAAAATGTTGTACGAATTCTCTATTAAAAAAATTTACATTTTTCCGCTCACCAATATTATAAAAGGAAACTATATCTCCCCATCTTGTCAGACCACTAATTCCCTTTGGATAATCCATGAACTAAAAGAGTATCCTTCAAAAGTACCTTCAATCATCCTATAGGCCTTTATTTGGGTATAAATCCATCCAATATTTTCTTTGGTGAAAACCAATAGAAGATACCCAAATAAAGGCAACATTCATAAAAAATTGATTTATTTCTTTCTCAAATCCATTAAATTAATTTTATATCATGTATGTATAATAACCCTAGTATATTCGATATATTTATATTTTTTCATGGAACATCATAATACTTCATACACTTCCAGGAAATAGATTACACAATTATCATTCTTTTTTATGGTGGACTACCACCTCAAGAACCGATGTTGTTAGTTCTTCCATTAACATCTTTAAGGTTTGGTAATAATTATGGATTTAATATTTATTGTTTATATTTATTATATTTATGTTTTTTTAATATTTTTATAGGATATATAACACATCTTTTCATTCTTTTCATTTTTTGGGAATATGATAAAATCATTCGTGTTCACAACCAACTACCCCTTTGTGACACAATGTGATTCATTCACGCAATTCATGTAATGTATTAAGTAAGATTTTAATAAAAATATTTTTATACATGACATTAATTCTTTATTGTAATTATAAAATAAAATTTTATTTTATTTTTTTAGTATGATAAGAAAATAGAAATAGTGTTCGTTCATACACACAACCTACCGACTCTATGATCGGTGCATCTCATTTCCAATTTATATAATTTGTATATTATTATTAATACATATATAATGAATATATATATATTTATATCACGGTTATAATTATGGATATTTTTTTCTTTATTTATATAAGATGACTAGTAAACATAATAAAGCATTCAAATAGAAAAAACAGTGCACTTATTACCTAAAATATAAATTTAATAAGGAATTGTTAACAAAGAAGAAATAAATAGTCCTTATAAAATCCTACATGGTATTATATAAATTAATATGTTTATAAAATATATTTATAAAAAAATTATTTTTATTATACAGTAGGCTTGAATTAGTACAATGGATGTCAAGTCTCAGGGTAAGGGATTACTGTCTAACTTTTATTTTCCATGAGACACAGGAAATATTCACTTTATATTTCTTATATGTGGTTTGTGTATTACCCATGAATGTATGTTATGATAATTATACTATTAATTGTTAGTATTTAAACACCCATTTTAGTATATTTCATTCATTGGGTTATAGTTAAAACATTACTAACATGGTAATGGAATTTTGACTCAATTTTTCTTTTTTGAGACACATGCTATATTATGCAACTATATTATTTTATGTGTCACATATACTGACCCTTTGACTTGTTATATATTTAATATTATTATTTTCATGAAATTTTAAGCTTCATGTAATATTATTCTGTAATTGGTATTATGATTAAATGTTACCAAATAAGTAAGATTTTATTACTTGAATATCAGCATTTATCTGGATTGTTTACCATTATGATTCTATTGCAAAAATATTATAACCCATATCCCATGAACTCCCATGAGATAACTTATACTATAGTATTTCATTATATATTTATCTAATTGTACCATTTTTTATTATTTTTTACTTAACATAATTATGAATTTTTTTTCATTAAAATCTTACATCATTTCACTATTCGGTCAGAAAAATGTTTTCTCCAAAAAACATGTTTTCAAAAAGGGTCCTAAAAAATATTATACTATTATAATTTTATTGAAAAAAAATCAAATTTTACCCATGATTTACCTTTTTAAAAAAGTGCTTTAAAATTAATATTAATATTCTTTTCTTGTAAATACACTTTTGACATCTACAAGCAATAAGAATAGTATATTAATTTGAACATGTATTTTAGGGACATAATTTTCCACCACCAAGAAAAATCACGACTTCGTAGATTCCTATATAAATTTTAAAATATTTTATTGAAAAAATGTATTTAAAAAAATATATTATAAAAATATTTTTCCAATGAAAAATACATATTTTTCAAATTATATATTTTAAAAAGATATTTCAAAATTATATTCCATCTAAGATGAAATATTTTGGGGTTACCTAATATTTATTGGAGTTTTGATCCTATAATTCCATTAATATTATTTCTCTTAATGGTCTATGTTTTTTTATTTTTTTTAAGAAACCCATTTCACATCCACAGGTTATTTTACGACAAAACCCTAATCAAACCAATTAATTTTCTTGGGTAACAATATTATTATGAGAATAATAACTTTTCCATAGTCATTTGATATGGTAAATGGTTTATTATACACAATTAATTTCATGCGTTATTATATTATTAATGTTTATGATATTATGGAACACATATGTATGAATTCATTATGTGCTAGGTGGGACATATATCTCCACCCAATACATTAGGTAATTATTTTTATCTCATTAGATTGAAACATGTTGAATATGGAGTGTACTCGATTCAGGTATTCATGGTTGGAATCAGATGTGAACAATATTATGTATTATAGGGATGGAACAGGAAGTGAACTCAGTTAACTAATACAGGGATGAAACATGGTGTGATCCCAGACCAGTAATGGACATTGTCCACAATGATGGACATAGGAGTGAACATTGACTATATAGAAATTATGTTCTTTTTTTATGTGAATGCTTCATGTTCATGTCTTATACAAATTTTATTCTCTCAGGGATCATGTTATTTTATTCTCATATGAATCACATCTTATGCAGTTCTAATATTTATGCCTTGAACCATGACTAGGATATTCAATTTCTTGGGTATGGTTCTCAAATGTTTATCACATGTCCTCATTACATTATATTAATGTTATTATTATATTATCAACATTTTTTATCCTTACTAATAAGATAACCTCTCCATTCATTATGTTTCCATTACCCATGTTATGAAATTTTTTATTACGTATGATGTGTCTATGAAGAATGCGAGTAATGGCAAAAAATTTATGGGAGATAATGTACCTCACCCATGGACCAGTGTTTATGTATCAATTTGTACAAAGGGAATACACTAATATGGTGTATAAGAAAATGGATTTATAGTGAAACAAATATTATGAAAAATGATGTAATTTATATTTATGAGAAGTCTGGGTTGTTGTAGTTTTTATTAGTAATAAGAGTTAGTTAAAATTTGGAAACTAGGATGAGAAAACATTAGTGAGATCCAAAAGGACATGTCTATGGATAATCAAATGAATGATTCAATGTATATGAATATGTTTCGGAAATTAGGTAAAAGATAGACAAATTGGTTTCCTAGAAATAAATCCCTACCTCGATACTATATGTGGATATTAAACTTTCTCATATTTAACTTTGGGTAAGATACCAAAAAACACTATATTGTGTTAGACACGATTGAGATATAGTGCACGAGAATGGGACTTGCTAACTGACTTGTTTCACAGTCCTAGTGGATGTTATTTAGAAACTCACAAACTCTTTAAAAACTATCATGAATGATTTAGATATAATATGGCTACGAATAAGCTTCGATAAACCTATGGATTCATATATTAATGAAGGTTTCATTATTTAGATATATTATTTGTGATTTATATGATTATGTGGTTCCCCACTATCATTATTGTTTCCCACTCCCTAATTTTTGGTTTTTTTCAATGGATAAAACCAAATAGAACCATGTTAATGCTTAGTGGAATGGAAAATTTAGTGATTTTATTTTTGAGAAATAAATTATTGTTAAAGACTAAAAGTTAAAATCTCTTGGCTATTCAATCACAAGTTTCCAAAGACATGAATCATGATAAACATCCAACTAGATAAAGGGTGGAACAATATTCAGTTGATTACATCATGAATAAATGTCCTACATCTTTCAAAGGTTCTTCTAATCCACTAGTTGATGAAAAATGGATCAATATCAGTAAAATGATATTGTATATTCTCCAACAATTAGAACACGGAAATGTTTTTTTCTATCTATAGTTGGGAAGGTTAAATAGATCAATGGTGGATACCAATCCAAATTATAAGGAAACACATATAGACTCACACCCTTGGTTAAGAAGAATTTATGAACTAATTATTTAATAACAAGTTTCCTATTAATCCTCATATGAATATATATAATGAGTTCATTGAAATAAATAAAATGGATGATAAATAATTTGGTAATTAGGAGGATTATTTTTCAATACATTTTAAGTATGGTTTGGTATTATCATCTATCATGGATGTAAAGATAGAAGATTCTTTAGCGACTAAAAATATGGTCCTCAAAGGGTTTAGCCATATGATACATTACCAAATATAAAGAGATTTTATGATATAATAACAAGGTGGAAATAGAGGTTGTAAATATATTTCAATAACATTGTGTTGAAATGAAAAGGAATATAATGTTCAAAGGAAAAACTAAGATAAATGTAGAGAAGAATATTAGCATTCTATTGTGTGCTATGTGTGGGAATAAGCACAAACGAAATTTACATTGGGGAATACTAATTGATTTATGTGTGGGATGTATGTATATTGAACTTTGTAATGTTGTAATGGTTGAAAATATTAATATAATGATGCAAAGAGAGTGAAAAATTCACTAAATTAACTAACCAAACATTAGTGCTTCATGTTTTAGGATAATGGGAAATATACTAACCAGTTATTAAAAACAATGGTTAATGATGATGATCAAAATAAAAACCTATCATGCTGAGGGGAAAAGGAAAATTTCATGTGATAACCATTTCTTATGAGGCTAAAAATAATGATATGGTCCACAATACAGTGACCATCTGGTCCAAAAATGTTCATATTTCATTTTACTAAGGATCTGTCCCTTCATTTATATCTAAATAATTTTATAATGATTTTATGATATCAAAAAAATTATTTAATGTTGAATTTTAAATAAAAACCACTAATGGTACAATCCCAACATCATTGGATTTATTAAAATAAGGATCAAATCAATTTCAAATTAAGGAATGTCACATTGTAAATTCCACATGATTCTATAATCTACAATTAGTATGTTTATAAAAAAGAACATTCTATGGAAAACACATTCCTTGTATGGATCATGTTTTCGGTTCTGAAAGGGTGTTTGTCCCAGATGGTTTGGGAGAAACACAAAATCAATGATATTCCATGATTGAAAGAGTTTTTTAATATCTTTATATAATAAATACATAACCTTCCAACAAAATTTTACATTTAGTTATCAAAATAAATCATAGCTTATGCCTCACCAAATTTTAATGACTCCATATAGAATGGCCCCGATTGAGTTGTAGGAATTGAAAGGGAAACCGTTGGATAATCAGGAAAAGTGAATCATTTAGTCAAGTATGTCAACATGGTTACTACATGATATGGTTGTTAAGACGAAATATGGATAAATTTGGCATTATATTGATTATCAAGAATTGAATATTATCAAAATTCAAAACAAGTGTCCTCTTTCTCATAGTGATGACTTATATAATCAACTTTAAAGAGCTGAATACTTTTCCATGATTGAAATTCATTTTTCATACAATCAGTACAACATTATGAAGGAGGATATACTAATGAAGACACTCTATCCAAGGTATATACAATATGAATATTTCGTGTTTCAATTTGGAATTACTTATTTCACCACTATCTTCATGGATTTGATTACTACATTCTTTAGAGGAAATCTTTATCTATTTTTGGTAGTATTTATATATGATATTATTATCTATAAAAATATAAATGAAGTATATTAAGATCACTTGAGAATTTTATTAGTGGCCCTATGGAATGAGAAATTTTATGAAAAACATACTAAGGGGGAATTTTTTGCATAAAATTTCATTTTTGGTTCACATAATCTCAATAGAGGGTATATTTATATATTGATCCATCAAAGTTGAAAGTAGTTGAATTTTACCATAGAACAACCCTGGTGAATGAAATCCATATTTTTCAAGGTTTAAATAGATATTATTAATGATTTTTTTTGGATAATTCCACATTACCTTCTAATCTTATGACCAGGTTAACACCAAAGGAAGAGAAGTTTCTCTAAAAAGCTGAATGTGGTGAAAATTTCAAGGAACTGATGAGAAGGTTATTCGGTGCACCATTTCTTACACTACCCTAGAGGATAGAAGGGATTAAAATATATATTGATGCATATAATAAGGGGTTGCAATGTCTTATTTTGAGAAATTTCATTTTTATATCATATGCCTTAGGAAAATTTAATATTAATGAAAAAAATTAAACAACTCATTATTTTGCATTAGCTATGTTAATTATTTTATTAAACTTATGGAGGCATTTTCATTATGTTGAAATGTATGATATATATAAAATCATAAATGTTTTAATTATATATTCACAAAGAAGGAGTTGAACATGGAAAAATGAATAATGTTTGAGCTAATAAAGGATTATGTCTTCTCAATATATTACCGCCCTAGGAAAGAGAATAAGTGATTCGATGCATTTAGTAAAAATAATAATGGTAGTTTATCCATAATGAGGATCTGATAAGATACAATATTTTTTTTATTTTCAAAGGACTGATATGAAAATTTTTATGTATGGGAAAATTATTATCTTGATCAAATTAATGTTCAACAATCTATACATGTGATAATTAAAGAGGTGGAGAAGAAATATGTAGGCCTAAAAATGAAGGTTGGAAATATTAATCAGTTTAACCTTGGTCATGATGTAATGATAAAGATTATGAACAATTTTTGTGTTCCACACATACCATATTTGAAGAAATATCTCTATATGAAATTTTATAGTTCTTCATTCACTATTAATCCTATATTTATGATGATATATTGATATTTGAAAAAATACTTCTGGTTGGATGGAATAAATAGAGATATTGAATAATTTGTACCTCTATAGTTTATATTTTTGAAAGATGACTATAAAAGGAAAAAGTATATGTGGATTTTTATTCTGTTAACCAAAATGGAATTTAAATTATTGAAAATCACCTTTAATTTTGTAACTGGACTCCCTAGAACATCTAAAGTGAATAATTATATGTCAGGATTTGTTAACCACCTTAAAAAGTTACAAGACTTCATCACTATAATAATATATTCATCATCAGATCATTTGTAATGGATATCTATTATAGTTATTGTCAAGTTTAATGGATTTCCACAGTATAATATATATTATTATGATCTAATTTTTACATAAAAGTTATATAAAATAATTATGTAAGACTTGGGAATAAAATTGAGTCTCAACACTTCATATCATCAACAAATAGATGGTTAGTCTGAAAGAAAACATAAATCCCTTGAAGTTATAATGAGGTACTTTTATGTGGATTTAAATTGTTTTTGGGAGGGAAACCTTGGTCTAATTGTGTTCTCACACAACAATATCTTCACTCAATCACTCATATGTCTCCTTATATATCCATATATGGAAAAAAATGAAGAGGTATGGCATATATAAATGATGTTTTAGAAGGAATTTTTTTTGACCTGAGCTATATGAGGAAATTGAAATTAAGGTTACATCCATTTATAAACACATCATGGTGTCTTATTGTTATCACAAATGTTATGATTATACATTTTAGTGTGATGTAGAAGACGATGTTTTAGAGATTTTTTTTTCTATAAAACACCCCTTAAAATAATGTTATGAGGTTCTGAAAGAAAGACATGTTTATCCCTATGTATATTGGACCTTTCATTGGACATCTAAAAAATCTCTCTCATGTTCATGATATTTTCCATTTTCTCTCCTGAGGAAGTATATAACTGACCATTCACAAGAAATGAACTCAAATATCATAACAACAGATCTAGATAATTCTTTTGAGGAACAACCATTGTAAATTCTATATCATATAGATAATGTTCTATGAAATGAGAACACTAACCCAGTTAATGGTTTGTGGTGAAAACCAAAGTTTCCTTAAGGTATATAGTAAAGGATATGATGAGGCAAAAATATCATCAATTTTGTATATGAGAGTGACAAATTTCAATGGAGAAATTCATTTTCATGCGGATTCATTGTAACACCATGAATTTTTATGAACCTACTTTTTAGTAAATTAAAATTATATATTGTATTGAATTTCATGATACACAAAGTTATGATTTATTTACACTCTACCCAAATTTGAACTTATGCCCTTAGAAGCATCAGTTTATCTTGTACTACACATGAAATTGAGTTTTAACAAAAGAATGATATTTTATTAATATAATTATTTAAATGTGACCATTATAAACTAGGTGGTAGACATAGAAAAATGAATAAAAACAAATAGTTTTTAAATATTAATTTTTTTTTTGAAAAAATGTAATAGATTTATAATAAAACATATTGTTTTTGGAAAAGTATTTATATGTTCGAAAAAACTATTTCTCTAAAAAACATCAATTTATGAATTTTTTATATAGTAATAAAATAATATTTTTGAAAATATTTAGAAACACACACACACCGAGATATATATATATACATATATATGCTATTTTGAATTTTTAATGTCAAAATATGATCAGGGTTAATTTTGGGGTTTTCTCTAAAGAATTTCATTATTTTATGAATAGTGAAAACATTGAATTTTAATTAAAAATTATTAATTTTTTTATAAATTATTTATATATTTTAATTATATTTTAAATTGATTATAATTTATAATTACTTATATTATAAATATAATAATTCAATTTAGGTTATTGGATTGAATTTTACATTAAAATTGGTTATAAAAACATTGTAATCTTTTGAAGATTCTCACTTTTAAAAAACAAATTCCGACATGTTCACTGAAATAATTTTGAATTTATTATTTAAATTATGTAATAAAAATTTGGAATGATTAATTAAATATTTGGATAGTGGTAAAACATAGAAAATATTGAGTATAAACAACCCTAAAATTATCTAAATTCTATATTATGGGAATAATACTACTGTATCATGTCTAGGATTCTAAATTTAGATATTTTGGAAAACTTCTCCATATGAAAAATGTCAGAGGAATTATTACTTTCAAAAAATAAATGTTTTCATATCACCTATCTTATAAATGGTCACCACATCTCCCCTATCTTCACACCTCCAAATCCATTTTTCTCATAAAATAAATATCCAAAATACAATAAAAATTCCCAAAATTTATCCTTGATGATTTATTTTGGGAATAAATCCAACCAATTATTTCCATGGTTCAACCCAAAAAGAGAAACCAAAAGAGGAGGTACGTTCATCAACAAATGTTTTTGTGTTATTTATTTCTCAAACTAATTAAATTATATTTATATAATGATTATATAATAACCACATTATATTAAATATTCTTAGATGTTTTTATTTCAAGGTTATGACATATATATTAACATACATATATCATGGGCTGCACAATCATCGTTTATTTATACAGTAGAGTACCGCATCGTGAATCGATGTCGGTGTTCATCCACTTCCACCATTCGAGGTTGGGAATAATAATTGATTTATATTATATATATTGTATTTAATATTTTTTTTATGATTTTATGATTTTTTAATTTTTATAGCAAAAATACATTAAATCTTACCATTTTGTTGACACACGATAACGTTGTTTTTGTGTTCTAAAGACTACTTTCTCACGAATTGATGTGATTTTTTCGTGCTCTACATGGTATGCATTAAGGATGGGTTTTATAAAAATATGTCATATATATGAAATATAAATTTATTATATAACTATAATGTATAATATAATTTTATTTCTTTTAATAGGATAAGAAAATTAAAACATCCTTCATACGTACGTATGGCCTACCATCTTTATTAATGGTGTATCACATTTATTCTTTATATAATTTATAGAATATGAATAATTGCATATATAATGAATATATAGGATATTTATATCAATGTTATAATTATTTATATTATGAAATTAAGATTAATGTAAGAGGAATAGAATATAAAAAATAAAAACATATATTAAATAGAAAGTGGTTTTAACCCAAACCATAAATTTGAAATTGAATTGTTAATAAACAGTAAATAAATATTCATAAGAAAATCATATTTGGTATTATATTGATTAATATGGTTCTATACTAGATTTAACATAAACATATATTTAATATAATGGAGGAATTAATTTTTACAATTAAATCCAAGAATTAATGTAGTGGATTTACATCTAAATTTTTTATCAGGGAGACACAATCTATGTTCACTGCCTATCTTTATATATGGTGTTATAATACCAATTATTGTATATTATTATTCTAAAAAAGAATAGTTGGTATTTTCATATACATTTTTGTATCTCTCTCTCATGTAGTTCAGTATTAAAATGCTACCAATAGTGCATGTGATTTTTCCTCCATTTTCCTTCTTTGAGACACATGTCATAATTTTCACCTATATTCTATTAAAATGTTTATATACTCCACTTTAACATTTTATATCATGAATATAATTATTTTCATGATATTTTAAACATCATTTAATGTTATTATCTTCAGGGGAATACAATTAAATGTTACCAAAATGGTAAGAGTTTACTTCTACACTCGCATCATTTATGAGGATTCTTTATGATTATTCTTCCATTGATGATTTTAGATCATCCATATCTAATGAAACATCATTAATTTTATTTTATTATTGATACTAACTATATAATAATATAATTGTATTATTTTTATACTCTTTTTATTCTAATATAATTATGTATTTTATTAACCAAAATCCAATATTATTATTCCCTTTAGTTTGTAATTTTATTCTTAAAAAACCCAAGTTTTCCAAAATTGTTTTAAAAAACACTATTCAATTATCATTTAATTTATAAAATAATGTTTTACCCAAATTATTACTTATTATAAAATGTTTTTAAATGGAATCCTATTTTCATTTTTATATCAAGGTTCTTTTGAATTCTACCAATAATATGAAAGGAATTATTATTTTAACATGTATGACATGGACAAAATTTTCATCCACCATGAATGATCAGGACATAAAATAGTCATATTTATGTTTTAAAATATATTATCAATGAAAAGTATTTTTAATATGAATTATGTTTTAAAAATATAATTTTAAATAATGAAGTATATTTTCGTCAATAATTTTTTAAATTGATCCTTCAAAACTATTTTATATCTACGAAAACATTCATTTGAGTTACCTATTGATTTCTGGGGATATGATCCAAGTGTACAATTCACATTGTTTATATGAATGATTTATGTTATAATGAAATGTTTTTTATGAAATTTTTTCTATTTTGTTGGTTGAACTGTGATAAAAAGCATATGGAATCCGTTTCTTTTCATGGGTTATTCATTGATTTTGAAACATGTATCTTTTCCATAGTTTTTGATATGATAAAATTTTTATGATATATATTTCATTTCATGGGTTATGATCTGTTGAACATTTATGATTTGGTTGGAAAATTGTGTATGATTTCATAATGTGATGGGTGGGACCAATGTCTCCTTCCAATGCATTGGGGGAAAATTTATATATAATGAGATAGATGCGAACATAATGGGATGTGATCTCAATTTAGTAAAACAAAGTTTGAATAATAAGAAAAATAAATTTAGTAATACATGTATCAATTATGATGTAAAGTTAGTTCAATAATATAGGGACAGAAGGGGGTGTGACACCGATTTTTAATGGAATTTCTCCTCTATGATGGTCTTCGATGTGAGATATGACTAATTTGAAAATTATTTTATTTGATTATTTCTATGCCAAAAAATCATATATTATGCCAATGTTATTCTCTCATTGGTCATTTTCTTCAATTCCCTTATGATTATGATCTTATAAAATTCTTATAATTATACCACGATTCATGATTCTGATCATTGATAAGTAGGGTATGATTTTCAAATGTTATGAATATGTTCTCATACCCTCATGTTCATGTTATGCATATATATCTACATTGTGTAACCTTATATAGAATTTGAAGTCACCCTTTCTTATGTTTCATTTCCTAAGGTTACACAGATATTTATTTGGTTTGATTTATCTAGAAGAAATATAGTTATGAGGTACATAGTGGGAGATGATGTATCTCACTTATGGTCTTGTGATTATGTATCAATGTTTCCATATTCCAGAAATCAATTCAATAATTTGGGTTTTGTTTTTGTAATGTAATAAATATTCAGCAAAATGATGTAATGTTTATATATGAGAGGCATAGTTTCTATAAGTGGTGATTTATAAAAGAATTTATTATGTGAATAAAATTAATATCCACATATAAAAATTATATAAAACAAAATATAATAAAAGTTCATTACACACTTAATAATAGTATGTTATAATCAATTAAGTGGATGTTTATCCCAATGAATGGAAATTGAGTTAAGATATCTCGTACCTCCCACTTCCTTTTTGATGTATATTTTTTAACCTCCATTATATTGGTTTTAAACGTGTTATTAACATAATATATCAAAATATTAATATTTATAATATCATATATGATAATTTTATAACATCTTATTACACATTTGATAATAAGCTTTCATTATTTTGATTGTTTTGTGTGTTAATTGCATTATTTTCTCATTCATGATTTTTTAGGATTGTTCTTTTTATTCTTTATATTATATAGTTTCATCATATCCAAAATAATAATCATGACATAATTATAATAAATAAACCTTAATTTTACATTTAAGACAAATAATGAAAATTGTGTTTGATAAATGACATACATTACATTAAAAAAGATGGTTGATTGTACATATGTATGAGTAACATTATAATTTACGAATTATAATTAAGGAATAAATGTAATTAAAACCATACATTTACTGATATATCATAAAATCATACATATGTATTATTTAATTAAATATATTTTTTATATCATCTTGGCAGTGTCATGATGAAAAGGGAGTCACATCATTTCGTGAAGGCGGTAGTCCACACATATATGAATGATGTTATCATCATTCATATATTAAAAATGTAAGAATATATATATATATATATTATAACGATAAATATTTAATAAAAACCATTATTATTTAATTTATTCCACATATAATCATTAATTTTATCCTTATCACCCTCCATGTAATGCATTAGTGAATGAAGAACCACTTCACTTCATAAGGTGGTAGTCTACCAAGAACACGAGCGATACCATTGTATATCCTACAAAATGGAATGTTAAAAGGAATTATACATGATATAATTACTATATAGGTATAATTATATTATAAATATCTGATATGTACTTTATATATTTCATCATACCCATCTGTGAGTGTTTAAAATGGGAAGCCAAATGAAATCAGTTCATGAGGTGGTATTTTCCTTACACAAGTATGATGATGTCATAACCCATTCGATTGAATTGGGGTGGTTTTAGTATATTACATTAAATTGAAAAAAATTACTATATGTAATGAACTTAAGTTATTATATCATCATCATTTAATAATTATTAGAAGGGGAGGATAAATAAAATAAAAATTCTTTTTTGAATAGTATTTCATCTTATTTAGGTGTCAACCTTTGAGTTGAACTAATTATATCATAGGTTGGATTAATGAAAATATAAGGATTCTAGGATGATATTATGTAATTTTTTTAATTGATTTGGGTTGTTCGTGGAAAAAATAAATTTATGTGATTGTGTGATGAAGAGCATTGAGGGGTGGCCTTTTATATGTGAGGTGAGTGGTACAATTGAAATTTTGGGAAAGGAAGATGTGTGATAACATTTCTCAAATTAAAAAAGAGTAATAAATTGATTATTATATATTATTATACATGATAGGGTCAAATATTTCCATCCAATCTATTTTTAACAATAATTTAGGTCAACTTAACCTATATCTTTTTTGATTAACCCTTGGTAAATGTATTTTAACCTTGACCAAGGTAATTAATTTTGACTATTTTCACTATTTATTTAGGTCAACTATCTATCTGTACATATTAGAAAAAATAAATAATTGTTTTTAAAAATATTCAATACAATTTTAAAAATTCCTTTCACATATATATAGAATTTTAATTTAAAAATAATCCCTCAAATGTGATGAGAAACCGAGTTTTCAAGATAAAAAGGAACAGATGTTTATAATTTTTTTATATAAAAAATCGATATGAAAATGGGTGCAATGAAATAAATATTATTAATATATATAATTGAAACATTTTAACATTAAAACTAATATAATATAAAATTTAACTTTTTGATTAATTTGAACAAAATTGAATTTTTCAATTAAAATTTAGTGTTATTTATTATTCATCAAAAAAATGAAACATTTTTAAAAATAAATACTTAAAACTAAGTTAAATTTTATATTTAAATTTCAAAAATTAATTTTTTTTTGTCAAAATAATTTTAAATTTTTTAAAAAATTATTTTAAAATTAAGTGTGCAAAGCATTGCTAAATTACCTTTTAGAAAATTATAATTTTTTTCAGAAAATATTGCATTTTATTTCTAAAAATTTATTCTTATTTTATTTATAATCAATAAAAGAACATTATTTTCATTTTATAGTTTTGAATTTCAATACCCACCAATTTAATTAAAAAATTATAACAACATCATATGTTATGGTTCATTTAGAATTGGTATTCCATATTCTCTAAGAAATCAAAGAGATTAAATTTATATATATATATATATATTTAATGGGTTATTAATGATCGGTGTTTCATGTTACATATGTTATAAAATTTAATGTTCATATTTTTTAACCTCATGGTCTTATTGTCTTGCATAAAAAATAAATTTCACCCTCACAATATAAACATGATATTGTTAATCATGGGACTGATATTTGAAAATACAATTATTGAAAAACACACTTCCTAAAAAGGAAAATAAACATCATCTTAATATTAATGAAAGGTAAGTACAAATGTCACCTCAAATGATCAAATAAATGGGTTTCTATTTCTCAAAACATTAGTGGAATGTGAATATATAGATAGGGAATAAAAACATAAATAATTATAGAGACGGATATTGGTTTTTTGTCACAAGAAAAAATTTAATGAATGAAATAATAAGGTCATAAAAACATAAATTTACGAGGATATAAAAGATAATATGATTCACTAGATATTAAGTTAATAAGATAACATTTATGTTTAAATTTTCTTTTCCTAAAGTGGGGGAATTATTTTTCCCGCTATCAATATATGGAAATATACATACATGATAGTTTTTATTTAACAAGCGCACTTTCATCATATAGTTGTCCTTAGACCAATATCTTATTCCTTGCTTAATCTAAGAAATAAATATTGAAAAATTATTTTTCATTACAAAGTTTATAAAATTAAATTTTAACAGATCTTATGATTCAAAAAATATAGATAACTCATTCCTTGATCTCTAGTTATTATTATAACATGATAGTTAGTGTGGGTTATCCAATATGAAAAAATCATTATATGATTATGTAATAAAATAGTATCTAAAACAACGACCTATGTTCAATATAACCCCATTAATAAATGTTTAACTATATAACCCTTCTAAGTGATTAATATCCCAAACATTAGAAACTATGTAATTAAATTTCCAAAATGAGCATATAATTAATCAATTCAAGGGTAGTTAGTACTATCTAATTTACAGTATCCATATAACTCATCTTATTATACCAAAATCATTTTATCACCATTAGGATCATATTATATGATATATTTACCTCAATATTGTTTTTTAGATGCAGTTGAAAATTCTATTGAATCATTTTTCTTTGTCATCTTTATCATTCACATACACTTCAAAATACATAATGAAGAATTACATTAGTAAAATCCATAGCATTGATAATTTAATTAATAATATAGTTATATAGTATATTTCTTTTTCTAAACATACATTCATATTAATCATTCCACTTTTATTGTAGTCACAATATAATCTTGACATTGTCCCCTTGGCATTTTTAGTTGTTTTTTCTATTGAGGATTGGGAAATTCATCCGCTTAGTTTCACATATCCTTTATATGGAAACATATAACATTGGATGATTGTTTCTTTCCCTTAAAATAATTATCATGGGGACCATTTTAGGATCACATGAAGAAAGATCCATTTAATTTTAATCATGTACTAATGCGTTTCCATCAAGAAGTATCTTTTTTTCAAAAATCAGTTTTTCCATTAGTCCCTTTTTCTATTTTCCCCTTAAATTTTCTTCGTATATTTCTTTCTTTAGAATCCATAATACTTGTAGAATTATATATCAATAATGTAATAACATAAAAATATTTCATAATATAATGAAAATTATTGAGAGACTAGCACCCTTTGGAGAATTATCTTAATCCATTTAATGTAATGGTAAATCTTTCACATTTTGATGTGTATGTTATTTATATCAAACCTAGACAACATTTTATTATTATCTTCATAATCCAAAAATGTTTTAGTTTCCTTTGATTCAATGATATTAAATTTATATTAATATACTTTTTTCCTTTAGAGGAATAATTATTTAATAATATCCACTTAAAATATTTCCATTCTATGGGTTTTATTTTATCTTCCTACTTAGAATTTTGGATCAATAACTATCATTGAACAACATATCCTTAGTAAAAATACACAAAATGTGAACCCTTTTCCTTTTACCTATATCCCAAAGCCATAAATATCTTTTACCAAGAATTAGTCAGTTGTTCTAATACCATTGGATTTATTAGTCCCACTAAATTATGGGGGATTATATCACATAAAGTAATCCAACAGAATAGAATAATTTAATGGGTATTTTTTCTCTATCTGGGTAAGGATATTTGACATAACATGATTATACATCCATAATATTATCATAATGTACTCATTTCCTATACAACCTATATTTTCTTCCTCCGTAGATAAATCTCAACATTGACCATCAGTATAGATAGCGTTATTCCTTATAGAAACCATTTATAAATAATGAAATATTCTTTATTGCCTCATAGAATTAGGAATTTAAATTAATGATGTATAATTACATATTTGGTGTAACAATTAGAATAAATCAAAATATATTAATTGTTAAAATATTACTCATTTATAGGATTTATTTTGGGATATTTATTTTTAAATCCTTCATAATTGTTTGAAAAGAAAATGTAAAATATACAATATATATCACACATGTGTGTTAAATTTTGTACATATTAAGGATTAGTGTTAGGTATCATGTGATGATTGGGTCTATTATGATTCAACCTTTTTAAAGTTATTACTCCTTATAAATTCTATATTTTCCAAAATCTAGTTCCTTAGGTTTATATTAAACTCACTATGATACCAACTGTAACAACCAAGACCCCCATAACCTAGAGTTAGTTTCTGCAATATTACACAGGCATATACGAAAATTTTAAATCCATGAATGATCAATCAGTTTAGAAAAAATGGATATCTTGTTAAAAAAATATAATCATTATATATAAGGATATAAAATAAAATTCATAGAAATAGAAAACATTTGGAATCCTAGAACTCATTATAAGAAGTCATCTTCATATCATGTGGAAATGAAACTATATAATTGTTTGTAGAAAAGATTAGTAACTATTTAGAATATATGAAAATATCATGAATCAATAAAGTTAATCAACATTTAATGGTAAATAACTAAACAAAAATTCATTTTAAATAACATTACAATCATGATGATAGAAGGAATAATCGACAAGGAATGAAAAGTTACTTAATATAAACACCATTTAATCAATAATGGAGAATGAAATACATCTATATATAATATCATTGTGCAACTATCATGGATTATAATAATAGCTGACTTTTATGTGAATTATATTTGTTAACTATTGCACACCTTGTCTCATGATCATGATACCACTACCATAATTATCTATCCACAAGGTAGTTTAAAACTATAGGGTAAAATCCTGTCTTATATGGCAAACATGATTGTATAATGAGACTACCAATGCCTCCAGGGGCTATATAAAACTGAGTCCCACCCATTTACTTCATAACCAAATAATTCCTCAGTTATCTAATAATATATTTAGTTCCTGACAATGTGCCTTAAAATCATGCATCCTTATTGAGTAAGGGATATAGATTTATCAATTTTTTCATGGTAAATTAAATAAATATCTAATAAAACATCATAAGCCAAAAATCCATTTTAGTTATTGAAATAATCCAACACATCATACAAATATATGGACATATAATATAAATGTAATTTATAATAAAAAATAATCACAATAATCACATTTTTTCTAAAGAAAGCTATTAATCACAACATAATGTGAGATTGTATAATAAATTTTACCACTTTAAAAATTTCAAATCAAATAAAAATGAATTAATCAATTGAAATTTAATCTTTTAATTACATTTATTATGAATGAATTATTATATTATAATTAAATGGTAATTATATACATCATATAAAAAATTGGTTTCTTAATAGTATATTATGCCTCAATTAAGGGATACTAAGACGATGTCCCTAACAAAGATTATATCATTGAAGTGGGGGATTAATGAATGAATTGATTAAGTGTAATAAATTTAAATACACAAAAAATTGTAAATAAAAAAATTATACTCAATGTTCATTACAACCACAATTTTAAAGTGACATAATGAATGAAGTTGAAGTTTAAACTAACAAATGGAAATTGTGTTACAAAATCATTAAACTCAGGATTTGTTTTGGTTGAACATTCATTAACAATATTGATAGAGGTTTAATATTCTTATTAACATATTCCATAATAATAAAAATATCATAAATTATCTTTTTAAATCCTTTTATTTCTCTTTTTTAATAATCATTCATTATTTTCATTATTTCAAGTGTTAATTTCCTTCTTTTAGCATTCTTTCATTGTCCTATATGTTCTACTTCTTATAATTATTATATTGGTTCACCATATATAGAATAATTGTAAGGAAAAAATTATAGTATGTGTTCATCATTTAAATTTTTAGGAACCATAATTAATTACTCTTCTTATAATTGAAGTTCATTATGATCATATATATGGTAGGTCATACGTACATATGAGTAACATTTCCATTTTATAATGATCTTATAGAAATAAGAAATGTAATATATTATATTTCATGAATTATAATAATATGATATTTACATTAATATTAATTTAAATATACTTATATATATCATCTATGTAGTGTGGTGATGAAATTAGAGTCACATTGTTTCCGGAATGCGGTAGTCCACATGTATATGAACATTGTTATAATTATTCATTGAGGGAATAATAATTGTGTCATGAATATAATATTTTTTTAATTAATATCACATTTAATCATTAACTTTATCATTATCGTGTTCCATTTAATGGCGTTAGTGAAGGCTGAATCACATTACTTCTCAAGGTGATAGTTCTTTGTACACATGAGTGACATCATCGTATCTCTTACAGAATGAAATGTAAACAATCATATATATTATATAATAAATATTGAGTTATAATTATGTTATAAATATCATATATATATTTATACTTTATATCCATCATCATACCCATGTGTGAGAGGTTGTAATGGAAAAAATGAATAACAATGGTTAGGGATATTGTATTCCTAATTACATATGAATAAAGATTTCATAAACAATTTGGTGGATTTTTGGGTGGTTTTAGATAAATAAATTAACATAAAACCTATATGTATATGAAGGACACTAATTTCATTATATCTTAATGTATTAACTTGAATTTAAGCGGGTGGGTGATTAAAAAGAATAAAAACGCCTCCTGAAGAACATTACATCTTCTTCAGGTATCCTCCATATGTTTGAACTAATTCCTCCATATGATGGATTTATTCCGAAAATATGGAATCAATGGGGATAGTATAGATGTAAAATGTTGTTTTTCCTTGTATGGGATGAACAAATATGTCTCAAGGTGTGAAGAAGAGTGCATAGTGGGATGGTCTTTTTTAAATTAGGTGAATGGTAAAATTGTAATTTATTCAATGAAAATGGTATACCCATGTTTTTTCCATTTAAAAAGGGAAAAAATGGATTATTTTAGATTTTTATAAATGATAGAGTATACAGTTTTACATAAAATTTATTTTCTACAATTTTAGGTAAATATAACCCTAATTGATTTATTTTAATCTTTACTAAATCAATTTTTACATTAACCGAGATAATTAATTTTTACTACAATCACTATAAATTATTTGCAACAATTATTTTTACTGTATTATAAAATATCAATTATTATGATTCAAAATATGAAATTAATTTTTCAAATTTCCATTAAAATAATTTTATAAAATTATATTAAAAGTAATCATGCATGTTTGATGAGAAAGCAAGTTTTAATGAATTAATGGTCACGTTTTTACAATTTTCTTTTATCGAAATTATATATCAAAATGATTGGAATGATGTAAATTAGATTATTAGATAAAATCTAAATAATTTACATTAAAAAAATAATAAAAAATTATTTTACATTATAATTAATTTAAAAAAACTGTTTTTGATGAAAATTCAGTATTTATCACTATTTCTCAAAAAATGAACCATTTCATAAAAATGGACAAAATTATTTTTATATTATATGGGAAAAGGATAACTAAATGTCCTTTTAAACAATTTTATTGTTTTTATAAAAGATTTATTTTTCATTTAAATGATTATTATTTTTTATACCAATAAATAACCATTATTTTCATAATATAGCAAATAATATTCAATACCAAAAAATTTAGATTATATATGATAAAAACATACTATATTACAATTTATTTAGAAAAAAGGTTGTGTATTCTGTAACTTGTTGAAGAGATTAAATTTAAAGAGTTTATTTCATTTTTAGTTTAATATTAGTATGGTGTGTCACATATTCTGTAGAATACGATATTATTAATTTATAATTTTGTGTTGTTAAATGAATCATGTGATCTCATTACATTACATTGAAATATTTACAAATTTTCATCCTCACCACCTATAAAAGGGGCCTCTCACCACCCCTTAAACAATACTAATAAATTAAGATTCATATTGTCAATCTACGCATATTACATTAAATATATTTAACTTCAACCCTATCAATCTTCTCATTTATTTTATTACCCAATTCTCTCCCTTTCCATCATGACGAAATCCAAATGCTCATGTCCTCAACATGAGTTCTTAGATTCTATAATTTCTATTTTTCTATGATACATTTACAATATAATTTTCTAATTTTTACATAATCACATTATTATTATTTTTATGATTAAATCAATTATTATAGGTTAATAAAAATTTAAAATAATTTCTCCATTTCTATTATGGATAACAAAAATGACATTTGGGGTATCTCCAATAGTTTCAAGTAAGTAACCCTTTCTTTACAATTTATATATTTGTAATATATTTGGGTAAATATTGGGAGATTATGAAGTCATTTTTGGTAATTTTTATAAATTCTATAAAGCTTCATTTTTGTTTCATGGTTATTGAAATCCTAGAATCACATATTGGATACCATGAAATGAGATAGTGGATAAAGGGAAGGTGAAATAGAGGTTCAAAGATTGTCCAAATCGTGTAGAGGTCTTTGAGAAACCGTGAAATGTTGTATAGTGAGCTTCATAAATATCCACATATGGTTTATTGTTATCTTATCCTACCATGTGAGGTTCATTCTTAAGGTAGTGGTTGTAACAATATTAGTGCATAGTTTTTCTAACAGTACGACTAACCAGAAATAGGTCAAAAGAGAGATCCTAAAATTTTTCAACTCAAAAGTTTGGATCTCTAACTCTATATTGTTTCCTCATATAGGACCCTAATCGAGATCCTCTATTAAAAAAGGTTATAGATGATTATCTCATTGATCCAGAGGTGATATGAAGGCTTAAATTGGTGTTATGTGGTTGGATTATTGTGCATGTTGTCATTCGTGGTTTTTCTTGGTGGTTTTTCTTAGATATACCAACTTATCCCTCTTAGTTTCATAGATCTAAACCCATATTAGATATTTCTATGTTTTGTTTCTAATATAATTATATTTGGACTTTATAATGATAGGGGAAGAGATCTATGTTCGATTTTTTGGAGTTCCAACACAGTTTCATTAAACTTTGAGTTACGTTCTTCATTTTTATCTTAAATTTCAAGGCATTTGGCTTCTCTCTCGATTCCCCAATTTACAGTATGTTTGAATGATCTCTAATTTATGTTTTACCTAAAATTTGTTGTGAAATTGATACAAAAAATTTGGTATAAACCTTATTTGGTGACAATTTACTATTTATGTGGAAATTTTGTAATTTTTGTGTAAAATTCATTGCTGTTGGATTTTAAATATATTATATTAAAACACATTGTTTGGTTCATTTATTAAATTGGTTTTATTCAATGGTTTTTAACAATTTTTTTTACTAAAATGAGTTTTGCACACTTGGTTTCGAATGGATATGGCATGGTTGAGTGGAGTGTGTTCATGGTCATTGGGATTGATAAGGTCCTGAAGTACCCACATTAAAATGATGGGATAGAGTTGCATGAGAAGTAACCTAGTCAAATTGTATCACTAAGTGTCAACATAGTGAAAGGATGACTCACCACTCATGAGTACATGGAGTTCTAGGTTGCACGGATGGTTGGAAGTGTTGATATCTAGAATGAAATGAATTATGCCAAAATAGAATTTTTGAAATGCATTTATGACATTGTATGGATGGTTTCCTTTTAAATTGATACTGTTTTGTTAAAATTTCATCATTAAAGTGGTCATTTATATTTTGAAATAAACTTTTCAAGATATTTTTTCAAACTATTTTATATAATTGTTCTAACATGATCCATCCTAGGGGCATAAGTAGGGAAGTCATTGGGGATATTTTTTTGAGTATCGTTACTCACCTCTTCTTAGTATCATTGGTGTTTTTGTATATGTTGTTTATCATGATACATGGAAAGGTATTGTATAACCCATATTTAATATTACTTCATGATACATGGGATGTTTCATGGTGTTTGGTCCTGGATAATATTTGGAGCATGGATTTTTCATTGGAGTCCATGAGTTCTATTCACCGCCATGTACTTTGAAATATTTTTTTCCACCTTTGAACACAGTTTTAGTTGGATTTTAATATCAATACTAGTTCTGAGTTTTCTTACATTGATATAATGCATCATGCTGTGGAGTATTTGGATATTTATTATTTGTTTGGTTGTTTTTTTCTCAAAGAAACAATCTTCCCCCGATTTTAACTTAATCCCTTGACATTTATTACCACACTTTTATGTATTGGGTATGTTGATTAAGTCAGTGAATCATCCACTCTTCTTCTCAATCGAATGAGTAGGAGTGGGATGTTACATGTAGTTTCGGTTTATTTTACCGGCAGTCATTTGGATATATGTGTTATGAGTCTTTTCATCTAAAATCTATTTGAGATAAATTATATATATTTTTTCGATCAATAATCTATTTTAAGAAAGAGGAATATGCACTGTCCTTTTGAATATATTTTTAAAAAGTAGATGTATTCTTGTTATGTCTTTGAATAGGTATTTGTTGTTGGCCTCAAAGTAGAATTCATTAAGGTATACTTCTTGAACTGGGAACTTAAAAATTATTATTGTTATCATGACTTGATATATAGAACATAAAAAGGAATATCTAACCATTATATGATGCTCTTAAAATTTCCAATGTCTTGAGACATAAGTGTTTTGGAGAAATTTATAGGATTCATAAATCTATTATCTTGGGATTATCTAATGATATGATCATGAAATGCATTATAGAAATCACAAACCACATGGATAGAATATCTCTTTTTGAGTAATGATTTGGTGCAATTTATTTATTTATAAAAAAAACTATAGTTTGGGAATGAATGATTTTGAAGATGAGTAATGTTGTTGAATTTTGAGAATGATTTTATTCTCAAAATAAAGAGATATTTATAAATAAAATAAATGAATGTGGTAAAATATGATTTTAGAAATCACTGTTGTGATATTATGTTGTGATAGAGTTAGAGATTTTAATACTTCTATTATTAGAGAGTGATACTTATTACTTTTGTTGTGATTCATAGATATAGAACCTGGTATACATCCTAGAAGACAACTAAAAGAAACTAAAAAAATGTGGTCTCACCTGATCCATAGGTGAACAATTAGCTGGTCCAGAGTGTATTCCAAGATGTTAAATATATGGATACGAGGAACAAGTGGGATAAGAAAAGACAAGTTTTTCATTACGCCCAATTAAAAAAATAGAATCCACCCATATTTTGGGGTGATTAAGAACTGTTTATGGACTTGGTGCATCTAAATAGGTTGAATCGAATCATCAATTACAATGGCACACAAATAGAGAAGAATTTATATATTGAAGCTTACATTTTGAAAATCTTGCACTTTGGTGATGAGATTTAGTGGTTCGTGTTTAATTATTCTAAGACCTTTTATTAGTGGATATTGAGTAATTTTTAAATATACAATTCTATCCTCACTCGTTCATAATTAACGGAATGATTAACATCTTCATCTTAAATCAAGAAAACGTTTTTGTTACTAAGTATGTGGTAAAATCCGTAAATTTATTGTCCTTTTCACATGAGGTTTCTGCTAGTGATTCCTCTAATGGTGACATCATTATATTATGGCTGAGAAATGATATTTGATCTATCATTTCTATGCTTCGTATTGTAGATTATACCGACATGGTAAAAATAGAAAGTGTTGCATAAAGCTACATCATTATATCTCTGGGAGGAATAAGTATGATGATACCTATGGGAAATGGTGGTAACTCTAATGTTAGGATAAAGTGGAAGAGGGACACCAATTTCAATCGTGGGAGAATGAATAAACATCATATAGATTTAATATTAATCCATCTATCATGACCTATGATAAATACATGATGTTCCCAATGTGGTTTTCTCAACCATGTAATGCAAGACTGTACGACACAAACTACAGAACTCCACAACTATAATTAGATAGGGAATAAATTGTTCTATTTTATAGTTATACAAGGACATGTGTTTGAGATAGTTCTTGGGTGTTGCAAGTGTCATATGCTTCAATGTGATGAGCATAGAAGAATGAATCTATTTAGTAGAACAAATATATACATGGTGATTATAATAATACCATGACTACTTAGAAAGTGCAATCTCAAAATGGGAACAAGGAACAATGTGTATTGAAAAATAAATTATATTGATCGGAATATGTTATTGTGGATAACTAGTCTGTAACGTCTATGGTTTGAGGTATGATTCATTTGAATTCTACCCTGATTCCAGTTTTTCTTGTTATAGGATTATCTCATTTATTTATTTATTTTCATGTGATTTATTCATTATAATAAATAAATATGACATGATTCATTCTATGAGAAAACACGAAACTCCTCTTAGTCAAATAATATTGTCAATCCATTAGGTGTGGATTGCGTTCAATAAATATTTATGGATCCAAGATGACATTGGATTTATGTATGCTTGATATAGATGTTTTATATATTATCTTGGGAATGGATTTACTGAAAATTTACAAGTATCACATTGAATATAATTCTATAAATATTATTTTTACAATATAATATATAATCAAGAATCTCTTTAATGGAGACCATAGTGTTAAGGAAGGTGAAACTGGATTGTTGGCACTAAAAGTTAGGATGATCTTCTATTATTTGGTAGTGTTTACTTTGGAATAAATATATGAAATTGATAAGAATATTTTTCTAGTAGTGGTTGATCAATTTCCATATGTGTTAGCAAAAAATTTATATGTTTTTCCATATAATAGAGAAGTGGATTTAATGATTGATCTCATTTTAGTGACCATATCTATTTAAATTCCATCACATAGGATGACAAAAAAATTGTTAAGGTTGTTTAATTCTTAGTTGGAATAGCAAGAGTTTAAAGGGATCATTTGGACAATCACGTTTCAGTGGGAATCACTGATCATTGATGTGAAAAATCAATATGAAACTCTAAGGATAAATGTCAATTATCATTATCTTAATAATGTTATGATAAGGAATCATTATCCACATTCAAACATTGATGATTTTTCAGTCAATTAGGTGGATTTCAATAGTTCTCTTAAATTGACTTGTGACCAGGATAGCACAAATTGCATGTTCTTAAGGTGGATATTCCAAAGTAATCTTCCATAATAATATTTTACATTATAAGTATGTTTTAATGCCTTTAGGTATAACTATTGAATAATCAGTATATATAGAATTTATTAATTATATATTTTAGTGATATTTGGATTTCTTTTGGGTGGTGTTTGAGGATAACATATTGGTTTATTAAAGCACAAGGGATGAGCATAAGAAATACATGTCTAAAATTTTGGGAATCTTAAGAGACCAAAGTTTATATTTCAAATTATCTATGTTTAATTTTTTGGATACAATAGGTACATAACATGTCCCTCTAATATCTGAAAGAGGTGTTTATATTAATCCACAAAAGGTAGAAGCTATAATTTCATGGTAGGCACCAAGGAATTTCTTCTAGATATATAGTTTTCTTGGTGTATATTGTTTTAACAATGTCTGGTTCATATTTTTTCATGATTGGAAACACCTATAACAACATTGAAAAAGAATAATATTCCATTCCAATTGAACTTTGAATTTCATAAATATTATCCAAAGCTTAATGTTTTTCATTACATCCACACAAATCTTAGTTTTTCTAGAATTAGGAAAATGACATGTGGTGTGTTGGGAAGAAATTGTATTTGGTTTGGGATATGTTATCTTACACGGTGATCATGCTGTTTATTATGCCTCAATAATGTTTCTTAGGAATTATAAGAACTACCCAACACATGATTTGGAGTTAGTTATTTTAGTCCACTATTTGAAGACATGGTGTCATTACATATTTGGTGACAATTTTACAGTGTTTATGTATTATTAGACCTTGAAAAATATTTTCTCCCAATAGTATGTGTACCTAAAACAACAAAAATGGACGTATTATCTTGAATTATTTGAAATTGAATTGATTTATACACCAAATAAATGAAATTTTGTGACAGATCCATTAAGCAGAAAGTCTCCTCCTTAGTTGGAATAAGAGGATTCATATTAGTGTCGGTTGATGGTAGTGATAACATACATGAAATTTTTATGTGAATACTGATGTGATTTTATAGTTTATGTTAAAATTTCATTGACTCCTAATCTTGTAATGATGGTCATGGAGTCACGTTTTTCTGATTCATAAAGTGTGGCATTGAGGTCAAAACTGAATGTTGGGGAGACAATTGAGGGCTAGAGACTAGATGAGAGCTCAGTGTTATGATTAAGAAAGATGATGGTCTTACCTATGGATTTTCATTAAAAAACATTCAAGCATACAATCATTCAAGATGGAATGTTAATACTAGAATATAAAAGATGTATATGGTCTTGAAAGAAAATTTTGTAATGTATTTTTATGAAAAGAAGGTTGATTAAGTTTGTATCAAATGCTTAACTTGTTAGTAAGTTAATTCATAACATCACTGACCAAAAGTTATGTTGCAGTCCGTACCTATTCTAGTTTGGAAATGACAATATCTAACTATAGAATTTGAAATAAGTCTCCAATGAATGGTTTTGAAACATTATTCTTTATGGGTGATGGTTCATCGTTTCACAAAGTTGGCACATTTCGTCCCTATGTTTGAATCTGATACGTTTGAGGTCTTATCAAAAATCTATATCCAAGAAGTGGAAAATATTAATGGAATAATATTTTCAACAGTTTCATAAAGAGATCCTATCACTCTCTGATAAATGGGCAATTAAAAAGGGCAATAGAGATATTGGGAGACATGTTGTGGGTTTGTGTTGTTGATTTTGGTGGCTCATGGGAAGTTCACATAACATTATTGGACATATCGTAGAATAATAGTTATAATGCCTCAATATATATGACTCCATTCAATGCATTGTATGGGTGTCCATGAAGTTCTCCACATTGTGCAGGAAAATGTTAGATATAACTTGAATGGACGAGCCTTGTCCAAGAACTAATAGTGAAGATTCAGTTGATCAGGAAATGGATGGTGACGACACAGATTGGTTTGAAATAATATAACGAACATCATTGGCATCAATTGTAATTCATGGTGAATGATAATGTGTTCTTGAGGATCTCTTCAATCATTATACATTGAAATTTTGGGAACCATAAAATGTAATTTCATAGATGCATAGGCCCTTTTGAGATACTGGAATAGGATGATGAGGTGGAATATTAGTTGGAATTTCCAAAACTATTCAATACTGTGCCTAATACGTTTCATATATCTCAGTTTAAAAATTAACATCCTAATACTGACCATGTTATTTAATGGAATCAGGTTCACTTAGAGATATATTTTCTGTTCATTCACAAGACAGTGGAGATTTTGAATAAGCAAGAGAAAGTTTTTATATGAAAAACAATGATCTAGTGTTGTTTTTGTGGAAAAAAGTCATATTAATAAAGATTTGTAAAACCCCGTCTCCTTAAGTTATTTTGTGTTATTATTTATTGGTTTTGTTTAGCCTCTCTAATGGGCAGGGTGAGAGTGGGTCTAAAATCATCAATGTTTAATGTTATGTTCGGCTTCAGACTGTTGCGTGGGCACCACATGATCGGCGGTAGCCATGTGGTTGATCCACGTACTTATGAAATTACCTAATTTATAAAATAAATATTTGATATATATATATATATAATGGGTTAACTGTTTGCACTATAATAATTAAAATATTATTATTGTGTAGATAGTAATAATAATAATATTATTGGTAGTGTTATTATTCTCATTAATATATATTCTTTCTTATATATTAATTGGATAATAAAAGTTTTTTTAATATTTTTATGTGTAAACTATTATTATGAAAATTATTGATGTTATATTATTATTAATGTTAATATTTGAAAAAATAGGAAAAAACGAAGAAGATTATTATTTTATTCTCAATAATTTTATTATTATCATAATTATATTATTAATATTCTTATGATTTTGATTATTATTATCATTAATACTAATACTATTTTTATTTTTATTTTTATAAAAAAAATCTAAACCCTAAGGGGGAGGCTCACCCCCACCCATTTTTCCTCCTGCGCAAGCCACTGCTGGAACATCCCTCCCATTCCTCCCAATCGAGACCAGGTTGCACCCACATGGGGTTCTCTAGGTGCGGTGGCCCTCCACCCTTCCTATTATATGTGTGGTGGCCTCCCTTGCTCCCTCATCCCCTACCCATGATGCACCCCCGTCCCGCTCGGCTTGTGGCGCACTAACCCAGCACATCCAAGTCATGCTTCCCTCCCAGCCGCACCTCCTTGTAGCAACCCCACCCTGCTCAAAAGTCCCGGACCCTCCTTGGCGTGACCCTGTTCCCTTGTTCTGGTGTGACACAGCTTCTCTATACCTTTTCTCTAACCAAAAACTCTAACGACCCCCTGTTTCTTTGACCTATATACGATGTCCTCACTCCAACTCCCTCTCCGGGCATCAAATTCTCTTCAGATTATCAAGGTATGGTCGGTTTCTCCTCATATCTCCTTTCTTATGCCAATTTTAGGCCCTCCTATCACCATACTCATTCAACTGAAACCCTATTCAAAGGGATAACTTCATTTTTGTTGTTTCTTACGGTTCTAGGTTATGCAAAGGGCCACTCGGGACACGTCAGTGTGTGTTCCTGCAACTCCCACCGATGGTGAGGCAGTTTTGGTTCGATTCGATTTGCTTTCATCATCCAATGTAAATGTTTAAAACCTGTTTTTGTTTTTTCAAATGTAATTTGATAACCATGTGATGTTTAAGGGTACCAATTTTGATGTGTAGTGATTCCAGTTCCTTTGGAGACTCATGGGAAAATACAAAGGTATGGGTATATATATATATGTGTTTATACCCTACATGTGTGTATTTTCTCATGGAATGGGGAATACATGCAATGGGTAAATGGTATACATAAATATATATATGGAAGTATATTCACACGATTGGAAGACTTCGTGAGTTAGAAAGTGCTGAATGCCAAGTGTTTTCTTGGTCATCTTGAGGTAGGAATTACCATCCTTTATCTTATCCAGAGTTTTCCATATGCAATAGAATTATTTCATTTAATTTATAAATTTCATTCTCACTTTTATAATCATGATATTTTATTCATTCCAGTTTTATTTTATAGTGGTAAAAGTGTAAAGAAATTGCTCTGAAAAAGTTCTTTGGTTATGTATAGGTGTTTCCATTCCCTTACTCCCAATCTTAATCCATTTAATGCTTGTGTTTGATAAATTAAATCTTAGATTATGTTTCACACCTCTATTATGTTTATATCTAACTTATGGTATCTATTTTATGTAGAAATATTTGATTAAAAATCAATTTTTGGATGCTCCACTTTTTTTACAAATGTTTATGCCTTGCCAACTTGGTTGGGACTAAATGCCTTTATCTGAAAATGGAATTGTTGGATGTATTGAGTGGTGTTTTCTTGTATAAAAATCTTATGGAGCTTGTTTTTCTTACTTTGGTTAGTTTTATGGAACATAGTGTTTTTTTATAAATTATTTTGTGTGTCTCTTTGAATTTTTATTTTTCTCAAAAACATGATTTTATAAGCGGTTCTTGTTTTGAAAATGTTGTGGGTCTCTTCGTGCAGTTCTTTATTTTGGTTTGAAAAGAAATCCATGAGTATTTTCCCATTTGGATTTTGGTGTATATGTATTTTTTTGAGTGTGTGGAGTAAGGAAACACATTGTTTTTATGAAATTGAACATAATATCACTAAAGAATTTTAATATAATTCTTTGAAACGTGGAACATAAGGGACTTTTTGGCTTGTAAAATACCAAAGTGGGGTCTAGAGCTATTTTGGAAGATCTTAAGAAATGTTTTTATAAAGGTATTTGATTATGTAAAACTAATGGCCTGATTTACTACTCCAAATGTTTAATAAATTAGTTTTGATAACCGAATGATGTGACAGCCTGATTAGAACTTTGTATGTTTGACATGTATGCATATATGTATATATAAGTATATGGGGAGCTCATATCTAGGGTATCCCTTTACGGGTGAACACACATGAAGCAACTGTGTTTGGATATGGAAAGTGTGGTGAGATGAGTCGTGCATGTGAGGGCCTTTTTACTTACACGGTATTAATATTACCAATATAGCTTTCTATATACCCTTTATATGATCGAGTGATGGTTTCTGATCAACCCTGATTAGATAGGATGGTACCCCCTAGATTTTCTATTAGGCTGGGCGGGATTTTCCACTAGATTGGTCAGTTATTTTGCGTCAAGTTAGTTATAGACTTAGGGGCTTCACCATACGCTGGTAGGTGGTTCTGAACTTTGTACGTTTAGGGGTCTTCTAGGGATATTTAGGATCACCCATGTTTACTAGATTACTTAAATGGCTTGTTTACATTCAGTTTCACTATTTAATTTTCATTTTCATTGATTTCTTGTTATACATTATCCTAGCATTGGAAAATTGTATTTTGGGTTTTATCTATAAAGTGAAAAATGATTTTGGAAATTGTACTTTCGCGAACCGAATCAGGTCTCCATCAACCCGATGCCCGACTCGGCCCGAGGGAAGGCCCGAAGGGATTTTCTGATCCCCACGGGCTGGCACAAGTGCCCGGGTATCAAATTCAAATTTTGGGAATGATTTACCCAAATAAACAACCCAAGAAAACCCCAAGTAAATTGAACTCAAAAACAATGTTGCAACCACAAGTATTTAAACAAAAAAAAGTGAGTCTAAAAAACAACTACAACCCAAACACACCTAACTCCAAAAGGGGTGACCAAAAACCAAGTCAGCAACCGTCACCTGATAGAGGGATACCACCGTCTGGCCTTCACCACCAATGTCAAGTCAAAAGAATCATCTAACAACTCGGACCACGGCTCTCAAAACCTTTTCCTTTCCTATATTAGACATAATCAGATCTACTTACACCCAAGAGTTCAAGTAGGGTGTGAGCAATCACTCAATAGGTTGGCACCAGAGAAAATATTCTGTAGGTAAAGGTTAGGTGACCAAAATAGTTTGCATGTTTTAATTATAAAAAATAAATAAATGTACTAACAATTTAAGGAAATTTTTTTTAATGAAAGACAATTTTAAATAGGGAACAAGGTTGTTGGTACAAAATGAAAATGAAAACATTATTACCATTTTACACCAAAGAAGTCACACAATCAACCAGTGATTAGTATATAATGGCACAGGATCAACAAAAGTGGGAGAGGCCCTAAAGGGACTAAAGATATGTGGTGCCTTAGAACCTCATGTCTCGGTGTACCAAAGAATCCATATCATACGTTCCCGTGCACGAGCCACTAGTAGGGAAACACCTCCATAACCTAGTGGTCTCCGGTCATCATCCAAGGTTTAGTTAGTGTTGTAAGTGTCAATCCAGCTAAGTAAAACTGGGTTGGGGCCACTCTCGTATCACTAGCATGCTAGTCCAGTCTGCCCACCTAGTACCCAGGCTTCCCCTTTTGTGTTCAACGTTCAAAGTTCACCCTACTCATCAAGGTCAAGACACAACACACCTGGATGTCAACTAGGTCAAACACCATACACTTAGGATGTCAACTAAGTCAACCATAACACTTTCACATTCAATATAAATGAATAAACAAATAACTATTAAAGGTATTACACACAATAGAGATCCTCAGAAACAGAACATTACATGCAAGAACTACACAGTCTAGTAAACTACACAATTCCAGGAACCAAACTAAAATTTATCAAACATTTGAAAAATTGGCATAGTAGTTTTAAATAAAATAAAAGAACACAATAATCTGTGCCAAAACTCAGTCGACATAACACTAAAACTGTAACATGAAACAAATTTCAACCACTGCATTTTTTCAAAATCCAAAGGCATAACATAGTAAAGACCAGACAACTAAAACATGCTACTAATAAAAATAAAACACCAAATTCTACCAACCAAAACCAACAACTCATAGTTAAAATTAAATAAAATAAATATTAATTTAATTAAACCAGCATAATAATTGATCAAATACCCTAAGCATTCGAAACCACCAACCTCAAAGTAGGTACGAAAAAGCGATACAGCGCAACACTACTGCAGTGCAACGGCCGCACCGCACGGATCCGTAAAAAAGGTCCTAAAATAGTAGACCAGGTAACCTCAATACCAACCCAGTAAAACATCAGCAGTCCATAAAAAACATCATCAATTAAATAATTTAGTTAACAGTTAAAAGAATTCAATAATAATTAAATTAATTAATTAACAATTAAAAAAATTCAATTAAGTGAATTGATTAACAACTAAATAAATTTAATAAATTAATTAACAATTAAACAAATAAAAAATAATTAAATACATTAAATCCAAACCCCTAACCATGGGAATCATCAAAATGATAACTGAGGGGCGACACTAAGGCTGTCCGGCGAGCGCGAGTTAGGTTGCGGTGGCTGTCCGAAGAGCGGAGGGATGTCGACTGATCGGTCTAGTGGAATGGAGGAAGTAGGAGGAGAAATGGGGAGATGGGGTGTGGGAGGAAGGAGTGCCGAATATGGGAGGGGAAGGAGAGGTGGGGCTCAGCGGCAGGGAGAGGGTGAGAGGGATAAGGGAGAGTGGGAGATGTGGAGCAGGACGGATGAAGGGAGGAGTATAAAGGGGAGGCGCGCGTGGCTGGAGGGAAGGGGAGCCACGAAAGAGAAGAGAAGGGAGGGATAGAAGGAGAAGAAGAAGGAGAGGAGGGAGAGAAACGTGTGGGAGAATAAAGGGTAGGAAAAAAGAAAAGAGAAATAAAGGAGGGGTGGCAGCTAGGGTAGGGATTAGGAGGGGGAGAGAAAAAAAACAAAAAATAAAAAATAAAAAAAGTAATGTAAATAAATGAATAAATAAAAAAACAGAATAAAAATAATTAGATAACAAAATAAAATAAAATAGAATAAAATAAATTGGGTTTACTAATAATAATAATAACAATAATATAATAATAATAATCAAATAATAACCAAGAAAAGCATAATAAATTTTACTCGGCTATTTAATGTCCATGCATCGGGCACCGCGCGTTAATGGGGGAAGTCGCACGGCTTCGCCCGTGCCTTGCCCACACGCTGAGCGATGTAAGGCCAGTGCACACTCACCGGCACCACAACGGACAACCAACATCAGGTTCTGCCCGTACTACAACCAACCAACAGAAGAAAACATGCTATTAACTCATGTAATAAAAATTTGAAATTAAATTTGTACCTCGAGTCGAGGTCTGGGCGTGAAAATTCTCCCCACCATGAAACCTTCCACCCTCGGAAAGTCATTTCGAAGACTGATCAGAGAATAAAAATGGGTACTACTGCTAAACCCAAGACTTTTTCTCCCAAGCCATAGGCTCTTCATTCCCCTGCTGCAATAGAATACAAACTAAAAGAATGGACTACCCACGCAGCACCTTCTCCTGAGAATCCACTATCTGCACTGGCCGGTCAAACACTGATAAGTCAGACTCTATCTCCAACTCCTCCGAATTCAACACATGTGATGGATCAGGGTTATACTTTTTTATTTGGGAGACATGAAATACATCTTGAATCAAAGTCAACTAAGAAGGAAAAGCTGACCTGTATGCCACCTTTCCAATCCACTCAATAATTTCAAAATGCCCAAAATACCTCGGTGTCAGCTTTCCCTTCTTCCCCAAACAGCGGTGACCTAAGCGAGGGGCCACTTTCAGGAAAAATTTTCCCCCACTGATAACTCAAGATCTCACCGCCTCTGATCTGCATAATATTTGTGATGACTCCGTGATGTCAACAACCGCTACCTAATCAGCTTGACCTTTTCAGATGTCTCCTGAACAAGGCTCAGTCCTAAGAGTGAGGTCTCACCTACCTCATCCCAACACAAAGGATGCCGAAAAGGCTGGACATAGAAAACCTAAAATGGTTCCATTCTGATGGAATATTGGTAACTTTTATTATAATAAAACTCAACCAATCCCAAATGGCTATCCCAAGAACCTCCAAAATATAACACACATACTCCGAGTATGTCATCCAGAATCTGATACGCCCTCTCTGTTTGGCCAATCGTCTGAGGGTGGTATGTCGTGCTCAACTTAATCTGTGACCCCAAAACCTTCTAGAGGCCTCCACAAAACCGAGAGGTATAGCGGGGGTCTCTATCAAAAACAACTACCGACAACACACCATGAAGTCTGAACACCTTCTGAATATACAAGTGGCCCAGTTCATCTACCTTCGTTTTATCTATGATCGGGATAAAGCGAGCTGACTTGGTCAAATGATCAATCACTACCCAAATCACATTCCTCCCCCGAGGTGTCCGAGGCAAGCCAATGATGAATTACATGGTGACCTCGTCCTAATTACATGTAGGAATGGGTAGTGGCTGTAGCACCCCAGATGGACTCTGATGCTCTGCTTTTACCTACTGACGACTGTATCACCTCGACACAAAGTCGGCTATGTCCTATCTCATATCTGGACACAAGAACTGATGGAGAACATCATAATACATCTTGGTGTTACCAGGATGGATGGACCACTAAGACTGGTGGCTATCCTGCATCACCAACTTTCTCAGAGTAAACGGCACCACAACACGGCCCTTGAAGCACAAGATCCTCTTGGGAGACGAAGACCAATCATAAAGAGTCTCCCCACCATGAAAAAACTACATAGATTGCTGACATAGATCATCTATGGGCTACTCCCACTAAATCAAATCCAGAAGAGTTGGAGTCAACTGAATGCTAACCAAGAAAGTACCTCCATTGTGCCCCCTGCTCTCCAGGTCCATCTGAGCGAAGAGCCCTATCAATGTCCGCTCATCGCTGGACTTCCTCAAGGCCTGCACTAGTACCTTCCTACTCAAAGCGTCGGCCACCACATTACCCTTTCCTGGGGTATAGACATTATCAAATTCAAATCCCTATTGGGACTCAATCCAGCGGTGTTGCCTTAGAATGAGATCATTATGAGTGAAAATGTATGTCGGGCTCTTATGGTCAGAATAGACCACAAATTTCTCCCAAAAGAGATAGTGACGCCATTTCTTTAGAGCTTGCATCACCGCTACCAACTACAAGTCGTGAGTCGGATAATTCCTTTCATACGAATGGAGCTGGTGACAACCATAAGCTACCACATGGTCATCCTGCATGAGCACACACCCAAGGCTCGTACCTGAAGCATCACAATAAACGACACATCCCTTTCCAGATTCCAGTAAGGTCAACACAGGTGTAGTGGTTAACCACTGCTTCAACTCCTATAAGTATGCCTGACACTATGGGATCCACTAAAAATTCACCCCTTTCCGAGTGAGTGTAGTCATGGGGGAGGTGTGCCGCGAGATGTTCCGGACATAGTGCATGTAATAGCCTGCCAGGCCTAGAAAACTCCTGATCTCAAACACATTCCTCGGATACTCCCACGACATAACTGCTCTAATCTTCTCAAGATCCACTGAAACCCCTTGTTCTAAGATGACATGCCCTAGAAACTTCCCTTCCCTATTCCAGAAAGTTCACTTTGAGAGTTTGGCATATAGGTGATGGTCTCGCAAAGTGCCCAAAACAACATGCCGGTAATGCTCATGTTCCCCCTCAGATCCAAAATAAACCAGGATGTCATCCAAAAATTTCATGACAAATGAGTCAAGATATTGGTGGAACACCCTATTCATGAGTTCCATGAAAACTCCAGGAGCATTTGTCAATCCAAAAGTCATGACCAAGTTGTCGAAGTGACCATACCTGCTTCGGAAAGCCGTCTTCGGGATATCTGCTTCTCTCACCCTAAGCTGGTGGTATCCCGAACATAAATCGATCTTGGAGAACCACTTCGACCCCTTCATACGGTCGAAAAAATTGTTAATCTGGGGAAAAGGGTATATATTATTGATGGTCACCTTATTCAATTTCCTATAATAAATGCACAACCGGAGGGTACCATCGGCCTTCTTCACGAATAAAACTGAGGCGGCCCAAGAAGAGACGCTCGGGTGAATGAATCATTTGGATTTCAAATAGTCTAGTTGTATTTTTAATTCCCTCAATTTGGTGGGGGTCATGCGATATGAGGGAATTGAAATTGGCTATGTTCCCGGTGCCAATTCAATCGAGAACTCCACGTCCCGCTCTGGGGGTTAGCCTAAAAATCATCTGGGAAGACCTCTGGGAACTCATCCACTACACGAAGTAACCTTCCCTGATAAACACCACCATCATCCTCCAGTGTGAGTGATGAAAAATGATAAGCAATATTTCCCAACTGAGGGAGTGGAGGCCCCGTGCAACCCGACCGAGGGTCCCATTCTCCATGAAATATATGAGGACTCCAATCTGGTGCCATAAAGCTAACTCGGCACCGATAGCAGTCAATATGCACTTGAAAGCGCACCAGTCAGTCCATATCGAGGATCACTTCAAACAGGTCCATATCAAGAACCAAGAAGACCCACTCCATATTGAATCCTGACACAGAGAGTGCGCATGACATGCACCAAAATACTTGCTCCCTCTTTTCCCAAAAGGTGTTACCAACTCCACGGCAAACAATAACAGTTCGGTTGGTAGGTTCAACAGATTCACAAGACGAGAAGATATTAAGGAAATTGAAGCACCATTTTCAAATAAAACTGCAGCTATATGAGATGCAATCATAATGGTACCTCAAACAGTCATATGCCCTACATCAGTTCCCACTAGTGCATGATCCACAACATGCAGATGTCTGGTCCCTTCCTGATAACGACCGCTCGCTTGTGGCTTGGCCCTAATCTGGCTCTGCCCAGAAGACGATCCAGTCCTACTACCATGACCAATGAACTAAGATCCCGGTGTCCTGGTCGGCTCTGAATGCACTGATACTCCCCCGAAAGCCACAGATCTAGACCCACTCTGGCGAGGGTGCACAATCCTTCAGAAACGTTGTAGGTGTCCCATAACTCCACACCCATAGCAAGGTCTGAGAGGATTTGGACATGTAGGTCGAATGTGCCATGCCCTTCCACACTGATGGCACACAATGGAACTTATACAAGAATCCCTAGATGAAGTCTGCCTGACGGGATGTCCTGAGCTACCACCACTCTTCTTCCACTGCTCATCATGTTTCCTCTTCTTTTCTGAAGAACTGCCGCTTCCAAATCCTGACACTGATCATGAAAACTCGGACCTTCTCCTCTCGTCAATCTTGACAATGCAATCATGATTGACCACCTCGGAATAAGTATTTATCTTGAATAAGAAAACATGAGAGTGGATTTTTGGTCGAAGGCCCCTCTCGAACATTCGAGCTTTTAGGTATTCACTTGAAAAAATCTCAGGTGCGTACCACACTAGCTTAGTGAAGTGGTTCGCATACTCTATCATTCTCTGATTCCCTTGTGAAATATCCATGAACTCATAGGATCTAGCATAGGCCCGGAACTCTGGACAGTACTGCTCGTTGAAGATAACTTTGAAATCTTTCCAACTATTATGCTCATGTTTTGCAGCCTGAATAACTGATTCCCACCATTTTCCACTGGAACCCTTTAGCAGGAAAGTGGCACACTTTACCCTGACTTCCTCGGGCATGTCAAGGAATTAGAACATGCGTTATATCCTTTCAAGACATTACTCTATGTTCTGAGGTTCTGAACTACCTTGGAAAGAAGGAGGATTATTCTTCAGAAACTTCTGATCTCTGTCCTTCTTGGAGCAAGATTGATCCCCTCTATCTGGAATAGGGGTGGGGGAAGGAGTCGCCTCTTTTACTAAAGCCTGAATAGCTCGGACCACGGCCTCTACCAATCTCTGATCAAGCGGTGCGATAGAACTCTATCTAGCTTCTTCCCGTGGGTGCATATGATCTCTCCGAGGAGGCATCTTGCTGCAAGGAGGAACAATCATAAAAGAACACCATCAATATCTCATATATCAAGATAAAACAAATTTTCAGCAAGATAAATAATCATTAGTCAACCAAACATGAAAAATAACACTGTTTCAAAACTCTACTTTTCCACCTGGTGTCCACACACAGTTTGCAGCCTATACGTCCCACCTGGAAAAGAAGTCAAACAAGCATCCTGACATCCCATGGTGACTCAGTGTCTGTCATGAGGCATGCTGGCCAGGCACCCAACTCGCAACCAGAATTTTGAGCCCCGACAGGTCTAACTCATGTCTATCCAGACTCATCCCAAATAACATAAAAAAAGAGCTAAACCTACCTCTGATACCATTTTTCCATGAATGCACACTAATACTGTAAAAGTAATCAAATTTCAACTTTTGAATTTGTTCAAAAACCAAAGGCATAACACAGTAAAAACCAGACGACCTAAACATGCCACTAATAAATATAAAACAACAAATTCTACCAACCGAAACCAACAACTCACAATATAAATTAAATAAAAGACATATTAATTTAATTAAACCAGCATAATAATTGATCAGATAACTTAAGAATGTGAAACCACTAACCTCAAAGTTGGTATGAAAATGCGATACAACGCAACACTCCCTCTGCGTAACGATCGCACAACACAGATCCGTCAAAAAGGTCCTAAAATAGTAGACCAAGTAACCTCAATTCCAACCTAGTAAAACATCATCGGTCCATAAAAAATCATAAGAAATTAAATAATTTAGTTAACAATTAAACAAATTCAATAATAATTAAATAAATTAATTAACAATTAAACAAAATCAATTGAGTAAATTTATTAACAACTAAACAAAATTTAATAAATTAATTAACAATGAAACAAATCAAAAATAATTAAATAAATTAAATCCAAACCCCTAACTACGGGAATCGTCAGAATGATGACCGACGGGAAGCGCAGTGGCTGCCCGGAAAGTGCGAGTCAGGTTGCGACGGCTGTCCGGCCAGCGGAGGGATGTTGGATGATCGGTTTGGTGGAATGGAGGAAGGAGGAGTGGAAATGGGGAGATAGGGCGCAAGAGGAAAGAGGGCCACAGATGGGAGGGGAAGGAGAGGTGGGGCACCGTGACAAAGAGAGGGTGATAGGGGGAAAGGAGAGGGGGAGATGGGGAGCGCATCAGATGGAGGGAAGAGTAGAAAGGGTAGGTGCGCGCGATTGGAGGGACGGGGAGCCGCGAAAGAGAAGAGAAGGGAGGTAGAGAATGAGAAGAAGACGGAGAGGAGGGAGAGAAATGTGAGGGAGAAGAAAGGGTATGGGAAAAATAAAAGAGAAATAAATGGGGGTGGGAGCTAGGGTAGGGAATATGAGGGGTATAAAAAAAGAAAAAAAACAAGTAATGTAAATAAATGAATAAATAATTTTTTTTAATAAAAATAGAAAGATAACAAATTAAAATAGATTAGAATAAAATAAAGAGGGTTTACTAATAATAATAATAATAATAATATAATAATACAATAATAACCAAGAAAACCATAATAAATTTTATCCTGCTATTTGATGTTCGTGCATCAGGCACCGCGCGTTAACCGACAAAGTCGCATGGCTTCGCTCGTGCCTTGCCCACACGCCGAGCGAGGTAAGGCCAACACACACTCACCGGAGCCACGACGGACATCCCACATTGGGTTCAGCCCGCACTACAACCAACCAATGGAAGAAAACAGGCAATTAACTCATGTAATAAAATTTTTAAATTAAAGTCGTACCTCGAGTCGAGGTTTGGGCATGACAGGTACGTAGTGTGTATTGGTTTTTTTATAAATAGGAAAAACACGTTGCTTATTTTTAAATATTTGAAAAACCTATTTTAATACCTATATTTAAAAAATGTGTTTATGGACTATTTCAAAAAAGAGAACTATTGGATTCAGTGGTTTATTCTTGGCATCCCAACTGAGCATCTCGGTTCTCACGACAATTATAACTTCCGGATACAGATTCATTTTCTCATACAAGTCCCTGGTTCAACTCCTCAATGTTGGAGTAGGCTTGGTTCTGAGTTGGGTGGTGACCTAGGAGGTCGCAAGGTGGTCTGTGTAGTTTTTTACTACCTCTAATTTTCATTTTTACATTCAGTAATTATTTATTTACTTGTATTTTATTAATGGGCCAAATCATTCCCTCTTTTGTTTTGATTCCTAACACTAGTTGCCGGTATAGGGGGATCGGGAATTCCACTAGGAAAATGTCGCAGGTCAGCTCGGGTGACCAGTTCAGGGTCGACCTAGGTTGGTCCGTGAAAAGATACACTAGAATGTGATAAGAAAATAAAATATCAATGGACCAAACTCTTTCATGGTAGTGATAGTTTTCTATATTTTTTATGGAAAGACCTTTGGTGGGGATAATGTAGTCCCCCAGTTTCATGTATCTATCCATTTATTTATTCTATTTTATGTTTATAAAGAATATGTTTTTTGTTTGGGAGAGTTTATAAAAAATCTATGCTATTTTTTCGGGAATTTCTAATGGAGCATGGTTGGTTCATTGTTAGTGAAAATTGTGCACCACTTATAGGAAACAATGATCAATGAGGAATGGGCTAAAGGGAAGCCACACGGGTAGCACATAATTTTTCCAAATAATGTGGTTGATTTGGAGAAATCATGAAATATTTTATAGTGGTACATAGAATAGTTTTAAAATGGTTTTATACCCATTTAAATCAACATTTTCAGGCTTATCCTTGAATTATTTCCATGAAGATGCTTTTCACAAGGTTTTTTTAATTGTTCATGTAACATGACAAAAATTTACAAATAGATTTATTAAAGAATGCATTGATCACTGAGTCTCTACAAAAACCTTTTTTTATAACCTACCCATGTAAACATAATTTTTCCACTTCTGTGATGTGAATTTTGATAATCTGGCATACACGATTGCGATCACAATCTTATTTGGAGTCCAACAATAAAGACATTTTTTTGCGGAATAGTAACCTACACTTGTGAATTTTAATGTTCCCTTTTGAATAGTTATATACCATAATGAATAGTAATCTTATATATTGTTTTATATAAAAAATATTCATTTGGAAGTACAATATACCTATGTTTTGGAATAAGTAAATAATTATTTTAAAACTATTTTTTAAGAATAAATTATGATTTTAATTAAATATTAAATTAATATTATTTATAAAATCATTTTTGAAAAATGGACTTCATTTTTGGATCTTACATGTTTAAATATGATTGAATTTTTTTTATTTTTCTGAAATACTCAAATTTTAGATGATTAGTGAAATACTGTTAAATACCGTATATAAAAATTATCAGTTAAATACACTAATTATTACATCATAAGTGATGTAATACCACTTTGTTATAAATCACATTCATTTATTACAACTCATGGTCCTGTAATCATCACTATTTCTGGTTTTGAGGGAAATTAATAATGTAATGATTAACAAATTATGAAAACCCTCCTCTCCTCCACAATGAAAAACCACCCTCACTCCCTCTCTTTTTCAATTCTCTAAGACTTAAAGATAATAAATGTTATGAAATGATATCATTACTTATTCACTCCTCACATAAATGAATCTCTTGTTCTTTCCAAAAGACAAAAATCCATTCCATTAAAGAGGCTCTCAAAGAAGTTGATACAAGAGGTAAAGAACCTTTCCTTTTCATTTAGTTTCATTTCAATTTATCTTCTTTTTTTCCTCCCCTCACATCCTATGTCCAAATAACCATGATATACCCCCTATCACATATATACTGTAAATATTTCATTTCAATGGAAGAAACATCATCAATATCCTTATAGTGTTCTTCTCTTTTATTTTATAAACGAAATCAACATCCATGATGTTCCAATATATAACCTTCATGGACGATGAAGTTTCGTTCTTCAATTTATATTCCATTACTAGTCATGAAACCTTTTTAATGGTTTAACTATATGTTAATATATATATATAACAACCTAATTAATATTTACGAACTAGTATAAGTACATATTATAAAATCATATGACCAAACTAGTTCCTAATTATGAAAATACTGCTAAAATAATCTTTCTAAATGTCATAAATATTTAATCTAATGATTGATCTTATTTCCATGTGAACAAGTGATAGAAATGACCATTAAAAAATTTTGATGTTCATAAATGATATTAAAAATCAATTCTAGATATTTACATCCATTCCACATGAACTCCATTACTTAAGAACAAGTGAACATATTATGGAAAGAATGAAAACGAACACACCAGAATGACAAAATTCAGTACAATAACTTATCAATAAAGTCATGAATGAACTAAAAAAATTAAGACAAACAAAATACATGTCTAATAGGTTATTAAATAAGTTATTTATATTTCTAATATCATATTCCAAGACCTCATGTTCAAGAGCGGAACACATCCAGATTTAAGGCAAGGGTTTCTTCCACTTGTTTCCATTTTTTGAGATTTTCCATATACAATAATAATTCATGTTAATGGTGTATGTATACTTACCATTGATTTAACATATCATGAATATAATTATTTTAATGGTATTAAATTGATCATTTGAATATTATTAATTTTGGGGCATACAAATCGATTAATTACAAACTGGTAAGGGTTTTTTCCATCAGAATATCCATTTTCATTCCGATTACATTAATTTTATAATTACATAAATTAAATTCTAATGTATTTTTATCTACTCATCATTATTTATTTTGGAGTGGTCTATATAAGTACATCCAGCAGAATAATTTCTTATTTTATGGATAGTTACACATTTTAAAATGAACTTTCAAAATTGTTTCTGAAATACAAGCCCGATCCAACAGAAGTTCTCAAATTCTTACATATTTTCAAGGGAACTCTATAATCTGTTTTTGGAGAGATTTATATTTATAAAATTAATACTTTTATTATGAAAATAATATCCTACTTCACTTCTTGTTTTATACAATGATTTTTCCAAATGAACTCTTCTTTTCAAAGTAAAAGAGTATTTATCTCAAGAATTATTGAAAGATTTTACAAGAGTATACTTATCTATTTCAACTCTCTTGTGCTCTTTTATATATTATTGGGACTAATATTTAATGGAATCTTATACCATATTTAATTTAAGAGTTCATTAATATTTTGTCTGTGGATTTTCTATCTTAAAACTAGTAACCAATTTACATCGAATGGTTAGTGTTTATGCTTAATGTTCGGGAAAAGGTTTTTAAATTTAAAATATTAGTTTCAATATGAATGTGTATGTTGTTTATGTTTATACTCATTCATTTGAAGAATTCATTAGACATAGTATTTGTTAGGTGGGGCTTTCTATATCCCCTCACTGCATCGTTAGTTCTCTTTAGAATGTCTACGGTCTTGGCACAAGTACTTGAAAAAATAATTATTTATTGTCTTGGCACGAGGCCTTGAATGTACGGTGATGATGTCAAGCATTTTTAATTCCCTCATTATAAAAATAGTATTGATGGTTCATGTGGGTATTCAACTAGTATTATACCCTTGATTATGTTTTATTATGGAAATACTTACTCAGATCTTATTCCAGCAAAAACATGTTCAAGTTTTTGTTAGAATCATATGTTTTTAGTTATTCAAAATGACTAATGTTTATATATGATGATTAGTATTTATTACACTTACTGAGAATTTGAGATCATCCTTTTCTTAAGTTTCATTTTCACAGGGAAAGAAGATTTTTTATTATGAATGACATTCCAAAATAACCTATGAGTTATGGATGTTTTCAAAGGAGTTTATGTATTGTATTTAGTTCTAGTTGCAATGTTGAACTTATGTATGTATCTTGATTCCAATACTATTAGACTACTTCATCCTTCAGGTTTTATATTCCTTATTTATATGCCAATTTAATCAAATAAGGCACCGACTACAGATAACTGGGGTCAGGTCCTTACAATTGGTATCAAAGGAATTTTAGTAGAAATCATGAAAACTAGATATAGATAAAGTATATTTGTGAACAAAAACCTAAAATAAAATTTGGGGTTAATAATACAATGAAATCCTATAATTTTTTTAGGTAATAGATTATTTTTTTATCAAGGAAATACATCACTGTCTAGATACGAACAAGTAGGGGTGGATCTAGTACAGTTATATCTAAGGGTAAAACCTAAAAATACTGCTTTGTGATAGACTCGAGTAGGCACTGGTACATGACAATGGGCCTTTCTGCACTCTTGGTTTGACACTCTCAGGAGACATTCTTTGGTAAACTCATATGATTATCACAAAAAATTAAGAATTATTTTTTCCCCAAATTAACCAAAGTATATTTTTCTAGTATTTAGGATGCATAAATTTATGTTATTTGTTATACCATGTTTAAAGATATAGAGAATTCATAATTTTATAAACAAATATATAATATGGATCTGATTAGTAATTGCACCTATTTAAAGGAATGATAACTTCCCCAATGCATTTTATGAGAAGAGTTAGATGTGTCCTATCATTGATGGTCTTATGCCATCATTTTAAATTATGATTGTCTCCCTTGTATCCTAATCATATGAGGAAATAATATAATGTGTTGACAAGATATGTAAGGACTTCTCTGAGTCCTATTGTTTGAAGGGAATCAAAAGAATAAGAGGATGGATGGAAAAAACATGGATGAAGAAAATAAGGTAAAGAATTATTTTCCCATCATGTTATAATTTTGGAAGGAAACACCTTGTTATATGCTTGATTGGGAAAGGAGTATGCATCAAGTGTGGCAAAAAAGGCTATAATGCTCATAATTGAATGACGAGGAAAGAATTTACCTATATTGAATGCTTCAACTTCTATGAGATGAGATACTATGTGAATCAATTTCCCAGCATCAAAGGAATATACTCCAATTAATGATTTTGTATAATGATCAATTTATGATGCTATAACAGATGAATTATAATGATTAATATGACTAGTCAAGGATCATTTCATTTAAATATTTGGTTAGTAATGTAATATTTTTAAGAATTATGATATATATAAGGATTGTACTGTAGTATTATTTCATTAAGAATTTGAAGTTGTATCATAAATGGTATAATGGAAATGTGATTATGAAGAAATATAAAATTTTTACAATAAAACGATTGTGGGAAAATGAAACCCTTAATATGTATCTAATGATGATATACAGAAGAAGAAATAATTGACTTAGATAAGTACTCACTACATTAGAACTGATTATTAACCTATCGATAAGTAGCTTATCCTATCATCGATGGATTTTAAAGTACCTTTAGATTTATGGAATATATCCAATAACATGTATATTACTTAAATAATAATGAAGAATTCATTTTTCCACTATGGTTTTCATAGTAATTCATGTTATTAACATAATTCAATGGGATACAAGATGATGTTATTCACTTGTTTAGAATGTGAAATTTAGATCTGCTTCATATTGATATATTGTTAATGAGAAGTTCATCTCTGAAATTTAAAGGACTTCATTATAATGTGTTGAATCATTATATTTTGGAATTGTTAACCATTTATGAAATGGTTTATGTTGATCAAAGTATGAGATTTTATAGGTTAATGTATTGCTTCACCAAATGGAATAACCCATGTTAAGTGATGTGGTATAGATAACTCAAGTGCAATAATAGGATGAGTTTGTCAGTAAAAATGTATATGTATACTATTATAGAGTAAAATAGTTCCTTGACTAAAAGAAAATAGTTATAATTTTTTTCCTTATAATCACAATCATTGATAATATCAATGATTTTTTAAGTTTATTGTTTTTTAGTAATCAACATTCATTTGAACATGTCCTCTTTCATGTTCCATCAGAACATCATAGTTAGATTTTTATTCCTTGTCCAGGTTTCAACTTCTAACTATTTCCAACTCATTCAAAACAATTATTTTTTGGGTGACCACCTCATCTCCCCTAACCATTTTTGGAGGATATTTTATTAATCCTTTATATTATGTTTTTTTCCATAAGGGAATGTTAAAGTATCAACTATCATCTTTCAATATTCAATTTAAAATTTTGAGGATGAAATTTTTCTCAGGAGGGGATAATGTAACAAACCATTAATTGAAAAATAGAATTATTATAGAATTCATGGATCACTGATTCTCTACAAACTCCTCTTATTTACAACCTATCCAAGTAAACATAATTTTTTCTACTTCTGTGATGTTAATTTCGAAAATATGACACAGACAGTTACGATCGGTAAGTTATTTGGAGTCCAAAAAGAAAACCATAATTGTTGGTTAATATTAACCTAACCTTAAGAATATTTTCATACCCTTATGCATAGTGATATACCCTAATGAATAGTAACCTTACATATGATAGTATATAAATAATATTCTTGTGGAAGTATCATATACCAATGTTTTGGATTAAGTAAGACAATGTTTTAAAACTGTTTTTAATCAATTATGATTTCAATTAAATACTACATTAATCATATTTAGAAAATTATTTTTGATAAATGGACATCAATTTTGGATTCTACATAGAAAAAATGGTTAGGGTTAATTTTTGGTATTTTTCAGAAATACTCAAAAAATTTATGAATAGTAAAATACGGTAAAATACCCTATAAAAAATTATCAGTTAAATACACTATTAATTACATAATTATTGATTTAAAACCACTTGGATCTAACTTTAATGCATTTATTAATATTATTGGTCATGGAATCATCACTATTTCTGGTCTTGAGGGAATCTAAAAAATTATGGAAACCCTCATCTCCTCCAATATACCCCCCACACCCCCTCTTCTCTTCACTCCTCTAAGCCTAGAAGCTCCTCAATGTTCTACCCAAATACACTTCAATAGTCACTCCTCAGGTCCATGAATCTTTGGTATTTCTAAATGATGAAAATTACTTATCTTAAGGAGGTTCTAAAAAGGTTATTTGCAGAGGTAATGCACCTTTATTTTTCATTTAGTTTCATTTCAATTTATCTTCTTTTTTTATTCTTTGCCCACCTCGTCAATCCAAATGACCATGATAGATCCATAATCAACTATAAACTGGAGTTTTATCATTTTAATGTATGAACCATCATCAATATCCTTACTCTCTCACTCTATTTTATTTTATAAATGAAATCAACATCCATGAGGTTCTAATTTATAACCTTCATGGATAATGAAGTTCCGTCCTTCAATTTCACCTTCATTACAGGTAATGAAATAATATTTATGGTTTAACCATAATTTAATATATGTATTATAACCTAATTATTATCCAGGAACCAATATACGTACATAATATTAAATCTAATTAACAAACAGTTCCTAATAATCAAAATACGGCTAAAATAATCTAAGTGAATGTCATAAATATTTCATCTAATGATTCATCCTTTTTACATGAAACCAAATGATATAAATGACCATTCACATTTATGTATTTTCATAAATAATATGTAATTTTAATTCTGGATATTTACATAAATTCCACATGAACTCCATTTCTTAAGAACTACTGAACCAATTACGGAAATATAGAAAACGAACACACTGGAACAACAAAATTCAATATAATAACTTATTAATAAGGGAAAAAATGAACTAAAAATTATTCTTATATAAAAAAATAAATTACTAATAGGTTCTAAAATAATTTATTAAAAAATATAATTTCATATTACAGGACCTTATGTTCCAGAGAAGAACACATTCAGATTTAAGGTAAGTGTTTCTTCATCTCACATCAATTTTTATGAGATTTTCCATATTCACTATTAAATAATTTTTATGGTGTATGTATACTTTCAGTTAATGTAACATATCATGATTATATTTATTTTCATGGTATTAAATGTATCATTTGAATATTATTATTTTTTGGCCATACAAATCGAATGATTACAAATTGTTAAGGAGTTTTTACCCGAACTTGCATTTTCATTCCGGTTATGTTCATTTTCTAATTACCTCAATTAAATTCTTATGTATTGTTATGTAAACCTAATGAATTATTTAAGTATGGTTGATATATGTACACCCACCAAAATCTTTCCTTATTTTATGGATAATTACATGTTTTAAAATGAACATTCAAAATTGTTTTCGAAATACAAACCTGATCCAAGGGAAGTTCTCAAATTCTTACCTATTTTCAAGGGCACTCTATAATATATTTGTAGAAATAATTATATTTAAATAATCACTAATTTTATTGTGAATATAATACCCTACTTCACTTCGGTATTAATAAAATTATTTTTCCAAAATAACTATTCTTTTCAAAGTAAAAGAGTATTTATCTCAAAATTATTCAATGATTTTATAATATTATCTTCACATATTTCTACACTCTTGTGGATTCTGATGCATTATTTGGACTAATATTTCATTGAATTATATATAATAATTAATTTAAATGTTTATGATTATTTTGGATGTAGATGTGAAATTGTAAAACCATTCACCAATTTATTTTGAATGGTTAGTGTTTATGCTTAATGTTCGGGGAAAGGTATTTACATTTCATATGTTAGTTTCAACATGAATCTGTTTGTTGTTTATGTCTATCCCTGTTCATATGAGGAATTTATTGGACATAGTATGTGTAGGGTGGGGCCCTCTATAGCCCCTTGATGCATCGGTTGGTCTCATGAGAGAAACAACGGTATTGGCACAAGTCATTGTCAAAATAATTATTTATGGTCTCGACATGAGGCCTTGACGGTATGGTGATGATGTCCGACATTATTAATTACACCATTATGAAAATATTATTCATAGTTCATGTGGGAATTTGACTAGTAGAATGCCCATGATTATGTTTTATTATGGAATTACTTACTCATCTCTTCTTCTTTCCATAATGTGTTCAAGTTTTAGTTAAAGGCAGTGGTTTTTAGTTATTCAACTTGCCTAATGTTTATATAGCATTTGGTATATTTTGTACCCTTACTGAGTGTTTGGTATCACCTCTTTCTTATGTCTCATTATTTGAGGGCATGAAAAATTTTATTTTGAATGACATGCTGAAATAACCTAGGTGTTATAGATATTGTCAAAGGAGTTTATATGTTGTATTTCCTTCTTTTTGTAATGTTGAACTTATGTATGTATCTCATTTCCAATATAACTAAACTACATGGTTATTTGGGATTCATATTTCTTATTTATATGAAAATATAATCCGATAAGTTATCGGATTTAGGAAACTGTGTTTGGGTCCTTACAATTCAACTATCCCTATACAGGTTAAAAGTGATATCCAAAACAAATGGATCTCACATGGTTTGATCTCTAACTACATCATTTTTTATCCTCAATGGTAATAAATCGAGAATCCCTCTTCCAAAAGGCTATGGATGACTCTCCCTTCAATTTTGAGGTGATATTAATGCTTCTATTTATGTTTTGATGACCGATTGTTGTAGTAAGTCATCGTTCTTAGTAGTCCATGGTGGTTTTTCTATGATTTATATCTCTACATCTATTGGTTTCTCAGATCTACACCTGATGTTGATTGGTATAAGATGTTTTTTTATAAATATTAGTATATTTTGTCTTTATAATTAAATGGGGAGAGATACAATGTATTTTTTTAATTTTAACCCATTTTCACTGGCATTTGAGTGTATTTCATTGTTTTCTTCAAAAATAAAAAGAAATGTGATTTCACTCTCAAATCCCCAATTTAGAATAGTTAAGGGTTATCTAAAATAGTTTTTACCTAATATTTATTGTGAAACATATATCAAAACCCTATTTTAAAAGAAATTTTGTGATGGATTATAGTTTTTCTGAAAATTGTATAATCATTGTGCAAAATGATTTTTGGTTTTCTTTTAAAAGAAATATTTTATAATCAATTGTTTGGATAATTTATGAAAAATGTTCTATGGAATGGTTTTCAATAATTTTTTTTTATTGAAATGGGTTTGAAACATTTTTTTTAATGGGTTATTCATGGTTTTGTGGTGTGTGTTCATGTTTATTGGAATGGATAAGGTCGTGAAGTACCCCTATCAAAAGGTTGGGACAATATTTGGTGTAAAGAACCCTCATAAAAATGGTTCACTATGTGATGGATTGGTTAATGGATGAATCACTTCTTGTGAGTATTGGGAAGTCAATATTTTATGATTTTATGAATGTGTGGATATGTGTAATGGAATTAATTATGCAAAAATAGAATATGGAATATAGTTATAATGTTATTTATATAAACAGTTTTTATAAATTTACAGACATGTTCCATCCTAGTTGTGTGAGTGGGGATGTCATTGGTGAAAATCTACAATGTTTCATTACTCAACTATAATTTGGATCATTGGTTATTTTGTAGATGAAATTTATTATGATATAGTAAAAGTTAATGTATCACATATCATTACCAGTAGTTCTTGATATGTGGGATGTTTTGTGGTGGTAGACCATAGAGCATGTTTAGAGCTTGGAGTTTTCATTGGAGACTTTGAGTTCTATTCTCCATTGTTTAAATTGATATAGTGGTATTCTGAATTGATACATGGTTTGGGTTGGATTTTAATACCAGTTATTGTTTTCAGTTGTATTCTATTATTATCATGTATCATGTAGTCATTTATTTGGTTATTTCATATTTGGTTGGTGGTTTTATTTTCATTGGAAAAATCATCCCCCGATAATAAATGAATACCATGGAATTTATTTCCATATATTGTTCTATTGGGATTTCCTTTAAGGCCATGTAAAATCTTTTATCCTTATCAATACAATGAGGAGGGGTTAGATGTTACATTTCAGCATGTGTGTGGAAAGTCATCTCCATGCAGCATCATGTTTTATTTTCAACAAACTTTTAGTAGAAGGTCATAACGTTAAATTTAATTATTATGTAAGATATTAATAACCTATTTTAAATTATATACACTAACATCCATTGTTTTTAACTGGATGAAAAGAGGAGTAATTTTATCCTTTCAGTTTATGGAAGGGTAATTTTTAAAACGAAATTTCATAATAAAATTCTCAGAGTTGGTGCACATCAATCTAATGTTTTTGGAATCTCCTGATGGACCGTGATGTTTCCCTAGTGTCCCATTGTGTTTTGGGATCATCAGTCCCACAATAAAACTCTTAATGGACCAATAGAGTATTCAAAAATTGTTTAAACCCATGTGGCACACCACAAGAATCTGTGCGGCCATCTGCAGGTGTGGTAGAGGCATTTCACACTTACTAAAGACAGTTTTACTAAATGTTTTCCTAGCCCACACAATTTTTTGTTTTGATGAATTACCTCTACACCATTCATAAAAAAATCTATACCCTTTTTGGCTAAATGTGTGGGATAAACTGTGCCAGTTGTGTTTCTTAAAAAATGGGGTGCTGCATAATTTTACAAGTTGTGCACCTCAAATAATGCAGTGTGCATGTTTTAAAGAAATAGTTTTAAATAATTAAATTAAATTTAAAAATATAATAAAAAACTAAAACCCTAAAACACATTATCCCCCGATACTCATGATTGAGATGGCCTCCCCCTTCTTCTACATGGATCCCAATGCTCTTACCTATCGACTCATCTTTACTAGCTAATTTATTTTTTTGTTTCATATAATCATATAGTTGACTCTCCGAGTAATGGAACATTGATTCCTACTCCTCACTCACATTGGTCATTTTCCCTCTATCTGTCACTAGGTTGGGTACGGTCGAACCCATGGTATGGGTTATCTATTATATTCATTATTTCTTCTTTTGTAAGGTGGTGTAAAAAGACTATTCGGACTCTGTTGTGTGTGTTTTGGGAACCACCACCGAAGGTGAGGTGGTTTGTGGTGTTTTTCTCCACCTCTAATTTTTTTTACATTTTTTCATCCCTTATTATTGTCACTAAATTATAATATTGGAGTTTTTAATTGATGGGTCACAAGTATAATTAGTAGTGTTTTTGGTGTGTTTGAAGACCTGTGAGTATAAACAAAGGTATGCATATATATAATATATATATATATCTTCCATGAATGTATCACCACATGGTGAGGGAAATATTTGCATTGGATCGAGGATATATATGAATTTATGTGTAATATAGAAAATGGTGGTATCGAGTAGTCATCACCAATTCTTTTGATTGCCAATGTTGTTTTTAATAGTCTTCTCCTATGGGTAGATCCATATTCTTTATATTTAATTCATGTATGTTTTAATTTTCCTTTAGTTTCATACTCAATTATTATTTATTATATTAAAAAGTAAATACTTTTTGTTAAATAACATATCCTCCTATGATAATTTAATCACATGATTCATGAATCAGATTTACATGGTTGGTAAGTGAAAAATTGGTAGTGGTACCATCTATGTGCACCCATGGAATTATATTGTATGAGTTACCCAACTTGAAATATTGAAGTGAAATACATTAAGATGAATGACATGATCATGATAAAGTCTATCCCTAAACTATATTAAATTCTAATTTGATATGGATAAGATTAGGGTGTACAACAACACCATGGGTTATACTAATAAGTACAGATAATTATAGTTGAATGAGGTTAGTGAACATGACATATCTAGCATGGTTTAGTCCATGAATTTTTTTCATTCAATATAAATAATTGTATTTTAAGTGAAATGATATAATGGAAAGTGGGAATAGATAGTAGACAACATGAGAGGATTTTTCTCATTTATTGAATGAATATTTAAAAATGTAATTGTAAATTCATTAAATGAAGATAATTAGAGGTCATGCCTCATGATTTAGATATTTGAATATCAACATGCTACATTAATCTATCATGCCTTACTATGATTGAGTTTGGATATTCATATGTTACATAAGAGGTTGTGCTGAATCATGTACTAAATAGCTTAGATGTAATGGTCTTAATGTAATTAACATTATTAAAAAAATGTACATGGACAATATCCATGATTATGGATGGGTTTTTGTAATAACCCCTTCCATTTATGCTCTATATATATATATATATGTATGGGTAGGAGGGATTATTACCACATGAAAGTTATCTGAATGTATATAGATTGGAGTCATTATTACCCCATGCAAGTATATCTTCTATTTATGGATGGGGGGAATTCTTACCACATGCTAGTATATATTTGTATTGGTGGGAGGCATGCTTACCCTGCACTAGTGATTACCTATATATATATATGGATGAGAGGAACTATTACCCAATTCGAGTTATCATTTATTTATGGATGAGAGTAATTTTTACCCCATGCCATTATATATGTATATAGGTAAGAGGCAAGCTTACCCTACAACAGTTATAACCTCTATATGGGTAAGAGATACTCTTACCCCATTTCATTTATATTCTTATTATTGATGTGAAGCATTCCTACCATATTCCAAATTATTATATACATAGGGTGGGAGGAATGCATACCCCAAAGTAGTTATAACATCTATATACATGTTTGGATGAAATAAAATCTTACCTCATGCACGATAATATATATATATATATATATAATTATTGACATGATCATGATATTATACGAGCAACGAGCAAAAGATGGTATATCTGTCATGTGTCCCTTGAGAACCTAGACATCTGTTATTTATTTATATAGTTCAATTTATTAAATTATCCATATTTTTTAATATCTAATTTATATTCCATTTCATTTGACATGACACTATGGGTGCTGGACTACTGAGATTTCATCTCCCACATTTCTATGGTACCCTTGGTACCCGAGTAGACTCTATATTTACATGACCTTAGTTGATTGTTGTTTTTCTTTTAACAAGAGTTAGGATCAAAGGATCGATCAAGTACTCAGGATGCACCTTGAGATCACACGTGTGGACTTATTTTCAATTCCTTATATTGTATTATTTTTAAAATAATGTTTTATTATTTACATATTTTATCTTTGTATCATTACCATGTCATGCATTTCTTCTGTTTTAATAAATTCTAGTTTTATACTTTTATTTAATTGATTATATTATTTTTCCACTACTTTGATATATTTTTTTCACAACATATATTGTTGTCATCATTTTTCATACTATTATACTACTATGAGAACTCTCATATGAGGGTATAGTCTCCCCACTATCACTTCCCAAGAACTTAACTTCTATTAGAATGCCTCTAGTGTATGGGGAGACACACTTAAGTCCATGTGAACCATCAGTCAAGAAACCGGGTTAATGGTAAGCTGGGTCGGGATGTTACAATGTGGAATCAGAGCCAAATTTTTACATTGACTTATAGTTTTGGGTTTGTGGAGAAAAGAGTATGAATGTGTCGGCTCTTGGTGAATAGGCATGGTTGGGGCTGATCACCCCAAGTATGGGTATTGACTAAGTGGTTAGGGCTGGGAAATATTTCATGTTGTTCATTGTTAAATTTGATATGATTTTCCCATGATTGAATGGATCACATTCAACTATTTATGATTTATGGACTATATGGTATTGTCACATTTTTCTTAGTTTGGGAATGATTGATCATTGCATGCATCATTATAAGAACATAAGGATTAACGTCTTGTGCATGTTCCATGCCATGTAGTGGAATTTTTAGGATGCATGTAGATTCGATTGGGTGTTATGCCATGCTTTTGATTTCATATAATGACTGATATATGCTATGTCATGCATTTGTTATTAATAGTATGTTTTTATAGTCCCTTCAATGTATCATAGTGACATTCTTAGTTTGTACCTACTTAGTAAATTCATAATCATGTTTTCTATACAGTGTAACATCACTAGTGGATTACATTCCATGATATTGTGTTTATTGAATGTGATAGCATGTTTGTACTATTTGATATATGTAAACTAGCTGTGATTAAAATGAGAGAATGTTTCCAATTATAAGGTGTCTATGAGGATTAAAATTGTAAAAAAGATAAATTATTTACTCAAACCATCGATAATATGAAAAGGATTCTAATGTTTAAATATAAAATTGAATTGGATTTAATTAAACAGGACCCAACTGCCAATATGTAATGTGTATGGGATCATTTTGGACTGGTATATATCCACCCATATGACTCTACCATTATATAAATATATGAGCACATGGTATTTTTAATTGAGTTTTTTTGATTAATGGGATCCAATTTTCAATCGATGAAGTGTCTGATAACATCATGAATAGGGAAACAAAATCCCTTATTAAATGAAATATCATGATGCTTTTTGAAATTAGTATAATTGTAAAATTTGTTAAATTTGGATCTCAAATGAATTTGACAACTGATTTTGGGAATTTTTTTATGATCCTTGGTTGGATAAAATGGGACCTTCATAGGCCTCTTTAATTGTTAAATGGTTTTGTTTATCTCAATTTTTTAATAATGATGGGATTTCATGAAATGTGAAATGATTAAAGGATAAATTTGTTTTAGAGTAAATGAGTTGGAAATAAACCTGTAGTGGTGTCCTTTATTTAAAACCATCGCGTAAGGGTATCACGTGATTTTTTCTCTTAGATTACCCTTAGAACAGAATCATATGTTTTTTCATGGAGTATTTCATCTCATTATCAATGGATTAAATATTAGGTAATTGTGCCTTTGATTTTTTTTAGAATGACCATATGCTTGGGACAATACTTGGCCTTTGTAATGGGCTAGACCATGATCGGTATCCCCCTTAGAACATATGTTCCATGAAAATGTGATGATTTTTCTTATGTTTGGCGTCATTTGGGTGTGGTTGTCTCTGGTAGGTCTTTCAGTTTCCTATGAAACCCTTGTTCAGATTGGTGGTCACACATTCCATGACGTTGTTATACGATTGAGCATCAGGGAAGGCTCAGTTTTGTGAGGTTAGACATTTCGTTGGCATGGTCAGCCTCTTCCTATGTCTCATAACCCTCACTTCTTTCCTGACAATGGATGAATTGGCGTGCCATTTTCCTTGTGAAAGGTCCTATGGGGGAAATATGAATCTTAAATAAATATTTTGCGTTATTGATCTTTGACTTGAGTTATATCCTTTGTAGAGTTACTATACATTAAGGAATCAGTTTTATCCCAATGGTCAACATGGATTTCAAAATAATCCTGTGTTTTGACACTCTGGACTTGTGTTTTGAACTTCTTTATATTTCTTGATGATGTGATAATGGATCAGAGAAAAATCACACATTCAATGAGTTTTTTTGATCAATCACACTTTTTAGTGGCTTGTTTTATATGATTGTGTGACCTGAATGATCCTATGGTTGGGATCATATTATTAGTTCTGATCAAATATTCCTTTTCCAAGTATATTGAACATAGAAAAATAACGTCCTTTTCCTAAATGATCAGTTTATGCTTGATTAACTTTAAGGCATATGAGTTTTAAATACGTGCCAGTGCTTGCTTAGCAATCTGAAATTCTTATGGTTGGTATTGTAGGTAATCATTGAGTAGCATTGTTGTACTTGGATAGACATAGGAGTTAAAGTTAAAAAAACATATAATTTCCATGGGGTTTTAAATGCATCTATTTGGTTAATGATGGTTCATCTTCAAATGAAGATGAGCTCTCAAAGCGTGTTTACACATAATTTTTCAGCCAAGCCTTTGGAAATTCTTGATATCATCTCAGTGTATTCTGTTAAGTGACAAGCATGTCCCCATCCTTGAAGTCCATGAAGATTCACTAATAGAGTGCCGGTTTTACACCAATCTAAATGGTTAAAAAATTTATTGATCTTTTTTGGGTCAACACTTTTGGTGTTTCATGATGGATTCATGGTTTCCGTCATCTTATGATCAGAAAAATTCACTAGATGTCATGGGAAGAATTATGTGAATGTATTCATGGTTAATGAGAGATTCATTAGGATAAGTCATCACTGTTCCATTGGAAAATCATCAGTCATCTAATCTAATCATCGTCTTGCACGGTTTATTAGAGTGTTTTAACCTATTTTCCTTTTTCTCAACGTAAACGGTCAGAGGAAAACGGTTTCTGGCATGTTGTTTGGTGGAGACAAGTGTGGTTGGGTTTAGTCGATGCTTTTCATGATAATGTGGCTCAATATGGGATTTGAGGTTGATGTGGAATTAACTATTTGATTATTCTAAAAATCATTCAAGGTTGTTTATCAAAAAAAATTGAGGGCATTAATAGAATGGAAATTCCAATAGTGGGAAGTTTGATGGTTCCAAACTTGCCACTTAATATCAAATCCTATGGTGGAAAGTACCTCATTACCTCTTATTAATGAGTTTATGACATGATCGTGTCACTATCTAAATGTACTTGGGATAGTTTCATATCATTGCCTTATTTTGAAAATGAGCATCAGATTGAGTCTTAGTGTTTTTACTATCATGTTCCTAAATGATTTTCTGAGGGTGAGTTCGAAATTTAAAAAAAATGTGATTGTTTAAAAATGATTCGTGACCCTTGTAAATATTTTTAGTTTTATTTTGTTTTTAATGGATTATATTGGATAAGAAGTTATAAGGTGGGAGAGTTTTCATTTCCTATGCTTGGAACTAGATGAAAAAGAATAAAAATTTGAACATTTTCATGAAGTTTGTGGTTCATATTAAAACCATGATTCTGAATTAAATTCCATGATTTATCATGTTTCAATGTAATATTTTGTGACTTCAGTGAAGGCCCGAGATGTTTATCGGGTGTCTTGAGGTGTTTCATGTGCTCCAGACCCGAGAAATCTACATCTGAAGACCGGATGAGGGAACCTGGTCTTTCTGAAATTATGCGACCCATAGAAGGAAACCATGTGGCCTTGTGTGAGTGAGGAAAATTTGTATCACATTGGTTGGGAAAAAATTTCTAAACTTTGAACCTAGCCCACATCCTCCAATGGCCCGAAGGCCTTCATTTTTTTTTGATTTTTGATAATCCACCTTTCAAGGGGTGAGGTGGAACCCCTACAAGGCCCGTAGGCGTAAGTATTACATGTCCCGTAGGTCTTAGAGGAATTCAATGCCTGTAGGCTTCAAAAATTACATAAAAACCAGACTAACTACTTGGAACTGCTCCTCATCAACATCTTCATCATGAAATCAGCACTCCACATTCACGTGGCTATTCAGCTAGCCTTTCCCATGCATGCACAGGCTTTTCCCGATGGCAGGTGCCATACCCTCTCATTTTTGTAATCCGTTTAGCTTCTGCTACACTGAAAGATCCTTGATCCTCCTCCTTTGAAGTATGTTACTTGTAGGTTGTTTGGTTTTCATATGCACTTAAGGTGTCCTGAAGGCCTTGAGGTGGCCCGAAGGCCTTACTGACCTGAAGGCCTAGGTGGCCCGAAGACCTTAAAGGACTCGAGGACCAAATCGGTGGCCCAAAGGTCCAAACAGGGGAATATTCCCGGCTGCTACAGTGCCAAACAGTGCCTGCTATAGTTCCTGCTACAGTTCTGCACAGTTCCTACTACAGTACCTACTATAGTACCTGGAAATTAGCCTCCGCCTAGATTTGAACCTAACCCACATAGTTGGTTGTTTGATGCAGTACGTCGACACTATTCATCACAAAGGCTATCCATGGTTAGGTTAACTGTGCGGGACAAACTATGTGAGAGGAGTTCCTTAAATAGGTAGTGGTTCATGGTTAATGTATTGTTTTCCAAAATTTGAGGCTCAAATCTTCTGGTGTGCTTTTTTTATTTAAATTTTTTAAAAACTACATTAACTTAAAATAAATTTAGAGAAATAAAACCCAATTTCCCTTTCTCCCCTCAAATCATCACCCGAGCAGGCCTCCCCCTTAATCTCCCTTGTGTGTAGAGCCCCTCCATATATTCTCCTCTTCATGCATCAATTTCTTTTGGTTTCACCATGTAATGTCTTTGATTATTTACTGTATTCATCTCTGATTCCTTTATCTCCCTTACATTGGTCATTTTCCCTCTATCTGTCTCATGGTTGGGTGTAGATAAACCCTAGGAATTGGTTAAATCTGATTTTATTTGTTTCAATGACTATAAGGTGGTACAGATGGTCAAAAAGGACTCCCTTGTACAAGTTCTTACAACAACTGTAGATGGTGAGGTGCTTCATGGAATTTCGATTCCTGGCCAATGTGTTTGTTAATGGTTTTTCATCCATGCTTTTTGTTGGTCAATTATTATTTGGTAGGTTTTTATAATTGATGTGTCACTAGTATAATGTGTAGTGATTTTTGGTGTATTTAAGACTTGTAGGCATTTATAAATGTATGCACACAGATATATATATATATATATACCTTCCATATATGTATTCCCCTAGTGATAAGATAATACCTACATTCAGTTAAGGATATATTTATATACATGAATGTTTGGGCGAGCGAGTGCAGTGCGATTTTGGGTGTTCACCACCATATATGTAGAGTGACCAAATAGTTTGGCATAGTCTTCTTCTAATGTAGGACCCCTATCATTTCCCTTTAATTCAATTAGGTTTTAAAATTCCTTTAGTTTCATACTCAATTATCAATTATTAAACGGAAGAGTAAACAATTTTTCTAGAACAAGATGTTTGCCTATGATAATTTAATAACATACTTGATGAATAGGAATTACATGTTAGGTAACTGCTAAATTGGTAGTGGAATCATCTATGTTCTATTTAGGTATTCTATGGTTTGAGTCTCCCGATATTATGGGTGGAAGTGAAATAATTTAAGTGTAATAAGATGATCCTGATTAATGCAGTCCTTGAAATATTTTATATGCTAATTTGATATGGAGTAGTTTGGGGTGGTAAAACCACACCTCCGGTTAAACTAATATGTACATCAAATGATAGTTGAATAATTTTAGTAAGCACGTTATATCTGGGAAAACTTAGTCTATACCTTTTATTTTTTCTTCTTAAATCACCAAATGTCATTTGAAATGATATAAAGAAATGTGGGAATGGTTAGAGGCTTTCATGAGAATATTTTCCTCATGATAGGAATTAATAGGTAAAAAATGTACTTGTAAATGATTTATTTAATGCTCCTGAGAGGTTATTCCTTATACATTAACGATATGAATACAAACATGCAAGGATAATCTGTTAAGCCTTACGATGATTAAAATTGGCTATTTATATGTTACATGAGTGGTTGTGTTGACTCATGTACTAATTAGATTATATGTAAAATTCCCAATGAACTGAACATTATTATAAAATGTAAATAGATAATATAGATGTTTATGGATGAGAGGCTATTATACCCCCAAACATTTAAGATCTATATATGTATGTGTATGGGTGGTAGGTATTCTTACCCCATACCAGTTATATGAATGCTTATGGGTTGGAGGAATTCTTAACCCTTTCCAGTATATCTATTATTTATGGATGGGAGGAATTATTACCCCATTCATATATATATATATATATATATATATATATATATATATATGGGCGGGAGGAATGGTTGCACCTGAACACTTATAACCTTAATAAGTATATGGATGGAAGGGACTCTTACCCCATGCATGTTTTCTTTCATTAATTTATGGATGGAATTTTCACCATATGCCAGTGTATATATGTATGGGTGAGAGGAATTCATACCACAGTCTAGTTATAAACTATATATGTATATGGACTAGAAGAACTCTTACCTTATTTATGGTACCTTCTATTCATTGATTGTAGGCATTCGTACCCTCTTCCATATAACAATATATGTATGGGTTGGAGGAAAGCTTACCCCATGAAAATTAAAACCTATAAATACATATACGAATGAGAGTAATTATAAATCCATTCTAGATAATATATATATATTTAAGTAGATAGTGACATTATTCAACTATTATCCTGGAAACGAGCCAATACGAGTATAGTTGTTAGTTGTCCCTTCATAACCTGGATGGGTGTTATTTATTTATATAGTTATAATTATTAAGTTATCCATATCTATACACTATCTAGCTTATGATAAACTACATTGGGCTTAACACCATGGGTGCGAGCCTAATTAGAATTCATCTCACACCCTTCTTAGGTACCCTTGGTACCTAAGTAGACCTTATATTCGAATGAACAATGATGATTGTGGTGTTTCTTGTACCTGTATTTAGGAGAAAATGACAGAACAAGAACTCTGGTTCCTCATGGAGATCACTCGTGGGGATTTGCTGCATTTTCCTTATTTTTAAAGTTATGGAAAATCATATTGTATTGTTTACATATTTCATCTATGTATCATTACCAGGTGATTCATTTCTTCTGTTTAATTAAATTATCATTGGACACATTTATTTAATTGAATATATTATTCTTTCAATGCTTTTTTATATGTTAGTTCACAAGTTCTTATATTGTTATCTATTTACATATCTTTAATACCTATATGAAAACTATTATAATAGTGTATAGTCTCCCCACTATCACCTCGTGGGTCCTTCATTGCTAGTCGTTAGCCTCAACAATACTAGGAGATATGCTTTAGACCATGTGACACACTAGTCTGGCTACCTAGATAATGGTAATACGGTTCAGGATGTTTCATATATTATATTATACATTCCTCTCATTATATGAAACAAAATCCTTAACCATGCATAAGTGCATACTAACATCTCAAAGATGGTGAACTACACCATCACAAACACTATTCTTAGAGAAAAAATGATTTCTTCATACTATGTAATTACTTCATATAGGTTATCTTCTTATTTTACATCCTTATAATTAAGATATATCAGACTAATTAATTCTATATAAGTTTTTCTTGACCTTAATAATATTTTACAACTACATAAATTCATAATCATCTATTAATTGTTGTATGTTTTTAATTGGGTATGTTTAACAACATAAATGAACAATGTTATATATTTATATCACGCATGAATATGTGCCTCGGGAGGCAAAATAAAATAGGAGCTCTGCGGATGCGGTTAACGGTGTGGGAAACATCTCTTTTCATGACTGTGAATATGCGTCCTTGGGACGAATTATTAAAAAAGGACATGTTACCCAAGTCTCTGCGAACAATAATGTGTTTGAGGAACGTATTAAGCTTTGTAGATACTCAATTATTGCAAGAGTGGTAATCCCAAAAGGGGTGAATCCATGGAAGTTTAGTGAACTTACGATGAGGATTGCTGAAATTTGGGGTTTTTATGATTAGAAGATGATAGTAATGGGTCGTGGATTCTACCATATTTTTTTTCCATTAGATGAGTTCAAGCGGTGCGCTAGGAGTCTTGAATCGGTCCCTCTCAAGTCCAGTTTTCTTCAAATCCATGAATGAGACTGGAATTTTGATCCCCAACAATGTACAAAATACCTTCGCACCAATTTGGATTTGTTCTTGTAATCTGAATTGGCTCTATTGGCATCCTCAAATTCTTTGGGTCATTGCCTCATCAGTTGGAAACCCCATTCAACAATAAAAACAGACTAATAATCCTTCCTTTGGACATTATGTGAGAATATTCGTTGAGGTTTGTATGGTTGTCACTATCATTGAGGAAGTGGTATTAACTACTCAATATGACAACCTCAGTCTTGGTATAATATATGAGAGAATGCCTAAATTCTGTTTTAATTGTCACTTATTTGGTCATACCCTCTCAGAGTGAAACCCAACTAAAACATGTAGTCTTTGTATGGTTTGAGGACATGATGATGAAAACTATAGGAATATCAAGAACAAGTAAATGACATTCAAGGTTGGTGGTAATCTAAATACTGATAAGGAAGCTCCTAATTATCCTCCCAAATCCTCTAGAAATGGTGGGATGTTGGCTGACGGAGGCCCTATGGATAAGAATCTCTTTGTGGAAGTTGATGAAAATGGTGGGAAGATCAGTACTAAGACTGATGCATGTACTATGGAGCCTGAATTGGGTCACGTTGGCATTAAAACTTCTAAATGTCTAGAAATTCATTTTGTGGCACCTTCGAATGGGGATGGTTCGAAGGAAATAGAGGGAGACAACTTAAGGTTGCAGATAAGGCCTTTACCCCTACTGATTCTGATGCTAATGTAGTGTTTGCTAAAGACCATGGGGTAGAACCTGATGCAGGAATACATTCCCCAGATGGAGACATAGCTAATACCCCTGAAATAGTCCCTCCTAATCCTGATGTTGATGCTGTGATTGGTGAAGAACATGATGTCAAACCTTCTATAGATCTTTATAATCCTGTGAATCGAGGCCATGATGTAGGTACTGAAATAGATCCTCTTATAACTCAATTTCATGATGCCGGCCCTGGAATAAACCCTGATCATGATTCAGATTTATTTCCAGTTTATATAGATCTAAGAGAATTCTGACAAGTCCATACTTCTAAGGATGAAAAAAGAAAATTACCTACTATCCTGTTGCATGTTCAAGATGACTCAGCTAACAGATTCTCCCTGCTAAACTCGATTGGGGAGGATAATGAACCTGCAGTTTATTATCAAATGCCAGATACTGTTGATGGTATGGGAATTATTCCCTCTGATAATGATGCCAAACTGATTAATGATGGTCCTAGCACTAGGATCAGGTCAAAAAAATGAATATTCTTCTTTGGAATTGTCAAGGTATTGAGAACCCTCCCATGGTCAGATCCATTAGAAATATTATAATGACCAATATGCCAATTCTAGTTGGTATTTCAGAGACAAGGTTGAATTTTGAGAATTGGAGTTCCTTTAAATGGGCTTCTATGGGATATTCCCTTGTTCCATGCAATAAATTCACTGGGAATTATGAATCTCTGTGGGTGCTAAAACATGATAGTGTTGTTGTTAATTCCATTTTGACTTATTTTCAATGTTTCACTCTTTCATGTTTCAGTAATAATTTCTCTCCAGCGGTAACGTTTGTTTATGCGTTAAATATTTACACAGGATTAAGAGCATTGTGGAGAAGTTTAGTTGACATTTCTAAGTGTATTGTGAACAGTTGGGTTCTTCTTTGTGATTTTAACATGGTACAGAGGTCTATTGAAAAAACTGGGGACTACTTCTATCATGACTTGACCTCTTATTTTTATAACATTCATTGAAAAATGTAGTCTTTCTAAGGTTCCAATTTCTGGTGATGAATATATGTGGAGTAGATACACTATTAATGGGAGACAGGCAAGTAGACTGGATAGATTCTTTTTTCTAGTGGATGATAGGAATGGGTTGATTGATGTGGCTATAAGAACCATACAACCACTACATTCTGATCACAATACCATAAATCTTGATGTCTATCCCAATAAATTAAGGTCAGTCCCTCTGTGTTTCAAAATAAATAATGCTTTTCTTTTCATTCCTGGGTGTATAGAGATTGTTTTGGATGCTTAGAAAACTGTTTACTTGGGTATCTCATCACAAATTCTATGTTGTAAACTAAAATTAGTTATGGTAAGGATGAAGAAATGAATTAAAGATTCTTTTTCCTCTCTTGATAGTGATATCAGAGAGGTTGAAAAAATCATGTCATAAATTCAAGATACTAATATGTCTCCTGATGTTCCCTCTCTAGAGGAAAGACAGGAAGCTTCAATTCTGGAAAAATTGATGGCTCTTAAAGATAATCTAGTTTGGAATCAATTCAATTTTAGATGGTTAATGTAAGTAGACAAAAACTCAAGACTTTTTCAATGAATTAAAAAAGAAAAAATGTCCAAGAAGAGCCTTAATTCCCTTAAAATTGATGGGAATCTTTTTTATTCAGAGAATGATATTGTTGATGTTGTGAAAAATTACTTTGTGAAGTTGTACTCGGATAGTGTAAATGATAATTCTGACAAAATCATTCAGTGTTTTTTCCCTTCTATTGAATATGACCAGAATTAGAGTCCTTGTTGACATCCTTAGTGAAAAATAGAAACCCAATTCCCTCTTCTCGCTGAATATTGATAGTGCATCAGGTCCAGATGGCTTTAATAATAAATTATTTATGTTTTACTGGGATATTGTGCACACTGATGTTACAAATGCTGTGAATTAATTTTTTATATCATCTTATTTGACCTTTTGGATGAATTCAAACTTTGTTTCTTTAATTCCTAAAAAGTAGAATGCCTTGGACATACAAGATTTCAGACATTTTGCCATTGGGAATACAATAACAAAGGTCATTATTAAAATCATGCCTTAGTAGCTGGGTGAAATTGCTAAGGGACTTATCTCTGGGAGTCAGTCTGGGTTTGTACCAGGGATTAACATACAAAATTGTCTTTTTACTGCCTCTGAGTGTGTCAATACTGTGAATATAATGGTTAAAGATGAAAATATGGCTCTAAAAATTGACATTTCAAAAGCATTTGATACCATAAGATGGAGATTTCTGTTTACTATCCTCAAAATGCATGGTTCCCCTTAGAGGTTCACTGATCTAATTGGATCCATTCTCTCCAGTACAAGGATATAAATTCTAGTCAATGGATCTTATAGTGGGTTTTTTTCAATGCTCAAGAGGATTCAGGCAGGGTTACCCTCTTTCTAGTTTGTTGTTTCCTATTGCTGAAGACTATGTAAGTTCGTGCCTCACTGATCTTTCCAATTTTGGATGGTATCAACAAATGAAAATATGAAGGGATTTGCTTACCCCTTCAAACTTACTTTATGCTGATGATATCTTTCTTTTTGGGAAGGCGAGGAATGGTACCATATCTTTTATTAAATGAATTTTCTCACACTATAAAGAGGTTATAGGCCAGGTCATCAATTGGGGAAAGACCTTTGTGTTTTTCGATGATTATATTATTATATCAAGGAAAAACAGAATTCTGATAAAGCTAGATGTTAAAAGGGAGTTTGTTCCATTTACATACATTTGTGTACCATTTTTTTGGGCAGAGTTAAAAGATTTCACATAGAAAATATTGCCTTGAAAATCACCAATCTATTGTCATGCTGAAAAGGTAAAAATATGTCTCAAGGTGGGAGAATATGTCTGGTAAATTGAGTGATTACATCAATGTTTGTTTATTCATTTTCTCTATATAAGTGTCCAAGATCGTTGATTAAAGAGTTAAGTGTCTGAATAAGAAAATTCATCTATACCATCTCAATTCATGAGAAAAAAATGGTTGCAATTTCCTGGAAAGACTGTATTAATCCATCACCAATGGGAGGACTGGGTTTTAAAGACATCAGGATCTTCAATGACACTTTGATAAAAAAGTTCACCTGGAAACTTATTTCACATCCTGATCCCTCCATGGAGTTTCGGATAATTATATTTATTGGAAAACTATAGAATGGATATGTCAACTATATGAGATCCTCTGTCTAGATTTCTCTTAAGAAGGCCTATTCTGATCTTATGGATTGATTAAAATGGATGTTCTATAAGTAGTCCAATCTAAATTGTTGGACCACCACTTAGTTATCCCAGTTCATCTTTGATGAGATTGTCATTCCATCATTTCTTAAGATCAAATCGATTACTGATTTTTGTGCCGATCCGAACATTACTGAAATCCTACCCAGCCACCTGTGAATGGAAGTCATGAGGTACTTATTTACTGATTAGGATGTTCTGGTGTGGATGCCCAAACCAAATCGCATTTCCAACACAAATTTTTTTTTACAATTCTCTTTGTTGTGACCCGATGCATCCCCCAAGTTGGGTTATGGGTTTCAATAAACCCTTTATTCCCCCTTCACGGTCTCTACTTATCTATAAAATATGGAAAAATAGGCTTCCACTGTATGCTCTGTTGCAACGTACTGGGCTGTCTCTTTCCCCGGTCTTCTCTTTGTACTTAGAGGCAGATGAAACTATCTCCCACATATTTTTTTCATGCAAAATTTCTATCAATATTTGGTTTTATATGCATGATATGTTTCACTCCTACCTTCATTTTCAATTGGATGATGGATTAATGCTGGTCGTTAGAAAGGATAATCTCAGTGAAAAAGTTCATGCTCTACTCTTTGCAGAAACTGTGGCTATAAAAGACTTCATCTGGAAGTCCAGAAATAACCTGCTCTTCAAAAAAATTCATCTGATATTTCATACTAGTGTCATAGCAATGCATTGTTCCATCCACACGGATTCTAATATCCAAACCGGTCATATGAGAAACGATGTTTCCGAACTTGTTCTGTTAATATCTCTTGGTATTAATAGCAGGGCCAAAAAGCCACTGTTGGTGAAATACATCTGATGGATTCTACCTCTTCAAAAATGGATAATGGTTAATATTGATGGGGCTTCCACTGGCATTCCAGGGCCCCTTGGATGTGGTGTTGTATTCCGTACCACTCAGGAGTTTGTCAAAGGCTAGTTCTTCCATTTTATTAGCAATGGGATTGCCATTGAAGCTGAGCTCTAGGAAATTATTAAAGGAATCAGGTATGCTGTCCATTTTGGTTGGAATGATTTATGGGTAGAATCAGATTCATCTATTGCAGTTTAAATTTTGAAACAATCGAGGTATGTGCCATGGAGGATTCTACCCACCTGTAATGATTGCCTTTGGCTTCTTGACTCACTCTCCCTTAAAGTCACACATGTTTATCGTGAATCCAATCAAGTGGTTGATTCTCTTGCGAAAATGGAAATTAATGAATTCACCTCGTTTTGGTCATTTGTGTCACCTGATTACTTTGATAGTCTTTTTCAGGAGAATTATTGTGGTGAGGTTTACACTCATCTTTGTAGAGTGACTCCGTGATTCCTTGTCATGTAATTTATAATTTTTATTTTATTCCCTTAGGAGCAGGTTCACATGACTCCTAAATTTCTTGGTATATGATATAAATATTTAATTAATGCTGTTATTATTTATATATAATAATAACAATATTATTATACTCATTAGCTAAGATACCATTGTCTATTAGTTAAATATCATTGAAACATGATCACTGTCGATATCATCATTAATGATCGTAACCAAAACTCCAATAGATTGAAATTATAAAACTACTAAAAAATATAATGACTCAATTAAAATAAATTATACGATTTAGAAACAATTATCTATTTAAAAATAATTAATAATGAAACCCCTTTTATGAATCTAGTTCCAAATAAACATTTTTACCAAAAACTAGTTTTTAAAATAGAGTGTAACAAACAACTATACATGTGAATACAATAATAAATAATGTTAAAAAAGTTAGAGGTATGAATAATAATTTTTAATAGTTTATTAGAGTAGTTATATTTGTTATACCAATTTTTAGAGAATTTTTTTGAAGTCGGATTAATGGTAAATATTCATTATCTCATGTTTTAATCTATTAAGATATGAATAAATTATAACCCATATTTTTTTTGTATCTTATACTTACAACTCGGCCTATTTTTCTCATCATGACTATATCATTATTTGAGAAATTTAATATTAATTTTTTAATTATATCCTTTAATTTATTTTGATATAAATGATACCCAAATCCATCATAATTCCCAAAAATCAATAATTTGTTTTATAGTAAGGTGTGTTTTTTTGATAAAAATCACATAAATGGATGTATATTTAAATTAGTTACCTATATGTAATAGATTAATATTTTAGTAATCACCGTGAAACTTATTGAATGAGTATCAACACAATCCACATTCAGTTCATAATGGGTGGGCCTAAAACTACACACCTACCTAGAAACTTCTAAAGGATATGAATTGGATGAATCATATAATACATATATATAATAATAATTGATTTTTCTATTACTGTATTGGTCTCTAACCATAGTGAAATTTCGAACTCAATTTCTCTCATCTACGAATTACATGGTACATCGAATTTAACCCATTATATTACATTATCCTTATTTATTGATTTCAGTTACTGACTATTTTATTGGGAATTCATCATAGTTTTTATATTGATCAAGTGATATTCTCTTACTTAGCCACATTATTTCATTTATAGATTTTGGAAACAAAAAAATCATTTTATTTTCATTTAAATATTTATATTTACTTATTTTTAATGAACATTTATTATGTATTGTAAATTTTATCCACACCTACATATTAAGAATGCATTGGATGTACATTGAATCTATTGGCTCCCAATAAGGAAATCCCTTGATATTTTTGTAGGAATCATGAGATATATTAGTTATGGTATTGGAATAAGATATAACTAGTGATGTACGATTTCACAATTAAATGTTATAAAGGAAGCTTTTTTCTAACATTATGAATTCCATCTTTATAAACATAGTAATTATCATCCATAATTTTTTTATTTTCATGGATACAGTATTCCATTAGTTTTATTTAACTATGACTATATTTTGATCATGTATTTCTCCAATACTATTTATTCCATTAATATGATTGTTTACATTATAGTGTCATCTACTATATACTCTGTTTCTATTATCACTGTTATTTTGACTTACATCCCCTGGAATCCTATAGGATAATTGTGTGTAATTATAATGGATTTTTTAGAAGAGTTAATAAATATCTCATATTATTTTTATACATTATTTTATGTTCACATGTATAATTTGAAATATATGTTAGCTTATATTCCTTGAAGAAAACTTTTTTTTTCATTTCAGAAGTCTGCTAGTGTTTACCAATAATGTAATCTAACTATTAAGTCTATGTTTCTGGTGATTTGTTTATTATAAAAAGTGTCAACACAAAATAAAATATACATTACATTGTTATTGTAATGGAACAAGTCCTCCTGTACCATTACATTGTGAGTTATTCTTATTGGTATAGATCAAAGGAGGCTCAGAGGGAGTTTGGAGAACATCCATTTGTAAAGGATAGTAAAAGGGGGATTACACATCATGTAATGTGTTTACATGACATGAACATATTTTTCAATTATTTTCCTAAAATCTCTACTATGTATAACATTTTGGGGTATGAAATATAATATAAATCAATAGGTGATGAGTTTTTTGGAAGAAACCATCCTCAAGGAATTACACATCACGAAAGGGTACAATAAATCATCTAATATCCCACTACTATAATGTTTAAAATAATTTTCTAGCCGCTCATGTTACCAAACCTATGGCTGGATTGTTACACCCTATACCTTAGGCAACTAGGTGACCTATCTTCGGTGTAGTGAGGATTATTTCATAGGGATCAATTATATACCTATATCTATCGATCTGTATTGATGTTTCATCAATCATTGTTGTGTTCTTCCCCATTTTCTAGGTTCTTTTTAGTTGATATCTCCTTTTCCACCTGTAATATTTTTAATGGCATGGGGGGTGATATCCATTTGTTTAAATATGGGTATCTGCTATTTTTGTTGATATGATGGTGATGTTCCATCCATGGGTGGATGTTGATCTTGAGGGATAGGTGGACAGAGGTCCGTTACATGATCTATTCTCATGTGATGAACATTGAAATCCCTTCATGGTAGGTAATTCTTTATTTCTCATTATTTTTGCATCATGGGAGAATGACATTTCTTTTTCCACCCTTCAATTATATTTTTTCTGGATTAATCAATGATACAGAACTAGATAATTGAATTGAAATGGTAAATGGGTTTTTATATGATTTTTTACATCCTTGATATTGATTATAATATTGTGATTTTATGGAATGATCTCCATAATGAATATGGTGGAAGTTGGTGGATTTATTTGCACTTGTTACATCTATTGTGTTTGTTACATTGGTTGTGGTTCTTGTGGTATCACTCTAAATGGAATCCTTTAATTACGAATATTTGGATAATTAATGGATTCATATGGAATATATTATTATGTGATAAATCATGAATTAACATGTGGAAATGTATAATGGATTCCTCATTAAATATAGATTTTTTATGTTTGTGTGGTGTTGCGTTCGTGCGAACGAATGTGTGTCGTGGTGTGGTTTGGAAGGTGTGATGGAATCTATGGTTTAGAGATTGATTAATTATGGAAAGGATGAGAATTATTTTCCATCAAGGAAATTATTGGGATTTCAGTGACTTGTTATTGCATGTGGTTGTGTGGGGATTGTTTTTTTTGAGTTCTCTATTCGAATAATGATGGTGGTGGTTAGTTTGTGTAATTTTCCCAGAGTCTCTCCACCTAGGACCATTGATGTTTGGGTTATTTTGTGTTGTTCTTGTTAGTTCATAGATAGTAATGAGATGGATGGATAAATGTATTCTTAAAAAATAACGAAAATAGATTAAATGAATTTTTTTTAAATATGAATTGGGGTGTGGCTTGTTCTGTGGTGTTGTGTATTTAGTGGTAGTATCAACGATGATGGTTTTTTGAACTGGTTTTTGGTATGAAAACATATGGTTTTGTTTGAGTGGTTTGTATCTATATTTATATAAATTCATTTTCCTTGTGATTTATATATTCACCCCACCCTACATGAGAAATATGTTTCGAATACCTCAATCATATAGGGGGATGGTGGATTTCCAAAACATCCATGTGGGAGGATGGATAGATGGCCACCCACTCTTCCCTACTCCATCATTCAGGCAGTTGGAGCCCGAGAACGTTTATGATGGTTGAGTTTTGTGAGGAACAAGTGTGTGCAAGATGGTTTTTGTTTCCAATGTGTTTTTATGATGATATATGTTGTGATTTCCCAAGTATTTTTTTTATGATATGTGTTGTGATTTCCTAGTTGTCTTCAGGGTGAGTTTTTCGTTTGAGTACTAGGTGTATGTGGTGAGGGATGTGAAATGTCTTGTGCCTTAAGTTATTGGATGAGATAATTTTTTGAGGTCTAGGTGTTTGTGGGAAGGATGTGATGTGGCTCGTGGCCCAGGTGACTAGAGGAGGTGTGGTTATATGTCCCATGTGACTGTGGGAGGGATGTGGGTTGTTATGTTTGGAAGTTGTGGGAGCACAAGAAAATTTTTCATTATGAAAGAGAAGCTAAACTAGTGAGAAATGGTGTTGGGTACCCCAACCATTTATGTGCTTACTATGTTACATTACTCAACCATTGTTATTAGGTTAGAATTCCTTACTACGATTGGGGTTGATATTATACTTGTTAGGTGTTGTTTGGTACTACTATTTTCCTCACATGGGAATTAGTTTTATTCTTTATCATGTACATGAGAGACTTTGGTTTTACTATTGTGTATACTTGTATGCTCAACCTATTTATATAATACTATTTTAAGGTTTCTAGGTGGACATCAAGGACCGTTCTGGATTTTAGTAGCTTGGATCATGATAGTTGTTTTGTCTCTACGTAGCATTAATTTTTCTATATACATTGTTAAAATTTGTTTTGTATCATTTCTATTTTACACATTCATGTGGTATGGATACTAGTTTTTTATATCACGTCTTCTGGTTCATTTTAGAGGATTCTTCTTATATCTTGATCTTGTTTCCTATGAATAGGGTAATGCCACACAATTTGTGAGATGTGAATACCTTTGGTGCTTGTCACCACTCTAGGGATGACTGTAGGTTGGACACATGGGTCATTATATCTGTTTCATTACTTCTATCGATGGAGGGGTATCTTTGGATGGAGGAGGTCCTGAAATAATGATATCAGTGCTAATGGTTGTGATATAAGATCGAGTTTGATGTTAGACATGGTGAGTACAACATGGGTTGGAAAGGAGATGGCGTTAGTTGAGCTTGGTGCATGTCATATGTCAGGAAAGAATGACTAGTAGATGAAATTTTAGGACCCCTATGATTTGGTGCAATGAATATGAGCCTACCGAACATCCAAGTGATGCTAGACTGTTGGTAGGGTAGAGAATTAGGAATGAAAAATGCATCATATTGACATGTTTTATTGTTTGAATAGGGTTGTTTTGGAAGATCAAAATGGGTAAAATTAATGAGACGAGTTATGTAAGTTAAAATGAATTGTGAATTCCATACTACTTAGGATTAGTAACTCCTTGTTTACTTTGCATCTATGTATCCCTATCGTCATCCGCATGAGGTTCAGGTAGTGGAAGTTGTACAGGATGATCTGGTTTATTGATAGAGGTTTAACCAAGTGTAGGAGGGTGACCGATGGCACATAACATTGTTTTATTTCAGCATCAGTTTTTTAGAAGGTATGAGTGAAGTGTTTCTGATTTGGAGATAAATGATTAGCGAGGAGAGATGAGGATTTTGTTCAGTATGATCCATTCCACAACAAAGTACTGGGTCCATTTGGTAATTAGTCATTTGTAGAGAACTATACTTCATTGGTGGATTTGGTTTATGGGATAGTGAAAGGATGTAGACATGCAGTGGGATGAAATTTTGAAGTAGTCCCAGTAAGAGTTACTTTCATCAACAATGAAGGATAAAAAGAGATAGGATCCAATTTTCATTCCTTAGTATAATATGTTAGTACAGAAATATGGGATCAATTTGAAGGACCTCCCTCAATTTTCCCTAGATTTATTTCCATATGTGGAATATCGTGCGAGGTGAATCAATGAATCACTTCATCCTTTTATCTAGTATGTAGTTTCTCCTTTAAAGTTTCCAAAATATTTGGAGCTTCATAAGAAGGAATAGGTGGTATAACAGATGTACTCGTGAGGTGGTTTATCACAAGAGGGAATGTATTAGAGTTCTTTGAGAGGAAGGGTTGTTAACAGAAGTAACCAATCACCATGAACATTGAGGTTTCGTCTGCTAGGGATTTGAAATCAATAGCTTCCTTTCATACCTTCTAGTACTCAATAAATTCTAATAAATATAGGGTCAAGGAGTTTCATTTTTTTATTTAGTTTCCTTCTTCAGAACCAGCATCCAGTGGCTACTTGAGCTCAATTTTCTGAAGGTAGACAGGGTCAGCATGATATACAATAATAGTTATTAGTGAGACAATTTGCAGAAATAGGTACAACATTCTTTCGCTCTGGAAAGTGGAGATAGATAAAGAAGGAGATGACCTCAGCTATGTAACTTGTGATTGGAGACCATGAACTAAGCATGGATATGGAGTTGGTCGTTATAAGAGGGGCATAAGAACTATTCGTGGTCAGTTTCACACCATAGATCCAGCATTTCTATCAGGGCCAGAGATTGTTAGATGTACGATCAAATTTTTTTGTACCCTTGCTTGTTCTTTTTTATCAAAAATCGTCACACATATTTGTTTCACCTGTTTAACTAGACGTGGAGAGGCCTCATGTTCTTGGTGTTGAGTACTCCATTCAAAGTCTAGACTATCTTATTTGATGTATGCTGGTGATGTAGAATAATGATGGGACCACATCAATTCTGTGGGGATTTCATCTTCCTACAGATGTGACCGTATGATATCATTCTCGACATCGAATAGTTGTATTTCATGTGTGCTATAATTGACTAATTATATATATGATTAGTTTTTTCAGAATCAGGAGGCTAGTGTGTGGCATTCATTGGTGAGCGAGGATGTCTGATGGGCAGGCAGTGAAGAATTAAAATGGCGGTCTGAGGCTATGCACTTACTTTTAGAGGCTAAATTAGGTGACAATCACGAACTACTACCCTCACCCGAGGATATATTATCTTTTAAACTAGCTAAATATATTGAGTTTTTTATATGATCATTCTATTTTCTGGATTACACTTGTCGGTTGTAATGGAGGTAAAAATATCAAAGATTGATTTCAGATATAGGTATAGTCACACCATTTCCATAGTCATTTTGTTCGGTGTTACAAACACACCATTTGGGTACATGAGACTTAAGAACTCTGTTTTCCATGAGTTTGCAGACTAGTTCATCGACATGTTTATCAATGACATTAATATCAACATAATGATTGTGAGGCATCATTTTGAGCCTCTCAGGACCGTCCACCAAGATCATAGATGCCACCATCTCTATAGAAAGTTGTCCATATATATGTTTTGGACCGAATAAGTGCACTTACATGGACATGTGGTTTCTCAGAAGGGTGTATCATTGGATCCATTGATGGTTTAAGTGGTTGTTTATTGGGAGGCACCTAAGATTGTGGTAGAAGGTCACAATTTTATTGATCTTTGACACTATTATAGTAGGATTTTTTCAAATTTCTCTTGGGATGCATCCCCATTGAGGGAATTGACTTGAAAAGAACAATAATTTCTATTGAGTGAGAAGTTCTAGGTGGTATTATATTATGTTAAAGTGATTTTGTTAAGTGCTCTAGGGATCTGGTTTCTAGAGGAATAAGTGATGTTTGAAGTTTTTTGTGATTCTTTCCATTTGTGTTTGGGATGTGTGATGATTTAGTAGTATGCAGTGATCTCTTATGGCTCTTAGCAGTTACATTGCCCATAATGTAACTATTCCATCCATGATCTAGAGTTATCAGCAGTTTTGTTTTCACTGATTTTTTTGGGGGAATTACCTCATTGGGGAGATCTTTGTTATCTTCACAGATCATAAGAGCTTTTTTACATCTTTTCCCAGCGTTAATTGAGTCTATGAAAGTGGTGGTGGATGTATATTCTGTAGGAAAATAATATTGAGATCTACCACACCTTAGGAAAGGGTAATGTAGTGGCTAATGCATTGTGTATGAAGTCACAGAAGGAGGGTGTTTAGGAGTCTGCAGATTCTTTAAGAGTGGTGGTTGAATTGGAATCCATGTACATGGATGCAAGTGTTGATAGTGGTTGAAGGTATTTGTTTCTAACGTTAGTACAATATTCATTAATATAGGAGGTATAGGAGTATCATTGGAGATACTAAACGATAGATGTTTTGTGATATCATGTTGGACATGGTGATGCCCCAGAGGGATTTTTGGAGGATGGTCATAATTGGATGTTGTTTTAGGGGATGTTGTTTGTCTCGATTGCAATGCACTAGGGAATCCTCTGTGAGTTCTTGAGATCAACATTATCAATACAACCCATAGTTTATAATACAAACCATGGATTGAGATTTCAATTCCTATGGCCTAGGGTTAATGGGATTTGGTAGTTTGAATAAAAATTATTGGTTTTCTAGTAGGTGAAGGTCGAGAACCATGTTCAAAGTGGCTTATTCCTTCATGTATATGTCTCCAAGTGGGTTTGGGATGACATCTTGATGGATTTCATCACCATGATACCCAGGGAATAGGGAGGATTTTATTATATCTGGGAGATAGTGGATTAATTGATGAAATATTCCTAGTTGATAGCGATTGAGGAGTCAGGCAGAGTGGATTCCTTGTCCAAGAGGTTTGAAGATGAAGTGGTGTGGTTGGATGGAGTTCCAGGGAACATTTTATCATATTGGGATGCGTGGTTAACCACAACATTATGGATGTGATTGAAGAATGATTTTGGAACGCAGCTAGGACTCAACAATAACTTACACCTTTAGAATGATGGGAAGAAAGAGTAGACTATCCAGACCTTGGAGGATATGTTACCAATGTGTGTCATGGACTTTGGCAGATATTGGGTACAAAACGTTCCCTTATTGGATTTATATTATAATAATATCTATAAATATCACATTAGTATTGATCTATTAGAGTTATTGTATTGGATAATATGTCATTCTCCATTATGATAGATAGAGGTTAGGGAGGCACCTGTTCTTGGTCCAGATATTTTGCTGAGAATGGCTAGATGGTTCAGCTTGTTTGAGAGAGGATGAAAGTAGTGCAGGATCAAAAAAATTCATATGTCAATCACAGGATGAGGCCCATGGAGTCGAGGTTGGAGAACATGTGTTCATGAAGGTTTCTCCTATGCGTGGGTAGAAGAGTTTTGGAGAGGTAGTAATATTTATCCCTAGTTCCTCAGACCCTTTTAGGTGTTTGAGTGAGATGGAGAGGTGGGGTATTGTTTAAAACTGCCACTATAGTTGGAAAGGATCAACAATGTCTTCCACATATCTCAGAATCATCATTATATTCACGATGAAAACCATGTCATTGACTAGGGGGAGTTGGGTATAAAGGATGATGCGAAGTTTGTGAAATGACCAGTGGATATCGAGGATCATTGGAAGAAAGAGTTTTGTCAGAGGACCATTCCATTAGATCTTGTGTTGTGGAGGCATGATGTCCTGGAGGAGAGTACTTAGGATAAATAAGCGCATATTTGTACCTAGTACACAATATTTTGTTGATATTGTTTTTACTATTTTCCTTTCTAATGAGATATATAAACCTTTTTGTTAATAGGATGTGTTTTTTCTTACTCTGAAATGTGTCATAATGTTCGGACACATGAAGAGGGGAGGACATGATTCTTAATTAAGATTATTTATTTATTATCTCATTAAGCCCGTGCAAGAAAATCAATGCACCCCATAACAGATAGTATCTTGACATAGAGGATATTATTCCTTGAATAACTAAAAATTAATTTTTTTTTATTTTCCAAAAAACTTTTTGGTTATGTGAGAACTAATGAAGTGAAAGAAACTTAGACAGCATGTCCAAGGGAACCCAACATTCTCGAAAAAAGTCAGACCAACCCACACAAAATAATAAAATGCAATGTGCCCAATGGAATCCACCACTGTAGACATGATCCAGACCAGCCAAATGAAACACAAAAAATACAAAGCAAACAAAATTCTAGAATAAAATATGCATTGTATCATTCAAACGAGGATGACTGATAGTGATGGATTCATTGATAGAGCTCCACAATGAGGACCCACGAGATCATCGAGCCGCTATGGAAAAAGAAACCAATCAAAAAGTATCTAAATGGTTCTATATTCACCAAAGTCAACTAAACCATACAAAACATCATCGAATCTATCAAACATGACCAAATAGGAGTCGTTCATGAAATTTCATGAGGAAATGGTCGAGGAAACTGAGATAACGTTGAGAAATCAAAATGAAGAAACCCCCACAAAGATGATCGTCACAAACTTACTCTAGGTCAAGCCTCCATCGGCTGTGTATGCCTCTATGAATGTTTTCACTGCAGCTTCCCATGAACATGCTAGAATGGTCATATGAATCCGAGGACACTCACTCAACATCAAAATGAGATGGAAAGAAACACAAAAACAATGAAACTGGCCAGATCTGGTGCTGGATGTGGCCGAATGAACCAGGAGGGGGAGTCTGTTAGGCCAATTAGTAGGGATATGGTTGATACAAGGTCATTTTCTGTAGGAAACATCACACACCACACACATGAGATCTGGGGGATGAAGGTCATGCTCGATGACATCGGCCTCGCAGTGACAGAAATTAGGAGAGGCGATGGGTTTTTTCAAAGGAATCTAAACTCATGGAATTACATGTTATGAAAAGGTATTACATGTCATATAATCATCCAATTATATAATTTTTTAATAATATTTTTAGGAATTCAGGATACCAAACGCTACAATAGAAAAATTACTCCCTCTATCCCAGGAGCCGTGGCGACCCCTATTTGGTGTTATCAGTATTCCTTCTCCATGGATTGATTCATAGTCTCTCTATCTTGATCCACAAAAATAATCCATCAATCTAAGGTCTGTTCCTCCATTATTTTGTATGTTATTTCAGATTGGTCTCTCATTTTCCTCTCTTTATTCCTACCATGTAATGGATGATGATCTCTATTGGTTCTATTTAACTGTCTTCAATTATTTTTTATACATTAGTGTCGTTCTATCATAGGGTGGATAGAGATCTTTTGGTGTAAGTGATCGATGGTTTGTTACATGATCCATTCTCATGAATAGAACATTGACACTAGTACATGTTAAGGATTCTATTTATTCTATTTATTGTTACATCCTAATTGAGGGGTTTTTTCATTTTTCAACAGTGGATTATAGTTTCACATACTTAATAAAAGGTAAAGAAGTGGATAATTGAATTGAAATAGGTAATGTGTTTTGTTCACATGATTTTAAAATTGATTTTAATTATTTTAATGCTTTGATTGTATGGGATGAACTCCCTATATAAAATTGTGGTTCTTAGAGGCATTTTTTCACTGGTTACATATATTGTGTTTTCTTCTTTGGTTGTGGTTCATGTTGTATCACTCTAATTTGAATTGGAAACATAATTATATTCAGATAATAAACAGACTCCCAGATATTATATTTTTCTATAATTACCCATGAATTAACAAGTGGAGGTTTATAAGTTATTGATTATTAAATATGGAATTTCATCTGGTTTGGTATATGCGGTGTTGTAGGTGTGAGAACATTTATGTGTCATGTGTGGTTCAGAAGGTTTGATGGAATCTTAGGTTGAGAGATTGATTGATAGTTGAATATATTAGATTGTTGAGTAGAAAGGATTATATTAGTTTTTCAGTGATGTACTGATAGATAAGGTTGTATGTGGATGGTTTTTGGAGGAATGACTTTGAAGAAGGATGTTGATGGTTAGTATGGGTAATTCGCCCAGAGTCTCTCCATGTGAGACCTTGATTTTGTGGTTTGTTAGGTGATGTTCATGATAGTGACCATATAGTAATGAAATGTATTGATAAATGAATTGTTATTAAATAATTGAAATTTATTAAATAAAATTGATTGAAATATGAGTTGGGATGTGGCTTGTTGTGTGGTGTTGTTAATTTAGAGGAAACAAAAAAGTTTAGGATTTTTTTAATTGGTTTTATGTTGGAGAAACCATATGTTGGTCTTTGTGTTTGGTATCTATATGTATATACATGTATTTTCCATCTAATTAATAGATGAACTGAACCATATTTTATCACTATGTGCCGAACACTGCTATCATTATGGGAGAGGGTGTCTTTCCCAAACATCCTAGTGGGGGAATGGATGGATGGCCTCCCACCCTTCCTTACCCCCTCTTAAAGGAAGTGAATGTAAATACTGGGAATTTCTGAGGAATTTTTTTTCTTAAATACATAGAAATTTTACGAGTCTGCAAAATCTGACGAGGTGCGATTCTGAGGCCCGGAGTGAACGGAATGACCCGTAGAAGTTGTATTAAGATTATGTTAACGCGCTAAAGAAGTTTACTAGAAAAAGGAAAATAACTCTTAAACGGTAACTCGGATCATAAATCTGAGGGCACCGTTGGGATCATAATGGTGGGTTTACCCTAGGCATGACTTAAGATTAGTCAGCGCCAGACTCCTGTGAGTAAACCCAAAAATGGAATAATCGTTAATAAAATAATTAAATAAATTATTTTATTTTTAAAATGATTATAAATCAAAAACGGTAACTCAAATTAAAAATCTAAGACCACCACTGAAATTTTGAAAGGTCTTCTTTCATTAAGAAGATACTAACTTTGGCTTGCCCTATCCACCAGAGAAAGTTAGTTTTTGGCCGTAAATAAAATAATTTAGTGATAATTATATTATTGTAAAATTCATAACTTCTAAGTGGTAACTCGAATTGAAAATCTGAGAGTACCATTGGGTTCGTTGGGGTGTGTTTCACATAGGAAAAGACTAGCCTTAACCAGCGTGGGTTGAGGGTGACTAATAAAAGTTTTCTGAACTTTTTTTATGGTACGTTCAGTAAATGTGCGAGCAGTGTTTTATAACTTTTGAACCGGTGCTCGGAATTGAAATCTGAGGGCACTATTGAGCTCACATCACCGATATTCACATAAGAAGACTTTCACCTTGATGGCATATGGTCGAAAATAAACGATAGTTATTGGGTTTTTAATGAATGAATTAAATGAATATAAATTTTTAACTTTATTTTTTTTGGATGGATGAAGTCTCCATTTGGAAGTTGGAGGTTTGGAACACCACACCTTAACCTCCCATGAGAGGATATGGCGGTGGGGCCCACCAGAACCTAACATCGCCTTCATGTTTAATATGGTGGGGACCATCTGAGGTTAAAACCTCTTAAACTCCCCATTATGTGGGGAGAAACCTTTTGAGCTCCCCACTTAATGGTGCCACCACCCCTCCGCCTTAACGGAGCCAACACACAAAAATTTATGGTGCCAAATCCTCCACATTAATTTTGTTCCAACCTATTGATTAATTAATTGGAACTAACCTAATTAATTATCCCATTTGAATTCTTTCCAATTAAATAATATAGATTGTAATCTATTATTTGGAACAACATTTTCACTTGGGTGTTGGGATAAGAGGATTATTGGGAGAAGAAAGAAAATACCATGCCAACAAAGAACGATGAATGGAGAATGTGTTCTTCCAACAAAGAATGCTAACAACAATCTCCTTTTATCTTCTTCCCTAGACTCCTACCGATGTGGAACGTCTTCCACAACCGATGTGCGAGCTCGGGATTGGAAGTATGCGGCGGACGCGATGAACGACGACAACTCCGTCTTCTGCCCGATACTCCATCGACGACCAACGATCGGGGTGGGGGGTTTATTTGTGTAATATTATTTTTCTTTATTTTCTTCTCCAGTTGGAAAGTAATTGTTTCGGAGGTTGTAAAATTTGAAGTTCATCTTTCTTCTTACTTAATAAGCCAAATGTTACCACCCTAAACCCGGAGGGTGTGAGACAAACCAACATGTCCCGACCCCTCTGTCTTTATTGTTTGTGATGATATTCGACATGGAAATGAGGAAACCTGACCAAGAAGGGAACGGTCACACTACAAACGGCCTCCACGAACTGTGCCACCCTTGCGGTACTCCGGCCGAACCGGGTCCGGTGCCTCAGGCCAAACCATGCAATATGCCATCTTCCGAGCCACGCTAGCCCCACCACACGTCGGCCAACCCCCCCACCAGACCGAGCCTCGCTAGCTTTCGGCTGCCCGCCGGCCACCCGCCGGCCACCTCCCGGCCTGCCCGTGCCCCACCGGCCTGCCCGACCACCGCCTGACCACTACTCGGCCTGCCCGCACCCCACCCGCCTACCCGGACACCTCCTGGACGCCCGCCTGCCTGCTCGGTCGCCTCCCGGCTGCCCGCCGGCATCACGACATGCCCACCGGGGTCACGGCCTACATTCTGACCTCACGTAATCCCATTCCTAAATGCCCAATCCGCGCCCCATGTGACGCCCTAGACAAAATGGTCTCAGCATCGCGGTGCTCCGAACCGAACCGCCCTCGCCGCGCCCTCCCGGCCAAACCGCCCTCGCGGCCTGCTGGGCGAGACCCTGTGGGCCGGGCCAAACCCAACGAGCCATCCCACCCAACAGGCCAATCTGGATCCAATGGGTTAGGCCAGGTCAACCCGAACCGGGTCAGCCCAGACTAAGTCGGGTTGGGTCGGTCCGACCGGATCGGACCAGACCCGGCACTACTACCGACTCTTTACTTTCTTTTGTCCATATCATTGGTACTAGACATCCTAATGTCGAACCATCAGCGGAACTGGTCCTCATGGTGCGTGACTGTCCCTTTGTGTATACCCCACTAGAGTTTGGGGTATAGTTAGGTTATGGTCAGGTTGGATCGTGCATGAATCCAACCGGGCCCCCAGGACTAAAAGGCTAAAAACTCACAAATGGGGCGTCTGATTGACGCACTGTCAGCTGCATTGAGACCCCTATGACTTGGAAAACCTTTGGGTTACTTCTTCTTGGGAATTCATGGTAGTTGATGTATAGACAATTGGCGTGAAGAGAGGACCCTCCTGGAATAAAGCATGCTTTGTGCGGAACCCTGTGGATGACTGCGTAATGATTACTATTCCTGGATCCTATGTGGGTTTGACAACTCTGACAACTGTTCCTAGATCCTGTGTGGGTTCAATAGCTCTGAATAATGTTTTTGGATCCTGTGTGGGTTCGACAGCTCTGAATACTGTTCTTGGATCTTGTGTGGGTTCGACAGCTCTGACTACTGTTTACATTTAATAAAGGCAATTCCTTCCCAGTTTTAGGGAAATACTCCTTTGGTGCTACTCACTAGCCTCTGGAATATGGAAGGTGAGCTTGGGGTAGTCACCGCACGGGCCCCGGGGGACGGGTCGTGACAAATTGGTATCAGAGGAGTCGGTTCTCCCACAAAATATACGACTCTAATGTTTTTTTGAAGAAATAGTGTTAAGTGTAGTGAGTGAGGTTTTCAATTTAGGGTGTCTAGTATTGGTGCGGCTACTGACGTATCCATACACCAGGACCCTAACTTCTGATTTCCGACTCGGTGCATGAAAACACTGATTGCGTGTGTGTTTTCTTTGTGATTTCTTAAGTCATCTCACTAGGTCAACTCACCAGGTATAATATTTTGAATGTGTTGCTTCTGTTTCTTTCAGGATGCCTCCATATAGATAGCCAGTTAGTGTTCAGAGATTTGTATGCACTGAAATCCCACCGACCGATGATGCTCCAGTGCAAGGCCCTCTTACTATATTGTCACCTTCGGGTGGTGTACCAATAGAACCACCACCCGTTGGGTAGAAGATACCACCAGCCACACTAGCGTATGGTGCACGATGACTAAGCATGTTTCACGAGTTCCAGCAGCAGAGGCCATTAAGGTTTCGTGGTAAGATAGATTCCCATGCAGCTGAGGGATGGCTAGAGGCGATTTCTAGAGTCTACTGTCTATTTGAGACAACAGTAGAGAATATGGTGATCTTAGCTACAAGTTTTTTTCAATGAGTGACTATGAGGATGGTTAGATTAGTTATGAGGCTTTGGTACATGGACCATTTCCCGATATAGTACCATCGGGTAGTGTTACAGCTATATCAATACCCATTGGTCAACAGTTACAACTGGCAGTACCGGTAGAGGACACATATAGGCGTAGTGCCTTAAACGTGTTTTTGCCTCAGATACCCTACATATTATGAGGTGAGCCCGACTCATAGGTGGTTGAGGACTGGCTCAAGGAGGTGGCTAAAATTTCTCTAGAACTTATATAGCTTCGACAGGACGACATGTAAGTAGCTCAATATTCATCGAGGCGTACCGATCATTCCTGATACTCGATGAATACGATACGATCAGTGCTTCAGGGCTCGAACATCTGAGCGAGGTGTGTTTAAAGGACATTTGAGCCAACACTATTACTCTATGAATTCCTACTTATTCTAGAGTGCTAGAGTGAACCTTTGTGGTTGAATGTTCTTTAGCTGAACTGATACAGCCGGTGAATGTTAGCCGTGGGAAAGTAGGGAACCGACACCATTCTCAAAGACAAGGGCGTGTAAAATGTTTTAGGAATAGGATGTGATAGGGACAGATGAATTTTCAGGGTAGGAGACGTGGAATCAGATCTAGGATAGCATCATGTGGTGGAGTAATTTTTGACATGTTACAACCACCCCCTTTTTGTGGACCCCGCCAGGCTCAGGGAGCTAGAGGACAGGGGTAGATAGATGTTGAAGATGGTCAAGGAATGTCACCCAATGGCTCTAGTAATGATTCGAGGTATGGTCTGTGTCTACTACTAGATGCCATATCAAAAGACATAGGTACCAATCATTCCTCCCTTCCACGAATCTTGTCCAGGACCTAGAGTGTGCAGTTAAACCATTGACTTGACCGTCACGTCTGGAGGTACCTTTGGGAGAAGACTCGATAATCACACTTACACCAATGGTGTGAAATGACCCTTGAGGCAAGAGATTCAGTTGGAACCTCTTGGTTGCAGCGTCAAGGCCTTAAGACGTCAGTTTGGGTTTGGACTTGACATCCACAGTTCACACTCAGATTAACTGTATTAGGAAAAGAGGTAGTGGTTAATCCAAAATGTTGGGATGGGGTTTTCCTTGGTCAGTGAAAAAGGAAACCCAAGAAGCATAGGATAAACTCATGAAATGGAGGGTGCAACCAATCACTCATGAGTCATCCAACCTCACCCTCATGGTACCAGAAGTTGACTTTGAGATATTCTATACTCTTGGGAAGTGGAACATGGTAGCTGAAGCACTTAGCAAGAGGTCTAGACCACATCTACAGAGTGAGGCGACAGAGCAGCTAGCCGCTTTGCAGATATCCATTGTGGATAGGGATGGAGAATCATTCCTTCAGTCTCTTATAGTCACTCCCCCACTTCTTTAGCGAGTCAGGGTGGTGGAGCATGGGGATGCTGACTGTGAGACACGTCATGCCCAGATATCCACAGGACAGACCCCAGATGGGTTTTCAGAAGGTGGGGAGCACGTCATCCTCTTTAGAGGACGTACCATGATACTAGTGTCTATTCAGAAAGATGTATTGAGGGAGTTCCTCACATCCCCTCTAGTGGTACATCCAGGAGTGGAGAAGATATACCAGGATCTCTGACGACAACACTGGTGGCCAAGAATGAAGAAAGAATTAGTTGAGTTTGTCTCTTGATTCCTCCATTGTCAGCAAGTGAAGGCGGAGCATCAGGTACCAACAGGCTTGGTTCATCCTTTAGAGGTCCCAGAGTGGAAATGGGATGGGATATCCATGGAATTCATGACTGGTCTTCCATGAAAATCTAGGGGTCATGACTCGATTTGGATGATCATCGACCGACTCACCAAGTTGACCCACTTCCAACCGATCAGAGAACAAGGTTCAGTAGAGAGCTTGGGATGCCTCTATGTGTAGGAGATTGTGCAGCTACAAGGAGTAACTTCGACGATTGTCTCCGATAGTGATGAAAACATTACTTCCCAGCTATGGAAGGGGTTGCAGAAGGCTTTCAGGATGAATCTTTGTCTAAGCACCACCTTCCTTCCTCAGACGGATGGTCAGACTGAGCGGACCATTCAGACCCTTGAGGACATGCTCTATGCTTGTGTCCTCATCTTCGGTCGCAGTTGGGAGGATCACTTACCTTTGGTGGATTTTTTATACAACAACAGTTTTCACTCCACCATAGGGATGGAACCTTTTGAGGCCTTGTATGGTCGAATTTGCAGATCACCACTATGTCAGACAGACCCAGGGGAGTCAGCACTCGTGGGACGTGAGATGGTACATGCTACCATGGAGAAGGTGCAGATCATCCAGGAGCAGATGAATACTACACAGAGCAGACAAAAGTCATATGCCGACAGGAGATGGAGACCTCTAGAGTTCGAGGATGGCGACCACGTCTTTCTACGGGGTATCAAATCGATGGGGCTTATGGAGATTTGGCCGACGCTGCAAGTTATGTCCGTTATTCATCTGACCTTTTTAGGTCCTCAGTGGAGTTGGAGAGGTGGAATACCACTTAGCTCTTCCATCTCAATTGCACCAGGTGCACGATGTCTTCCACGTATCCCAGCTGAGGAGATACGTGCATGGCCATTCTCACATCATCGACCATGGAGAGATGGACGTTGATGATGGGGTGACTATTACGGAGGTTCCAGTGGAGATTGTGGATCGACAGGAGAGAGTACTTCATGGACGGTTGATACCTCTAGTGTGCATTCACTGGCATCATGGGAACTTCCAGAAGAGCACAAGGGAGTGGGAGGCTCAGATGCGTGCTCAGTATCCCCACTTATTCCCTTAATTCGAGTTGTAGTTTACGGGGACGTAAATCCCTGTGGTGGGGAGAATGTAAGAACTCAGAATTTACATGGATTTTTTTTAAATACATGAGAATTTTACGAGTCCATGAAATTTTAGGGTGCGTGATTCCGATGCACGGAGTGCTCGAAATGACCTGTCGAAGTTTTGTTAAACTTATTTTAACGTGCGTAAGAATTTTTCATGAAAAAGTGGAAAAACTATTAAATGGTTACTCAGATCAGAAATCTGAGGGCACCATTGCGCTCAGGATGGTGGTTTTACACTAGGCGCGACTTAAGATTAGTCGGCATAGGCCTCCTGTGAGAAAACCAAAAAATGGCATAATCGGAAATAAAACAACTGTATAAATTATTTTATTTTTGAAATTCTTATAACTCACAAATGGTAACATGGATTAAAAATCTGAGACCACCGCTAAACTCATGAGGGTATTATTTATTTAATAAGATACTAACTTTCTCCGGAACAGGCCACTAGATAAAGTTAGTTTTTGGTCGCAAATAAAATAATTAAGTGACAATTATTTTATTATAAAATTAATAACTTCTAAACGGTAACTCAGATTGAAAATCTGAGAGAACCGTTGGGTACTTTGGGGTGTGTTTCGCCTAGGAAGTTCCTATCTTTGACTGGGGCAGGTCGAGGGCGACTAATAATAATTTTCCGAACATTGTTTTCGGGTACATTCAATAAATGTCCGAGTAGCGTTTTATAACTTTTGAACCGGTGCTCAGAATTAAAATCCAAGAGCACCGTTGAAGTCATAGTGCCGATATTCACATAAGAAAACTTTCACCTCGACAAAAGATGGTCGTAAATAAAAGATAATTTTTGGGTTTTTAATGAATAAATTAAATAAAAAATAAAGTTTTAGCTTTATTTTTATTTTCGTTGGTTGAAGTCTCCATGTAGAAGTTGGAGGTGAGGACCACCACACCTTAACCTCCCATGAAAGGTTATGGTGGTGGGGCCCACACGAACCTAACCTCCTCTTCATGTTTAATATGGTGGTGACCACCCGAGGTTAAAACCTCTTGAAATCCCCATTAAGTAGGGAGAAACCTCTTGAGCTCCCCACTTAATGGTGCCACCACCCCTCTAACATAAGGTAACCAACGCACAAGCATTTATGGTGCCAAATCCTCTACATTAATTTTGTCCCACCCTCTTGATTAATTAATTGGAGCTAACCTAATTAATTAACCCATTTGAATTCATTCTAATGAAATAATTGACATTATAATCTATTATTTGGCACAACATTTTCACTTTGGTGATGGGAGAGGAGGATTATTGGGAGAAGAGAGAAAATAACTCGCCAACAAAGAACGACGAATGAAGAACGCGTTCTTCCAAAGAAGAATTCCGGAACCGATCACTTCAATATTATTCCATGGACTCCTACTGACATGGAACGTCTTTCGGAACCGATGTGTGAGCTCGGGATTAGATGAGTGCATTGTACGCGACGAACGACGACAACTCTGTCTTCTTCCCATGACTCCGTCGACAACCAACGATCAAGGTAGGGGTTTATTTGTGTAATATTTCATTCCTTATTTTCTTCTTCGGTTGGAAAGGAATTGTTGCGGAGGTTATAAAATTTGAAATTCGTCTTTCTTCTTACTTGATGAGCCAAATGTTACCACCCTAAACGCGGTGGGTGCGGGCCAAACCAACATGGATCGTTCCCTCTGCCGTTCTTGTTTGTGATGCTATTCGGCATGGTGATGAGGCGACGAGATGATGAAGGTAACGATCGCACTACCCACGGCCTCCACGAATCGCGATGCCCTCGCGGCGCTCCGGCAGAATCGACTCCACCACCTCGGGCCGAACTGCACCGCTTTCCAGCTACCGAGTCGAGCCGGCTGCGCCGCCCATCGGCTGGGTCACCCACCGCCCCGAGCCTCACCGGCTTCCGACTGCCCACCGGCAACCCGACCACCCACCAGCCGCCACCTGGCCTGCCCGGCCGCCCCCTGACCACCCTTAGGCCTCCCTGGCAGCCTTCTTGGCCGCTCATCGGCCTCCCCACGCCCCACCGGCTTGCTCGGCTGCCTCCAGGTAACCCGCCGGCCTACCCGGCCACCTCCCAGCCGCTCGTCGGCCTCACGGCCGACCCGCCAACCACCTGGCCTCATGGGAAGAATCGACCAAGCTGCACCCCTTGCGGCTCCTTGGCCAAACCAGCCGTGCCCTCATGACACTCTAGGCTGAACTGCCCTCGCAGCGCCCTCTAGGCCCAAACCGCCCTCACGGCCGACTGGGCTGGGCCCAGTGGGCCGGACCGAACCCAATGATCTGACCCACCCAACGGGCCAGGCCGGACCCAATGGGTCAGGTTGGGTCGACCCGAACCGGGTCGGCTCAGACTAAGTCAGGTCGGGTCAGTCCAATCGGGTCGGATCGGACCCAAACCTACTACCGACTCTTCACTTTACTTTGGTCATATCTTTGGCACCAGACATTTGTTTGAAGAACAGTCAGTGGTGCTGGTATTGAGGGAGTGCAAAAATCCCTTTTTGTATACCCCAATAGAGTTCCAGGTTTAGTTCAGTTACGGTCAGGTTGGGTCGTGCACGAATCCAACCGGGCCCTCGGGACTAAAAGGCTAATAACTCACAGATCGAGAATCAAATTGACGCGCCTTCAGTTGAGTTGAGACCCCTATGACGTGGTGGACCATTGGGTTACTTCTTCCTGGGAATTCATGGAAGTTGATGTATCGACACTTTTCTTGAGGTGCACACCCTCCTGGAATCAAGCATACTTTGTGCGGAACCCTATGGATGGCTGCACACTGATTACTGTTCCTGGATCTTACGTGGGTTCGACATCTCGGACTACTGTTCCTTGATCCTGTGTGGGTTCGACAGCTCCGAATACTATTCCTGGATCCTGTGTGGGTTCGACAGCTCCGAATACTGTTCCTCGATCCTATATGGGTTCGATAGCTCTGACTACTGATCCTGGATCCTGTGTGGGTTCGAAAGCTCTGAATACTTTTCTTGAATCCTATGTGGGTTCAACAGCTCTGACTACTGTTCCAGAATCCTGTGTGGGTTCGACATGTATGATTACTGTTCCTGGATCCTTTGTGTGTTCAACACCTCTACTTACTGTTCCTGGATCCTGTGTGGGTTCGACCACTCTATTTTTTGTTCCAGGATCCTACGTGGGTTCGACAGAATAGATGATTCATTGGCTACATCTAATTATATCTATCTCTCCACATATGTTTTATACCTATTTGAGATGAGTCAGTAACATTTGTGTTCTCCTAATGATTGAGATGGATTACTTGATAACTTAGGTATATGTTTCAGCATATACCTAAGTAGGGTTATATGTTGATTTCATACTTATGATTTATCCTTGTTGGAATTTGTGAGACCTTGAGGGTCTTGTGGTCCCTACTGAGTATCGTTATACTCACCCCTGCACGGGCTATGCCTGAACCTCGTTGTATTGGTAGCAGACGACAGACAGCACTGACTGAGGCTGGGAGTACTAGGACTGGATGGTGTCGGAGGTGGACCATATGACGTGACAGTACATAGAAGATACTGGCGGTCATGGAGTGCTGAGGAGGTGATCTGTACCTAACCTTTAGGTAGGACCCTCAGATGATAAACCAACCACTATTTTTCCTTTTCTTCAGTTGTACTTTTGCTTTCAGATTATTGTACTTTATAGTTGGGCTTGTATTTCCAGACCCTTTTACTTTCAACACTCTTTTGTTATACAATTTTACATAGTGTTTCGTATCCATCTGTGTTCCCTGTTGTGTGTGTTTACACTTTATAAAGGCAATTCCTTCCCAGTTTTAGGGAAATACGCCTTTGGTGCTAGTCGCCAGCCCCTGGCCTATGGAAGGTGGGCTTGGGGTAGTCACGACATAGGCTCCAGGGGACGGGTCGTGACATTGAAAGCCATATAATTTTTCAAGAAGGTTTTGTTTAGTGAGCCATAGGTGTGTGCTTGTGGTTTGTTCCTTCCATTTTTTTTAGGATTCATTATTTTGGGTTTTCCCAAGTTTTTTCGAGATGAGATGTCTTATACTTTCCCATGTCTCATCAGGATGAGGCTATGTTTTGAGGAACAGGTTTTTGTGGGTGGGATGTAATGCAACTCATATCAAGATAGTTATTGTGTCACATATCATCTTTAGTTTTGGTACTTACTTTGGATCCCATTGTTTTGTATCCGTTCTATTTTAAAGATGAATGTTGGATATATTTTGGTTTCTATTATATAATGTATTGAAGTTTTATTGTGGAGTACTCATCTTATATCCAAATAATTTTCCCCGTAAAAGCTGTAATGTATCCTATACTCTGATATCGGTATACCCTTAGTGTTTTTTTCCACCTGAGGGCCTACTAGAGACAAGACTCAGGGGCTATTATCTCCCTTTCTTTATTCCCAGCCCAAGAGGGGTATCATTGGATGGAGGGGGTCATGATAGTTATCAATTTATGGATAAAAAATAATATGGTCATATATGAAATTATGTTGAATCTAGAGATATATTTTGAAATTTCGTCTAATGAGATAAGATTCAAAAAAATTGGGAAGAAATTTGTTCACGAGTTCAAAAATATTAATAATTTTAGTGTTAAGTTCTTATCACTAGTTATAACAAAATTTAAAATTGGAATATGATTACTTTAGGGAAAATTACACCTGCAAAGTTTCTATTATTGAAATATTTTGAAAAAAACTGCCCGATGACCTAAAAGACGTGAGGAATAGGATTGTGAGTTCAACTTCCCACAACAATTCAATAAAAAAATTTCCTTTTGAAGGAACATTTACTTATGAAGAAAAAGTGGATGTAAATTATAAAGGAATGTCATTGTTAGTAGAGAGTAAAAGTATATTTTGTAAAATATATTATAGGTAATTGGCACTCATTCTACCAAATTTGTTGAACAATCAACAATAGATTTATTTGAAATGTATAAAATGGAAGTTATTCGAATGGCCATAAAGAGGGAGATGAATGTCATAATGTGAAATTAAAAGTGGATAATAATGACATTGGTAAATATATAAATAAGAATAAAGAATGTTTATGATTGTTAAATTATTATTTAGTAAACATTGTTTAAAATGATGAATTATTTTATTATCATGAAAAATTTCATGTAGGAATGTGATATGAATAATTTGAAATATGAATATCTTTTTAATTATATATTTAAAATAAACCACATTAAAATCTAATTGATGATCATAATATATCTATCAACATGAAATCTATGAAGAGTGAGACACTTTTTGAGGAATTTATATTCATGAGAAATAATTTGGAGTCTGTGATTATAACATAAGGTATATAGAAAAACCAATAGATTCACAAATTCATATTTTAAGTATTTTAATAAAGTGTTGTTCAAGGTGAAATATATTTTGAGGAAATTATAAGATATCAATGAATTAGTGGGTTATGCTAAAATTGTTTTGGAAACAATCAAGAAATCGTAAGGGAAATTTTAGTGAATATAAAGAGAATAGTGAATAAGAATAATAGAAAATGTTTTCAACCATCGATTACCTACCAATAAATAGGGTGGTATTAAAAATAATGAAATTTATTTAAAAATGTCAGTAATATGATTTTTATATGGATGAATTTTTTATTGTTCTATTTCCTTAGCCACACTCCATATAATTATGTTGAATCTTAAATTTAATTAGGAGGATATGTTGTAGAGAGTCATCAATGGGGACTTGAAACATATACTTAATATCGATAAAAAATTCAACTTATGGGTAAAATTTTAATGGATCGAATTTTTGACGTAAAGCAGTATTCTGTAAGAATAGACGATATAGCTTTATTATGTATGTGGATGGAAAATGGATTCAAGAAAATTATATTAAATTTTATTGAATAAAACGTTTCATCCTATGGAATTAAAAGAATATGAACTAATTTTTTATGATAAAAAATAAAGAGAGAATAACAAATGATTCAACTCATTAAGAAATATCTAGTAAGAAAAATAATAATTTATTGAATGAAAATTTGGATAGATTTCACAAAAAAATCATGGAATACTATTACCTTGCTTTTAGAAAATGGGTTTTCATCACATATTATAGGTTATTTTAGTCATCTAATGAATGTAAAAGGAAGAGTTCAAGGAATTTTTTTATTTGGAAATAAAACGGAATGAATGATTAATGGATTTGGAATTATGTAGTTCACTTGATATGTGTCAATGAATTTTAAATTCATCAATTTTTAATGAGTAATTTATATTATTTATGATTTGTTTAATCTTGTTGACTTAGGAATATAATTCACATTCAATTGAAAATGTTGTACTTTCAAAGGTATGCATGATATTTTTATTATGATTTTTTTGTTGAAATATGGAAATATATACTTGGAAGATGATTTTAAAAGTATATGTATTTTAATAATGTAATAATAAATGTTATTTTATAATATAAGGATTTGATACATTAATCAAAATATTATATAGAAAATTTCCATTCTCCGAGTCAGAGTATAAATTATTAACACAATGTAATATCATTGTATATTTTGTGATACTCATATATAAAGATATTATGTCTAGAAATGTGTATCCACAAATAAATAAGTGATCATCGTGTTTATAAAATATTTTCCACACCAAAAATAATGTTATAGTTTATATGATGGAACATATGGTAATAATTAAATAATATAATTCTTTTAATGATTACAGCATAATGGGATGTTCTATGTTTTTATAACCAATGAGGTGAGTTCTTTATTAAATAATAATATATTAAATAATATATGGAAATGAAAATATAATAACTCTAATGATTCTGAGATACAAAAAAAATTGATTGTAAATACTCTAAGGATATAAATTATTTGAAATAAAATATAACAATGTTGAATTATATTTAGTGATAATTGTTGATTAATATATATATATATATATATCTTATTTAGTTGTGAAAACATGGTAATAAAATTTTTGGTAGATTGAAGAATCAAATATAACTACTAGAAATAACTGTCCTTATATGTTATGTATAGTAATTACATAGTACTATTTGGTCTAGAAGTATAGAATGTTTGATATATAATTTTAAATAAAAGGAATCCCACAATTTTATATGATAGAGTTTCTGGAAGAAAATGAATCATTTAGAATACAGATGGTAATCTAGGTAAATATTGTGATATGGTGGACAAGGGTTTATTTTTTGAACACTCAAATAAGAGGAATGATAATAATTGTTTCAATAAGAGTCTCAAAAAAATATTTATAGTATTAATTTCATGGTTGTTAAACATGAAGGTAAAGAAAATTATGAATTTTTTTTCCTATGGAAGTGTTTGATGAAGATAGACATATAAATTTATAATCAAATTAACCAGAAAATATTCTGATTGATGATGATTTGAAAGTTGATTCAATTTAATGAATAGATGATGAATAGTGTAATTTTTGGCCCAATATATATGAAATATGGTTTATATTGAACTAAGGAGACTTATTTGAGTTAAAACACAACCAAAATTGACTTGGGGGGTATTGGGAATAGGTAACAGTTTTCCAATAATAGAAATAAAACCCAATTCATTTTATAAAGCAGCAAAATAGAATCCTTACCAATAATCCATGAATTAATATTTGTGTCGAATTGAAATGGGTCAAACCTAGTTGCTTTTTGACATTCTTAGTCATTATACAAATATTGTAATTATATTTGAATACATAAAAAATCTTGTTAAATGTTATAGATTAATCTATAATAAATAATTTTTAGAATATAAATATTTGTCATAATATTATGGCATTGATATTATAGACAAATTTTTTCTAGTTTTAAAAATAGAGTCTATAATAATTTTCATATTAGTGGTTGTTAAAATAATGTTTATAGTATTAAAAATGGATTTTAAGATCTAATTTTTGAATATATTCTTGAATGAAGTTTATTATATAGAATAACTAGCCGTATTTGTGATTTGATTTAATGATTCAATGTTTTAACAGTTGAGAAATCTTTTTTATAGTATAACAAAATCACCTTGTGTTTCTTATTTGTGGTTGTATTCCATTCTATAAATGATTTTTTCTCAGGATAGGATCGGTTGACCACATCCTATATGTGAAAATTTAGAAAGACACTTTGTTTTATTGATTTTTTATAGAGATTATATCATATTAGAAATAAAATTAATAATTATTTAGATATTTTTTGTTCCATTAATGAGTTTATAATATTAAATTTCTTTTATAATAGTATTCGTAAATTTTATGGTGATCTAAAAGCATCCAGAATATATTTTTATATTAATCAGATAGGTAAATATCTAGGGTAATTTTGGATGACATTCATAAATGAAGAGTTAAAGTAAGTTTCATAGTTTTTTATATTTGGATTAATATTTTGAATTCATGATGATAATGATTTAATAAACACAAAATTGTGTAGTATAACTTTTGACATATTACTTTCCCATATATTAACTAATGATGAATTTTTACTTTCTACAGGCTTGGTGGTAAGGTTCCAGAGTTTTCCTAGGAAATTAAACAAGATATAAGTAAAGATAATAATGAGGTATATTTTTTCATGAAAAAATTATATTTTTGTGTTCAATGATAGAAAATAGTTCAGTTTTTTAAATTAATCAGATAAAAATAGGGCTGGCGACATTTTGGATGATGGATTTGAAAGTGAAAGGGAATTTTGTATTGTAAAAAACAAATTGTTTAGCTGTTTAATAAACAATATTGGTTAAATTTGAGTACTATATATATCGTATATTTCACTCACTAAGGACTATAGAAAAATAATATAGTTGATTCACCAATTTGATGATCATGGTGAAATGTTTTAAAAACAATTATTGATTTAGTGGGAAAACATTTCCATTGAGATAATGAAGAAACCTATAGAGAATAATCACATGAAACACATTTAGATCAACCTCTATGATAGAAATTATGATGTGAGAAAAAAATTATTAAAAAAGAATTTATTCGAAAATTAAATTCCTTGGGAGATATCTCCAGGAAACTATATGATACACATGTTCCTATGAAACCCTGATTGAACTGTGGTGATCAAAAAATCCCTAAAAATAATGATATAAAGATTCCACACTTCCTTTTTTAGTAACTGTTACATTTTTATACTATTTATACTTAAAATATTCACTTTATATTGGTTATATCAATATTAGTGTCTAAACTATACGTGAAAAATTATAATAAAAAATAGGTTTACTCAATGTAAAATGATAGTAAAATACAAGTTCGCACTTTCTATTATTTTATTAAACAATCTATACATTTTGTTATCTTTTAAAAAAATTACCTTTTCTACAGTATGTACTTCTAAAAGATATAAAATAATTGAACAAAATAAATAGAGAGAGGAGAGTCCTTTGACATTTACTATTAAAATGGGTAGGGACTTATGAGGGAGTAAAGAATTGGTTAGGAAGATTATATGGACCAATTAAAGGATGATAATGAATCAAAATGACAGTTCCTAGTTACTGTAATAATCCCAAGGGAATATATTTAGGCCTTGAATTGACTGGTGTTGGTGGATTGATTGAAGTGGTTGGATGGTCACTAAATATAAAGGGTTGTGTTTCAAAACCACATATTGTAATTTTGGATTTTTGATAACTTTTTTTCTATTTGAAGTCACATGGAATGTTTATAATTTTTTGATAATACATGGAGTTGAAAAAAGATGACTAGTGATAAGTTGAATATATAGAATTTAATGGATCTCTAATATTGCATATCACATAATGAATGGGATATAAACAAAAAATGAAATTATATATATATTTTTTTATATAACATTATATTGAATTATAATAATTATTTAAATAACTATAATGCATTTTTTATTTTCTAGATTTGGAGTTCCATGATTAGACATAGTGACATAGATTTTATTATGTGAATAAGGGATGGGTATATTTTAATGGTCCTAGAATGAATTATCCACCTTCGTAAAAGTTTTATCACATCATGTTGGATGATTGTGTATTTTTTTTTCTTAATATGTGGTGAGTATTATAATCATGAAATGTCACACCAAGATTGTTTCAATAGGAAAAATATAATGGAATGTTTATTATTTTGACTACCCATAATTAAAAATATATTGGTCCATGGTTTGGTGCATCATTGTATCTAAAAATATATCTGGTGTACGTGTTTCAAAACATTATACTAATTCATGAAACATTTCTCAGTTATATTATGTTGATGGAGATACTGATTTTTTAGCCTTGGAGGAAGTATGTCAAAACGTGATTTCAAAAACTCGATAATTCATATAGAAATGGTGTGGTGTTAGTCTCATAATAGATTACAGGTTGTTTGAACACCCATAAAACATTCTTATGGATTATTGATGGGGGTGATTGACCTAGAAAAGATGTAATAGTTTAATTTTATGTATATGTCTTTTGGTAGGTATCTATTTTAATTTGAATTTCAAATTCCCTTGGCATATAATAGATTACTATATAATAGTATTTTCATTAGATGAAAAATATTATGAATAATAAATATTCTATAATATATAATTACTAGAAAATATCATTGAATACCAAAAATAGTAATTCAATATTTGATCAATCATAATTTAATTAATATTTAGTGTTTTATGAAATTAATTTTACATAGCATTTATGTTTTTTATGTGAAGAATATAGAATCGTAAAGAACACCCAATGTAGTTTGGATTTTTATCATTGACTAAATTAAAAGGATTTTTAATCTATATTCCCATTATATCATTATAAACCTCTTAAAATCTATTAGCTAATGGGAGTATGGGGTATGGTTCATGGATACTCATTGAGATTGCCCTAATATTGAAATCACATACTAGATAGGTAACGGTTATGTGTAATATCAACACATCATTTAGATATTCTTATTAGTGGTAAATCATAACAAATAAACGAAATTTGACCATTTATCCATGATAATTTGTAATTTTCATTTTATTTTTCCTCTCAGGCACTTTTACTGTGTCTTTTTCACTCATTCGATAAAAAATTTCATTTTGAAATAAATAGAAATGGATTCTTTTTCCAGACATCTAAATTCACAACTATTCTTATGGTGTACAGTGGTACCATATGTTATAATAGTAATAAATTGAATTAAATTATTTTCACATCATTTGACTAGTGAAATATATTTTTTGAATATCCTACTTTATGTTAATCATTTAAATTTTTTTGTTTATATGAAAAATGGTGCCTTATTTTGTATTTTCACTGGTTGAGGATTAATATTATAATCAGTCTTTTTCAATGTATGAAATATTATCTAGTAACTCTGAATTATTAAATTCCCAAAAATTATAATTTATGAGTCATCATAGGCCTTAAATAATATTTACTATACATTTACATCAGATATCCAAAATCATAGATATAATAGGAAATAATTCTGTCTAAGCATCAAATTCAATAATTTATATAGTCTTATATTTAGTGATCCATTATATTTAAATCACACAAAAATATAGTTTTCTTTTACATTTCTCCTTTTTGTTATTTTTCATTTCATATTTTCAACTGGAAGCTAATATTGGTGTAATATCCTCTATATAATACATTGAAAGACTATTAAACATTTATCTATTCCTTTCACAAAGGGAGTAAATTTTAACATTCTTAGTAATATTCAAAAATCATTTAGTGGACTCATTAATATCATTAAACATTACATGTACACATCCTATTTATTCAAAAAATAATAATCACCTAGTTTGGGAATATCTTACAATTATATAAATTTTCTAATAAAACTATGATGTGAATTAATTTGATATGTAAAGATAATTTCTAATATAAAAATAAAAAAAGATGAGTAAATTGAATATAAAATTACATAGAAAAAATGATTTATAAATCATAAAATTGAAAAATTTTAAAGGTAATTTAGAAGTTTATCCAAAAGAATACAAATTTGGTTGTCTAAATAATGAATGTTAATAACTTCATTAAAAGTTAATTACATATTAACGATAAATATTTAATTTAGAGTGGAATGAAATTATTCTTAACATCACCAAATTTTGCGAAAAAATTTATTAATTAAATATTATGTATTCTATTTTGAATTTTTAATTCCCTAAAAAAGAAATATTATATTAAATATAATATCATCATAGTATAAAATAAAATTATTTCATAGTCAAAGATGAATAATAATGACAGAAGGAAAAAATATATGTCATGAGAATCCGTTAATGTAGATTCTCACTCAGTCAGAACAATTGTAAATTTCTCTATAAAAAATATGTAATCATATATTATTTATATAAGAATGCAATTTATAATTTGTTACATTCTAAATAATCATTTATCATCATTATAATGATATTGTCTTTTGATTATAGTTATTATTAATTATTTATAAGTTTTTGTTTAAACACGTCTATTTTTGTTTTAGTATAATGCTTTTGATTTTTAATCCATTTTTGTAATTTTAAAATCTCTATTATAGTCAATGAAGTAGAAATAAAAATTTTATACTATTTTTTAGTTCTATGTAAATCCCATCGAATTTTTAGGTATGATTTGTGAAGAAAAAATCAAAAAATAGTTTTTTGTGTAAAAATTTATTTTCAAAATTGTATTTTTTTTGGTTAACAATATTAATATTAATATAACATAAAAACATACTAAAAACACATCATACCATAATTCATGTATCAAAAAATATCAATGTAAAAAATTACTAGAGTCATTCAAATAGATGGTTAAACCCACCAAAATAATAATATTCTAGAATCAATTAGATAGGTATGAATTTTGGAAATATTTTATTACAATAATATCATAAACTATTATGAGAAAAAATTGATGAATTATTATATAATAGTTAAAGTATTTATGATTACTTAATCATTCATGATATAGTCATTATAACCCCATTCGTTTATGTGTAATATCTAACTCAAAATAGTGTGTGTTATTATTTCGAAAATAATAAAATAATGTTTTTAATAAATTTAATAAAACTTTTCAACAAACTCAGTGTTTCTATAAATTAATAATATAATTTTAAATAAAATTTAAGAATAGTAAAAATAAGAAGAAATAATAAAATGATATGAGAGGAGAAAATACTTACATATAAGAATGTAATATTCTTTTAGAAAACTTATTGATTTAAAATGGATTTGGGAAAACTATATGGACCAAAAATTAAAAAATGTCGGTGATTATTATTCATCAGGTAAATGTGGAAGATTATATAGTAGAATTTAGAATTTTTTTGTTTACTTCAAGGGGCGTGTGCATGATCCTTTTACAAGTGAGTGTTTTTTCACACCTGTATATATCAAGAACATTTAAACATAATAGATTTAATTAACAAGGAATATAGATATAATATTTTTTTATTTTGAAGGTGTTTTTATTAAATATTGAAATACACTCATCTAGTTAATGTTTTAGATATATCTGTGGGTTTATATTTTAATTTTACACTCCTTTTTACAATTAATTTTTTGTAACATTATACCATTTTTAATAATTTATACATAAAACAATTTAAGCTAAACTTATTACCTATAAATAACTGCACCGATTCCAAAATGGAAGAATTTTTTATTTATTAATTTCTATATATTATTAAATTTAATTGTACTATTTTTACAAAATATTCAATTAATTTTTTTTGTTATAAATTATTTTTTACAAAAAAAATTATTTTAATTTTAAATCGTCTATTGAAATGTTTCTAATTACAACTTTTGGTTCATGAATCAAAAAATCATGCTATATGACATTAAAACCAATTTATATATGAATTTATCCTTTTATGACTTAAATAATAAAGGATTAACAATTTATATTTTCTTATAATATAATATAACATTTGATCAATGTGCCAATCATAGATTTATAAAAATAATTTTTTTATATATTTAATTTATCACCATCCAATTAATATTTTTTTAATCAGAATGTTTTATAAGATTTTTGGTCTATATTATTTGATGATGACACTTTAAAATTTATAGCATTTTTAACTATCTTATCACTATTAATATAAAAATAGTCCTTTAAAAAAATACCATAAATATATAAGTTGAAAATTGTTATATTGTTAATATAATTAATATATTATTTTATAAAATTTAAGCTCTTAAGGTGATAAAAAAATGTTTATTACAATATCACATAAAGGGGAATGCAAATTTAAAAAATAATATTTTTTCCATAAAATTAATCAATGATTTATTAAAAAAATTATAACATGTTTACATCATAAAAACATACATACAAAACACATTAATACATCCACAGAAGGATGAATGTGTCAAATAAGATGTGGTGGAAATAAAAAGGTGTCATTTTTCTAGATGGGATCTTGTAGTGATTTTCAAGATATTGGACTTCTCTTACACATTATTTGTCTCTAGAAAAACTTGATAAGATTCGTATTGATATTTTTATTTGGAAATCATAAAAATTGTACCTCCTTTTAATGATTATGAAAAATAAACCTCATAAGGTAGAATCATTTAATTTTATTTCATCTATTCACTTACACACACACACACACATATATATATATTATGATTTATTTATCTTAATTTATACCAATTAATTCAATGGTTATGTTATACCAACAATTTTTTATAATTTTGTAACAATATATGTGGGTTCATGTAAGTTAGGTGTTATATATTAAATAATTTATTCAACAAAATATTTATTTATGGATAATTGTTTAATAAAATAATGGGTCATCACATTCTACTACCCGTAAAAATAATGTTTCCTTATAAATACCCATACTTGTATAAAAAATACAAGGGTACCATTATCTTCTTATATCATTATGCTCTTAAATTGCTTCATAAAACGTTTAATTTCACCACTGTTCATTGAACAAATGTGTTGTATTTTTTTGTCCCGCAATATCTCTTTGATCTATAATCACAAAGGTATATTCCACATTGATAAATCATTTTCCACCAGCATAACTTCAAAGACCAATATATGTGATGATTCTAGCATAACATTCGTCCAAATTGACTAAAAGTACATTTTATATTGATGGGAGTTGTTTGGGTGATTTTTTATGTGTTAATTGGCATTAATAAAATGATCATTGATTTATAAGAAAACGATATATATCGGGAAAAACTTTCTCTAATTTCCAAAACTCCACTCCTGCTTCAATAGAGATTTATAGAGGAACACCTTCTCAGCAACTCCAAACCATATTTCTCATCAACTATTATATTAATAAATATTATGTGAATTTTCATTCTATTTCATATAAAAATGGTGTTCTGTAACTTCTCCATATTTTTATTGATAAGGTTGTATCCTAACAACATACTCTCTCCAATATCATTCGAGCAAGTTGGTTTTTAGCACCATTTCCCATAAAGGGCCTCATATGGAATAATTTGATATATAATGGAAAATATAATTATATAAGAACTATTCTAGGTGAATATACTTCTCCCAACATTTTTATAAATCATTTAAATAACATATCAACATATATTTTAGTTATATAATTATCCTTTTAGGCAAATCATGCCTATGAGTGTGATAAACAATGCTGAAATATTACTTTTCCTCCAATAATGTTAGAAAAATTCAATAGAATACCAATGATAACCTTTCATCATAGTTAGTTTAAATAAAGATTGCTACAAATAATAATACCCCAACATCCATTTTTCACTTTTTGATTTAATCAAGTAATAATTTCTCTTTGATTGATGTAAAATGCCTCAATTTTTTAAAGAAATATACTATGATGAAAATAGAAATATAAAATTTAGATATCTTGAGGAGTCCTATGACAAATTTCCGAGGGATATTTTCCAATTTCCATACATGTATGGGAAATAGACAACATCACCCACTTATAATTCTATCATTCGATATTAGCTTGATTATAGACTAAGTATTTAATTATATATCATTCAATACCCCTAAATCAGTTTATCAAAACTAATGATTACCATTAAGACACTATATATCACCATTAATCTTAGATGATATATGAATGATAAACAATGAGCATCATCTAAACGATCACTTCTTAGTTATATATTTTGGGACACATATTTTTTCTCCAAACCATATAACTCAATATTTATCAAATTTTCACTCTATAGAAAAACTACCATTATACGTGTTTCTATATATTATTTTTATAATATATTATTATTAAATGGATGACTGGATGAATATTATTTTTTGAAATATATTATTTAGCTCATTATCATATGTAATGAAGATTCATACTTTTAAAATATTGGATAATTTTGTAATTTTAAACCCCTACCATATATGAGTTAGAACAATATTTATTCCTCAAAACAACACCCACCTAATTATCCTTCAATTGGTGATAATATATTAAAGAGTTATAATTCGTGAACGTTTTCAACCGTCTCCCTGGTTATATTTTTAGATACTTCTATATGAATAGATATTAAATGCTTTTATGGTATGTATGTCTTTATTAGATTTCACAATATAGATAGTACTTTCCATTCATAAACATAAAGATCACTACTTCTAGCACTGAATCATCTATCATGTAATTTTTATCATGATTTATTATTTATCATGCTTAATATGTAATTAAATTATTATTATGTTTGAGCGAATATCACAAAACTGTTAGTTATGAATCAATCTATATTAAAAGCCCATTTTAATTACTGGATACATAATGCACGGTTTGAACATGCAATCACTTCATATGATCCTTGATGTTTTATTGATATTATTTTGTCTAAAAACATCACTCCAATCTAGGATATCATAAATAAAAGAAAATAAAATTATTAAAATATTCACCTATATCACTGGTAGTATATTACTGTTATATGAAATCATTTTTTTTACTTTCACAATGGTTATTCTCATCTATTTTTTAGCACTCTTGTCTTCAAATAATACATTCATATAGCCTCCCTTATTAGTATATAACCCATGAATGTACTATTTTATTCTATAAAGAATTTGTTTTGAAATCATTATATAATTTCACCCTTAATTGAGTAATCAATGTAATCCAAAAATGATATTAATGGTCATCTTTGATTTTATAATATATGTAAATACCATAAACATGAGTAAATACAATTGTAGGGTACTATATGAATAAATTTATTGATTAATTGATGATGATTTTAAGGAAATTATAAAGTCCAAATTTTATCACTATGAATTTATAGTGTATATATTGAATATAAAATGATAGTTTTGTATATATTACCTTATCACCATTACATGATAATATCTAGATCAACATAAAATCACACTGAAATATTTTAATCCAAATAGTTTATTGATGAAATAATTAATATTATGTATAAGATATTTTGTTCAAGATTTTAATATCTTTAATTTTACAAAATTCAATGAGAAAACACATCGATCAATCTTTAGTCTTATTAAATAGATCAAGTTCCCCTATTGAGAAACACTCGTGCATATAAATTCTACAACCATATTTTACTAGTGTTAATTATTTTATTCCTTACATTCATTCAAATAAAGAATATAGATTCATTCATATTAGTATAATAGTAGCTATTAGTATAATTTCATTCTAAATCGCTTGATTTGTGGGAATTCCTAAAACTTCATCAAGATATTCAATATTATATTTTGATATAATATACATGCCATAAATATTGAATTTTTCCCCAATAAATTGAGCTACTAGTCTCATATTTATAGGTTTTAGTAGTCATATTATATAATCTTCATCCAATGGGAGTTCATGACCAAACATATGAATATATTTCATAATAAGATGATTCAAGATAAAAAATTAGATTTCCTTATCATGACAATGAAAATGTTTTATATTAAGGATAAGAAAATCAATAAATCAAATAGTGTCAATTTAATCAAAGGGAAGAATATATATTTCATAATTATGTATTCCTGTAAAACCAATAATGGAATATAATGTGTATATCTTAAGTGATATCATAATAAAACTAGTTTTTTCACTAATAAAAAAATACCTAATGATTAACATGGTAAAAAAATATATAATAATTTTATGACATGAGGTAAAGTAAACAACTACATTCAAATAAGACATTCATAAATCTATTGTAAATAATTATTGTACCTCTGATCTATCATTTTCGTGATCTACCATTATGGTTTTTATGTATTATATTAATCCATGTTTCCTTTATTTATAAAGTAGATTTTTCAAATTCACTTCCTTAGATATTTGGATATATAATGTAGTTTTAAAGTTCCCAAACTCATTGAAATTAATTTATTTAAGTGTGGGGTTTTTATAATTTTGGAAAAATGTTTGCATTAAAAATTTACTAGACTCTTAACTCCCTTTTGATAATTATTAGTTTTTTATCCATTACTCTATTATTTTAAACACATCCTTATTTTATGTAATATGTTAAATGTGTTCCCTGTCCTATATATTTTATATGTAGGAAGTTTTAAATTATCTTCCATAAGTGACTTATCATCATAGGTTCTAGATACAATAATGTTTTCTCTCTCTCAAGAAAAATGAGTCTATGGACTTTACCTCCCCCTTTAGCACACATAAAACAATTTTTTATATATTTCATAGTTCTTATGACTAATTCCTTTTGAATAATTGATTTTATTCTAATATATAATAAATATATTATTCATTCAAAATAAATAATTAAAACATAGAAAAACTATGAATATCACATGATCATATCCTCAAAAGTACCCAAGGATCCTTCCCCCATTATTTTATTGATATAAATTCATATTCCATTGATATGATATTTTTAAGGAAAATATTTTGTGAACAAAATTTTATCAAAATATTAAAATCATATAGATTAGTATTTTCCTTTTTTAATTTTATTTTTAATGAATGTTGAAAAATGGTTAGCTTCATTATGTAAATGATATATGGATAGAATAAACATCTCAGGATTTGATCAATATATAATTAAACATATTTTATCTATTGAATTAATAAATCTCTAAGTAATTAATTGGTTTAATGACCCTTTAATAGAGTTTGGATGTTGTCTCATAAATGATTCAATAAAAAATATAATATTTCATGCAGATTTTTTGAGATCACCATGGTTTAAATTATAATTAATCATTGGAGAATGTATTGAAAATATGTACTTTTGTTTATTCCTCCACCACCTATTCCTTTTGGTTACTCATTGTTAAAATCACTTAATTATTCTTTTATAACCACTGATAACTCAATTCATCCTATCTCAACCCACTTACTAATCTTATATAATTGTAGGGATAGATTTTTATAAAAATGGAAACATTTATCTTAGATGAAAGAACATATAAAAATGTGTAAATCCTCACTTATGATCATATTTGTTTCATCATTGGTTATCTGAATTCATTTCCCCTTAGTATTTGAAACTTAAATTTATTAAAATCCTTATAAATGGTTAAAAAAATTACCATAATAATTATCCAAATAATATCCCCAGGTAATTATAATATAGTAGTGTAGTTATCTATCTTTAGCATGTACTATGTGATGATCGAGTTAATTATCAACCTTAATTTTCATGTTAATTAACCCTAAGGGAATATTTTATAGTTTATATATCTTGTGTTTTATATCATAAGATATATATACCATTGCATAGAAAACAATGAAACTCTACTAGAATAAAATTTAATTATACTTTCATATGCATCAACATATCGTCATGGTTTACACTAAATTTATCCCCTCATAATGAAATATATAATTAAATTAGTTCTTCAAAGATAACTAATCATTTCTTGGATACCATCAAAAGTTAACCACACTAAACATTTCATTATTTTACATTATTTTTATAATATAAATATTATAACCCAGAAATAATCTTTCATTGTGATGAACATAATTTTTAGAGTGTTTGTGGATTATTTATATAAAAATAATAATTTTAAAACACTTTTGAAGTATTTTATATATTCATACAACCTTAATCTCCCTTATTGACTCCACATATCTTATACTCATCTTTATATCATGGGTAGCAGAAATATACCAAAGAGGTGTGGTCAAATACATAGAAAAAAAAAATTAAATCATTTAATTAAGATTCATATCATATGAATATTAGAAGACTTGAAGATTAGAGGAAATATATTATTTGAAGAATATTGACCAATAATTATTGACCATATGTAACGATAAAAGATTATATAATCATTATGAAAAAAAAGTGTTGTGGAATAAGTGTATGAGATAATAAACATGATACACAGATAATATAGCATGATAATTATATAAAAAATTACTATTTCATGGAAAATGAAATATCATTAAATTTGTATAGAAATAGAACTATATATATAACATTACCTTATGATAAAATTCAGCAATTCTCATATATAATGTTGTGAACAAACAAAATGTACATGCATAATGTTGGAATGAAACAACATATCAATCAATAATATCATTATATCTTGATATATAAATAATTAACCAATTAATTAGAGTGATATATATGACCCAAACCGAAATCATCAATACATATGAGTTATGTAAGATATCATTCATTCATCATTCCATGAGAATCCATGCAATGAAAATAGGTTTCATATCACATTAAATGTTTTTATTATAATATGATATCAAAAGAAAATGAATTGATAAAAAAAATTAAATTAGCTAATTTAATTAATTTATAAATAAATATATAGGGGGATTCATTAATAATAACACCATAGGAGTTACATAATTTGGTAATAATTAGGAAAATGGGGTCGAAATGATGAAAATTGATTTCATAAAACATTTTTCATCTTCTTATAAAAAGTTAATGCAATGAGTCACCTTCAAAATAACATTTTTATGAATGTAACCTAAAAACCATTTTATAATAACATTTTAAAATTAATAATAAAATATATCCTTATGAAATAGAAAATTATTTTTCAAATGAATATTTGTAGGTAAAGATAAAATATTATATCATGAAAGTAAAATTCAATTCAATATTAAAAATATATTTACCTGATGCATCATCTCAAAAATTATCATAAATATTGAATTTTAAAATATCATAAGTGAAAATTTATGATCTCAAGAAAAAATAAATATTTTAATTTCAAAATAATATATGAATATAATTGTGGTATGAGTGAGTATTTATATAGAAGAAAAATATATCATTTAGAGAGGTTAAAAATTATTTTAAATGAAAAATTATTTAATAAAATAAAAAAATATTCAAAGATGTATGGGATTGGGATGTTTAGTCCCTCAAGAATGATATAGGAATATAAATATAAAATTTTTTTAGGTTAGAAGGAAAATATCACATAGTAAAAGAGGAATAACAACTACTCAATAAAAGATATTGGGTTAAGAAAATTACAAGATATAGATTCTTTCAATATCAGTTGAATTATTAAATCCTGAAAAAGAACCATATAATAATTACTAATATATTATATATCCTAATTTAGATTGAATATATTTTTAAATATTATGTTATTATCATTTATTAAATAATGATTAATTGTTTTTTATTAATATTATCTATTGATATTTACTGGTGTTAATCATTCCATGATTATTTTTGAATTACTATTATGATAGGAACTTAGTGTATATACGTTATTAATTTAAAAAATTTACCATTTAAAAGAAATTTATATAATGGTGGTTTTAGTAATTTTATGGGCATTTCACAGAATGTTGTGGTGTGATTCTTAATGAAAAAAATTAACATATGTTTGTTTTGTTAACATATATCATAAAATTGGTTGTTTATTAATAATAATAATATATATTAACATTACCATTAAAAAAATCTTCTTTTTTATGTTAATATATTATATTAAAATAAATTATTCTCAATAAAAATTAGTGATAAGAAATTCAAATTATTGTTTATATAGATGGTTAAACCCAAAAAATGAGCATATGCTTGAATTAATTGGATATGTATGGTTATGTTATAGATTTATTATTATATAAGGATTATAAGTTTATGATAGCCTAAAACATTCATCATTAATAATAATTATAATAATTATTCATGATTTATTAACAATTCAGTGTATAATTATTATAACACCAATCATTTAGGTGTTAAAATAAACTGAAACATGTCTATTTTTTATTGAATGTATAAAAAAAATGAATATATTAAATATTTTTATAATTTCATTTATAGATGCATAATCACATCAAAAATATGATTATATGGTTATTAATGAGATTTAAGATGTGATATAAGTATTATAAAATGAAACATTTATAAGAGATGAAAAAATACTTAGGTAGAATAATATAATTATCTATTAGAATACATTTTCATTTGGAGTTAATTTTGGTAATATTAGAGACCAAAAGGTGGAAAATTCATGATATAATTATTTGGTAAAAATTATTTATATTATATGGGGAAAATCAAAATTTCCATAGTTAATTTTAATTGGTGGGGGAAGGATCCATTAATATGTGAGGCAGGTAAAACTCTTATATATATCAATAATTTTTAAATATAATTAATTTATTGGTCATGTAATGATGCTTTAATTTAATATAATTTCCAATATTGTATACATCAATTTGGAAATAAACTCAATCAATAAAATTGGGTCATGTTTTAGTGATATTTGGGGCATATCTCTTAGGTTAACCCATATTTAACCATATTTAACCATTAGTTTGGAGTTAATTTTTTAATGAGAAGTTCTTTCTTTTAAAAAATATTTTTTTAAATTAATTACTAATATTGATTATAATTATTCAATGAAATAATTAATTTAATAATATTAATTTTCTAATATTCTACTATAAGTATATAAAATGCAATAAAGTCCAGTTTTTTGTTGAAAAAATGCTTTTTTAATCCTAAGAATCATTTCGTAACAAAATAATTTATATAGTTGATTCTAATTAAAATTATTAGATTAGAAATAAAAAAAATATATTTTCGAAATTAATAAATACTTCAAATAAAATGTAACAATCTAATGACTAATTTAAATGGTAAAATAAAGTATTATTCTCGTTTTAAAATAATAACCCACTTATGTTCCAATTTTTTAATAATAGATTTTAAAAATACAAAATAATATTTTTAAGATCTTAATTTCACCCATTTAGATAAATATTTTTCAATGAAATTTTATTGTAGTATTATAAATTCATTATTATATTATTATATTTATATCATAAATGATATACTATTTGTAAAATTGGATTTTTCACAATTCACATAAAAATGATATTTTTTGGAAAATCTCAAAATTTCCTATAATATGATTATTATATTTTGGATATAAAAATGATTTATATTTTATAAATTTAAAAATAAAATTTATTTTACAAAATAATTTTAATAAATAAAATGAATATTTTGGATATGGAATTTCAGAAAAAATATTTTTTAGAGAAAATAAAAAAAAATTATCACAATAATTTATCACATGTTTATTTCATCCAAAATCATACATAAAAACCATCTAAGTCTTAAGAATAATATTTAATATAATAAACTATACAGTGGATGTCTTAGGTGGTAGTATAGTTATCATGGACCTCATAGTGATTATAATGTGTCTAGTCATCTAATGGACTGACAATTATAAACATTTATTAAATAATGTGACAAAAAACATTAAATTTACAAGAAAAAATAAGTTCACATGGGCTGAAATTTATGAAGGATGAGGTAATCCTAACTAATAATAGACGAAAAATAAATAGGACATCAACTAGAATTAGAAAACATCAAAATAATATAATCCTTATTATATTTCGAATAAAGGATATCTACAAACATATTACGCTCATCCATGTATGGAGAACTATCGCATTTGGGTGAATAAGGTCCCTATGAGCTTGCATGGGATAAATAATATTACAAGGAAAATCCAATTGACCTTTATACGAATTTTCCATGATGGATGAATCTAATTTGATTTTAGAGAGAGGGATAGTTCTTGCCTTACATATATTGAGCACTTTAATCATTGTCAGTGCCTCTACCACAGCTAAAGTACCAACCAATAGAATGATGAAAACCCTAATGATGCAACATCTATTCCATTATTAGAAAAATAATCATCATATGGATGATTTATCCTTCATTATTTCATTTATTATGTTATCCACATGAATTTCATTTTTTAGTTATCTCTATTGATACGTATAAATTCAATGGTAATGTTATAAAAGTAATATTTGACAAATTTTTTAATTCTATATTTTGGTTCATTTTTGTGTTTTGTTTCTTAGGAAATAAAATACTCAAGAATATATATATATATATAATAAAATAAAATTGTAAACATCATATGTCACAACCCCCTCCCCACAAAGTGTACCCCTCCTGGCCTGACAATGTGAGAAGGGAGATAATGACCCCCGAGTCCCGCCTCCAGTAGGCCTCTGGTTGGCGACTAGAACTGAGGGTATAATAACACACAATGGGAGGCATTATCCTCTAAGAGAACACATGCGGAAGAGAGAGATAAGATAGACACCAATCAACTTCAACTCAAAATTGGAAATATAAAATAAACTCAAGTGCACAAATGGGATTTCATGCAAATGTACTACAACTGGAAAGGGAAAAAAATTATAAGTACCCAAAATAATGTAAAAACAGCAGCAACCACAAGCCCGAACAACTCCTGTAACCCCAAGCTCAAAGAAACCAGCTTGATCTCCAACCTTCTCTAAGTGACCTGAAAAACAGTTTATATATACATCGGATGAGTATAATAGTATACTCAGTAGGATCCTCCCCGAAGCCTCTCGTGCAAAAGTAAAGAAAGCATGCTAAAGCCCAGTGAACAACAAGTGAAACTAACTCATCACCTAAACAGGTATACTAATTTCCCAACCTCACCATGGCTCCTCTCACCAAGTAACACATACAAGAATATAGCATACAGTAAAGAATATCAAGGGTACCCCGCTACTACTTCCCCACTGGTTTTCTGCTTTTCCCTAATGACATACGTCCAGTGCATCTCTCTCCAAAGGCTTTCTAGAAAACACCTGGGCTAAGCTCCACAATTTGCACCACGTGCACCACAATGGCTTGCCCACAGACACCTAGGTGAAGCACCACACCATCCTCACAACCAAAAGTAACCAGGTAGTTTCCGGGAGCCACCACAGCTCGCATAACATGTATCATACGTCGGGTATTATACCTCAAGACATTACAACCCATACACCGAGTAAGGATCCTCAATCCATCACAGCCTATACAGGTTACACCTACAGTAGTCCATAGGATAATATATCCAGAATATATGTGAGTGAATAACCACAAGCCATTACATCCCTCTACACACATATATGGGGAAAACTAACCACTGTGCCTAATGGTACGAGTATCTACCAAGATAAGAGAGTGGGGCCAAAGGGGGTAGTCATTCATTTATCCTCCCACCAGAATTTTGGGGAAAACACCCCCCAGGGCTCAGAATCCCCAAGGTGTCAGTTTCCCTTACTGACAGGGTGGAGTAGCATATAGAAACACAAAAGTACAGAATATACTATATCACAGAACCGCACTATGGGAATAACCTAGTCTTAGACCTAATTTAGCTAAAATATCTCAGACTCTGGGCTGCTAGTTCTACGACTTGGTATCCTATTAGCACACAACCATTTAGAGAGCTTTAATAGATTACCTCATTCACTTTTTATCATTTCCATTGTACGTTAATTAATTCATTAAGCACTAATTAACCATGAACAATTCCACATTAAACCTCATTAGCATCACACCCAAAATCCACAGTCCCTTTAAAAATTACAACCTTCTTATTATGTTCTAGTGAACTCCAACCCCATTGGTTAACACATTTTATTCAAACATTCATTACATAATTACTTTCCCATATTCCCAAGCATTCTAGAAAGGAATTCTATGTTACTAAACACAAGGGGATCAAAATAGTGAGTAGATGCACTACCCGTCGTGTCTTTGTCGCCTATAGAAAGAGCATAGACCCATCCTACCTCAAGAGTCTAAACACAGAAAGCATGTGGCATACCCCGCGTGTCTTCACCTCTTTTAGAAGAAGGGTAAGAAAGACCAGCTACCTTGAGAAGTGGGGAAAAGTAAAGCAGATAATCAACCAAAGAACCCACAAACAACCAACAACCACATCCATCCTATTCCATCATCCCTGGTTTTCTCCTCGACATCCACATGCATAAACCGATGCATCTCGCCACTCTAAGCGTCATCCCCTACCACAACCAAAAGGCCTCTATGCCTCTACATATCACAACATCCCTCTAGGGTCACATCACAACACAAGCTGTAGGAAATCAAACATAACATCAATTAGTCTATGGCCCTTTCAACAAACAAGAGGGTAACTCTAAACCCTTCAAGGAATTATCAAACATTCATATTCTTTAAACCATCTTGAATTAACAGATTTAATCCATTGGTTCCAAAATCGGGAACCTAACCAGTATGCTATCAAAAAAGATTAAACATGCTTACTACGCCAATTTGATTAACATAAAATTGCAACAAGAACCAGATTCGTTCACATGCCTCTTTATCTTTAGCCAAAAAATATCAATTTGTCCTGGTTTACGTTCTTTACCAATTTCCACCAAGAATAACCGCTAAGCAAGGCAAGCATAGATATCACACTATCTAGAAAAACATAAGGAAAGAATATAAATTCGGTAAGAGTTTCATTTATCCAGTTCAAATATTCATTAGTTCAATTCCATTGTCATCCAGAGGGATTAAACATGATGACAATACAGTTGCATGTAAAAGAAATAGAAGCAATAAATCCTCTACCTCAATGTTTTTGACGATAATGCCAATAACGAAGAACGCACAAGAAAGCCGAGTTGATTCTCCAAAAACCCACCTTAGATCTCTCCTCCTAGCAAGATCAAGACCAAAACTCAACATATTTGGCATCCACACACATAGATCTACCCATAATAGGCGTAGATCTAAGAAACCAAGAGAAAAGGAGAATTAGATCTCAGTAGATCTAAGAAACCCCACAAAAACGATCACATACCTCAAGAAACCGGCTTCGATTCGCTAAAAGAAGCCTTCAGATCACCTCCAAAACGATTGGGAGAGGTTCTCCTACCTTTAAGGAAGGGTAATCCTAAGTTATGGCTACTTAGGAGCTTAAACGAACCATTTAGAGGCAAAACGAGTTAGATCCACAATTTTAGGATCTATGATTAAGTGTCTGCATGGTTAGTCCACACAGCTTAACAAACCGTTCTCTAACCGTGCGTCAGCTTCTACCTCTTTAAACACTCCTCGCATGGTTAGTCCGCATAGTTAGACAAACTATGTGCTAACTATGCATTAGCCAATGCCTCTAAGACCATCCTTGCACGATTTGGCCGCACGGTTTAGGAAAACCGTGTGCTAACCGTCCAAAATCTTTTTCCCTTTAATCTTCCTTTAAAGTCCACCCAAACGCACCCCCAAGTCACCTTGAACTCCCAGAACACCTCTAACACACATTTTCCCAAAGTAATGGACTGGAGAGGTCCGAGCCATTACATCAAGTACCTCTCAAAACATTATTGTCCTTGAGAATCCAAAACCCACCTAAAGAGAAAATGAAATAGGGTCTGAACAACCACCTATCGAGAATACCTCTCAAAAGAGAGAAATCCACCGAAAAAAGAAAAGAGATCCATCTCATAAACATAATAGTATCATAACTAAAAAAATTACATCAATACCTGAAAAGAGTTAAACATCAAAGAACTCTGGGTACTGAGCACGTATCTGCGACTCACGTTCCCAAGTACTCTCTTCCAAGCTACCGTGTCACCACAAGACATGAACTAAAGGGATAGAATGGATACGCAAAACCTTATCCTTGCGGTCTTGGATCTCCACAGTTCTCTCCTCAAAGTATGCATCATCATAAACACCGATCTCTCCTCAATCGATGATGTGAGAGTCATCATAAAGATTACGACGAAGCTGTGATATATGGAAAACATCATGTATCTGACTCATCTGAGGGGGAGGTTCTACTCGATACGCCACAGCTCCAACACGATCTAACACCTTGAAAGGCCCGACAAACTGGGGAGAAAGCATGATCCCATGGTCAAACCTTCGCTGGCCATGATGGGGTGTCACCTTCATAAACACATGATCCCAAAAATTAAACTCTAATGGTCTCCTGCTTTGATCGGCATAAGATTTCTAACGATCTTGCACTATCTTCATCCTCTCACGAATCACCTTAACCTTATTTGTTGTATTCTTCACTAGTTCCTATCTGAGAATTGCGAGCTCTCTTACCCCAGTTCAACACAATAGAGAACGGAATGGTCTACCATACAAGGATTCAAATGGTGCCATACCGATGTTGGAGTGAAAACTATTATTGTTAGAGAACTCCACCAAGGGTAAGTGTCTTATCCATGAACCTCCAAAATCATGAACACAAGAGCTCAACATGTCTTCAAGAGTCTGGATGGTTCGCTCTGTCTGACCATCCGTTTGAGGATGAAAAGTAGTGATAAGGCATAGTTGAGAACCGATAGCATGTTGGAGACCTCTCCACACTCTGGAGGTAAAACAAGGATCTCGATCAAAAATGATCTTCCTAGTAAGTCCATGAAGTCTCACCACCTCTTCTAGATATTGCCTCAACAAAACTTCCACTGAGCTTGACTCATTGAATGCTATAAAGTGGGCCGATTTCATTAAACAATCCACTACCACCCAAATAGTAGCATGTCCTCCTGGAGCTTGAGGTAAACCAATAACATATTCCATTGAGATATCCTCCCACATCCACTGAGGAATATCTAACGGCTGGAGAAGACCACCATATAACATGGTGTTCGACCTTCACCTTCTGGTAGACTAAACATCGAGACACAAACTCTGCAACCGCACACTTCAGCCCACGCCACGAAAACTTACTCCTCAAGGATCGGTACATCTTTGTCACGCCATGATGTACTTCTAAGGGAGAGCTATGGAACTCTCTGAGAACCACCTCGCGCATCGCCAAGGGAACAAAAAACCTTCCCTGATACCACACTCTGTGTTGTTCATCTTTAGTCCAACCATCAGGGGCCTCACAACAAACAACTCGGTCCCTCCATACCTCCAACTCAAGATCACCCAAGTGGGAATCTTCCACCTTCTGCATAAGGGATGACTGCACCATCATCGGGGAAAGACAACCTATACCTCTAACTTTCTCCATAACAAGTTGTAATGCTGACAGTTCTTCCATTACTCTCCAAGAATCACAAGATTCATGCAGAACATCACTACGTGACTTTCAACTCAGCGCATCAGCTATAACATTCCCTTTTCCAGGTGTATACGATATTTCTAAGTCATGTTCCTAAAAGAACTCTATCCACCGACACTGTCGCAAGTTCAAGTCATGCTGGGAGAAAACATACCTCAAACTATTATTATCGGTGAAAAACACAAAGTGTTCACCAATGAGGTAATGTCTTCACAACATCATAGAAAACACCACAACTTCCAACTCAAGATCATGGGTGGCATAGTTGCATTAATGAGGACGTAACTGTTGAGACCCACAAGAAACAACTGACCTCCGCTGCATGAGGACACAACCTAACCCCAGATGTGAAGCATCACAGAAAACATCAAACTGGACACCCTCAGCTAGAATACAAAGGACTGAACCACTTACTACTTCTCCTTTAGATAATCGAACGCTGCGTGGCACTGATCAGTCCATATGAATGTCTGATCCTTCCTAGTCAAAGCTGTCATAGGAGTTGCAACTCATGAGAAATTGTCTACGAACCTCCTGTAGTAGCCTACGAGACCAAGGAAACTTCGCACCTCTCAAACTCTCTTGGGGGCCACCCAAGACAGAACTGATTCTATCATTGATGGATCCACAACTACTCTCTATTGGGACACAACATTCCCCAATAAACAGACTTCTAGAGAAAAAAACTCACACTTCGACAACTTCCCGAACAGCTGATGTCGATGAAGAACTCCCAAGATGGCTTGCAGATTCTCTGCATGCTCCTCTTCAGATGTAGAGTACACAAGGATACCATTGATGAAAACCACTACGAACTTGTCTAGGAACTCTCAGAACACAGAATTCATAAAACCCATGAATACAGCTGGAGCATTCATCATGCCAAATGGAATTACAACAAACTTATAATGCCCATGACGACAACAGAAAGAAGTCTTTGGAATATCCTCATCTTTCAGATGCATCTGATGATATCCTGACAACAAGTCGATCTTTGAGAACCAACTTGCACCCTTCAGTTGATCAAATAATTCATCAATTCGCAGAAGTGGATAGCAATTCTTTATTGTCACTTTGTTTAAGAAACGATAATTGACACACAACCACAAACTGCCATCAGAATTCTTCATGAACAAAACTGGTGCACCCCACGGTGACACACATGGCCGAACAAAACTGCACTTTAATAGACCATCAAGATATATACATAGTTCTCGTAACTCTGAAGGGGCCATCCTCTACAGAGACATATAGATAGGATAATCTCATGGCGGTAGTTCAATTCCAAACTCGATCTCTCGTCGAGGGGGTAGTGCTACAACCTCTTCTAGAAAGACATCAGGGTACTCCTCTACGACTCTAGGAAAATCCAACTAATGAACCTTTGAAGAACTCAGCATCATCTCAGCCATCACAGAAGATAAGGATTGAATGCGCCTATGACCCATACGAGGATCTCGTTCACCAACAAACACCACTTTTCCTCCATCTGCACCAAAGAAAATGACCTTATTCCTAAAGAAATCCTAGATAGCCTTCACTGAATACATCCAATCCATGCCGATGATGACATCATATGGTTGTATTCTTAAACATAGGAAATCTCCCCAAGAGTGGTGTTTCCCCAACAACAGCTCACAATCCCTACATATTTCAAACAAGTCAGCTCGACCTCCAACTGGCGTAGTCAACGCCAAGGGCACTAGAAGCCTCTCTACCTCAAGTCCCAAATCATGGAAAAGGGTAGGTGATATGAAGGAGTGTGTCACTCCTAAATCAGACAAGGCATACACCAAGGTAGAAAAAAAAGAAAAGGGTACCTCGAATGACATCTGGATCGCCCGAAGATGGCAACGCTGCTGACCACGACCTCCTCCATGACCTCTCTGACCTGGATGATGACCACCACCATGGTCACACTCTTCTCCCTGAGGACGGGGAGTGTCATAGGGATGTCCTATACCTGCCCCATCTACCCCCTGATGATCTAAATCTGGTGCAAATGGCTGCTGCTGCCTCAGCTGGAACTGCCTCAACGGAGGAACCTGAAGCGTAACACCTAGTGCACGATGACCGCTCTGAATGGTCGGCCACTCCTGCTGCTGATGACCATGACCACCACAAGAAAAAAATAACCTGATCCCTTGGCATAGACTTGAGAGTTGTTGCCTCTAGAGAAACGAGATGTGAAGGGCTGGGACCTACCCCCAGCTAAACGGAAACTCTTCTGCCCTGAAAACCGGGAACCCCAAACCACAAACTTTCTTTGTGAGGGATCATGATGAGCCCCCTCTCGTGATGATTCTATCCTAGCCAAAGTCTTCTTGACAACCTCTGCCCCTTCCAGAACATCATGATATGTCTTCAGCATAAACGGGGTGACCTGGCACTAGATCTCTAGATGCAATGCCTCCTCGAAATGCCTCGCCCTGGCCTCCTCATTTGGAAACAGGTCTGAAGCATATCATAAAAGGTTCCTGAAATGGATTCCAAGCTCTCGAACAGTAGAGATCCCTTGTCGAATGGTAAGAAGCTCATGGAGATTGGACGCCTTCACAGTCAAGGAAAGGAAATCGACTCTAAACTTCTCTCAAAACTCCTCCCATGAGATCGCTGACTCCTCACGATCCCCAAGAAACAAGAACAACCACTGCCTCGCTGCTCCACACAGCATCGTCAGAGCTAAGGACACCCACTGCTCCTTCCAAGCACAGATCAAACTGAAGCATATCTTGACCTCTTCCAATCAGTCTTTTGTGACTATAGCTAAAACAGATCCCTCATACTTATCCAGACTCTGGTGTAGAAACTCTCGATGTGTCTTCCTCCAAGTGTCTTCATCGTCAACCTCTACCCTACGGCGATCTGCTGGAATAGCCTGCTAGAATTTTTTTATGAAAACCTGATGAGGACGTCGACCTAGGGCCATACCTATAACAAAACAAACAATTAGAGCTCCTAAACCTGCAATATGGAAGTCTCAACATTAATTAATTAATTTTTTCATTCATTGATTTTAGGTTATCCTATCCCTAGGTCTATCCATTAATACACAGGCACAAAGAAGAATGATGCATGATCCTTTCCTAGGTCTCTACCCTAGAACCAGTATCACCTTATTTAGTAGCCATTGTAAACTTAAAGGTCCATACATCAGATCATAGGGGGCCCTAAACATCTATGTCTTAGCTGGTCTCCGGTGTTTACCTTACATGCTAAACATGAATGACATCGTTGCCCTACCAACACATGCAACCTCACCTGTGCCTAACTCCAAGCTCCGTTCTATCCCTCAACCAGACATTTGATACCACTCACCATAGATACCCTCCCCACGTAATTCATACAAGAATATATCATATAGTAAAGAATTTCAAGGGTACCCCGCTACTACTTCCACACTGGTTTGCTGCTTTTCCCCATCGACATATGTCCTGTGCTTTTCTCTCCAAAGGCTTTCCCGAAGACACATGGTCCAAGCTCGACAATTTTCACCACGTGCACCACAAAGGCTTGGCCGCAGACACCTGGGCGAAGCACCACACCATCCTCACAACCAAAAGTAACCGGGTAGTTTCTGGGAGCCACCAGAGCTCACATAACATGTATCATACGTCGGGTATTATACCTCAAGCCATTACAGCCCATACACCGAGTAAGGATCCTCAAGCCATCACGACCTATAAACGTTACACATATAGTATTCCATTGGATACTATATCTTGAATATATGTGTGTGAATAACCACAAGCCATTACAGCCCTCTAAACACATATATGGGGAAAAATAACCGTTGTGCCTAATTTCATGAGTATCTACCAAAAGAAGAGAGCAGGGCCAAAGGGGCTAGTCAGCCATTCGTCATCCCACGGGAATGTTGTTAAAAACACTCCCTAGGGCTCAGAATCCCTGGGGTGACAGTTACCCTAACTGACAGGGTGGAGTAGCGTATAGAAACATAAAAAGTACAGAATATACTATATCTCACAACCACACTATGGGCATAAACTAGTCTTAAAACAACTGCAGCTAACGTCTCTTAGACTCCAGGCTGCTACTTCTAAGACAAGGTATCCAATAAGCACAAAACCATTTAGAGATATTTAATAGATTAACTCATTCACTTTTTATCAGTTCCACTATACATTAATTAATTAGTTAAGCATTAATTAATCATGAACAATTCCACATTAAACATCATTAGCATCACACCCAAAATCCACTATCCCTTTAAAAATTACAACCTTCTCATCATGTTCCAACAAACTCCAACCCCATAAGTAAACACTATTTTTTCAGAAATTCATTAAAGGATTACTTTCCAATATTCCCATGCATTCTTGAAAAGCATTCTATGCTAAAAAAACACAAGGGGCTCAACACGGTGAGTAGATTCACTACCCTTCGAGTCCTTGCCGCCTATAGAAAGAGCATAGACCCTTCCTCCCATGAGAGGCTAAACACGGAAAGCACGTGGCATACCCCATGCATCTTCACCTCTTTTGGAAGAACGGTAAGTAAGACCAGCTGCCTTGAGCAGTGGGGAAAAGTAAAGAAGATAATCAACCAAAGAACCAGCAAACAACCAACAACCACATCCATCCCATTCCATCATCCCCGATGTCCTCCCCGACACCCACATGCATAAACCGATGCATCTCGCCACTCTAGGAATCATCCACTGCAACATCCAAAAGGTCTATATGCCTCCACATATCACAACACACCTCCATGGTCACATCACAGCACAACCAGAAGGAAATCAAACATCACATCAATTGGGCTATGGCCCTTTCAACAAATAAGAGGGTAACTCAGAACCCTTCAAGGAATTATCAAACAATCACATTCTTTAAACCATCTTGAATTAACAGATTTAATCCGTTTGTTCCAAAATTGGGAACCTAACCAGTAAGCTATCACAAAAGATTAAACATGCTTACTACGCCAATTTGATTAACAACAATTGCAACAAGAACCAGATTCGTTCACATGCCTCTTTATCTTTATCCAAACAAATATCAATTATTCCCAGTTTACGTTCATTACCAATTTACAACAAGAACAAACACTAAGCAAGGGAAACATAGATATCACACTATCTAGAAAAATATAAGTCAGGAATATACATTCGATAACAGTTTCATTATCCAGTTCAAATATTCATTAGGTCAATTCCATTTTTATCCAGTGGGATTAAACATGCTAACAATACTTGTTCAAGTAAATGAAATAGAAGCAATGAATCCCCTACCTCAATGTTTTTGACGAAAACCCCAACAATGAAGAACACACAAGAAAACCGGGTTGATTCTCCAAAAACCCGCCTCAGATCTCTCCCCCTAGAAGGATCAAGACCAAAACTCAACATATTTGGAATCCACACACTTAGATCTACCCATAACGGGCGTAGATCTAAGAAACTGATAGAAGAGGAAAAGTAGATCTAAGTAGATCTAAGAAACCAAACAAAATCAATCACATACCTCAAGAAACCGGCTTCGATTCGCCAAGAGAATCCTTCAGATCACCTCCAAAATTCTTGGGAGAGGTTCTCCTACCTTCAAGGAAGGCTAATCCCGAGTTTTGGTTGCTTAGGAGCTTAAACAAACCATTTACTGGAAAAAAGAGTTAGATCCACAATTTTAGGATGTAAGATTAAGTGCCCGCATGATTAGTCCGCACAGTTTAACAAACCATGCGCTAACCGCGTGTTTTTTCTGCCTCATCAAACACTCCTTGCATGGTTAGGCCGCACGGTTAGAAAACCTGTGCGCTAACCATGCGTTAGACACTACCTCCAAGACCAGACTTGCATGGTTTGGCCGCACGGTGTAGGAAAACTGTGCACTAACTTTGAAAAATCTATTTCCCTTTAATCTTCCTTAAAAGTCCACCCAAAAGCACCCCAAGTCACCTTGACCTTCCAGAACACCTCTAACACACATTTTCACATAGTAATGGAATTGAGAGGTCTGGTCCATTACATCATACCATCCATAAAAAATTACACCATAGAAATTATATTATAATGAATTAAATAGATAAGGGTACTTTTCTATATTATCATTCTTATGGTCCCATGAATATTCCTACAACATATGATTCTACCATAGAACCATTACAAGATTTGTGACCATTTTTTGAAGTGGTGTATCCCTTCAATACAAATTCTCAATTAGTAATTCATTATATGAGATACCATGTTTCATAGGCACATCTTCATAATTTTAGTATATATTAGTGGTCTTTAATAGAAATACTTATAAATTAAGTGAAGAAATTTTCAGGTACTTAGGATAGGTGAGTACGATGCGATAATACACAATCTAAAACATTGACATTATTAATGATATCCAATGGATTTATATTATTATATATCAACATCAATTTATTCCTAAATATCTAAATCCACATACAATGAAATAAATATAATAACACCATATCTACAACTACATACACTAGATCCAGTCAACAATTATCTATATAACTCATCCATCAACATTGTTCTAAACTGACATACATCTAAATAGATTGAATCATCTATTTTATGTATTATTCAATGTTAGAACCTATCATCTTCCTCTCTATAACATCATTATACATCATTATATTATTTTACCTTTCCCATATAAGGAGTCATATAGTTCCGTATGAATACATTAATGGAAACTATTTATGGCTGGGAACCCAGCTAGGGGACATTGGTAATACCAAAATCCGTGGAAATCCATTGAACATGATCATTGTATATCCTCTACATTTTGAAGGGTCGTTTTAGTTGGAAAATCTATTTTAGGGTCACAGATAATGATTAAACTTTTATCAGTCTATATTGATTTTTTAGACATATATGACACCTCAATGTGGATAACGCTACCTTGTATGAGGGGTGAAATAAGGACCTCATGTGTCATTAAAATTATTAATTAGGATCATAACTAATAGGGAGTTACTAATAGAAATCATTGGAAAATTATTCCATCAGTAATAGATATCATTCAGAATACACAGATAATAAAGAAATGATAAAATGAGTAAAAATAATAACAATAATATGGAGATAATAACAATATCCTATGCTATAACATATTCCCACCATTATTAAATATAACATTCAAAAGGATATACCTAGAATTAGAAATTATATATTCAACAAGGAAAAATAAATGTACATAAAGGTGAAATATTTAATAAATGACCCCAAAGTATATCCCCATAATAAATAAACCAACCTCCCCCTTTACAATTTCCCTATTTAGGGCCCCTACAATCACATGGACAGAAAACCATCAAATGTCGCAAGCACACCAAATATTCCATGTATTTAGTGACTATAAAGTAATAAGGATATAAAAAATGATGTCTTATCACTATTATAATAATAAAATAAATTTTTATGTGACTATATAAAATAAATACATTAATAAACACACAAAAGTTGAGGTAATCGTGCCCTAACAATGCTACCACAAACCCTAAATTTGATTTATTTAACTCATTACCATAAGAAATTTCATCCAAAACCATAATGAATAACAAATCATATTATAATCTAGGTAACTACTGTTAATTACTCATCACATACTTCAAAACCTCTTGACATACACAATGAGTCCTATCGTATAACCTCATACCATTGTCGTTGGGTCTTGTGAGGTCATTCAATCTTACCAACCTATCCCTACAGACTCCGGTGAGGCCATAGTTTGTCATACTGACCCATCCACACATACTTTATGTTATAAAAGAACAATTAAACTAGAATATCACTAAATAATCAAAGTAATCCATATCTAGGGACACTATCACATCCCTAGATACTCTATAGATACCACATATAAGCCCAAGCATAAAGATCAACATGCACAATCAAAACATTACATGATTCTTTAACCCTAATGGATATCATAAACACTCATGATCATCCTCAAATAAGACATATACACATTTCATATACCTCATGAACATCACAAATCATCACACTAGCATAAAAATTAACATATTTATTATTTCTATAAATTTAAGATCCACAACATCACATTCCAAGATAAAACACCCATGATGGAAACCCTTTCATTATTGAGTGTTTGAGGGTCACATTTAATTTTTTTAAATGAAAAATTAAATTTATTCATTATATAGACCCATATATTAGTTACCCCTACCATGTATTCCAAATTTGTACCTTAATGACTCATTTTGACCCACTTTTCAAAGGAACAATTTATAAACACATACCGGGGGCAAAGCAGGTTGTCACCATTTTCAAGATATATCTGTCGCACCCCCAATATTATGAGCCAACAATATCAATATATAACTCACAAAATCATTCAATATTTATAAATATGGTCTCATAGATCCCCGAAAACTCCAAAAAAAACAAATCATGTTATACTACATAACACAAAAGATTAAAATATTAAGGACCTAGTCCCCCAAGAATTACATGGATAACACACCGTGAATCTTTTTTAGATTCATGAATAACCAAGATATTATATTTTATTATAAAATAAATCATATTATAAGGTTTTAAAAAGATAAAAAACACATATATAAGGATATTTTTTGTTATAATTACCCACAAGAACTCATCGTAATGGAAACTATTCAAACACCCATGAAAAGAGAGAGAGGATTCATAACATTAAATGAAGAATAGACCCTGGAATCATGGATAATATGGGTGTAGGGGAGAGGATAATAATTCAATAAGGTTTTATACAGAGTAACTGGCCACATTTCCCTTAAAAATGACCAGATTTCTTCCATGATATGGATGATACTTTGAAGTCATGAACGTTTTAGAATGATACCCCTTGCAGACCTAGCCTATTTTTTAACAAAATTAAACACCTTATTTTTCTATACCCTTACTATAATACCCAATAAATAATGGTTTTTAATTATTACTTGAATAATATATTGAACAACATCAACACCCTGGATATCTAAAAAATCCCCAGTTGAAAATTTCTAGTTCATAAATTCAAACATAAATGAGGCACAAAATATGATGGGTGTTACAAACTCCACCTCTTATATATTCTCATCCTCATAATGTCTCCATAAGAGTCTCATATGAAAAAAATGTCTTACAGGTTAAAACAATAATATGTTCTCTCATTACATTTCCCAAAGACATATATGAAGTTGTATGGTCATTCTAGAAGAACTACTACTATATTAAACCCTTTACATGTTTCTGTCCAACAAAACGTTATTGGATTTTCCCCATAATTCAAACAACAACTAAAATATAATTTTCACTACTGACCACATTAACAAGGTCTTTATTATACCAATGATCCAGGTTTGAAACTCACTTTTCTTCCTTATGCATTGATTCTTTAAAATGACACTTCACTATATTTTATAATTAGATTCATCCATGTAATCATGTGAAGAAATATGGTCGCACCCACTAAACCAATAGATTAAATATGTTATAACACTGTTAGTTATGTAACATAAAATGGTTCATCAAATAAAATATCTCATCAATGAACTATATTATAATAAAATCATGCCTTATGACCCGAACCTTGCTTTATTTTTTAGTGATGTATACTCAGGCCTCACTACATCTGACTGATATATGAACATGTGAACCTAAAATCCAATAATATAGGCTACCAAGATACAAGTACACTATTCTAAAACATTCCTCAAATAATGGTATATTTTTATCAAAATGTCACTCCTAAAATGCACATAGAAAAAACTATTTTCACTAATCAATAACCATATAGTCCCATTTATGTTAGATAAAATTTGAAACCCATGAGTTCCTACATCACTTCAAGAATATGATCATATCTCCATATCCCAAAATATTCAACTCAAGGGTCACAACATTAGATTCCCAATCCATCAAACAGATATAAAAAACCCCACTATGTCCTTCCAAAAATATGCTATTATTCAGGATCGTAGACCACCTCCACCAATGTCAACAAAAAACCAACCATGATTTAATTTTTAAAGAAGAATGATGTGTGCCAATTGTTTTACAAAACCATCATTACAAATATTAGTTCAGTTATTTTAAATATTATACAGGACCACCATAATTTTAGTAAAAATATATAATGAAACCCAGCATACATAGAAACCTCATCCTAAGGCACAGATCATGGTTTTTATAAGGATAGATACTTTGAATACCTTACATAGATATTTTAATTATCAATATTCATCACCTACCAACTACATAAACCAACTATCATGTTGTAACCAATATCATCTATGAATCCCAACTGATCATCCCTTAGGGATTCAACTAAAAACCTAGAAACCTCAGGGACACATTACAATAAAGAAAACTCTACCAATTGTGTTACCAATAAGCCATACTAACATCAGAGAATAACATAGCTAAGACGTTCCTCTAATCCCACTATTGGACTAAGGATACTCTAAAACATAGAGGAACCAAATTCAATTGAAGAACTGTCATCACAACTACTTCTCATTAACCAAACTAAATTTATTGACCACATATTAATTAATTACTATAATAAGTGTCCACACATCACTATTATCCTTGTACATGTTCAATGGAATCCAATCACTATACTTACATGAACACACAATATGATATCTTATGTGAATTATACATGGGTAGTTCACTAATTAACTACTCATATAGTATAGTTTCAAATACCCCCAATGACTTAGATGCAACTACCCAGTACCATTATGCACTTATACAAAAAACTTCCCTAAAGGCCATTTTAAAAAAACATTCCCAAAACCGATTGTTCCAAAAATAATCTATCCCAAATCCACAATGTTATTCAGAAATTATATTAAATTAATATAATATATTATCCTGCTTCAAGAATACAATGTCTCACATGGTGTCTACCATTCCATAGAAAAACATACAACATTGCATCACATTAACAGGTCACTTTTGTATCCATGAAGAAACCACAAGATATAACCACTATCATATACATACTAACCATATTAGTAATATTACTAATCCCCCCTCAATTATCGAACACATGGATCATGTTGGGAATACCTTTATGATGTAGGGATAAAACAATTGGTCACTATAATTTCGAAGAAAATCACCCTTGAGCTGAACCTATGGCCCCAAATAGCCATTAAAAATCAAAATTCATTGCAATATACTGGTCATGTATCATATATATACTAAGAAATATACAAAAATGTAACTATTAATATAAATCTTCACTCATTTTCAAGTCAAGTATAAGAGAAAATCCTACTTGCATTCCACTCAATGACTGAAAAAAATTGATAGACCCCCCAACCAGAACAAATAAAATTGTTGAAAAGTGAAATAGTTTTCTAATGATACAATTATGAAATCTCACACATATATAACCACTTTTCAATGAAAAATTTTATTCTCCCATATATAACCAAATCAATACCCCACTCACTAGAAATCTAGAGGGTTAATTAAAATCTCTTAGGCCACATAATAACTTTATCCCATAACCCAACTCTAACCACTCTAGATAGAACCACCCATTAATTATAAGAAAACAACTCAAGTAACCCCAACCAACTAAATGATCAATCACTATAAAATGCTCAGTATATACAATCCAATATCCTCTGATATCATCACCCAAAACGAGTCTATTCAGAGAAATATAAAACACATATAAAGCATTCCTCTCTAGAAAATATCCACATAATTCTAATAACTAAGGCGACTCGATGGGGCCTCACTAAACCTTAAACAATTCCAAATTAAAATTGGAATATTGGACTCACAAAAATATATTCCTAGTTTACAATTCCACATAAAGATATTAAAATCTCATTTCAATCCATATTTCCAACTAAATCATTTGGGAAAAAACTATCAATTAATTTCAAAACCAATAAAATAAAAATATTTTTTTTTAAAAATTGAAATAACCCGTCCATTTTTAACATTTTAATCCGTTAAATTTAAAATAAAATATTAAGCATGTTGTGGCTCAAATTGGTTAATCACCCAGTAAAATACCATTTCCATTTCAAAAAAAATTGAAAATTTTTTACATCCATTTTGCATTCAAAAACACATTTCTTTAACACATTTTACAAAAAAACAAAATAAATTATCTTTTGACATTGAAATTTGAAAACCATTATTCCAAGTGAATTTACATTATAAAAAAAGGGATACAAATAAACAATATTCCTAGGGAGTAAATATATAAAAAATTAATACTTTCCTACCATTTAAATATCAAGATCAAGTCATCAACACCCAAATATAAGTAACGGACATGTATAAATAAAAGTACCACTAAATTATATGGATAAATAAATTAAATTTCCATAATAATGTATTTGGAAAAATAAAAACTTTTTAAAACTATAATTTATTTAATTTTAACCTCTATTATTATATGAGAAATAGGAACATGACATGTGAACCTATGTATATATCCACGATGCATTAACTCACCCAGTATTTCTAATTAGGAAAAGATAAAATCCCATAAATATGAGACACCAAAATAATGGGTATCACTTGGGGTGAGATTAACCTATTTTAAATTTCCAAAAAAATAGTAATCCCACCCCTATAAATGTGTAAATATATCATAATAAGGTTAACTAATCATAAAAATGAGTTATATACTGTGTCCCAATATTTCCCTACCTCATGTTTACCACACCCCAATTTGTAAGATAGAATAAACCGAGCACCAACAACATTTATGACAACCCATCTCATATTAAAAAGTATAGAATAATGGGAACCATTATACCCTTACGTGTTTCTCCCCATATTAAAATCGTTATAGACTAGTAATGAGAGCATAAGAGGAGTAATGGGGAGACAATTATCTCAATAACATGAAACCATTATAATAAACATAAATTAACAAAAAAATATAATTAGAGTAAGAATAAAAATTAAATTAAAAATAAATAAAAAATCCATGTTATACCATACGCCCTATAATACTAAGCATACAATATCAAATGATGACCACCACAAGATATAAATCGATATTCAACAAAAATTGTGATAAATAAAAAATATTGCATCTCCACTAAACGATATCGAATAATATCCAAAATTACCTCAAAAAACATGATCCTTGTACACATTCGTCGAGATAGATCCCATGAACTCACATGAAAGCTCGAATATCAATTTCTTCACTGGAACACCCCAAGATTTATTATTATATATTTCATAATTAATTTTATGTCTGATTTCTTCTTCCACACCCAAAACTGAACTAAAATGATTTATTCCATATTAGATGATTGTTATTATGAATTTTGTGGAATAATAAAATGTATAGTAAATAATGTGTTTAGATAATTTAAAATTCAAACAAAAGAAGATTGCGAACATATATGGTTTTATATTATAATTTCTAAACAAAAGTAGTTTCTCTATATAAATTATTTCCATTTAAAAGATACATTAATTTTTTTGAATTATAATAGTGTAAAATGACTTTAATATTTAATTTCATTATATAAACATTATCTTTATAATAATTGTTGAGATTTTTTAAAATTTATAGATTTTAGGTGAATACCTACAGATATTGTTTTTACTTTAGTTGTAGTATCTATTTAAAATCTAGTGATTTTTAAAATAATAAAACTATACTTTATTGCATGAAAGACACACAAAATATAGTTTATCTTTTGTTAAATTCAACACTATGTTCATATTCTACTACACATGATTATGATCTCATCTTTCATTACACGTAAAAATTACATTAGCATTCATTATATGAAACACTTAGTTTAAAACACACACACTATTATTATATTTATTACTATGATAGTTATCACCTAGCAACTGGAATTGAGGGTATAAATTGAATTAACTAAATTATGAATATATGGTCTAAGAAACTATGTCTAATGAGTTATTTGGTTATTAGTTATTTATAAACAAGAAAACCCATTTGAAAACAAAATGAAATATTTAAAAAAAAGATATTATAATGGTAAGAAATGTGTTTTATAAATATAAATTAATCAAAAAACTCTTATTAGATTTTGTTAATGAGATTTTTATATTATATATTTATAAAAAGTAATTTAAATGAATATAATATATTTTATATTAATAATATAAGAACATATCCTTTTTTACACATAAAAATATGTATTTTTAAAAATGCATTTTTTATTCCTTTTAATCGCTCACTTCTCTAAAAAATTAATAATGAAACCTTCCTAATTTTATTTTAAAAAATAATCAAATTTTTTGAATTTTATTTTCAATATTATCTTTTCTTGATTTCTTTTATTTTTTATGGAAAGTTTCTTGTATTGATATGGAGTGAGAAAATAATGATTTTTAATTAAAAATGGACTTTTTATCTAAATTCTCTATAATGTAAATTGATATATTGAATGAGTTTTTATGTTAAATTAGATCCATTATATATGAGTGAATATAATTTAGGTAATTTTTATAAGTCTCATATTGAAATTTGATAAAAACATTTTAAAAGATAATTCACTCTACCCACTTATTAATTCCTCCCAATCTATTTGGAAGGACTAGAACTAAATAAAATCACTTAAAAAATTTTATCCTCTCATCCTATAATTGTCACATTATTCATAAATCCAATGAAATAAATCCTTTGTTGGAATCAATAAATAGTGGCCCGAAGAAGACGTAATGTTCACCAACATGCATTTTTTTCCTTTACCAACAACATAAATTACTATTATACCATGTTTATATAATAACCTTAGTATCCTAAATATACATCATTATTGTTATTTTATGTTCATTACATTCACCCAAACACAATTTCATCAAATTGGTTATGAAATCATCCTTCATGTGTATGGAAGACTACCGCTCCGTGAAACAATGCCATTCATTTTTTCTATTACCGGCTCTCATGGTTGAGAAAAATAATAAGGATACTATTTTTATATAATATTTATGATATTTATAATGTTATCATACCTATGGGTTAATTTTATAATATACTCTCTTTTTTAAATTTCGTATTATAGGTGATACGATAATATAACTTGTGTGTATGGCGGACAACCGCCTAACGAAGATATGTGAATCATTTTTTCCTAAAATGTTACATGTAAGGTAATAAGGATAACCAAATATATATATATATATATATGATATAAATTACATTATTGTGGTATTAAATAAATTAGTATAATTCTTTATGTATAATAAGACAATGTCATTATTATATTTTCACACACTGAAAATGTTACAATGTCACCATAGGTTATGTGGAATACCGCCTCCCCAAATTGATGTTATAACTTTTACAATAAAATAATTATAGATATAATTATATATAATTATATGTAATATTATTTATGATATTATTATCATTCTTTATTTATAAAATATTGTAGGTAACAGGCATGCAGTAGAAGCTCGAAAAAATGGGAATTTAAAATTTTTATCTGATGAATTACTTGAACATGTCGATGTTAGAAAATATCTAACTAGATAAATCCAAGGATACCACATGAAGAGTTTTTAGTTAAAAAAATAAATCAGAAAATACCTGTTTTAGTTCCGAAGATGCATATGATGTATGCTCATCCATATAGATCACTACATTAAGAATTTGAGGTTAAATTTTTCTAGATCATCCACACACACTTTATGAAACTTCAGGAGCACCATTCATCGAATTATGGGTTATAATGTGGAGATCCAATGAGTCCATTGATGCTCCTAAAATCACCACAAATGGTTTCTTTCGATTCCTTAGAGAGTGATTGATCTGAGGTCCTTGATCCGAAGCTTCTCTTTCTAGATTGTGGGATAGGGATAAAGAGAGATAAAGATCATTAAAAATCATTAGTGAGAATGTCTCAACTTCTATTTATAGTGTTTAATAAACCACTAGTAATGGATCCCGACCCTCGAATAATTTAACGTACTATAAAATACATATTGGGGATACAAAAGTGATTCATAATTATTATCACTTTCCATTAACACATTAAAAACATATTACATGATAATAAATTTGTCATTAACTCAACTAGTAACTTCCAATAAAATAAATTGATCCTTGAATGTATTAACATTCATTCAATTATTATTTTTCGTGTATTTAAATTAAAAATTGAATATAAATTCTATAAATATATTTATTTCCCATTATTATTAACATGAATATTTGGAATTTATTTGTTGAATTGGTGATCATATCTCCATGAACAAATCTCAAACCCCATTAGTGGGCCCACCATGTCCAATATACCTATTCAACATAATAGGGAAGATTCTTGAAAGTTCTCTTCAGTGTGAACCTATAGGACCTTATCTCAATTGTAGTGAAAAGTATTTACAGTCCAAGAGAGGTATCTAGAAACCCATCATGGCCCCTAAAGAGATAAATATTTTTAAAAAAGCAACAACCATCTTCAAAACATGTACCATGTAAAGTAAAATCTCTATATTTAATATGTCATAAAGTAGGACACACACCCATGTCATCACCCTTTTTTGTTTCATTCTTCATCGACCCAACTAGATAGATTTACACTAGACTACCATGGAAATTATCTTATGAAGGTAATACCATTCTTATCATCATAGTACGAGATATATTACTTCTTAAACCAAGAAGCGCCAATTGATTTCCTCACCATTAAACCAATGTCATGCCACAAATGATTCACCCAACACAAACTACCTCTCAAGGATATAAACATCATGGTTTTCACCTTGCTTTAATGCAGGTGATTGAATTATATACACTGTTAATGATCTCAAGTCAGTAGACTAGTACACATGTTCATAAATAGTAACAACCAAGGAGACCAAAACATGCGGTGTTCCTATTGGTGGGGTGGTCCTCAAGATCTCACTATCGAAGATCAAAAAGTTAGAACATAATGAGAATAGGTCTCAATGATTATAATATGAGAACACCTAATAGTAAAACATCATGTATGAATAGTCAAAAAGATGTATCTAGACAATAGTACATACTTTTATGATTAATTTCATAGTGTCTCGAGATTACAATTATAGTTGGGTATCTTCGAAAAACTTTCGATACTACAATTAATCTATGGAAATTACCATTTCAATTTTGTGAGAATAATAGTTTAAACTATAATGTAATGAAATGATCATGTATAGAAATCTATATACACATATATTATAATAAAATTCACTACATTGTTGGATCTAGGTAACCATCTATTTCAACACTCCCAATTTCAATAGATCTAACTTGCTAACCAAACATGATAGCTACTCACATGATAAATATCATGTTTCTGCATACTAATGAAATTAGCTATTGGGACATCAATGATTCCTCCACGTAGCTATTCTGATATTGTTTCCTCATCTCATTGAGTAAAAACATATCAAGAGATGGTATTCCTGAGTATATCCCTTTTTTTCACTAACATAACTTAACATTTTAATGGTAATAATATCATAATTTAAATTATGATACTACTTTTCATACAAGGTCCGATTCAACGAAATGGAAGAAATTGTTACATATAATTTCTTCTTGATTTTCATAAATGTTGCAACATACTCGGTATTTGTAGGAATGGCTACCCCATGATTATAAGACGTTGTTTCGCTCAACACGTTATCCTATCTACGATATTAGATCCCATAGATCTCATGAAGACTAGTTTATGTTACCGGAAATATACTTTCTTTTCTTCTCCACTTACCAGAAACATATCATTTGTGATTACAGTATTATAATTAGATATTTCTATCTACTTCACTTTCATTTCTCCTGGATATAACTAATTTTACCACTATAAACTATATAATGGAAATATCTATTTTTTACAAATCATAGAATATATGATTAATCCATCGCAAAAATGGCATGGAATTTAACTCACCACCTTAATCTATTCTCATGTTCTGAACAAGTCAACCTGGATAGATAATTCCATCTAACATAGGTAAAAATTCATCCTTGATTTGTTTTAGGTTTTATTTTTCAATACCTTGTTTTATATGTACAATTGACATGGTCCATGAATCCATTAGAACTACCATAGTAGATCTTGTTCCGATGAACCTGGGTTTACACATTAAGTGAATCACTGGAGAATAAATTTCATCCTGGTTTTAACTAATTTTAAGACCAATATATTGTTCATATGTTGTCGACCATATTTTTCTTGTAAAACATTAGTGGTTCCACTAACCTTTGGTAGAAACATGAAAAACATTCATTCCAAATAAATTTTCTTTGATCATGTTGCTTAATGCAGTCCTAAAACTAATTTCAATAAATTGAAATCATTAATATCATATTATGATGTTACCATCCCCTTCTGGTTATTTTTTATAGACACCTTCCATTATTGGTGTTCATTTCATCTAATTCTCAATATATTTATCAGAGAAATTTTAATATTTCTAGTAAAATTATAACATATTAATTCATAATTTCTTGGTGAAACCAATCAAGACTTATTGGTACTACACATGTATCATCCATTTATCAACTAATTTGAATACCTACCACACCATTAAAAAATATAGCCCCCTTTGCAATGTGATAGATGGAATCCATTATTAAAATTTAATTGATCTTGTCAGTCATAGATAATTAAAATCTTCTTCTAGAATGAATGAAATATTATTTTTAATGGTCAATAGATACCCATAGATGGTGAATACAAAAACCAACACCGTGGTTTTAAACCTTCACACTCAGTATGTGTCTCTAGAACCTTCCTCTACCACACGTACTTGTGGTACATCTTCTTATTCCAACTATTTGTGAATTGTTAGCATTGATTAAGCTCAAGTCAACCATTCTCACACTATATATGATAGAGAAGTTCATCCTTTTATAGAATCATAGTCTATAACATTACTACAACTTTTCTATCTTTAGGATTTATGTAATATACTGAACAAATTTTAGGATAATTACAATGTATGCACAATGTTCTTGTTATTTATACAAATTAGTACATGTCCTAAAAAACTATATTCATATAAACATTTTTTTGTTAAATAATTAATTATAATCATAAAATTACACATATTTCATCCATTTTCATTTTACTTGGAATATGATTATGGGATATCACTATTATATTCAAATCACAACATAAAATATTATTGAAGTTTCTACAAGTTTCACCCTTGATATTCCTTACTTCATAAATTTGATGTATACATTTGGAATTTAGGAATTACTCCAGGCTAAATTTTGTTGATCAACTTTAATAGTTAATACTTCATAATCGATACTCCTAATTGAAATCGAGGTCATGATTTATATATGGTATTGTGCATTTTGGAATTACTCAATGCTACATTATTATGATCAATGATTGCATATAAAATATATTCTCCATAAATACTGCTTGAAGAAACTCATGTCTTTTGACCAAGATCTTACATAAAATTTCAATTTTTTAATTAATTAAAGGAATCATATGTAGTAAATATATTCCTCTATCTTTTCCTTGAATCAATTCATACTTACTTATAAAACTAATTTCAAAATCAATGTGGCATAACGACATTTCTAATGAATTCTTTTTACATTATAAAGACATCAATAATACCATATATGTTTAGTTGTACGAATATAATATATTCCATAATGGGTATATACTTTTCACCCACTTTTAGTTATTCTTGAAAAAGTGTTTTATTTCCAAACATATTATAAGTCTAACATTTTTATATTCATTACTAAATGCTTAGGATTCATGTATAATAGAACTACTGATTGAGTGTTAAATACTGAAAACAACATTAATTCCAGAACCTATAGTAATATCTCTTATGTACAACCATATAATTGATTAATGTTTTTGTTATAATCGATAATAGTTCTACAATAATCATTGAGTTTGAAATAATAAGTCGTGTACTTCTCACCACTAGCCTAGGTGTCACCCTTTTGTACCCACACAGTGAATACACCTGACCTCCATAAATGTTTCTATACATACATGATTACTATATTCCTATAAACATATGAGATAGTAGTAAATACCCATGATGTAAAACTAAAACATTAAATTTTACTTTGATGAATAAAATTAAAGATAAATTGGTATCTTTCTTTTTTAATTCAGTTAATTGTGATTAAAACTTATTAGTTTTATTTCATATTATTCCTTTAAAATTAGATCCTTTCAACCCCTCTTAAATTGATGGACATTAAAAATTTAATTATGGTATTAATTTCCCTAGGCCTCTTTGTCTTTCCATTAAATTTTTTATCTTTAGGAATTAAAGATGAAATGTTCATTGATATTATTATTCACATAGAGAACATTATATAAATTGTTAATTAAGAGTTTACTCAATACTTTTTCATTTTGAAACTTAAAGTGAAACATGAGTAACAAAGTGAATATGACATTAGAATAAGATGTATTGAATGATAATTACCCTCAATTCAATATACACAGATTTATTGTAATTATTACATAATCATATCATTATTTCACTTTCTCCTCACAATATTCTTAGAGATGTGACTATATAATATATCATACAAGTCCCGATGTAGAGATTATAAATAACTGTAGAAGTTGATGAAATAATAATGACATAAGAATCATATTAATTCTACATTAGTCTCATATAATCTATTCCATACTCACTTCTATGTGTAGTTTTACTGGTCTTGGGTTCACTAGGAACGTGAGTTTCAAATAGTATTGTGTATAAGCACTGGTATTATTCTTGGATACTTGTGCCAGAATGAACATAAAATTTTTCTATTTTTTATCACTTATTTTAAAATTGATTTATAACATTAAATTTTACTAATCAAAGTCTAGTACATTAGTTCACTTTTTTTATAATATCAGTATAGACATATTGATTAATTAATTAAATCATTAAATATCTCCCACTATATTATCGTATTCTATGAAGCCTATATTCTAGCATCGATATAATCTATCACTTGAGTATTCTAAGTGAATTCATCCCCAAACAACCCTAATGGTATACACTAATTTTTTATGCCTCTACTTGGAGGGTTCAAGGTAGTATTTTGGTTGGCCAACTGCATGAATTCACAGTTCCTAAATCAGTAGAGTGAAGTCCAAGATACTTAAATCGTGGTTTCATTTACTCAATTATAGACCCTAAAATTAAATAAAATTTACCTGTGGATATTTCTATGATTAGGTTTTAGTTATGTCAACCCACCATTCCTCTTAGAATGCCCCGGTAGTAAGAGGCACCCTCATCTTTGGCATGATCGGCTCCCCAAATTGATGGTTTTGTCCAAATTCGTATAATGTAAGGTAGTTGAGACTTAATATTTCTATTAGGGTTTTTTGTTTTCAGTATAAAAAATATAATCATTTTCTATATTCTTAAAATGTACTATTTTATCTCACCACAAATGACCATGCATGAAATAGAAATGTCTATTGCGTCACATGATCATTTTATCATGAAATATTTTTTTATTCTATGTGTTCATCCATCATTTACGCATACAAAAAAATCAATGAAAAAATAAATTTATGACCTGATCATGAGGTGATTATGATGGTTGATATATTGAGTTAATAATGGACCAAACATTACCCTAGGGGTAATTCATTGAGTATCTTCACTTGTAACTCAAATTGCAGCAATTGATCATCAAATGCCTCATTGTCCTATCTTGTGCATCACCATAAATCATCAGGTAGTGTGTTAGTGTTTTTATATTCATTATAAAAAATTACTCTTTGTAGGTGTGGCGTAATGCAGAGTAAATATACAACTCAAAAGTGGATGTCCATTCCCTTATAGATTAATGACCCATAGATGATATACAGATAATTATTTAAAAATTAAACTAATTACTACAACACCAAACAATAATTTTTTAAATAATTTAAATAAACACACACAAAACATGCATTTGTCGGTCTACGGATCATGATAAGTCATATATTCATCAAAAACACGTATATTGAAATTAAATTTTGAAAATATTTAACATGAATTAACCTACTTTCTAGGGGTATTTTTATTGAATTAAAATATCACTATAATTTTAATACAATAATTGTTCTCATTTGGTCTGGATTAAATATTTTTTTATAAATTAAAATAAATAATTAAATTTATTAAACAAAAAATTAAATTAATTTACACCACAATAATTATGAAACATAAAATTAACATTTAATTAATTTAATTTTCAACCACAATAAAATTAATGATTTTAATTGTTTTTTTATTAAAAATAAATACCTTATCCCATAAAAACCAGGGTAGGGTCTGTGAAGGTTGGGTCGATATCATGCATGCCCTTCCAGGCTAGTTTCCATACCTTTATGGGGCCTTCTAGGAATGGAAGGTCCAGCCAGACTTCTTCTTGGGTGGGCAGACCCACCTGGGGAATTTCGGGGAGGATCTAGTCAAGACATATGGGTACCTCACAGTGGTATGGCTACCGTCTTGTCTAGCGGTAGCTAGGTGAGGATCTTCTTAATTCCGAGGTCATTGAAGATGGTCTTGTTCAGACATATGCTTCGGTTGGTATGTCCACCTCATGGAGTTCGATGAAATTAATCTAAATTGGTGTTGAGGGGCTATGTATGCGGAATCTAAAAAAATGTGAGGTGTTGCGTGGGTACCAGTCAGCTAGGTTCAATGCTTCGAGGTAGGGAGGAGACACCGCGGTAGAGTAGATCAGTCCAGCAAGGGAAAGGTGTGGTTTTCCCGTGGTGTCCACATCTAGGTGGTTAAGGGTGGTCCACCACTGTGGTGGGTACTGAAGGGGAGGTCTGGCGGGCAGTTGGGTAGGCGGATGAATGGAGTGCCACTGCACACTAGAGGATGCCTTCAGTGGCATCTGGGCCATCTGAGTAGGGCCTTCATGATGTATGAGTGTGCCAACGACTCAGATCAGTGGCCAACCAGGTGATCCAAGGTATTCTAGAATGGTACAAGGGGCAACATTGGGAACCGGTGTGGAGGTGGGAGGCCTTATGAAGTAGCGCAAGGGATGAGGTGTGCGATTACTGTAGGCTTGATAAAAAAAAAACCAGCGGCGCCAAGATCCCTTAGGCGGGAAGCTTGAATAAGGAGGTTGAAAAATGCTTCTCCTCCATTTTTTTACTAAAGACATTTTTGACTTTATTAAAATCATAACACTTTGTTGTTGTATTGTCGCTGACTTGATGTAATTGTACCCTTAAAACATTTATTTTTTCTTTCCTATAGATATTCCACACCCAACCACCCATTTTCATAAATTTATAAAAACTAAATTGTATGATTACATATTATAATTATTATTAAAAAAATATAACTATAATTATAAAATTTTTATTATAATAAAATAACTACTTCCAGATAAAACTATTTCAGCGACCAACTGCCAACCCGATGATCCTTTATAGAATAAACTTCATAAAATACCCATTTCTAAATTTGATATTAATCAAAGGATGACTACGTAATGGTCGGTTTTTTTAGATTAATACATGTTGTCTAGCATTGAGACCATAATGAAACCCTCTATAAAATTTAATGAAAATATAAATCTTTCATTGGCTTAAAATTTCATGTGTTCCCACTGATAAAAATTGAAGCTACCAGGAATGCAGCGGAATCTCCAAAAATGGGAATTTAAAATTTTTCATCAACTAACGACATGAACATGTCAGCAATGGAAAATTGTTTACTAGTTAATGCCAACGATATCATGTAAAATGTTTTATTCTAAAAAAACTATAAAAAACCTGGTTTAAATATGAAGTATTTCAATACATCTGCTTTTCATTGGGGATTGATGCATGAAGAATTAAAGGATGAATTCTTCTAGATCATATAATCTCAATTCAAGAAACTAGATGGGTTTCTTTTTATAAATATTGGGTATAAGTACTGAAATATGTCAATGCATTCAATACTCCGGCAATCACCACATTTCATTTCTTGTGATGCCTGAGGGAGAGCTCGATCCTTCCTCAGGGACCCAAAGCATCACCCACCAGATTGCAGGAGAGAGAAGAAGATAGTTAAATCTCATGAGAAATAATTAGTGAAAATCTCTCATATTTAATTTATAGTATTTAATAAAATAACTAAAATTACACTCCATACATAGAATAAAGTAATGCACTATAAACGATATATTATAACTACTAAACTGATTCATAATTATTATCATTTTCTTGTAATACATTAAAAACCTATTACGTGATAATAAATGTGTCATTAACTCAACTCTTCAATCCCACACAAATTAATTGAACCTTAAAGATATTAATATTCATTCAATTATTATTTTTCATATATTTGATTTAAAACTTAAAAATACATTTAATAAATAAATTCAATTATAATTATTCATAACAAGTAAAATATGAATTTATTTTTTACATTGGTGATCATATCTCCTTGGAAAACTCTCGGACCATAGTGGTGGGGCCCACCATGTCCAATATACTTATCCAACTGAATAGGTATGATTCTTGAATTCACTTTTATGTGTGACCATCTAGGCCATTATCTCAATATCAATGAATAGTATTCCCAGTCCAATTGTGGGATCTAGCAACCCATCATGGCCGCAATAGAGATAAGGGATGTCACAAAAGTGAAATCCAACCTACGAACATGTATAGTGTAATGTAATTTCATTTTCTTCCATATCTCATAATTCAAGATGCACACTCGTGTCATCACCACTTAGGATTTACCCTCCACTACAATGGCCATGGTCTTGTGAAGGTATTACCATTCTTATAAACATTTCTTAAGATATATTAATTCCTAGACATAGATGTGACAAATCATTTTATGAAAATCTAACCAATGTCATTCCACCTACGAAGCACCCAACCCAAACTGCCATTCCATGATTTTAACATCATGGTTTTCATCTTGTATCAAATTACATGATCAAATGTAATACATGAGAAATGATCTTAATTCAATAGACCATAACACATGATCTTAAGTAGAAATAACCAATGAAACCAAAACCTGTGGTGTTTCTATTAGATGATTTTTCCTCATGATCTCACCATCATATATCACCATATTCGACCTTCATGAGATGAAGTTTCATTACTTATGAGCCCCTTACACCTGATATTCAAACATCTACTATGTCCATCCAGTAAAATGAATCTAGACCACATGAACTTTATTTAGGATTAATGCGAAAGTACATTAAGGTTATTTTTATACCCTATAATATAGTATAACATTTTGATATGACAATTAATCTATGGAAATTACAATTTAATATTTGGAGTAGAGTAGTCTACTCTATAATGGTTAGAAAAAATAAGTTATAACTAACTATATACATGATATAGTAATCAAATTCACGGAATAGTTGAGTCAAGGGAACCTGATTTTTCAATAAATATTACCTAACTTATTTTAATAATGATCATTAAAAAAATAGGAACATTACTCATGAGTACATATGACCTACCATCTCTATGATGGTAACATTGGCTCATTTGTTATAACCATTATCCATGATTAAATTTAAAAGAAAAATTGATTTATAAATATGATGATTACATAATGACTATAACTATTGAAATTTGAAAATAGTGGCCCCTTTGACCATTATCAACCTACAAATGTCATTTTTGATACATAAACAGTGTGTGGGAAAATCAATCCACTTAACCATAATTGACTATTAAATTATATATAATATGGTAATAGTTGAAATAAAAGTAATAGGAAATCTTAATAAAGAAAATAAATAATTAACATATGTTTATTAGGTTGGAATATAACGATACATATGGAAATTCAGACGCAATGTATGTGACTTTGTCTCAATCTCCTTTCATTGAGTAATATCATGATGTTATACACATTTATTATTTTATAAAGTGTATCTACAGCCCCTTTGACATGTTATTTATGGAATTAATATATTCTCATGATATTTAATGTCTTTTAATGTTATTATAGTACTATTTTTATGATTCAATTGTTTCTCAAGTGATAATGGACATATATTTTAGAAAATAATCTTTTCGTGCTTTTATTGTGACTCTTTCTCTTCAATGTCAATATTCTGAAAATTATTTTGTTGATGATTTTATACTGATTTAAAATATTTATAAATTTAATTTTCGGACCATTTTAAAATTATTTTCATAGTCTTTTAAGGTGAATCTTTTAACATGATTTATATGGAATCTACAAACAATTGACAAAAGGAATGTTCAATTCTTAATATACATGGAGGTAATGAATTTACCTCTTATATGGAAATCATTTTCATTTTTTTGTACCTTTAAATGATTTAATTTTTCCATAAATAAAATACCCTTATTAGTTTTTTTATTTTTTTCTATGTAAATGTGGTTTCTTGGGAAATGGTATTTTAAGATTTAAAAGGGGCATGCAAAAGAAAACAGAATTATTATCTTAAAGTGTTTTTAACATGTGTGTAAGAAGAGATTATCAATGTGTTTAATGGTGAACTGTTTTTATTCATGATATGGTAAATTTTATTTATCTGAAACAGGTGAGCCATATATATCTTTCATGAAGGCTTGATCACTATTATATCTCACGGGTGATCCAGATAAATCTTATATGAATGGTTTTCCCCATTATAGCTCATGAGAAATGGGTGATCCTGATATATCTAAAAAATTGTTGATCCCATTATATCTCACATGTGAGGCCAATATAGATTATAAAAAGTTAAATTACTATTATATATCTTGAATGCATTGGGTAATGATTATATTTTAAGTCAACTACATGGTTATTATGATTAAAATGGGTTGGAATGGGTTTTGTGAATATAATGATCTTGGTCAATAAAAATGATTCTTAATGGCATGATATGGGTTTTAATTATTTTATTTGAGAAAAATGTGTGGTGTGTTCATGCAATAATGTTTTTTTATTATTAAAAAATATCTTTCATGATAATGGTACTCATTATATGGGTTCTCATGTGTTCACTACATTAATATTTTTCCGTCCTTTTTCATATGTTAATGATATTTTCTACTTATCCCATTTTATTAACGTATTTTATCTAGATTTAATGATGGGAAATGGAATAGAATAAGTGATTTTTAAATTCGAGGACATTTTCCATGAATGTAAGTCAAAATTATTTTAAAAGTTTCATATTGAAGGGAAAATGAATAACTATTTTAAGAGTAGACATTGTATTTTACGGATTTTTTATAAATGACTTATGGCCTAATTCTCTAAAAAATTTAACGTAAAATGATCTTCAAAGTGAATGATAGTAAATTCTCGACTAAAACAAATGATTTTTGTAATGTTAAAGGCAATGTTTTTATAGTTATTATCATAGTTATGTTTAGATTACATTAGAAGTTATTTTGATGAAAATAGAATTACCTTGATATATTTTAAATTATAGTCATGTTAATGTGTTATTACATTTTAATATTACCTAATTTTATTGTATTAAGTAATTCTGTTCAGAATGGATTTTCATTGAGTAAACATGGTTTATTTTATCAGGATGGAACCATGAGTAATACTTCCTTTTTATAAATATCCTTAGATGGATGGAAAAGGAATAGAATAGTTCCTTGTAGTGATAGAATAGTTGAATCAAACTATAAAGGGTGGTGGAATGCATTCTAGATAATAACTTGATCTACCAAGAAAGAACCTATTTATAATGGAGATTTAATGAGGAATATTCCTCCATCATTCATTGAATAATCTGACCCAGGGGTATCTAATGTTTAGAATAATTCCATGAATAATATTTTATGTCATAGGATGTTTGTACCATCAAATGGTAAGCCTTTAAATTTATTATTTTGAAGGTAAACCTAATCGATGGTGGTCCTTATTTAATAATAAAGAAGGAAACATTGACCATGATGTCATGGAATGAAAATCATTAATGTATAATTTCATGGATAAATATTTCCCTATGGTTGTTCGATTACGAATGGAAATATAATTCCTAAAATTGAGGAAAATGATTATCATTTGGTGGAATTATATAAATAAAACATAATAAGATTGTCTAGGAATGGGTCAGAACACATTCAATACATTGATAGTTAAATTAATTGATTTTACAGATGATTAAAATCAATGTTATAAATATTATTTTATTCATGAAAATTTTTAAGCAATGATAATTTTTTTCACTTTACAGTGAATGATGAGACAAAGTTTTCTGACACTTCTATGCTACAACATACCAAGGGAAAGAAATTGTTCAGGTAGTAGGAAATATAGAAGTAAGAAACATATAATAATGGAGGTATGTGCAATGATAGTTCTAGGTGTAATGAAATAATTTTTAGTGAATGTATGTCAATATCTGTTTAGTGTTACTAGTATGGCATGTTTGGTCACAATATTGGTGACTAAAAATAAAGAGTAATTAGAAATCCAATAATTCAAAGACATATTGATCGTCAATAGTGAGATATTTTGGTTGTAATGAATATGAAAATTATTCTATTTGTGTCTAAATTTAATTACCTATGGTAGATATTATTGTGATTTAATTCCAAAAGTATTTGAAAAAATATTTCTACTACTATTGTTGATGATGATCAACCTGGTGATGTTATGAATTCCCCTGGGAGTTCTGTATTTTTCAATCTATGAACTTAAATCAAAGGATTCATGTTTTTCTTTTAAGATTTAATGTTATGATATTATAAAGTTATTTAGGATTTTTTTATATATTTTGTTGGGATAATTTTTATGGAAGGATTATGTTTAGTGAGAACTACACCTTTACATTTTGGACATGATTTTTTTAGTATTGATAAGATTTATGATATAAATTGTATTTTATGATTAGGGTTACTTTTCAAGATATTAATGATATATAAATTAATTTTATAAAGATAAAATTATGAAAATTCATAAATAATTCTTGTAATTAAATTTCTGTATATTCAATGATAGAAAAATAATTCATCAACTCTTGGAAAAGGATCTTAAAACTAAATGTTTATCCTAGAACCTTAAATTATTATTAACTGATGGTATTTATTATCATCACATTTTAATGAATTTAGGACCTTTAAATTTCCATAGATCATTCTTTTTTTTTTTGTGATTAATTACCACAAGAAATATATATTATTATTTGTTATTTTCCACTATTCCCAACAATGATTTCTTATTAGGGAAAATAGTTATGTGTTATTCAAACTAATCATGATACATACATTTATCTTTTATTAAGAGGATGTTTAATTAACCCCTTTTTATAATGTGTGATTACAAAAATAACTATTTTCAATATCAATCGTTTGATTATAAATATAATGTTCCAATTTCAAAGATGTATTTTTTTAAATGGGGGAGGTTGTAACATCTCAAGATATGTAAAAGAAGAAAATTTTGTTTTATGGAATGAAAAAAATGTGATTTTCTTTTGTTAAAACCATGACCATGTTTATCATTAATTACAATAAACACTCATTTCATCTTGTGTTACATGAAAAACTTTTTTTAGCTTGCGTTGTACAAAACACTATGGTTAAACAACACAAATTATTATTATTTTTATTATTTTGATAGTTACCACCTATAAATTACAATTGTGGGAATAAAAAGAATTCAATTAATTTAAAAAATATGGTTTAGACATAAACATATAATAAATTCGTTGCGGTCAAATTATTTAGAAATGAATATAAGAGATCTTTTAAAATAAAAGGAATAATTTTTTTGGAAAACTATTTTAATGCCCACAAGTGTGTTTTTTAGAAATATAGTAAACAAATCACTATTAATAGATTAAATTTATGAAATATAAATATTTTTTATTCAATCACATTTTTTAAAATTTATATAATATATTTTTAGGAATAATATAATTGAAAATAAATATTTATGTATACAAACCTGTATTTTTCTGAATGTAGTTTTTCAATATTCTAATACTGGATTTGTATTAAAAATAAAATTAGACATTTTTGTAAATTTAATTTGAATAAAGAATTTTTTTTGAAATATGAATTTCAAAATTATATTTGGGTTATTTTTTGTGTTTTTTTGGAAAAGTTTTATCTTTTCTCGAATAGTAAATAATATTGAATTTTAATCCAGAACAGTCTTTTCTCTATGTAATTTATAATTTTAAATGGTTTTTTAAATCAGTTTTAAAGTCAAATTATATAAATTATATATGTATATTAACATAATTTAGGACATTTTGATTAATTTTTTATTTAATATGGATATTAAAAATTTGTGAACATTTGAATGTTATCACTTTAAAAACCAACTTTCTTATACCGTTTGTGGGATTATTTTTTAATTAAATATAAAAAATCTATTATATTAATAATAAAAAATATATTTAAAATTTGGAATAATAAAATTATTTAATTAATTTATTTTTAATATAATTTTTGCTAAAATATTTAGCGGATGAAATTAAAATTAATTTATGTGATTAAGGTAAAAACAAGTTTACTTGGTGGATAATATTAAAAGATTATGTGTGGAAAGAAAGCTAAACATTTCAAAAACATATATTATGTCCATATTTTGACCATATTCCCAATTTTATACAAAATACCTTATTATTGGAGGCAATTTATATATGGTATACTTCTGAATCATTTCTACTTTTTGGTATTTACAATAATACCAATCCCACTACACTATAAAAGCATATTCACTATCACAACCTATTTGCACCTCCCCTAATTTTGTGTCAACCAAAACATAAAATAATAACATAAAAATCCCCATAAAATATTATTATATGTCTCAGTTTTTAATAAATCTAAATAAGGAATTATTTAGGTAAAAAATAAAAGGATTTACCCAAAAAAGAGGTAACGTTCTTCAACATGCATTTTAGTTTTTTTCCTTCTCCAAATCCTTATATATATATATATATAATTATTACATAATAAAATTTGTATACTACATCAGATGAGATTAATTTAATCCATGGGTATGTCCAAAACCCAGACACACATTCATCAAATGGGTCACCAAATCATCATTCATGTATATAGTGGACTACCTTTGGATGAGACGATGTAATTGTTTTCCATTAAAACCTCCCATGATTGGTGTATATGATAGAAATGATGTTTTTATATGATATTTATAGTAATTTTAAAATAATAATACATATTTATTAATAATATCATATACATTGTTTTTTAAATTTCATTCCAAACGGGATATGATAACATTGCTCATGTGTATGACATACTACTGCATTGCAAAGCGACATGATTTTTTTTAAATGTTACATAGATGTTAATAAGGGTAACTATATTTATTATATATTATATAAATTACATCATTATGTTATTAATGAAAAATTATAATACTGTATATATATTATAAAATTTTATTTAACACCTTTTCACACACTAAAAAAGTGATTACATCGTTTGTGGAAGTGTGGACTATTACCTTCTAGAAGTGAGGTTATTCATTTTACATAAAAAAATGATATATATATATATATATAATGTAATTTAATTTTATTTATGATATAATTATTAATATTTAATGAAAAAGTATTACCTACCTATTTTCTAGAATTATCATTGAATAATGGGAACCTACCTCATCCATACTTATGACCTACCATCTGTATGATTGTAACATTGGTTAATTTTTCATGACCATATTACATTATTGGTTATTAAAAAATAATTCATGTATAAATATGTTTATAATATCATGATTATAATTTTTAATCTGTTAAAATATTTTATACCTTTGACCATATTTGACCAACCAAATTCATTTTTGAATCAAAAACTGTATACAATCAAAATACCTGACATAAACCTTAAATAAAATAAAATTTTATATTATAAGGTAATACATAAAATAAAAGTAATAATATTCTAGATATTTTTTTATCAAGAATTTAAATAATTGAAAAACATTTATTATTTAGGAAGATAAATAAATACATGAAAAGTCGGTCGTATGGTAAGAGACTGCCCCTCTCTGTCATTTCATAGAGTTATATCTTTATTTTATGAACATTTATTCTTTTATAATGTGTATATACATCCCCTTTGACTTTTTATATGATGAATTTATATATTCTAATGATATTTAAATTTTTAAAATGTTATTATTTAAGAGTGGAGCCCCATCATAGCTCATGGTTGGGCCCAATATAACATATAAGAAGGAATGATCCCCATTATAGCTCATGATAAAAAAGTGTTCTTGATGTAGATTTTACAAAAGATTCATCCCCATTATAGTTTACTGGTGAGCTCGATATAACTTATACGATGGGTGATACCAAATATAGATCTCCAGTGATATGGGTCACAAATAAATAAGAATCTGACCATATGGTTTTTTAAATTAAAAGGATTTGGAAAGGGTTTTATGAATATGAATCTCTAAATCAACATAAAAGTGTATTAATTTATTTTTATGGGTTATAAGGATTTTATTTTATAAAAACGTGTGTTTATTTCATGTGAAATTTATTTATATCAAATGATCAAAATACCTTCATGATAATGGTAAATGTTATGTGGGTCTTCATGGGTTCACTATAATAATATTTTGCCATCTTTTTATATCCTTTACTGAGATTTTACACTTATCCCTGGTTTCAATTAATTTTACCATGATTTAACAATGTACTAAGGAATGCTAGATGTAGAGTTGAAAGTAAAGGATATTTTCTAGGAAAATAATGAATGCTTTATATTATAAGATTTATATTAATGGAAAACTGGGAACTAATCTGAAGTGACCACATTGGATTTCATGTTTTTTTAATGTTTGAGTTATGTCCTAATTGTCAAAAATACTAAACATGGAATGTTCCTTAAGGTGAATGATTTTATGTTCTTGGAAAAAAATATTTATTATATAATGTATATAGCTACTTTCTATAATAATGTAAATATTCAGATGTAAGTATAACATAAATACATATACATTTTCTTCTATGACCAAATAAATATTTAATGTAAAAAACTAAACATTTAAAAATATAATAAATAATATTTTGAAAATATTTTTATCATATTAATAACAGAATTAATATTTTTCTACAAATGATGAATTTTTTTCTTTTGTTTTAATTAAATATTATTTGTACTAAAATTCAGTTTTTGATTCCATATAAAGACAAATAAAATTTATTAATTAACAAAAAAATCCAATTTATATCTTGAAATTAAATAAAATAGAATATTTTAACAAGAACATAATTTTTAATATTAAAAATACAAATTTTCATACATGTTTTTACACATTAATTAGAATGAAAATATAGGATCTTTTGGATGTGAAAATAAATATGTTTCTGAAACCTATTCTTGAAAATGGGACCAATGTCCTACACATTAAAAAAATTAATATTATCATTGAAAATGATTTTTTAAATAAAATTTAGTGATTTTATATATATTTATTTTAATTGAAATATATATATTGATTATTACTAGAAATATATTTAATATTAGATCATCTTATTCTTAACGAAATGCATTTTACAATAAACTTTTTTTCATTGTGATTTTAGGTTAAATTTTCAATTTAATTTTAACTTTTATTTAAATAAAATATGATAAAATGGGTTCAATATTTGTAATCAATCAAAATAAATATTAGTTAATTAGAAAAATATATATTTTTTAGGATGAATAATCAAAAATAAAAATTGATTAACATAGTTTGGGTTATGAAATGATTTTAATGTTACATGTGTCTGTGTAAAAATTAATTTTAAACACACATTAAATTTTTTTATGGTATGTTGAATTAATTATTCTGAATTAGTTGTTTCAAATTAACTAATCTGTGTCATTTTATTTTTATTCTTAATTTATAATTTACAATATTGAGAAAAATAGTTATGATGGTGAAAAATGAAAAGATAAGTGTAAGTAACCTTGGTGGAAAAGTTATTTACATGTTTAAAACATGTTTCTTATTTTTTGATGAGGTTTGAATCGACCTTATATTTCCTCCACCACATTATTAATCAAATTTCATGGAACTTGAGTTGACTCTGACTTCCCATTTTTTAATAGTTGATGTTATTTTCAAAACTTTTACTCCTCGATGATAAAATGTGCACACCTCCCATTATATCTACACAAATCTAATACAAATTAGCTCAACTATATCAAAACAAAATATCTCTTAAAATCTATATCCACATTATGTAGAATTTATTCTTCACAAAATACCATCACTATGTTCCTTAATAAGAAATACAATTAATGTTACTCTAAGAGAATGTAATTGTCTCCACAACTCTATTTATTTTTATTTCTTCACATACCACATTCAAGCAGGTCATAAAAAATCAAATAAAATAAAAACATTATCTGATGTATAATTATATTTAATTATTATAACAGAATAATGTTTACCTATATCCTTCTCCATCAAATGGGAAGCAAATCCATTTCTCTTGTATATGGTGGACTACTTCCTCACAAACCGACGCAATTTTTTTCCCATCACTAAGTGACTTGAATATTCGTAATTATATAAATAATTAATATAAATTAAACATATGATATTATTTTATTTATGGAAAATTATTATATCATCCATTTTCTAACCCTTTTACATGTAATATATATGATTACATCTCTCGTTGGTACGTATGACCGACCTTCTCCCTGAAGCAATTTGATTCATTTTCAATGAAAAAATTAAATGTATGAATTTAATGAGGAATATATAGAAGAAATGTGATATTTATAACATTAAAATTATTATATATATGATTTATCTATATAATTTTTTCATGAACTATAACTTCCATGAAAAACCATGCATTATAAAATGAAGTATTTAACACCCAAAACATTTGTAATAATGAAATGTTTTTAATGGATAGTAAGTAAGTTATTAAAATAAGATCATAAATGATATAATAAATATAAATATTATTTTTTATAAATTAAGAGTATTATTAAAATATTTAATACATGAGGTTCAATCATGTTTGACTAAAGAAAAGTGTGAGGTAATGGATTCGATCTTTATTCCCATTTGATTGAGTCAAATTTATTATTTACAACTTATTCAATTTTATGTGTTATATATAATACCCAATTAATATATTTTACATGAATAAATATTTATACATGATGAGTAATTTTTAAAATAATTATTATTCTTTAAAAGTTATACCATTTATCTCTTTCAAAATATGTAATAACTTATTTCAAAATTTCACTTTCATTTATGACCTTTTATAATTTTGTTGAGAGAATATTATAATATATCTATAATAAGATAAAATAATTTTATTATCCTCTATATATTTATTTATTTTAAATAATTTATTCAAATTTTTAATCCCTTTATTAAATTAATCACAAAATTAAATGTTGAGACGAAAAACCAATATTATTTCACATTAAATAATGTATATTTTATTACATATCTATATTTTTCATAATTATTAAACAAAGGCAATTTTATTCATGAAATGATTTAATAATGAAATTTTAAGTCATATTTCAATTTTTTAATGTGAAAGAATAAAAACTTTCTATTTTTTTCCCAAAGTGTCATTTTTTAATTTCTTTACAGCACACAAAAATTTGTGATATTTAAAATATACCAGGATAATTAACATTTCATCCACTGTAAAAAAAATTAATTATATTTTTTTTTATATTTGAATTTTTTTGAAAATGTTAAATATTAATAGAATCCTTACATTGATATTTTCTTCTATTTAATTATTTCATTAGAAGATTTTTTTTTCAAAACATATATTTTTTAGGAATCTATGGTCAACTCTTATCTCTTATTTATTTTTACAAAATTATCTCTATGTTGAATATTTAAATTTATAATGGTCATTGAATATTATATGTTCATAATATTTCTATATTTTTTAGCACATGAATTCTAGTTGATTAAAATATAAATCATTTCTACATATAGTGTTTTACATTGGGAGTCATTTGATTCCCCTAAGAAATACTCATATTTCAGTTCAATAATTTATAGGTAATAACTATTTTTAATCAATTTAATTGATCAATAAATATATGAGTGATTCATTTTACATGTAATGAAATGTTGATCCCAGTAATTGATAACCCCTTGATGATTCATCATATCTTAAAAAGAAAATGAGTTTCTTATATTAAATTGGGTATTGGTGTATATGAACCCATCAATTTAACTATCATGGTGTATGGTCCTGATGGTATAAATATAATAATGTTCGATATCAGGTCTCCTAATAATTGTAGTTTATGTAATTAAGAATTTTGGTATTATTATCCATGATATTATTTCAATGATATTATCCATGGATTCATTTAGTTATCATGTTTTTTGATTATATGGGTTTAATTTTATGTAATTTACATTAAAATATTTCATATTTTTTATCTAATAAGGATAGATTCAATATAACAAAACCCTTAATTAGAATTTGAGATCACAATTATATATTTATTTTCCACAATATATAAATTAGAATTCCGTGATTCAGTTCAAGGATGGTAAATGATTTCAATTTCTCTGCTTTAAATTTAATACCTAATGTAAAATGAGTATCATGAATATATCCAAGTCTACAAGATTACTAAACTGATAATTAATATATTTTTTATTATTTATGATAGAGTGATAGAAAAATAATCCTATCATAAAAATTCATTTTTGATGGGAGTTCGTAGCTAATATTCCCCTACAAGAAATAGAGCCACCTTTGTGGTTATATGGAATGAGGGGTCTATTTGTCACAAATAAGTGAATTAATTTTTTTAAATACCCCACTGTGATTTCCCATAGAATTTTATTATTTAAGAAAGATTTTCCATCCATTGAAAATAATAGTTATCTCAAAAAGTACATATAAATATATAAAAATTTAAAAATTTTAATATTAATGAAAATTAATTTAAAAAATATTAAAAAAACAAAAAAATATTTAAAATTATTAAAAACATTAAAATTAATTAAAAATATTAAATATAATTATAAAAATTAAAATAATTTTAATGCAATTTAAATAATTACAAATTTAAATATATTTAAAAAAATTAAAAATTAAATTATATTTTAAAGTTTTAAATATTTACTTTTAAATAATAAATTGAAATGTATTTCAAAATTATAGAAAATAATAATTAATTAAAAATAAAATATAAATAAACGCAACACATCATATTTAACTTTATATTTTGGTCATGAGAAATTAAAAAAATGTTATAAAAATTCCAAAAACCTCAATTTTCATCAAGTGGAGGGGATCACTCAAAAGAACATGGGGAGGATTACTCGAAGGACTATAGGGGAACTCCATAGAGCCCACATGAATGTCATTGCATGTACACCAACATCATCTCATTTCTTGGTCGTTGCGGCTCACACTCCTCCTCTCACTCATTTGTTATATTCTATATCATCTTATCTAGAGCTATAATTTTTTACCGAATGGTGGAATTTATTATTACTCCAATAGATCTCCCTTCATGAACACTTATTACATAAAAAAAGTACCATAGTAACTCATAGTTGTTTTTTGAGAACAAATATCAATCAACATGCCTTTATTGATAGCCTACAAATTCGCATATATTTAGGGCCCCTCATCAAAAACTGAATCACCAACGACATCTTCTTTTCACTCTCCATGATTCTCCCATGAATGATAAGTCATAGCCTCAAATTTTTCCATTATATATAATGTAAAAAATAACAATAAACTTAATATCCATGATTTAAAAAAATACTAACCAAAATATGGTGTTTTCTGTCTACTACAACTTCTCTTGTATAATAAACAATACAGATCTTCCTATACACATAAGTATCAGTAATATATTGTTCAATAGAGGACTATAAAATATAAATAAAATGGTACAGTTAATGTATATATACATTAATAAATAATATCAATTACCATATTTCATTGATGTATTCCCATTCAATGACTTCCATCCCTATGGGTGACCTCTTTCCTCCCTCATCACTCACATAATGATGATTACTTCATCATAAAAGTACCTCATGGACTGAGGAGAAAATATATCCCCTACATATGCTATGATATAGTTTAGTCAATGAGAAATGAAAGACGGGTTAAAATCTCTAGCACTAGCCTTATTCATAGCTCAATTTTTTAGGCTGTTTAGGAACTAAAAAAATCACTCACATAAACAAATATCCATTGCCTCTTAGATATGACCACTCTCACTATCTAGAAATGGATAAAAAACCTTTTTGGAAAATTAATGACATAGGTTAGTAATTAAATAAATTTTAAAAATAATAAATTATTTAATAATTTACAATCTACTGGCCGAACATCAGGTGATGCACAGTGACATGAACCAGGTCCCATGACACCCATGGATTAGAAAATTAATTTTTAAAAATCCCTCTAGCCATGAAAATGAATAATGTGAAGAACTATGAAAATTAAAATGAAATATTTATATAATTAGTACCAAAATTAATACACTACTGGAAAAAGGCTCTTTTGCGACAAGCCATTTGCGACGGGATCCCGTCGCAACCGGCCATTTGCGACGCGGGTCCGTCGCAACTAAATATTGTTGCGACGGGACCGTCGCTAATAATATTATTTGCGATGGGAATTCTTCCCGTCACTAATACTAGTCGATGTATTTAACAAAATCTTTAAATAATTATTTGCGACGGGACCATCACAAATGGTATTTGCGACGGATTTCTCATCTCGTCGCAACTAAGTACAAAAAATAAACATTTGCGACGGGACCGTCGCAAATGCTATTTGCATCGGGTTACTCGTACCGTCTCAAATAAGTATAAAAAAATATTCAAAAAATATATATTAATAAGTAGTTATGACGGACCCGTCGCAATTACCTTTTGCGACGGGCTGACGACCCGTCGCAAATAAGTATAAAAAATAAAAAAAATATAATATTAATATTTTTGTAATTCATATTAAAATATATTATAATTAAAATAAAATATTTGAAAATTTTAATATATATAAAAATTATAATTATTCTAAAATATGAATAATATTATTAATCATATTAATATTATAATATTATATAATAGTAATAATAATATAAAGAATTCATATTATTATAAATAATTAAAAAATTATAAAAAATTATATAAAATATTAATATTAATATTATAATAATAATAATATTATTATTATAATTCATATTAAAAATATTATAATTAAATTAAAATATTTGAAAATTTTAATATATATAAAAATATTAACTATTATAAAATATGAATAATATTATTAATCATATTAATATTATGATATTATATAATAATAATAATATAAAAATTTCATATTATTATAAATAATTAAAAAATTATAATTTTACTCAAAATATTTGAAACTTTTTATGTATTAAAAATATTGAATATAATATTATTAAAATAATTAGAAAATAAAAATATGAAAATTATCAAAATTTGAAAAAAAACATAAACAAATAATTAAAATACTAAGTATAATTTTATTATTAATAAAATAAATAATAAACTATTAAAAATAAATAGAAATTAAAAAATGCAATATATAAAAGAGACAAAAACTCTAAATAGAAAATATTATATATTTTGAATTCACAAACATTATAACATAAAAAAAATCATTGATCTGAAGGAGGAGGGGGAGGGGGAAGGGGAGGATCTGCAAGAGCTGGTGGAGGAAACTCCATCCCTAATGTATGAGTAAGTCTGCGCATGTACTCCATATGCTCATGATGATGCTGCTGCCACATACTCATCTTCTCCTCGTGCACCTGCTGCTGTCGTTGACGCTCCTCCTCAAACTACTGCTGATGCAGACGCATCTCCTCCTGCTCCTTATAGAGACTCTCTATCAACTCAGTCTGAGATCGTAACTGATCCTCATACTGTGAAGCAGAAGATGATGCACGAGCTCCTTTTGAGCGGGACACTGACATCGCAGCAGTGCCATAATAATCTCCGGGAGTTAGTCGACTGCTGATACCAACTACTCGGCCCTTCTCGAATCCATACTGGGTCCCCTGCATCCATGCCGCCTCATCATACTGATGGCCACTAGCCTGATCAGCTGTCTCGGCCTAACTCTCAGCCCGAGTCTGTGATGCTGCGACCTCATATGACTCCTGTAATTGTAATTTAAATTTAAAATTATGAAAACATTATATGCAGTTAATTTCCAAATTGAAAAACAAATAATACTGACCACAATCTGCCGCTGGCGATCAACTCTAATCTCCTCAGTAGTTGGATCAGTATACATCTTCCGATATACGTCGTACTCCATAATATCAGGCTGCTCGACAGCCTATAAGAATATAAAATAAATTGTTAATATTTAAAGTTAGATAAAATATTTATAAAAAATGTACGTACGAGATGATGTCTATGAGTACTGAATGTATGACTCCCAGCTCGATGATTCACCTCCTGTCTCCCTCGATTCTGTCTCCCCATCGACGATATCCTCTGAAATTCACCACTCAAACAATGTGAACATAATCCATCCCATACGTGGGATGAAATGTACTCTGGTTAGTGTGCTCTACAGGATTCATCAAACACCGACACTCCTATTTTCTTCATGGTATCCCTTCTTAAGTTGTGCAAAAACTGACGAAAGCGATCACACATGGCCACCTTCCATGGCTCTTGGATTGGGTCATGCATGGTATCCTCGACCGGATACCATAAACCCTACAAATAATTCAAAATATCAAGTTATAAATGAAATAACATTCAAAATAAAAATTATTTATTTACGTACGTACCGACCAATGGTCGAACATGGCATGCTGCACATCAACAGGAATCAGCTCCCATGTGGTCCATGGCTGAGAAAAATAGTTGTGCTAGATTTAACTGCCCTGTACAACTGCTATATGTGTAAAACTGTAAAAACAATAAAACATTTATTATGTAAATAGATTAATGAAATAATAGTAAAATGCATAGGCTATCATACCTCCATGTGCGTGCATCAAACCCGAGACGTGGACGTCACTCGGAGATGGGGTAAGGAATCATCAGTCGTCCAAGACCATGCCCCCTCCGCGTACCTCCTGAAGTGCCTGTAGGCTGAGTGTCATATGCCACCAAATCGCCCTCATCGAAATCTAGATCAGCCTGCAATAACTGATGAATTATGTCTGAATCCATCTGAAACAGAAAATAAATATTGTTAGCAAGTAATTTAAAATTATTATTATATATACATATATATTAGTTATGATTATATATAACTATTACTGAATTGTATCAATGTTCACCTTCATCATCATCTTCATATCTGACGATTTCATCTTCATATTCCTCCTCAATATCATCGATATCCATTTGACTTCCATTTTCTTCATCTCTTACCATTTCACATTCATTTGTGACATCATTAACATCATCGTCATCACCAACTCTTAATTGTAGGGTGTCATCATCGATACTCATGTCTCTTTATAAAAAAGATTTATTTTGAGTACTCTCTTGAAAAACTTTAATTCCTTGTACATCAGTGATAGCACATTCACTCTGCCTAAATTGATTGTCTCGAATTTTGATTTTTATTATGTTCCACCAATCAGTCAAGTCTCTTGACGTAGCATAGTAATTTGTGTAATAAACTTGATGTGCCTGTTGATCCAGTAATAATGGTTCATTTAATGCAAGAACACTTTTTTATTTAATATCGATGATTCCATGTGTCGGATGAACATGAACGCCTCTCTCAGTATCCAACCACCGACATATGAACATCATTATGTAATGGTGTCCTAGATAACAGAGTTCAATAATTTCATCAAGCATAGCATAAAAGTCAACTTCATTTTCTCTATGATGTGATCCTCTCAAGAAAACTCCACTGTTCATTTTCTTTTTTGATTTCCAATATGCATGTGTGTGAAATCGAAAACCGTTCACCACATATGAATTATAAGATTTAACCATTTTGGATGGTGGGTTACTCAATATAAACAACTGTTTGTCAATTTTATCAGCATATTGAGACACCTAAAAAATTTTGAAATAATTATCAATATACTAAACTATAAATTGAATGAGATGTTAAAACATTAAGAATTTATGTTACCAGTTTTTGAAACCACTGATAAAAAATTTTTTATCAGCGTTCTTCGAGAGAAGCTACTGTAATTTGTGGAAGTTGTTTCTTGATATGATTATCATATAACCTATGAAAAACAATGTTATTTATTGTAACATAAATGATAGAATAAGTGATAGAAACACTTACAATACAAATGATTTCATCTCTTCATAGTTGAGCAGAACATACGTATGAGCTCTGTGATGTTCATCATCCGAAAGCCTTCGTTCATGAACTCCACCGAAACCAAGATCTGGATGGTTAAAAACGGATAATTGATTGTCAATTTCATCAACATTCATCTCGTTCCGTCCCCTGTGGTTGTGTTTTGAGGGATACTCAGATTAAAAATAGTGGGAGATGAAAAAAGATATTTCTTCTTGCAAATAAGCTTCAGTAATAGATCATTCAATAGATGCTTTGTTACGTACATACTTTTTCAATTTCTGCATGCATCTTTCGAATGGATACATCCATCGAAACTGTAACAGACCTCCACATTTTACTTCATATGAGAAATGTAATATCAAATGTTCCATTGAGTCAATGAAATATAACAAAAATATATTTTTCAGTTTACATATAATTATAACAACATCTTCTTCAAGTTTGTTTAGAACATCATAATCTGCTGTCACCACACAAATTTCCTGAAAAAAATATGATATGTCTATTAGGGAATCCCAAATCATGGAATTCAATATACCTCTTAATCCAATGGGCAGAAGTCATTCCATTAAAACATGACCATCACGACTTTTTAATCCAGTAATATGACCATTCTTTACACATCTACCCAAATTGGAAGCACAACCATCTGGAAGTCTAAAATCTGCAATCCACTGATAAAATAATAAGCGACTTTCTCTAGACAGTGTATAAACTTCTTTGGGTTTCATTAACCTTTCTGTTCTAACATTCTCAAACAATTCAAGTTCTGGACGCCTGCAAATTTGGGTAAGATCTAATCGTGCATTTACATTGTCTATTCTCTTTCCTGGAGTATCCAAAACTATATGAAACAAATTATCAAAATAGTTCTTCTCAATATGAATGACATCCAACATGTGGCGAACCATCAAATAAAACCAATGTAGAAAATCCCAAAATATACTACGTTTAATCCAATTGTGCTCTTTCCCAAAACCAGAAATTTTTAGTTGGTTTATTGTGGGTCCAAATGTAATGGGAGGTAATGAAAATACAACTGATTTTAACTCCGTACCTGATAGCATTTTTGGAGGTCCATCCCTTTCAATTGTGACTTTTCTAAAATGAGATCTATTTATGTGAAAAGGATGATCAGGTGGAAGAAATCTACGATGACAGTCAAAATAGCAAGGTTTGTTTTCCATGGACGAGCATAAATGCTTTGTTCACTCCCGTACAGCAAGGACATGATTTCAGACCATGTGTACTCCATCCAGATAACATACCATAAGCTGGGAAGTCACTATTTTTCCACATCAATGCTGATCTTAGTATGAAATTCTTTTTCACAGCAACATCATATGTACTGACACCGGTACTCCACAATAAATTTAATTCATCAATCAATGGTTTCAAATAAACATCAATATTCTTCTTCGGATGTCCTGGGATTAGTAAGGTCAGAAAGATATAGGGTTATTTCATCAATATCCATGGAGGTAAATTGTACGGAGTTAAAAAAACATGCCAACATGAGTACTGAATACCATATGATCCGAATGGACAGAAACCATCAGTGGAAAGACCCAATCACACATTTCAGGCTTCTAATGAAAATAAAGGATGTACTCTTTCAAAATGTTTCCATGAATCACCATCGGCTGGATGATTCAAGATTTTATCAGTTGAAATATTCATTTTGTGCCATGACATCATTGTTGAGGTATTCTTAGACATGAATAAAAACTGAAGTCTGGATGTAAGCAGAAAATATCTCAACTGTTTTACAAGAATAAAGCCAGACTTCCCATGTTGCGCTTCTTTATACCTCGGTTTCCCACATGTGGGAAAACTATCCAACGACTCATTTTCCCTAGAATATAAAATGAAATCATTTGAACATGCATGAATCTTCTGACAACTAAGTCCCAAATTCCAAACCAGCCTCTTACTCTCATAGTAATTTGCAGGAAAAAAATTTCCTTCGGGTAACATTGTTTTAATCAAAGTAAATATCTAATCAAAAGAAGTGTTTTACATTCCATTATCTGATTTGATAGACATAAATTTAGAAACTGCTTCTAATTTTCCTATCTTGTAACCAGGATATAATGCATCCTCATCAAAACTCAACAACTTATAAAATTCAGATGGTGCAAACTCAGGAGTTGAATCAATATCATCATGAGTTTCTATATGTTGAAAAGTTGGACTAGCATCATCATGTACTAAATTTTAGAACCGAGATGGATCCGGAATCAAGTTAGTATCACCTTCTCTGGAACTGCGTTCTCCATGTTGATACCAAAAATCATAATCCGATTGAAAACCAAAATGCAAAAGATGTCCCCCAACTTTGTCAATCATGTCAAACGTTCTTAGTGCACATTTTTTACAAGGACATTTTATTGTTACTTCTGAAACAAATTCCTAATTTGATTTCGAAAATGCTAATAAAGCCTCCACACCCTCAATATATACTATATTTAAACCAAAACCATTTGGATTTCTATATTGATTTATCCATACGCTGTCATCTAATAATGACTGTTTTCGACTTCGTTGTTCCATATATTTCTATAAAATATAAAAGTATTACTGGTTTTGAATAATTTGATAGAAGGAAAACAATCTCTAAAAGAAAACTCTATAATAATTACCACTACATACGAGTGACACAATTTTAAATGAAATTATTACTAAGTAGTAACATAATTTTTAAATCATTCCCAATAAATTATTAAAATTATCAATATTCGCAACAGACTATTCTTAACATGTTCAAATCTTAAACAGTCATTAATTTTTAAATCATTCTCAATAATAAGTTTTTGTAAGTCATGTTAGATGTAAACACTATAATTGTCCTTGCATGGTTGACCACCATGCAAGTAACGTTCCAATGAGACGATCCAAGTCATGTCTTTCTCAGCTATAAGAATTATGTCACATGACCCTTTACATAGACCATTCTTCCTTAAAGATTTAATCCCTTAAATTTTTAAGAAAGTATGGTCTATGTAAAGGGTTATGTGACATAATTCTTATAGCTGAGAAAGACATGAGTTGGATCCTCTCATTGGAACCCTACTTGTAAGGTGGTCAACCAAGCAACGACAATTATAGAGTTTACATCAAACATGACTTAAGCAAACTTCTTATTGAGCATGATCTAAAAATTGACAATCGTTTATCATTTGAACATGTTAATAATAACTTGTTGAGAATATTGATAATTTTAATAATTTATAATTTATTTATTATTTTAATAATACTAATATTATTTCTTCATAAATATTAATCATAAAATTAATAAAATTATTATATTACGTTACTAATTATATTATCAATTATGTTATTCGCTAATTGTTCTTCTTATTCGCCAATTGTTCTGCTTATTTTATTATTAATATTAAAATAATATAATTTTTTATATTATGTTACAATTCCCTTTTCAGTGTTGAAACTTGACATTCTGTCTCCACATGTAATATTTAAATTACTTTCACCTCTCTGTTGGTGGGGAGGTTGATAATTTTGAAAATGAATGCAAATATTACATGTGGAGACAGAAAGTGAAATTATTTCTAATTATTTTTTATATTATGTTACAATTCTCTTTTTAGTGTTGAAAGTTGACATTCTCTCTCAACATGTAATATTTACATTCACTTTCACCTCTCTGTTGGTGAGGAGGTTTATAATTTTGAAAATGAATGCAAATATTACATTTGGAGATAGAATGTATAATTTGTCTACTTATCTGGTAATTTTTCTACTTATCTGGTAATTTGTCTACTTATCTGGTAATTTTTTCTTCTAATCTGGTAATTTTTTCCACTTATATGCTAATTTGTTCTACTTATCTGGTACCTTTTTCTACTTATATGTTAATTTATTTAATTATCTGGTAATTTTTTCTAATTATCTGGTAATTTTTTCTAATTATCTGGTAATTATCATAATTATCTGGTAATTATCATAATTATCTGGTAATTATTATAAGTATCCGGTAATTATTATAATTATATAGTAATTATTCTAAATATCTGATAATTACTAGCTCATTATTTAAATTATTTATTAATTATTTTAATTATTAATTAATTTCTAATTAAATTAGTTTATTACCAAAAAAATATCATCCGGGAGTGTCGAACCAAGAGTGCAATAAGGCCCGTTCTTGTGTACCAGGATACCACGGGTCAGACCCGAGATTCCTTATCGGGACTTTCACCACTAGGAACAGTTGTGCCAGATCTGCCTCTACTTGTTCGTATCCAAACAATAATTACTTGATTAATAAAGAATATAATTATACCAAATTATTTTATTAATCTTCTAATAATGCTTAATTATCACTAACAAAATAATTTTATTAATAAAAATAAATATGAATAAAAAATTAAATTAAATTTATCTAAATTACCACTAAATAACAAAAATTAAAATGAATATAAAAAAAATTAATGGAATATAAAAATAAATAAAAGAAAAATACATTAAAATTTAGGCTGATCTTTTTGACCCCTTCGAATTCCACTCGAAAACAAAAATTAGATCTATTAAAACTGAATACTGTAGAGAGAAAGTAGAGAAGAATTGGCTGTTCTGAAAAAAAATACGGAAGGGGGTATATATAGGTTAGATTATTTGTGACGGTCGCATTTGCGATGGGTCCCGTCGCAAATACCTTCAGCGCATTAATTACAGCCTGCAGTTAAAAGGATATTTGCGATGGGTCCCATCGCAAATACCCCTACTGCCAGAACTTTTTGTGACAGGCGGTGAGACAGTCGCAAATACTATTTACCACCGCCTGCTATTTGCGATGTTGAGGATACGTACCATCGCAAATACCGTCAGTGCATTAATTACCGCCTGCGGTTAAAAAGATTATTTGTGACATGTCCCATCGCAACTACTCGCGCTGTAAAAGGTTATTTGTGACGGGCCCCATCGCAAATACCCCTGTCGCCAGAACGTTTTGCAATGACCGGTGAGACCGTCGCAAATACTATTTACCGCCGCCTTCTATTTGCGACGGTGAGGATACGTACCGTCGCAAATAGCCCTCCCGCGTTTTGGTGTGAAAGCCTAGCCAAAACAATTGCGACGTGGCATCTCTTACCATCGCAAATACCTCATTATTTGTGACAAAAATTTATTCCCGTCGCAAATGACCCGTCACAATAACAAAGTTTTACATAGTGATACACAACTTAAAAAAAACATAATGAAATAATTATACCTATCTAAAATATGAACAAAATCATAAAATGGTCATCATAGAGGAATAATATTTGGGATCGTCAATCAAGAAAGACTACACCCCCTCCTAATATGAGCACGAGTCTGATTTTTAGATGAATTGATATCATCAATAGGAAGTTCATCATCTGTGAGAGAAAAAAATTTAGATTTTGGGATAATTTATATTCATTTGAAACAAATATTCTCACATATAAAAAATTGTTCATATATATATATCAAATATAAAAAACTAATAAATTCCATAAAATAATATTCATATATATAATACATTATTAATACATATATCAATTATAAATATCTAATAAATATCAGAATATAATAATTATCAGTAACTATATACCAGAATATAATACATCAATCATCATCGTCTTCATCATTTTTATTGAGTTCAATATTTTCATTCACATCCTCATCATCATCAACATTCATATGACTTTCAGTCTAATCATCCATTATTACCTAATAAATATTATCTATATCATCAACCATTAAATGAGGGTTATCATCATGGATATTTAAATCTCATTAGGTTTTAGATATATTTTTTGGATGATTCATTAAAAATTTAAATAGGTTTTACTTATACATATTCATTTTTTTAATAAACTGAGTGTCTCATGAAATTATTTTTTTCACAGTCCACCATTCCTTCAAAACTATAAAAAATCATAGTAATTTTAATAATAAATGTGATGTGATGGATGTGACAAAAAATTGTTCATTTTATTCATGAATACTATTATATTTAATTTCTGCCACTCCATTTCATGGATGAAATCAAAACCCTCGATCAGTATCAAACCAATGACATTCACGCATTACTAAATAGTTTAATCTCAAATAACATAACTCAATTATTTCATTTAGAATAACATTAAATACAACTTTACAATCCTTACGATAGTATTGTTTCAAACAAAAACTCATATTCATTGATTTTTTATAGTCATCATGTATGCATGTATGGAATAGAAATTAATTAACCACATAACCTTTACAAGATTTTTTTTAATTTTGATGTAGTGTTTTTTAGCACACATAAATGAGTATGATTTTTAATTTCATTTTTTGTTGATTGGAAACAATTAAAATATATAATAATTGATATAATTGAAAATTTATTTATTCTTCTATAGAAAGAAACATAACACACTTGTATTTGATATAAATATACTTTTATAATGAAATTCTTCAATAAATTTAGGTGTAATTTGTATAAATAGTTTTATTATATGGTCATCATATAGTAAAAAAAATTCATTTAAATAAAATAATCTTTTAAAAATATTTGAAAAAAATTATAAAATGTACTTATTACACAAATCGTGTAATATTTTTCAGAATCCAATAGAATATATGTAAGATATCTGTGCAGTTCTTCATATTTAATCCATCATTCATAATAGCCACCAAAACCAAGCTCAGGTTTATTAATATCTAAAGACCCATGGTCTATGAAAACAATAACATTTTCTTCATTGAATCTTATGTGATTATGTTACAGGGGATATTCTTATTTAAAATAATAAGGGTATAAATTTTATATTTCCTCTTATATGTATACTTCAAAAATTGACCCTTAAAATAATACGTTGGTACATTCTTTATTTTCCAATATTTTCATAAATATGTCAAATAGATACATCCAATGAAAATCTACTATCCATCCACATTTATCCTCATATAAAAAATTAAATTTTAAATGTTCCATGGAATCAAATAATCCATGTTTTAATAGTTTCTTTAATTTACATTAAATTCAAACAAAATATTCATTCAATAAACTCATGAATCATAATATGATTTTTCCACATAAATATCATTGAAACAATATGATTGTTAATCGAAATATCCCATATTGAATAATTCAATAGTCCCCTATCATGAACAATCACTTATATAACAAATATGACATAACATTAACAACTTTTTCACCAATAATATACCAATTTCTAATGCACCATGACAAAATAGAATCATATCCATTAGTTAATGAATAATCTATAATCTATTGACATAATAATAAATTGTATTCATTAGTCTATGTATAATCTACAGTTGGATTCATTAATTTGTGTGATCTTTCATCTTTACTTAATTAATTTTCCAGACATATGATAATCAAGGAAAGATCTAACCATTCCATAAAATTGTCTTTTTTATTACTTGGCGTGTCCATCATAGTGTAACATATTTTATGAAAAAATTATTCTCAATATTAATTAGATATAAAATGTCAAAGAAACCTTACTAATATGGAAAATACAAAAAAAACTAATTTTCTTTATCCTATTATGATCTCTCCTAAAAATATTTACTTGTTGAAATTTTATGGTTTCTCATCATGTAATATGAGATAATATAGAGACTATAGATTTCAACTGATGACCTAAGATCACTTCTAGTAGTTTATCTATTTCAATTTGTCTTATTGTAATATTATTTTGGTTACATTGAAAAGGGTAATCAGCATGATGAAATATTAAATAACAGTATAACTATCAAACTATTATCCCATTACCAATATTAAAAACATATTTCTATTGTATAGAGTAATAACATGATTTTAGACCATATATGCTCTATCCTGATAACAATTTATACATCATAACATTACTGATGACCCATAATTATGAAACCTTCACTAGAAAATTCTGATATGCAACTATATCAAATGTAGTTACACCATTTTTCCATTATGAAAATAACACATCCATTATTGTCAGCAAGTAAACATCGATATTCTTATTTGGATGTTATAGAATTAATAAGAATAAATAAATATATATATGTGGATAATTAATCAACATCAAAAGAGGTATGTTGTTAAGAGTACTGAAAATATTTCAATAAGAATATCAACTTCCATAAGCAAAAAATGGAAAGAAATCATCTATAGAAAGATAGAGTCATATGTTATAATGTTCAAAAGCCAAATAATTAAGCATATGATGAATATTTCTCCATGAATCACCATCACATGGATGATATATAAGATATTAATGATAAAAAATTTGATTTATTCCAAGTCATCAGTCTAGATATGTTGAATGAGGTAAATAAATTCTTAAAATGAGCTGTAACTAAAAAATATCTCATCAAATTCATAAACAATCTGAACTTTAACTATTCTTCCTATTTAAACATTGATTCTACAATTTTTTGATATTTAAAAAAGGATTCATAATAACAATAATATAAGATACAGTCATTTGAACATGGTAGGCTTTTTTATAAATAAGAACCAAATTATGAACCAACCTCTTACATTCATAGAAACTTGTATGTAATGTATTTCTGTTAGGAAACAATATTTAAAATAAATATGATTGAAAAAACTATTTTACATTCCTAAATTTGATTTAATACCCATAAATTAGTAGAAATTTATTCTTTTAATATCTGGAGTCACGGATAAAATTCCTTCTTATCATATTTCAACAAATTGTATAACTGAGATGGTTTTGATTCAGGAAGAGAAATATCATTCTGAGTTATTATTTCAGCAATAAATGGACTAGTAGCACCATGTACTATATTCTAAACTGATGAATCTATAACTAATAAAATGTGTATATGCTACTAAATTTTGTTCACCATAATGATTCTAAAATAGTAATCATTCTAAAAATCAAAAAGAAAATGAAGAAGTACAACATTTTCAATCATTATAAATCTCATAAGATCACATTATTAACATTGAAAATTTATTTTTTTCTGTAGAAAATCAAAATTTTATTATGAACTTGATATAAAGATTTCAACACCTTTAATGTATAAAGGATTCATAGTAGATCGATTAAGATTTTTTGTGATGATTTATACAATCAGAATCATGTAATAAAAACTGGTATTAACATCAAGATTACACATATAACTAAAAAAGAACATAATTAAGAACAATTATTAATAATCACATTGACTAGTTTTAAATTATGATTATTTTTTAAAACATTGAAATATTCAATGGAATATGATTCAAGTGAGGTGCTGGGTTAGCACTGGACTATGGGGCTCATTGAGGTCCAATGTATATAGAATACAAATATTGGATGTATTATAAAAGTCCTAGAGTATATTGTGAAAATAATATAATATATATTGAATTATGTCTCATATGAGATATTGGAGACCAACATTGGGTCCATGATATAGGGATTACCCTAGGCACGCCATACCATTTGTGAGCATTATTTGTTTTGTTATATTTCACACAAGAGTAATTAATTTAATATTTTTATTATAATTTCTTGTTAAAATTTAATGTATCTTTCAAAATTTGTATCATATGAATCTTTGGAGACCACCATTGGGTTAGGGATGTGGGGTTTACCCTAGGAGTGACATAAAATTTGTGATTGTAGGGTGTTTATTTACATTGTATGCAAGTGTAAACCATTTAATATTTTTATTATAATTTCCTACTAAAATTTAATTTATTGTTGATACATTGTATCATATGAAAAATATGAGACCACTGTTGGGTCCAGGACATGGGTTTTACCCAAGGCGCGATATAACATTTGTGATTATGAGGAGTTTAATTACATTGCGCGCAATAGTAATTAATTTAATACTTTTATTATTATTTTGTTAATAAAATTTAAATTATCCTACAAACTACATGATGTATGAAAAATTGGAGAACACCGTCTGGTCCAAGATGTTTGTTTTACCCACGGTGTGACATAACATTTGTGAGTGTTGTTTGTTTAGTTACATTTTACAAAAGGGTAATTCATTTAATATTTTAATTTTAATTTCCTATTATAATATGATGTATCACTCACACAGTGTACTTTATGAAAAAAACGAAGACCATCATTGGGAAAAGGGGCATGGGATTTACCCTAGATGTGACATAATATTTGTGAGCATCGAGTGTTTAATTACATTGCACATGAGAGTGTCATTTTTAACCTTTTATTATAATTATGTATATTATATATATTTTTATATATTTATTTATTACAATATTTATACAAATTATTAATAAGTATTACATTAATTAATTAAACAGTTAGATGAAATGGTTATTAATAAATTAATAACTTCAATATATATATATATATCACAAGTTTTTTTAAATTATGAAATTATTATTATTAATTATTATACATTATTATACATTATTTAATTATTATTATTTAATGATGATTATTATTTATTTAAATTATTATAAATTAAGTAAGGATTATATATATAACAATTTATTAAATTATTATTAAAATTATATTATTGCGATTTTATTGATTAATATATATATATATATATATATCAAAATTTCATAACTAATATAAATACTTTATATTTATTTTAACTCATTATTAAACAAATTTACAAATATCAAATCTATATAAACACACACACACACACACACACACATATATATATATTATCAACATTTTTACATATAGTCAATTTTGGTTAGAAATAAATTTGATTATATTTATTTAATAATTTATATTAATAATTAATTAATAAACATGTTTTCAAATTTTTTAATAAATATTTTTTTGAATTCCAAATTATTTTGATTTGATAATTTTTTAATTTATTATTTTTACCCTAGATTCATAACAGTAGTTGTGTGAGTGAGGTGCTTTCACAGAATTTATACAAAATCAGAATACTAATTATTTAATTTATACAACATTTATTTGAATTATTATGAATTTATAATATTTGATATATTTTATTATAATTATTTTAAAATTTATAATTTTTATTTAAAAATTATAACTAATATGTACAATTTTTCATAATAAAGGCATTTTAATTATTATATATTGTAAATTATTTATTGAATATTACTAATTAATATAAATAATTCAAAATTATTTTATAATTAGTCTTTAAAAAAACTTTATATTTGATATATTTTTTACCTTATATAACAAAAATTTATTAAAATTATTATTAACTATTTTTTTATAAAAATAATTTTATTATTATTATTATTATTTTTCATTAAATTAAATTTTAATATTTTTTTAAAAAAGAAATTCTTATAAATAATGTTTTATTAAAAAAATTCATTAAATTATATTTTTCATCAGTATTAAAAACCAATAAGTTATATTTATTTGATATGTTAAGTATATATATTACATAATTTCTTAATCAAATCAATTATTATCTATTTTATTATTATTATTTTAAAAAATCATCATAAGAAATATTTCAACATATATACTTATGTGCACATGAAAAAAAAACAACTGTAACTTGGACACAAAAAAATGAATATTAAAAAAACTATAAGAGAAAAATAAATGTTAAAATTAGAATAAATTGAAAACAACCCAAAAAACCAAAAAAAACTAGTTATTAACCAAACTATCAAATACCCAATCAATTAGAAACATCCATCATTTTTCAATAATCATAATTTGTTAAATAATAAATTTTTATCATCCCTAAACCCCCAAAAAATATTGTATTAAATTTAATGATCAAGAAACATTAAAAATACTTTAAATTATTTTAAAACAACTCATGCAGAACCATGACATAGAAAGAGAGAATAAGTAATTTAGAATAACCTTATAAGTAAATTAAATTATCAAAATAGGTTAAATTTCAAAATCTAGTTTTCTTCAAATCCGTAATTACAATAACTAACAAAAATATGTAAATAAATGGAGGAGGACAAAAGAAGAGGCCATACCTTGAATATCTGAGGCAAGATTAACAAAAAATCAAATGAAATGGTATTTTTTAGGCACCACAGAGTGGGGTGGCTAGTAGATTTACATCGCAGCATTTCTAATGATGGGAGAATAATAGAGATGAAGAATAAACGAGGGGTTAAGGCTAATAAATAGATAGACTCTTTTAGATAGATTAATTTTTATGTAATTAATTCCATCGCAAAAAAATTATCCATCTACATATTTTTCCACGAGTGTTGAGTTATATATAAAATTCCCATCTTGTATAATTTTATCATTGGGCATTGGGTATTACCACCAAAACAATTTACAACGGAGAAAATAATGCATAACAACAAATGATCTTTTGCGATGGAATCCAACACACATTGCAAAATTTTCATTAAACAATTACTATTTATGATGGGGTATATTTTGTTCGCAAATACCAATAATTTTAGTAGTGTATTGTTCCTTAATGATTACATCCCATGTATATATGAAAATATTATAAAGTAACCCTCAAATTTGGGTTACTGTTTTTGATGTTGTTATATTTTTTATTAGAGGATGTTCAGTATAAACCATGCAAACTAGATTTATGAAAACACCTATTAATGAACATGACACTACGAAAAAGAATTAAGAGATGTATAACTTTTTTTGGAATATCAAAAAAAATGTGACGGAGGATATTATGTTGTTTATCCAAGATGAATATCACTTCATGGATAACAAAAGTAGATGTGGATTTGGTAAATATCCTCAAGAAGAGTTGGTTTGAGTATATCGTATCCATCGTTTTAGTGGATAGTATGTATGCCCTTAGTAAGAACCTATTCTAAATCACTACAATGATTTTCTTTGGTTAACATTAATTTTCATTAAAAATAATAATTATTTATTTCAAAATATTGTTTTTATTCAATTATAATTCTCAAGGAACCGTTCTATATTTATATAACGAAAAATGAATAATTTTTCTAATGATGTTAGGGGTCATAATAGATTAAGGATTATATATTGTGTTTTAAAATTCATTTTATTAATAGATAATCTAGAATATTACAATTTTTTCAAATGGATTATAGATGAAATAATGGTATCAATACTCATGGATAATGTAGAAACTTCTCTTCAACTGAATCCAAAAGAAATGTTGTCGTATCTGAGTTGAACATGGACATATTTATACATATTACTCAAGAAATAATGTAATGTTTCTATTGAATAGAGTAACATATCATTCCTAAACATGATTCTACTATGATGTATAATTAAATTAGATAACATCCCTGATCATTAACATTAACTACAAGTCTATCTGTAGCTATGAAATGGGTTATGTCCCATGAAAATACATTTCAAGCATTGGGATTATATGAAAAGGAAATGGTTAAAAAGGAATTATATTATCTCAAGGGAGATTCTTATTAGAGGTGGTAAATTGTAAAAAATACCACTGAGTAAGGAGAAATTGAACACATGTGTTAGAGAAATTTTAGAAAAACAATATAAAATTAATATACCGATTGATAATAATGAAATGAAATGAAGATAAAATTCCCCAACATTAAGAAAAAAGAAGAATAATGTGTTACATTGTTTGAGGATACCATTAAAATACTATCTAGTAGTATTTTGATATATAGGTGTAATAAAAACATAAGTATTTACTATTTTTAATGGTTTAAATTTATGTCTACTAAGGTCAATAGTTTCTTATTATTTTTCATAATATGATGAAATAGTTTTATGTTCCATTAAAATAGAGAAATAATTTTTCAATATCCTATATCTTAAATGGTAAACAAGATATTAATTGGTTGGATAAACCCCAATAAAAATAGAAAACATAAAATTAAAAGATTATTATGAAAATTCTAATCATTTGATAATTGTAGAAAGAAATCACCTCGAAAATTTTTGATCAAAAAGGGAGTTTGTTACAAGTTTGGTGATAAGATTTACGTGGATCATGAATATACGAGACTGAATAGGACCATAATATCTAGTTATTCAACCAAAATAAAATGGGGAATTGTTGAAGACAAAGTTCCATGAATCAAGGTTACCTACGAAATAAAAGTAAAAGTGGAGAAAGCCAAACTTATATGATCACTACAGGTGAGGTTAATGTTCCCAATGAAATAGTGGTAGTAAAATTAACAACATCCTAAAATTTATTAAATTATTTATTTTCTTGTAGATCCTCACACTCTATATATATTACATATTTTCTGTGAAAATTATATATTTATGTAACCCCAAAATAAAGGATTTTTAGTAAAAACCCATATTGTGAATATCACTATATTTATAATTCTCATGAAGTTCCCATTAGTACATATGAACATATTAATTTGATATAAAATTATTTATACATGGGGATTAATTTTATATAATTATTTCAATGGACTGTTTTCTGATGGTGGAAGAGGAAACACAATATATGGATGGAAAAGTTAATCTTTAAATTGATGGTGTACCTATTTATATGTATGAATTAATGTATTTACAAAACTATTACTTAGACATCTACCATGGTGTTAATTTGAGTATTCCATTGATTTAACCCCCTATTAAAGACCTATCTTATAGAAAATCTATAGAATGTCCACGATGGAGTTAACAAAGTCGAATAAATAACTCGATTATTTGTGTGATAAAGGAATTATTCATCCTAGTTTTTCACAAAGGGGATCCCCTATTATTTTAGGAAAGATTAAATATTGAACCATGCGGTGGTGAATATATTATAGGGAAATAAATGATTTAAATATAAGTAAAAATTAACCCTTACCTCACGTTGATGACTCATTTGATCAACTACAAGAAGGTAAATATTTTTCCATGATGGACCTTTATTATACTTATCATCAATTGTTTCTAAAGAGAAAAGATATTTTTATGATATAATTTAAATGGAGGGAAAGACATTATGAGATTACATAAATTATATTTCAATATACTAATGCACCATTGGTTTTTATATACATAATAATAATAGTTATAAATTAATATTTTAATAATTTATGTATGGAACCCTTTAATGATTTCATGTTGTATTCTGAGATATCTAAAGACCATAAGAGTTACAGATATTCATGATACATTGAGATAAAACATTATTTTAGAAATTTAGGAAGTCCAAATTCTAGCTTCATGAATTATCTTTTCATATCAATAATATCCACATATTTGGAATCTATGTTTATTATACAAATGAAATGGTCGTAAGATAATAGAAAATAACAATACTAAATGAGGAACATATAACAAATGGATTTGTTGGTTATTATTGATGAATCGTTAATAATTTAGAATGATTAGATGACCCATTAACCAGAGTTACTTATAAAGTCATTATGTTTATATAGATGAAGGAATTATAAGATTTTTTTGGAATTGAATAGGTGACTCATCAATGATATAATATTAACTCAACCATCAATAAATGATGTATTTTAATATTTTATGATTCCCTACATATGGGACATGGTTGCATTCTCATACAAAATGATAATTTTATTTCACAACCTTTAAGTAGTTATAGACTCATGAACAAAATTATTAGATTTATGATTTAGTTTTTCTAGTAATATTTTTTTCATATTAGATATGAAAAAATTAACTCTTTAGTGAGAGATGTGAGAGATATATATATATTAAAAAATAGAATAAAATTCATATTTTCCTAGAAGTAAATCAATATAAAGAAAATTCATTGGACTGAGCTACTCACAGATTGTAATTTCTCAACACAATGCCACCTACGTAAGGAAAATATGGAAGAAGGTGTGTTGATTATGAAATAACATTGGGTCCCATCAGAAATGGAAATTTATGGGGATCTTATCTTCATTAATCTAGTAAAGATCTATTTGGGAATATTTATAGAATGGGATACATAATAATTTTAAAATTACATAAAAATAATCAGTAATTGAAATGATAAAAGGTTCATGATCTAATGATGACAATTTTAAGATTAATTATATTTTTTGAATGATTAGAAGTTGAAAAAAATTATTATAAATATGGAACTTTTTTACGTTGGAATAAGATAATTTTTTCTACTTATACTTAAATAAAAAATTGTATTGGTTGATGATTTCCATAGATAGAATTTTTCTATACAACAAGGTAGAACCATGAGGTATTGGGATATGAGGAAACATTTATTGTGGGATAAAATAAAGTGTCAATTTGATTATTATATATCAAAATACATTGTTAGTCAATATGTGAATCGTGATGGAAAAAACCTTATAGATTCATGAATCCTCTTCCTATTCATATATCAATGTGGGATGCAAATAATATGTACTTTGTAACTATTTTATTAATTATTAAAAAAATAATGATGTAATATGGGGTATTATTGATATTCTTACCAAATATATAGACATAATAGAAGTATGATTTTATTTTCCACATGAGTTCCTCACAAGGATCTATATTTATGATGTTGTATGTCTTTATGCAAAACCATGTGTTTGACCAAATCATAATTTTTCATTGAAAAAATTTAATGTTAATTAAATTTCTCATGGTACCTTGATAAATTTAAGCATTTTCTACCAACTTCTAAATGATGGACAATATGGAAGGACCACTAAAAACATTATAAGACTTGTTGATATCATTATCAAATGAATATAATTTTTTGTTGGAATAATATTTACCTTGGTTATATTTTTCATATAACAATTATTTCTACTAATGTATTTAAATGGTATCATATAATGAATTATATGTAAATATTTGGAATACTCCAACTTTTTGTGATCAAGTTGGTGAAATTAAACCAACATGGATAGAAATTGTTGACGAGGAAAATTGAAATTAAAATTTCTATTAAGTATCATAATAAATAACATCAATGGAATTAAAAGAGTTATAGTGATAACTGGAGGAAAGACTTGTAATTTCAAGTGGTAGATCACGTTTACATGAAATTATCATCATATAAGGCGATCATATGGTTAAGTAAGACGAGAAAACTGATCCCAAGGTATATCATACATGTTGAATATTTAGGAAGTATTTGATTTATCGGTTATTGATTTAAAATACACCAAAATGTGCTCTGCTACATGATTCCTTCCAAATATCATTGTTATAGAAGTACATTCAAGACCAATGGCTTGTGTTCACCATTGAGGAAAAATAATTAAAACTAGATCAATTTTATTATGAAGATTCTATCTATATTCTTTACACTATAGATAATTTATTAAGTATTAGATGACTCGACTAGAAATGGTGAATTGGAGAAATCAGGAAATGAAGGAAGCAATATGATATCTATAGGATGTTATAAATAAGAACCACCCCCTTTAATTTTCAATGTAATATCAATAAACAATTTGTGGATGTAATTTTTATATGATGGAAGAATGTAACACCAAAGATTCAATTAACATATGTGAACACAATATTTTTATAAAACTATTTACATTTAAATAGTTACATGAAAAAAATCAATTATGAAAGGAAAATTATTAATTTTGATCTTATCGGGTCAAAAATACAGTGAATGAGTTTTTGAAAATTTCTCTTAGAAAAAATATTTTATGAATAATATGAAATGTATTATGTAAATATTAATACATTTATTAAAAACAAATTTGTTTAATATTGATTTCTAATAATTTATTAACTATTAATTTTATTGAAAATGAGATAAAATAAATATAATGTAAAAGGGATATTTTTCAAAAATCCTTTTTTCATGTCATAATATCATTCAATTTGAAATAAATATAATTATTATATAATATGAATGAAATAAATAAAATTTATAGATTATATCAATATTTATAAAAATTTTAATCCATATAACTATGATTATTAGTCATATATATTATATAATATCATCTTATTCTTGAAAAAAATTATTTTCTTGATAACCCATTTTCCATCAAGATTACATATTAATTTTTCAATAAATTTTTTATAGTTTAATTGAATATAATAATATATATTAAATGTTTGAAATAATAAAAACTAATATTTGGTAATAATTTCAACTTTTATTTTGGTCATAATGAATAGTAATGATAGTAAAAATAATAATTACCATGGTTAATAATAAAACATGTTTCTACGCATTACATGTTCTTGTGTTGAAATTTATTTCACAGACATATTTAATTTTTATTTTATAAATTGGGTCTATATTTTGAGTTAGTAGGTAAAAAGTATTAGATGAGTATATTTAAATTTTACTTTTATCAGATAAATTACCATGGTTAAAAATATAGTAATAGTGGAAAAAACTCATATTTTAAAAGAATGCAACAATCTACGTAAAGGAAATAAGATATTTAAAAGGATTTTATTTTCCACTTTTGAGGTACATATCGACTTTTTCTTCCCTCCAACCAATTATTTATAAAATTTTGAGTCACTTTTGTTTACTGTGACTTCCCAATATTGAGTAGTTATAGATTTTTATAAAAATTCATCTTCACCTCAATTATAAATATGGCACCCCTCCCATCACTTATTCAAACCTCTCAAGCAATTTAGACTAACTAATGTAAGAAAAAAACTATCCCCAAAAAATTTAAAAACATTTCATATATGTGGTTATTCCCAAAATACTAACTCTATGGTCCATAAAAGGAATCCAGAAGAGGTTCTTCACAAAAATGATAGTTGTCTGTACTAAGGTCTTTTTTTATTTATTTTTTAACATATTAAATTATGTATTAAATATCATAATATAATAAAACTATTATCTCCTATATAATTAGATATTATTGAATGTATGACATAAAATGTATCCATATATTTCCCAATAAATTGGGAAAAAAATCCATTGATCATCTATATGAATTTCTATAAAAACGGACAAGGGAAGCGCCACCTTTTACCAGCGCCGAGAAAAATGAACTAATAAAGGTAACACTTTATCAATGCTAAAATGTTAGTACTAATAACCATAGTCCCATTTTTTAAAATAGGGTGCATTGTGCTTTCTGTTTATCACGCCCTTAATCTCTAATGAGACTGTACCCCTGCGACAACTCCCCCCTGATCTTCTATTTGTTGCCGCTGCCTCTTCGCCGCTGTTGCCTCTCCGCCACTTCTTCCAGTCCACCGCCGCTTCCCTACTCAACTGCCGCTATCCCTACTCCGTCGTCACTACCCTACTCGGTCACCGGTAGCCCTACCCTGCCATTTCTTCCTCACTCGGTCATCGTTATCGCTACTACTTATCCTCCCCCTTGAACCCCTTCCGCAGTTCTGACTCCCTGCGAACCCTACTTCAAGTGTTTGAGATTTCTTTCTACGAGGTTAAATTCTTAACTTCCCATATTTTATCTTTTGCGATTTCTCTGCTCATCCTCATATTTTTCCTTTTGTTCTTATTCTACTATTCATTATGGCGTAGTTTTATTTAGTCGGATATTCATGTTTTAGTTGAAAACATTTTGGGATGTAGTGAGTTAGGTTTGAGATTATATGCATTATTATTTTCTGAGTTATTGACCTCATCCCTTTATTAAAAAATAACCTCTTTCAATTGATACTAAATGATTAAGTTGAATTATTTTCAATATAATTATTTATCTCTCTTTACCTTCAAATTTCTGTGAAAATTTGAATTTTATTGAGTTTGTTAGTGTGTCTATCCAAATTTAATGATTCATATGAAAAAAGGAAACATATTTATATTTTACCTAAATGGATGGGATTTTTTCTAATATAAAGGTCATTTTTTTGGAAATTTATCTACTATATAAGTTTTCTTATCAAAATTGTATCCTTATTTTCATTTTATTTGAGTTTGGTCACTAGTTTTGGGATGTTTCATGTGATTATTTTATTATGAATGAGGTGGCTGGTAGGGTTGGTTAAAAGTATGTTTAATGTTTTTTTGCAAGGGTGGTGGGTGCTAGAACTATTGGTAACAGGGATGGAATGTCTGTTGATTTTTATGGGGGTCTATCTTGATTCTATTGACTTCCAAATCAATATTGGAAGTGGTTAGGCTCTATTAATCTCTATTTTTATAAGTGGTTATCTTATACTATATTTAGAAGTCTTCTTTTCTGTATTTGAATCATAAATAAGAATATTTGAGATTCAAATGTGATGGAGTTGAATAAAGATTGGATGGATGCTATTCATTTGACAATAGTGTATAAGAATCTAGTGAAAGAGTTCATCAAGTTTGCAAAGGATCATGTAAAGGATCTTTCTCAAATCCTTTGAATGTGTTAACGTTGATGTTATTCTAGACTAATTACCCTAGAGGATCTGGAATAACATTTGATATGTCGTGGAATAGATCCGATTTATAAATGTTGGAATAAACCCTGAGAAAAAGCGAATGTAGCTACTGGTTGGGATAAAACTACTTTTTATGGATCATCAATGACTATAAATATGGATAATGAAGAAGAATGTATGGAGGATGTGATTAAATATTTCAATGATGATGAAAATCGTATTGAGTAAATGATAAGGATAGTTGAAGATAAACTCCGTGATTGCCCAAAATTGTTTGAGAAGTTAAAGAGTTGTGAAAAGACAACATTGTATGCTGGTTGCACTAAATATACAGCATTGTCAACTGTACTAAGGTTTTATAAATTGAAAGCAAGAAATAGATGGAGTGATGTTAGTTTAACAGAACTACTTTCTCTCTTGAATGACATGCTCCCAGAAGATAAAGATCTCAAAATATGGACATATGAAGCTAAATGAATTCTACGCTCAATGGGTATGATTTCTGAAATAATGCATTCCTGCCCAAAAGACTGTATATTGTTTCGCAAGGGGAAAAAATCACATATAGAATGCCCAAGTGTTGTGATTCCTGATACAACAAAGATGAATCCAATCCTATGAATTTTTTATGGTACTTTCCAATCGTTCCAATGTTTAGGCATCTATATGGAAGTGAAGAAACTAGAAGGAAAATGTTGTGGCATTCCGAGAAAAAAATAAATATGGGAAATTATGTCACCCGGATGACTTTCCTCAATGGGAGAGAATTGATCATGAGTATCCAAAATTTGGAAATGAGGCAAGAAACCTTAGTCTTGCATTATCTATAGATGAAGTAAATCCTTTTGGTTTTCAAACTACCACACATAGTACAAGGCATATTATGTTGGTAAATTATAAATTTCTACCCCGGTTATGTATGAAATGGAAATTTATCATGTTATCTATGATTATATAAGGACCAAAACAACCAGGTAATGATATTTATGTTTATTTGGCACCTTTTATCGGGGATTTGAAGTTATTGTGGGTTTCATGTGTTACGTAGTATGATTCTTATGAAAGTGAATACCTCACGTTGAGAGCGATGTTGTATGAGAAGATAAATGATTTCCTTGGTTATGGAAATTTGTTAGGCTATAACGTTAAAGGAACTCAAGGGTGTCCCATGTGCAAAGAAGATACAGAATCAATAATGTTAAAACATTGATCGAAATCTGTTTTTCTTGGACATGGTTGACATGGGAATACAAGATGTGTTGGCTCCCATAAAGGGTGAAAATCAAATGTTTCTTACTCCAACTGCTGACACTCTTTCCAGGGAGGAGAGATATAAGTTTTGAAACTTCTTCAATGATGTAAATGTTCCAGAGGGGTATTCATCAAATATCAAGAACATAGTGTCAATGAATGATTTCAAGATAAAATGTTTGAAATCACATGAAATCCATGTTTTAATTCAAGATTTAATTCCTATAGCTTCACGTTTCATTTTTTCCAAAAAAAATTCATATGTTAACCGAAAAATGTTTCTTTTTCAAAGCTATATGTAGCAATGTTTTAGACCCGATGAAATTGCCATCTATGGAAAGAAAAATTGTCATCATATTATGTGAATTAGAAATGTTCTTCCCGCCATAATTCTTTGATATGATGGTTCATATTATGGTTCACTTGTTGAGAGAGATTCAACTATGTGGTATTGTGCACAATATATGGATGTACCCCATTGAATGGTATATAATGAGTTTGAAAATGTATATGAAAAATCGAAGTCGGCCACAAAGTTGTATTGTGGAGCGATATATTGTTGAGGAAGCCATTGAATTCTGTACCAAATACTTTTCTGATGTGGAAAGCATTGGTCTCCCGAAATATCTTCACATTGGATGCATTTAGGGTGAGGGAATTTCTGTAATAGATGTTGTTTCAATCAATATTATAAATCGAAAGCAAAAACGCCTTTATGTTTTTCATAATAGTTGGGAGGTTTTTCCATATATTGAAACCCAAAATGAAATCATTATGCAGTTGAATCCATCATGGGCTGAAAAATGGATATCAAAAACACATAATCACCAGTTTATAGGATTGTTTCAGGACAATATTTTTAAAGAGTTAGCTTAATATTCAAATTCAATTTTAGAACAGCTTCGACAGCTAGCTGCCGGACCATGTGTGTATGTATTATCTTACAATGGTTATCTAATTAATGGTTATACATTCTATAAATATGAATATGATTAAGATATTACTATGAAAAATAGAGGAGTAAAAATTGTTCCTGAAGTGATGCATGTTTCTAGTAATAAGGAAAAACATTCAATTTATTTGAATATGTCATACTTTGGAAATAACAAACAAATATGGGAGTTGGATTATATGACATTCAAATTGCCCATTTATTAATGCAAATGGGTTGATAACAACAATGGTGTTAAAATAGATGACTTGGGATTTTTGAATGTTGATTTTAGTAATGAAGGGTATAAAGACAAATAGTTTTTAATGACATAAAAAGCGGTACAAGTATTTTATGTTCAAGATCCTGAAAACTGAAAGTGGTCAATTATATTATTATCGTCCAAAACTACAGAAGGGTCAGATGAAAATTCAGATAAGGATGATCCTTTTAGTGGTACGTTGCAATCATTTCATAGTGGTACCAATTTAGATGATGTTCTGTATGTTAGAGCAAACCACAATATAGGGATTTGGATAATAAATAGAGGTGTCAAATCCCTTTAACCTTTGAAAAAATAAAAATAGTTTAATAAATAGGTTGTTTTTTGTTTGAAATATTGATATTGTTATCTCATGTTATTATCTTATCATTACTGAATTTATGTAATCAAAATTAACTATTAAACCAATTTACAGATAAGGAATTATGCACGTTCTGGTGCTCTTAACCTTGAGGCTAAACAATTATCTCAATCTACTGCTGCTATTGTTGTGGATGCTGCTGCTGCTACTGCTCATTGTGCAAAGCAACAACAACATTATGAACCTGTTGTTTCTCCTAGTGTTGAGGTCCAACAACCAAAAGAACTATCCTCATATTCACAATATGATATTGATTTCTTCAGAAGTGAGTGGGCCGCATACCTGATGGAATATTTTACACAAATAGCATGAATATATGACTTGGGGATGTGTACAATTAGTGGCCATTTTTGAGAGGGGTTAAAGAGATCTAAAGATGAAACATTGTTGTATGTAAATGTTCATAGGAAAATTATAATTTTTATTAAATAAAAAAATATTCTCTCTAATGAGTCATTTTTCAATTTTAAGAGATTAAATGCACCAGTAACATACAACAATGATGAACCACTATTAATTGGGAATTGGAGAATAAAAACCAATAAAATATCCAAAATACCTTTATATCTGACCAAATTATTTTAAATTGTGTTGAGAAATTAAGAGAACGATCCATGTGTCTTTTGTGACGTGTAAAGGTCATCCCCGCATCAATCCGAGGCACGGTGTTGCTGGTATCACTCAAAGTGTCTCTCTTTTGTTTAAGAGTAATTGAATTTTAATTGAAAACAACAATTGAGGTATAGAAATCCAACCAACGCATTAGGATTATGTTTATACATTAGGAGAATGATCCAAGGGCCATGTGTGATGTGTAAGAGTCAGCCCCTCTTCAATCTATTGCATGGTGTGGCCGGTGTCACTCAAAGTGTCTCCCTTCTGTTTAAAATGAACCTAATTTTAAGTGAAAACAACAACTGATTTACGAAAATCCGACCAAACGCATTTGAATTGTGTTCATACTTTAGTAGAACGATCCATGGGTCATGTGTGATGTGTAAGAGTCAACCCCACCTCAATCTGAGGCATCGTGTGGCTGGTATCACAAAATGTGTCTCTCTTTTGATTAAAATTGACAGAATTTGAATTGAAAACAACAAGTGTCGTACAGAAAATCCCATTCCTACCATACACACCAAAATCATTCATTTTTTTTTCTAAAGGAACACATTCTATTGAAATAATCTCTATTCAAAAACCATTTTAAAAATTCCAATGATATTAAAATCCTCGAAATTCACTCCATTAAAACCATTAAATCCCTTCACCCCCTAGACACCCCCATCCCTAGACACCACCCCACCCCCCTGGACACCCCCTTGGACAGCCACCCCCTCCCACCCCCAGGACGACACCCACCCATCCTAGACACCATCTTACCACATGGACACCCACCACCCCCCCTAGACACCCCCACACCCAAGGACAACCAACCCACCCCCTGGACACTACCCCGCCACCATTGGGCATCCCCCTAACCTCTTGGACCGCCCCCACCCCCTATATACCACCCCACCCCCTATACTCCCCCACCCCTAGACACCCCAACCCTAGAACCTCCCCTAGACATCATCGACCCCCCCTGGACACCACCATAGATAGCCCCCCCCCCCCACCACCACCCTGGACAGCCCCCACCCCCTTTTCACCCCCAACCCCCCGGACACCCCCTACCCCCTTAGACAATAACCCCTAACCCCTGAATAGCCCCCCCAACCCCATGAATTTGGAATTAAATTATTTATGTTTTTAATTAACTTATGAATTATGTGTTAATGGTGTATGGGTATACTTATTTTATGGGTTGTATGGGTATACTTGTTGTATGTGTATACTTGTTGTAATTACCTTATGAATTATGTGTTAATTGTTTATGGGTATATTTGTTGATATGCTGATTTTTTTCAGGTCTTTTTTGGGTTTGCTATTGTAGAATTTTATGTTACGGCATGCAGGGCATTTATAAGCATGTTTTTAGCACTGATAAAAGAGACCTCTATCAGTTCTTTTTTATCACCAATAAAGGCTACCTTTATTAGTTATTTTTTTTCATTGATAAAGGTTAACTTTATCAGTTATTTTTTAGCTTTGATAAAGGGAACCCCATCCCCTTATCAGCATTGAGCATTACAATGCATTTTGAGCACTGACAATGCCCTCTTTTGTAATAGTGATGGTGGATTAACACCTCAAGAACTGAGGTGTTTTGTATTCTATCACTGACTCACATGGATAGTAAGAATGAGGGAAATAATGATTCGATATCATACATATGAAATAATTTTAATTCAATATATTAAACATATCACCCATGTATTTAACACTTTACCTATTAAGGAAAGGATAACATTATTTGTTCGTGTGTAATACCTACCATCTCCACAAAGAGATGTGATTAATTTTTCATGCCCAAATTCTTGGAGTGGTTATAAAAAATAATATAATGAATATATTTTATATTTATAACATTAATTTAATTATATAATATATATATATATATATATACTACTCAAAACATATGGAACACACATGACAAAACATGCATGAAAAAATAAAGCATTTTACACCCTAAATTATGGTAATAAATAAGTATTTTAAATGAATAGTTTATAAGATGTTATAATAGGATCATATATGATATTATAAATATGAATATGGTTATATTATATATTAATGAAATTAATAAACTCATTATATAGTAGTTTTATTAATTTTCAACTAAAGGGAAACATGATGCCATGTATTTCATCTCAAACTGCATTCCATTGAGACATATTTATTATTATAAACCTTTTTACTTTTATTTTTGTGTTTTTGAATCCCCTTGGAAAAATTTATCATGATGAGATATTTATTAATTATTATTAACATTTCACATTATGTTTTTTGTTTCAAGGGGTTATAATTCAAATATTAAATGAGAGGTAAGAATTTATTTTAAATTCCACCGTTCTTTCGGTATTGAATATATTTTCATTAAATAAATTTTATCATTTATCCTTTATAACCTCCAATAATTTTCATTTCCATTTTTTATTTTATGTTATAAAATATTGTATTCCAATTTTTTTTTGAACCTGATAGAAGCAATGAAATTATTATATGAAAAATAAATAATATATCTCATTTAATCGAGTATATTTTTCTTCCATATAAATATCATACAATATTGTATTAAAGAATTATGTTTTATTTTTAAAATGATTTATTTAGTACATAGAAATAAATAATTGATTTTTTAAATGGTTTAAATGGGATATTTCTACTATTTTCAGAAAGGTTCACTTTTGGATTTCTCTACAAATTGGAAATAATTTTTTAAAAAATATATATCATTAATAGATATTCTCATTGCCAAACCCAGTTTATGATATTCAGCTTATTATACACATTTTTAATGGTTTTAATAATAAAACCCTTAAATAATTTTTTAATATTTTACATCTATTTTATTTTTTTCTCCATCAGGTATGAATTTATTTTAAAACCGTTATTTAAAAATAATTTTTGGTCATATCTTATCTCTTATTAATTATTTTTTCATTACATATCGTGTTAAATATTCAGTTTCTTGATATGATTGGGAATTATTTTTCCCTAAAAATATATATTAACTATCATGAGTAAGATTTTTACATAAACTATATATAATTTATATGTATGGTTTATTACTTTGAAAGATATTTTATTGAATATGGAAAAGATCATATTCCATATTATTTATCCGATATAAAAATTTATTGATATGGAATGTAGAGACCTATTTTTTTCCACTAAGATTTTAAATGTTAAAAAATATATTTCCAGAGTTATATTGTGAGATGATGTGCAATTCTAAGACCATGTGTTCCAAGAATTAATTTTATAAAATATTAGATATAAATTTTACTAAACTCATGATATTAATTATCAATATGTGATAAATCATAAAAATAATCACGTATTTGAAATATGAGTCAATGGTTTAGTCAAGAACATAGTTCATACCCTTTGCACGATATAAATTTTTTTATTTAACGATGATCATACTCCACTCAAATTGGCAGTACCTTTAGTGGATTAATTAATTCACTATTTTTTTTAAATGAAAATCATAAAATTGAACTTCTATGATTAATTTTCATGGATTTTTTTATAATACCTAGGATGATTAGTGATCTCCCATTAACTATTTACTTGAAAACTGAGATCAAAAGTCAAAACCCAATTGGGTCAAAGCTAATCAGTGTACGATGAATTCAACATATTTTCTCCCCCACTAGTTAACATGTTATTCATTAGCAATCGATCCATTTTTAAGGTAGGGAATTTGATTTGTTGATCCCCCACTTTGTTTCATTCTTCATGATTTCTCTATTGTTTATTATGACTTTGGCACATATATCATAATTTTAATGTGATACATAAACATTTTAATTATTTTATCCTTCAGTCTTCAATGTATATGATATAATTTTCGAACTCCTCCACCCCATGTATGTTGAAAATTATCATTAAATTTATAACTGAAAAATTCTTTTTTTCATTATTTTATACCTTTCATGTATATATGCATGCATGTCTTTTTGTGTTTTCTTAATCTTATGTGATTTCAAATATGGTTTCGAAATGGAATTTCATCATGGGAAGTGTGGTGTCAGATGAGACTAGGAAAGGGTGGTGTAGCATATGGTGAGCCCAAGGAAGGCTAGTGTAGTGTTTATATGCACGAGAAAGGATGATGTAACATCAGTGAGGTTTGGAGAGGAAGAGAGGTTATGGAGCGAGATTCATGGGAGGTCTACTATGTGATACAAGATCTGTGGTTGTGATGTGGTTCGCTGATTAGGGTAGTGTAAAATAGTGGAGGTTGTTTTGGTATCCAAGGGAGAAGGGTCGTGGTGTGAAAAAACTATAGTGGCAGTGAAGGGGGGGGGGTAGGAAAAAATATTGGAAATGAAAAACTATGAGAGATAAAGAAAAAAGGAAATGTAAAAAATGAAAAGATTAAAAATGAATAGGGGCTCTTAATTGAGTGGATAATGGGGGTGGAATTTCCTTATATCTCCTCTTTTATCATAAAAATAATTATGATCACAGATTATTATTAATAAAAATAAAAATATTATTATTATTATTAACAACATGGTTTTCTATCAGAACTCCACTATAGGGAGACCGTTTGATGCGTTGTTAGCGGTAACGTTACCCTGATCTTGAGATGGTCATTTTAAGACCGATGTTGAATATCTTCTTCCAACACATGGAATAAGTCAAAAATTGTTTTGATAATAATAATAGTTTTATTTTTATTTAACTGTCAACCAGTCATAAATCCCTTATAGGTCATCCAATTCATGTGTCGTCAGTGGTAGTATGAACCTAACCAAAAGATAATCATTTGAAGACCAATGTGGGATACTGAATTTGGGATCTTGACCTGGGTTCATCAAATGTCAAAGAATAATAATAATTCTACTATTATTATAATTATTATCATGAATTTTTTTTATCGAATATAGCTTCTCTATACGATGTCTGTTGGATGAACCATTAGCAGCATCATGAACATGGAATTAAGGATGACATTTTATGGTACTAATGTTGTGTACATTATTCATATTTTTTAGTGGGTCCTATTATGCACTACTTGACCATATTACAGTGGAATTTTAATTTTACATTAGTTTTCCTATTGAGGAGAGTTAGAAGGATATCATGTGTGTTTCATCCATGTAGAACATGATGGTTCCCCTTGATGAGGCTATTGAGATATAATATGATTTGTTCAAATATTGAGTATTATTTAACTCGTGTTTGATGACATTATAATGGAACCCACATGATGCACCAGGGTGAAGGTCATTTACTACCTAATGGAACCCCACTAACATACTAGGGTGTAGGTCCTCGATGAAATCATAGTGGAATTTACCTAACACCCTAGGGCATAGGCCAATGAATAGAAAGTGGAACCCCCATAACGCACCAGGGAATGTTTCTTCATTTGAAATCAGAGTAGAATCACCCTCACACACTATGTTAAAATTTCATTACCTCAAGTTTGTGTACACTTGGTTGGATGGAATAGTGATGATGCCTTGTTTGACATATCATTGGACTCATGAAAATGAGTTACTCATTCCCCACAACAATGTGTTTTTGTAATGTGACAAAAACCATGAGGTCATGTCAGTGCCACCCAAAGAGGATAGTATCATGGTGTATTGATTTAGTTCCATGGACTTGAATGTTTCAAGAAGATATGAAGGAAACTGGTCAATGATGAAGTACCTTAATTTTATGGTTAGGATACACTATTTCTTTGGATGAGATGTGAGATAGATAAAAACTACCATCTCATTAGGATTTATATGATATATCATATATATATATCTTTATTTTCTACCCTCTCTATGGGTTTGGGTTACTCTCCATCATAGAGAAAATATGACACATGAGTTTCTCCACATGCTTTCCAAGGTTTTCTTTTTATGGTTGGAAAATTATACTCACGTGATATTGGTAATAACTAATAATAGGGATATTCACATTCTAAAAGTTTCAAGCTCCTTGTGTTTGGACGAGTTTACTTTCAATATAATGTTTGGTTGAGTTGTACTATATTACAGTAACTTGTTCCATCTAATACATTCTTCTTCAGTTTTATAACATACTATTCCCTATTCAACCTTTTTGGGATGTTTATCAAATTATGTATGTACTCACCCCAACATGGGATTCTCCCAACACATGTCTTTTAATTTTCAAATGACAGATTGGATGATCAGAATATCAAAGGAGATTAGGGATGCATTGCTCTAAAACTGCGTACAATGTTCATAGCTTGGGATTCAATAGGTGGTCTCTCTGAGCTATTTTATGTTTCTAGTTTCCAATCATTTTGGGGCACATTTATGGATGGGAAAGTATTTTACCCCATTAATATTTATTTTACACAACAGTAATTCATAGTATTTACAGTTCAACACATATTTGGTTTATTTATAGAAGTGCTTCATGTTTTATTTATTTACCTCTACACCATTTCATTGATTTTTTGTGTGAATTTTTAAAGTTGCATATGCATAGGCCTCCCTGTGTAAGATATTCCTTTAGTTCTTGTCACCAAACATGGGCTATGGATGAGGTATTGGGATAGTAGCGGCTCGAGCCCTATCATGGGTCAGTTTATGATAGATTTGTATAATAGGATTTCTATTCCACGAGACATTATTCAGACATTTCCCCTTAAGTGGATCATTTGGGTATAGGTAAATTGTGTTAAAGTATCTAAAGTGTAAATATCAGACTATGGAGTCTAGTGATGATATTAGAGGCCAACATGTCCATTCACCACAACTTTGACTAACTTCATATTGAATCATCATGCTAAAAATTTCTTACAAGGATCAATGGTTCTTGCATCATATATGATTGAGTCTTTAACTATCATTATTAATTCATATACCCAATATTGTTGATATATATATATATGCTCATTTTATGATGGTACTTCTTGATAAATTTGTAGGATGCCTTCATCATGGAGGCCAACCAAGATACGAGCTCTGGTTCATGATGAAGACCCTATGTAAGAGGAGGCCTCCATTCAGGGTACATCCTATATCCCCCTTCATCTAGGTGGGTAGGATGAAACACATCCACCTATCAAGCAATAGATCATCCTAGTAGAGTAGTCTAGGTATGTGTTTTGGATGAGAGCACTCATTGTGTTCTAGCATCAGGGATCATTATGGTTACACGGAAATCTAGGTCCCATGGCCACAGAGAAATGAATAGAGTTAGTGGTTCACCTATTTAGGCTTGTACACACACTTTTGTATCAGATGGTGTATTGGGAAGCTAGCCTTTTCCCTAATGTGGTTTGGAATTGATGAATCATAGTTACCCAGATGCATGATGATTCTACAATCTCTAGGGATGACTTCCAGCGGTTGTACTGTGACTACTACTACCCCACATTCTTACATTCAGTTCTAATCCAATATCTAATATAGATTCATAAGGGAGGGATTATAGTTGTGTACTACAAAACCACATTAACTAACCATACACAGTACACTATCAACATGATCTATCGTGGATAATTCCACACACAAATATTTTAACAGGGAATTCACAAAGATATCTGTGCTAGAATAGTACCCTTATGAATCAACACATTTTTTTGGGATCTAGAGAGGGAAATGGTGATATAGAGAAACCTATGAAATGGATTCTAGGTAGCTGGAGATAGAAGTAGGAACTAATGAGAAAAGATGTCAACGACAGTTAATAGATGCTCATTTATTGGATCTCAATGAATGAGGCCTCCCCTGTTTGGAATTAGAAACTAGTTCAGGGAAAATGTAGAAGCCCAGGATAGCTCATAGAGGGGTGGAGATGCAAATGTTATGGGCTATGTTACATGATGTATGAAATCCAATCCATGTGTACTAGATAATGCAAACTGACCACCACAAAAGAGGTAGAGCCTTGTTAAGGGATCTTCTAGGTGGGGACAAGGTGGTCCCCAGGAAGGTTGATCTAGAAGAGTGTCATTAGAAGATATGGTTGGTGGATTCTAGTATGAGATCCTTCCACCACCACCACCACTTGGAATCCAACATCATGCTCAGGGATCTTCCTACTGTGGTCACAAAAAAATTCATGTTGTGGATGTATAAGATACCACAACGCATGAGATGATCTGAGGTATGATCTTTATTTATTATAGTCCTTCATAGATATTAGTAGACACATGATCTGGTCATTATTTTATCTCTCAACTCATGTTGTGAGAGGTAGATCTCCTGGTAGATTTTCTAGCACGACGACTTTTCTTTGAGGTTCCTACAGTGAACACTTATTCTGTATGTTTCATCTATAGGAATTGAATGTTATCACTTGGTAGAGAGTGGTCCATTTGGGACCACCTAGTCATCATGATGGAACCCTATGATTTCATATTTGTGGTGAATTGACTTTCCATTTCCCACACCCAGATTGAATATCACCACTGACTAGTCAGATTCTTACACACCGATGGGTTGAGGTTATTCTTTTATAGTCAAGGAGAACTCAAGGAATGATAAGTGGTTGTTGTCAGTAGGAATTTATAGTCTATTACCAATATGTTTCATAGTGTAACACTTAGTGTTGTAAACTCATTGGGAGTTTGGGTTCCATCAACTGTGGTATATTATATGGATGTATTCTATGAGATTGTAATAGGACTACCACTAAGGTTATAAATGGAGTTTTCAAAGAATTGAAACCATGGATATCACTGATATATGTTTGGAATATAAATTGGAACCTACCAAGGTTCGGGATATATGGTTTTAGTTAGAGAACCTTCATCAGAAATGTGTCATCTGAACCAGTATGTCCCCCAGGGAAGTTTCAATATTGCTGGTGAAAAAGGTGGGTGTGAGCATACAAATTTTGGAGGATTATAGTCTTCATAATTATGCCACGATAAAGAATAAATACCCATTCAGGATGAATGAAGAGACCCTTGATCAGTATCAATGTGAGATATAGTTATCCAAGACCGATATAATGTTTTGTTTCCACCAGTTACAGGTTTGTGAGGCTAATATACAAATGGAGGAATTCCAATGTTTCTAGAGACACAAAAAGTTCTTAATGAATCCCTTTGGTGTAATAAAGGCCCCCACATTCGTTATGGCTTTGATGAACCAGGTCATCCATCCATACATGGACTATTATGTGGTCTCCTTCAATGATGATAGACTTCATTACTCTAAACTAGAAGAGGATCATGTAGATGATATGACAATGGTTCTTGATTTACTTTGAGAGAACCAACATTTATGGATTATCTCTAAGTGATAGTTCTAGATATATTAGGTTCAATTTTGGGGGAATTTCACTTCTAAACAAGGATTATCCTTGGATACCCCAAAGAGAGATGTTTTTCTACATTAGATCCACCCAATAATGGTTCAGAGGTGTGGAGCTTACTTTTCATAGTGGGTCACTACATGAGATATTTGTAAGACATCTCAATAATCGTATCCCATTTAAACACCACTATAAGGAAGGGGAAGGAATTTATATAGTCTGAGTAGTGTAATAGTAAAATTTGGGAGTTCGGGGAAATTATGGAGGGTGCTCCTATGTTGATACTAGCATAAGATTTCATGGATTTTGTAGTTCATTGTAATTACGCATGAGTTTCGATTAGTTGCATGTTGATTCCTCATTATATAGTTATCACATATGGGTCAAGGCAGTTATGATCCCATGACCAAAACAATATAAGTAATGAACTAGAGCTACTGGTGGTAGAATTCACCTTGATGTTATTGAGACACTAACATTTGGAAGATTGCATCATGGTTTACCTAGTCCACCAGAGTCACATATATGTTCTCACTAAGAAAGACCTGAACCAAAGGCCTGGATAATGGTTGGAGTTCCTGCATGAAAATGAATTTTTGATAGTCTTTACTTCAGGGAATTGAAATGTTATACCAGATTCCCCATGTAGGAATTTCTAGGATTGGCTAGTGTGAGAATCATTATAGATGTTAGCATCTCTACAGTCAACCCTAGAAGAGTAGGAGAGTACAATCAGTCTATAGTAGATGGTGTTTAATCCTTTGCTGCTCGAGCATGTGAGAGAATTCCAGCTAGAAGACATTGACTGAGAGGTATTTCAAGATCAAATATCCATAAGTGACACACAAGATTGATATTATTATTTTGGAATCAAGAAATCTTGTTCTAGGGGTGAACCACAGTTCCTTTAATGTTGCAGGAGGAGGTGATGGGAGAGTTCAACACTTATTCCCTATCATTAAATACCAATATAGGGAAAATGTATAGGGATCTTTAGTGGTAATTTTTGTGGTCCATGATGAGATGAATCATTACTGAAATGGTCTCTAAATGACTTACATATCATGTAGTGAAGTTTGAGAACCAAAACCCGGTAGGTTTTTTGCAGCCGCTTGTGATGCAAGAGTGTAAATGGGCTGGATTTTCCATGGAATTCATCAATAAGATTCCACACAAAATGAAGGGACATGATTCCATGTGGGTGAAAGTAGATAAGATCATGAAGTATAAAACTTACTTGTAGTTAGGGATATGGGTTCATTGGTGAGTTTGGGGGATTCATATGTATGGGACATCATCATCTATCATGGGGTACTATCGACAATTTTATATGATTGGGACACACAGTTTATATCATGATTGAGGAGATACAAGCATAAGATATCTAATATGCATCTGTTGGTGAGTAAATACTTTCACCCCCAAAATTATGGGAATACCAAGAGAACTATTGATGTATTGAAAGATATGTTTAGGGATTTAATGTTAGACAACATTTGGAGTTGTGACGATCACCTACCCTCAGTATAGTGTGTTTACAACAACAAATTTTATACCATCGACATGGAACCTTTAGAGGCCTTGTATGCGAGACCGTACAAGTCATCATTATAATGGATATAGATTGGTGTGACCTCTCTTATGGGACCATAGTCAGTTTAGATGATAAAGAAGAAATTGCAGGTTATCTATGAGCAGGAGAAGAATGACCATAGTAGGAAGAAATCCTACATAGACTGCCATCATTGGCCCTTGGAGATTGATTAGGGAGACTGCTACTTTTTGAGAGTCTGTCCATGAATAGGAATGAATAGGTTCTGCTAGGGAGGCATTCTATCTCTGATGTTCATCAAGAAATTAGAGATCATGCAGATGGATTGAACAGTTGCATATTTCTTTATGTTGTCGTGACATCTGGAGTGTGTTCACAAAATCTTCCATGTGTGACAAATGAAGAGATACATGCATGATCCAACAAATTTCATCGATTGGGGAGAGATGGAAAGTGAGGATAGATAAATTTTTTAGAAGAAATAGGCACTGTTCAAGGATTGATATGAGAGGAAACTAGATGGAAAAACTATCCCCTAGGTTCATGTGATGTTGTAGCATGAGAATAAAGAGGTGAGTTTCAAGGAATGGGAGATACAGATACGGGTTGAGTATCTTGAGTTGACAGTTTTGTTTTTCTTTTTAGTAAAGAAAATATTAAATAATGAAATGATGTAGATACTCAATTTTTTCATTGTATGACTTCAAAATATTACTATATTTATTTATAGATATATGTGATGAGATTTTGTGTGATTTAAAGGCATTGTATGTCTGGAATTAATTTAATAAAAATAGCAATTATATCTTATATTGTGCACATGTGGGTAATTATCAAAATTATTATTACTCACAAAAAAATATAGATACGAAATATGAGGCCACATTTGAGACAGGAACTTAGTGTTTACCCTTGGAATGAAATAAAAGAAGTTAGAGAAAGGCATTAAGATAGATCAATCGTTGGATGTTCATTCAGTAGAATAATTAATGATTAAATTAATTAATTTTTTTAATGTAATCTTAATAAAAAATTCCTATATGTAATATTATATGATTAATTCTATAGGGATATCTGCATAAACCCTTGTATGATTCCAAGGATCACATTCCGTATCCGTTGGAGAACCGAGATATGAAAACAAGGAGCAATTCGATCAAGGAAAAACAATGTTAGGTGACCACAAAAGATCTTCCTCACTCAATGTAATGTGATTTTTTCATTAGTGATTGATATAATATTGAGGTAGGAACTTTGATTTTTGGATTCCCTCCACCACATTGATTCATTTATCATAAATTCACTGATTATTATTATTACTTCATCGCATAACTTATTGTTTTACTGTGATATTTAAACATGCTAAATTATTTTCTCTTTTTGTATCTATTTAATTAATTGAATTGGTGGAATCTTTCTCCTCATGTTTGTGGAAAATTTTCGTTTAATTGATAATCGATCATTTATTTTCATTATTCCTCTTTCCCTTCCTTGTGTATACACATGCATATATTATTGTGTGTTCTTCCTCTCTTGTGATTCCAAATATAGGGTTGATAAGGAATTTCAACATGGGTGGCATAGAGTCAAACGAGCCTAGAATAGGGTGGTAAATAATCAGATGAGGTTAGAAAAGGGAGGTGAAACATTGGTAAGCTAGGAAAAAGTCAATGTATCTTTGGCAATCTTTGACAAGGAAGAGATGTTGTGGTGAAAGAACAGTGGTAGGTCTATAATGTGATATGAGATCCACGGTTGTGGTGAAGTTGGTTTGTTAGGGTAGGGGAAATGAGGGGATTTCATTACTGTATCGAATGGAAAAGGTCTTTGGTGTTATAAAACTATGGTTACCTTGAAAATTGGTGATGGAGGAAATCATTATTGGGAATGGAGAAAGAATGAGAGAGAGAGAGAGAGAAAGGGAAATATAAAAAAGGAATGTGGGTTCTCTTGCATGTGAAGATGGTCGTGGTGTGGCCTACTCTATCCTCAATTATCTAAAAATAATAAAAATAATAAATTATTAATATAACTATAATAATATTATTATTATTAAAAAAATGGTTTTTCTATCAGAACTCCTCTGTAGAGTGTCCATTTTATACCCTGTCAGCAGTAGTGTTAGCCAGATTTTGATATGGTCAATTTAAGAACGATTCTGAATACCTTATTCTAACACATTTATTGGGTCTAATTTTTTTTAATATTTTAATATTTTTTTACATTAAACTAATGATCTGTCATAACTCCATCATATGACATCCAATTCACACACATTCAGCAATAACATGACCCTAACACTGATTTGATCATTAACATAACAATGTTGGATACATATGTCGGGTTTGTGGTTTTGGTGTATGAAATTTTTAGTAATAGTAATATTCTTAATATTAAAATTGTTAATTTTGTAAAATAATTGTGTCAGATATAGATTCTCTGTAAGAAGTCTGTTTCATGAATAGTCTACGTCGTTGGGACCCTGGAATTCATGAATTTTTATTAGGACCAGTATGAGGTAATTTTATTTGGATTCATGTGCGGGACCCCTGAATCATCCTTGTGCGCATTACAATGAAATCAAATATTCACACGTTTTGTACGATTCGAGTAAGTGAGTATCCTATCATATTTTTTCCTCTATAGAATATGATGGTTCCCATCAAGGAGGATTTTTAGCTACGATGTGAGTTTTTTCTTGCATGATTATTATTTTAGAATTGTTCAATGACATTAGAGTAAATCCCCCCCACTCCGATGCACCAGGGTGTGGGACCTAGACTATTCCTGGGAACCCCCCTCATGAACTAAAGGAATAGGTCAATGATGACTTTGGAGTGGATCCCTCATGATAGACTAGGTAATAGGTCCCCGACTACCATCTGGAACCCCTTAACACAACAAGGTGTGGTTCCTCGATGACAACATAGTGGAACCCCCATAACGCACTGGGGTGTGGGTCCTCTATATCATGTTTATGACCATCCTATTATGTGTCATAATTATGAGCCATGTATTGATGTAGCATCCGAATTATTAGAGATATGAACACCTTTCCCAATGAGAAGTGTTTTTGGGAAGTGAAAAAATGAGAGGGAAAGTCATTTCTACCCAATGTAGATGGTATCAGGGTGTGGTTATTTAGTTACTTTAACATGTATATTCTGAGAAGACATATAGGATGCTTGTAAATGATGATGGAACTTTATTTTTGGATTAAAATACTCTTTTTCTTAGGATGATCTATGAGATAGAGATACTCTACCTTCTTTTGTGGGTTTCATTAACTGGTCATACATATATATCATGGTTAAGTAAACTCTCCTTGTGTTTTGATTACATTCCTTCCAAGAGTAGAAACTATATGAATGGTATGCCTTGTGATTTTGGTGTCTAGATTATTGTTGTTGGATGAGTATAATTTCCTTCTATATGTAGTGAAGAATGGATTAAAAGTTATTCTTCCCACTATTTCGAGCTCATTTTGTTTAGATGAGTTTATTTTTACTCTTTTGTTTGGTTGATCTGAACTCTTTTACCACACCTTGGTCCATCTACTACATTCCTCTTAATTTTTATCTTTTACTACTCCCCTTCATCATTTTAGGGTATTCTAATGGGTATGTATATACTCAACCATACATGGGCATCCCCCAAAACGTGGTGTGTATTTTATAGAAGACAAAAAAGTTGATCATGATTTCATAGGATATTATGGATATGGGGTGCTCCGACCATATATAATGGACGTAGCTTGGGATTCAGGTGTTGGGATATCTACATTGTTTTAAATTTCATGTTTCTTGTTAGGTAGGGACACATTTCTATTTGGGAGCGTATTTTTCCCCTTTACATTTCAGTTTACACTACAAGACTTCGTACTGCTTAAGGATCCATGCATATTGGGTCTATTTATAACAGTGTTGCATCCATTATTTCATTATATTTGCACCATTCTATTAAGTTGGATTTATTAATGTGTACATGGACCTGTGAATATGACCCCATGAGTTAGTAATGGATTCTTCACTTATTGTCACCTACTGCCCTATAGAGGCAGGCATGGGTTAGTTGCGGCCTGAGCCCCACCTTGCGTCAGGTCTTGACCTTGAATATTATTAATGAATTGATATGGTCATTCAATTTAGGAAGAATTAATTAGGCAGGTACAGACAGATTGATCCGAATTATAAATAGTTCTTCATTTCATCAAAAACTCTCATGATAAAAATTAGTTTTCCATATTAAATTGGTTTAGGTGTATACATACCCTCTAATTTGACATCCTTGGTGAAAAGTCATAATTGTATAGATATCATGATCCAAAATAACATGGATTATGATATTAGGAAATTCCATCACTGATAATTTATTGTTTATTATCCAAGAAATTATTATATTGAAATTATCCACAGATTCATTTCTGGATTAAATTATTTTATAAGTATAAGTGATTTATTATATCATATTGATTATTCCTTATCTAATCATAAAATATTTCTCTTCATGTAATGATTACTAATCAATTTTATAAACCCTTATTTTTTCTTACCATTGTAATTTAAATAATTAATCGATTAATGAGTTCATGTACACCAAATGTTTTTCCATTATTATGGTGTATATTTTAATCAAATGTAAAAAGGGTATCATGACTTTGTCTAGATTTCCTAGACTAGAAAACTAGAAAGTAATTTTATTTTAGAACACATGTATATATAACGAACCACCATCTATGGGCTTCTAAAGTAAGGGTTTTTTTTATTAAATTCATTAATTAATATTCCATCAATCATTCGATTAAAATCATTGAAACGTGCTTATTGTCAATATCATATAATTTAAGCTGACTGAAAATTTATATAGAATGAATACTCAATGTCATAAAAACTAATAGGGTATCAATTCAAATAAGATGTTTGATTTTTGAATGAGGGACTCTTGGATAATAAAGAATATCAATATCTTTATCACAAAACTAGCTTAAAAATAATGATTACACACACTCGATATTGAAAATTAATAATAACTAACTAACATTATTATAGAGAATATTTATCAATAAAATTTATAAAATAATATATATATATATATGAATAATTTTATAAATTTGTTTAATATTTGAGTTATTTTGTCATAAGACAAATTTAATTTATTTAATGGATGTATGAATTTAATGTAAGTGGGTTCTTTGTCTCAAATTGAATTTCTAGAAAAATAATTATTCTATTGAAACATTAGATTAATGATATAGTTTCACTACATCATAATGAATATATTTTAACATATCAATCCAATTAATGCGGTTAAAAATCCATGTTATATTTTCACTGTAAATGTATTTCTTTTTAAAGGATTCCAATGAAGTATGATTCCCTAGAACTCAAATCCCTTTATTGAGTTTGAATGATTCTTCATGGAGATCATTTTTCCATTTTTGGGTTATTACACAATAAGATATTATTTCATGGTAATTTCTCTTCCCCCCTGGGAAATAGTTCTTTTGATTTAAATATTTTTATTCAATTAATTTATTTAATATAATAAATTTTCCATTGTTGAGAATAATAAAAATACCCTTTAATGATATTTCTACCCTATATTTCCATATTATCCCATCCCCCAAATGTTCAAATTTTGATTTTTTGTCCAACATATGTTTTATCTCTTATTTCCATCAATTTCCCCTTCCCATCTTTCCCAATTTAGGTTTTCTTACTCTTTTTACAATATTTAATTTATAAAAATTTATTTCAAAATAAAATTATAAACTTTAATAATATTTTCTCTTCCACTATACATTTCTTTGGATAAAAATTATGTTATTTAAAATATTTTTTTTTGGAATTTTCATTAAAAAATAAATAATTTTCTAAATATTTCAATTCAAATATTTAACATTTTTTTCTTTGTCACAACTCATATGTGATGATTATTTTTAATTTTTTTTTCAAAAATATTTTACATGCCATTTGTGAAACCTTTTTAAATTTTTCATGACTCATATATTGAAGGTTCATTTAAAAAATTAAATTTATTGAGAAGTTCTTCACAACCCAATTTGGATACTTTGTTTATTTTCAAGCTGTAATTACTGATAAATATTTCAATATTTTTTAAAAAAAATTATATTTTAAAATTTCTCAAAATTTACTATTCTGAGGATGAATTTTCAAAGTAAATGTAATATAATATTTTATGAAAAATATAATGTAATTTTGCAAAAAAATCTTTTGTTATTCCCTGAAAAATTCTTCTTTATTTCGTCATGTATTATTTCTGTGGATTTTATTTTTCATTAATCAATTATAACAACGAGCCTATACATAATTGGTAAAGGATCGTACATTGTATCTGAATGGCCTAAAATATAATATAAGAGGGGATACAATTTCTATATTACTGTAGTTCTTATATAAAAGTTACTACAACATGTATAGTGTGGTACTGTAGATGCCAAAACTAATCATCCAGTTGGGGCTTTCAAGCCATTGGTTTGAGCATTAAGGACATAGGGCCTTTGAGATAACATTGGACTTCAGTACACAATGCCTTCATTCCAAATCAATCATTCGATCCATTGGGCCTTTGGGTCACCTCAAGCCTATGAGCCATGGGATTTTGTGCGACATGACCATAATGTTGTCAGGTCGGAACATACAAGAGATTCCCCCATATGAGTATTTTGAGATTGTATCAGAAATCCATGAAGAATTTTCAAATTTTTTATGATGATAGGATACGAAAATTTCTAATGCTACCAGGAACCATGTATCTCATCATAGGATATTTTTATCTAATAAACCTTGTTAGGTGGGGAGTTAGGAACCTTAAATGTTGTAGATAATATGGATAGGTAGTTAATTTGTATTTGGGTCGTGAATATTTGGATCATGTATTGGTAGGTGTGACTTTGGGTCTATATTACATATAATATGCCTTGTACCATAGGGCCTACAAGTCAAATAATGGTTCCTCCTCAACCAATAAAAGGTGGTTAATCGAATAATAAATCCATAAAATGTAAACGGCATTTTTTATGGGTTGAACACCACCATAAATCAAAGACTATATTATCTTCTAAAATACTATTTTTTGGCGATTGGGTTATAGTTATAAACCATTTACATTCTTGTGGTCAATTTTTTTACCATCATGAAATGCTGTGGCACAATTTTTTCATTCAATGCATTTCTTTAGAAATGATGAATGAAATCAGATTTCTCTTTTGTTATTTATTTTATGTTAATTGATTGAGATATTATCGGACACCTATTTTATTAATTATATGATTGTTGGGGGCCATATAGCTTGCCAATGCATTAGGGATATTTTTGAAATGTTATGAGATTATGTGAAATGATTTCTGATGCATGATCGACTAATGTAAATAGGTCAATGCTTCTCAGTCCACAAAGGGAAAAAGGTTCATATTCCTAATCCACCGTGTCATTAATTTAATTCTCATATTTCTATAATATTTTTTTATTTAGACGAACTTGTGTAATGATTTATCAAATATTATTCTCTTTGTTTTACTTGGGTATCGTTTCTTAATCAATTGTTCATGTAAATTTATTATAATATAATTTCAATATTCTGTGTTTTTTTCACATATAATTATCAGTATTTATCTCTCATTCTTATATTACTTATCATATGATATTTCTAATTTCTTGTGTTTTCTTTCACCAGCATTTAAATATAGGTATTATAAGTTGTATTTTATGAATTTTGTTTTGATTTTATGGATATTGAAAAAATACATATAGGTTTTCAAAAATAGGATTATCATGTAACTAGCATTTTAAGACATGAAACCTTTTATTATCCACACTATGTTAATATTTTTGATATTGAATGATATTTCCTGATGAAAAGTTAAATAAATGTGTTTATTTATCTTGATTCACCTCATGTTCATGCCCCATTATTCCCTTGTAGGGTGTAACTATAATAATATTTTAAAAAAAAATATTTTTCCCTAAAATATGTGAATGAGTACAAAAAAGTATAAACATTTGTAGAAAATAAATTCACTAAGAATCATATAACCAGATGGGTTATAATTTGCTAACTAGGAAACCTTAAATACTAACCACACATAAATTGACCCAATTCTAGAAATAAGGAATGTTATAACCATGTTATTACATAAAAAAAATTCCACACATGTCACTTTTGTTATAGACTCTCCATGTTACGTAAAACATCCATAAGCCTTGAAGGGGTTATTTAATCACACATTTTTATTCCCACAAGCTATGGGGAGGATATAATAATTTACACTATCCCATCCTCATAAAAAATTTAGAGGCCACATAATATCACCATGAACCTCCCCATAAACTCTCCACATCAAATAAGAATACCCATTCCACAAATATATGGGGAGGCCATATACAAGGAAATTCATTATCATCAGTGAATACAACCACAACCACGTCTGACACCTCACTCATTATGGATATAATAACCATTCTACTGAACTATCTCAGTTGATATCATCCTCATAAAACACATAAAACCATTCCACATCCATCAAATCTATCTTGTATCATCACATAATCGTAAAAAAATCATTTTTCTAGAAATATTTGAACTCTAGAAACACTTCCAAATAAAAACAATTCAAAGAATATTACCCTTCTATTATCCCATGTACAAGGATAAAATTCTTTTGCCTAAAAAACATATGCAGAGTCACTACCTAAACACCTATGTCAGTTAACATAGATGTGCTAGTATAAAACACTCCTAAAGAGTTTATTCTAAGCATATTTAAATATGTAGACAACCCGACACACATATGTGACACAAATCATAACATGATTTGATAGAGATGAAACATTTCAAAAAAAATCATCAAATCAGATTATTAGGGTTCTAGAAAACTAATTATAACATTATAATTTATGGATAAGTTGGTGTTAATCATATTCATATGAAATACCCCCAATGAAAAACCATTTGAACACCCATGAAAATAAGGAGAGGATTAATAAAATCACCTAGAATATTACCCAATATCAATATATCTTTATTAAGGGTGTGGAAGGGTATATTGGAAGACATATGGGTGGTTTAAGGAAAACATATAGAATTTTCCCTTAATTTGATTCCAAAAATAAGTTCATGGTGTGAATGATACTTTCATGTCATGAACGATTGAGACATGATACCCTTAATTACATAGATTGTTTCTTCACTACATGTTACCTCATGTCACCACCAAAAATACTTATAGTATCACATGGTCATATTTATATATCTTCCACTCCTCCAAAAAAACTCCACAACTACCTGAACAATATGAACGTGAAAATAAACCCACATACTCATATCCAAGATAAAAACACAAATCATTATGTGCCACAAAATTTGAGGGTTTCTAAAAATTCTCTAGGAAATTAATGTAAACCATAGATCTCATTCAAATAAAATAGAGAGTAGTACATCATTGAAAATTAATACATCATGCACATATATATCATGATCAGTTTCCCAGCTAAAAAATATTATATTATGGAAATAATATGTGAAAGCATTGTATGGTTTTTTACTATATCAAAGATGGAATTATGTCAGTTTGATAACATGAGGATTCCTTTGACAAAAATTAAGTTTATTTTTTTCAATTATTTATATTTTTATAGAAAATTGTTCAGTAGTTCATATAGACTTATGTCATCCATCTCTGAATTGGTGATACTCCAAGAATCGTGGTTTTTATTTTTCAATATACCTCTTTTTGATACACAATTGGATTCTTTTCATTATATATATATATATCATAATGATTACAAGATAAATATAGAAGTATAAGTTATATTCATCTTCAAAAAATTTCCCCTTTAGTACTATCTTTTCTAGGAATAATAACTAGTTTATAAACATTATAAATCCATATTTATCAATATTTAACTCTATTATATTCATTAAATTTTTATATAGATACATATTATTTTTATGGGGTTATTTGATCGTCACATATATGGATGAATTATGGGTAATTTTATAAATATTTTATATCTTCCATTAGCTTTTTAATATAGGAATTATCATTTAGAAATCAGTGATAATTGGGAAATTTTTAAAACTCATCATATATTTGGTTACATTATTTTCCATAATAAATTAATCATCCACCATATTATCATCTCATAAGGGGTAAGTTATTAACTTATTCTATTATTTAATCAATTATAACCATATCTTTCGATGAATGTTTGATTCTTTTTATGTGAATAAAAATTCTAAGTTTCACAACCTGATATTTTAAAAATAATATTTGCTTCCCTATAATGACTTATGGATATAGAAAAAACATGCACTCTATTATTGGATTTAAATAATCTTTAAGTACCTTTACCATTGATATTATAGTCATTGAATCGTGATCACATGAATGATATAAATATAAGGTTTTTAAAAAATCTTTTCGATACAGACAATGGAGAGGATGGCCACATCTAGTAGACTCGGTCCATTTGAAGCACAAATTTCAAGGCTCAAAAAGGAGGCAGTGTCACTAGGCTTCACTATTGACAAATCCCAATATGAGAATCTACATGTTAAGCATGAACGGAATCACCTACAGAAGAAGTTAAAGTTAATATAGATTACCACTCGGGTCATGTTATCCGGGCGACCCCAAGATTTTGTCACCACCGTGCAGCTTACCCTTGGGTCTTTTGCGAGTGTTATAAAGAATTTTTAAAAAGGTATTAGTTACGTATTTTGTAATCGATTTTTATTATTAAAATTCTTATTCCGTCAATCCCTTTATGAGAATAGTCTTTCTTTAAAAAATGATGCATTTGATAAATTGATTCGTCGGATAAATATGGTACTTTTGGGAAATATGTACATCATTATATTAAATTGAGGTTTTTATTAAAAATAATATAAAACAAATTCTGATAAATGATTATTATACCAATTCCCTATCTATAAATTATTAGAAAATGAGTTTAATAAGTGATATATTTTTATACGATAAAACTAAAAGTTTATATTTAATGAATATGTTTTAAAAAGTAAATTTATTTTTCAAATAATTAATATTATAATAATATATAATTATAAAATTTATATTATTAATAAAAAATTAGAGTATAATTTTTATGATGATAAATGTCATTTTTATTTATGTTTGAAAACAAAATTTTTTCAAGCCCAGTGAATTTTAAATAAATGTCAGATTTCATTTTAAAAATTAAAACTCATATATTAAAAAATTATTTAGATAAAATGAATTTTATTTTTGGAATTATGATATCAAAATTATCCAACGGTGAATTTTTCATTATTTTCTATGACAATTCATTTTTTTGGTAAAAATTAAAAACCATATAAATAAAATATGTGTTTTATGACATCATAATGACCCCCAGAATGTTGTAATAAATACAATAATGTATATTATTGGCCCAATATATGTTTTAAAATTAAATTAATGTGATTTTATATTTATTTTATATATTTTAAGAATCCATAGTGAATCATCCAAGACATATAGTATTTTCCAATTTTAAAATATTTTCCTTGAAAGTGTGACTCACCTACACATTAGAAAATGAAATATTATAACATCATTGGCCCTTTTACATATAATTTTTTTCCACTCCACTTTGGAAAAACCCCAATGTTAATTTACAGTGGTTTGTTTTCTTGTTTTGAATATTTAATTACATAGATTCTGAAACCTATGTTTGTGAAATATTAAATAATTCCCATCTCATTTCTTAAATAAAACAACCCAAGATCCCACTTATATTCACTAAAAATCATTAGAGAATGTCCCAACTCTATCATATCCTCTCTATAGTCCTCACATGGCGCCCCAAGCTCTCATTAAGCCCCTCTTTATGCTTTTTATATGACACAATCATGTAAGAGATCCTTATTCCTTCATTTCTCATTTTATCCATGTTTCTTAATGTTCTTATACCCTTTTATTATCAATTAAATATGTTTGTTATAAATGTTCACCTCTCCATACTCTCATCCTTGTTTTGAAATTATTATATACCCCTTTCTCTACAACTAATTCCTTCCCTATACACCTATCAACATTCCAAAATTCTGTAAGAGATTTATCCCTTCTTATTTCCATTCAAGAATTTCTTCTATACTAGGCATCTAAATTCAATTTCATATGTTGAGATATTAGGTTTAATGATTTATTTTCTATCTATTTCATGTATAAATTCTGAGATACATTTTTCTCTATCATCATCCTTATTTGTGAATTTCGTATGACGTTGTTATGATGCCAAAATTGCATCACGATTTTCTAAGACAAAATCATCATGTAGTGAATACCATACCCATTTCTCTGTCAAGTGTATTAACCATTATGTACATATAATTATTTAATGGTACTTACAAGTATTTATTACCCATTGTTTGATCATGTAATAAGTTATTATGTTGAATGAATCCATGTTATATGATCTTTGTGGAAACCTTAAGAATGAGATTGACATGGTTATGAAGGGTGCTCCATGAAAGTTCTCCAATGCATTGGGTAATGTTTATTATCATGTTATTCCTTAGGGAATGAGGGTTTAATCCTACTAATTATTGTTCAATTAGTGTTTACTCGTGTTATTCATTGTGAAATGATCCATCGCTCATGCTAATATAATGTTGTATAATGTTTCCACAATTCCATGTTATGATAATCATGTTATATCTTGCCTTTATGTTCATGTTCCTATTATGATCCATTAATATACCTATTTCCTAACATGTATTGTATTATTAATGTAATTACTGGTTTTCTCCCTTATGTTTCTTTATAAAACACCCATTTCATATGTATGTACTTAGGTTATCCCATACATTGTTAGGTACGAAGGAATGAGTTGGTCATGTCAAATAAATTTGAATTAAAGATATTGTATTTCATGTTTTAGGTTTTCATGTAATGTTACTCATTTCCTATTACACTATACCTATAGATATTCAAAGTTTTATTATGTGAAATTTAATGTTATAAATCATGTTTAAGTGTGTAATAAATAGAAGTGTTGTTATTGTTGGTATCAGAGGATATGTTTAGTTTTCATTGGGATTTGGATTAGAAAACCCGAGTGATAGGCTTACAGATAATAATATTGATAAGAAAATATTGCCCAATTTTTTTAGTGTAGATTAAGTTTTTTTCAATCAAATAAATCCATGTCTAGATATGATGAGGTAGTGGTATCTCTTGAACATATGCCTTTAGGGGTAAAACAAGAAAAAACTACTTTGAGGTAGACTCGAATGGGAACTGGTGCACAAAATATTTCCTTACAACACTCTTGGTTCGACACTCCTGGGGGATATGATTTTATAAATTCGTAAGCATAGTATAAACCATTTTTAAGCGAGTAATAAAAAAAATCCCATAATAGTATACTTTAGTAAGTGGATCATGGATAAATTATAATGAAGCCTATAAATTCCAAAGTTAAGGAAATAAATGTAATTTATAAGTTATCCATTTCTGTCACTGGATTCCCTTAATGTGTTTAATAGTTTAAAATAATTACACATTATTTTTCTTTTATTCCATTCAATGGCTGGTAATAGGAGGACTCAGGCTAACAAATGATTCGAAGATCAATGTGATGACTCTTCTAATGAAATGCCCAATCCGGTTGAAGAAGGAATTGCAAACATTGTAATGATAAATTTTCAATTAACTCGTGTTTTGACTATAAACATGGGTAAATAAAAACATCCCCCCCCCCCCAGAATGAACAAGCCGCAATCGAGAGCTTTATTAGACATATGCCTCTGAATTTCAATGGATCATCTTATCCCTCAATCACCGAAAAATGAATCAACACCATTGAGACAATAATATCCATCCTTAAATGTTTCGAACAAGAGAATATTCTTATTACTTCATAACATATGGAAGGTGATGTTGATCAATGGTGTACATTGACTAAAAATATCAATCCCGAGGAAGAGATAGAGGTGCTTGAATGGACAGATTTCTGGATAATGTTTTTCGATTAATATTTCCCCCGCACCCTCTAACTTAAGATGGAAAAATTACTACTTTACCTCATGAGAAAATATGTTGAATCCATCACAACGTATGATAAAGACAACACAAGGCTTTCATGATATGCCCTTAGCTTTATCATTTCCCCCAAATTCATGGTTGACCACTTATTTGGTGGGATAAAACCTAACCAAACGAAATCCCAAGAGATCCGTGACTTTGATATCTATGAGGAGATAATCTTATGATACTTCATTATTGAGATAGAGATCGGTGAATCTTAGGGGTATCATGGGGATACGAAGCAGAAATTGGACTTTAATTATGGTGTTATGATGGATAAATCCAATGGTTCTAAGAAATTCACGCACCCCACTTGGAAAAGTTGTAGAAAAAAAGAACCCTGAAAATTGCCTAAATGGGATGAGTAATTTTTTTATGTGTGGAAGAGTAGTGAACCTAGACAATAGTTGACGACAAGAGAAACTGGCTATTATGATAGAGGAGATGAATTCTCCATTCAACGCTTGATTCATTGTTCATTGCCCCAACTACAATGAACTAGGGGACTTTGAGGACCAATTCCCATTACCCAGGGTTTTTGGAAGCAACCAACAACCTTTAAGGGAACAATAGTGATATTTTTCTATCAGTACTGCTGAACTAAATCCCGACAATGAAGTTGTGACAAGTATGGTAGTCTTCATTCATGTATAGAAAACATACATTTTGATTCTGGTTCTACACATTCTTTTTAATCCCTAAAGTTTAGTAAAATAGTGAAAACACCACCACAAATCATGGAAGTATGGATGTTGGTGAGAATGAAAAATGGGCAAATTATTGCATCCAATGAATATAACTCCCCTCTATCACTATTTTTGGATTGGAAATCCATGAAAACCTCATCACACTCCCTTGAGTAGAATTTGATGCAATTTGTGCCATGGAGTGTCTATCCTTATATAGATCCACTAGAAATTTACATGTGAGGGAAATCAATCTCTATATGGAGAATTGACCACCGATTCTGTACAAGTTCAAGGATGAGGATGAATCTTCTATATCACTAACATCTTAAGTGTGGATAGTACTACCCTATGAGAATTCGTCTCATCCTCAGATGATTGAATCTAAAGAAAGAACCATCCTCAAATATATGCCTATTGTGAAGGAATTCACTAATGTGTTTCCTATGAAATTTCGTGGTCATACTCCAAGAAGATATATTAAAATCATGATTGATCTCATATTTGGGTAATTTTGAATATCGAAGGCAATGTATAGAATGATTTTTTGGGAGATTGATGTGACAATGAAACAAATACAATAGAATCATGATAAAATTTTTATATTCCCAGGCACTTAACATTGGGTGAACTAGTCTTCCAGGTCAAAATATGGATGGGTCAATGTGCCTTTGTGTTGATTATCTTGAGATCCACAAAATCATGATAAAGTAAAAGTATCTATTACAACGCAGTGATGATTTTTTCAATCAGTGACGTTGAGAAAAATACATCTCCATAGTGGGTCTATGGTTTGGATATTACCAAGGGTGAAAAATTAGGACATCCCCAAGACTCCTTTTCATACATGGTATGGGCATTATGAATTCATAGTAATGCCTTTAGGACTCACTAATTCTCCAAGAATCTTCATGAAATTGATTAATATTTTCTTTAGAGATTAACTTCAGAAATTGTTGTAGCCTTTATCAATAATATTCTAATATACTCAAAATACGAGGAGGAGCATTAAGAGCATCAATTTAGTCTACTAGTGACATTACGAATGGATAAGATCCATGAAAAGTACAGAAAGTGTGAGTTCTGGTTGAAGGAAGTCTCATTCTTGTGGAATATCATCACAATAAATTGGATATCTGTAGATCCCTCCAAGTCAAATGAAATTGAGGAATGTCCAAAGCTAGTATCTGTGATATATATCTATAGATTCCACGGGATAGATAGATTCTATCACAGATTTTTGAGAAATTTCTCGTGATTGTCAAACCCTTTTACCAAGCTAACTCGGAAGGGTGTCATGTTTTCTTTGAATGAGGAATTCAAAGGAAGATTCATGGAGTTGAAAAGGAGGCTTATCATAGTGCATGTGCTCACACTACCCACAAGTATAAAACATTTCATGGTATAAATTTATGCTTTTATGAAGATCATGGGTTGTGTGTTGATGAAAAATGAAAAATTCATTGCCTATGATTTAAGGAAATTGAAATTTCATTAGAAGAACTAATACATGATTTGGAGTTGGAAACAATATTATTTTCTTTGAAAAATTAGCAACATTAACTCTTTAGAAATAAGTGTGATATATATATATATAGATCACAAAATCCTAATGTATATATTCACACATAAAGAGTTGAATATGTGCCAAAAGAAATTTTTAGAGATGATCAAACACTATGAATGCTAAATCCATTACCAGCCTGGGAAAGAAAAAAATGTGTCAGATGCTTGAAGTTAAAAATAATTAGAAATTCTATCATTAATGATAATTAAAAGTTATCCAATATTATTATATTGGATGATGGAAATAGAAACCATAAAAAATGTAACATCATTAATTCTTTCATAAAATATTGCTCAACCATCTCTTTTGGATAGGTTAAAGGATGCTCAAAAGGATGACATGTGAATTTGGAAGAAAGTAGAAACTATATGAAAACAGAAATATTTATATTTCATTGTTATAAAGAAGGAATAGTGAAATTTTGGTCAATACTATGTGTTCAAAAAATCCAGAGTTAAATAATGAACTTTTGGATTATTTACATAGTTATAATTTATCAATTCAACAAGGAAACACAAAGATGTATCAGGACCCTTAAGACCATTATTGGTGGGGTACCACAAAGAAGGAGATCACTAAGTATATATATAACTACCTGGTATATTAGTAGGTGATGGTTGAGAGATATTAGTCTAATGGGATGATGAAACCATTACCCATACCAACATGGAAATGGGAGAACATCACTATGGACATTGTTACCCAAAATCTAAACACATTCAATATAATCAGGGATATCTCGGATTTAGTGGATTGTATTACAATTATTGTACACTAAATTTTGATTTTAGAGGATTTATTATTGGATTATCTGGAATGGATATACATTCGGGAAGCGGTAATTCGGTATAATGTACCATTATTGACCTTATCTGATTGAGATCCAAGATTTATCTATATCTTCTGAAAGATTCTCCAACACACTTTTAATACTGATCTGAACTTCAGTATGGATTATCATCCTCAAACTTATGGACATTATGAACAGACTATCTATACACTTGAGGACATGTTGAGAGCATTCTCAATGGAATTCAATGGTTGATAGGACCAACATAATTCTTTGGTGGAGTTATCTTACAGAAAAAGTTTCCACTCATGCATCTAAATGGCCCATTATGAATCCATTTATGGTAAGAGTTGCAGAACTCCAGCATGTTGGGATGAAGTTGTGGATAAAAAACATCTAGGTACAAAAATAGTCAATCAAATCATGGATAAGGTTAAAATCTTCAGTATCACATCAATGCTACTCAGAGTCATCCAAAGATCTATGATGAAAACCATCAATTAGACCTAGAGTTTAATGTGGGAGATATCGTTTTCCTCCACATATATCCATAGTAGTGAGTGATTAGATTTGGGAAGAAAGGAAAGATTAGTCCATGGTTCATCAAACCCTTTGAGATAATTTATTACATTAGATTAGTGGTATAAGGAGTTGTAATTCCACCAAACCTATCTCAAGTACTATATTTATTCCAAGTATCACTCTTGAGGATGTACAATCCTAACCCATCGCATGTACCGAATCCAGAGGTGGTACCATTTTAGAATGAACTCTATATATAAGAAAATCCAGTGAAGATCATAGATCATAGAGAAAAAAATCTGCAATATAATATAATGAATCTGAACAAGGTGATGTGAAAAAACCACATGTTTGAAGAAGCAATGTGAGAACTAAAGGAAGTGATGATTTAGAGTTACCCTAATCTATTTTATTATTGTAAATGGATATATCACAAGAGAAATTTCTTAAAAGGGGAATGTTATAATGACCTGAATTTTAACGAATAAAATACCATTTAATTTAATGAATTATGTATATAGAAAAAGCATATATTTTTTTAGGCTTAAATTACCATTGATAATATTGAAATTGAATATTAATAACATGAATAATATATATATAATGGTTTTAAGAAATCCTTTAAATAAAGATTAAGGAGAGGATGGCCTCATACAGTAGTCTCTGGTAGTACGAAGCTCATTTTTTTGAGCTCATAATGGACATTGCATCACTAGGATTCTCCCTTGAAAAATCCTAAGTTGAGCTTTAATACATTAAAATTGAACAGAATCACCAATGGGAGAAGTTCATGTTAATAGATATTACCACCTAGGAAATGTTATCTGGTCCGCCTCAAGAGTCTATCTCCATCGTGAAACTTACACATAGGTCTTATGCGGGAGTTATAAGGGGTTATGTAATAATGTATTAGTTACTTATTGTGTAATCCATTATTATAAATAAAAGTCTTATTTCATAAATTCCTTTATGAGAATAGTCGTTGTTAAAAAATGATGATTTTGATACATTGATTCTTCAGGTATAAATGGTACTTTTGAGAAATATATACATTATTCTATTAAACTAAGGTTTTATTTAATAATAATATAAAACATTTCTTAAAAATGATTATTATGTCAATTAATTATCTATAAATGATTAGTTTTAATCCGTTTGGTAAGAGTTATATTTTTATATGATAAGATAGAAAGTGTATTTTTAATGAATTTATTTTAAGGTATTAATTTTTTTTTAAATAATAAATATTATAATAAAATATAAATATCAAATATAATTTTTGAATAATAAATGTGAATATATTTTTTTTAAATTCAAATTTTATTACTTTCAAGTTTTGAAAACTTTTTTTTTCCAAGACCTTTGAATTTTCAATAAATTTAGTTTTCATTTTAAATGATAAAATTCAAATATTTAGAATTTTTTGAGAAAAAATGAATATTATTTTTGGAATGAGGAATTCAAAATTATCAAATGTTTAATTTTTCATTATTTCCAGAGATAGTCAATTTTATTGGAAAATATTAAATACCGTATAAATAAAATATGTGTTTCATGACATCATAATAACTCCAAAATTATGTAATAAATACTATAATGTATAATATAGGACCAATATTTGTTTTCCCATTAAAATAATATAATTATAGATTTGTTGTATTTTTTAAAAACCCCTAGGGAATTCTCAATATATATTTAATTTTTTTATTTTAAAATTATTTCTTTGAATGTGTGATTCACCTCCACATAAGAACATGAAATATTTTAATAACATAATCTCTCTGACTTATAAAATATTTTTTAACACTCCTCATTGGGAAAAAATCATATGAAAAAACCATGATATGTTTTCTGGTTTTAAATATTTATTATGTTTATTCCAAAACATATGTTGGTAAAATATTAAAGAATTCTGTTCTCATTTCCTATATAACCCCACAAAATATCCCACTTTCCTTCACTCAAAATCCATGAATAACTTCCCTACTCTCCCATCCCATTTCCATAATCCTACCAAGTCCACCTATGTTCTGAATAAGCACCTCTGAACCTTTTGACGTCCCACACTAAAGTAAGGGATCCTTAATTTTCTTCTTTTTTCATTTTTATCCATATTTAATTATGTTGTCATACACTTGTATATTCAATTAAAAATATTATGGAATGAATTACCACTTCCCAAATGCTTAACTCATTATTTTTTACTAATGTGATTCCCATTTATCTCTCACTAATTCATTCCTTGTACTCCTATTACCATTCCAAAATTCCATAAGGGGTTTCCCTCTTCTTATTTTCTTTTCAAGAATTTCTTTAATACTATGAATCTAAATTCCGTTTCATATTTTTATATATTATGATCCAGGATCCTATTACAAAATATTTCATGTATAAATAATGAGATACCCCTTTCTCTATCATCAATCCAATTTATGTTTTTCCATATGACTTTTTTATGCTACTGAAATTGCACCGCGATTTAGTAAGCCAAAATCATCGTGTAATGAATACCATAACCATTTCTCTATCAGGGTACTCTCCATTATGTACATATAATTATTTAATGTTACTTACATACATGTAATCCAAATTCTTTGTTCTTGGAATAAAAGATTATGGTGAATGAATCCCTGTTATTATATCTATGTGGAGCACATAAGCATGATATTCAAATGGTTAGGAATGGTGCTCCCTGATAGCATTCTAATTCATTGGGTAATGTTTAGTATCATGACATTCCTTTTGAAATGAGAGTTTACTCATATTAATTCTTGTGAAATGAGGTTTTACATATGATAATCCATGTTTAATGAGGTTGGATCGTTCTAGTCTCATTTTATATGTTGTTTCCACATTTCCATGTTATAATAATCATTCTATATCATGACTTTATGTTAATTTTTCTCTTATGCTCCAATGATTTTCATATTTCCTGACACATATTTTATTCTTCAGGTCATTCCTTATTTACACCCCTACTAGGAAATATAGATCACACATTTCATTTGTATTTCCTCAGGTTATCCCATGTAGTGTTATCTATGAAAAAATGAGTTGGTCATGTCAAAAATGTTTGAAATAAACATGGTGTGTTTCATGTTTTATGTTTTTATGTAATGATTCAAATTTCCCAAGACACTAGAACTCTCGATCCCCAGAGTTTTATTATGTGAATGATAATGTAATAAATCATTTCTATGTGTTTAATAAAATGAAGGGTTGTTATACTAATCTCTTTTGACACGTACATATATCACACTTTCAACCGTTCAGAAAATAAATACAAATATTTATTATAAATATCACTTCAAATATATCCAAATAATGTATCATGTTATTTTTTTCAATTTGTTTTCATTATAATATAGAATAATAAATATAAATATTATTCTTCCTCATGATTCATCCTCACACACTTAATGAATCATCACTACATCTTATAAACAATTCTAAACTATACGGTAATATAAGAATGTGTGAATTTTACAATATCATCTTAAAATCCATGATTGTTTCCTTATATAATTCCATTATAATGAACTTCACCACCATATAGTTGAACATTGTTAGAGTATTGGGAATCTAATGAATTTTATCAAAAATCAAAAGTAGTATCTATAAAAATCCAAGAAAATATAATATTTTTTCATAGTGGTTGGTTTAAAAAAATATTCACCACATCATGTCCCCGATATATCCACATACTGAGACTGAATTGCGATTTTATTAACGAAAATGATAATATTTTTAGAATTAATTTTTAATTAGAGAACTTGGAATATAATTTGTTATTTTTTGGATCTTTATCACAACCCTCAAATGCTCTATATGTTCTTTTATCACCTTAGAATAAATAAGAATATCATCAATAAAGACTATCAGATATTTTCAAGGTACTTTATAAGGACTATTTTCATTAAATCCATAAAGATTACGCATGAATTTTTATTTTATAAGGAAATTTCTATCTATTAATAATGTCTATATCTTCTGAAAAATGTGATCATGGAAGTATCATCCCTTTTCACCCTTAATTGATGATGTCTAGATAAAAAGATCAATATTTGATAAATATTTAACTTCTCTTATAGGATTTAATCGATCTTTAATATGAGGAAGAAAATATTTTTACTTTGCTCTAATCTTTTTATGTTCACTATAATGACTCGACCTCAGTAATCATAGAGTTGGTATCATGATGCCATTACATTAGAGTAAATATAAGAAAACCGCATTCCAGTTGACTGGATAGTTTTGTAGTTTTCATAAAATAGATTTATTAATGAATATTGTATTAAAAGTGAATGAAACATTACATATTTGTTAATAAAATAAAAAATTTATTTCATCTAGTATATCCCTATATATAAATCATCGTAAACATCATTGAATCTTGGGTAATGGAAAACAATTATTAGTGATTTCAAATAATCAATACTGGTTTAGTATAATAGAGGAAATAATAAATCCTTTATAATAATAAACATGGAATGATATATAACTAAGAAAACAATACATTTAGTCCCTAAATAATGAATTAAATGCTTTTAAATGTTTTTTCATAGTTAAAATATCAGGAATAATAATTAGTGAATTCTAAATTTAGGAAAGGCTTAAATATTGGACATCATGTTTTCGAGACACATGAAACCTTTACAGTAAAGATCTATCATAATCATTGTTTATGTATGTGGTTTTAAGGCCATATTATTTATTTCAAAGAATTTTAGATGGCATTACAAGAATGATACAATGTAAAGACTATTTAAAATGTCTTAGAAACAAAATTGATGGATTTTACATCAACAAATTTCATTAAATGAGACCACTCATGCACTGAGGTTCTTATTTCCACGGTCCCCAACATTTTTATTTCTATTTCAATTCATTCCTCACTTATCGAATAATCAATTTAAATAATGAACAATGTTTCTTATCATCATATAACTATATTCAATAAAGGATACAATGTTATAAATATTTTCCATTTTAATCAAATAACTGTCAAAGTAAACACCCTATAAAAAATGGTATATTGTTTAAATAGTGAACATATCCATGATAAGCGATATGGATAATTATGTGAAAATTAAAATCCAATTATCACATGAATGTGAATATATCATGGGGACTAAACAATAGTTTGTGGAAGTGAATTCCAATACTATCTATGCCCAAATTTTTTATAATACATCTAGGGGAAGATTAAGGATGTTATCAATATACTATATCCCACGTGAAGTGAAAATGGGGGGTTTTATCTTTGATGAAAATAAATACTATAAAGAGATCATTTAATAACATTATTGTGGAAAATATCAATTTAATTTCGTAAAAAAATTTAAATATTGTTATCTGTGAAAATAAATTTTAAAAAACATTTCTTTGACATGTTACCTTTTAAACATACAAATAAATATTTAAATAAATTATGTTGGGTAATTCTTCACATGATGTAAAAGGCAAAATTGCATTCATTTATCTATAAAAAAATGATAGAAGAGTGCCTTGTTTAGAAAACAAGAAGAATATTTTGTTGAAAAAAATTATACAAATTAATTTAACAAATGATTTTTTAGTTATTTAACACCCTTTTGAGATCATTTTGAGAAAAAAAAATTTCACTGAAATCCTGGTTTTGAAAATAAGAGGGTCTATAACCAAACAGAAAATTGACGTCAGATTTTCATAAACCATATTCTAAAACATTTTACGTAAAAAAGTTATGGAAATGATAATATTACATTAAAAATATCATAAATAACCAATGTAAATGAATATTATTGGTTTTATTGAATAATTATAAAATAATTTTATTCAATGAAATTTCATGTGCAAAAAATTCTAAATAAAAATGGATTTTGAAGTAAACCCATTAAAAGATCATAAAATTTATGTGACAAGAAACCAATGAATTGATAATGTGTATCAACTATAAATCAACACAAATCAAGTGGAAATAAATCATAATATAATAAAAAAAATCTATACACACACTCTTATAATATTAACGACAATGAGGAAATAATATTACCCAATAAGAAAGACGCAGAGTTATTGAATTCAATACCAGTTGGAAAAATTTAATTCAAATACCCATAGATGATATAATTTAAATTGAAACATAAAACACTATAAATAATAATTTATCCATTTTTTTGAATTTAAAATGTGATATATATACAACATATAAATGAAATTAGTACATAACATAAAAATATGCCACAATTAATGGAAATTGAGAGAGAATCCCTAAACATAACCTTCATTTTGGTTGAACACTCTTGAATCACTTATATAATGATTTTATGAATTTTAATAATATAAACCAGAACCATAATAATATTTATAATATCATATATTATATTTTATAATAAATTATTACCTATTTATTAATAACATTTCATTGTTTTCATCGTTTCAAGTGTAAATTTCCTTGGTTTTTTGTATGTTTTATGTTTTAATTTTTTCCTTATAATTACACAGACCATGATTTCATCATCTCCATAATGTAAAACTAGATTTAAATATCATATAAATTCATTATATATATAGTGTATTCTTTTTTATTTGGAGATAAGAAGTGAAATACACTATTCATGGATATCGTTATCCATATTTAGGCATGAACCCTATTTCCATTTTGTTTCATATTAAAATAATGTGATGTAAATGGTATATTAGTATAATATATGTAAATTATAATATTTTATTTATATATATAACATATTTTTATTCAATGATCCATAATCCATTCAATTTAATGTGAATTAATCAAATTATATTGAAGAGAAAATATTCCACACCTCAAAAAACAATGTTACAGTATTCTCGAAAAAAAGAAAGAAGGAATTTATGTGTTATATAACAATTTAATATTAATAATTAAACTAAAAATATAATTACTTTGATATATAAACTATAAAAACATAATTATTCCAAACCATGAATGGTTGTAAAAGAATAACGAATGACATCGGTTCATGAGGCGGTAGTCCACTATAAACACAAATGATGATTGTGTATCCCATTTGATATAAGTGTTTGAAATTGTAGGTGTTAACCTTAACAAATACTATATTTATGACAAAAAGGTTATTATATAATAATTATATAACAATATTATAATTTTATGAGGATGAGATAATGAAAAAGTTCTTGTTGATGAATGTTACCTCTACATCAAGTAACTCATTTTGGTTAATAAAAAAAGCCCTTCTCCATTACATTTATGTCCAAAATAAGATATTTAATTTATAGAGGGATATTGGTAGTTAATTTGGTTAGTTTATGGATCAACATAATAATGTTATAAGAGTGATAAATGAGGGGGTGAGTTCCCTTTATAGTAGAGAAGTGGAATTCCTCTAAATGTAAAAAGCTTAACACAACTGAGAGTTTTTAAACAAAATATGTGACCTTAATATTGAAAACTTATAAAAGAGAAATGATATGGTCGAAATAATTCCATAAAATGGGTATTTCATAAGTTTCTAGGTAATTTCTCCCAATATGATAAATGTTTAACAACTATAAAAACTCATTTTCACATTAAAATGTGTAGATAATTTTTATTCTAGTCACTGATATTTTGATCAAATAAAAATAAATATTTCCTATAAATTTAAATTATTTTGATAAAAAAATATGTAATACAATATATAAAATTATAATCCAATATGTGGGAAAAATTATTTTAAATTTTTTCCCACTGATGGGGCAGGAATGATGGTTTTAAAGAGAATATGTTCATAAAATTGAAATGTTTTTATTTTCAATTTCATTGTAAATTTGATTCCAATTACCAAAATTGGATTAATTTATGTATAATTTAACAAATAATAATATATAACCATATACAAATATTTTTTAAAAAATATAAATAATTTAAACTAAAAAGTGTTTTTCAATTACAATTTAGTATTTTTCACAATTCATCCAAAAATAGAATATATGAAAAAAATACCAAACCAATGCAATAAGATAATTTTTAAATTCTATTTCAAAAAATTAATTTTAATTTTCTATATAAAATTTGTAAATTTTCAAATATATATTTTTAAAATTTTTACTTCATTAAAAGAGGAAAAACATCATTTAGAAAATATATTTTTTTAAGTATAAAATTTTATTTTCCCATATCTAATTCCTATCAATCATATTGGTTTAATGTCACAAATATTTTATTTAATATATAATATATATTTACATAATTTTATTTAATAACAGTATGTAATTTATTTTAATTTAACAAAACAAATTTGTGAGCATAGAAAAAATTTTGGTTAAAAAATTTCATTTATATTAAATTTGGTAATATATGAATTTCTAATTAATTTGAATCCAATGAATTAAATAAAATATTTTCAAATGTTATTTGATAATATTAATAAACTAAAATTTAATTTCTAGGTGATAATTTATATTTTATAGAACATTATTAATAATATACATTGATACTCCATTTTTCATGTAACGAAAGCCATCGAAGAAAGTCGTTGTTTTGTGTAACAAAACAAAATTCATTTTAATGTATATAAAAATATAATATCATTATTCTGTGTACTATATACTTTTAAAAATATTGAATTTATATTTATATAAATATATCATAATTTATTATATTTTTATATTCCATTATATGCTCGGAGTTTGGTGTTATCTACACTATTGAATAAAATGTTTCTTTTATAATTTTCGGGGTTTACACTCTCCCCAAATTAAATAAATTCCATAAACATAATTTGAACATAATCTTGATAATCAAGGGTTTGATATTTTAAACTTATTATGTTGAAAACCCCACATCATAAAATTAATAATTAAATTTATTCAAAATATGATAGAATGATACGTAAAAATGTCAAATTGAATTGTATAAAACAAGGTTTCCTCATTGGAGAACATTAATGGCAAGTAAAAATATGGAATTTTTGGAAATGAATATATAAATATAAGTAGTTATTGTGGACATTTATCACAAAAATGTGAATGATCAATGAAAGGTTGATGTCCAAAAATCCATAAATCAGTGATGATTTAAAATACCATTGGTTCAATTGAAATTAAGGAATTTAGATATCATTATTGTTTCAAGACCCTTTTCCTCTATTTTAGGAATTCATGTTTTAGTGGGATTGTTATAGGAAAAAATAAAGGAACTTTGTCACTTTAGAGTTGATGTATTCATTCACACACTTGGAATATAACAAAATATATGTGGCATTTTCTTATTTTATAATAATAATACCATACTTTAGTTATTTCAGGAATTATTTCTAATCGATCCCTTATTCTCTGAAATTAATATCCAAAAACTAAACAATTTTTTCCTGAAGCACTAAAATTTAAAATCATAAGATCCATAATAAAATTATTTAAATATTTCTCTATCTATTTAAAAAACCAATATATTTAATGGATTAATCAATACACCTCAAAACTAATATTGTTGTGTCATCATTAATATTTATTCGAAACCTTTGTTAATATAAAATAATGACATACTAACTCATACATCTCATAGGAAAGTGGTAGGTGTGAAACAATATCATCCTTTAGTCAATGGTTCAAGACACACCTCCACATCGGATGCAATAATTTGTCACCCTACATGCGAGGTTTCCTTTTATTTATTTCCTTTGTAAAATTAATTCATATGATGTTCCTTAAAGTATGATGGAAATTCTTGAAATTTACTTATTAAAAAATAGTTTATCTAATGTTTTCAATACAAACTATTTTTCAATGTCTAGTAATATTAATTGACAATTATTACAATGTTATTAATGATAATATTGAACCTATAGGTAATAAATTCATTTTTACTACAGTCTATAAAATTTATATTCATTACTCCCCAAATAACATTTCCATTAAAATATTTAGTGGCACTAAATTAATCCAAAAATGTCCTTTATCAATTTCGACTCTTATCTCATAAATCCTAAAAGTTATTTTTATAAAATGAATATTTTAATCCACCTTAATATCATAATCCTATGATGGTATTCATAATTCTTAATTGAATAATGGTATATGTGCTTTTATGAAAATCCCAAAACTATATCAAAAAGTTCTGTTCTATAATCATTGTTATCCTAACTATATTTACCATTTTTGTACTAAAATTGATCTCATAAAAACTGTAACGACTCTAAACCCATTAGATTGAAGATGCTTCCACAATTTTTATATATTGACATATATACAAGAAAAATCATGTCCCAGAGTACTAAGTAGTTTAGTAACCTTGGTAAACTAGATACAAACATGAATATTATATTACAACTTAATAAAAATAGTAGAAACCATTTATTTAGAAATAATTACTTTATAATATTTTGAATTTATTTTTATGTTACTAATATTAAACCTCATGGAGTCATTGTGAAAGGAAAAATTGGTGATTTCATATGATAAGTAAGGGATATGTACAAAAACATAAATAATGTGTAAACAAGAATAATAAATATTGGATGGAAAATAACTACGAACACATTGAATTTATTCAATAAATTGAAAAATAAATTCTACTATATATTTTTTCATAGTGAAAATATCATGGATACTAAAAAACAAATTATAAATGCATGAAGTACAGGAATATAGAAAATCACATTTCTTAGTCACATGAAACCTTTACCATTGATATCTACCCTCGTGAAAATTTATGAATATGGGTAGAAACTCATTTGATTTTGGTCAAGACCTTTCACATGACACTACTATCAATACATTTCAACTTGATAGACTAAAATTTCATGGAAAAAAATGAAAATAGGTTTTTTCCAACTTCTTACATCCCTTGAGACTGCAATGCCATAAATTTTCTTATTTCCACTCATATACAACAAATTTAATTACATTCTAAAGAATTTACTATATATTGAAAAAAAATTATAATTATTTAACATAAAACATCTAAATTGAGTAAAGGAATCATATATTTTAGTATTTAATTAATTATTTAAATAACCATCAATGTATACATTGTATGTAAAAATGTTGAATTGTTTAAGTAATAAACATATCCCTGATTAATGATATAAATAATTATATGAAATTTAATGTCCACTGATATGAGTAAAGTGAATATTTCAAGGGAACTAAAAAAAATAAATGATGTCAATTGCGAAACAATCCTTCAAAAAATCAATCATAAACTATATAGAAGAAGAATAAGGATTATATCAATACAATATATCCTAACTTGAGTATAAATAAAGGGGTTTCAATTCACTTAATAGAAATAATACATTAATATATATTAAAAAATTATTAAGGAAAATATCCTTTTTATTTTGAATATAATTATCAATATAATTTTAATGTAAAATAACTTTTAAATTATTTTATTTAAAATGTAAAATTTTAATCAATTAGATTAATAATCATATAAATGAAAGTGGGTTAATTAATAAAATTTGTAAAAGGTAAATTGGAAATTTCTTCATAATTGAAAAAATGTTAGATATGTTCTATTTTGGGAAAACAACAAGAAGAATCCATTAAAAACACTTGCTAAAAAAATACTATAAAAATAGTTTATATAGGTTGATTTTTTTTATAAAACATCAGATTGAATGAAAACATGGGTTTAAAATAACATTTATTTTCAAGCAGAGAGAAAAAAGATGTGTTTTTTAAAACATTTTTTTTAATATTTTAGTTCCCAAAGAGTAGAAAATGTTACTATTTTATGTAAATGATCAATAATAACCAAATATTTATAAAATTAAATGTTTTATTGAAAAATTATCAAATAATATAATTCAATGGAAATTCATGTGTAAAGAATCTTGAATAAAATTACATTGTGATGTAAACCATTGGAAAGTTCATAACATTGATGAGAAAATAAAATAATTAATCAATTATGTGCATCAAATGTCAATCCAAATAAAACAAGCGGAAATTTTGATAATAAAATATTATAATATAAAAGAACTTAAAATATTTATGCTAATTAGGAAATAATATAACCGAATGAAAAACATGTTAAGTTATGCAATTCAATACCACTGGGTAACATTAAATTCAAATACCCTTAGATAAAATAATTCAAATTTATTGAAAAAATATATCAATAATGATTTATGCATGTTATTACATTTAAAATTTTATTTATTTACATTATATTTAATAAATTGGTGCATGACATAGAAATATTCCTCAATGAAGGGAAATTTAGATAGAATCTCTAACCATACACCTCATTTTGATTAAGCACTATTGATACTAATATATAATGCTTTTAATATTGTTATTAAATTTAAATAAATCAATACTAAAATTTATAATATCTTATATTAACTATTTATAATACCTGATTACCCTTTGTTAATAATATTTCATTATTTTCATCATTTTTGGACAAAATTTTCATTCTTGTCGAGTATGTATTTAATTATTATTTTTTGTTACTATTATATAAGTCATTATTTCGTAATTTAAATAAGGTAAAACAATAAATAAATTTCTTATATATTCAGTATATATATTTAGAGTAAAATATGAAATTTGGAGATATAAAATGAAATAAATCGTTCATGGTGGTAGTAGGTCGTACATACGCATTAACATTGTTTCTTTTTTCTAGTCAAATTAGAAGAATGAAAATTAAATGGTGTATATATATATTATAATTCCATTATAAAATTAGAATTATATATGCCACATATTTTAGTTAAACCCATATTTAATATATTTCATGTAATGTGAACTAATCTCATCTCTTTGTGGAGGCGGTAGTCCACACATCCAAAAAACGATGTTATCATATTCCCAAAAAATGGAAAGGATGATAGTATATATTATATAATAATTGAATAATATTAACAAAATTATAAAATTATATATATAATATAATATATAAATTCATTATTATTACCAATGTTCAATGGTTGTAATAGAATAATGAAGGATATCAATTCCCAAGGTGATAGTCTGGTGTACACATGAATAGTGAATGTATATCCTATTTGATTGTAGTATGTGTATGTTTTGGGCATAAAAATAATATAAAACATATCATTATAATGAAGATACATATGTTATTATATAATATTTATATAATAATAATCCAATGAGTGTAGGAAGAAATTATAAAAAAGTTCTCGTTGTAGAAAATTACCTCCTCTTCAGGTAACTCCTTTTGGTTTATACCAGAATCCTTATTTTTATTTATTTCTATTAGAAAAACATCTATTATGATGGTATAGAGTCTAAGAGCTTATATATGAAAGGTTTATAAGATCCAAATGTCTTGATAGGTGGGAATAAGTTGGGGGTGAGTTCCTATTTATATTGTAGGAGGAGTTGTATTCTTGAAAATATAAAATGGTAAAAAATATTCGGAAGTATCCCTTACATAATGTGACTTAAATAATAAGAAAAATAGATAAAATATAGTATATGGTCTAATAGTTTAAATTTAATGGGGTTTTAACATGTTCTAGGTCATTTATCGATTATGATAAAATTTTAACCACTATATAAACTCATTTTCACCTTAATCACTGTAATTAATTTAAATTTCTCTTAAAAAAATTTGGTAAAAAAGAAGAACTGTAAATACATTATAATTTAATCTTATTCAAAATATGGAATTAATTTTTTTAAAAAACTATTATATAAGTGGAATAAACTAATTTAAAATTAATATCACAGAATATATGAGAAAGCGTGTTTTTAAAATGAAAATGATAAAAAGATTGAAATGTTTTATATATAATTTAAATGTGAAATTGATTTCAATGTGAAATTGATTATAATGACATAAATTGTAGTATTTTAAATTGAAAATTTATAATTTCAAATAAAAATAGAAATATAATTTTACAATCATAACATATTAAAAAAAGTATTTTTCAATTAAAAATTCAAAATTTTGAATATTTGTCCAAAAATGAAATATTTTTTAAAAAACACCACGTAATAAACCTTTAAAAAATTTCAAATAAATATTTCAAAAATAAGGTTTTATTTTATGTAAAATTGTACAATTTCTGAAAATATTTTTAAAATAAGTCTTCCATTAAAGAATGAAAAATTACCTTTAGAAAAAATAGAAATTTCTACGCATAAAATTGGATTTATTCATATATTATTCATATATTTTATAAATATTTGATATAAAAAATATTTTATTTAATTATATATATATATATGATATTAAAATAATTCACTAAAATTAACTAATTTTATTTAATAAGACAAAATTTATCTGGTGAAAATCAGTCTAAAATGTAATGCAAGACATCGATGAAAGTTGTTGTAGCATGTAACACATGATAAATCCTATATTATGTGTAGAGAAATATAAGATTTATATTTTTGGAAAGAGAAGATATTGAAAATATTGAATTTATCAATATAAAAATTTATTATAATGTCCTATATTATTATATTTCATTATATTCTTGGTGTTATGTGTCATATACAATATCAAATAAAATGTTATTATTTTACACTTTTTGGTGTTTTACATTCAATATATTCAATTATAATATTCATTGATTCATCCTTATTAGTGAAAAAATGGATCATGTTCGAGCCATGGAGAAACAATCTATCATAAAAAATCCATACCTATATTTTATTGGTGTATCTTCTTTAATTCCCCCAACTAAAATAGATAAATTCTGAAATGAGTCTTTGATATCAAAATATCACCAAGGTTAACTTCAATTATAAAATTGAAATCATAATAAGGTGTAAGACCCAATATTTCATCAGGAAACACGTTATTATAATCTCAAACAAGAAGTATGTAATCAATTTTGACATCTTCCATGATGATTTGATCTCGAATTCTCTCATTGATGGATATTCAGACCCATATAAAATATTTTACATACATAAGAAGATTATGATCACGCTTGCAATAAGATTTTATAGTTAGAATAGTTTAGATGTACAATACTATTTCCTTATCATGGAAATTGATTAGTTCTCTATGTGGCGAATCCAATACATATCTATAATTTTAAAAAATTAAATATATGGGATGAATAACTAGATCTACAAGAATTATCTTCGCATAAATCTCAATTAGATATGAGTAGTATTTCTTTTATGTGGTCATATTTCTGTTATCTCTTTACATTGATAGTTCATTATCTAAAGCATGAGGCTGTGAATCAAAATTCTAAGAAAATATGTATGATATGAATAAATTTGGAGAACCGAAATCAGAAATGGAATTCATATAACTATAAAATAGAATGATCAAACCATTTATTAATTCATTATCATGGACTACTTAAATGGTAATGATTTCATCCTCTCTTCCTAGTTCTATTATCTTGTAATATTGTTGGAACCCATTCTCTTCAACTTTTTTGTCATTGGGAAGTGATTTTCATATTTCAAAAAGGTATTTCATTTTAAGTACAAGTTGTTTGGTGGAATATTTGATATATTATTTTTTACAAGACATCATTAATAAGACTGTTATCACTTTGGGAAAATTAAAAACTTTTTTGAAATTCCTATGAAGATTTATACACTACAATATTCCTTTTATGCAATTAAATGGGTGATCTATCAAACACTTTTTTCATGTAGGTAAATGAAAATATTCTCATTATGTGAATTTTCATCATATCCTAGACAATACTGATCTAAAATTTTTTAATTATAGAATACTAAGGGAACACAATTTCCAACATCTTATTTTTCACATATTAAAAAAATTCTTCATATATTACCTTGAAATTTAATAGATACATCCTTCAATAGAAATTTACTTATGCCACTAAATATTCAATCTACCTTTCTATGTTTGTTATTATTAAAAAAAGATTTATACCATACATGTCTCATGAGTTTACCCACATTAGTTACAGTTTATTTGTACCCTTTTTGTTTCAGATCAATAAATTCCCATTCTATTTTCATCTGAATATATTGAGGTGAATATTTGCTGAAGAATATTTTATTGAACTCCACCCAACACAAATAGTGATCTTTTTAATTTTCCCTTTTATTTTAAATTTGGGTCCACTATAGTTTATCCTCACTTTGAAAATGATGGACATGTGGAACAATCATATCATATTCTAATAAATTGAGAAAAGTAAATATTTTCCCTATAGAATTACTCATCTTCATAAAAATTAGTTGGATGGAAAGCCCAAAACATTTGGATTGAAATTCACTAATGATTGATTTGAGTTAGTTTATATCCATAATTAGTGTGTTCAGGAGCACATTATGGAACCCATTGTTATTCATAGCTTGAGGATTTCGGGTATACATCAGAATGAGTATTTTCACTCAATCTCTAATCCTATTTCCTTCTCATTTGGATTGTCATAATATTGTCCCTTGCATCTATTTATAACATGGTTCCTTAGAGATCTATCTATTGAATGTAATAATATAAATTTATGGAAGAGAATACTTATAAAATGAAAAATATCAATATAGTAGAATGGAATCATATATATTACAAATACCCTATCCCAAGAACAACATGGTTTCAATCAAGGATATCCATAGACATTTGCACGTATGATTTATAGACGTAAATATTTAAATAACTTCTAATATTTTATAATGATAATGTGAATTAACAATAGAATAACCCCTATAACATTCAAACCAGGTGTGGAGATTGAAATATTTTTTATTTAGTGAGTGAATATAATCTTAATACCCACTAAGAAATTTCATGGTTATTTCCCACAAGATCATTTGTGTTAGTGTCTGCATCTACTTGTTTATATCCCGATAAGAGTTCCACCATTCTAAAACCAGACAATAATTAATTTAAAAAAAACAGTATTTTTAAATGTATTTAATAATATCCCTATTATATTTACTAATTTTTTCCCATAAAAATGGAATAAAAAACTAAAATAATACCAAAAAATAACAAAACCCTTTACCAATACCAAATGTGACCACCCAAGATATTCATTTCTCTATTTTACATCATTTTTGTATTATAGTGAAAAAATATTAAAATAAATTTATTTTAAATCATTTAAATGACAAAAAAATTAAATTTCATAAATAATAATATCCAACAGACTGATAGAATCTTTGTCTTTGGACACTATCCAAAAAAATTATCTATTATTACAACACCAGATATCAATAATCTATAAAGGAACCATAATAAACAATTATCTTGATATCTTACTTGTATGAATCATCGTCATAACTTAGGGAATTCTTTTGTAATAAATGTGTGAGATGTATCATTTACTAGGGGATGAATAAATATTTCATCTTGGATGAGTTCAAAAGAAAAAGTATATACATGATCATAAATAGAAAATAATAACATAATGATTTATTAATAGAAATCATAAGTGATCTTCAAATTAAATTGTTTAAAAAAATAATGTTAATACAGATTAATAAGGAAGCATAATAACTATTTCATATTTAAGAAATATTTAACATAAACCATGAATCAAAAGTTAAAAAATTCCTAATGAATAACTTCTTTTAATTATAGCACAAACATTTTCACAGGGAATCATTATATTCATGAAACACACCATTTTTTCCCATGATATCAAGGAACTAAAATGCACTAAATAATATATATAACAAGATATTTAAGAACATAATCAATGAATTTGAAGGATATATAGGACACCGTATACTATTCATCCATACTTACATGATCGACCTAAATATCATTATTATATAAAAATTTAAAAAAACCCTTAGAAAATTAATTCCATAAAATATCAGAATGGTAATAACTCAATTTTCATTTAGAACGCATGAAAATAAAATGGGTATAAGAAAAAAATGAAAATAAAATTTTTATACCAAAAAAATGTTAAACAAATTCACATAATTCAAGAAAATATTGCATCAAGTATGATACATAAACACATTAGATATAGATAATTTTAAAATAATTAAATCCAAACCATGAAATATATTTTTTAAAAACATTTCAAATTCATCTCTTGTAAAATAAATAGTAACCAATCTATTAAAAAATTTATAATTATTTTTGAAAATAATGTACATAAGAAAATTCATGAAAATATAATTAGTTCCAAAATATTTTTAAACTATAAATATAATTAGAAATTAATTTAAAATAGGATTTATGGGAAAAAATAATTTCAATAAGAAATTATATAACATAATGAAAGTTGTTTGAAAAAACAAGTACTTTCCATTATAATTGAATTCCTTAAAAGATCTTAAACCTTTTATATCATAAATACTAGCATTATAATATGAAATTTATGATAAATATTCATATACATATCCTCTTATACACTTCATTAATTACAATTCAATTCATGAATTATATTTTTGTAATCTATTTTCAATAATTGGTGTTAATAACCTTAATCATTTATATGAGATATATAATGATATAATAGTTACCCATTTTTTGATGTCGTGATTATAATTAATATATCATTTAAGACACTATAATATATATGTGACATTGATTTTAAATTTCTTATATAATTCTTAATGTTTTCTATGTTACAATGCAAAAAAATTTAATTACTTTTATATTATTAAAATGAGTTTAGAAAAAAATTGATGATACATTAATAATAAGATAGAATACGTATGAAGTATTTCTATAACTCTATACCAATATTTATTGTCTTTTTATATTACAATAATATTAGTAATATCTATCTCATTTTCATCCTAGATAGTTTTTTATATCATCGCTTAGGTCGATGGTTAAACCTAACCAATCATTAACACGCTTTACATCTATGGGTGACTGATGTTAATGAGGTTTTCAGTTGACATAGAATCAGTATAAAATAATAACAATAATTTTTTTTTTAAAATACTGAACCATATTTGATGATTTTGGGATAAATATTATAAATATAATAGATAGGTGAAAACCATTTATTCATGGATGAGGTAGTTCACACATACATGTCATTATTATTGCATTATTTTTCTATGTATTTGGAAATGTATAAATAACTATGTCATGATTGATAAAAAAATATATTATCATAAAAACTAATATTATTTATTCAACAAAAATTAAGATAATTTTTTATAAAATCCAGATTAATAAGAAAACCCTAAGAAGGAGACAATTATTATGTTGAAGTATTAATGATTCCTTAGAATACACTTTCAAATTTAATGGATTGATCTATAATATTACCACCATGGTATGTAGGATGTTATAGAGGGTTATGGTTATAGAAAAATATAAGATTTTACTTAATTAATTTAGTGGTGATGTTTAACATGATGGGTGGTAGTTGTATCCTTTTATAATAGATGAAAATATTGTTATTGGACATAATGATAATTTTTCAATAATTTTGTAACTATTTTAATGGGTTAATGAAACATATGATGAAAATAGTTTATAGAAAAGTGGGTTTGGGTTCAAAATCAACTCAACCACTAATTCGAGAACCTAATTTTAAATGTTTAAGACCTCTCTATTTAATAAAATTCCATTTTACCATTTTACTTTTTACCAAGGAACCAATTTTTTATCATTATTAGCAAATTTTTATGACCATAATTAAAATTGACCATTACACAAAATTTTAACCTACAAGTTTTAAATTTGAAAATATTTTTATCATTTATAATTTCTAAATGCATGAAAGGTTCGTTTTAAAATAAACACACTTACTGTTAAAAACTTATTTGTGATTTTTTTAGACATCTATATTTTAAAAAAATTATTATGGATTTTATTGACATAAAATAATTTATTATAAAAAAAATTAATTTTTGGTATCTTTTATGTTAATACACAACTAAATGTCAACTTAATTATTGTTTACTTAAAGAAAATTCATAATTTGTTTTATTAATGTGTTTATTTTTTTAATCTATGATTATTTTACACAATGTTTATAAGATAAAATATTCTAATAAAATAAATAATTATTTATATTACATGAATTATTTTATATTATATTGTTTTCTTAATATAATGAGAAAAATCATGGAATTTATAAATTGAATAAAAACCATATATTTCTACCACAAATTAATATATTTTTTAAAAAAATCAAAAAATAATATTATTATGAGTAATTTAAAATTGAATTTTCTATTATCATATTTAAATTGAAATATTTTTAAATTCATTTTTCAAAAGTAATTCATATATAAAAATAATGTCTTTTATTAAAAATTACCATTTTCAATATTAACTAATATTATTTTTTTTTCCTCTAATGGTTATATATTTTAAGGATTTTCCATATTTGTGTTCATTATAGACTCATCAATACATTACATATAATATGAGGTGTATCATTTACATTTTTTGTTCGATGTGAATTATGATATCAAATACTTTATTAATTTTAGGAGAAAAAAATCAGTTATTAAAACTCTACCCCCTTAAAAATAATTTCTTCTATAAAGTTTTATTAAATAGAAGAGAAAATGTGAGGGTACATTTCACCTATAAAATATTTAGGATCATACATAGATTTTTGAAACATAGTATTTTCTCTATAAAAAATTTACTAAATGGGAGGTCTTATTCTGTGTCACCTTATGTTTGAATTCAATATATCCACTTCTTCTTCATCATATAAACACTAGGTTCCAGTTTCATAAATTCTAAATTTAGTACACATTAATGCTATAGTATATAATAAAATAAAATAGACATATGGAACACATCATGTACTTAAGATATGGAATGTTGGAGTTTTATGGAATAATATATAACCACATCATATTAAAGGATATTGAAGGAATCAATATAACTTACATATATCATTCATTTCTTTCAAGATCACATATTATACATTCATTGAGTTATTCAAGGAACACCTTTTCATAAACATCATACTCTATATATTTTCAATGATTGTTTTCATAAATGTTCTTTCCACAATATGTCGTTTCCATATGTCATTGAATTATTTGAACCTTCTTCGTCATTTCATAGCCTATCTTACTGTCTTCCATATATATCCAGTCAAGTTGAAATCTTGCGTCTATTACAACATAGATACTCATCTGGTGTCATCTAAATAACAGAACAAGACATTGTTATATGGTAATTATACAATGGGGAGGTGATGACCCCAACATCCTTGTAAATACATCAAAAATATATATCATCATATTAATAAGATTTTGGGTTATCCTATCTATTTATTTATTTTTCTGGGTATAATAAAAAGTTCCAAAACTCATTTAAATCTCCTTTTCCTTCTAAATATTATTCTGGAGTCTCAACAAGAACATTAGATATCAGACAGATAAAATGGAATGTGGAACCCCATTAGTAATCTGTAGTTCCCTTTTATATATTATAGTGAGTCATTTAAGTTTTTAATTTTCATTGATGTAAGTAAGACGTGATATGTCTATATATACATCGATTAAACCATATTAAAATTTTGGCTATCATTAGTTTTGGAGACACCTATGAGGAAAACATTGGTGGTTTTTCCATTTCAAAACAATAATGGGTAATGGTTGCAACATACCCTTATACATTTCATGTTTAACCATAATGTTCTATAATACCAAGAATCAAGATATGTATTTTTAGATATATCTCTATATATTATCCCCACACAAGTTATTATCGTGATATATATATCTTACTGTCTTTTTAGAATGTATAGAGAACAATGAGCTATATCAATTATCAAAATGTAACCAATTATATTATAAATTTTTTGGGACACATATACATTATTCAAACCTAAAAACTATATCTTTATCAATGATTATCTTTAGAATATTATAATACTTTTTATAGTCATACATCATCATTTTGTGATTCTTTAATCAATAAGTGTATGGTAGGCTGAGTTATCAATTTGGCATGATATCATTTATATCATCCCATTATGAAATCAATATTCATTTATTGAAAATCCATGAATATTGGGTATTTTTTCAATCCACATCATGTGAAGAGTATCTTGGTCATTCCTTCTAATATCATTAACAACCTTATTTTCCTTTCCATTAAGGTAATGTATTGATAAATCATAACCATTTAACAATTCTAACCACATCCTTTGAATCACATTAATTAATTTTGAGTGAATATATATTTTATGATATTATGATATTTATATATATCAATCACACATTTATATATTGAGAAAATTTCATCAAATATTCAATTGAATTATCACTGCTGCTTCCTCTAGATCATTGGTCAGGTAAATATTCTGATGAGTTTTTAATTTTTGTGAGGAAAAATAAATTAAATTATCATTATTAGGCGGTTCAATCTCAATAATTTTGTTGGTGTATTACTATATATTATAAATCATTCCCTACTATAAGATAATTTATGTACACGAGTTTTCAAAAACCAATTCTTTTATACTATAAAAACATCATCACCTTTCCCAATCTAATGGAACCAAAATCCCTTATGTGGTAACTTAGTTATTGGATTAGGTGAATGTGTGATGTTAATAAAAAACAATTGATAATTCCATGAAAACCTAATTAATCTACAGATGCTTTTTATAGTGGTTTGTAATTTCCATTATTCAATAACATGTTTTTTTGTCTATAGTTATTCCCCATATATTGATTGCACGATCTAATAAGGATTAAATTTTATCCAGAAGCCAAATTTTCAAATATTTTCATAAAATATATCATTTCATATATTGATCAATTTAATTCAAAAATAATATTCATGAAATTCAATTCTCTATCTATATACAAGAATGTAATATATAAGGGAAAAAATGATTTAGGTTGTCTTTAAAGACTCTATTCACTAGATCCAAGAATAATATTGTGGAATCAGTAAAACATAATAGAATCACTATAAACTCATAATGAATATACCTTATTTAGATATATATTTTTATAAATTCCATTCCATTTAACCCATTTCAGATGATATCAAAATCAAAAATCAATCATCAAGAAGTTTTTAGGTCCTTAAATTTAATTTAAATAGTAAAACATATAGGGTAACCATTTTTCATTATTAATTTTAATCATGTTAATATATTTTCAGTCAATGAAAATCTACATTAATCCATATTTCTTTTCAATAAAAATGACGTGTTCTCCCCATTCCGAAGTACTAAGGTGCAAAAAACATTTCTTCAAATTCTGTAATATATTCCTATTTAAAAATTACAATTTATATGACACATTATATATAGAATCCTTGAGATAAGCCTATATATATATATATAACTTCAATCAAGAAATAAACCACATGATCTAGTGGAATACTAAATTATTCATCATGAAATGCATTATTATAGTCACATAAAATCTAGAAGTCATCCAAGATGAAATCCTCCTCAATTATATTATTCAGGATTCCATTGTTATTGAGTATCAGAACCCATAATATAGAATTTTCATCCAATTATATAGCATCCATATGTTGATACATGAGACTATGTTAATATTTATTGTGAAATGAGATTCCCTTTATGGATAATTAAAATTTTCTCTATGTAGTGATAACTAGTACACACTCAAAATCATGATAAATTCAACTATTGTATAAGAATTATATCTCAAAATTATATCCTCATATAAATAAAAATTAGAGAATATATAAATATCATAGACTTTGTTATTGTGTCACAAGGTTTTTTTATAGAAATTTTGATATTAATCATTTGGGGTAGGGATTCCAAATATATAGAACCCATGTAAGATATTAATACATTCAATGAATAAGAATATGATATGGTTCATTGAGATCTAGAATGAAGAGTAAGTTTTTGACTAATAACTTTATTATAGTGATTGACCTTAGTAGTATTGATTGTAAATTCGATTCCTCTTTCCCCCTACTGTGGTGGAATATGGTCCTCAGTTTCTTATTTAGGCCAAGGATTGAGTCATTGAATCGTATAGTGTCAAAAATCTATACACATTAATAATATCATTGACGGTAGATCATTATTTAGAACATTCCCATCCCCAATTGTGTTAATATGTCAATTTTACTTACATCAACAGTTATAGTATTTGTGTCCTTCTTAACCACAATTAAAACACATCCACAATACTTTATGATAATTACCTTATTTATCCCACACATTCTTTTGAAATGTATGTGGGTATAATTTCTTCCTTCCATGTTACTTACCATACAAGATCAATTGTTATATTTCCTTCTTTTTTCCTTTTTTAGAGTACTAAAAACTACAAATTATATCTCCAACTTTATCAAATGTCAAAACATATATCCATTTTTTCAATGTAACTTATATCGTAATCCATTTTATTAATAGGTTGTTATATTTTAATATTTTTTTTATTTTAAATTCTAAATTAGAGATAAAATCAGCTACCTTTCATTCATTCATTGCATTTTCTACTTCATATATTCAAATGGAATTATCCTCCTTCTATTTGAACTCCAATAATTTCACTTCCACCTTAATTTGAATAGTTTGAGGAAAATACATGTTAATTAACATTTTCCAAAAAAAATTAATATTATATTGGGTTTTGTTCTTCATTCCTCATAATATTCTAAATAATATTCCATTATTAGTTAACATATACATCAAAACCAAATCAATGAAAATTTCATTTTCAGAGAATAGGATAATGTGAAATATCATTTCCATCACTAAATCCAATGCTTAGGGATATATATATATTTCAAGATTCCCTGAAAGTTAGTGGATGTTTCCAAATGATTAAAAAAATAAAAGGATGCTCCCCATTTAGTGATTTTTAGATATCAGTGAGGTTTTTGTTATTATTCATATCATGAGATAATTAAATGTGTATAACTATAAGGGGTTATATGACAGTACCCATTACATAGTATTATTGATAGGGGAAGCCATTACATTGACAGATATAACATAGAATTTAATTGGAGTGATGAAATATTGAAAATATTTATGAGAAAAAAATTAACCGAATTCATCCATAAAACGATATATTATTCAACATTATCATGTTAAAATATAGTTTCTATATTTTAAACTATATAATTAATGGTTAAACATTACATTGTGTTTTATAATACTTATTTCCCTTGCCCCTCAATGTAATAAGGAATTCATTCCTTCATAATAGTTCATAATGTAAATTTAATCAACAATTGAAAAAACCTTTAGGTTTATAAAAATATGACTGCAATTTAGACTCTTTTTTTCCCTATGTGAAGATTGAATTAAATCCATATAATTCATATTTGGGGTATCATCCCTCGGTACATTTATTCTAGAGCCTACAACCAATATTATTATCTTCAAAGGGATTTAATTTCTTAGAAAACCAACAAATCTTTACACTACCAATAGTTAAAGATATTATATATACATAGATCCATTTTTAGTCTTTTAAACATGTTTCCCCAACCATATCTATCAAAAAAACATTCTCTAACATTTAAAAATAGCTAAATAGTTTCACTAATAAAATCTGTAGATACCTCAGCTGACCATGTCTTTGTATAATATATTTTCAATGAAATAAACATTAAATTTATTAAATAAAAATATCCCACATAATTATATGTTTGATGTCTATTGAGAAATGAAATGAAATATTCTTATTTTACAGTACATGAGATGAATTCTCTTTTGAGGGTCCATACCAAACCATCTCCTAGAAATATAATATTTTACAATCATACTCACAACATGTGGAAAGAATACATAATAAAATTTTTATAATAATCACTTATTAAGGGGTGGATAAACATTTTAACAAGGATGAGTTCTGATGCATGAGTAATAAATATATCAGGATTGTTTAGAATCCAAAAAGACCTAGATCTAAAAAATTATTATAAAATAAAAGAATATGGAATTTAATGGGGGATTACCAAGGTGGTATTTAATTTCTCTATAAATATCCACATTAAAACATGTTGAGAAGATGTTAGGGATAAAAAAAGAGTCCATCAACATTGTCTCTACTATCGATCATTTTGAAAATTCCTAAGAATATGGATAGAGTCTTTTTAATAATGTGTAACATTCATGTTGAATTTTTGAGTTCCTTAAATACAATTTACCCCTATTGGAATAATTATCCATGGAATATCTCTAAACCATGATTTTAGGGACAAAAATGATATTTTTAATTCATAGTGTCATATCTCGGAATTCACAGTCAAGGGAAATTCAATTATACATATATTTATTGAATCATAATTTCAAAAATCCATTATAGGTATAGAATATACCAAAATAGCCTAAGGATCCCTATGAACCTAAATTTACTTTGTAAATGTTAGCATAAATACATTATTAAATAATAGGGATGTATTGGATGGATTTTATCATGTTAGGTTTTTTTTCATTTAGGAACACAAAGCAAAAAAAATATTCTATGGTTTTGAGAACCCATTATTTAACAAAAAAATTTCAATTTAAGAGGATGAAATCATTACCCTTTGAATAGTATAGATACATTCATGCAATGACAAAACATGATTATCAGAATCCATCCATTTATTACTCTTTATGTGTAGGAAATGGCAGAGTCAAAAACTATTTATATGATATTAGAAACATGATCACTAATATTTTATTGAGTTAATGAAGTAATGAAATAATTTTTTTTATAGGAACAAATTGATACTAAAAAGGCCGTAAAGATACTCCCATATATTAATGATAAGTTCACAGGTAACATATAAATGAATGAGGTTTTCCATAGCCTTCATACACATGTATCTACTAAATGAAATTTGCATCTCTATGTTTTATAGTAAATAGGGATCAGGTAATAATCTTCTCTAGATCCCATATATTAGTAGCGACCTTTCTGATGGGTTGACATTTAACTATAACTATATCATCCATGTCAGGAAACTGAGGTCTTTCTCAGACAATAATATTTAGCATTCTCTAGAATTGATACGTCCCTATGTATTTATATGACATTCAAGTTGATCCATTTTCACATTAGTGTACATATGAATTTTTATAAGGTAATGTGATAGTATAAGTTCTTATAAGGAACTTGTACTACTATTCATCACCTAAATGGATATATCCTACTTGTTCAGAGGGATAACTACATTCTATTTAACTGTTCTATCAAGGAAGATGTTGAAACATTAGTTTATATTTATGTTTATATAAAACAACCATTTATAAAAGGTCATGGGATAATTGTATGTTTTCATTATTTTTGGAAAAACATGTGGATATATTATATAAATGTCAATTCTATATATTAATGATTAACCTATATTAAAATAACTCTGGTGGATAACCATAAGGTGTCCAAATATTCAAAAATAATTTTTTAGAAATGATTCATTGAAGAGACTGAGATCACTTATGCCTAACCCCCCTATGTATGTGGGCTTGCTGCATTCATTACATGTAATAGTGATTTATATTTATTTTTAGGAATAGATCAAATCCAAAAAATATATGATCAAAATTTAATTATTAATGATGAGGATTCTTGGAAATATATACATCGAAAAGGCATAGACAAATTTTGAGATGACAATATAGATTACCAAACAAATTCCTCCTTTATTAAACATTGTCTTCCAATTCCAAGATTCTATTGTTGAAATTATCATGGCTCAAGTGCTATATAAGTAGTAATATTTGACCTTAACCAAAAACTAAGGCACACCAATATAAATGTATGGAATGGTCTATGTATTTTCATTTTCGGATCTCACAACCTTATTTTTTATGGATACAGAGACCCAATATCTAAGGATAACAATGGATTTTTTCTAGTTTGTATCTTTCAAAAACACATATTTAAAATTAATAACTATTTATTTTATGGAAGAGATAAACCTTCAAGAAGATTGTAAAAAATGAAGGATGTAATTAGAATATTGGTTATGTGATGGGATGAAAAATCATATTCCACTATTGATTTGTCTGTAGATTCTATCCTGATAAGGTTCATCAAGACATAAAATCATGTAATAATTAATAATAGACAAAAAAGGCCATAATGAGTGTCCCAATACTTTAACCCAATAAAAACATTTAAAACATATGGGGTATCTATTCAAGAGGATAGTGAGATATCCATATTTAAGAAATATTCAATCCAATATCATGAAGACATTGAAAAATCTATGCTACTTGAGGATAGTGAAAATGAATATATATTGCATCATGTTAAATGAATTTGAGTTCTCAATTATAACAATAAGGTTTCTATCTATTGAATTATTATTTATGAGGTTGAAAAATTCTATGGTTGGGAGGTAGTATTATAGGATGGTCTTTCTAGGGACATATACAACATTATTTGGTGTATTTATATAACTATAAATTTCCCAAACCATAGAGAAATAATTTTTCTTTGATATAAATAATGGTTTTCCTATTAACAGTATCCTTAAATCACACTTATCTATAGAAAATTATCTCTTGGTAATTAAGAAAACGAAATTAGAGTTGACTTCATAAGGTATAGAAGAATGAACTCACAATTAACTAATAAAATTTTTAGTTCTCATCAGGAACAATTTCCCAATTGAATATAAATGATGTATTGGATAATCCACACATTCCTGTAACACTATACATATTTAAAAATAAAGGGGATGATTTAATTTGATATTTATAAGGGCCCTAGACTAGTTTATATGTATAGGGATATTCATTATAGGGGGTAATTTTTCACATTAATATATTGTTTCTATCATTCCCATCATCAAAATACAATCCTTCGAAGTAGTCAACTATAACATTTGGGAAGTTATTTTTTATGTGAAGACAAATCCATCAAAATTAAGAATAATATGCCCTCTACTAATTGTTTTCTTTTTAGAGGTAATAAAATATATTTTATTTTCTACCATCATATAAAAAACATATGATATTTTTTATTTTTTATCCATACTATCTTTCAGGAGACACTAGTCATCAATCATGTAATTTTTTTGAATTTTATCCTTAGAAGGAACATCATGATGATGTTTCCTAATTTAAAAGGGATAATGATGACCCTCAATATCCATAATTTCATTATTGTTTTTGGATAACAATGATTTTCACCAACGAATTAAAATTATTTTTTTAATTATTTCGACTTTTAAGGTATAAAATTGAGGGGAAAACCATATAATACATTTTTTATGAATTCATGATCAAATCCCTATATACAGGAGTGACAAGAAATGATTTTATGAAAATAATAGGATTGGGGGATGACCATATCTGTATTTTACAAATATCATCCTCAATTTGATTTTGATCAAAGAAAAAATTACGGAAAATGATGATAGTGGAATCAATAACATAACATTTTTCATCAACCATGATAAAAAACCAATCTAGTTTACATTATTAATTCCAAATAATGGTTTATCTCTTCCAGTTGGAAAATTCTCAAACAATAGGTAAATCAATAAGGATTCATTTATCAATATAGGTGGATAACTAAGAGGTGTTTATCCTTCTAATTATATATCTATTTTTCTCGACCGACCTTAAAATAGTGTTGAAGTTAAAATAAATTATCTAATTTTTTGACAGGTGTCCAGAATTCATCTATATATCTGTGAAATGATATACCAATATAATATATGATTGGAGCCATATAGAGTGGAGAATTTTAGGGTAGTATTATAAATTCAAACTAATGTATAAATAGATTGAATATTTTTGTTAAATGAGAGATGTTTTATGATGTTATGTTTTAACACCAAATGTTTCCTGACATTATGTTCTAGGTAGTAAATAGAGAAAAATGTAAATAAAATATAAGGATATATGCTATTTTTTCATTATTATAATAAATGTTTTTTATTTAAGGAAATAAAATTTTATTTTTTAGGTAATAATAAATTTTCTATGGTGTAATAATTTTTGTGAATTCCAATGACATTGATTGTTCTATTAAAGAATAATAATTTTTCATGAGTTGAAATTCCTCAAATCTGAGCCCCCTATCATGTGAAATATCTATGCAGGGGTTTATCCTTTAATATTTTACTTTTTAAAATATTATCCAATGTTATTATTCTCAATCATGTTAACATAATCTATATTGTGCTTGATCCTATAAGGATTAACATGTGATGGGTGAAAAATATTAGAATCACTATACTAGATCATTTCTTCAAGGTGGTTAAATTTTATAGAGGACTGCTTAATTATTATATTTTATAGTATAATATTAATATATCTAGTATAATTTAAAGATGATTCTTGTAAGACTTGTTTTTTCCTTATCTAAGGGGATTAATCCTTAAAATTATGTGTCTTTAGGATTGTGATCATCAAACAATTCATACTTTTCTCCCTCTATGTTATTAACAAGGGTTAAACCCATTATTGGAGAATATAAAAATACATAAAATAGGACTCCATTCATTTTCAATACATGATTTAGTGGATTATCATAATTAAAAATGGTGTGTCCTATATCATTAGGTTCCTCTTACATTAGAATACATTCATGGGAAAAATTATCCAACACTGGTTATGTACACACTTGGTAAAGGTAAATTAATTTTGGTAACACATCCACCTTCACAATTCTAATAAACATAATCATATCATAATACATATTCAAATATGAATCACTAGGGGATGTTATATCCTAAGAAAATTTTAAATATATAGGCTCTTTTAAAATAAATGGAACCTATAAAACTTTATTATCATCTTGAGAAATCATAAAACTATCCATATTTCTAATCTTAGAGGGGAGGTATCTTTCAAAAATTGTAAATAGAGACCTAGATCCAAATTTTGGATGGAGGGATATTATATCTTCGCATTTCCTTATTCATAAATACTATTACATTTGAAATCAATATATATATATTTCCCTATAAATGTTATTTTATTGTATCCATTAAACTCATATACATCATTATTGAAGAAATTCCAATCTGTGAAAAACACAAACATCATTTAACAATCTATATCCATGATTATTCGGTTATCCTTTGTAATAAGAAATACTACCTAAACTGAAAAAGGATTCCAATTTAGTCTCAAATAATACAATGGGGATGTTCCTGAAAAAACATATTATCTGTTTTTCTATGCATTGATATCAGAACTACTATTGGGAAGGTTTTTTCCTTGAGAATATAGGTGTTACAAAACAACCAGTTGAGATTATTGATGCAGATCTCTAGCTGAGTGTGATTGTTCCAATAAATACTATGGTAAAAAATTTGGTTATATTACTAGATCATTAAAATGTGTGGACTTAGGGAGAAATATCCAAACCTTTAATAACTACACTTTTAATAATCAAAAGTGAAGATGATAAGGTAGTGACCTATTAGGATTCCTATCATTTTCCACTCTTAATTATACATATTTCTACGATCCTTCTAAAAATATAATTAAAAATTCACGTCATATTATTTTTTAGAGTCATGACCCTCCCAATAATAATGAATTTGTAGTTTGTGACGTTTTATTCAATTGTATCATGATTATAAAACACAAGGTAAACCCACTAATTCATCATAAATCTTTAAGGGGAAGAAATTAAGAAGTCATAGAATAAGAGATTTTAAGTACATATAATCAGATCTGCAAAAAAATTATTAATAAAATTAATCTATAAGGTTAACCCATGAAATGATGAGATATCATTATTCAGAAAACATAAATAAGGTATCTTATTATTAATAATGTGATCTTGGTGATTTAGGGAATCATAGATGATCTGTTTAGTAGGAGAATTCAAAGATCTAACTCATTAAAAAACCCAAACATCACATATATTCTACCATTTATCCTCTATCTTGATCTTTCTACTCATCATAATAACAAAACATTAGAATAGGGGAAATATCATTAAATCAATTGTGGTAGCCATAAAACATAACTATGCTTTTAAGTACATAATCTAAGAATATAATACACAAAAATTTATCATGGGAATATAATTAATATAATATGGTATAGAGGAATTCACCATAATCCTTGAACCATGATAGAAAAAGATCATACTGAATAATAACCTTAAAATATATCATAAACATTAGAATATGGAAACATTACATTAATTAATCACACAATTTTGTCTCATGGTTACTATAATATAAAATGTAGTTATTAATGCATAGTTTTTAAGATAAAAATATTAAATAATATACTGATATGAGATGTTGGAAAAAATCCATAATAAATCAAAACATACATGTTTCACTTAAAAAACATTCATTTTCCACATCATAATGAACCCATGTAAAAAAAGTTTCTATCAAATCATCAATATAGTTATCATTAAATTTAAATAAATAACCCATGAAAATAAAATTGGTTTTATAAAACCTTGTGAATTGAATCTTTTGATAGAAAAACACAATCACCCAAAATAATCAAACAACTAATGAATATTTAAGGTGTAAATTGAACCATAACTCAATTAAAGATGGATTATTTTAAGATAATGAAAAAACAATTCTTCGATATATATTTTTTAAAACATTTTTTATACTTTTATCAAAGATTCATAGTTAAGAGAATCTATTCCAAAAAGGATTATATTTTTTTAGAAAAGTTAATGAATTTATTTTCATGAAAATGGAATTAGATCAAAAACTATTTTACCCTAGATAAAATAATACATAATCATTTAAAATTTAATTTCACGGAAAAATATTCCATCATAAATTCTATAACTCAAAAAAATATCTTGGGTTACCAAGTCCTATTCATTTACGCTTGATTTCCATGGATGATGATTAACCTCATGTATCATATGTTCATAAAAATTAATTACCTATTTTTGAACTATATTCATATATCTTTCCACATATACTATTCCTTAATGACAATTCTCTTTATGTATAACATTGTTGTAATCTCTTTTCAACATCAGGTGTTGTTAACATTATTAATTTTTACACTATTTAAAATGTTAATATTATTTCCCAATAATTTATTCTTATTTAATCATTAATATAATATTTATCATACATTAGCATATAACATTAATTTATTAATAACTATCTCATATCGTTATATAGGTGTTCTAGTGACATTGTTTGAAAATGGAATCGTTGTATGTTTATTTTAGTGATTTTAGTTAATGAATTTTTTTTTATTTTTAATAAGATAAATAGTTAAAATAATATTTCCATAGAAATATAAAAAATAGTTGTTTATAATTAAAATAAATTTACATTATTATTAATTATCAAATCGTATTCCATGATTGAGTGTTATAGCACCATTCATATATGTTATCAAACTATCCCTAATGTGAACACACATTAAGTTAATGGGTGGGTATGTTTAAGGATGTGTTAATTTTGATATGTAATCGATATAATAAAAGAATAATGGTAATTGTTTTTATTTTTTAAGAATATTAACTAGATTATTATATTTTTCTGTAAGTAATGAAAAAATAATGAAAAATAAAAATATTTCTCCTTGGAGGTGTATGTCTCTGCACGCACACACACACGACTTGTATGAATGTTTATTATAATTTTTCATAAATGACAATATAATAGATATATAATTTATATAACAAAATATTATTATCCTAAAGATACTATAATCATCATATTTTTATTATGATAGGATTTTTGGAATAGTATTATTAATATAAAACATAAGAATGATATAATACTAACATTTGAGACCTGATATTTCATTGGAATGCTACTTTGAATTGATGGGACAAGGATAACATAGTGTGAACATGGGAAATAGTATGTCTTAGAGGATTGTATTGAGAGAAAAATAGTATTTTTTCAAGGAGTAATATTAAGGTCTTATGAAAATTTTAATGGTGCGAGTTATTGACAAATATAAAGGGAATAAATTGGTACTTTTTGAAACCATACTCATTTTTCCATAATTCCATGAAACTATTAACTGTTCAATTATAACGACCCAAATTTTATTCAAAGGAAATTTATATCTTATAACTATGTCATAAAATCACATGAAAACACAACATAATGAACTACTAAGTGCTAAGTGACCTTTTAACATAAGTTTTTCACTTCTGTGTTAGGAATTTTGAAAATATGACATACACGGTTGTGTTCAAGATGTTTTTTGGAGTCTAATAAAACAAAAATAATTTTTTGTGAATAGTAAACAACACAATGAATAGTAACATACCCTTATTAATAGTGATATACCCTAATGAATAGTAAGTTTTCCCATGATAGTTTAAAAATAATATTCAAGTGAATGTATAATGTACCTATATTTTAGAATAAGTAAATGAATGTTTTAAAACTATTTTTAGTAATAAACCATGAGTTTAATTAAATATTAAATTAATCAAATTTTGAAAATTATTTTTGAAAAATGGACTTCATTATTGGGTTCTACACGTTGAAAAATGGTTGAATTGAATTTCTGGGATGTTTCTAAAATACTTGAATTTTTGGTGAAAGGTAAAATACATTAATTTACAGTATAAATACATTATAATTAAAACACACTATTCCTGACATCACAAGTGATGTAAGCACCCAAATCCAGAAATCAAATTCTTTATTTGCTATTCTTGGTCATGGATGACTCACTATTCCTTGTCTTGTTAGGAAATAATAAGCTAATGAATTTTATATTAAGGAAACCCCTCTCCCCTCCACTATAAAAACCACCCTTCACACCCTCATTTCCTCACACCTCTCAAGCTCCATGCCTTCTATGAACTCTTACCAAACATCTTTCCAAGCCCCTATCCCACGTCCAAGAGCATCTGGTCTCATCAAAAGTCCAAGCCTAGATTCCTTGAGGCGGATCTCAATAGGAGGATTTAAGAGGTAATTTCTCTCCCTCTTCTCCTATAATTTCTTTTCAATTTCAAGTTCATTTCTTCATCTCTCCCAGCCTATCTTCATCCAAATGGTATTTTAACTCTATTACTATAAATTTACAAGAATTTAATGATGCTAATGGGATATTATATCATCTATACCCTTTTCCCTCTTCCTTTATTATATTAAAGAGAATGTTGTTCGTGATGTGTTACTTTATCACCTTCGAGAACGACATGTTTTCTTCTACCATCAAATCCAGTCATGAAACCATTTTTATAGTTGAAGAAGAAATTTTTATATGTATAATTTCCTATTTAATGTTTTGGAACTAACTTAGGACCATATTACTGGTGATAAAATAAAACAAGTTCATTATGATCGAAAAAACCGTTCAAATTAACCCAAACAATCATCATTTAATTATTATCTAATGATTCATCCACATGGATATAATATGATTCATTATAAGATCATTAAAAACCCAGTAATATCATTAATAATATGTAATATCATTTCTAGATGTTTAACCATTGTTTACCCAAACTTCAATTTAAGAATACAAGTGAACCACTCAAGAAAACCATAAAAACAAACATTCCCGAACAATGTTTTTATACTCAATAACTCATCCAAAGGTACATAAAATCACTTAATGAAACCATAATGAACCATATTAATGTACACAAGGTTCTGGATTTCCAATTATGTAATATAATGTTATTATACATGACTTTAAAGAGAAGGAATCGTTCAGATACAAGGTAAGGGGAAAATCTCAAACCCAATTTTCTTTCTTCGGGTTCTCCTCTTTCACTCCAATTTGGTATTTCCACTTATTAAAAATCTTTATTCATAATTATCTTACATTTTCTTGGAAATAAATGGTCTCTACTGAATTTTATGTCAAACAAAATGTTTTCCAAAAGAACTCTTCTTTTAAGAACTCAACTTTTACCTCTCATTCATGATTGATGGTTCTTGTATCAAGTGTGTTGTACCCTCTTTATTTTGGGAACCCAAAGTTTATCAATGTACTTTTATGAAATGAAACCCATTCCTTAACATGGGTTAGTTATGTTCATTATTGATATATTTTCAATGTGGCATGCATGATAATGATAATATTATGAGTTGACGGGTGCCCCTAGAATTATATAGCTCAATATGAATGTTTGATTGTGACGGGTGTGCCCAGAATTATACAGTTCTCCAATTCATTGGGTAAAGTGATGAATCTCATGAGTAAATGTGAAATGATGTGGACAAGATGGTAGATTTTTTCACAAGTATTTGTGGTAGTTAACAACTAAGACATGATGTTTCATTTTTTTTTCATTTCCACATTTAAGTCTTTTATTTATGCTCCTCGCATGTTCATGATCATTTTCCTATGTCATGATTATGGTCACCCCATGCTATATTATTCTTATCTATTCTCTTACTAGGCTTTTACCTCACCCCTTTTTGATGAATATCCTCAGGTCTCTACATTTACTAAGGAGAGGACAACTACCAATAAGAATCTAGAGTAGAAGAAATTAATGAAATTTTTATGCTTGATGTTGTAATTGTTACTTATAGTCCTAGTTTTCCTAAGACACTAAACCATTTGATCCTCTATGTTTAATAATATTATGTTGTTTAACTTTAAAATGATGTAATAGTATTTTAAGAAAATGCAAGGTTGATATAGTTGGTATTAGAGGAAATGTTTAGTTAATTTGGGAATTTGGATTAGTGAACCCTGGAGAAAACCTCTAGCATGAGACTAAGTATATATATGAACATAAGAATATTTACATAAGGATCCCATATGTTATGTTTTTGGTATAAATTTTTTAAATGAATAAGTTATTCATGACTTTTTTAATTATGTTTTTTTCTAACCTTTTATATTTTAGAAAATGGTGGGAACCAAGAGAAATCAGGCCAACAACTCGTGTGAGGGACAATGCAACGATTGCCCGAACGACATCCTCATAGATTTGGGAGGTGGAGTTAAGAACTTCATGGCGATGCTTACCCACTTATCTTAGGTTATGAACAATAACCATAATAATGGGGAACTTCATCCCTCACCAAATAGGGATAAACTGGATAACGAATGTTTTATGCGGAAATGACCACCGACTTTTATTGGATCTTCTGATCCACTAGTTGAAGAATATTGGGTCAACTCCATAGAGAAGATATTTTCTGTTCTTCACTGTTCTGAGATGGAGAAGGTGACCCTATCCATTTATCGTCTAGATGGACAAGACTATCAATGGTAGGCTTTGATTATGAACACCAAGCCATGGGAGGAAATTAAAGAGATGGAATGGGAAGACATTATGGTAATGTTTCTTAATAAGTATTTTCCACAAACTCTTCGTACGAATATGGAGAGAGATTTCATAGAGCTTAACAAAAAATAAGTAGAATCTATCCCAACCTACGAAGAAAATTTCACAACGTTTTCAAGGTACACTTCAAGTATTGTTATCAACAATTATAGAAAAATGGAAAGATTATTTATTGGATTAAAACCAAACCTTAAAAAGGATCTTGCAATTTGAGACTTTGGGAGTTATGAAGAAGTTTTTCGGTGTTCTCTCAAAGTGGAGATAGAGTTTTGAGAATGGTCCCACATCTATGGTGATGAGAATCAAAAGATGGTGTTTCATGCTGGTGGATCTAATGATAAAGGGGGGAAGAAAACTCAATGACCCACATGCCAAAAATGTGGAACGTTTCACCATGGGAACTGCCTCCAAGCGATGGAAAAATGCTTCAAGTGTTGGAAAGAAGGACATCGTGTTTAGGGGTGTCAAAAAGACATGAAAAGGAAGGATAATGTAACTGAAGAAAGGAGAGAACCACCCATGGTTCAATGGTACAATTGTAGGGAGATTGGGCACCATGAAAGTCAGTTCACTAAACCTCGAGTTCTTGAGGGTAATCAATGTCAACAACCACCAAAGCCAAACGTACAAGGGAAGGCTTATGCCATCACTACTACGAAGGTGGTGCATGATAATGATGTCGTATATGGTACACTTCCTATTGAATTAAAAATGTAAAAATCCTTATTTGATTTTTTTTCTATGCAATCTTTTATATCTTGAAATTTTTCTATAACTATAGAATCGAAGCCCCGAAACCTTGAAGTAGAGATATATGTAAAAACACCAAGTGGTGAAATCATTTCATCCCAAGTGTTTGACTCCTCTCATATTGGCATACGTGGGAAGATTCTTCCATAGAAACTTGTAATACTTCCTTTGGTGGAATTTGACCCTATAATGGGAATATATTGGATCTAATTATATAGGGCACATATCAAATGTCAGGAAAAAGAAATATATTTTCATATTCCAAACCATCCCATGATTCTATAAAAATGCAAGGAAGATCATGAATCTCATTTGAAAAATCCTTCAATGGTGTGGGTGTTGATTCCCTTTGAATAAGAATACCTCCCCTAAATGTTTGAGTCAATGGAAAGTTCCATCTTTGAGGGAATGCCCCTTGTGAGGGAATATAGTGATGTATTTCCCGAAGAGTTACCTGGAATTTCCCCAGATCGTGAGGTATAGTTCTCAGTTTATCTCATACCTAGAGGTAGTCTTATTTAGAAGTGTCCCTATAGGATGGCGCCTATTGAACTGGAGGAGTTAAAGAAGCAGCTGCAATAGAATCTGGACAAAGGCTTCATATGCCCTATTGCATCACCTTGGGGTGTGCATGTGCTCTTTGTAAAGAAGAAGGATGGAACAATGTAGCTGTGTATCAATTATCGGGAACTCAACAAGATCACCATAAAGAACAAGTATCCTTTCCCAAGGATTGATGACTTGTTCAATCAGTTAAGAGGTTCTTAATACTTCTCAAAGGTGGATCTTCATTCTGGATATCATCAGGTAAAGGTGAAAAAGGAAGATATTTAGAAAACTTCCTTCTATACAAGGTATGGGCACTATGAGTTTTTTGTGATGCCCTTCAGACTTACTAATGCCCCTGCAATCATCATGGATTTGATGAATTGAGAATTTAGACTTTACCTCAAAAAAAATTTGGTATTATTTATTAATGACATTCTCATCTTCTATAAGAGAAAGGAGGAAAATGAAGAAAATATAAGACTTCTATTGGTGACATTAAGAAATGAGAAGTTGTACACCAAGTTCAGCAAGTGTGACTTTTGGATGAATCAAGTCACATTCTTGGGACATGTGATCACAAGTTAATGAATTTCTTTGGATCCTTTAAAAACAAAGGCAATTGAGGAATGGACTAGGCCCTCTATTGTCACAGAAATCTGTAGTTTTCTTAGATTAGCTGGGTACTACCCATATTTTGTGAGAAAATTCTCACGATTATCAACCCTGCTAACTAAGTTAACTAGGAAAGGGGTAAAGTTTCAATGGATGGTAGAATGTGAGGGAAGATTCGAGGAGCTAAAGATAAATATGATCACTGCACCTGTACTCACACTACTAAAAAGAGAGGAATGTTTTGTGATATATAGTGATGCTTCAAAGAAAGGATTGGGTTGAGTACTCATGCAATATGATAATTTGATAGCCTACCCCTCACGGTAGTTGAAGATCCATGAGTCAAACTACCCGGCGCATGATCTAGAGCTGGCAGCTGTAATTTTTGCCTTGAAAATCTGGTTGCACTACCTTTATGGTGAGAAGTGTGACATATACATCGACCACAAGAGCCTAAAGTATATATTCACACAAAAGGATCTCAACATGTGTCAAAGAAGATGGTCAGAGATAATCAAGGATTATGATTTCTCTATTCAATATCATCCTGGAAAGGCAAACAAGGTAGATGATTCTCTAAGCAGAAAAAAACCTGCTACTCTCTCCATGATTCAGATTGAGAAAGAAACTATCTTCATAGATATGTAAAGGATGGATTTAAAAATCATAAGGGCAGGGGATAAATTCTATCTTAGCCAAATGATTGTGAAACCATCCATCCAATAGAATATTAAGGAAGCACAAAGGGGTGATGTGGAGATAGAAAAGATGGTGAATGCAGTAAAGGAAGGGAAACTTCAAGAGTTCCATATCAACGATGATGGTGTGATTTAGTTTGGAATGTGGCCTTGTGTGCCTTAATCACCTAGGACAAAAAAGGATATATTGGAAAATTCACATCGCTCAACTTTCTATATCCATCTAGGAAGTACCAAGATGTATCGTGATCTCCGAGAACACTTCTAGTGGGTTAACATGAAGAAGAAGATTGCAGAATATATATCAAGGTGCTTGGTATGTTAGAAAGTTAAATGTGAGAGACAAAAGTCCAAAGGTATAATGGAGACATTGCCAATACCCATGTGGAAATGGAAAAATGTTATTATGGTCTTTTTCACGGGTCTCCCAAAGACATTGAAGGGAAATAATGCGATATGGGTTGTGGTTGACCGACTCAGCACGACTGCCCACTTTATCGCTATTCGAGAAGATCTCTCGCTTGATCGACTTGAAAAGATATATGTGAACGAAGTGGTGATACTACATGGACTTACACTCTCTATTGTCTCTGACCGTGATCCAAGTTTCACATCTAAATTCTGTATGAGTCTTCAATATGATTTGAGTACTAAATTAAATTTCAGCATGTCCTATCACCCCCAAACTGATGGCCAATCTAAAAAGACTATTTAGAAGATTAAAGATATGAAAAAAATCCTTCTCTATTGAATTCAAATGTGGTTGGGATCATCATCTCCCATAGGTTGAGTTCTCATACAATAATATCTTCAACTCAAGTATTCAGATGGATCTATATGAAACACTGTATGGAAAGTGATGTAGAACTCCAACATGTTGGGATGAAGTCGGAGAAAGAAAGTTACTTGGACCCGATCTTGTTCAAGAGATGACAGAGAAGGTTCAAGTCATCCAGAAACACATCAAAGTTTCTAAGAGTCAGAAAAAGATCTATGCTGACAACAATCAAAAGGACTTGGAGTTTGACGTTGGAGATAATGTCTTCCTGCAAATATCACCTTGGAAGAGAGTCATGTAGTTTGGAAAGAAAGGGAAGCTAATCCCAAGATATGTTGGCCCCTTTCAGATCCTTGACCGTATAGGATCCAGGCCCTATCGACTTTCACTTACACCGAATATGACTCAAGTTCATGATGTTTTTCATGTATCACTCCTAAGGAAGTACATACTGGCCCCCTCACATGTACTAAACTCATAGGTGGTATAGCTGGAAGATGATCTCTCTTATGAGGAGCATCCAGTAGAGATTCTGGATCGGAGAGATATGGTTCTACGCAACCAGACAAATCATATTTTTAATGTGCTGTGGAGGAACCATAAGTTCGAGTAAGAAACTTGGGAACCAGAATAGGCAATTAAGGATAAATACCCTCACCTGTTTGTGAAAAGTGAAATTTCAGGGGTGAAATTTCTTCAGGGGGGAAGAATGTAACGACCTAAAGTTTCTTCAATAGAAATTTCATTCTTATAATTATGTCATAAATTCACATGAAAACACAAAATAATTAACTACTAAGTGCTAAGTGACCTTTAAACATAATTTTTTCACTTATTTGTTTGGAATTTTGAAAATCTGACATACACGGTTGTGTTCAAGAGGTTGTTTGGAGTCTAATAAAATAAAACTAATTTTCGGTGAATAGTAACCTACCCTTATGAATAGAAACATACCCTTATGAATAGTTATATACACTAATGAATAGTAACATTACCTATGATAGTATAAAAATAATATTCAAGTGAAAGTATGATGTACCTATATTTTAGAATAATTAAATGAATGATTTAAAACTGCTTTTTAGTAATAAACCATGATTTTAATTAAATAATAAGTTAATCATATTTAAAAAATTATTTTTGAAAAATGGACTTCATTTTGGGATACAACACATCAAAAAATGGTTGTGATGAATTTTTTGGATTTTTCTAAGATACTTTATTTTTTTGCGAATAGTAAAATACATTAATTTACCGTATAAATACATTATAATTAAAAACCACTATTCCTGACATCACAAGTAATGTAAGAACCAAAATCCTAAAATCTTGTGTCTTATTTACTATTCTTGGTCATGGATGACTCACTATTCCTTGTCTTTTGAGGAAATAATAAACTAATTAATTTTATATTAAGAAATCCCCTCTCCCCTCCACTATAAAAACCACCCTTCACACCCTCATTTCCTCACACCTCTCAAGCTCCAAGACTTATTCAAACTCTACCCAAAAATCTTCCCAAGCCCCTATCTCACGTCAAATTGATTATGGTCTCATCAAAAGTACAAGCCTAGCTTTCTAAAGGAGGATCTCAAGAGGAGGAATTAAGAAGTAATTTCTCTCCCTATTCTCCTTTAATTTCCATTCAATTTCAAGTTAATTTCTTGATCTCTCCCCACCTATCTTCATCCAAACGGTATTGTAACTGTATTAATAGACATTTACAGGAATGTTATGATGCTAATTGGAAATTATATCATCCAACCCCTTTTCCATCTTCCTTTTATTTTATTATAGAGAACGTTGTTTGTGAGGTGTTAATTTATCACCTACCTGAACGAAATGCATTCTTATAATTTCAGATCGGGTCATGAAAACATTTTTATGGTTGAACCAGAGATTTTTATATGTATTATTTCCTTTTTAATGTTCTAGAACTAACATATGACCATATTACTAGTCATAAAATAAAACAAGTTCATTATGATCGAAAAACCGTGCTATTTAACCCAAAAACCCATCATTTGATTCTTATATAATGATTCATCCACTTGGATATAATATGATTCATTATAAGATAAATAAAACTCTATTAATATCATTAATAACATGTAATATCATTTCTGTATGTTTACCCATGTTCTACCCGAACATCAATTTAAGAATATAAGTGAACCACTCAAGAAAACCATAAAAACAAACATTCATGAACAATGTTTTTAAACTCTATAAATCATCCAAAGGTACATAAAATCAAATAATGAAACCATAATGAACCATATTAATTTAAAATGGGTTTTGGATTTCTAATTATGTAATATAGTTTCATTATATAAGACCTTTAAGAGAAGGAAGCGTTCAGATACAAGGTAAGGGGAATACCTCGAACCCAATTTTCATTCTTCAGGTTCTCCCTCTTTAACTCCAATTTGGTATGGCCACTTCATAAAAATCATTTTTTTATCATTATATTACCTTTTATTGGATATAAATGTTTTCTACTTAAGTTTATGTCATGAATTTTTTTTTTCAATAGAACTCTTCTTTTAAGAACTCAACTTTTAAAGCACATTCATGGTTGATGGTTCTTGTATCAAGTATGTTGTACCCTCTTTCTTTTGGGAAACCCAAAGTTTATGAATGTATTATTATGAGATGAAACCCATTCGTTACCATGGGTTAGTCAAGTTAATTATTGATATATGTTCTATGCGGCATGTATGCTAATGATAATATTATGAGGTGACGGGTGCGCCTAGAATTATACAGTGCTCCAATGAATTGGGTAAAGTGATTAATCTCATGAGTAAATATGAAATGATGTGGAAAACTTTCCAGATTTGTTCAAAAGTATGTGTGGTAGTTAAACACTACGATATTATGGTTCATTTTTATGCATTGAAACATTTGAAGACTTTAATTTATGCTCCTCTCATGTTCATGATCTTTTTCCTATGTCATTATTATTCTCACCCCATGCTATATTCTTATTATCTATCCTATTACTAGGGTTTTAGATCACCCCTTTTTGATGTATATCCTTTGTGGCTACATGTACTAAATAGATGACAATTTCCAATTAAAATCTAGAGAAGATGAAATTAAAGAAATGTTTATCATTGATGTTGTAATTGTTACGTATGGTCCTAGTTTTACCAAGACAGTAAACCATTAGATCCTCTATGTGTGATACTATTATGGTGTTTATCTTTAAAATGATGTAATAGTAATGTAAGAAAATGTTGGGTTGCTATATCAATGGAGGAAAACAAGAAATATTTAGACCGTAGTGTGTCTGTGGGTATCAAAAAACATCAACTATTCATTTTATAATTTTTTTGAAACTTGTTTTTTACATTGAACAAAGTAAATGATTATTTACCATTTTTACTCTCTACGAAGGTAATTTTTTTAACCAAACAAATTACATGTGATGAATACATAAAAATAAAAATTATTAAATTATTTGAATATTATTATTTATGATTTTAAAATTTCATTACAATATTAATTTTCTATATGTATGAAATTTAAATAAAAAAATAAACAAACCTAATCCATAAAAATCATTTTTTCTTGAAATGATGTTTTTACCTCAAAATTTATTTATTTGGGGATATTTTCATTATTAATGACTATCAACACAAATTGAATTATTATAATTTAATTGAATAGATGTAGTATTTCATTTCAAGGGATAACTTAATTTATACTTGAAAATTAGTCATTCAAATAAACGATGAAAACATGTTTTTAATAAAAAAAATTATTTAATTTCTAAAAAAATTGAAATAGGAATTGTGAAAACACCTGTGATTTTATGATTTATTTATTTTAAAAAAATATATAATTTTGTTGATATCTTTTAATAATCATAACTTTAAGTCTAAATTATATGTAATACAGTTTACCATTATAAACTAGCTATTAAAATAGTTGTTATGAATATAACTAACTATATTTTTAAATATATATTTATTAAGAATTTAAAAATAAAATAAAAATTTATAAATTGATTATAAATGAAAATAAAAATCATTTTAAGTAAAATATATTTTTAAAAATTACTATTTTAGGTGTGAAATATGTTCTTAATTTAAAAAATTATATTCCCCATTATTGGTTGATTTTTTAATCTAATATATATATATATTATTCAATAAACACGAATTATAATTTATCTAATATTTTTTCTTGGAATTAGAAAATAATAAATAATTATCTTTGATTAAAATATATTTTTCTAAAAAACTATTTCCATCACTTTTGTACAGTTATTTAAAAAATTAATTCAATCCCTATATAGAAATTAAATCTTAAAAATGGACTCTATATATGGTATCTTGTGGATAATATTAGATTAATAGGTCCCATTATTTGGTCAATATGAATAATATCTACAATATATTATTTTCACCACAGTTAGGGTAAAACATGTTATATGAGGATAAAACAACAAGAATAGGCCTTAAAATTTATATAATAATTGTCTTTATCCTATTTTATGAGTGGAGTTATTCAATTTAAAAAAATGTTTCTAATATATGAAAAATTTGTGAGATATTTCATTTAGTATGTCTTTTATATAATTTTAATAAAATTTTTAATTCAAAATATTACCTTCTTGACATTTATTTCTTTGAAATCATTTCATAAAGAGAGACATAGGTTATGTTAATTAATAAATGTTTATTTCAAATAGATTGTTTTACAATAAATGTTTATATATTATTTTTATTTATTTAATAATTACTTGAAACCATTATACTATTCTAACAGAACATTTATTTAGTAAATATAAAATTTAACTAAATGTTTTTCAAAATAAAAATTTAATTCAATTTAAATGAAATATTTTTTTTCTAATTTTTTAGATACATAATTAATATTATTACAGTTTAAGGGAATTATATTTTTTTCCATACTATTCTTCATTTCCTTAAAATTGATTAAATTAATTTTTCTAAAATTGACATTAACGATATTGTATAAAAGTTATTATTTATGAAAATGATGAAAAATTCATTACAATACTATCATCATCCATTAAAATGAAATATTGATGAAAATATAAATCATGGTCATTTTTGTGTAGTCTTCTATCCATTTATGGTAAAATTATTAACCCTATAATATTTTAATATTATTTGTACAATTAATATCATAAATGATTAATAAAAGGATTAAAAAAAAGGTATGGTTTAAAATGAATCAAATAAACATATAAAATTCATTTCATAATTTTATATAACACCTATCGTGTTTTTAACACATTTACAATTGAAATATTTTTTCATGAAAATGAATTTTTTTAATCTTTTACGAAATTTCAAGTGTTCCCCCTCCCTCCCTTATGAAAGTACAAAACTCTTTGTGCTTCATTAAACCACATTGATCCTTATTTCTATATCAAAACTTATATGATTAACTTTTAAACATCCTTATATATATTATAGAAGTGATGGTCTTCCAAAACGTTACAATGTAGGGTCCTATGAGGAGACCAAAATGAGTTTATTAAGATAATAGGTAATCACCATAACAAGTCACATTCCATTTCCTCTTCTTTTTTATCTTGTAAATATTAAGTATTTATGAAAAAAATAATAACTATTGTTACATAAAAATACTTAAATAGTATTATTATTATAAAATAACTTTTATTCACCCACATTTACATCAAATGATAAGTGAATGTATCAATCATATGTACATATGACCTACCCTCCCCACATATCGAAAAAATTAAATTATTATCACCATATTTTTTGGATGGGTATTATGATGGGTATAATATTTAGATATTATATTTATGTTATTAATATAAATTTTTAATTATAATATCCCATCTCCCTTCTTAACTTCTAATCTTTATGAAAATTATAGCATCGCTCATGTGTTTGTGTGGACAATGATCTCAGTGACGTGATGATTTTTTTTCATTTCAATTTTATATTAATATTAATATGTATTTATTTAATAAATATATATTATTTATAACATATATATAAATAATTTTTTATGGATGAATTATTAATCATATTTTGTTAATTCTACCCATTGAAAAATGAAAACAATTTCCATGCATACATACAACAAACCCCCTCCCTGAATAGTGTAATTGATTTTTTCACTATACTTTATGTATGACTATAAATATGAATATAATTAATATATGTGATATTTATATTATTTTTAAATTATTTGATGTTATGGGATAATGACCAATGTATAATGTATAGAACTTTTAAACCTAACTTCTCATAAATGTGAAATTGTTAACATCATAAAAGATTATTTTAATAATATATAATTAATAAACATGTGTTAAAATGATAAAAATAGATCTTATGTTATAATATAAGTATCACGACTAATTTATAGAATTATAATAAATTTAAATTTATTATATATGAGCTAAGAGTGATTTTTATTCATGTAAATTCACGGTCATGCACTTATGTTTAAATTATATTTTAATCAGGATTATTTATACATTATATTTATATGAAAGATATCATAAGAAAATTATCTAATTAATATAATTAAATTTCAATGGATCAAGTTATTTACTGAGACTACATATTTTCCTTTTACTTTCATATCTTAAATAACTAATGGCACTAAAATAATAGTTTTATGGAAATAAGACATTATTTCTTTGCATAGTCAAAAATATATTTTTTCAATATCAATGTTTTTGATAAATAACTTGAAGAATATTTTAAATAATATTATATTCTTGTTAAAATAAATTTTTACCAATTTTCAAATTTATAGAAAATTGCTTTAATGTAATCTTTTTATCCTTTTAAATATGATGGAATTTATGAATTTTTTAAAAATGGTATGGAAATAATGTTTTATTTTTCTCATTTAAGATTGATTGAAATTTAAATTTATCATGAAACCTTAATAAATTAAAGATTCTACTATCTGTTTCCAAGTTCATATTAAAATAAAAATTTTCCATGTTATTTTGGAATTATTTTTATTTTATTTATTTTATTTCAATGTGAGAAGGGTATTTTCCTCTACAAATATAAAAAATTATATTTTCATGCATTTTAATATATAATTAAAACTTTTTTATGTTAATTATGATTTATTAAGGATATGGTCTAATGATAATTTCATTTTCATTATCCTTATGGTTTATGATTACGATGAATACCTTTTTATGAAACCCATTTTTATTGGTTATTCCATAATAAAATGTTTATCTAAACCCAATTCTATTTCATAGGTTATGATATGACTAATGCTTTATGATATTGTGTAACACATCTATATGGGTTTAAATATGTGTTGAATGGCCCTATAATTATATAGACCTATAATGTATTGGGTAATGAGGTATATCTCCTTAGATAAATATTATTAGAGTGGGTAGTGAGCCTAGTTTAGTAAGAGACTTTGTCTATTATGAGAATATATGGAGTAAACCATCACTGCTATAATGGATTGGGGTGTCCATCTAATCACATATGGTAGTATAAGAAATAATATTTGACCACTAAAGAAAATTATTTTCTATTCATAAGTGTAATTTTGAAACTAATGAATGATTTCCATGTTATTTTTTTCATAGATCTTGTTTTTTATTCCATTGTGATTCAGGTATTATGTACTCCAATTCATTAATAAATGACTAAATATATTTATATATTATTTCTAGGCCATGGTTTTCAAAAGATAATATATTCTTATCATACCCTGATTCTAATGTTATGTAATTGTGTTCCTTGATATATTATATTTACCCTTAATGAGAATATAATCTAAACCTTTCTTTCCATTAATATCCACATTTTATGACATAATGTAATAATTATAATATTTTAATGAAAGGTGGTAGTTATAAATAAATTTATTGGAAAATATCTATATATCTTATGTACATGTTTATTATGTGTATAAAATTCCAATGAAACAAGACCTATAAGATTTAGGAAAGGATCGTTATGTTATGTAATAAATATTCAACAAATAATATGTAGTGTGTATATATATATATATGAAAATAATGGGTCATAATAGTTGGTATCTGAGAAAGGATTAAATAACTTCAAAAACATTATTGGGAATTCGTTATTAAAATAACATAAAATAAAACTATGTATATATGAATATATAATGTTATGTTAATAAAAGGACTATATTTTTACAAGAAAAACATCCTGATATGGATAATAAGTGTTGATCTTATAATGGTACATATGAATCTAAGGATGAAAAACCCAAAAACATTGTTAGTTGATTATATCTTTTCCATCAGTCTGGTACACATTGGTTGTGGAAATATTATACAACATATTAAACACACTTGGTGGATATTATTCGATTAATTCACATTTTATTTCTGAATCACCATTTTGGATTTCAAAAGAAAATTATCATTAATAACCTTGGTAAATCCTAAGGGTTAATATATTAAAAATAAGGTGTAGTGATTTAGAAATGCAATAAATTATTTTTTCATGATTATAATGATTTCCACTATGAATATTATTCCTGAAAATATGGTTTTTTTAGTTTTAGCCAATAGATGGAATATAAAAAAAACCTACTAATAAAATTTTATATACAATTAATGGATCATACTGCCTTGAAACAAAATTATATTAGATATAAAATTTAAAATATTATTTCTATGCATACACAATATTCTTATGGCATGAATCCTAATAAAAGTCTAAATGATAAATAGAGGGAACAATACTATGTTGAGTCCTTTAGGAGGTAAAATCCACATTATATTAGCTAACCCTCTAATATACCAGTTCATGGATAATGAATACCTTCTAATTAAATGATATTTTATAATATCTTTTTATCGATTCATAAGTATTTCATTTTTGATTTATGTTAATTGGGTGGTGACAATGTTCAATGGTGGAATATTATCAAGAAAGTTTGGAAACTATTAAAAATTGACTCAATGTTGTGGGATGTGGTTATGGGGTTATTATTATTATTTATATTCCTCATATTAATTTTATGGTAATAGATATGTAATTATATGATCTAAAATATTTGGATGAAAAATCTATTGATATGTATGAATAAAATCATAACATATTGTGAGGTAATTTTCTAGTATTATTATCAGATATGAATGTAATGATGATAAACTAATCATTTCATTAAAAATAATTCCCTAAAGGGTTTCATAAATAAGATACATAAATAGCTAAAAATAAATAATTTATAGTTATATCAAGGATAAAATAGATATTGGTGTTACCCATCAATCTCATGGTTTTTTTGAGAAAGAAATATTGAAATAAAAATATATTATATAAAACATGCAGAGTTGAAGATGTGATTTCATTTATGCTTAATGTTTGGATTGAAGCATGGATATATTCAACCTAAGGTTACTAATAAGGATGTTGTGTGTGGAATGAAAATCCATTGGAAAATCGAATGTCGATGTGATGGAAAGAACTTATGAAATGATGTGAAGATAGAAAATTATCTATAAAATGCACCACCCACACTCATGTGTTTAAAATGATTGGAGAGTAGGAATGGTGTTATCTAATGATTAAATATAAAGTCTAGAGATTATGATAAATATAAGAAACCTTTTAATCCCATATATAATTGTAAATAACATGTGATCAGTATTATTGATGTGGGACACGATACTGACATGGTGAATGGTACACTTACAATTTACTATTGATTTGGAACTGGATCTACCCAGAATTATATATCTATATAATTTGATAAGTATATCAATATTCAACGCAAATTAAATGTTGTTGAATCAGAATTGAAAAACCTTGATGTTATTTTGATCACATCTCTTGTAAATGATTCTTCTCTAGTTGACGTTTTTGGGAATGTTCTTTCTAAAAATATTTTTTTCTCGCAATGGTTGAAGTCGATGTTATCATATTCATAGATTTTATTTTTGTACATAAAACCTTGATAAATTTTATGGGAAAGGGATTTCACATATGATATTCCAAACTATCATATGATCTTTTATCAGTGTAGTGATAAATATAAACATCAGATGTAAATTTCATCCATTCCATGCATTTTGATTAATATTCCAAATGTGTTTTTATAACAGAGGGTTGGGAACAAACCCAACATAGATGATATTCCTATTTTATGGGACTTTTTATATTTTTTAACTATTATTTTCTTAGTAATAAATGGAATTTTTTTGTTGAGTTCTAAGAAGAACACATACCGGATGCTACACCTATTTTAAAATATCCCTATATATTTTACAGATAGAGTAGAAGGAATTAAAAATGTTACACTATGATAATATTTAAAATGGATATATTTAGATAATAATTTCACCTTAGGGTGACCTTATTTTTTAATAATAAATATGGATCTTTTTACTATTATATTAATTATTGGGAATGAAACATGGTAAAAATCCATTATAATTTTTTTCCCTCAAATTAATGGAATTGTTGATCAACTATACAGATCTTAATATTTTTTAAAGAGTTATATTAATTATACAAATCATTAATTTAGGTTCATGAAGTATGATATACCCATGAAATCATTCTTTACAAGGTATGAACACTATGATTTTATAGGTATATAAGTTGGTACAACAAATTTTTCTACTATCATCATGTATTTTATGAAATAAACCTTTTTATATTTCTGTTATTGTTATTTTATTATCTTCATTTATGATATAATTATATATTATTAGAGATAATAAGTGTATTAAGATTAATTAAGGATTATATAATTGTACATATTGAAGGATAACCTATATAGAAAATTTTAATGTTATAATTTGGGCATGGAAAAGACTCAATTATGGGTCATATAATATTATGTAATTGTATATTTTTGGATACATTAATAAAGGATTTAATTGATTGTTGTCCAAGACCAAACCCTATTAGTAATATATATAGTTTTTAAAAAAAAATATAAATTCGAATATTTATGGATAATTTCCCATGAATTTATAATCTAAACACCATGTTTAGACATGAATACATATTCCATTTGATTAATGAATGTGAAGAATAAATTTGAAGGAACTAAAGATATGTTTTGTTATAATACATTTACAAACATTACCCTACTATGAATAAAGGGTTTTAATATATTATGATTCATCAAATAATGTACTAGTATGAATTTTACAAAAATGTTGTAGTGACTTCTTATATATCATGAATATAGAAGGGTAATGTAAAAAATAACGAAACTAATGATTATGTGTTTTCTTTGGAATGTTTAAATTAATGATAAAGTAAAATTGTAATTAAATACAGAGGCATGATATATATAACTATCGTAATGGATTAATGTACATATTCAACAAAAAATAGATGATTATTCACTATAGAAAATGGTAAAATTAGTTTACATATTATTACTATCATATAAATTATAACACTAGGAAAAAGAAAAAGATTGATGATGCTCCAAATAGAAAGGATTAGGATAGATTATCTCTGATGGTTATAAAAATGATAAAATATTTTTATATTCTTAAATAAGTACATATAAATATTTTTGGAATTGGAGAAATATTATCTTTCCCAAATTAGTGTTAAACTATCTATCCACGTAATGATTAAAGAGGCATATAAGGAATATGTTAAACTGCAGAAGAAAGTAATAAATCTTCTAGATTTTAATATTAACTTTGGTGGAAGGATAATGTCTTTGAACCATATATATGTTATTTATATATAATATTTTAAGAAGTATCCATTGGAAGATGCTCATATCTCATCATTGTCTATTTATCTTGTAAGTACATATATCTATAGAAATATAAAATGGTATTTCTCGGTGGACTGCATGAAGTGAAATATTATTGAGAATGTATCGTGAGGGATGGTATGTAAGAAAGTTAAGTATGAATGATCATTTAATACATGGATGATAAAATAATTAACCATACATTAATGTAAATTGGAAAACATCATCATTGATTATTCATTTACCTCCACATAAAATCAAAAAATATAATTATATTTGGATTATAGTAAATCATATTATTAAATTAGTGCACATCATTTATATTATAAAAGATTCATCACTTTATCATATTAGGATAATATATTTTAAGGATGTTATAATGTTTCATAGAGTACGATATTCTATTATATCATGTCAAGACATGTGGTTTACCATATAATAATATCTTTCACACAAGCATTCAGTTAGATCCATATGAAGATATATTTAAAAATAAGTGTATAAATCCAGTGTTCTAGGATGATATTATACAATGATATCTATTGGCACATGTGGTTTCTATGAAAATAGAATATATAGTTAGATCTATTAAGAAGCACAACATGGGAGATCATATTTGATTGAAAATTTTAACAAATATTGATCAATGGGATCTTGAGTTTGAAGATGATGAGAACGTGTTTTCAGGAATTTATCCATGGAATAATGTTATGATATTTTGAATGAATCAAAAGCTAATGCATATGTAAACTGACCATGTTAACGTTCTTGATGGTGTAGGAATTATTTATTATCACTTTGTGCTTCAACAAAACCACTCTAAAGTTTTTTGTGAGTTCTATGTGTCTCTCATTAGCAAGTACATACCTAATCATTTCTATGTATTGAACATAGAGGTCACACTATTGGTGTATGATAATTCATGTGAGGAATAACTAGTATTAATCACGGACCATAGATAAAATTTTCTATTGAATAAGACTAATAATCTTTTTAATTTTCATTAGAGGGATCATAAATTATTAGAATATAAATTGGAGAATATGGATTTAATAATACATGGATAACCATATTTTTTTATCAATGTAACACAATTTTGAGGGATAAATTCATTCAAATTGTTTTATTACTTAACACCAAATTATTTTTTGATATATTGTTTTTAATATCTTACGATACACAAAACCCCATGTCTAAATTAACTATAATAAATTATAATATTATAAAATTTCATTTAAATAGAAAATGTAAATACAAGTAATAAAATTAGGAAAAAAATTCAATTAAAACCTTATAAAATTAATTCATTTGTTATTAATTGATTTTACTTGAAAAAAACATTTGTATGTAAAAGAGTCACCTTTTGGAAAAATTAAAATTATATGAGAAATATGTTTTTATTTTAACAAATTAAATTTACATTATCATTAAATGATTTCAATGAATGGAATATATTATATATTCAATAAAAAAATTTATACATAAACTAATTATTTTATATTAATTAGATATTAATATATATATACGTTTAGGATTAAAATAAATTTCCCAAAAAAAATTCATGTCATTGTGTTCAATTAATTTTAAAATTAACTTCGTCTAGTTATAATAATAGAATCTAGAAAAATTAATTTGATATTTTTAATAATGCGGAAAAAATTTGTTAAGTATGTCACTTTTATTTTTGGTCAGTTTGTATAGTAAGAATACTTTTTTTTATCTCACCAACGGTAAAACTGGTCAAATAAGGTTTTAATTTTTGTATAAGGATTTAAAATTAATCAAAAACTATCCATTATCAAATTTAATTGTTAGATAATGTTAATATTTAAAAATTTCTTGAATATATAGATACATTGTTCAATTTTTCGTTAAATGGTATTTTTTGTAATTCATGTTAATAATAAATCCAAAATATCATTATATTTACTTTACTATCGAAAAGTTATTTAAAGAAGGATAAATAGAGGTTAGGTTTAGTTATAAATGATTATTTAAAATATAATATATTTTTTCACACTGTAAATATTTATTTATAATTTTTCTGATTGATTATTTAATTTAAAATATTGTACAATGTTAACACAACATTTATTCATTTAAAAAAATCAAATAAATTATTTTAAATAAACAATATGTAATATTATATTATTTAATTATTGCGTACCATGATATTTTTAGAAACATAAGACAAATGATTATTTTTCTAAAATATTATATTCGAAAATTTATTTTTTCACTGTGTCTTTAACGACAAATTAAAGTAATTGTTAAAAAATTGACATTAATTATAATTTATAAAAATAATATTTTTTAAATGGTTTTAATTTTACAAAAATGTAATGTTAATTAGATTGAAACTAATTTGGTTTAAAATATAAACAACTATTCATTTTGTATTCATCTTCTCATTTCTGGTAACAAACATGACCCTTTGTCGTTGAAATACATTTTACCGCCCGTATGGTGAAAAATAAAAAATGATATGATTAATATGAATGATAAGTTTTAAAATGACATTAAAAACAATATAAATTTCATTGGATTATTTTATTTTAACCCCATCATATTCATCTGGATGTAGAATGAGTTTATTGAATTATAATTTTTTAAGAAATCCCATGTCTATCATCTCTCTACCTAAGAAAAGGAAAACATTAATTCAAAATTATTAAACCACATTGAGAATTATAGATAAAAAAATTCAATTATATTCTAATCATCCATAGACATGATCTATGTGTTATGTTCTCTAAAAAACTAGGGTCCTTAAAAGGATATCCAAATGGGTACATTCAAATATGTGGTAATCACCTAGACCATTCATATTCCTTTTACTTATTTAAGCCGTATAAATAAATGGTTTTTATTGGAATATAATAACTTCAGTATCCTCAATATAGAAACATTTTATTACTATGAAACTATCATTACACAACTTATTTTAAACCAAATGAAAGGTTAATGTATTGATGATATTTAAGTACTACAAACCATCTCCACGCAATGACAAAATTCATTTTTCAGCAACATATTTTATGGTTGGGTATTACAATGAGTTTAAGGTTTATGTATATTATTTTCTTTATGGATTATAAAATCACATATACTTTTCTATCTTCGGTGTGTGCATTAGACTACCACATTTACAAAGCAATGAGATTTATATTTTATTTACATTATACAAAGATAAAAATAATGATAGATTTGATTTATATATATCAAGTATATGATATAATAATGGATTTATAAGGGTTATTTTTTATTGACCCTAAATTACATCGAATTATTGAAAAATTAAAATAATTTCCATTCATATGCTCAACCCACCATCTCTCTGAATGGTGAAATTAATTTTCCAGTTGGATCATTTATGGAAGAAAAAAATATAAATAATGAATATAAATATATGTATATATATATATATTATAATTATATAATTATAAAAATTATTCAAATTTTGAAACCATTCTCAAATTACATTGACAAGAACCTAGAAACTATAATTCTCATGATGAGTGAAATAGTTAACCACCGATAATGAACATTTTAATAAGAATAATTAATAAAAGGGAAACAAAATGATAAAATTGGAAAATATATGATATTATTATAATTTAAATGACTATGGTGTTGAATTATAATTAGTAAAAATATATTTTACAGGATAATAGAGTTATTTTACAGAAAGAGAAATGTGAGGTAAGAGATTTATATTTCAATCATATCTTAATCGTGATTGTTTATGCATGTTTCTCTATTGAGGATATTATGTTAATATTATATGATAAATCTATTTTTCTCCCCTTTATAATATTTATTAAGAATAAAAGGTTTATTACCTTTTTTTCTCTTTATGAACTCGTGTTAAAAGAATATTTCCTTTTTTTGAAAATCAAACCATCTTTCGATATTTGTTTGAATATCATTTGTCTTCTATATTCATGTCATCTGAAAAAAATTTAGGGTTTTTTAAATAATAATATATGATTTTACAAATTATTATTTACAAATTTATGACTTTTTAAAAAATTATTTATAATGAATCAATTTCTAGTTTCCAAAAATTTTACATTTTTACATTTTTACAATGTATGGGTGGAAGGATTTCTCTTAACCAATAATGCATGAATGAAATTTCCCAATATAATAAATGATATATATATTAAATCATACTTTGAATTTTCCAAATGATTATTCAATGGAAACATTTTTCCATATTATTTTTGGAATTTTAATATTTAAATGATTTTATTTCAACATGATAAGGTTATTTTCATCAGGAAATAATCAATGTGATATTTTATTGAAATTTTCATATAATACTAAATCAGTTGATATTTTTTATACAATAATAGATATATGATACATTTATTTTATCCTTATTATTAATCCTGACATATTATTATCTAGATAAAGTAATAATTATGAATCACATTTGTTTTCAATAGGTTATTCCTTAAAAATAAGTTTTTTAATGCTGTTAATTTTTCAATCCTTATAATATGATGAATATTTTATGATCATGTGGAAAACATATATATTATTTTCATTTAGTGAAATGTTTATTGGGATTTTAGTATCTTATCAATTAATTTGGTATTGATTCGTCATTTGATAGATAAAAAGTACTAGAATGTGGAGTAAACCAGATTCAGTAAGGGAATTTGTTTGTAATGATTGTCTCGGGAGTGAACGATGAATACTAAGATAGTTTTTGGATAAAACACAATTAGGTATGATAGACTTGGGATACATTATTAACAAATAAGGAAATAATTTTATAATATTATATCAATTACACAATCTTATATCATGTGAAAATGTTTTTCTATCAGGGATCATGTTCATTGTTTTTTTAAGATTAATTTTTTATAAAATGGAAATCCTTATTTCCAAACTCAAAATTAGTATATATATTTTGCATGATATGGTTTTCAAATCTTATTCTTTTATTTTATCCCTCTTATACTAATATTATCTTTTTGTGAACATTAAAATCATTCTTTCTTACACTTACTGAGAATTCAAGTATACCTTTTCTTTTGATTCATTTCCATAGGTTATGATAAAAAGTATTGAGTATTATATTCCTAATAACGGTGGTAGTTCAGAATAATATGGTGGGAGATGAAGTAAAAATATTTTGGAATTTTTTATTATGTATCTATTATTCCAAAAATACTGGCCCAATATGATTTTGGCATAGATCTGTATGATATGTATTGAATTTTAATATAATAAAGTGTTATATAAATCTATTAAATGTTTTGGTCACTATAAATTATAAGAACAAACAATACATTAAAATGTAACATTTTTTTCCTTAAATACATATAATTATTTTATAAAATTTATTATGGAATTATAGAATACTATTTCATAATGATGAAATCATAAAAATTAAAATTTTCCCAAAAACTGTATTTTATGACTAAAATTAAATCATTTCATTTAAAATTAAGAAATTCCTAATATGAATATTTTTATGATTTAAATTATAAAATGAATTTTAATTTTTAAAATTACATTAACAAATTTTTTAATTTAATTCTTAAAATAAGTCAAAATATAAAGATAAAAGTTTTTCATGAAAACAATATTGTATAACATTTACTCAAATTAATTATTTTTCTACTAAAGGTAATATATTTTAATAGCTTACTATCTTTTTGTTTCATATTAAAATATTATTAAAGTTCCTATATTATGTTATTGTTTATTTACATTTGGTATAGTATGATGTTAATTTTATCAAAAAACTATTTATTAAAGTGCAAATAAAATTATTTCATACACATATAAAAAACATTAAAACTATTAAATAATCTGAAATTACAAATATCTAATGGTATAGTTTATTTTAAGATTGGGTAAAAAAAATTAAAACCTTTATTAATATTTTTACAATATAAAACTACACTAAACTCACTTTTATGATTTTTATATGTAACTCACGAGTAACTCATAAAAATTTGACTATTTGTAAAATGAAATAAATAAATATTAAACAAAATGAACTCATAATTTAAGTAATACATTAATAATAACAAAATAATATTTTCCACTAACTAAGAAGATGGAAATATTAAAATTATAAATATAATCCACAACAAAAAAGGACTATATATAAGAAACATGATAATGACGATATCGTATCTCGTGCTTCTTGGATCTGCTATTAGAAACCCAATGTTGAGAATAAAGGTAAGAGAATATATGAATGTGAAAAATGGAATCATATTTATGGTTAGTGGATCTACAAATTTTATTGGCTTGGATAAAATAATTATTTTAAGGTTTTATATTTATATAAGAACTAACCATTACATAAAGCCATTGATTAAATTTTTTGAAGATAAAATTCTTAATAAATGAAAACAAAAAAAATAATCATGACACTTATATATATATATATTGCGTGTGATTGTAGTGATAAAATAAGTAAATATACACATAAACAAGATCAATAATCTCAATGAGTATTTAATTTAAATATAATGATTTATGTTGATTAAATTAAATAATTTTTTTCAATGCGGTATTCAAACAAATAGTGTTTCATTCATGTAAAATGAAATTTTAAAAAATTAAAATTTATTATTTTAACTAAATATTATATCCTTGTTCTACTAAAAGTTTTTGTGATTAAAAAACTATAAACATGGGTTTATATAGAATATAAGTTTTTTTTCTGTAAATGTATTTATATTGGTAGACAAGAAATGTGCTTTATTAATTATAAAATGAAGGAAAATGTATAACAAGTATTTTTAATTACAAATTACATTATTTCATAAATTCTTATTCATAATAAAAGTTATTTAGAGAGAGATTATAATTTTTTTGTAATAAAAAAAATAGTAATAATATATATTTGATTTTTTATGTGGAAAATTTATTTGATTGAAGAATAAATATACTAATATATGTGTATCAACAATAATAGTAATAAATTATATAATAATGATAGTAAGTCAAATAATTATTGATATTGAATTGATAAAATCATAAAAATAATTGGATAACAATAAGGGAAATGAGAAAGGTAAAATTTGGGTTTGGGGTAGGGTTTGGCATCAACGGGATTCCAATCCTCTTCCCTGGGTGTCTTATTCCTTGGATGCATAGGAGGCAACACCGATGTCGAGCGAAAAGTGTGAAGATGACATTCATCAAGGGTTACCCAGCATACGTTGTGTTCAATTTCAGAATCCTATGACTGAGGGATAATTGTATGCAGAAGAAACCAACAAGTCTCACTGATAGTTGGTTCGATTGAAACCCATTCCAATGCCATGTGATGACCTTAATTGGAATCTTTCATGGGGATTAGACCTCCCAAAAATCAGTTTCGGTGATGGGGAGTCATATTTCTAGAAACTGACAAATTTTTTGAGTAAATGTTTTATAATTTTCTTTTGGTTTATGTTCCCATGTATCTCGTTAGGTATGAATTTGGGTTATATTTTAATGGAAGGTTAGATTTCATGTTGGGTAGATAATCCCACGATTCAAACTGATTTGGTTTTTTATTTTTTTGGTGTTTGATATATGGGTATATAAGAGCCTATGATTTTGAATCTAAGTGTTTTACAATGTTTTCATTTGTGATGGTTTTGGATGTATGATTACTTGTGTATATGACCGTGCTGCTCTAAGAGAAGGAGAAGGGAGGAGAGTCTTCTGAACCTATCTGCATTTCCTTATAATCATATGCATACATTTTTCCCAACACTTGGGAAGAACTGACCTAAGAAGTTTGCAACTACATGTATTTATACTTTAAGGGATATTTTATTAAACAAATCCTATGTTTTAAAATATTTTCATCATTTATTACACTTTCATGAAATATTTTTTCAGACTATTATTATTATGTTTTTATGATCATTCTTATGTATTTATCATGGTAAATATATTTTTTCCTGAAACATGCTAAAAACAATCAAAATGTTCATCCAATTTTGAATTATTATGTAGTATTTAATCTTCCACTGGCCAATTTTTTTTAAAATTAGTTCTTTTCAAAGTTTTCAAATTTTGTTAGTCTATTTAAGGTCTATTTATGTGTATGTAATAAATCTTTTATTCAACTGACATCTTCATTCCATGTGTTCTACATAATTTTATCTTTGTCAAATATTGTTATTTATTTTTGGACTGTCCAAATAAATATTCAGTTCTATTATCATTAGATGTATGGACTAATTACTTTCACACTGTTATTTCTTTTATAATGAAGGTATTTTGTTTCAATACTTTTTATATTTATTAATGATCTTCTTGAATGATTCATGTTATTTGATGTGTTTTTTAATAGTATTTGTTTAATTAAATTGCTAACATTTATTTCACGATCGTTATAATTTTAAATAATACCCTTTTGAAATAAGAGGTAATTTTGTAAACATTTAAAACAATATTTGAAGATATTATGATTTTTTACACAAGATGTTGATTTAGTTCACAAAATATTGTTTAATGATATTTGAAATGTTTATGCAATGGAAATAGCTATTTTTTTAGATGAATAAAATGGTTCGGTCACAATGATACATATTTTTTTATGTTTTAAAATTTTCAACAAAATATATCTGACTCATGGGACATTTGTTTCTTAAAATTATATTTACGGAAGAAATAAATAAATTAGTCAATTAATGTAACTCAGTTATATATATTCAAGTGATGTTAGTAAATCTTAAAAAAAAGAATTGTTCTTATAATAATGTGGTACGAATATGTGCAAACACATAATTGAATATGTACATATTATTACATGTTATAAAACCTATTTGCCCATGGATTTTACATTTAGATAAAATTAACTTTAATGATTGTTGGGTTTTAATTAGGTCTCCATGAGTATATCCAATGTGATCATACCCCCAAATTAATGTTTCGTCTTCAAAACAAGTAGATTTATAAATATGTGTAAATGTATATACATACATATACATACATTTTTGTGTATATATATATCATTTCACCTGATACAATATTTATTTAAGGCATGGGTATGTATATACATTACTTTGGATGAAAATATGAAATGTACGTGTTTAAGCCATTATTTTAAGATTACAATCACATTTTATCTATGTAAATAAATGTATATACATTATGTAAAATGGTAACATACATATGGGTTAAATTATAATCATCCAAATTTAACAAGTAACAACTTTTATAACAACACATATGATCAATAATGTTCTTTATATGAAATGGTTTTCAAATCATAGGGATTAAATGATACTCCATAATATGTCATGTGAAATGAGGGATACTCATTTGAATTCATGCAAAATTAGTGTTTACTAATGCTAAATCATGTTCAATGGGTGTTTACTATTGATAAATAATGATCAATGAGGGTTTACTAATGCTAAAACATGAGCAATGTGGGTTTATTCCAGCTAATCCATGTGCAATGAACCTTGGCTCATGCTCCTCTATGGGCAATGAGCCATGACTCATGCTTATTCCGTGTTCGATGTCTCGTTAGTGAACCAAAAATCAGTTTCATTATTCGAGTTTCCCATTAGAATTAATTATGAAATCTTATATGTTTTTTGAGTGAATTTATTATTACTTTATGAAGGATCGAAGTAGAGTTTCCAAATGTTGTATGAAAATTGAAATTACCTTTTAATAAAATGATTATTTTTTAAAATAATACTCATGTTTTTAATATTTCATTTAACGAACAGTATAATTTATTATAATGTGAATTGAAGAAATGTAGTCAGTTTCATTTTTGTTTTGAAAAACCCTTTAGGATCTGTTTATATCTCACTATTTGTTTTCAACATCTTTTTTTACAATGCCTAAGAATGCGTAGAAGCGAGATAGTGGTCATGGTCCTACTATGGTGTTTAAATATTCTATATATTAGTTTTACTCTTATCATTTATGGGATATGTAATTAGGATTATTTAATGTATCAGAAATCCTTAAAACTATATACCTTTGCAATCTCGGGGTGTGTTAGACATAAATAATTTTTTCATACTAAAAATGGACCATGTTTTATGGGTTGTCATGGTTTGTATCATAGCCAAGGTATAGATAACTTTAGAGTTTATGATATATAGAAACCTTTTGGATAACTTAATAGATTTTGATAGGTATTTTTTATTAAGGAGTAACAAATCATTAGACTTCAAGTCATTTAATATAACATGTTTATCATGTCTAGAGGTTAACATAAAATTTGATATGTTTCATCAGCATGATAAAATATTGTTTTGAGATGGAAGGGGAAGAACCTCTCATGACACTCTTGTCACTTCCAGAGGACTTACATGTAATAATTATTATGATGTCAAGCTCTCATAGAATCGAAACCTTTTCTAGTCTCCAACATATATGCAAGATGCTCTATGACATATCAAAAACCTACTTTATATTGTTTAATCATCATGGATCATTACTCACATATGATCAAATCGTAAAATTTTCACTCTCCAGTCATGACCAGTCCCCCGGGTCCCGCTTCGTGACTACCCCAAGCCCGCCTTCCATAGGCCAGGGGCTGGTGACAAGCACCAAATGCATAATTCCCTAGATATGGGAAGGCGTTGCCTTTATAAAACGTAAACACAGACAACCAGAGAACAAGAAGAAGCAATCACTAAGTAAAGCAGTATAACAAGTGTGCTGGAAGTACAAAGGGGCCAAAAATACAATCCCAATAGAAAGGTACAGCTACAAATGAAAGAAAGTACACCTGAAAAGACAAACATCTTGAATATGGAAGTAGCTCCTAAATCGTCCTCCGGGTTCCTACCTAAAGGGTAGGTACAAATGTCATCCTCAGCACTCCACATCCGTCTGTCTCCTCCAGGTACCGACTCATCATGAGATCCACCTCTGGGTACCGTCTAGTCCTCATACACTCTGCCTCGGTCAGCGCTCTTTGTCGTCTGCATCCAACACAACGAGGTGCGGGCATAGCCTGTGCAGGGGTGAGTATAACGATACTCAGTTGGGACCCTGAGACCCTCAAGGTCTCACAAAATCCAACAAGGATAAAACACAAAGAAATATCTCAACAAATAACATTTACTTAGGTATATGCACATACATATTCCTAAGTTATTAAGTAACCCATCTCAATCATGATGAAAACACAAAGGTCATTGACTCAGCTCAAACCAGGATTTTCATTATCGAAACCAAAACTACTGGAGAACATCTCCTCTATCGAGTATAGTGGCCCTGTCACAACTACGAGTCACTACTCGCTATCCTTAGACTGCTGAGGTACTCCCCAGGTTGAGTACCACGAGTCTGCCACCAAAACACAGTAGTGCTCCCCGCTATGGGTATGCCGGCCCAACACAATAGCACTCACCCTAATAGCCTACAGAGGTACTCCTCCTGTCGAGTACCACGATTCTGCCACCCCAACACAGTAGCGCTCCTCCGCCATGGATCTACCCCCCCAACAATGTATCACTCCCCACTGGTCTAGTCAACTCACTCCGAAACGAATCGGACAAGCAGTCCTCAGGTCTACAGCTACTAGGTCTCTGCACTTCGTACGCTCGTCTCCAAGAGGGTCCACTCCAAGAGCTTTTGGTCGATGCTTCCAAGTGTAAAAAAATCTCACATGGAATTGTCTCAAAGGAAAACCTCGTCATATAGGCCTCAATGCAATAGATGGTGCGTCAAGTGTGCGCCCGGTCTATGAGTTATAGCCTTTTTGTCTCGGGGGCCCGGTTGGGTTCGTGTATGAACCAACCTGACCGTACCTCAACTGTACCCTGAATTCCCAAGGGGTATACTCAAAGTGACCGATTCTCAAAGATATTATCAAAACCACTGATGGTTCATCAGATGGACGTCTGATCTGAGAATTATTGGCTTTTCCGTTCCAGGGGCCTGGTTGGAAATATGCTCGTTCAAAACTCGGATGTTTTCCAAAGTCATCCAAAACTCGGTTAGAGTATCGAAAAAGGGCCGCTTCGTCGCAAGGGTCCCAATGCCATAGACGGCGCGTCGATTGGACGCGCGATCATCATATTATTCACGTTTAAGTGAAAAAGGGCCCGGGCCATTAAGCCCAATGGGCTGGTGGGTCGGGTCAACCTAGAGTTGGCGAGCCTGACCCGGCAGGGGGTCAGACCGACCCGATGAAAGGCGCGGCTCGGCCCGAGGGGGCACGACCTGGCTCGGCCTAGCCCGACCCGGTGAAGTGCGGCGCGACACGGCGCGGCCTGGCCCAAATGGGTGCAGCCCGGCCCAGAACGGCCCGGCCCAACACGGTTCGGCCCGGCACGGTGCGGCCCAGCCGCCGCTCAGCCGGCCGGTCGCGGAGCTATCCTTGAGTTGGTCCGAGTTGTCTGAGGAAGGGGGCGTAGCCCCCTGGCTGCCCGAATTGGTGGTGCCACCCTCCCTAACCATCCGGCTGAAGCCTACGGGCCTTCACGCTGCAAGACGCCCGCTCGGGTGGGCCACGGGTTCTTTAGCACAGTGCCCTCCTGGCGCCGCGGCCTACCTCCGCCCGACCGACCAACAAACCGGCTGGTTCTCCTGCCGAAGCGGTTCGAACTGAGTAGGTCGCGGTTCTCCGCAACGCGGCGCCATGGGGCACCTCAGTTCCTCCCTTCGGCCCGGCCAACTATAGCTGGCCGGTTCTTTCCCGGTCGAGCAACCTGCGGTTCTTCCTCATGGGGCCGACGCACGGCCGCTGCTTCTCTCATCACCGCCTCATCCATTCGTGATTTAAACGAACAAGAAACGTCAGAGGGTCGTCGGGTCATGTGCGTTCAGCCCGTGCCCTCCACATTAGGTGGTAGAAGATGGCCACAGACAATCCAATTTTTACAACATAGAACGAAAACAATTTTAATCCATTCAAATTAAACATAATCCCCCTACCTCGATTATGACGTTGCACGTCGTTGAGCCGTAGAAAGAGGACATGCGTTGAGGAAGAACAGCGTCGCGGGGAGACGACATCAACTCGTTGACGTCAAGGAAGAAGAAATAGAGGATGGCACATCGTCGGCGTTCCTTGCGGGTGGCTCATTCTCCTTTGGTTTGGCCGAAGATTGAAGGAGACGATCTCCGTTCTTTAGTGGTTCTTTGTTGAGGGAAGAACCCTTCTCTTCTATTTCTTAAGAGCATCCGCAATATGATATTTTCCAACCCAACATTATGTGAAGGCTTCCCCAATATACTATATTGACATGCCTTTTCAACATTCAAACTCTTGAATTAATTAATTAATTGTTGATCAATTAATTAACTAAGAGGTTTTGACATATTAATTAGGGAGAGAGGGAGGTGGGGGTATAACCATAATAAATGGAAGGTGTTGTCAAAATTAATTAAAGGGGAAATCAATGGGGAGTTGAGTGGAGGTTTAAGGGAGATGAAAGGTTGGGGCTCATGCGGGCCCCACCTCACAAATATTCACACATGGGAAGTTATATAGGGGTGGGCCCCACCATTAACTTCCCCATGTAGGAATTAACCATTAAGGTTAATAAAATTGTTCTAAACAATTGTATTTAACTTTTTAATTAAACCCCAAATATTAACTCTCAACCCGCATAAAGCGCAACTGTGGTAAAGGTCCCCTTAAGCGAATACGGGCACTGCGAGTTCATCAGTTCCCTCAGATTTCAATTCTGACAATTGGTTCAAAAGATAGAAAAACCCACACGTACGTTCACTGAACGTACCCGAACAAAACATTAGAAATTGATTCCGAGCACATCGGGCCTCGGAATCAGGTGTCGTCAGAAACTACGGACTCGTAAAATTCAAAAAAACTTATGAAAAAATTTTCCTTGAAATTTTCAGGTATTTACATTACTCCCACCTTAGTGATTTACGTCCTCATAAAGCTACAACACACACCAGGGAAACAAAAAAGGTACTGAACACACCTCTGAGCCTTTCACTCCCATGTGCTCTCCTGGAGGTTTACGTGCTTCCAGTGAAAGCACACCAGAGGAATCGAATGTCCTCATAGGACCTTCTACTGTTGATCCTCAATCTCTACTGGAACCTCCATTAAATTCACCTCATCATCGATATCTATCTCTTCATGGTCGATGATGTGGGACGGTTCATGCATGTATCTCCTTAGCTGAGATATGTGAATGACGTCAAGCACCCGGTGTAACTGAGGTGGAAGGGCCAAGCGGTAAGCCACCTTGCCTTTCCTGCTGAGGACCTGGAAAGGTCCTATGAACCTCGGAGATAACTTTCCACCTTGGCTAAATCTCCATAGATCTCGACGAGGTGAGACCCGTATAAATACCCGGTCACCATCCTCAAACTCGAGTGGTCTCTATCTCCTAACAGCATAGGATTTCGGTATGCTCTGTGCATTCTTCATCTGCTCCTGGATGATCTACACCTTCTCCATCGTAGCTCGTACTGTCTCAGGTCGGTAGGAATTTGGCCAACTTGGTATGTCGGCCAACGATCACCCTTCATCACCTACCATCTGTAAGAGCTGCTAAGATTTCTCCTCTACTAAAAAGAGAAATCCGGTCTCATCCCCTAGATTAACCATGCTCATTGCTTAATATAGTCCATCCTGGCATGAATGATACATTCATTCCATGAACGACGTCGTAAGGCCTCGATGCCACTTCCAGAAGATCCAACTGTTACTCTCACCTCCGAGGTTCGAGTCAGACTGTCAGCATCAGTGTGTGGTCACTGGGTCTCCTCCAGTAGAAATCTCAAAAGTGAGGGTCAAGTCAATAGTTTAAACTGTAACCTATTAGTACACAAAAAAAGTAAGGAAGGAAAATGTCACGAGTACAAGTGTCTTTTATTACTGCAGCTCGAAGTACAAAGACACAAAGCAAACAAAACAATGACATTTATAAAGCTAGAAGCATCATGACAAAGGGCCTCAATGCATGGAACGAGTCCTTCTCCTGTAACTTGCTTCCGGAGCTCCATAGTCGTATGCTTTAGCTTTCTGAAGCTGTGCTCTCCCCTGTCCATTTGTTCCCTGCGGTCGGGGTGGTCCTCCTGGTGGTGGTGGAAACACCACGAAGCGTCGTCCACCACCAGCTGCATGACCATCTCCTTGCGGTCCATCACGATCAAACCTCTTCCTCTTCCTGGAAGGTCCTTAATCTAGCTACTGATCGTCTACATGGCGGGTCGGACAGTCACATGCCATGTGACCAAGCCCACAGTAAGAGAAACACTGTCTGTTCCTGTTATGCCTGGCTCTGTCTCCACCCTGGGTGCCCCGCACTACCGATCTTGAGTCATGTGGTTGACCACCTATAGGTGTGGTCCTCTTGGACCTCTGCGTCATCTTTCTACTGCCTACAGATAACTCGGCTAATGATGGAAAACCCTACAGCAAGGGCAGTAGCTCCTGAGCATGCTCAGAGTGTAGAGTCGCTGGTATAAACTCCACCCTGAATAAACCCTCGATGTTTCCCCAGGTGAGGGTCATCTCGTTGCGAAACTGGAGAAACTGCCTCCACCAACTCTCATATGCTCCCTGAAAGATACTAACATCTAGGTACACCATCATCTCACTATGTGTCCCAACTGTGTGGAGAGCTCATGCTAAAAACTCCAACCAGTACCCACCCGTCTGAAGGTCTGTCTCACCTCGAAACCACGGAGAGATCTGTTGAAAGAACTTGTGCAACACCCTCAAGTGGCGTGCACCCTCTACTGCTAGGGCTGGTGATAATAGTAGACCAGTGGTTAATGGTACCACTGGTGCCTCTGCTATGATGGGGCCCTGCACCATGGCCTCACTGCTTGGTGGGATATCATCACGCTCTCCACTCCGAACTCGTTCTGAATGACTAGGTGAAGACATCCTGAAAAGAAATAGATGTGACACGGTCAAAAGACTATACCTGGTGAGCTGACCTGGTTTGATCTGACATAAAAAAAACATTTGAAAACTCACATTCAATCAGTGTTTTTATGCACTAAGTCGGAAATCAGTAGTCAGGGTCTTGGTGTATGGATACGTCCGCTGCTACACCAACCCTGGACTCCCTGAACTGAAAACCACACTCAGTACGCTTAACACTATTTCGTCACAGAAACTAAAATATCAAAGTCCAACATTTTGCGGTAGAACCGACTCCTCCTATACCAATTTGTCATGACCCATCCCCCAGGGACCGATTCGTGACTACCCCAAGCCCGCCTTCCATAGGCCAGGGTTTGGTGACTATCACTAAAGGCGTAATTACCTATATATGGGAAGGCATCGGCTTTAGAAAAAGTTAACACACACAACCAGAGAACAAGAAAAAGAAAAAACTAAGTAAATCAGTATAACAAGTGTGCTGGATGTACAAAGGGGTTAGAAATACAAGCCCAACAGAAAGGTACAACTACAATTGACAGAAATTACAACTGAAAAGACAAACTGCTGGAAGATGGAACCAGCTCCTGAATCGCCCTCTGTGTTCCAACCTGAATGGTAGGTACAGATGTCCTCCTCAGCACTCCATGTCTGTCTTTCTCCTTAGGGTACTGACTCGTTGTGAGGTCCACCTCTGGGTACCATCCAGTCCTCATACACTCTGCCTCGGTCAGCACTTTCCATCATCTGCATCAAACACAACGAGGTGCGGGCATAGCCCATGCAGGGCTCAGCATAATGATACTCTGTAGGGACCCCGAGACCCTCAAGGTCTCACAAAATCCAACAATGATAAACCAAAAGGAAATATCTCGACAAATAACCTTTACTTAGGTATATTCCCATACATATATCTATGTTATCAAGTAACCTATCTCAATCATGAGGAAAGCACAAAGGTCATTGACTCAGAACAAACCAAGATTTTCATTATAGAAACCACAACTATTGGAGAACTCATCCTCTGTCGAGTATAGTGGACCCATCATGACTCTGAGGAACTACTCACTAAACTTAGACTATTGAGGTACTCCTCATATTGAGTATCGCGGGTCTGCCGCCCCAATACATTAGCGCTCCCCGCCATGGGTCTGCCACCCCAACACAGTAGCACTCCCCCTAATAGCCTACAGAGGTACTCCTCCTGTCGTGTACCATGGGTCTTCCGCCCCAACACAGAAGCGCTCCTCCGCCATGGGTCTTCTGCCCCAATATAGTTGCACTCCCCACTGATCTAGTCCAGTCACTCTGAAACGAATCGGACAAGCAGTCATCAGTTGTATAGCTACTAGGTCTTTGCACTCTGTACGCTCGTCTCCGGGAGGGTCCATTCTATGAACTATTGGTCAATACTTCCAACTTTCACGCAATCTCATGTAGAAGTATCTCAAAGGACCGCCTCGTCATATGGGTCTCAACACAATAGACGACAGGTCAATCGGACGCACGGTCTATGAGTTATTAGCCTTTTTGTCATGGGGGCCTTGTTGGTTTTGTGTACGAACCAACCCAACCGTATCTCAACTGTACCCTGAAATCTAAAGGGATATACTCAAACGGACTGATTCTAAAAGAGATAACCAACACCACTGACGGTTCGTCAAAAGGACGTCCGGTCTGAGAGTTATTGGATTTTCCGTTCCTGGGGCCTGGTTGGAAATATGCTCATTCCAATCCCAAATGTTTTCCAAAGTCATCCAAAACTCACATAGAATATTGAAAATGTACCAAATCATCACAAGGGTCACAATGCCTCAAACGGCGTGTCGATTGGACGCACGGTCTTCATGTTATTCAAGTTTAGGTTAAAACAGGTCTGACCCGTTAAGCCCAGTGGGTGGCGGGTCGGGTCAACCCATATTTGGCGTGTCCAACCCGGAAGGGCGTTAGACCAGCCTGATGAAACACGCGGCTCGGCCAGAGGGGCCCGACACTGCTCGAGGGGGCGTGGCCCAGACCGGCGTAGTGCATCCTGGCCCGGCCCGGCACATCGCGTGCTGGCCCGGTGCAGCCCGGCAGGGCGCGACGTGTCCTGGCCCTTCGTGGCGAGGCCCGGCGCGGGGCATCCCGGCCCGGTGTGGCCCTACCCGGAAAGGCGCGGCGTTTCTCGGCCCCAATCGGAAGGTCACGGTGCGGCGTGGCCCCTCCCGGCAGGGCGCGGCCCGAGGGGGGCCGTACGGTCTGAGCCGGGGGTGGCCCTCCGGCTGGCCAAACCAGCGGCGCCGCCCTCCCTAACCGGCCGACCGAAGCCCCCCCCTGCCAAAGCGGCCCGCTTGGGTGGGCTGCAGGTTCTCCAACATGGTGTCCTCCTGGCACCACGGCCTTCCTCTGCCCGGCCGGCCGACAAGCCGGCCGGTTCTCCTGCCGAAGCGGCCCGCCCTGTGCGGGCCCCGGTTCTCCGTAACGTGGCCCCATGGGGCTCTGTGGTTCCTCCCTTCGGCCCGACCGGCTATAGCTGGATGGTTCCTTCCCGGTCAAGCGGCCCGCAGTTGCAGTCCGCGGTTCTTTCGCATGCGTCCAGTGTACGGCCACCACTTCTCCCTTCACCGCCTCTTCCATTCACGAATTAAAAGAACATGATACTTTGGAGGGTCGTCGGATCGTGTGTGTTCAGTTCGCGCCCTCCGCATTATGCGGTAGGAGTTGGCCAAAGAGAATCTAATATTTACAATGTAGAACAAGAACAATTTTTATCCATTAAAATTGAACATAATCCACCTACCTCGATAATGAAGTTGCACGTCGTTGAGTCGCGGAAATAGGACAAGCGTCGAGGTAGAACAACATCGCTGGGAGACGAAGTCAACTCTTTGACATCAAGGAAGCAGAAACTGAGGATGGTGCATCGTCGGCGTTCCTTGCGAGTGGCTCCTTCTCATTTGACTTGGCCGAAGATTGAAGGAGACGATCGCCATTCTTCAGTGGTTCATCATTGAGGGAAGAACCCTTCTCTTCTATTTTTTAAGATCCTCTGTAATAGGATATTTTCCAACCAAAAATTATGTGAATGATTCTCCAATATATTATATTTCCATGCCTTTTCAACATTCAAAATCTTGAATTAATTAATTAATATTTGATTAATTAATTAACTTGGAGGTGTTGGCATATTAATTAGGGGGAGAGGGAGGTGGGGGTTTAACCATAATAAATGGATGGTGTTTTCAAAATTAATTAAAGGGGAAATCAATGGGGAGTTGAGGGGAGTTTTAAGGGAGCTGAAAGGTTGGGGCTCATGTGGGCCCCACCTCATAAATATCCACACATGGGATGTTATGTGGGGGTGGGCCCCACCATTAACTTCCCCATGTAGGATTTAACCACCAATGTGAATAAAATTGTTCTAAACAATTTTATTTAACATTTTAATTAAACCCCAAATATTAACTCTCAACCAGCATAAAATGCAACTGCGGTAAAGGTCCCCTTAAGAGAATACCGGCACTACGAGTTAATCGGTGCCCTCGGAATTCAATTCTGAGCACCGGTTCAACAGATAGAAAAACCCGCACGTATGTTCACTGAACATACCCGGACAATACTTCAAAATTGATTTTGGGTACACCGGGCCTCAGAATAAAGTTCCGTCAGAAACTGCGGACTCGTAAAATTCCAATGAATTTAAGAAAAAAATTTCCTCGAAATTTCCAGGCCTTTACATCTCCCACCAACCTCAACAAGGGTGGTAACATTAGGGTATTTTCAAATATTTCTTGATTTACAAAGAGTATGATGCACTATTTGATTTTAGAATAGTTGTCAAAGAGGGAGACCATAATTCAGAAAAAATATATATATATAGTCTTCAATTCCTATCATTTTTTAAACTTTGTAAATATATTAGAGGAACCAAATTTAGATAATTTCAAAGCTGATTATGTCATACTATTTTACAAAAACCTTGTGCATGGTAATGTTTTGAAAATATATGTTAGAAAAAATTATTTTCAAAAGGTGCTTCATATATTCCCTCAATTCGATCTGAAATGTATAGACTGTGTCAGGACTAAGGAAGTGGAAGAAATTGAAAATTCCTTAAGGTATTATTGGAGTAAGTTGAACCTCGATCTTCATGACTGACATGATAATGAAAATTGGTGGATTTTTAATGAATATAGGTAAGCATCCTTGAAGTCATGTTTAATTTCACTGTTCTCTTTATTTGTAATAAAATTGGTAGGTCCTAAATTTTTCAAAGGGGGTAAAATGTAATTCCCTAGTAACTCCTATTAATTTGACTCTTAAGAAAAGGAAATAAAGAATTATTAAATTAAAATAACTCTTTATTTACGTTATATATTATAAACTATACAATAAACATTTCCTCAATTTAAGAGGATAATAATATTAAATCTATTAATAACATCAACAAAAAATAAGGAAAACTTATAAAAAACACGATTATGACGATTTCATAGCCAGTGATTTTGGGATCTTCTATAAGTAGAAACCCAACTATGATAATAAAGGTAAGAGCTTAGAGGAATGTAAAAACATGGATCATATCTATGGGAATAGGATCAACAAATTTGATGGGCTTGGTTAAAATATAAGGTTTGTTATGGTTATGTATTTAAATATGAACAGACCATTGGATATAGTTGTTGGAGTACAATTTATAAGATATAAATTTTATTAAATGAAAACAACAAAAAAGTTACCATTACACCCACACAGAGATATATATACCTATATTTTGGGTGGGATAATAGTGAGAGATTAAGTGCAACTACACTTAAACAGGATCAGTAATCTCAATGAATATCTAATTTAAATAAAATTAATTCTTTTTGATAAATTAAATAATGTATTTCAAGGTTATATGAAAATGAAATAGTGTTTCATTCATATAAAATGTTATTTCAAAAAATTAAAATTTATTATCTTAACAAAAATATGATAAATTTTTTATAGTAAATGATTTTATGTTTTCAATAAAATATGCACATATGTTATTATAAACAATATTTTTTTTGACTTCAAAAGTATTTGTTTTGTAAAAAATGAAAATTTGTCTTATTAATTATAAAAAAAATTAATGAAGAATTTAAATGAATGGAATGTATTTTTTATGACACATTACATTATTTCATAAATTCTTATTCAAAAAAATTGTTATTAGTTGGAGAGTATAATTTTTTTAAATAAATAAATTGTAATAATATTATATATATGATTATTTTTATGTGGAAAAATTATTATATTGAATAATTAATATACTAATATAAGTGTATCAATAATAATTGTAAAAAATATATAATAACGATAATAAGATCAATAATTAAAGATAATTAATTTGTTAAATAAAAAAAGGATAATAATAAGGTAAATGAGAAAGGGAAAACTGGGTTTATTTTTGGGTTTGGCATCAATGGGATTGCACTCCCCTTCCACCTATGCCATCTTCCTCGGCTGGGTAGGAGGAAACACTGGTGGCAGATAGAAAGTGTGAAGTAGACTTTCATAAAGTGTCACCCAACATGCATCGTGTTGCATTTCGGAATCCAATAACTAATGGATGGCCATGTGAAGAAGAAACCAACAAATCCCACTAGTTTTTAGTAGGACTACATCCCATACTAGTGACCTTTAACAACCTTAAGCGGTGTATTGCTTTTGAATTAGTTCTCCCATGAATCTCATTCGGTGACGGTGAGTCAGATTTCTGGAATCTGAAGAAGTGTTTGAGTAATTGATTTTAATTTTCTTTTGGTTTAGGTTCCCACATATCCCGTTAGGTATTAATTAGGGTTATATTTTAATGGAATATAGGATTTCTTATCGAGGAGAGAATATTGCAGTTCATAGTGATCTGGTTTTGAAATTTTTGGGTTGTTCGATGTATGGGTATATAAGGGAATGTGTTGTTGAATCAGGGGGTTTTACACTTTTTTCATTCATGATGGTTTTGAATGTCCATTTACCTGTGTATAAGATCATGTTTCCCTGAGAGATTGAGAAGGGAGGAGAATCTTGTGAACCTGTCTGCATTGCCTTGTAATCCTCCTAATAGTTTTGTCCTAGATTCTAGGAATAACTCACATCAAAAGTCTATAATTCCATGTGTTCATACTATAAGGGAGATTTTATTAAACATATTCAAATTTTTTAAAATTGTTTCATCATTTATTATTCATTCATGAAACATTGTTTCACTATCTTATTGTTATTTTAGTATGATCGTTCTACTATATTTATCATGGTAATGGGATTTTGTTTTTATGTAACATGCTTTCACTAATCAAAATTTTTTTCCATATTGAATTGTTCGGTAGTATTTATTCCTCCACATGTAAATGTTTTTTATATTTATTTCTTATCAAGGTTTTCCTATTACATTTATCTATTACATATATATTTATGTGTATGAAAAACATCTTTGTTTCAACTGGTATCTATGTTTCAGTTGTTCTGCATCAATATATCTATGTCAAATATTGTTATTTATTTTTGGATTGTCTAAATAATTATTCAGTTATATTCTCATTATATGTTGGATCCAATTACATTCCATAGGTTTATATATTTTAGAATTAAGGTAGTTTATTTCAATACTATTTGTATTCATGAAACAACTAATCAAATGATTTGAGTAATTTGTGATGTTTTTAAATATTATATGTTTTAGTCAATTATTAACATTTATTGCATTATCATTTTAATTTTAAATTATACCCTTATGATAATAAGTTCTATTTTGATTTAAAATTTAAAAGACATATTTGATGATATTATAAATATTTTATACGCACAGTTGTGTTAGTTCACTAATATTGTTTAATGGTATTTTAAATGTTTTTGAAATGGAAATAGGTATTACCTTTAGTTTAATAAAATTGTTCTTCCACAATTATACATGTTGGTTTATGTTTAAATATTTTACACTATAATTTCTCTAGTACATGAGAAATTTTTTCTCCTAAAAATATATTTAGGAAAAAAATAATATTTATAAATAAAAAAAATTAACATTGTTATATATATCAATGTGAGGTTATTAGGTCCTCAAAAAAACTATTATTATGATAATAATATCCTCTGAGTCTATACATCCACATAAATTAATATGTAAATATAATTACATTTTATAAACCCTATAATTCTATGAATTTAACCTTAATAGAAAATTATTTTTAATGCCTTTTGGGTTTTAATTAGGTCTCAAAGAGTACAACCGAGGTGATTGTACCCAGAAATTAATGTTTGATTTTCCAAACAAGTAGAAGTATAAATATGTCTGTACGTATATACATGCATATAAATACATATATTGATATATATATATATATATATATATAATTTCACGTGAAACATATTTATTTATGGCATTTTTCTATATATACATTATTTATTATGTAATATGAAACTTTACATGTATACATATTTATTTTAAGTATGCAATCATGTTTTATCAATGTAAATTAATGTATATAATATATGTAAAACTACTAGATACATAGAGATGGAAGTATAAATTTTTTTTAAAAATTAACCACTTTTATAATGACATGTATGATCAATAATGTTCTTTACATGAAATGGTTTTCAAAACTCATGGTTTAAAAGATATACTACATTGTATAATGTGCAATGGGGGATACTCATTCTAATTCAGGTGCAATGGGGGTTTAATGAAGATAATTCTTGTGAAAAGTAAATTTACTCATGCTAAATCATGTTCAACGAGGGTTTACTAATGCTAAACCATTTTCAATGAGGGTTTACTCATTCTAATCCAAGTTGAACTAATAATATTATAATTTAAACCCTTCCACTATAACCAATATGTTCCTCCATGATATATTAATAGAAAAAAAACATATTTAGAAAACATTTAATAAGGTTTTATATAAATATGTTGTAATTAAAAATAAATGCATAAGTATTTGTAAAGTCTCCTAATCATTCAAATGTATGCTTTTATTAAAAAATGATTTTTATTTAATTGTGCGAACTAATTATATTTATAGTTTAGTCCATATTTATAAAATTTATTTGGAACAATTACCTTTATTTTTTGATTCGAAATATCAATATTAGAATAGGGGTTTATTTTTGATTTATCTGTAAATAAATTTTTTTGATTAATAGGGTTAAATACACATTTTTTTGAATACATCCATTTCATATAAGGAATTTTTAAGGAAATATTCTATTTTCAAATAGGTTAATAAGATAATTCAGTATATTTTTAAAAATAATAATACAATTTATGTCATTTTAATCAAATTCATATTGAATTATGATATTATTATTTTTTTTAACTTTTTCATTTGTTTTGATTTGAAGAATCGTTTTTTGTCATGTCTATAGGTTTATTTATAAATTAAAATATCCTACTTCATTGAATGGAATTTAGTAAAATGGATTCAAGTTTTTTGTATCAAAATAACTAATATTATATAATAATTTCAACTTTATTTTTTTTCAAAATAAATACTAAAAATATAAAAAAAATATTACGGTGGTAAAGGTTAAATCAGGTTCATCGGGGTGTTAATATAAATTTTATGTGTAAGATTTCCCTAAAAACGTATATTATAACAATTAGATGGAAATATTTCAATATAATCCTTCAGAATTTTGATTATATTGTACTTTTGATGTTTTTTTCATGGGAAAGTCTTTATACTTTTAAATTATTTTTGAAAATTTCCATTTAGTTTCCTTGTGTGTTCTATTAACAAATTTAAAATGGTATTCTCCTCTCCTCCCCTCTCTAAACTCTAATAACATCTTTTTCTACCAATAAATTTCCAAAAATATACCTTAAGTCCATTCCCACATCTTATATTCCTTATTTTAATTTGAAAACCCTCATATGAGGGATTTATGTATAATTCTATGGAGACTATCTAATAATTAAGAATAAATCTTAAGAATGCCTTATATTATTATTTCATCATTCACCTCCATCAATTATTCCTAAAATATTCTGATATAATAAAAAAAATATCTAACATGCATGTCAACTCAGTCCGAAGGACATCATAATTTTATTTCTTTATTTTGGACAATACACTTTTTAAATATTGTTGTGGGGGAAACATACAAGACCCAATGGCCCAGTAGTAGAAAGAAAAATACAAGACCAAATGGAATACAGACCTGACTACACTAGAATAACCCCTCCCCAACATCTTCATTAAAGATTCCAAGATCACTAACTCACATGGATAATAAGAGAGCATTACCCCATACAGAGTGTAATGTCCCTGTTCAGGGTGCCACTCAACGAGTGCCCCGAACCTGGTTCGCCACGTGACCTCAAGCGCATTTCCACAAACGACATAGGCTGCCGACTAGAAACGAGGGCTCAGGTCTGATAGTGGGGAAATTATGCCCTCACTTTTCAAAGTGTAGCGCAGTGGAATAAAATAAATATCATACAACAGCGGAATCCATAAACCATACACATTTAAAATAAACAACTACAGTAAAAGATAACCAATAGTTATATAGATGATGATGAAACATGTCACAAGTTCTAAGAGAAAAGCCAGAATATGTTACACAACAATACAATATAGTACAACACAGAGTATTGCAAAAAAAAATATAGTCGGTAGCATTACGAGCCTAAGCCTGATCCCATGCTCCCCTACTCCTCAGCATCAATCAAGTACCTTCATAAGGTCCCTTTCCCTTATCCACACCTGCAGAAATATAATCTTTTTGGGCCGACAACATGACCCAAAAAGGGTGTGAGAAATAAATACCAGTAGGCACCCTCCAAAGTTTCGTTCCCAACTGTGTAAAAATATGCAACAACAGTGCTCAGTAGTAAAATGAAATAAACTAAGCAGTACTCAAAATTAATTGACTTTACCAGTTATATTGCCATTTTATTATTCATTTAATCATTCATTATAAGGAAACAACCACAGTGAATTTCTATGTAAACAGTCAGTGTCCTCAGACATGCAAACCCTTACACTTAGGTAATCAAAAATTCAACCCAAAGGTAATTTCCCACATGCATAAAAGATATTTCCCTCAGGCATACAAATTTTCACCCTCAGGCACAGTGTCTAATTCCCATAGGCACGGAAGAAGTTTCCCTCAGGCAAAAAGATGCACTTCCCTTAGGCTAAGTAAAACAACGCCCTCCGGATAAACAAGTAACCAGGCTATGCCCAAAATGTAAATAAGAAAAACACATACAATTTCACTCAAGGAAATTCTATAATCATTATTATAAATACATACCCTCGGTATCCTGTTCAAACGGCTAAACAAAGGAATGCACCCCTGGATGGTCCTGGATCCAAGCATCGATCCCAAACAGTAGTTTATTATCACATTTAATTACCTATACAATTATAGGTATTTAATATAGCCAATTCCTCAGCCACACGACACCCCAACATGGGTTCGTGGATCAAAAAGTCACAAAAACGCACAACAGTTGGAAATTAAACTCCAAGACACCTACCTTAAACGCCCCTAAATGGTATACGTGAATGACGATCCTTGAATCGTACAAGAACAATGTATATCTGAGGTGAAATAAAACATCGTTCAAACCTAAATAAATTCTCATAAGTGAAGAATTGTCAATAACGGCTTAAGGAGAGTGGAGGGCTTACCCGTGCGGTTCCAACGAGATCGTCAGAGGTGAAAACGGATTCCCAACGCCCAATCTGGATATCCTCGAAGGTCCGGCCTCTTCTCTTGACTCCTTACTTTGGTTCTAATCCAATCCTGTGAACATGATTTTCTAATACCCATTTAAGAAAAAAAAACTACACAGTGTGTACTATTGAATACACGACAAGTACTTTTTATTTTTTTAACTGTCCCTTCAGCGGCATCTCACCAGCGTGGCACTATTCATCTTTCGACATGAGTATACCGCGTGTGACAGCTGATTACATGACGTTTACTGCCGCTCAGTTGGTGGCTACTGCCAACGCCTTATTATTTGCCTGCCGACTTACTACATGGCGTGTACATACCCACTACATGGCGTGTAGTCGGTTTTTACACCCTTTGTCACCGACATGGCTTCACACCCTATGTACTCACCCCACATGGCCACAGTACACGGCGTGTGGAATAGTACATGGCGTGTAGTCCCGAAATTTATTATTTTTTCCAATTTATTTATTTTCTCAAAAACACTTAAGGAAAAGAGAAAAGAAGAAACCCGTACATCAAAAATAATTACCGGGTTCTTACAAACTTCCCCCTTAAAGCAATTCATCCCAGAATTGCCCATCCAAGGGTGGTGAAGATAATGCTTAGAACAACTCCGGCCACTAAGCATGTACGTCAGCCTCCCGCTCCCAGGTTTCGTCTTGCACTCAGCCATGATGCCATAACACCCGTACGAGAGGAACTGACCGGCCTCGGAGAACCTTCATTCTCCTATCAACGATACGAATCTGATGCTCCTCAAAGGACACATCTTCCTCAAGCTCAACCTCCTCGGGCTGAAATATGTGAGACATGTCTGAATAATAGAGGCACAACTGAGATACATGGAAGATGTCGTGCATGGCTCGATACCTCTGTGGTAACTGAAACCGATAGGCAACCGGCCCAACTCTCTCCAGAATCTCAAATGGCCCCACATACCTTGGTGAAAGTTTACCATGTCTCTTGATCCACCTGTGTCTTAACCTCCACGAAACACGCAAAAAAACCTGATCCCCAACCACATACTCTAAGGATCGTCTGCGACAATCAGCATAAGATTTCTGATGATATTGTGCGGTAGCCATCCACTTCTGAATCAACTAGACCTTCTCATGAAGTCTCCTGCACGAGACGTGGTCCTATTAAAGCTGCCACACCTGCCTCTATCTAGCACAAAGTTGATCGGCATGTCCTACCGTATAATTCCTCGTAAGGTGCCATCTCTATAGTTTCCTGAAAAATATTATTATATGCAAACTCGACTAAGGGTATATGCTTCTCCCATGAGCCCCCAAAGTCTAAGACGCATGCATGAAGCATGTCCTCTAGCACCTATATCATACACTCTGACTGGCCATCAGTCTGAGGGTGGTAATCTGTGCTCCGAAGTACCTGTGTTCCTACTGCCCTCTGAAAACTATGCCATAAGCGAGATGTAAAATGGGTGTCCCTATCTGAAATGATTGAACAAGGAACCCCATGAAGACTTACAATATCTCGGATATAAAACCTTCCATCCTCGTCAATACCGAAGGTCTCCTTGATCGAAAAAAAGTGAGATACCTTCGTGAGTCTGTCCACAATAACCCACACAGAATCATTGCCTTGAGGTATCCTCGACAACCCGGTCATGAATTCCATCGTGACATCATCCCATTTCCACTTCGGGATGGGTAACTACTGTAAGAGTCCAGCTGGCCTTTGATTCTCTGCCTTCACCTGCTGACAGGTGGAAGATCTCATAACAAAACCAGCTACATCTCTCTTTATACTCAGCCACCAGTACTGACGTCTCAAGTCAAGGTACATCTTGGGAACTCTGGGATGAACTTCTCAAACTGAAGCATGAAACTCCCACATCATCTCCTCACGTATATCCCCTGGAACCCATACTCATCCATGGAAACACAATACCTCATCATCGCCTATCGTCCACCCAGGAGGAGAGTCCTCACTTGCCACCGACTCCCGTAGAACTAGGCCTTCTTAATCCAATATCTGTCTCATCCTGAATCTATCCTGGATGGTAGAGGTCACAACTAAATATGAAAGATATGTCTTCCCTTGACTATCATGCACCTCCAAATTCATCTTAGAGAACAAATCCATCAGCTTCCACTCACCACTGGCCTCCTTCACTACCTGTATCTAAGTCATCCTGCTCAGTGCATCTGCTACTGCATTACCTTTACCAAGTGTATAGGAAAGCTCAAAGTCGAAGGACTGAAGGTATTTGACCCACCTTCGTTGTCTCAGATTCAAGTCACACTGATTTAAAATAAAATTGAGGCTTTTGTGGTCGGTGAAACCCACAAAATAATCTCCCAAGAGATGATGTCTTCAACAACGCAATGCATGAACAACTACAGCCAACTCGAGGTCATGCGTCGGGTACTTCCTCTCATGTGGCCTCAACTGCCGAGACCCGTACACAACAACTCGATCTCCATGCATCGACACTGCTCCCAGCCCAATCCATGAGGCATCATAGTAAACTGTATAGGTCTCCCCCTTCTCTAGGAATATCAGGATTGGTGCTGATGTCGACCATCCTTTCAGGTCCTGAAAGGCTATCTCGCAAGGTTCCGACCAAACGAACTTCACACCCTTCTTAGTCAAACCCGTTAAAGGCGCTGCTAAGCGAGAGAAGTCCCGTATAAAGCATTTGTAGTAACCAGCCAGCCCCAAGAAACATCGTATATCAAACAGGTTCTTAGGCTGCTCCCATGAAACAACTTCTCTCACCTTCTCTGGGTCTACTGCAACTCCTGCCTCTGAGATGATATGACCCAGGAAGTGAATCTGGTCCATCCAAAATTGGCACTTTGAGAGCATAACATATAGCTTATGCTCTCTCAGTGTACTCAATATGATCTCAATATGGGTGGCATGGTCGTGTCGAGTGTGAGAGTACAATAAGATATCATCCACGAATACTACCACGAAGGAACCCATATTGGGATGGAACACACGATTCATAAGATCCATAAAAACTGCTGGCACATTTGTGAGTCCGAACGGCATAACCAAGTACTCGTACATACCATATCTGCTTAGAAAAGCTGTAAGTGGTATATCTGATGGTCTCACACACAGCTCATGATATCCGGATATCAAGTCAATCTTCGAGAACACAGGTGCTCCATGAAGTTGATCAAAAAGATCATCGATCCTCGGAAAGGGATATCGGTTCTTAACCGTCAACTGGTTCAGCTTCTGATAATCCACATAGATTCTGAGGGTACCATCCACCTTCTTTGAAAAAAGAAGTGGAGAACCCGAAGGAGAAGTATTAGGTGGGATAAAACCCTTTGCATGTAACTCCTATAACTGCCTCTTGAGCTCTTGCAACTCAGGCGTGTCCATCCTATAAGGAGGAATGGACACCGGCGCTGCTCCTAGAATAAGATCAATAGATAAATCCACCTCACGCTTCGGAGGTAGACCTCAAAAATCATCTGGGAAGACATCCCTGAAACGATCAACCACTGGAGGAAAATCCTGCTGACAAGTCCCCTAATCATCCATATATAAATTCGCAATCTGGTTTGTGACTCCACCTCACCCATGATGCTCTGGTCTAGCTCGATTTGTCTGAACATCCCATTATCCCTTGTATAGAAACTCTCTACCCTCTGGTGACGTGAAACTCACCCTGTGACGATAGCAATCTACAAAGGATCGAAAGGGAACCAACCAGTCTATCCTTAGAATGACATCATAGCTCGTCATCTCTAAGACATAGAGGTCCCAAAGAAAGTGAAACCCACTAACCTCAATGTGGAACTCCTTATACTGACGCACACAAGTCGTTATAGTCCCCAAAGGAGTGTCTAACGTCATAATAGCAGAAGAAGAAGAAACATTGAGCCCAAGGCTCTCCACAATGGGCACAAATAAGTAACTATGTATAGAACCCGTATCAAAAAGTAATGAGCATAAGATAAAAGCTACTAGAATAGTACCTCTGACAGTAGAAGGTACGGGGTCCTACTCCTACTGAGTCTGTTGCACTGCATATGCCTTCCCAGTACTGCGGACCTACGACACAGCCTGGTAACATTGAGCTGTCCCACCCTGTTGCCTCTGAGATCCTGGTGTCTGGCTACCACGGCCACCACCACCATCCCTTCCTACACGCCATGACGTATTCCAGTTCCCCGACTGGTAAGAGGCTGTTGGTCCTTCTCTCTCACACAGAGTCTGCACAGAACCCCTCTCACTAGCCACAGGTGGAAACGCCCTGCAGAAGCGCTGCAGATGACAAATCTTGCCGCAAGCTCGGTACTCCATTGGGTCTCGTGGACACTGAGGTCTCTTGTGCCCCTCCTTACCACACTGGTAGGACATGACCTGGCCACTTGAAACATTCTTTTGGCTGGTAATGCCACCCTGAAAGAAGTCCATCTGTCTCTTCCTCTTGCCAGTGGAAATAGTACCAGACACTGGTGTCGTACCGCCCTGGCCCACACAACTAGCTTCTCGAAGGATCCTCTATTTAATCAATTACTAGTTTACAATAGCATGTACTAAAGTCAACTTGAAAACATTTAACAGTGCTCGGATGTCATATCGAAGACCATCCACAATGCGTCTGGCTTTCAACATCTCATCACCCACTAGTACGAGTGCAAAATGTTGAAGCTCGGTGAAGCGAGAAAAATAATCCATCACTGGCATATCACCCTTCTACTGGTTCATGAACTCTCGAGCTCTATCTACCCTTAACGTCTCTGGAAATAATAATTTGTAGAAGACTGCTTGAAAATCTTCCCATGCCATGTCTCTGTGATGCTCTGACGGGGTGGTAACATCCCACCACCTCTTGGTGGAATCACGCAGCATATAAGTCGCGAGCTTGACCCTCCGACCTGGAGGCGTCTCAAGATTCTCGAAAATAGTCTTTATAGACCCCAGCCAAGACTTCACAGCCTTTAGTATTCCATCCCTTAAGAACATAGATAGATGCTACTGTTGGAATATACGAGTCAGCTTAGCCATAGATGTGGCAGCCATCATTACTCCCTGAAAGGTCTGCGTGAACCGCATAAAGCCTTCACTGAACTATGCCTCCATGCCTGTGTTTGGTATAACGGCTGGCGTAGCATCTGGCTCTACTGGAGGATCCACTAGTAGCCCATGGCCTACCATCTTTGGAGTATAATTGTTTCTGCTCTCCTGGAGAATGTGTGGTCATCTCAGTGGCATGACTCTACAAGGTCAAACAGACACCTTAGATCCAGATTATAAAGACTAAAAATGAAGAGACCAAAAAGGGAACAGGATGAAGAAGGAATTCAATATTTGTAAAAAAAGACTACACATCATGTATACTGACTACATGGTGTGTACTTGACTTCTCTTCCCTGCTCGGGTCCTTTTACACGGCCAAGACACATGGCTCCCGTTGAACAACATTACACGGCATGTATATAATCTACACGGCATGTATGGTGTAATTTTCCAACTGCCCATGTCATTTGTGACGCAGCCGACTACTCATCTTGATACTACATGACACGTTACATCCGCACACGGCGTGTACACTACCCCGTTTCCCAGCCACATGGCTAAGTCCACATAGTCGGTCCTCAGACAAGACTACACGGCATGTCCCACAGGTACACGGCGTGTGCTAGACGAGCTTCGTCGACCTGTGTTGGTAGTTACACGACCGAGTACACAGCTCAAACTACACAATGTTTTCCATATACACACGGCATGTACACTAAAGGATTACACCGACCCGTGTTGTTAGTTACACGGTCGGGTCCCTAGGTCAGACCACACGGCGTGTTCCATAGTGGACACGACGTGTATGTCTTAAGGTCTCATACATCCGTGTTTTTTAGTTACATGGGAAAAATCCAGGTCAACACTACACAACGTGTACATCCGGTACATGGGGCGTTTTCCCTAAGAATTTTTCTTCCCCGTGTCCCTGCCCACACGGTCTACGACACGGAAAGAGACTACACGGCGTGTACTGAGGGTACATGGTGTGTACTTAAAAAGTTTTCCTTTCTTCCCAAATAGAAGATCACATGGTGTGTGTCTGAGGAACTACACGGTGTGTATCCTGGGTTTTCTGGACAGTAAGCCTCATATATTACTCCGAAACCCAAAAAAACTACTAAAACAACTACTAAGTGCCGAATTCCGATCAGTGAGGGCCCATACTCCCCGAAAATCAATGTTTGACATCTTATCTGAGTTATAAATACATTAAATGGCTAATGATCTAATAAATTCTGGTCAATGAGGGCCCGTACTCCCCAAAAACCAACAATTGGTGTCCATTCTATCAATAGGCTCACAAAAATACCGTATCACATAGCAGGTATTTATCAAAGTAGCTACCATAATAGCATGATTTTCTAGAACGACAACTATCACAACCACATGCAATTTCTAATGGACCTACATGGAATGGAAACTATGCATGGAATGTGATTTCTATCATGTGCCTAAATGATGAATGAGATGCCATACCATCATCTCATCGGGATGAAACTAAATAGAACCCATGGATAAAATATAAACAGCACAATCACAAGTGCGTCACCCAACTATGAAATCAAATCAACTGTAAAACTTTCAAAATCAAAAGAATTGAAAAAATACGAGGTAGACTGGATTTTCCCTGTACACGGGTTAGCTACGCCCGGGCACAGCTTATTACCAACTACCGTTTCCGTCCTATCCCTGACTAAGGCTCCAAATAGAGTGTCAAAGAAAAGAACTCCTCTAATACCACATTGTAACATCCCAGTTCCGAGTGACACTCAACGGGTGCCCCGAACATGGTTCTCTACGTGACCTCAATCGCATTTCCCCAAATGCCAGAGGCTGCTAACTAGAAGTGAGGGCCTAGGTCTGATAGTGGGGAAACTGTGCCCTCATTTGTCAAAGTGTAGCGCAGCAGAATAAAATAAATAACACACAACAACAGTGCATGCCATAAACCATACACATTTAAAATAAACAACTGCCGTAAAAGATAACCAACAATTATATAGATGATGATGCAACATGTCACAAGTTCTAAGAAAACAGCCAGATCATGTTACTCAACAATATAGTACAGTACAATATAGAGTACAACAAAACCAAAACAAAACAGCCAATAGCATCGTGATCCTAAGCCCGGTCCCATGCTCCCCTACTCTTCAGAAGCAATCAGGTACCTGTATAAGGACCCTTTCCCTTATCCACGCCTACAGAAATGTAATCTGGTTGGGCTGAAGACATGACCCAAACAGGGTGTGAGAAATAAATACCAGTAGGCACCCACCAAAGGCATGTGCCCAACTATGTGAAAATTTGCAACAGTAGTGTGCAGTAGTAAAATGCAATAAACTAATCAGTACTCAAAAGTAACGAACTTTACCAGTTATATTGCCATTTTATTGTTCATTTAATCGTTCATTATAAGGAAACCACCACAATGAATTTTTATGTAAACAGTCAGTGTCCTCAGACATGCAAACCCTTACCCTCAGGTAATCATAAACGCAACCCGTAGGTAATTTCCCACAGGCATAGCAGATATTGCCCTCAGGCGTACAAAGTGTAACCCTTAGGCATGGGGTCTATTGCCCATAGGCATGGAAGAAGTTTCCCTCAGGCTAAAAGATGCACTACCATCAGGCTAAGTAAAACAATTCCCTCTGGCTAAACAAGTAACCGAGCCATGCCCAACTTGTAAACAAGAAAAACACATAAAATTCTTCTCAAGTCAATTATATAATAATCATTATAAAGACATACCCTCGGGTATCCTTTCCAAATGGCTAAACAGAGGAACACACCCCCAGGTGGTCCTATTTCCAAGCATCGATCCCAAACAGCGGTTTATTATCACATTTAATTACCTATAGAATTCTAGGTATTTAAAACAGCCAAGGCCTCAGCCACATGACACACCAACATGAGTTCGTGGCTCAACAAGTCACAAAAAAGCACATCAGTTGAAAATTAAACACCATGGCACCTACCTTAAACGTCCCTGAATGGTATACACGAACGATGATCCTTGAATCATCCAAGAACAGTGTAGATTTGAGGTAAAAGAAAACCTCGTTCAAACCTAAATAACTTCCCTTAGAAAAATAATTGTCAAGAAGGGCTTAAGGGTAGTGGAGGGCTTACCCGTGCGGTTCCAACGAGATCATCAAAGGTGAAAACGGATTCCCGACGCCCGATATGGAGATCCTAGAAGGTCCGGCCTCCTCTCCCAACTCCTTCCTCCGGTTCTAATCCAATCCTATAAACAGGGTTTTCTACTGCCCATTTAATCAAAAAAACAAACTACACGGCGTGTACTATTGACTACACGGTGTTTAATTTTCATTTTTTTAATTGTTCCTTCGGCGGAATCTCACCAGCATGGAACTGTTCATCTATCGACATGAGTACACGGCATGTGACACCTGAGTAAATAGCGTGTACTTCCGCTCAGCTGGTGGCTGCTTCCACCGCCTTACTATTTTCCTGCTGATTGACTACATGGCGTGTAGTCGGTTTTTACACCCTTCGTCGTCGACATGGCCACACACCATATGTACTCATCCCACACGGCCACAGTACATGGCGTGTTAAATAGTACAAGGAGTGTAGTCCCAAAATTTATGATTTTCCCCAATTTTCTTTATTTTCTCAAAAAACACTTAAGGAAAAGAGAAAACAAGAAACTCATACCTCAAAAATAAGAACTGGGTTCTTACACAGAGGTTGATGGTGCTTGGTACCAATGGGAGATATCATACCCTCTTATACTTCAAATATGGTTATTACTATTGTGGTGGTCTCTAAATATCTGAACACTTTTTGTTCTTTGTTTTGTGTGGTATAATCTAATTTTCTATGTGTCTAAAAATCCCATGGCGCATAGGCCTTAGTTGGCACAATGGCTCTATCGCCTGAAGGCTATTGGTGACACAAAGGCCCTAATACCTATATGCACAAACCGGTGGACATATGGGACAAATTATATGATTATTATGGATTGCTATATTATTCATTACTATAGTAACTAATACAGTACTTGCAATTGCAGTAATACAATATTCCAAAAATTCACATCCACCAGGATTTTATCCTGGGTGTTTTAGATTCATAAAAAGATCCACTACCACTTGGGTGATATATCATATTCAAGTATATCTATATACTGAGATTCTATTATGATAATTTAAAAAACTATAAATCTATCCTCTTTAATTGAATGGGAAATGAAACTATCGATCATGTGTATGACAGACTATATCTTCACAAAATGATGTATTTTATTTCCCCTCAACACCTCTCATGGGTGGATATATTGACAAATTTAACACATTTATATAAAATATATGAATAAATAATTCTTATAAAAACATAATATCCCATATATATTCATACATTCCTTTTAAATAGGATAAAATAACGTCATTCATGTGAAGGATAAAATACAGCTTCATTTAGCGTTGAGGTTTATTTTTTACTTCCACATTAAATGTAAGGTAATAAGGGTAAATTAAATTAATATATGTTCTATATATGACATAAAAATTATTTTTAAAAAAAAATATATTATTTACCTTCCATTATTTTCATCTGTCAATAAAATGGAAACATTTTTAAGTGTATGTGTGGCCTACCATCTCTATAAACGCTGAATATCATTTTCTATCTATATCATTTACTGATTACCCGATAAATATATATACTAAATATATATGAATTCAATATCATGGTTTATATTCTTGAGAGTATGAAACCAATATCAATATGAAAGGACATTAAATACCCAATCAAAATAAAAAAAATAAAAAATAACAATGTTATTACCAAAAATGTGATTTTAATAAAAACTTGTAAATAAATAGATAATAAAAATTGATAAGTAAATTATATATCCTATAATATATATATAATTTTAGTTCAAGATTAGATTTATAATAATCGTATATTTACTATATAAGAGGTTCATACATGAACGATGGAAGTCATGACATAAGTTATATGATTTTTCTTCTCACCATTTTATCTGTGAGATACATGACATATTCATCACCTGTTTCTTAATTATGGTGTATATTATGCCCATAAACATCATTACCTATTATTATAATGAAAATTATGGGGATTCTCACAAGCATTTTAGTATATCTTTTTAATAGTCTTTAATTCTCAATGAAACCTAAAAGAAAATTGATTTTATCCCAAACTGTATTCTTTGGAACATATGTAATTTTATGCACCAATCCTATTTTATGGAGTCTATATATATGCACATTGACAAGTTATATATATATTCTATTTTTTATTAGGATATTTTATGTTTGATATTTTTTAAATGGGCATTCTATTCAAAATTTTCCATCATGGTAAAGGTTTGATGATACAATATCACTGTGTACCTGGATTGTTTATAATAATTATTATCATGATTAAATTTCATCATAAATTTCATCAAAACATCATGAATTTTCTTCTCATTTTGTTCTTTTTTTGGGAAAAAAATGTTTCGCATCCTGTTTCTGTATTTTTTTAGGATGATTTCAATAATATTTTTTTAAAAAAACAGAGTTTATTATTATCTTTTATTGAAAAATATTTTACTTCCATATACCCCATTTAAAATTAATGTCATTAACATTTTTCTATTTATCAAGGATTTAAATAATTAAAATATACATTTATTATTTTTTAATTCTTTTAAAAATGAATCTTTATGTTGTTTTACAAAAAAATCTAGTTTTGATTTACCCAAAATGTTAACAAAATATTTATTTTAACGTATATAATATGAACGTTTTTCCAATGATCATGACCATTATTTTATTGTATGATTCCATTACAATTTTTCAATGTTATTTTCAAAGAAAATATTTTTTCAATACATTTTTTCAATTTATATGTTTAAAATTTTCATTCTACAAAATTTTTGTTTTTCTAATGAAATGGTTCATGTGAATTTTCCTTCAAAATGATTTTCCATCTTATATAATGTCATTTGGTGTTACATAATATTTATCTAAAATATATTCAAATGATACCATGTTTATTATTTCTCTGGATGGTTTATTTTTATAATGATAATATGTTTATGAATCTAGTTAATTTTCCAAGGGTTATGATGTGATGAATTGTGTTAAAAACCATTTCTTTCCATGGGTTATGGTATGGTGAATGTTTAATGAAACCCGTTTACCTTATCTGGTAATGATATGACTATTGTTTATTAAAAAAATTTATTCAACTATTTTGAATATGTGGAATGTTTTATGATCTTGTGGAACATATATGTATGATTTTTGTTATGTGATTGGTGGGAACGATATCTCTATAGAATTTAATGGGTAAATTTTGATATCTTAATAGAAAAATCATATTGGAATAGGGTGTGATCCTAATTGAGTATGTGTATTTGTCCAGTATGATAGTATTCGGAGTGATACTTGAATAATATGATGGTTTTAGATCCCATTACACTATGATATCTACGTAAATGTTACATTAATGCAATGGAAATGATTTTATATACATATTTTTATATGAAAAATATATGTATATTGCCAATGTTATAATCTCATGTCTCATTTTCTTTTATTCACTTGTCATTCATGTCATATGAACATATAGTCATTATACCATGACCCAATAATATAGTCTTTGATATGAAGGGTATAGTGTAGAACACTATTAAATAAAGATGATGTAGAACACTTATGGGTATGTTGTTTATGATTATATATTTTTAAAGTCACAAAAACTAAATATTTATAACCTGGTTTTTTATGTCATGTAATGAATATTCATATATTAGGATTTAATATTTATGTATTAAATGATTATTTATATGTAGTTAGTTTTAAGTAATTGTTTATTCATACCATTATAAACTAGGATGAAAAATATATTTTGGGAACCTTATGGATAAGGGTAAGGATAAGACAAAGTATAAGAAAACAAACAAGAATTTTTGAAAGGGATAGAGAAAGCGTTCTCTAAAAAAATCTCAACATCATTTTCTAGCTATACGAGGATTTAGTTTTGGAATATATTTACCAAGGGGTAATTAATTTGAAAAATAAGAGTCAAAAATGACTTTAATATCACATAGTATAAGAAAATAGTCCTTACAACTCACCTCATTAGAAACGACCATTTGATATGTGTTGGAAATTAAAAAATTCATTACACCGCATCATTAAAGATTTCAAAAATAACCATGAATGACCAGTGAAAATCCGAATCATTCATATATTGAAAACAATGTATCATGATTTAGACAACCTATAGGTGTTTTTTCATGATAATGTGGATCCCCACTACGATTATTTTTTCCTAAATATTTTTTATCTTCAGTCATTATCGTGAATGAGAATGAATCCTCCTAATGCTAAATAAAATGGAAAATTCATTAATCTCTTATGTAACAACCAAAGTTTATGAGAGATAGAATATTGAATATCATTGATATTATCACACAAATTTCACAATATATGAATCATTATGAACATATAAAAAATTCAAGGAGTGAAAATGTTATGTTGAACATGTCATGAACAAACCTGTGCCATGATTCAGTGGTTCTGATGATCCACTAGTTATTGAGAAATGGATCATTAGTGTTGAAAATATATTTTATATTTTCTTCAATATATATAATGTAAAATACATATTGGTTGTGTATCATTTTAAGGATAAGAAGATAAATATTTGAATCTTATCAAGAATAGGAGTCAAGATCATGAAAATGATTATATAGAATAGGATGAGAGAATGAACTTATTTATCAATAATTCATTCCATAGTATTCTTTTCACAAAGATACACAAATTTTCCATTGAGATATAGAAGTATGAAAATGAATTTTTGGGTATCTATGTGGTAAATGTTATAGGATATTCATGGTACGCTTCTGGTATTGTCCTCTAATCTGAAGTTATGGTTGATCGATTATTCAGTGGATTGAAACCAATTATATAAAACATGTTATCCATGAAGGAATTTAGTAGTTAGGATGAAATAATATTTTCTACCAATATAGAAATAGAAATTTTGGTAACACATCAATCACATGGTTTTCATAGGAAATTAATGAGGGAACACAAATGGTAGTCTAAAAACTATAAGAAAAAGAACATGATATTTCCGTTATTATCAAATCTTGGAAGGAAAATGTTTGAAATATTATTATGGGGGCTCGTAAATGTTTTGTGTGTGGGAAGTAAGGTCATCGAGATATGGGACACTAACATGATGAATGGGTGTCATCTAATGATTCATATAGGGATAAATATCCACAATATGCACTACCCATATTCCAATTCAAAATGTGAAATGTGTTTGTTCATTTTGTGAATAAATTAACCAATTCAATAGATAAATATAATGAAAAGGAAAAAAACAAAATAAAAATGGGAATGTAAATATTTTGAAATAACAACAGATAAAATGTATCATGATAATTAGGCCACACTTATCGGATACTCCTTAGATGGGAATTTTAGGATTCATTTTATTTCATAGGGACCTATGAAGGTTTTATTTTCTATCATTTACTGTAACATTATTTGATTTAATAAATTGATTATCTAACTCTTTTAGGATTGTGGAATACTGTAACCAAATTTTATAGTTTATAAGTGTAATTATTAATTAAATATTCTAAAAGATATGTTTCCTTATAAGATAAGTTCTTTTTTATGGAATAAATGTTGAATGATATTTTGTAAGAGTATATATATCCATGTAATATTGACATAATATTTAGGGAAACTATCATGTATTTATGAGTATAATATTTATTATAGTTTCATCTTCATATAAAAACACTTATAATTATGGTAGTTCTTTATGATTGTGGATATTTTTGGAGACAATTAATGTAAATAAAACTCCTTGGATATGTATACGTTCTAATTAAAATGTTACGTAAAAAGGAATGACATTATATTTTGGTAAAATAATATTAAAAGTATTGGGAACCCTAAGGTATTTTCAAATCATTGAAGAATATGTCGTTATGGATATTATATGAATTATATTTACATTTGTTTTGAAAGAACACACACAATTTGGGTGACAACTTATCCCACCATGAATGGCAGTGAGCCTTCAAGCCACAACCGAAGGGTGTCAAGGGTATATCACATTCCGCTAGACTATGTGAATGTATATTTCTAGTAGGAAAATCATATGAGATATATTGATGAAAATTTATCATGGTTCTTGGTATGTAATCATGTAAGTAATTATAGAAAACCATCTAACGAGATTCAACAACCATTATCCATATGATAATGGAAATGGGATAACATCACCATGGATTTCGTTATTTGACTCCACACAACATCCAAAAATAATAATGTTTTACTTGCTATAGTTTATCAAATTACTTGTCTAGAAACATCATTTCAATTAAATAATATTTATCTTTGTAATGTATTAACATGATATATATTAAATAAGAGCAAATATTTCATGGATTACAACATACTATTGTATATCATTGGGATATAAATATTACCTTGATGATATAGAGAAGGAATCAGTATGCCCTATATAAAGATCAATCCTTCTAAAATGAAATAATCCCCTAATAGTTTTTTATTAGGATAGAAAAATTAAAACCCTTGAGTACCTGATTTTTTTGTGTAATATGAATTTCCAATTTGAATTTGAACAATACCATCATCATGTTGAGGTTTCATACAATAATAATTTTAAATAAATCTTTAGATAGATCTTTATGAATCCCTCAATAGATAGAATTATAGAACTCTAAAATAATTTGATGAATTAGGTGAATTATTTCAATTTTTCTTGGAAAATAGTATGAAATATAAGAGAATATTAGATACATTAAGCAACACTCACTCTAGAATTTTTTTTCCAAAAGGTTATTTTAAAAATCACCAGTTTGATCTCACATTTGATTTTGGTGACAAGATATTTCTAAAAATTTCTCCCTTGTAGTTGGTAATGATACTAAGAAATAACCGAATATTGAGAGCTAGGTATATTGGTCCATTTGCATCTTCTAATGGTATTTGGATGGTAGCTTATCGATTGGGGATCCTAGTAAACCTCTCTCAAAACCATGGAATGTTCAATGTATATCTCATTAGGAAGTACATACCTAATCCATAATATAAACTAAAAGTAGACTTCATACCATTGGATCGTGATCATTATAATGTGGAAATACCAATTTTGACTTCTTATTTTATAGAAAAAAATTTAGGAAATAAGACCCCTCACCTCATCAATGTTTTCTAGAAAAAGCACCAATTTTAGGAAGCAACATTGGAACATGAGCACATAATGAGGTACAAGTATCTTCAACTAATTTGGATTATAGAGAAATTATTTTAGAATGAAATTTATTTTAATGGGTGTATAGTGTTACGCACTTATATTTTTTGATTTAAAAAAAACTATTTTCTTTTATAGCTCATGTTACACACAACACTGAATTTTAAAAACCCATGATATACTATTAATATTAATATTTAAAAATGACTATAATATCCTAACTATTACAAAAAGAGGTATGTATAGTAATAAAAATATTTTAAAAATAAATAATAATTGTTTTAAATAACTAAAATTTAATTATATAAAATTACTTAATTTTTTCAAAAATCATTATATGATTCGAAAATATTTTTACAAAGTAATTTTTTTTACCTTTTGAGATCAAATAATGATTTTTAAAACTATTAGAAAAATTCTTTAAAAAAATAATTTTTTTAAATAAAAATTTAAAAATTAGTTTAGTTTAATATTTAGTTTTTTTAAAATTATTTACTTAACGATAAATAGTGAAAATTAATAGTTTTTATTGAAAAGTGATGTTTTGAATAAAGATTTTATAATGTATCATTTTTTAAAAAATGCTATTAGAAGTAAAATTAGTTCAAATATATATCTATTTATCCAATTTAGTGCATTTAAATCAATTTCATATTTAAATTGTATTTAGAAAGTATTTATAATTTAATATGTTTAGTTAATTGAAAAATCAATTTTTTCATAGCGACTGTTGGTTTCATTTTAAATTAAAATTTTCAACTAATGTAAATTAAATTTTATGGAATGGATTCAATAATTTTATTCATCATAAATAAAATTATATACTATGTTCGATATAATATTAGGTAAAACTAAATTGTAAAATTGAAAAAATAATAATCATGGTTATGGTTAAAATGTGTTAACAAGGAGGTTAACTAAAAATATAAGGGTTTCATTTCCATTGAAACTTTTATAAATCCAATTTCTTCCCATATTTTAATCCTAATAATCATTAAATATATTCTATAGTAATTTTTTATTTTATTTTTCATATATTGAATTTATCAATTTGGATTCATCATAGATATTTTCAAATATTTATCTTGTCATTTCCTTTCCAAACTTGTAATATGATCTCTCTTATTTTGTCCTCTCTATTCACACTGATCATTTTGGGTCATCTAGTAACATCCAAAAATCCATCCTTATTTCCATAACTATTTCCTAGAGACCTTATTTGTATTGTTAATCAATCCTATGTGGCCATCAGGTATAAACCATAGGGGGAACTCCAATGAACAAGTATAACTCTTAACAATGTGTTATGTTTTTCTTCTCCTTCCAAATTATTCAAGTAATTTTTATATATGGTGACATAATAACACCACTGTCTCCCTTATATTTTAAAGATAATTTTTTAATGATATATACTATTTACATCCCCACTTCCCTAAATTGGGAACCAAAACCAATTATAGTGTGTACGGTGGACTATTTCCTCACAATGCAACACAATTAATTTTTCATTATAAGTTCTCAGGATTTGATATTATGATGGAATTTTACATATTTTAATGATATTTATGAAAAAATTATACATAATTAATTAAAATATCATATATACATTAATAATTATTATTTCAAGGTGGAACGATAACATCGTTCGTTTGAATGGTGGATTACCACCTAACAAAGTGATGTGATTCATTTTTGACATTATATTTACAAAGTAAAATTGGTAAAATTAATTATTATACGATGTAATTTTGAAATAAAAATTATTAATGAAATTTAATATGTTATTTAACATCCATTATTTTCATCCGTTGAGAAAATGGAAATTAGGAAATGGATCGTTTTTATTTTGTCTCTCCCCCTCTTAATCTCGGCATAGCCTAGGGATTCCACCAAAAACCCTCCATTGTGGGGTCGATAGAGCCAATGAGAACCATAAATCTGACATTCCATCATTTTTATCCCAATATTTTTATCCCCCTTCCATATCCCTTCTCCACGTTATGGTTTTCTATCGTGATGATGACATCTTATTTCATCTTTCATTGTGGTGATGTTTTCTTTGTGTACATCTCACAGGGAGAATTTTTTATTCCTGATGATGGTGATCACTATTTTATCCCCCATCCAATTATATCCTTTTTTGAACTCGGGTTCCACCATGTCTATCCAGGACGGATCTGTATAAATTCTATCATTATTGTTTTTGGGATAATTGGATTGGTGGTCGAGGGTTTTTTAGGCGCTCCTATGTTGGAACGTTCTTATATTATGATACTAGTTTCAGTATCTCCATGATGATAATTTTTGAAAATGTTAACCATTTAAATACATTACCATTCCTCAAGTCCCTTTGCTCCTCTCTGAGTCATAATTAGAGTGGAAATTCCTCATTGGTTTTTGGAGGTGGGGGTTGGTGGATGATAGTTCTACCATGTAACCTGATTCAGATTGATTATTTGTTGATGGTATTGTTTATATTCATATTTTTTGAGGGATTATTTAATTTTTAGTAATGATAGCACTATTTTAAATGTTTTTTGCCTGATTTATCCACCAACTTATCAGGGAATGCTTGTTTTATTCTTCTATGGTGGTCTATGTATTTGAGGATTTCTCAATAAAGATATTTTTGGTTCATAGAGGCATGGATATAATGGTAGATATGAAGGAATCTAATGGTCTCCAGAAACCAATGTTGTTTTAGACTATAATGATTAAAATAGATCTAGAATAACGATTTCGATTGTGGTAACTAATGGTAATGATGGATGGTGAAGGGGGATAACTAATGCAGTTGACGAGGACAACAAATTTGATGGGAAAGATGACATGGTGGATGATGGGGGCCCTATTTGAAGTTATTGGTGGCCCTTATCACACTTCTCATGGCCCGATAAGTTTTTTAAAATTATGATTTTTTTAATTTATGTGTTTTCCTTTAAAATTTTAAATTTGGTTCCGCGGTGGATGTGTTTTTAATTTTAAAATATTTTGATTTGTGGTGGTTTATCTCTGGTATGTAGGGTTCCCATATTCATTCAAATTATCTACAATAGATGAATTATGGGTTAAATCCACAAATTATGAATTCAGTAAGATCATCAAGAACGAATTGTGAGATATAGTTAAGATATCAAAAAATCAAAATGTGTTTGGTATGAGGTAGATTATTAAAATGAATTTGACAAACATGGAAACATAATTATAATTTAAGTGAAAGGAGTTTTTAAAAACTACTTACATATTAAAGGTGTTGATATTGAATAAAAATATCCTATAGTAGAGGGACTGGAGTCAATTTAGTGTTGAGGTAAAACAACATACGGTGATTCATTGTGATAAAAATAGTGTTATAGATCTAAAAAATGATAATATTTAGAATTATTATATAAAACATATTGAAATAATTTCTCACTTCATAAAAGAAAAAGTTGGAAAAAGCATGATTAAAATTGATCATGTTGGAACAGATGATCAAGTGGTTGACATAATAATGAAGGCATTGTCAACACATTTGTTAAAGAATAATTGGTTATTCCATAGTGTTGAAACACCTCCCAGTGAATTAAGAGTCTTTAGTTGGTCCCCTATAACGATTTGAATTAACTAATTTAATCTGTTTATTGAAGTGATGTAGGTTTATGAAGAAGATATGATATAAGGGGAATGTTATTTAGAGCTCTACATGTTAACATCATGTTATTTGCAATTATTCCTAAAGGGCTAGAATGGATAAAGGTAAATTCAACGAGTTAAATGAATAAATGGAGAATTTCAATGCTCTAAAGGAGGATAATGAAATGTATTTCTTATTGTAGGAGAATGAAAAAATGAGAAAGTAGATACAGGTTTGTATTTTTCTTTGACCATCTATGCAAAACTTCTATAAAATTATTAGTTCTTAGAATGGAAATATTTAAGCATTAAAAACAAGAGAACCCAATTCACAATTCCCATCTTTTTTATAAAATGATCTTTGTCCAAATAGGCATTGATTGTTGGATGATTTTCTTATCTCATATTAGGTTTTGATAGAGAATGGTGCTTGATTGAATTTATCAACAAATTACCAAAAAACCCAATATGGAGATGGATTGAACCAAGGATTTTCACTTATGAAAATGGAATGTGGTTTTTTTTTCAATCCATGGATAGAATATCAGGGAGTCTAAAAGGTAAGTTATCATATTTTTCAAAAATAAAACAATGTTGAAGGTGGCGTCATTTCACAGAAATTTAGAAAAAGAAAAATGATTGTCAATGATTTAAATATTTATGAAATAAGAAGGTATGTAGAAGATACATACATTCGCAATGTGATATCAATAATGGGTTTCCATGCATAGTTACAATTTTAAATGAAAGGTCATTGATGCCTATACATAGGCGGATTCCCCCAGTTATAATGAAGAAATTTTTCCAATAATGATTTGAATGATCTGAAATTCAAATGATTTGGGTGTGGATGATTCGTGTATAGTAAATAATGCGTGAAAAGTGATTATTGGTTCAATACAGACCAATTGAACTACATCGAGTAGTTTCATGAATGTTACAGGTTGAGAGAAATAAATATTTAATGACAACTCCACAACTTGCATGCAAGAACATGTGTTACATGCATGTATAGTGTTGAGGTTCTAATGGTTTTAGTTATCTATTTTGTTTGAGAAGTTCTTCTAAGTGAATCAATTTCGGAAAATGGTGAAATAAGATTCTCATGCTAGTCAGATACAAAAACCCCAATTCAAATTTGGTGATGAAACATTCATGTTAATATACTGAGTAAAGAATCCCCTAAGGCATTGAAAAAGGGGGAGTTGATGGAAGTGTTTTGAGGGATGCATTGATCTATCCCAAAAATATAATCATGGAAATTTTGCTATAATAGAGTGACAATGTATAAATTTTTTTATTTCATAACTAGTAAAGATTATTCGATTTATGTACGGCTGAAAAACTATTGGCGTATGCTTCGTAGACTACACTCTGTGGTGACCATATAATATCTATGTGTTATTTATTTACATGTGATTGTTCGTTTACTGCACATTCATATCAAACATTTCTAACAGGTTCCTACCAACATTGGAATAATATCCATCACTACATGTATAAAATGTTTACATGCTGACTTACCCATCCCCTCTCATGGTTTTCTGGGTCCTTCAAATTCATTATCCAGGAAGACATTTTTCTATGGTATGTTATATATAACAGAGGTGTCTCTGTGGAACTTAATAAGATGACATTGGTAATTTTTATAGAGAAGAAAAAAATATTTTATAGATCCAGTGATTATTGGTTTGGTATAGATATTACCTGTGATTGGTTATGGACATCTCCAATATTTCATCTCTTCTCACTGTATTGACATATAAGATATTTTTTTTGAACTGAATTATTAATGTTAATGTCCATATGAGTGATTTCTAGAAAGGTTGACTTAACCTCCTTTTTTATTATTCAAGAAATAATTTTAGGTAATAATGTTTTTTACAATTCCTATTGTATAGTTTTAGGTGTGTCTTGATATAAAGAATTTCATAGGTGTCCAATGACCCTCTAAAATTATTCTGTCAAGTAAATTATTATACTACACAAAATCTTGAGTTGGATGTGGTGTTTTAGGAAATAAAAATTTTGTGTAAATATTTATTTTTGGAGTAACACATTGTATATTATGATCATTAGAGCCTATAGAAATTATTATCTCATAAGGACCTAAATGTTTTAAATAGATGATGAGTAGATTATTCATAGTCTTTTGATGTTGATATTTTCTATAATCCGAGTAACAGATATTTTATCGATGTTGTGTTGAGACGTAAATTACTAACTCAAACCTTGATGGAATCAGTTGAGGTGTGACCTAAAATGTATTTTTTTACTAAGATAAGGCTGGCAGCGGATGATGATAGTGGGATGTTGTTCACATCTTTTATAAATGTTGAATCATCATTTGATGACTAAATCTGGCAGGAACTGTAACATCCCAAGTAAGTAATGAATAATAGATATTTTTATCTATGTCTATTAATGATTAAGATAGTGTTTTAGAGGCTTAAAATGAAAATAAATACAATCTTATGCATGTAATACACTAATATTCTTAAAAGATTGTTTTACTGCCTTTTGATGGAAAACCATTTTTAAATATATATTTTGACAGTTTTATAAGCTATGTTTGTCAAAATAATCTTATTCTTTATGATTGGGACATCAAAATTTACTTTTTGTGAATTTTTGGTATTTTTCAGACAATGTTCATTTTTTAATGAATAGTGAAAAATACCGCATTTTACATCAAAACTGCTTTTTAATCTAATTTATTTATATGATTAGATTATCTTTTGAATTGGTTTTAAAGTAAAATTAGAAAATATTTTTTCCATTAAATCTAATAGTGGTCGTTGGAATTAATTTCACTTTGAAATCAAACTTAAACTGGTGTCAATCTTTTGATACTTATTGCTTCATAATAACCCGCTATTTGTAATGACAGCGGGAATTAATTATTAAATTAATTAATGTGACTTATATGTTTTGAATTTTGTAAAATAGACTTCATTTTTGAATTCAGAATATCAAATATAGCTTAGGGTGAATTTTTGGTATTTTTCTGAAAAACTTCAATTTTTGATGAATAGTGAAACCACTAAGTGGTACTTATAAAAACTGATTTTTCTTTTAAATGAAATTTTACCACTTCTGTGTTTTGAATTTCAAAAATCCGACATACATGGTTGTCATTAATAATTAAAATGTGGTTCAATGAGATTATAATAATTTTTTTGGTGAATAGTAACTTATTAAGTTCTTAATCGCGATTAGTGGTAATTAGTGTAGTTTAAGGTAAAAATAATGTTTTAATAGTATGAGATGAGCTTGAAACATGTCCTACCCTCATTGGATGTGTCATGACCGACCGAGACAAGCCATGGGTAAACTTGGGAACCCCATGGATCCACTTTGGTTGAGAAATGACATAAATAACTTTTTATTTAATGTTAAAGTAAAAATGACACAAACATGAGTTATTTTACTAAAACAATTTGTACATGGTGTTATAGAAGACAGATTTTTGACTATAAATATTCATTGGAAAGATAAAAATATTTCCTACATCATAGTATTTTTTTATAATTTTCTAGACATTAAATAAATTAAATTATTTGTGACATGATGATGATGCAGCGATGACCTCATTATTTAATGATTTAAATAAAATGGAAAGATAATGTAAAATCTAAAACCTAAACATGGCCAAAACCAATTGGATGAGTGGATTTCTAACCCTCATCACCTTATCCTAGAATTATATCAATGTGGGACCTTTTTAATCCGAAACTCATTTTAAAATAAAGTAACTTATCTTTACTTTCCAAGAGTGCCCCTCCTCTCCTCTTATAAAAGGCCCCCACCTCTACCCCCTTACCCACACTCCCAAAGCCTTTGGCTCGGCCAACCCCTGCCCATTTTGTCTCTCCACTTCCCTATCTTACTCCTTGAAGCCTCACAATGGGCAGAAGTCTTCCCAAGTAAGCCTTTGATCTCAAACCAAAGGGAGTTACCTGATTTTAAGGTAATGTCTTCTTTTGAGTCCTTTTGTTTTATTTTGCTTCTCCAACCCCCTAAACTCTTTTTATTATTTTCTTTTGTAACAAATAAAGTATCCTCAATATACTAGGATGTTTTTATAAGAAGTATTAGAGCTACACTTACACAGACCTACATCTAATGGTTAACGAACATACTGTTTCCGTGGATGGCGAATTTATGCCTCCCGAAACGATGATTGTTCAACATTCTTTTAACACCTTAAAAGGTGGAAATTAAGATGTAACTATATTTATATGTGATATATAATATGTTTATGTTTTCCTTAAGCTTATGTTTTTTTTATTTTGGGCATACCTTTATGGTTTCCATTATGGGTAAACGCGATATCTTCATTTAAGGAAATGCGGACTACCGCCCCCTCAAAGTGATTTGATTCGTTAAATAACATATGTGGGACGTATAAAGGATGAAACTATGATATTATATATGATATTATACTGGAATTATAATATACCTTTATATCATTATGATTCCATTATATAAAATACGATATAGAAATGAAAGTAGCGTTCATGCGTACGTACGTCTTACCATCTCCATGAACGGTGCATTTCATTTCTTACCTCTAAATGATTATGTAATATTCTAAATGCATGAATGTACTGTATATATATGAGATATATTATATCTACATCATGAATACCATTCTGGATATAATGGATACATGAACAACTTGTAATTATAAAGGGTTTTTTTTACTCAAGTACCAATGATCGTTAAAATGATCGTTATTAACATAAATAATTACATAGTGTTCATGACATGGAAATAAGTGATATAAAAGGAATAATGAACTTGAAAAAGATTCTTAAGCAATTAGAAATTAACTCAAGTTTATTATTCAGGAAATTAAAGAACGATCGAGTCAAGTCGGACCCGAGGTATGGGACTTCGCCTCAATCACCTTTCATTGAGGCATATTTTGTTTTATAGACAACCTTCTTTTATACGGTGTATAAACCCATTTGAATTTTACGTTTATTCAAAAGGAATATTTTTGTATACGATGCATTTACTAAATGAAAAAAGGTAATGTTTTTGTCGTACGTATGCGGCGACAACGACTTCTCCGCCGCCGTGACCATTATTTGGGTTTTGGCTTCCTCTACAAGCCATACCTTCTTTTTAAAAGAAAAATAAATACCATGTTTTAATTTTATTTTATTTTTGTATTGAAAATGGTATTCATAATGTATTTATATCAATGTGTTGTATTGATATCTTGTGATTGAAAGGTGGAAATGTTATGTTTCCTTTATGCATGTTTTATGTGATACGATTATGTTGAGGTTCTTGGGCATTGTTATGAAGACGGGTGGTTCCGTGATAAACTAAGGGCGGATGAGCCCGATATAGCTCTCCAATGCATTGGGTAACGTGAAGGAGTGAAATGTTAAGGTTTCTCTGAAGAGATTTAGGGAATATACTGTGATGGGTATTCCAAACGTAACCAAGAGGGCTACTCCCTACGTAAGAATGTTATGAATGCCTCAAGTTACCTTTATGTCTTATGATTTCTATGATTTATTCATGATTTGATGAGGTATGTTAATGTGAATATGTTTTATGGGTAAAGTATGATTTCATTCTTATGTATATATGTACCCATGTTTTCTTTCCATATTTTTATATCCCTTACTGAGCTTTTTATGCTCATCCCAAGTTTTTTTGAAATGTTTTTCACAGGTCAAGGGAAAGGTACATGATATGATGATAGTGTCAAGGAAGTGTCAAGAAATAATCCATGTTTTATTTTTAAATGTGTTTCCATTGATGGGAATGAAGAATACTATCTTTTTGTAACCACATTTTTTATATGTGGAATGTAATGCAAGTTTTATGATCTAATTCTCTAAAACTAAAAACCTGAAAAGATCCTCAATGTGTAATCTTGTAATAACTCAAGATTAAGTAAGGTTTAAGGCTAGGGCCTTATAGTTGGTATCAGAGGTCAGTTTAGATAACTTTAGGAGTTAGAATTCTATTAAATGATTATCCAAAAATATTTTTTTATGGTGAAATTGAAGTGATATAGTATTTGAAGATTACCATGATGCTTCATCTAAGACATGTTTGTTCAGAATGGTTTTCCGTAGAGGAAACAGGGAAGCAGTGCTAGGAAGGCATGCAGAAGGAAATAACCTTCCAAATCAGCATCCCGAGATGGTCGGAATTGGAACTGAACAGTTTGTTGCAGTGATGGCACAGTTGACTCAGGCTATAAATGGTGGTGGTATCCATGCACGAGATCAGCCAGATCAACCGCAGAGGAACATGTCAGTGGTGGAACATTTCATGAGGCAACATACCCCATCATTCAGAGGATCATCTGACCCTGTGCTAGCTGAAGGGTGGATTAAAGCACTTGAGAAGATTTTCGATGCCATGGGGTGTTCAGACAATCAAAAGTTTAGTCTTTCTATTTACCGTTTGGAGGGTGAGGCAGATCAGTGGTGGTCGATGGTTAAAAATATCAGGGACGCTGATGAGATTGATGCTCTCTACTGGGATGAATTCAAAGGTATGTTTCATGAGAAGTATTTTCCTAAGGCTGTTTGACTTAGGATGGAAAAGAAATTCTTGGAATTGAGACAAGAGGAAGACTCAGTGGATACCTATGAAGAAAGGTTCACTCGATTGGCAAGGTATGATCCAAATTTTATCCGAGACCATGATAGTAAAATCAATTGTTTTTACTCAGGATTAAAGCCAAAATATCGAAGGGCATTAGCTTCTCGTGAGTTTAAATGTTTTGAAAATCTTGTTCGATGTGCTGAGAAGGTGGAAATGGAGTTTGCCGATGATCAAGTGTTATATAACAACCAACAGAAGAAGAGACCGAGGTGGCAGGAGAAAGGTAAGAATTCTTCAAAAAAGTCTGATGGTAAAAAACTAAGTTTCCAGTTTGTGATAAATGTGGAAAAAGGCATGCTGGGGAATGTCTTCTAAATTCTGGAAAGTGCTACCGATGTGGTAAGATGGTACATAAGGCTCGTGATTGCACTGAAAATGATCAAGGTGAAGGTAAGACCAAATTTGATTTACAGTTTGTGAAATGTTATAAGTGCAATGAGATGGGTCACTATGAAAACGAGTGTCCGACAAAGTGATTGAGTTATGGGAAGCAGTTAGACTACAAGAAGAAAGGGGTGGTGAAATCCTTTGCAACTACTTTAGAAGATGTCGGGCCGTCAAATGAAGTTGTATCAGGTACTTTGTTTGTTTTTTCAGATTATGCCAGTGTGTTGTTTGATTCGGGGTCTACACATTCTTTCATCTCTGAAACCTTTTCTAGTAAAATGGGAATACCATCTCAAGAAATGACTTCTGGACTTGTGGTAAAAACACTTGGGAAAAATGTTGAGGCAAAAAGAATTTATAAGAATTTTCCTATCCTTATTTGTGGAAAGAACCTACATGCAAGCCTTATTGTTCTACCTCTAGTAGAGTTTGATGTTATCCTGGGTATGGATTGACTCTCTATTTACCATGCTAAGATTGACTGTAGAGGTAAAGAAGTTTCTTTTCAGAAAGAATTTCAGTTTGTGTACAAGAATGAACCCTTACTGTTGATAACTTATCAAGAGGCCAAGAAACTTGTAAAAGATGGAAATGAATGTTACCTTGCACACATCGTTGAAAATAAAGGAACTGTTCAGATTAATGATGTGCCAGGGGTAAATGAGTATCCTAATGTTTTTCCTGATGAGTTGCCTGGAATAATACCAGATCGGGAAGTTGAGTTTATTGTTGACTTAGTTCTTGATGCTAAGCCAATTTCAAAACCCCCTTATCGAATGGCTCAAATTGAACTTTTAGAGTTGAAGGAGAAATTGCACGATTTATTAGAGAAAGGTTTCATTCAACCTAGCACATCACCTTGGGGTTCTCCTGTTTTATTTGTTAAAAAGAAAGATGGTTCTATGAGACTTTGCATTGATTATAGAGCCTTGAATAACATCACTGTTAAGAACAAATATCCTTTGCCTCATATCGATGCTTTTTTTGATCAACTCCAGGGAGCTCAGTATTTTTCAAAGATTGGCTTGAGATCGGGGTACCATCAGCTGAAGGTAAAGGAAGAAGACGTTCTGAAGACTGTGTTTCATACAAGATATGGCCATTATGAATTTTTATTAATGCCTTTTGGGCTAACCAATGCACCTGCTGTATTCATGGACTTAATGAATAGAATTTTCCATGAGTTCTTGGATAAGTTTTTTGTGGTTTTCATTGATGATATTTTGGTGGTTTCTAAAAGTAAAGAGGAGCATGAAAGTCATTTAAGGGTTATCTTGAAAACCTTAAAAGAAAAGAAACTGTATGGAAAATTCAGCAAGTGTGAGTTTTGGTTGCAACAAATTTCTTTCCTTGGTCATATTGTTTTTAAAGATGGAATAACTGTTGATCCTGCAAAAAAAAAGTTGTGGAAGAATGGCCAAGACCCACAAATGTAACTGAGATTCATAGATTCCTTGGTTTGGAAGGCTATTACCGAAGGTTTGTTAGAAATTTTTAATGATTATCTAGTCCAATGACTAAGCTAACTCAGAAGGGTGTTAAGTTTATCTGGACAAAAGAATGTGATGATTGTTTTCAGGAATTGAAAAGAAGATTGGTGAATGCTCCAGTTTTGGCACTACCTTCCAGGAATGGTGAGTTTGTTATATACAGTGATGATTCATTGAAAGGACTTGGTTGTGTCCTAATTCAGAATGATCAGGTAATTGCTTATGCTTCATGACAGTTGAAAGCTCATGAGGTAAATTACCCTACACATGATTTGGAATTAGCTGCTATGGTTTTCGCTTTAAAAATTTGGAGGCATAATTTGTATGGTGTAAAGTGTGAAATATATACTGATAACAAAAGTTTAAAGTATATATTCACTCAGAAAGAGTTGAACATGAGACAGAGGAGATGGCTAGAATTAATCAAGGATTATGATTGTACAATTCATTACCATCCGGGAAAAGCAAATAAATTGGATGATGCTTTGAGTCGAAAAATTAATGCTTCATTAGAAATGTTGCGTTTGGAACGTGATCCTTTGGTTAAGGATTTGATGAACTTTGGCATAGAAGTTGTTGGTTCAGGAAGATCTTCTATTTTGTTTCAGGTATTAGTGAGATCATCTCTATTAGATAGAATCAAGCATGCACAGAAGCAAGACAGTGAGTTGCAGAAAAAGGTAGAGCTGGTTCAGAAAGGTAATTTGCCTGAATTCAACATTGATAATGATTGCGTTTTGAGATTTGGGAAGAGATTGTGTGTGCCTTGTGATTCATAGTTGAAGAGAGAGTTGTTATGTGAAGAACATAGTTCTCCGTTTTCAGTTCATCCTGGCAGTACTAAAATGTATAGAGATCTGCGGGAGTATTACTGGTGGGATGGAATGAAAAGAGATATTTCTGACTTTACTGTGAAGTGTTTGACTTGTCAACAGGTTAAAGCAGAGCGACAGTTACCGAAAGGGATGCTTCAGCCTCTACCAGTTCCAGAGTGGAAATGGGAGAATATATCCATGGACTTTGTCGTTGGATTACCAAAGACATCTCGATGTAATAATGCAATCTGGGTTATTGTTGATCGCTTGACCAAGTCTGCTCATTTCCTTGCTATACGAGATACTTATTCCCTAGATCAACTTTCCCATTTGTATCTTAAAGAGGTAGTCAGGTTACATGGAGTTCCTCTCTCCATTGTATCTGACCATGATCCCAGGTTCACTTCTAACTTTTGGAAAGGCCTTCAGAAGTCGTTGGGTACTGAATTAAATTTTAGTACAGCTTTTCATCCTCAATCAGATGGGCAGTCAGAACGAACAATTCAGACCATGGAGGATATGCTACATTCTTGCTCTATGGATTATCAGGGAAGTTGGGACCAATATATTTCTTTGGTTGAATTTTCATATAATAACAGTTTTTATTCCAGTATACAGATGGCACCATTTCAGGCATTATATGGGAAGCGGTGTCGAACTCCAGCTTTCTGGGATGAAGTGGGTGAAAGAAAGTTGGTGGGACCAGAATTGGTAGAAGAGATGGTAGAAAAAGTTCATCTGATTCAGAAACACATGAGAACAGCTCAGAGCAGGCAGAAGAGTTATGCGGACAACAGGAGGAAGGATCGTTCTTTTAAGGTAGGTGATCATGTTTTTCTCTAAGTATCACCATGGAAAAGTTTGATGCGATTTGGTAAGAAAGGAAAGTTTAGTCCAAGGTTCATTGGACCATATGAAATTCTGGAGAGAGTTGGATCAGTTGCATACCGAGTGGCTTTACCTCTGAGTTTATCTCAGGTACACAATGTTTTTCACGTTTCGATGTTGAGAAAGTATATGCCAGATTCATCTCATGTTTTGAGTCCAGAGGTAGTTCAGCTGGAAGAGAACCTATCTTATGAGGAACAACCGGTCTAGATTCTTGACCATAGGGAGCAAGTGTTGAGGAATAAGGTGATTCACAAGGTAAAGGTTTTGTGGAAAAACCACATGATTGAAGAGGCAACATGGGAATCTGAAAATGCAATGAGGGATAAGTACCCCCATTTATTCGATAAGTAAATAAATTGCGGGGATGCAATTTTCTAAATGGGGGAAGGATGTAACATCACAAGTAAGTAATGAATAATAGATATTTTTATCTATGTCTATTAATGATTAATATAGTGTTTTAGAGGCTTAAAATGAAAATAAATACAATCTTATGCATGGAATACACTAATATTCTTAAAAGATTGTTTTAATGCCTTTTGATGGAAAACCATTTTTAAATATATCTTTTGACATTTTATAAGCTATGTTTGTAAAAATACACTTATTCTTTATTATGGGGACATCAAAATTTACTTTGTGTGAATTTTTGGTATTTTTCAGACAATGTTCATTTTTAACGAATAGTAAAAAATACAGCATTTTACATCAAAACTGCTTTTTAATCTAATTTATTTATATGATTAGATTATCTTTTGAATTGGTTTTAAATTGAAATTAGTAAATATTTTTACCATTAAATCCAATAGTGGTCGTTGGAATTAATTTCACTTTGAAATCAGACTTAAACTGGTGTCAATCTTTTGATACTTATTGCTTCATAAAAACACGCTATTTGTCATGACAGCGAGAATTAATTATTAAATTAATTAATGTGACTTATATGTTTTGAATTTTGTAAAATAGACTTCATTTTTGAATTCAGAATATCAAATATAGATTAGGGTGAATTTTTGGTATTTTTCTGAAAAACTTTAATTTTTGATGAATAGTGAAACCACTAAGTGGTACTTATAAAAACTGATTTTTCGTTTAAATGAGATTTTACCAATTCTGTGTTTTGAATTTAAAAAATACGACATACATGGTTGTCATTAAGAAGTAAAATGAGGTTCAATGAGATTATAATAATTTTTTTGGTGAAGAGTAACTTATTAAGTTCTTAATCGCGATTAGTGGTAATTAGTGCTGTTTAAGGTAAAAATAATGTTTTAATAGTATGAGATGAGCTTGACACATGTACTACCCTCATTGGATGTGTCATTTCCGACCAAGACAAACCATGGGTCAACTTGGGGACCCCATGGAGCCACTTTGGTTGGGAAATGACATAAATAACGTTTTATTTAATGTTAAAGTAAAAATGACACAAACATGAGTTATTTTACTAAAACAATTTTTACATGGGGTTATACAAGTCAGATTTTTGACTATAAATTTTAATTGGAAATATAAAACGATTTCCTACATCATAGTATTTTTTTTAAAAATTTTTAGACATTAAATAAATTAAATTATTTATGACATCATGATGATGCAGCGATGACCTCATTATTTAATAATTTAAATAAAATGGAAAGATATTGTAAAATCTAAAACCTACACATGGACAAAACCAATTAGATGAGTGGATTTCGAACCCTTATCACCTTATCCTCAATTATATCAATGTGGGATCTTTTGAATCCGAAACTCATTTTAAAATAAAGTAACCTATCTTTACTTTCCAAGAGTGCCCCTCCTCTCCTCTTATAAGAGGCCCCCACCTCTACCCCCTTACCCACACTCCCAAAGCCTTTGGATCGGACAACCCCTGCCCATTTTGTCTCTAAAATTCATTCTCTTACTCCTTGAAGCCTCACTTTGGGCAGAAGTCTTCCCAAGTAAGCCTTTGAGCTCAAACCAAAAGGAGTTACCCGATTTTAAGGTAATGTCTTCTTTTGAGTCCTTTTGTTTTATTTTGCTTCTCCAACCCCCTAAACTCTTTTTATTATTTTCTTTTGTAACAACCACAGTATTCTCAATATACTAGGATGTTCTTATAAGAATTATTAGAGCTACACTTACACACACCTACATCTAATGGTTAACAAACATACTGTTTCCGTGGATGGAGAATTTATGCCTCCCGAAATGATGATTGTTCAGCATTATTTTAACACCTTCAAAGGTGGCCATTAAGATGTCACTATATTTATATATGATATATAATATGTTTATGTTTTCCTTAAGCTTCTGTTTTTTTTATTTTGGGCATACCTTTATGGTTTCCATTATGGGTAAACGCGATATCTTCATTTAAGGAAGTGCGGACTACCGCCCCCTCAAAGTGATTTGATTCGTTAAATACCATATGTGGGATGTATAAAGGATGGAAATATGATATTATATATGATATTATACTAGAATTATAATATACCTTTATATCATTATGATTCCATTCTATAAAATACGAAATAGAAATGAAAGTAGCGTTCATGCGTACGTACGGCTTACCGTCTCCATGAACGGTGCATTTCATTTCTTACCTCTAAATGATTATGTAATATTATAAATGCATGCATGTACTGAATATATATGACATATATGATATATACATCATGAATAAAATTCTGGATATATTGGATACATGAAAAACTTGTAATGATAAAGGGTTTATTTTTGACTCAAGTACCAATGATCGTTAAAATGACAGTTATTAACTTAAATAATTACACAGTGTTCATGACATGGTAATAAGTGATATAAAAGGAATAACGAACTTGAAAAAGGTTCTTAAGCAAGTAGAAATTAACTCACGTTTAGTATTCAGGACATTAAAGAACGATCAAGTCAAGTCAGACCTGAGGTATGGGACTTCGTCTCAATCTCCTTTCATTGAGGCATATTTGTTTTTATACACAACCTTCTTTTATACGGTATATAAACCCCTTTTACTTTTACGTTTATTCAAAAGGAATATTTTTTTTATATGATGCGTTTACTAAACGACAAAAGGTAATGTTTTTGTCGTACGTATGCGGCGACAACGACTTCTCCGCCGCCGTGACCATTATTTGAGTTTCGGCTTCCTCTACAAGCCATACCTTATTTTTAAAAGAAAAATACCATGTTTTAATTTTATTTTATTTTTTTATTGAAAATGGTTTTCTTAATGTTTTTATACCAATGTGTTGTATTGATATCTTGTGATTGAAAGGTGAAAATGTTATGTTTCCTTTATGCATGTTTAATGTGATACGATTATGTTGAGGTTCTTGGGCATTATTATGATGATGGGTGGTCCCGTGATAAACTAAGGGCGGGTGAGCCCGATATAGCTCTCCAATGCATTAGGTAACGTGAAGGAGTGAAACTTTAAGGTTTCTCCGAAGAGATTTAGGGAATATACTGTGATTGGTATTCCAAACGTAACCAAGAGGGTTACTCCCTACGTAAGAATGTTATGAATGCCTCAAGTTCCCTTTATGTCTTATGATTTCTATGATTTATTCATGATTTGATGAGGTATGTTAAAGTGCATATGTTTTATGGGTAAAGTATGATTTCATTCTTATGTATATATGTACCCATGTTTCCTTTCCATATTTTTATATCCCTTACTGAGCTTTTTATGCTCATCCCATGTTTTTTTGAAATGTTTTTCACAGGTCAAGGGAAAGGTACATGATATGATGATAGTGTCAAGGAAGTGTCAAGAAATAATCCATGTTTTATTTTTAAATGTGTTTCCATTGATGGGAATGAATAATACTATCTTTATGTAACCACTTTGTTTATATGTGGAATGTAATGCAAGTTTTATGATCTAATTCTCTAAAACTCTAAACCTGAAAAGATCCTCAATGTGTAATCTTGTAATAACTCAAGATTAAGTAAGGTTTAAGGCTGGGTCCTTATAGGAACTACTAAAATAATTTTATTTCCTCCTTTTTAGAGAAATCATAAACCATGACGATACTTTGACTTAGTGGCCTCATTCCCCATATGTCACTTTTTCTTTCTTCTAGTTGTTTGGTTATTCCAATAACTCTCATCTTTGATTTGATGGACATTTTTCATTTTATTTTTTAGTCTGTACACCATTGAACTACCATGAAATATCTTGAATTAATAAATCAGTGTTGGAGGGTGGGAATGTGGTGGTCCATTATATAATCCATGTAATGGTTCCTTATATTTCATAGGGTTAAATAGGAACACCTGAAATAGGATGGTTTGATGAAAACCTTTCCCTTTTGGTAATTGAATTAGCATTAGTTTTCTATAGAATTAAAAATTTGTTTTCAATTGAATTGTAGTGGTAAGGATAGGATTTTGATAATCATTTATCTACATATGAAATTATCTTATTTTCTACCTATTTTATAGACAATAGAGGTGGATCATATCTGAAACATGTATGTTTAATATTATATAATAATTCATATGGATCCATTTTCAAAAGCTTTTATCGAATCCTATCATTTATATTCAGGTTTTTGAATGTTATTTAGAAGTTGATGGGTACCTAGTTTAAATTAAGAAAAAAATCACCCATATATGAATGAAAATTTTGAGAAAACTATCAATATTCTTAAGGATATATTTCATGAATGAGTGGATGGTTTTGGTAGTTCATATGAAAATTGTCCTCATACGGATGAATTATCCTATACGAGTAGTTGTCATGATTAAATTGATACGGTTCCCATTGAATTTTTATTTTTGTATCCATGTATATCTCCATATTAAATCTATGTGTTTGGAAAATGGTACATGGTTGGGTCAAGCCTTATTTATGATAGAAAAAAAGGTACAGTTGATTTTGAGGAGATTAGTTACAACACAAACTAATAAAAAATCATATACAACCCATCATTATCAAATTATAATGTTTAATTTTAGCAATTTCTTATTTTTCATAGTTTCACAACTCTTATGTCGTGGTAGGTTGGGTAAAGTGATACATCAAAAACAAGGTGTGTGTGACCTGTTGACATTCTCAGAAGACAAGGAATTGTGGTCTATTGGTTTGAATTTCCATCTCATTCGAAATCAATACATTATGATTTTAGTGATTTCATAATAGAGAGTTAACATGTATATCCTTTACATATGATTGAATTGTATTACTTTGATCTTGAGTCAAATACAATTATAGTTGAGAATAAGTTTTGATTATAGATCACTAAGATATAGTGTTTTTCTATAAAAAAATTCCTTCGATTTTTTACAATGGCAGGGTTGAAGGGATATCCATTATAAATGGGGAGAGAATCATTGATGATGAAAAAATTACAATCCCTTTTTAGTTCATAATATTGGTCAATTTCTTATGAAATAAAACTTGAATGGATAGGAGAATTGTGACACCCTCTTGTTCAAAAGTATTCTTTATTTTGAGATTAGTTTATCAATAGGAAAATTCCATTGGTTTTTTTGGTAACGATGGGGAAAAATGGATATTTAGGAGGAAATAGTTTGGGAACAATGTTAAAATGAATAGTTATATTTAAAAATGTGCAATCTATGTTTCCTTGAACTATGAGGATCTAGATTCATTTTTTACTATTTGATCATGCTTTTTAAAACAATTTAGCTCACCCAGGAGACCATTCGAGTGATTAGGTGGTTTCATATGGATGTGCAATATATTGATCATGGTTGACCCAAACCATGCATCTCATTTACAAGAAATAGTGAAACTAATTTCTCAAAACGAAGATGCTACAAATGGTTGGAGTGCTATTTATATAATCATGGGTCTAAACGTGTTCACTAATCTAAGACTCTATAAAGGAGATATTCACATATTTTAACTTGGTGTTTTTTATTTTTTTTCAAACTATAGACATAGTTAGTATTCAACTGAAGGTTCCCCATAACTATTGAGGCTTCTACCTCTGGATTATTGGTGTAACCCCTTCATTAAAGTGTGATTTATTGAAATTATATTTCATTTTTATCGAATTTTATCTCCTACAATATCATTGTAACTAGAATTGGATATTATTTTCAGATAGTATGGGGTTTAATTGAGGATTAGTGATGTTTTTTATGGATCTAATATTCTGGGAACCAATATACTCATTTTCCATCTCAGTTTTCAATGGAGACTATTTTCCTCTATTCTTGATGAATGTACCTCCAAAAACTGTTCCAATTCATCAATTAATTTTTTTTCATGTATAATTACATTGATTTTCATTTTAAAAATTATGTATTTGATATCATAGAGGATTTTCTAGATAAAATCATTATTTTTAACATTATTTTTATTTAAAAGATGAATTATTCAAACATGGATTTTGATTAAACACTGTAAAGGTGGATTTGAATGAAATATTGATTTTACACCATGAATGTGGAAATACCTCAATGTGGATATGTTTTATAAATTATAATCATTTTTTTAAAATGGTTGATGACTAGAATAGAACTTTTTAACCTTGGTTACGTCAAGAAATTCACATTTCACTTTAGTCTTTTTAATACAAAAGGATGTTTTGAAACTGAATAACTATGAAATGGATAAATATATGTTGGATTCACTTAATTCCTAACATAGTGTTTTCTTTTTTTATATCCCACAATTTATTCCCAAAGGATGGTGCTCAATATTTTTTTTATTTATACTTGTTTTTACAAAAAATTGATATATTCATGATTTATTTCTCACACATTTATCTTATTGTTTTTCTATTTTAGTTTTTATTATTCTTTCATGCTTTTATGAGGACATTCCATATTCATTGTTAGTGTTAATATGAATGGATTTTATAACAAACTAACGGTTGTTCTAAAAATTTTGTATCTTTAGAAAATTAATTATAAATTATTTTTTTAATGTTAGAGTAAATGTTTACATGATATTATATTTTCTTTAGATTCATTGGTGAAATTCTATTAGGCTTTCTAACACACACTTCGAATCAGAATTTTTATACATGGTTTTATAGTACTAAGGTAAATGGAAGGGTGTCAAATAGATAACTATTTTCTCTTCTATATCCTCTTCTTTTTATTTGGATAGTTTGGTGGTGATGGATGGTCACTGAGTGTTTTGAATTATAGATTATATTGTATTACATAAATTTTTATCCCTTGGGGGTTGATTTTGTATATATCATTGATGCGTACTCGGTGAAACTCTATATAGACTGTTATTTTTGCTATTAATAATTTTAAATTGTGATTTTTTGGGTTTCCTTTTTTCTATCTATAACATGGTCAGCCTATCTGAGTGATAGTTGTGGTTGACCTGGTATTGTTCATTGTTGTGGGAAATACAGTCATGTAGTTAATGTAAAAACAAAATTTCTATTCAGAAAATTCATAAATATCCTAAATAACCACCTTGAAAATTTATAAAAATTAGTTTTGAATTATATGAAAATAAATTCAAATATGGATGAAAATTAAATTAAATAATAATTGTAAAATATACTTTATAACTATTGAATACATTTTAATGAACATATATGTGGATGAAAATGTTTATCGACCAATATGGAAATAAATTGTAATTTTATTAAAATTAGTTTTAATTTTTTTCTATACCAAATAGAGGAGAATGAAATTAAAAAATGATAGGTCCCAAAATTACAAAAATAAATGACACTATTTGGTTCAAAAAATATTTATGTCATATAATTCACCCAAATGAGATTCCTGCATAAAAACCCTAATTAAAAATAACATCAAAACCTAAACCCTTACAGGAATGCTCCAAACATTCTATCAATGTTAATGGGTCCCTAATGGTTTTCTTCCAGTTTTCAATAGGTGTATCATAAGGTGACACTTTTTATGGATTTTTATTTTCTATTACAGAGGAATATCTAAGATGGGGCATTCATTATCTTGTCAATATTGTCTTGTATCAAAGAATGATAGGTGGAATGAACTTCTATTCACCCTTGAACTTGTTCTATGAATATGATATCTTGCTATTATGAAAGGATGATAGACAAACCATATCATTCATTAATAATGTTTTCTCACACTATGAAGAGGTTGTAGGTCAATTAATTACTTGGAATGATTCCTTTGTTATATTTGGAGAAGGAATTTGTATCTCGAAGTAGAACTAGGATGCCTAGAGACTTGGTGTGATGTGTGGATCCTTGCCCATCAATTATATTGAACATCCTATATTTTGGGGTAGGGTAAAACGTTATCACTATGAGAGAATTACATTGAAAATCACAAATCAACTGGCAAGTTGGAAAGGAAATACTATGTCTCGGGTAGGTAGAGCCTATCTGATCAATTCTGATATTACCTCAAGGTTTGTGTACTCATTCTCGTTGTACAAATGGCCTAGGTCCCTTGTCAAGGAGTTGAGTGGCAGGATACAGAACATTATTCGGACTGGTTAGATTTATGAAAGGAATCTTGTCACCATTTACTAGAGTAGTATATCAATCCTGTGGGTTTGGGTGGAATGGGAATTAAAGACATCAGGATTTTTAAGGATTATTTGCTTCAAAACATTACAGGGCATATTATTTTCCCGCCGGATTTCTCAGTAGATTTTCTGGTTACCATATTTGCTGCACTAAGGGCTTGTTATGTACATGAAATTCTCAATTTATCCATTAATAAAGAATAATTACTCCAAGATCATGGAACATTACAAATTGATGGTATGTATGGATTCTCATTTTAACTATTGAATGTCTCACTAGATATCTTGTCACATTAAATATAACATTATTATCTTACCATCCTTGAGGAACCTTTCTATCATGAAACTGAATGGTAATTTGAATGACCATGATATTTATCCCAGTCATCTTTTCAAAGATATCACCAAATACGATTATTCAGACTATCACTACTGGAAATCTGACCTTTCCCAACGCTTCTATACCAACGGTTCATAAAAACCGTTGGTATAGGTTCCCTTTCCCAACGGTTTGTCCAAACCATTGGGAAATCCCACTTTGAGGCCACCTTTCCCAACGGTTTGGGAAAACCCACATTGTGGGGACCTTTCTCAACGGTTTTGGCCAAACCGTTGGGAAAACCCACATTGTGGGGATCTTTCCCAACAGTTTGGCCAAAACCGTTGGGAAAGGTCACCCATCAATCAACCTTCACCCAGAATCAAATCCAGGCTCAAAATCTATTCCAACGGTTGTCAAAACCGTTGGTAGGGGTCTATACCAACGGTTTTGACAACCGTTGGAATAGATCCTTTGATTTTTTATCATTTCTTCTTACCCAGAACATTATATAAATCAAAATTTAATATAATTATGAGAATACATATATATATTTATGTAATTATATACAAAAAAGTCATGTTAGGTTAGTGGTTAAGTCATTCAATAATAAACTAGGGGTGCTGGGATCAAATCCCAGTGAATGTTTTTTTTGAAATACATTATCCAACGGTTCCACAACCGTTGGTAATGATTTTCATATTAATTATACCAACGGTTTCCAAAACTGTTGGGATAGGTCTATACCAACGGTTTTGGGAAAACCGTTGGTATAGACCTATCCCAACGGCTTACTTGGCCACGGTTCCCCAAACCGTTGGTATAGGATATACCAACGGTTTGGAGGCATATACCAACAGTTCCAAACCGTTGGTATATGTTAGTTTTCCAGTAGTGTATGAAATATTGTTCTGGATTCCTGCTCCTGATGGAAATTTTTCGAGCTGTAAATGTTATAAGTTTCAATGTGGTAACTCATCTGGGACCCCTTTATGGGTGGCTAGATTTTGAAAGATGTTTATTTCCTTGAAAAATTCACTTTTTTTCTATAGAATATGGAAGTTGCGGATGCATATCTAGTGTCTTCTTTAGTAGACTATGCTACAACTTTCCCTGATATGCCACTTCGATTTAGGGGTTGAGGAACCCCTCCTAAATTTGGATTCTTGTTTCAGGTTTACCGATAGGCTATGGAGCTATGTGCATACCATATTTCAGTGCTTCCTCAGCTTCGTTTCAATTGAGATGCTGCTGATCTCTGTTTTCCAGGCAGGCTGCAGTGACCAAGTGCAATCCCTCTTGCTTTTAGTGGCTATCACTATCTTGTCATATATATGGAAGGTATAGAATAATATTATTTTTAACAACTAAAAACCCTCCTTCCATGATGGATTCTGGGATATTAATCGTAATATCATACTCACTTCTAAAATTCCAACTGGATCAATGCACAATGATGTTCATAACCTTATTATATTGAGGACACTTAGTGTTAGTTATAGAAAAATGAAACCATGTATGGTGAAATACATCTGATGGATTCCACTAATCTTTGATTGGATTAACGTAAATGTTGATGGGGCAGCCTCTAGTGCACCGGTTTTTGCTGTCTCTGGCGTTGTTTTTTCATCCATCAGGGATTTGTGAAGGGATATTTTTTCTACTTACATGGAAATGGGTTTTCAATTGAAGTAGAGATAGGGACTATGATAAATGAGATAAGGTATGAAGTCCTTTATGGTTGGAGTAGATTATAACATGATTCAGATTCATCTATTGTTGTGAAAATTCTAAAAGATCGTTCAAGGAATGTACCATTAAGGATGTTGTTTCAATATATTGCTTGTATTCGACTCATGGACTCACTCTCTCTTGATTTATCCCATGTTTACAGAGAGGCAAACCTGGTTGCTGATAATCTTCCTAAAAGATCCATTATGGTGGTTAGTTCAAGTTGGTATTCTATTTTTCCATGTTATTGTGCTAGTATGGCATAAATGGAATGTAGTATTGAGATGCACAATCATCTTTTTAATGATCCTCTATTCTGATTTGTTTTGTACTGTTAATTTTTATAATAAATTTTTGAAGCAGGATTTCTGTTATCTTGAAAATTCTGGATATCCTTCTATTTTATTTTCTGATTAAAAATTTATTATCCATTCATCCTTAAAAGAAGATTTTGGGTGAAAACTGGTGGGTTTTCCATACTTTTTTTCATGGAAGGGTTAGATCCATGCACCATAGAAATGAATTTTAAATGTAAATAATATATATCAGGATAAAATTATCACATTTCACCCTTATATAATATTTTATATCCATTACTATTAGTTGTTGGTGATAAATGTATTACATTACATTGTTGATATGGTAGTTTGAACGCATGCTTGAGTGATGTTTTCACTTTTCAATGGATGGAAAAAAATAATTTAAAATAGTTATTTATCAATACATAATAATTATAATATCATTAATATAATATATATTAGATATTTCCATCCATATTTCCATCCATTTATGGGGTACATGAAATTAGAATGGCATCACGTTGTGTGGTTGGTGGTCCACACATACACATGAATGATGTTATCATTCTTCACTAAATAGTATTAATGCTGAAAATGGTTGTACCATAAACATATAAAAATTTATGTAATGTACTGAAAAATATTTCATCATGTTAGTATGGTCATATAAGATTTATAATAGGTAAAGGAAGAGTGAAAATTAAAATATTTTGGTAAAAATATTTACCTATCCATTGGAAAATATCATTTGGTTTACACCGAAAGTCCTGAATGATTATTCTTTTTGGAAGAAAAACTACTCTTGGATGTGTGGAGGAAATATATGAGGTTATTTTTTATTTTATTGGATGAAATATTGGTAACTATGTGTTTTAATAAGTGTTAAAATAAGGTAAAATTTTATAATTTAGGATGGGGGTACACTTATAAATTTATAAGACATTAAAATTTGATAAATTCTTATTCAAGATCATGTAAGTCCATGGAAACCAAAATTGAAATATATATCATATGGTTGAATAGAACTAAAATTACTCAATAGTATATTTAATATTTTTAGGTTATTTTAATTCTTATCTATTTTACTTTAACCCTTATTAACCCTTTGAACCCTTATAATAACAACAATGTATTACCATTGGTACTATTCATTATGAAAAAAATAAAAGATTCCCAAATAATAAAATTTCTAAATTTTTAATCCAAATATGTAAATAATTCTATCAAATTGAATTTAAATATGTAAAATAAATTCATTTTAAAATAAAAATGAAAAATACAACTAGTGATCTTTTTTGGAAATATGATTTTTACCAGGAAAATAAATTAAACACATTTCTATATATAATAAACAACATTAAATGAAATCATAATTTTCTGGATATATTTATAATAAATTTCATTAAAATAATTTTTAAACATTGATTAATTTAATTTAATTATATAAAAATGAAATCATTGAATAAAATTAGTTTTTCATAAAAACATCTTAGTTTACATTCAAATGATTCTATTTTAATTTTTAACTATTAATAATCAACTAATTCATCATATTCAAGTGTATAAAATAAATGTTTATATTTATAAAATTTTATATATTTTTTTTTGAAATATGTATCAAAAAGAATTTAATGAAAAAAAAGAAATTAAAAAAATATTTATGTTTAATAGTATTTCATAATTGATTTTGAAATTATTTTCAATAATTATATTTCATTTAAATACCATATAATTTTCTTCATTTTATAATTTATTAGTACTATTCACATAATTTTAGTGTTTCATTATTATAATTCAATCAATTTTATTTATTTATTAAATATAAATATATTTTAATTTCTCGATGTTTTTAATTAAAATATATATAATAATTTAGCCCCTTGAAATTAATTCACTTTGATAAAAAATTGACAACACCACTACCTCATTACATCGTCAGGTTCCCATGTTTCTTCGAAAAATTTATATTTCCTCTAGAGAACCTTAACTAGGTTAGTAGTCTTATTCCATAATAAATGTATCCATATGATCCATGATTTTTATAACATTATACACGTTATAATGATCATACACCAATGATATAGATTCTTTGTATAGTATACTACAATAATCTAGTATATAAATTTGTAAAATAGATCAATAGAACACACTGTGAACCTCGTGGAGGTTCTGAGGAATTAATATCCCATAATCCACCATATAGATAAGATCTAGAATCTAATAAGGACCAATACTATTGGGTATTAGATTTATGTTATTCTAAAATAATATTTTTTTTCAAGGATATATTCAATGGAATAACATATCAATGACATTAAAATCTAGATCCCACCATTAATTATTAGCATAAATTTAATATTGATGTAGAGTTTTATAATGTGTTGTTTAATATATCTGAACTTCTCTATTGTTTCCATATCTATCATAATTCCATGTGAAATTATTCCCCCAATAGCTTCCCATTATGTTTTACTTCTTCAATTAAATCCATAAAGGTATTCATAATGATTAATTAGAGTAGACTAGAGGAAGGTATTATTTCATAAAAATTCTTCAAATATAAGGTGTTGATATCAACATAATTTTAAATACATAGAGTAATATATCAAAATTTCAGATATAATTTGAATGGTCCTCTATGACATACCATATTTATAAGGATGATATGTTTTACTAAATCACAACCCCAAATTTATAGCATGCTTGAGAATTTTCTATAACATTAAGGTAAAACATTGATATCGAACAACTAACATTAAGAGGGTAACTTGATCCAACCTTACCATGTTGTTAATATGTATCATAGTGAGGTGATTAAGAAATAAATTTTATCTAATAGGAAATAAATTCTATGATTTTATAAGGTGAACATTTACACCTAAAACATTATTGTTTGCATTATATGTATTTGGGAGCCCCATTATGAAATCCTAGGTGATATTTTCTATTTCCACTAATGTATAGAAAATGGATGAGATATTTTTTTATAATTATATATATATAATTTAAAATTTTACCATTAACCGAAATACATACACTCAATATCACTCCTCATGTTATCCAACCATACACTCTCTTTATGATCAATGTAAATAATTTTACTTCCAAGATGGGAAGGGAATGATCAACACTAAACTTCAACTAACATATCCTTTATTTATGGTATTGATGTTTCACATAAGCTGTTATTAATCCATATAATTAAAAAAGTATCATAAATGAAATTAGTATAATTACCAATATTCTTTTGTTTCTCATTATTATCCTTATATTCCTCTATAATCATAGATTGATGGAAAATAATCTATGAAATATTTGATATTTATTCATTTTATAGGATTTAAAATTCCACCATATAAAAAACTCATATGTATTATATCTCTTTAAATCTACATAATATATTATATATAAAGGTCATTGTAACATAGGGCATCATCAACCACATTTAACAACAAAAGGTGGTTTTGAAATGGGCAGTCATAATCAATAATCATTTTGAAACCATCTTATTTATTGACTATTCAACTCTTTCTATGTGAATATATAAATAATGATTATATGATCTGTATATATTTCACACAATCACCCTTAATGAAAATCCACACATATAAACCAAGAAAATATTATCACTTCTAATTCCAAATCATGAGTCAGGTAATCTTTCTAATGATCCATTAATTAGTGTGATACATATGCTAGTACCATGTCAATCAGGATGATAACACATCCCATATCCTTATTTTATTAATCATTATAGATAACTATCCTAGATCCATTATTAAATTTTGTTATCACTTGGAAACTGACCATATTATTATCCTAATTATTAAAATAGTCTTTATATTCAACTATCCATTATTAAATTACAAAAACTCAATATGGGACATTCTATTTGGATTATTTGAAATAGGATTCACATGAAGAATTAGTTCTACAAAAAACTCCTCATCATGATATTGGAATGTGTAAAAAACACTCTAAAAAATTATATTAATTTATTTTCATGTAATAGGTATATATTCAATGTTAAATCTTTTAAAAACCATGTTATATAGATAACACTCATAATAATATAGCGATACAAGTAAAATTGATTTCAATTTATTTATATGTTCATATTATTACTCACATCAATAGACAATCATTTTTTCATTCAGAATGTAAAATATGTCATCCCATCATTGAAAATTGGTATGGGATTGATAAAATGAATACCAATCGAGGACCAAAATCACCTCAGATTCCACTAGATGAAGAATCAATATATTTATCCAAATAACATTCCCTAATATTATATATAAAATGATATATAAAAATGAGATTTTATCCTTATAACATTAATAATTTTAACAACCAATTCAACATCTAATCATTGAGGTAGTATTGAGAGACCATTATATAATTCATGAAATATAAATGAGGGGGATGACTCGGAATTAAATAATACATTAATAGTTATGGAGTAAATGATTAGTTATCCTTCCACCACATCATTATAATTAGCCACATTGACAGTTTTTATCATTTTAGCATTCCTATTGTCATTTTTCTTAAGAGTTTTTTAATTAAAATAGTAATTATAAACCCCTATACTCATGAAATACTTTGAGTAATTCAAATACTTCTTGTAGTGTTAGAATTTGATCATGAGTGGATCATTCAGTTTATCTCTTTCCACATTCATTTCATTAAATTTTACCTTTACATCTCATCAGTATTCACTCACTCAGTGGGATTCTTGAATAAATTTATAACATTTACCATCCCCCATATGAAAATTTCCCCATTATCCATTCCACATATCCATTATAAAGGAATATCTTAGAATTTTATACCATGGGGTTTATTATTATAATTCATTAAAACTCAATATTTATCATCGTATGAAAACCATAATAATTATGGTAATATATAACCTCCATTTCTATATTGAAAGAACATATAATGATATCATTACAGCTGATAATATCTCTTATAGATATTTCCTATTTGTATCTAGGTTTAAATCCACTTAAGAAATAACATTTTTTCATGATGAATGATAAAATAATAATAATTCTCCACATGTATTTTAACGATGTCCCCATTATTAATAATATACTCATCATCCTTCTTATAAGCTTATTTAATTTTATTTTTAATATTTTTCATATAATTCAAGGAAATTATATAATAGAAAATAATCTATTTATCCCAATAAAGACTAAGATCTCAATTTCAACATCGTACCTCATAATATTAATAATATTACACTATTTACATGCTTTAATTTTAATATAATACACCGTATGTACAAATTTTTCATCTTTCAATTAGATGATAATTGGAAACATATTTTATGTACTACTAATCCATTTTCCAACCTCATGTGGATCATAAGAATGATTGAATGAAATTTATTTTTTCCTTTTTTAAATACTCAATAGTGTGTCGATTTATCTTTTTCTAATTTCGAATATTAGAATGATTCAATGATTATGATTTTTTTATCGCATAGATAATAATTGTCAACAAAACTCCTTGATTGTTACATTTTATAAAAAACAAATTATTAGAAAAATTTATTTTACTTTAATCCATTGTCTAAAAAACTATATCCTGAGTTCCAATCTACCATAATATGAGTCAAAAATAATATAACTCTGAAAATAATTTTTGAGATGTCAACAATTAGAAGACTTTCATACTAATATATCAAAACATTTAGGATCACCCCGTATCACTTTTAGTTCATCATAGGATGCCTCAAATTCTAACCATATATTCATCATAACATAATCTTCACAAATTACTATACAAGTCTCTGATATAAAATCAAGCGACAAAAATATTACATTCATAAATATTCCATCATATTAGAAATAAGTTCAATACATTATACAATGATACACAACCCATAGATTTAAAGTATTAGATTCTTTGAAGACTAGATACATAATTAACATAATTCATGAAATATATTCCAAATAGGCCATATATATTTTCTCTTATACTAAAATTCTAAAACAATTCGTAATTATTACCTTTCATTATAACCTGGGTACAATTAAAACATATAAATGGGTTAGCACATATGTACAACAAGGTTAAAATCGGCAAGATATCAATCAATAATCATACTAATGTATACTTTAATTATAATTTTGTGATGTTTTGATCAAGAAAACAATGAAAATAACTAATCAGACGTTGATCATAAATCATGATTCATATCATAATCAAAATTCATTTCAAAATACAAAAGTCATAAGAGTAAGGAATAATTATTTATAATTCCAATGAACTGAGATCATATCATAAGTATAAGAATATTCCATACAGATTATGAAAAAATAATATTCATTTTATATCATTTCATGAGTCAAGGATCACTTCTGTGACCATTATCACATGTTTAAATTTTTTTATAATTGATTAGCCCCAATCCTTGACTTATTTTGATAATTTTACTGGTTTTATTGGCCATACTCATTCATATTATCTAAGGATATATAAATCATTATCCAATTAATTGTATACATTTAAAGTACCCACAAAGCATATAATTAGAACCATATTTCTGTGAGACACAACAACATAGAACCATTCATCATTCCATCATATAATAACCCCGGAAAAATAAATGTGTATCATAAAAATTACATCCTTATAAATTAAAATTCTATATATATAAATAAAATGTATCTTTTAATTAGATATTTTCCATAGTGAATAATATGAATCATTAAAATATTTTTTCAATACATGTTAAATAAATTAAATGATATTTCAAACCTTTTTAAAATCATGAGAAAAATACCCTTTCAACTTGAAAAAATATTAACAAAAAATTACCACAATTTAGATAAAAATATATTATTACAATATAACCATTAAAACCTACAATGTGTGATTCAAATAAAGTACAATCAATGATGGAAGGAATTTATATGTGTTCACTAAACAGTAAATATAAAATAACTTTCAGAGTTTTTGGAAGAAGTCATAAATAACCAATATAAAAAAACATTATAAAAATTATATTTTAGTTTTTAAATTAAAATAATAATAATTTTTAAAAGTATATATACAATCAGCATATAATTGAAAATTAAATTCATGGAAAAATATTATTTATTGTGGAACATACACCCTAAATTCATTAAAAAAGGAAATAATGTCAGATTATCAAAAGAAAGTTTTTTCAATCATTTTTTTGTACACATCCGAGGATAATGAAGGGAAAACATGAGAAAAAAATTATACAGGGGAGTTTAAAAATGATTCGGTTTATGAAATTTTTATTATTTAATTCCCAGAATTTAGATATAATATAAAACCATCTCAATTAATGATGAGATTGAAACATAAACCCTCATATTGTGTCTTTGATCCTTGGTAATCGTTCTATCATATATCAAATATTTATCATGCCAGAATTATAATATTTTTTCATTATATGAACATATTTAACTTTTCATATTTGTTTGTCAATGAATATGAGTTGCATTATATCATAGAGATGATAGTTTGTACATATTCATGGGTGATGTTTTCACTTATCAACGTTTAAATAGATTGGATGGTAAATAAAAACTCATAATTAAAAAATCAAAACAATATCATAATTATAATATATATTCACTAAATCAAACCATATGACCTTTCATGTATGTTTCATGTGAATAATGTATCACATCTCATCATGGAGGTGATAGTCCACCCATATGCACAAATAATGTTATCATTTACAATAGGAGTGAACACAGATATCAAATGGATGTTCAATTGACATAAATGAATTTCACTTTAGTAATTTAACTTTTTTCAATATTATAATATGTGTATAATGTATTTATAGGATGTAAAGGAAGAAATAGACTAAAAAAATTCTAAAAAAATTTAACTCTTCATTAAGAAGCCTCCTTTATCATAAACCTTAACCCTTAAAGAGATTATGTTTTTAGAAGACAAAAATATACATGATATGGGCAGGAATATTTGAGTTTTATTATTTTCTAATTTACCATAGGATATGGATTAAGGTGTGTGAATAATTAAAGGTAATAGCATCTTTATTATATCTCTCTTAGTAGGAACACCTGTCAATACCTAAAACAATAAAAAAAATAATTAAGACATTTTCATGTGAAAGTGGAACCATTGAAATAAAATTTTTATGATAAGATATGAATATTTATAAATCTATTCAACCAAAAACATTCAGACAAGTTTATAGGTTATTTTAGAACATAAATATTTATTTTAAGCCCTTATTATATTTTTTTACCTTAACTATGGTGACTAATATTAACAATAACTAATATTCATATAGTAGGAATTTAATTAGGAATCTTTACTAAGATATAAATTATTATTCCAAATATGGAAAATAAATATTCATTTAAAATTAATCTAATTTTTGGCAATTAATTTTTATATACGTTGAATTAATGAATGTAACATTTTTTTCAAAATTAAATTTTTATCAAAAAAAAAGGAATTTAACCCAATTACACTCATAATAAATAAATTTTAATTCTGTCTAATAATTTATATTGATAATATTGTAATTCCCTGACCCCAGTTACCCAGATTCAGTGGATTATTACATAACCTTGGCATGATCACAGAAGATGAAGTCTCAAATGACCGATTAGTTTAGTAGCCTTGGAAACACTAGATACAGTCATAAGTCTTACATTACATGAAAAAGTGAAAAACTACAACAACATAGTCTCTATATTCCACACTCATATCCCCCAGACTATACCTGCAGATCAGTCATAAAATACTTCTTCACATCCTGTGATAAATAAAACATAGAACGGGGTGAGCTCAGATACTTAGTAAGGATAACAATACAGCGACAACATTCATAAATAAGCATAAACATTTAAGGCAATGTATAACTAAAAAAATCCGTTTAAACTTGAGCATCAAAATAATATAGAAAAAAACGAAATAATTCCATTTAATTATTCACATGGATATTCTACTAGTCGAATAATCACATGCAATATCAATAACCACTTTCATAATGATGGAATGCATAATGCCAGACTTTCATAACCACATATTAAAGGCCTTGTGCCATGACTACAAATAAGATTTTTTCAAAGCCTTGTTCCAAGACACTAGTATGTCTCATGAAACCTACCGATGCATCGAGGAGCTATAGCGGGCTCCACTAGTCACTTACTAAGACCAATGCATTTCTCATATGAACAGGTTTAAACATAACATAAACATTCGTATTAAAACTACCATACGAAATGTCAATATATTATCCATAAACCATTAATGGTATAAAAATAAACCATCCACAATCAAACATATCACAAAACCATCAATACAATATGGATGTTTTGTATCATAATAAATCAACTTCAAATAAGCTTAAAACCCATCAAGGGATATTTACATAGATGAAACCAAAACTATTTGAGAGAAATATATTTTTTTTGGAAATCATTTAAAAGTCAAATATGTATAAAATAAAACATTTATATTTGAAAATATTTTTATAAGCTTGTAAGGGAATCTTTGGCGATGTTATAACGGTGGAAAATAGCCGCACCCGCCGTATAAGTTAAAAAAAGACATTCATACCTTAATTTTTTCAAAAAGGTTATAAATAACTTGTTTGGAAAACGACAGAAATATTCATTTATAAACATCTTATAAAAATTAAAACAAGGGTATAAATTACTTTAACCCATATTCTATAAAACAGTATGAATTTTTTGAAATATATTTTTAATAAACATGGATGTGGATGATAAAGAGGTCACAGTAGATAATTACGTATAAACAACTTTAGATAATGAAGAGATTGTGAAATTAACCCTTACATTGTACTTTTCCTTAGTCTAGGGTAGGTTAAACTCCTGTATAATCGTGCAATAATTGTTATTAATTTTTACAATAATCATATACATTAATATGATATCATGTATGACCTTTTAACATTGCTTTGTAAATAATAACATAGTATTATCGTTGTTTCGGGTGTTAACAGAGTTATTTTCCTTTATATTCGTTGTTATGTGAGTCATATTTTTTATGGATGGGATGTATCTTATTTATATTCAGAATGATATCAAGTCTTTCAAAATTATTTTTAATCATCAAATGAAAATTAGTCTTCAAAGGATATGATGGGGAATGAATCTCATCGCTATGTGGAGACTGTAATCCGTACGTACGCACGAGCGACAATATCATTATTTTGAAATGTTTAATAATATATAATTGAATGGTATATATTATATAAAGAATCATTAACATGTTATATTTATTATTTAATTCAATTGCACATCATTATTATACCCATCCAAATAATAATGTATTGAATAACAATTACACCTTGACGTAGTGACGGTAAGCCATACGTACGCACGTATGGAGAATGTTATTCAATAGATGGATAGAATAATGAATTTGGTTGTAACATATTTATAATAACATAAAAATATATATAATATATAGGAGTAATTATTTTATAATGGAACAACAAAGAAAAAGGTAGTGGAAGAAGTAAGGAACTTGAAAGAGGTGGTGAGATATTTACCTCTTCTTTGGATTCTTCCTTTTGATTTGATCAAAAGAGCACCTTAGGATGGATTTATGAAAAAATTATGGCCTCTAGGATGAATGCAGGAGAGTGTAAAGGGTATTTGGGTAGATTTTGGCAGAGCCAAATGGCTTTGAAGGTGTGAATTAGAGAGAAGGGGGGTGCCCTTTTATTATAGGGGTGAGGGGATCCTTAGGAAAAGCTACAAATATTATTTTATAATAAAATAATTATCAGTTTCTAATGGCTCAAAAAAATATTATTTAAAGTCTATGGTGTGGATGTGTAGAAACCCACTCAACTAATAGGTTTAATATAGGTTTGGGTCACTATATTAACTTTATCTTTTAGATTTAACTCTTCGTTAAATAGTTTGACATTTACCATGTCTCTTTGTATTTTTATATTATATGGTTAATAAACTTACTATATATTTATAAGAAAACCCAAAGTGGTTAATTAATGATACACCTATCTTTATATAAGTCCTTTTTCTGAACCTTAGTTTTTAGGAATATAATATCAATTAATAATATAACATTTGTTTTAAAAACTCTTTTTTGTCAATTTTGACACTATTTGATATTTTGTTTTTGCTAAATTCATAACTGCATTATTACTTCAAAAAAAATTCATCTAACCAACCCTAATTTGTCATATTAACCTATAAAATTATTTTAATTCAAAAAAAGTATCAAATTAAATTTACTTGGATATTTATAATATCAAATATTTTAATATTTTATTAATTAGGTAATTACTACATCATCATTGTGTCATAAATAAATTTAATTATTTAATTTCTAAAAAATATAAAAAAATAACATTATGTAGGAAATATTTTTAGATTTATAATTAATATTTATAGTCTAGTTTACCTTATGTTTATCCATATATTAAAAATGTTTTAGTTATTAAACTTTGATTTTAACTCTTTTAACTCTTCTTTAAATAAAACAATAACAAATGTCCTATTCTAATACAAGTGGACCAAATAGGTTAATATTTTATTCCTAAGGTTGTTTTTGGTCGAATTATACTTATAAAATATAATTAGAACATGTTTTATCATAACAATAATATCATTTTTTCCCTTAATTACCCTATTTACTCTTAACCGTGGTAAATAAAAGTAAAAAGATACTATTCAACAAATATTATTTTGATCTTATTGAACCACATTTTACTCCTTGATATTAACCATGTTTCTTGTATTTTCTAAATTCATCTCACAAAAGCGGTAAAATTATGTTTTATGTGAATTTGCAAATTCTCCTTGGAGATGTGTAAAAGACGGTGAAATGTTCAATAAAATTTTTATATCTAAAATTATTATAAACTGAATCCAATGAATTACATTGAAATTATATAGGTATTATGTATATATTTTGACCTAAAATAAATTTAAATAAAATAAATAATTATTTAAATAAAAATTTTGTTTTGAACTATAACTCGGTGTTTTATCACTATTCATCAAAAATTGAACGTTTTCAGAAAAATACCAAAAATTAACCCAAAGATAATTTTGATATTTTGAATCCAAAAATGAAGTCCATTTTGAAGTATAAAATTTATAAAATTTCAAAAAGTGAGTATTACTATTCATAAGGGCTACTTTGATTGGTCGCGGTGTGTTAGAATCTTGAAGTTGCGTACAATCCAAGCTATTGCATTATTCAAAGGGAAATGTATCGTGGAAGCATGGGGTGTTACATTCTCCCCTCCTTCAAATAATTTTGCCCTAGACATTTCTAGAATACTACCGCATGAAAATACTTGGGTGGTTCTTCATCATAAGTTCCTTGGGTTCCCACGTTGCCTCTTCCTTCTTATGGTTTCTCCATTGAACTCTTACCAGACGAGTCATCTGATTTTTCAGCACTTGTTCTCTTGTATCAAAAATCGTGACATGCTTTCGCAATAAGACAGATCGGGTTCCAGTTCTAATTCGTCATAGGTGAGTACATGCATTGGGTCATGCATGTATTTTCTCCACATTGATACGTGGAACACATGATGAACTTTGGAAATACTTGGCCGCATTGACAAATGGTAAGCTAGAGCCCCAATTTGTTCTAGAATTTCGAAAGGTCCGATGTACCTAGGACTCAATTTACCCTTCTTACAGAAACTTATAACACCCTTCCATAGAGATACCTTCATGAAAATAAGATCTTCTACCTGAAATTCCAAATCCTTTTTTCTGTTATCGTCATATCACTTTTGCCTACTTTGAGCTGCTTTGATGTGGGTTTGGATTACCTTCACCTATTCCATTGTTTCCTTAACAAGTTTTGGGCCTATAAGTTTTCTTTCACCAACATCATCTCAACAAGTTGTTGTGCGGCATCTCTTTCTATATAACACATCATATGGTGCAATATAAATACTCGAATGAAAGTTATTGTTATAGGAAAATTATATTAATGGTAAATATTGATCCCACATACCTTGAACATCATGTGATCAGGATCTCAACATGTCTTCTATGGTTTGAATAGTTCTTTCTAATTGTCCATCAGTTTGGGGGTGGTAGGAAGTGCTTAAACGAAGCTCAATATCCAAGGCTTTCTAAAGAATTTTCTAGAATCTTGAAATAAAACGGAGATCACGATAAAAAACAATCGATGGGGGTACTCCATGAAGTCTCACAAATTCATTAATATATAGTCTGTCTAGATGTACAAGTGGTAGATCTTCTCTTATAACAAGAAAATGTGCTGGCTTGGTAAGACGATCAATAATGACCCATATTACATCGTTCCTTCTAGGATTATTTGGTAGTACAATGACAAAGTCCATCGTAATATTATCACATTTCCACTCCGGTATGGGAAGAGGTTTCATGACTCTTTCAGGCTATTTCCTTCCAACTATCACTTGTTGACAAACCATACATCTTGACACAAAATCAGCAATCTCACTCTTCATGTTATCCCACCAAAAATGTTCCTTCAAATACCTATATACTTTGGTGCTACCAAGGTGTATAGAGAAACTGGAACTATGACAATCATACAATAATTCTATTTTTATATCAAGTATATTTATACACAAAGAGTTTTCGCAAATTTTAAAATTCTATCTTAATACACAAATTCACTCAATCTCCCATCATTCACAGTTTTAATCATCTTTTGAAACTCTTCATCATCAGTCTGAGAACTCATTATCCTTTCTAATAAAGATGGTTTGGCATCCATTTGAAAAATTATTTGTGTTTCACCTTCCATGGTGATTCCCATACCCATCATTACTAGATCCATGAAAATATGATCCCTTTCAACTCCCATCTTGTTCAAAACACCATGATCCTTTCTACTCAAAGCATCTTCCACCTTATTTTCCTTCCCCGGGTGGTAGTGTATTGTGCAATCATAATCCTTGAGTAGTTCAAGCCAATCCGTTCTTCATGTTGAGTTCTTTCTCTGAGAAAATATACCTCAAACTCTTGTGATGAGTATAAATATCACATTTTTTACCATAGAGATAGTGTCTCCAAATCATCAAAGAAAAGATTACTATTACTAACTCAAGATCATGAGTAAGATTGTTTTTCTCATGAATTTTCAGTTATCATGATGCATAGGAAATAACCCTATCATTCTACATAAGGACACAACCAAGTCCTTTCTTTGATGAATCACTATAAATAACTAACCCATCATTCCCCAATGGTAGAGTCAATATAGGAGCATTGACTAATCTTTTATTAAGTTTTTCAAACCAATCTTCACACTATTTTATCCAAACATATTTAACCCCTTTAAGTGAGCTTTGTTAATGGGTTAGCCAACCAGGAAAAATTTTGGATGAAACGTCGATATTAACCTACTAAACTATTAAAACTGCATACCTCAGATATACTTGTCGGTGCTGGCCATTCTTGGATTGCCTTGGTCATTGAAGGATCAACGAATATTCCATCCTTAGAGACAATATGGCCAACAAAAGAAATCTCCTGAAGCCAAAATTCACACTTTCTAAACTTTCCATATAATTCATGTCTTCTAAGAGTCTTCAGGATAATTCACAAGTGATTTTCTTGATCCTCATAGCTTTTGGAGTATACCAAGATATCATCAATAAATACCACTACAATGTAATCATGATATTATTTGAAAAATATATTCATTATATCCATGAAGACAGAGGGTGCATTAGTCAATCCAAAAGGCAATAATGTAAACTCGTAATGCATGTACCTGGTTTGAAATACTGTCTTCGGAATGTCTTCCTTTTTCACACACAACTGAGGGTATCCAGATTGATGGTCAATCTTTGAAAAGTATTGAGACGCATGTAGTTGTTCAAATAAATCATTAATGCGAGGTAGGGGATACTTGTTATTTATTGTTATAGAATTGATCTCCCTATAGTCGATACATAACCTGATAGATCCATATTTATTTTTAACAAAAATGACATAGGATCCCCATAGATAAACACCAAAGAAAATAAATCCCTTATTACGCAATTCCTCTAGTTGTTTCTATAGTTCCACTAATTCCACAGTTTCCATTCTATAAGGGGTCTTCGATATGAGCCTTGAACCAGGAATTAAGTCCATAGAAAACTCAATTTATCATTCTGGAGGATGTCCAAGTAAATATTCTAGAAACACATCAACATATTCTTTCACAATAGGTATATCCTCTATTTGGACATTCCTTTCCTCACCTATATTTATTTCATTCTCTTCCTCCCCAATAATTGAATTTAGTTGATCTACTGGGGGTGGATCTAGATAAGAATTAGGTGGTGACGATTCTACTCTAAAGATAAGGTGTTCATTATCATTATCATCAAAAATAATAACCTCCTTCTTCTTAAAATAAATCTTCACATCATGGTCTGAAATCCAATCTATACTGAGGATTATACCAAATTATATCATAGGTATGATGATGAGATCAACAGATAAAGAACATTTATATCCTCTAATGGGAACGGATTCACAAAACATTGTTGTGATGATACTTCCCTTAGTTGTTTTAACTGAAAAATCCCTTGTTATATCAAATTAGAAATATATAATTTTCGTAGAAGAATGGGAATATGTGAAACAATGCGATGATCCAGAATCAAATAAAGCATTCTCTAAACTTGAGGAAACCATTAAATTACCTACCACCATATCCTTCGGAGCTTCTACCTCAGCAGTAGTGATAGCATAAGCTAGGCCTTGATCCCTTGGCCTTCTCTGAGATAAGTTCCCCTGACAGTTAGGACATTCATTTTCATGATGTTCCATCTCCATACAATTGTAGCATTGAACATTAGTAGCTTCTTTCTTCCCCTTCCAATAACGATCTTGGTGGCCTTTTTCACCACACCTGTAATAGACTCCCATTCCCTTCAATCATGTACTGGGGTGCTTCTTCTTACATTTACATCAGGATGGATATTCAACTTTTAACTTCTTCCCCTTATTTCTATTTCCAGAGTGATCATAAAATCTCTTCTTATCTTACTTTTATTTAAAGACGTAAGACCTAGCGAATTATTTTTCTGTCTTGAGAGCACATGAGACAATATATTCGTACAATGAGAAGAATTGTGAGACTAATGCTTGATAGAGAAACGGTTTTTACCCATAAAATAAATGATCAATATTACTTCTTGGGTTATGTATATAATCTGCAGCATGCCTCCCTAACCTTGTAATGTTAGCCTCAAACTTTGTGACATTCTCATCCACCTTTTTCCTTAGACTCAGAAATTTCCTTTCCATGTCTTCTCAATGGTCACGAGGAATGAATTTTTCGAAGAATTTATTTTAAACTCCCTCTATTCCATATTGGATACCTCATCATCTTCCTTTGTGTTTTGAATCAATGACCACCATTGATCAGCATCTCCATTGAGGCGGTAAACTACCATGATAAATTTTTCCCTTTCACTACTCCCCAAGGAATGGAATATTTTCTCTAAGGAATTTATCCATTTCTCTATTACTAATGGATTTGTACTCCCATTTAAAGTTGGTGGTTGTTGCCTCATAAGGCAATCTAACATTGATCCTCTATGCTGTGGATCAGGGTGCTCCATAGGGGTAAGGTTATTATTCATAACCTGTGTGAGTTTTCCGATTGTGGTGATAAGTTGATCCGCACCAATTGTATCACCAGCTCCACTATAATTATCTTGAGTATGAGGAAAATCCCTACATGGAGGGTGTGCATTGATATGGGTTCCATTCCATCCACCATGATCCATTTATAGACAATGGCATAAACTAAATTAGTTTATGAATCGAAATACATAATTCCAAACATCTAAAACACTTAACATAAATTTGAACAGTATATGAATATAATCCATAATCATAAAAAAAATTCCTTGAGGAATTATATACTCATAAACCCTTCATAATGGGATGTAAATAAAATTATAATTTTCCTAATCATATCTCCAAGGAGTTTCGTAACCAAGAGTGTAGTAAGACCCATTTTTGTGCGCCAGTTCCCATTCGATTCTAGCTCAATGTTCTTTTTTTTGGGTTTTACCCCTAGGTACATATGTTCCAGATCCACCTCTACCTACTCATATCCAGACATGGATGTATTTATTGAAGAACTTACAAAAAATCTACAATACCAAAATTCTAGGATGTTATTCTATACTAATCCTCAAAGTCTATCTTAGGGCTATGTTCTCTAATCAGAGTTTATCTAAATCTAGCTTCCAAAGTTTGTACTAATCTTCCCCTGATACCAACTGTAATGCACCGCACCCAGTTACCAAAATTCAGTGCAATATTACATAACATTTTCATGATCACAAAAGATCAAGTCTCGAAAGACCGATTAGTTTAGTAGCCTTGGAAACACTAGACACAATCATAATTCTTACATTACATGATAAAGTGAATAACTAAAACAACATAGTCTCCATAGTCCACACTCATATCCCCTCATACTATACATGCAGGTCAGTCATAAAATACTTCTTCATATCCTGGGAAAAATAAAACATAGAAAGGGGTGAGCTCAGATGCTCAGTAAGGATAACAATACAGTGAAAACTTTAATAAATAAGAATAAACATTCATGGAAATGAATAAATAAAACAAAAGCCTTTTAAACATGAACTTCAGCATAATATGGAAAAAATAAAATGATATAATTCCATTTACTAATTCACATGGATATTATACTAGTCTAATAATCACATGCAATATCAATAACCACTTTCATAATGATGGAATGCATAATTCCAGACTTTCATAACCATATAGTAAAGACCTTGTGCCAAGACTACAAATAATATTTTGTCAAAGACTTTTTCCAAGACACTAGTTTGTAACATGAGAACTACCGATGCATCTAGGATCTATAGTGGACTTAACCTATCACTTACTAAGTCTAATACATTCCTCATATGAACATGTTTAAACATAACATAAACATTCGTATTAAAACTAGCATATGAAATGTAAATACTTTATCTGTAAACCATGAATAGTATAAAAATAAAACATCAACAGTCAAACATATCACAAAACCTTCAATACGATATGGAAGTTTTGTATCATAATAAATCAATATGAAATAAGCTTAAAATCTATCAAAGGACGTTGACATAGATGAACCCAAAACTATTTGAAAGAAATATCTCATTTTTTAAATAATTTTAGTCACATAATTATAAAAGAAAACATTTATAATATGAAAATATTCTTATAATCATGTAATGGAAGCTTCGACGATGTTATAATGGTGTAAAATATCCACACTCGCCATATAAGTTAAAATAAGACATTCTTACCTTAATTTTGTCGAAAAGGTTATAAAGGACATTGTTTGGAAAACGATGGAAAGATTCCTTTATAAACACATTATAAAAAGTAAAATAAGGGTATAAATTACATTAACCTATAGTCTATAAAATATTAAGAATGTTTTGAAATATATTTTTAAGAAACATGGATGTGGATGATAAAGAGGTCATAGTAGACAATTACGTATAAACAACCTCGGATAATGAAGAGATTGTGAAATTAACCCTTAACTTGTAATTTTCCTTGTTCGATGGTAGTTTAACCTCCAGTATAATGGTGAAATAATTGTTATTAAATTATAAAATAATCTAATACATTAATATGATATCATATATGATCTTTTAACATTTCTTTGTTAATAATATCTTAGTATTATCATCGTTTCGGGTGTTAATGGATTCGTTTTCCTTTATATTCATTTTTATGTGAGTCATATTATTTATGGATGGGATGTATGTTATTCATATCCAGAATGATATCATGTATTTAAACATTATTTTTAATCATCAAATGAAAATAACTATTGAATGGATACGATGGGGAATGAATCTCATCGCTCTGTGGAGACGGTATTCCGTTCGTATGCACGAGCGACAATATCATTCTTTTGATATTAAAATAATATATAATTGGATGGTATATATTATATACAGAATTATTATCATGTTATATTTATTATTTTCATCAATTATACGTCATTATTATACCCATCCAAATAATAATGTATTGAATAACAATTACACCACGACGTGGAGATGGTAAGCCGTACGTACGCATGTATTGTGACATGTTTTTCAAAAGATGGATAGAATAATGAATTTGGTTATAACATATTTATAATAGCATCACAGTATATAGAATATACCGGAGTTTTTATTTTAGAATGGAACAACAAAGAAAAAGTAAGTGGATGAAGAAAGGAACATGAAAGAGGTGGTGAGATATTTACCTCTTCTTCGGGTTCTTCCTTTTGATTTGATCAAAAGGGCTCCTTAGGATGGCTTTATGACTAAATGAAGGACTCTATGATGAAGGAAGGACAGTTGATAGGGTATTTGGGTAGAGGATGGCCGATCCAAATGGATTTGACGGTGTGAATTAGAGAGAAGGGGGAGTGCCCTTTTATAAGAGGGGTGAGGGGAACCTTCGGAAAAGCTAGAAACATTATTTTATAATAAAATTATTTTTGGATTATAATGGCTCAAAAATAGATTAGTTAAATTATAGGGCGGTTATGGGTCTAAAAACACTAAACAAATAGGTTTTATATAGGTTTCGGTCACTATATTAACTTTATCTTTTAGATTTAACACTTAGTTAAATAGTTTGACATTTACGTTTTGTCTTTGTATTTTTATATTATAAGGCTAATAAATATACTGTATACTTCCAAGAGAACCCAAGTAGTTAATTAATGATACACCTATCATTATATAAGTCCTTTGGCCGAACCTTAGATATTTAGAAATATAATATCAACTAATAATATAAGATTTGTTTTAAAAACTCTTTTATGTCAATTTTGACACAATTTGGTATTTTGTTTTTGCGAAATTCATAACAGCATTATTACTTTGAAAAAAATTCATCTAACAAACCCTAATATGTCATATTAACCTATAAAATTAGTTGAATTCATAAAAAGACTCAAAATAATTTTTTTTGTGGATATTTATAATATCAATTATTTTAATATTTCATTAATTAGGTAATTACTGCATCATCATTGTGTCTTAAATAAATTAAATTATTTAATGTCTAAAAAATATAAATAAAATACCATTATGTAGTAAATCTTTTTATATTTCTAATGAATATTTTTTGTCGAATTTATCTTATGTATAGCCCTATATTAAATTTTTTTTTAATTATTAAACATTGATTTTAACTCTTTTAACTATTCATTAAATAAAATAATAATAAATGTCCTAATATAATCCAATTGGACCAAAGAGGTTCATATTTTATTACTAAGGTTTATTTTGGATTAATTATACATATCCAATAGAATTAGGGAATTTTTTAATAATAATATCATTTTTAACCTTAATTACCATATTTACTTTTAACCGTGGTAAATAAAAGTAAAAAAGATACTAATCACCAAAAATTATTTTTATATTATTGAACCACATTTTACTCTGTGATATTAACTATGTGTCTTGTATTTCCAAAATTCAACTCACAGAAGCCGTAAAATTTTGTATTATGTGAATTTGAAAATTCTCCTGTGAGATGGGTAAAAGACGGTGAAATGTTCAATAAACTTTTTATATATCTAAAATTATTATAAACTGACTCCAATGAATTATATTGAACTTATATAGTTATTATGTATCTATTTTGACCTAAAATAAATTTAAATAAAATAAATAATTATTTAAATAAAAATTCTGTTTTAAACAATAACTTAGTGTTTTTTTCACTATTCATCAAAGATTGAATGCTTTCGGAAAAATACCAAAAATTCACCCTAAGATAATTTTGATATTATGAATCCAAAAATTCTGTCCATTTTGAAAGATAAAATGTATAAAATTTCAAAAAGTGGGTATTACTATTCATAACGGCTACTTTGATTGGTCGAGGTGTGTTAGAATCTCGAAGTTGCGTACAATGCAAGCTATTGCATTATTCAAGGGTAAATGTACCATGGAAGCTTGGGGTGTTACAAATATTATACATAAACTCATTTGAGGCAAACATAAATTGTGATTTATGTGATTTATTATGAAAATTAGACATTGTAAACGTAAAAGATGTTTTTAGAATAACCTCTATTTTTAACTTAAATTGATTTTATTTTTATTATTTAAAAAACTGTAGACAATGAATTAACCTTATAAATATGTGAAATAATACTTTTTAATAATTGAAATATTATGAATTTTTTTTAATATTTAACTTAGATAACATAAAAATTCACCTAAAAATATGTTAATATTGCATGTTTGTATAAAATGTATGTCCAAAGTGAATTACTAATAATTTTGGAAAGTTATATTTAATTTAAATAAAATATTATCTAAATAATTCTATATTTTATTATAATTATTAACATAATTAAAGGGTTTTAATTATTTATAAGTTTTAGAGAAACTTTATATATCAAAAGAAAATTTATTCTAAAATACAAGGGTCTTACACATTTTTTCATTCTTCATTATCGTAAATGTTTCCACTGATGAAACCAATATATCTACAAAAAATGTTTCATAATTAATATTTTTATTAATTTATATTCATATTCAATTTTATTATTTCTATATGAAACATTAATATTTTTAAATAACATGCAATTTTTCTTTTTTTTGTCTTCATCTAAAAAATTATTAAATTCGTATTCATACGAAAATTGTGATCAAATAATTTCATCCATTAAACACTCCTTGAGTTTCTTACATTCATCAATAATACTTTCCATCAAGTATTAATTGTGGTGAAATTATTAATATATCATTTCAACAGTTATTGAATTTTCTAGTTTCTCTCTACAAAAACTCATTCAATTGTTATGTAATTTAAAATTTTGAATCATTTTATCTATTTTATAATTATAAAATGTCACGAAATATTATTATTATGCTCTATGTATTTAAATATTTTTTCTCAAAATAATGTCATTTAGATAATTTTTAAATTATAAAAATATAAGAAAAATCATAAATTTTTTCAGATAAAAAATGAGAAATTCAATATTTACTTATGAAACAATATAAATAATAATTAATTTATAATTTAAAACATGATTAATTGAATTATTAAACTTTAGGGTTTCATAATCATAACTTGGTATTTTATATTTTTAACAAGAATTTCATAGTATTTAAATGTCATTGAAATTTTTATTATCTAGAATTATAAATTGTACATGTGGGTATATATTATTATTTTGGGTGAAGAGTAGAATATTTTGATATTGGGTGAAATTTAACATTTGTTTTTCCCTCAATATAAAATAGCTGGTACATTTTTCTCACAGTGGTAATTGTAATCATTGTGGATCACCTCTTTTTATGAATATGTGGATTCTAGATTAATATGATTATTTTAGAAAATGATTATGTCATTTTTTAAGAGAATAATGGGATAGTCCCTTTTTTAGATGTCATAGTTTGATGGAGTTTTCCACAATGAAGTTTAGTTGAGGAGAATGATTTCTTATTTCATTAATGTAAAAAACAATACATATTAGTGAATATATTTCTATATTTTTCTATAGTCTATGTGGTATATTGAAATCCTTTTCAATAGTCTAGTTTTCATAAATTATTTTTTGGTTAAATAATGTTAATGAGAGAGAAATTTTTTGGGAGAATTATGTGGGTGTTTCATTTAAATATATCACATCTTTGTAAATATTACTAAAACATTATGCTACGTATTGGTTGACGATCCCTTAAATATTATTTATTTACTCATAGTTTTAAAATATATTTTTAGTAATCCCTCTCAATTCATTCTGTACTCTCATGTTTCAAGAAACCAAAGTTTCTTATGGTTCTTCATCTAGGAGAATATAGAAACACGTGATGGATTCTTTTTTCAATGGATTTAGAAATTAATTTTATAGTGATAAATGGATGTATTATCATATATTCCATTCATTTATTAATATTTTTCTATAATGAGACATTGTACTTTTTTATGATCATTTTAAAGTATTTTTGTGAATTGTTGAATGGTTATTGATGTGTAATAGGATTTTTGGTGTATCATTGTGCGGATATAGATTCCTTTTTATTTATTTTATTATTCTTCTATTTTTATATTCTTTATTTTAATATGATATTTAGAATCAATTAAAATAAATATCTCTTTTTATATGATATTTTCAAAAAAAATACATGAATAAGGAATCAGAATTATAATAATTATAATGAAAATATCTAAGGTAACCTGACTAGTCCATGAAACATACTCTTTACTGACCACAATGGAAATTACTAATCCCTATGGATGGAAAAAAGATCATGAGACGTAATGAAAATTCATTTTGGGTAAATAGTTCCTTCAAATAACATTGAACATGTATTGTATAACACAGTCAAATACAACATAGACTATCCTTACGTTGGAAAAAATGAATTATCAAATTAGAGGATTCTAAAAAATAAATAAACAAAATATTAAGGATTATAGAACCATGAAAAATATATTAAAATAAACCATGTAAAGTGAATAGCAGGGTATAAAAATAAAACATAAACAAAGTTTCTTTGGTTAATATTACACCATGAAAAAAAGAATGAACATCCCAAGGTCAGCTATATTTAAACATTGGTTTTAGATAACAACCAAACTCACATAAAAATTCCATGAATGATGTTACTATGATCAATTCTAAAACCAAGATGTAATATACATATTAATATTTTCATATTCCCGAACAAATATTTATGAATTGAGAATCCTAAAGTTACCAATATTATCACCCAAATGAATATTTGAAGTTTTATTGATTATCAAATTCTTAAATTATAGTGTTAAATATGAATAGAAAATAGGTTTCCAAAAAATTATCACATGATTATTCATATCATTTTTATTATGAATAAAAACAATTCCTTCTTTTTTTCCTGTAATGAAAAACAAATTGAGAGTTTTTTCTCATCCCATTATGTTAACAACCAAAAACCCCATTTTAAATCCACTAGGGAAATCCAAAAAGAGTTAATTTCGTATAAAATGGATTATAAAACTTATTAAAAAAAATAAAAACCACACAGCATAATCGAAAGCTATAAATCATGGCATGAAATTGGAAACACATGTCATGATGTAAAAGTAAGCTAAATTTTCCACAATAATACAAGAAATATATAAATTCAATAAATAATAATGAATGGAACTATCTTATAAACCATTAATCAATAATTACATGTCATTTTTCTTCCCTATACCATATTGTTAGAAGATAGATAATTTACCAAATCAAATTATGAAAAAAAACATATATAGAATCCACTCAACTCAAGACACATGAATATCCTGAATCAGTTACATCTTGATGGCACTCTCCACCCATTCCTTCTCACATTAATGGGGAAAATAGTAATATTTTTAATTAATAGGGTAGAATAATTTTATATTTAACCCTTAGTACCTGGGTTCCCTTGAACTAATCAATTTGGGGGGGGGGGTAATTTAAAAGAAAATCAATCTCAAAAAAACAAGGCAAAAACAATAAATATTCAACAACTCCAACATCCCCACATTGAACAACCCCACTATAATGAATAAATCGATCATATGAAAACTAAAATCTTTTCTTATGGTGAAATAGAATGATTAAATCATAGAATAGATATCATGAAATAAAAAATCATTAAACAATGGTCAAAAGAAACCATTCATGTGAGATATACAACATATATTTCATACACCCCTTCCCAAAAATGAAATACCTTTTCAACAAATAAAAAATAAAAAATAATTTATTTTCAATAAAATAATAATTAATAATCGATTAATGAATTTTTAAAAGTTTTCTATCAAGATTTAAAATCGATTAGAATTTTTTAGATGAAATTCAACAAATGAAAACATCTATAAAAAAATAAGAAATTTTATTTGAACATCACATTTGAAACACATAATTTTATACTATAATAAAAAAAAAATTAAAATCCTCAGAATATTTTTTTTAAATATTAGGAAGTTTCATAAAATAAGTTCTAGTTTGGTTTTTAAATTGAGTATTCATAAGTCAAATTCTATAGGCTTTGATAGTGAATTGACAAATGATAATGGGGAAATTTTTACAAGAACTATGCCATAAATGGTGTCATTATGATCACCAAAAACCAAAAAAAATTAAAAACCCCCTAGGACTCATTATATAATTTTAAATTATCGATAAACTAATAAGAAAATATGAAATAATATATCATATTTGATTTCTATGAGGAATGATTCTCAAACATAGAATATACCATTTAAAAAATCTGTAGAGGTAAAGAAGAGACATGGAGTGGTCCCACAAGGGGTTTCCAAACCTAAATGTTAGAGAATATGTTTTCCAAGGGATATAATAAAATAGTAGAAATTATGAAATTTCACTTTTTATGTTAGATGTATTGGTCACATGGTTAGTCTATTTGTTCATCTGAAACCTTCAAAAAAATGTGTGGATGGAAGATTCCAAGCTACAGAATAGGGAGAAATATGAACCATTTTTTGAAAAATTATTCACCATCTATAAAAACCATATTATCACAATATAAACCCCATAATAAAATAGTCCCATAGTTACCCCTATACATACATGATAACTGTTCATCATCCCACTAGATAAAACCCTAATATAATATTCAGGAAAAAACAACAAATAATTTAAAATAATACAATGTAATCTATTATAAAAAGAAATTGTTTTTATAATTATCCCCACCATGACATATTATTCCCTTAGAAATTTCTAGTTAAATGATTGAAAGAAAAAAATTAAATCCCTTAAAATCCTTGGAAGAGGAAGGTAGGCCTAAAATACAATTACAAATTATAATGCATATGAGAAAAACTCAACAAGTTAATACCATGAATCTTAACATCTAAATTCAATGAAATGAAAAAATAAATCATCTAAAATTCATAAAATATCCATGCCCAAATGAAATACTAATAAAAAATAATTCTTAATCTAAAATCACAAAGATGAAATGATACCTATCATGGCCTCCTCACCTTTTTATATTCCATAACATGGGTATAAAAATAGAAATTAAAAATTATAACATAGATAAATAATTTTCATGATGATAAGACTGAACCTATATTCAATCGATAAACACTTACATCCAAAATTTTATAATAATAATACATAAGTAACGTCAGATAAAAATAATATTTTTAACCATAAGCCATAGAAAACAAAGATACTTTTAGGTAACCAAAATAATCACTACATCACATAGAATCTAAAAATGTTAAAGAAAAACACCAGAAAGGAAATACACTCTACAAGTGAGTCATCCAACATAGTTACCTAATTATATGCTCATTTCTTTTCCCGAAGTGAATATGTTATGAAAATTAACAATGATACACCCAACCAAAAATGAACTATAAGAAATATTTGAAACCATCCATAAAAAAATTTATTGTATTCAAAATTCCTATTCTATTCAAAAAAAAATCGAAAATAAATCCATCATCCATGAATAAATCATACATATTACTTCAACTGATAACCCAACATAAATTATTTTATAGATGGATTAAATGACCAAATTGGAGCATGCCAATTATTTTTTCATGTAGGATGGATTAGATTCCACTAGAGCAACACAATGGAAAATTTTGACAGGTCTACTCATACTACAAGGAGATACCTACACATACAATTCAACTTCATCCCAAATATACTCATATCCTAGTGGCCATGCTTTTTCCCCTTTAGATGAAACCATGGAATCGCACAACATTAGTTTCCTAAAATATCATATTAAACCTGAATGGCCATTATAATTACCCTTGAAAGGAATTAAAACAATATTAAACATTATATATATCAATATTTGGGTGAATACCGTATCTAAATAATATATCTTTCTCAAAATCAATGAAAAATTTCCCCTTATAGAAGATTACAAAATTTGGCATGTGACTTTTATATACCCTCAATGTCCATTCTCCAAGATGAAGGTCAGAAATTCAAACTCTCTCTCATAATTCATGACTATAGGATAGAGCCACTTGATAAATATCAGTATAATATACTATAACAAATAACATCATGCATATGATAAATTACCATAATCTCCAAGCACACTCAGATAGATTTGATAAAAAAACCATGATACATCTTTTTGTACCATGTGTGTTGTTTGAGGGAAATGTATTACAATTTTTGTTACCTATCAATCAAAAATTGGTTGATTGAGGAGTTTTGAGGATATGTGTTCTTATAGTATAGGATGAAAGAGGTGATTAAGGATGTGTATTTTCCCATTATTTACCAAATTTTTTGGTCTCAAAATCGAGAGTTTGTATTTGGAAATGGATTTTTGTTCTCATAGGTGTAAAATGTTCTCAGATTGTGAAGGATGGTTCATGCAAATAAATGAGGGATTTGGAATAATGATGAAAAATAAAATAATAATGATTTCCATAAAATAGTTATATACATACCGAGAAGCTTAGTACGTGGACCACGTAGAGAGATTTGTTTGTGGGAAAGATTACGGTTCGCAAAAGGAAAGTAGTTCAAGGAAAGAAAAAGGTTGGCAGGATATTCTTTATTTTGTGGAGATGATGTGGCGATTTGAAAAATGATGAAGGGTTTTATTCATGGAAGATAATGGCTGCTGTGAAGGAAATTTGGTGGTGTGGAGACCACATAGGGAAAACTATTCATGGAAGGAGAAGTACGCGGTGATGTATGTACCTCGTTAAATGATTATATAAAACAGATTAGATTTTTTGGCCCTATATTCATATATAAATCACTAATCCCTTCACTATATTGATATATTTTTTATATAAATTTGGGAGGAATGTATTTAAGTCTATAGTGGTACCCATGAAGACCACTCCAGGAAGGAAGTGGTTCATAGAGAGGTTTATATAAAAGGTTATGTTGTCTCTAGGAAATAGATAACATAAAGTGTTTTATGGGGAACTGTATATTGCTGGGTATGTAGGTAACTTGAGTGATAGGAGGTATGTGGGACATCATCCATCAATGAATGAGGTGACTTTTATTGAAGATGTAGTGGTACATGGGATGAAATGTGGGCTGTGAAGATGGGATGGTCTGTAGAAGACAAAGGTGGTCCACGAAGAACTCACACCACATGGTACAACACAGTTTGCAGAGGAAACATGCCAGTTCATATAGCCATAGGTCATAATCAATCATTGCATGGAGAAGAGGATTAAATCTATAGGTAAAAATGAGACATCAATAATGAATCTTTTTACAATTGAGGATGTGTGATGTACTTAATATTAAGGGACCTACATATCTATAAACTATGTGTGGATTCCTCACAAAATAGAGAACTAGGGTGAGTCAACGTAAGTGTTCCATGGGATGAAGTGTGCAATCCCTAAAATATTTTAAAGGCAATATTACTAGAAAATGGTGATTTTCTCTAAACATTTTTAACCCACAATTAATGATGAACAGTGGATTTAGGTTTTACAGAAACACTATTTGTATATGCTCCCAGTACTAGATCTTAGAGGTGAACAAAGTAATAATTTTGTGTTACCTATTTATAAGTGATTACTTTTAACTCCTCATTCTTATCACGCGGTTCTAACAGGTTCTTATCAACATTGGAAAAGGATCTGTCAGTTTTGAATAAAAAAGATGACACCTTGATTCATCCATCCCTACTCAGGGAGTTTCGAGGTCCTCTAATACCCCACCAATGAAGAATCGGGTTTTTTAAATGTGTTTATTTTTACATCAATCCATAAAAACAACCTCACTACATTAGTCGATCGTTGATCTATATAGAAATAAATTGGATTGTGATTCATGAATTTAGAAATATTGTCGAAATATAGAGGTTGTTCTTAGTCCACCCATGTAACCATTTTTAGGTATATTTTTGTACAAAAGGAACTCTTTTCAAGAAACATGAGGATTTTCAAAGATGATCATCAGTCATTAAATTCATTTTAAATCCCCTCTAAAAATTTCTCCAAGAATTAAAATAACTAACTCAATATATGAAAATTATCTTTTCAAGCATCAAAACTCAAATTATGAAATTTGATGATATGTGTGGAAAAAATGAAGCAAAAAACCAAAATATGACAAGTAATTCCAAAAGAATGAAATGTTAAATTCAATTATCAAAATAACGTCTAAAAGATAATATATTTTGAAAAAATTATTCATGATTGAATTTTATTTTATAAGTATTAAATCCCTCTTTGTAACAAATTGACCTCAATTAAACACACATAACTATATTTGAAAACTAATTGAAACAATTTAAAATTTAAAATTTACTTTAAAAAATAATTCTAAACATTTTATATTCAATTCCATGTGTTTTTTTAAATCCCTTTTTCCATACAATTCATTTTCAATCACTATAATAATGGTAACCAATTAATAAGCCATTATTTCAATAATACAAGAATCCTTTTTGGAAAACCCACTAGAACCAAATTTTTTAAAAAATAATTTCACGGAATTCTCTATTTTTACTCAAATAATATTTTAGAATCAATTAAAAACAAAATAACACAGAGTCCATACTAAAATAAGACCTACAAGTATTTCAATAAATTATAAAAATCATATTATAATTCATCCCGAACATATGATTATATTTTTTTAGGAAATATAAAATCAAGAGGAATAAAATAAATAAATGGAGGGAATAAATAGTGTTGTGGATAATTTAGACACATGGTTTCTAAAAACATTTTTTAAAGGTATTAAAATATCTATTAATGTTATAGTCCCAATGCATATGGTCTAAACATATTTGACCAAGATTAATGAGTTACCAATAAATCTCAATTAATCAACTTATTTCACTGTAAAACCCCAGAGAGTACCCTTAAGGAATTGGTATAACCACAAGGGATCATAATAACATAATCTATTACCAAAACCCATAAAAATAAAAAAAACATAAATTCATAGGTAAAAATCATTCCATCCTCTAGAAAATTAATAATCAAGATAAGAAATATAAGCAAGACACTCCTCAACCTAAACACTCAAGTCATAAAAACTCATTTAATTTAATAACATATATCTATCAAAATAATAATAGAGTTTTCTAATACAATTTTTCCTTTCAATTAATATAGGATTTGATATCATTTGTAATAACCTAGCTCAAGCTAACATAATTTGTCACTTGATCTATCATGATTCTATGCCTAAAGTTCATTCTTGATCCTCAAAATATGTAATCTCGTATATGGAAATCAAGGAATGTTTTTTAAAATATTTTCACCTTGAAATATGAGTTTATACCCAATGAGTCTCATATTGACCATCAGTCATGGACCAGACACATTAGATTTCCATAGGAAATCCAATAAAATTAAATTGAAATATATATAAACAAGATTATCATGATTAAGTAAACATATATCCATATTAATCAAGTGAAACTAATAAATGGAATTTGATAGAATCATAATCAAAAATTCATCTGGCCATTATTACTGATGTGATGTCATAGACATAATAAATAAATGAACCAGTATCACTACACCTCATCCAAATAACCTAAATATTTTAACTACATCCTCACTTACCCATAAATATAAAATAAATATATGATAAATCCAAAAAATAAAACCTAAAACTCATAAAAAAAAATTTGGAACTATATAAACAAAAAAACATATAGGGCATGAGTTAAAATGCCTAATAGTATATCCCTGTGTAATCTATGAAGTTATGTTCACTAACATATCCAAAAAGTAATTTTTCAAATATAACTATAAAATAGGATTTCCCAATACAATCAAATAATACAAACATTCATTTCCCTGAAAAAATTATAAAAATTCTTTTATTTTCCCCCTATACGGGAACAATTACATTGATAGTATTTCATTATTCCATGATATAAATAAAAATTATTTTAATGAAAAATTGAAAATACAAGATTGAGATACTTTAGTTTGAAAAGGTATAAAAACAATCCACGTGCCTCCGCGAGTCGACCCCCTCGTGGCCTCCCGGCCGTGCCAGTGTCTCAACTCCCTCATGACCACCCAGGCAAGCCGGCGTTCGAGCCTCCTCGTGGGCTCCTAGCCAAGCCGGTGTCTCGGCTCCCTCGCAGCCACCCGACCGAGCTGGTGCCCCAGCCACCTCACGGCCTCCTAGCCGAGCTGATGTCCTAGCCCCCTTGCGGTGCCCTGGCCGAACTGGGCCTGACCGCGCCCTCCAAGCCGAGATGCGCCGGGTCGTGCCCTCATGGTGCACTGGGCCGAATCGGCCCTGAGCCCGGGCCGGACGACACTCACCGCTTGTTGGGATGGGGACAACGGGCCGTGCCAAACCCACCGGGCCAGGCCGGACCCTTTAGGTATGCACAGATCGACCTGAAACTGGTCGGCCCAGGCTAAGTCGGGTCAGGTCGGTCTGACTTGGTGGGACCGGACCTGGGCCCACTACCAACCCTTTATTTTCTTTTTCCATATCTTTCGCACCGGACGACCATTTGACAAACCATCAACTGTGCTGGTTTTCTAAGAGTGCGATGGTCCCTTTGAGTATACCCCCATGGAGTTTAGGGTAATGTTGAGATACGGCCAGGTTAGATTGTACATGAATCCAACCGGGCCCCTGGGACTAAAAGGCTAATAACTCACAGACCGGTAGTCTGATTGACGTGTTGTCTATTGCATTGAGACCCCTATGACATGGCAGACCTTTGGGATAATTCTTCATGGGACTTCGTTGCAGTTGGAGCATCAACTAGTACCTTGTGGAGAAGATCTTCCATAGACGAGCCAGGTTTTGTGCGGGAACCTTATAGCTGGATGAGACCTGATGACTGATGACCATTTGACTCGGAGTGATTCTACTAGCCCCAGTGGGGAGCGCCATGGTGTTGCGGCAAACCCGCAGTGGGGAGCTCCTTGGTGTCACAGCAGACCCACGGTAGTCAACATTTGGAGTACCTTAGTAGGCTATGGGGGAGAGCGCCTCTGTGTGACACAACAGGCCCACGGTGTGTAGTGCCTCTATGTGACGCGACAGTGTAACGCCCCGACCCTAGGTACCCAGAGTCGGTGCATTATTACATAAAATTGGCATGATCTCAAAGGATCAAGTCACGAAAGACCGATTAGTTTAGTAGTCTTGGAAACACTAGATATATTCATAAGTCTTACATTACATCATAAGTTAAAACAAACTACAACAACATCTTGTCTTCATATCCCCTCATACTATCCCTGCAGGTCATTCATAAATTACTTCTTCATAATCCTGGGAAAAATAAAACACTGAAAGGGGTGAGCTCAGATGCTTAGTAAGGATAACATTATAGCAGAAGCTTTCATAGATAAGCATAAAAACATAAGGCAGTTTATAACTAAAACGAAAGCCTTTTAAACTTGAAATTCATCATAAATTGGCAAAGATAAAATAAAATAATTCCATTTACTTACTCACATGGATATTCTACTAGTCGAACAATCACATGCAATATCAATAACCACTTTCATAATGATGGAATCCATAATGCCAAACTATCACAACCACAGAGCCAGGGCCTCGTGACAAGACTACAAATAAGATTTTGCCAAAGCCTTGTGCCAAGACACTAGTTTGTCTCATGAGACCTACCGATGCATCGAGGAGCTATAGCGGTCTCCACCTGTCACTTATTAAGTCCAATGCATTCCTCATATGAATAGGTTTAAACATAACATAAACATTCGTATTAAAACTAGCATACGAAATGTCAAAACTTTAACCACAAACCATGAATGGTATGGAAATATCACATCCACAGTCAAACATAACTCATTCGATACAATATGGAAGATTGTATTGTATCACATTAACCTCAATCAAGAATAATGAAGGATATTGACATAGATGAAAATAATCTTCAAAACTATTTGAGATAAATATCCCCATTTTTCTTGAAATCATTTAAAAGTCACACTATTTGTCAAGAAGCCATTTAAAAATAGATTTTTGAATCAAAGTGTCCCATACCACTTTGAAACTTTTAAAAGGAGTTTTAATTTTAAAAATTTAATGTCCATATAAATAAATCCTTAAAACCATTTTTAAAACATGGACATTAATGAGCAAGATTTAAATGAATAAGTCTTTAAAACATTTAAAAAAAGTATTTTAGTTAGAGATTCTAACCAAAAGGGAGACACTTGAATAAAAATAATTGAGGTAATAAAAACATTGTAATATCATGAGAATAAAGGGATTCATGATATACTATGTCAAAGTACATTATATACACCACATAAAAGTGATTTGGTGTATAATAACAAATAAGTCTCAATGGAATCTAAATTGAGATGAAATCTCTCATAAAGGCTGTATCCTTAGGTTAAGGATAAATCAACGACATAATTATGTGTGACAAATATAAATACACTAAATATTATTGTATATTCAAGGTATAACAATCAAAGGACATTCACACATAATCTTGTAAAAACAACACCAATGAATTGGATGTTTAACTCAACAAATTGAGAATGAGTTAAAATTACTGTTATCAAATTCATATCAATGACTTGAGAAATTATCAATGGAGTGATTATGTGTATCAATAGTATATCCACAGGAAGGGGAGTGGAAATTATGACATAATCAAATGAATAGTGATTCCACACATAATCTTGGAGTAATATAATCAATGAAATATGCGTAAAGCTAAATGAGTGGAAATTGAAATTTCAAATTCCCTTATCGATTAGGTAACTTATGAAACATACACCCATGAAATAAGGATCATAAAATGATTATGTGAATACGCATAAATTAAAGTAGAATACACAACGAATACAATTATGGGTAGTACACATACACCACATGCAATAAATAAGTGGTGAACAGTGGAATTCTCACGAAATTAAGAGTGAGATAAGAAACACCTTACTTTGTACTTTTTCCTTGGTCGATGGTAGGTTAAACTCTTGTATAATGGTGAAATAATTGTTATTGAATTATAAAAGAATCATTTACATTAATATGATATCATATATGATCTTTTAACATTGATTTGTTAATAATATCATAGAATAATCGTCATTTCGGGTGTTAACGGGTTTATTTTACTTTATATTCTTTGTTATGTGAGCCATATTTGTTATTAATAGGATGTATATTATTCATATACAGAATTATATCAAGTCCTTAAACATTATTTTTAATCATCAAATGAGAATTATACTTGAATGGATACGATGGAGAATGAATCTCATCGCGTTCGTGGAGACGGTACTCCGTACGTACGCGCGAGCGACAAAATCATTCTTTTGATATTAAAATAATATATAATTGGATGGTATATCATATATACAGAATCATTATCATGTTATATTTATTATTTAAATGAGTTACACATCATTATTATAACCACCCAAATAATAATACATTGAATAACAATTACACCACGACGTGGAGACGGTAAGCCGTACGTACGCACGTATGGTGTCATGTTATTAAAAGGGTGGATAGAATACTGAATATATTTGTACCATATTTATAATAACATCACAGTATATATAATATAATGGAGTTATTATTTTTGAATGGTAATAACAAAGAAAGAATAAGTGGAAGAAGAAAGCAACTTGAAAAGGGGTGGTGAAAACATTACCTCTTCTTTGGGTTCTTCCTTTTGATTTGATCAAAAGGGCTCATTAGGTTGGCTTTATGATCAAACTAAGGCCTCTAAGTTGTATTGAGGGAAGCTGAGAGAGTATTTGGGCAGGGGTTGGCCGAACCAAAAGGCTTTTAAGGTGTGAAGAAATGAAAAGGAGGAGTGCCCTTTTATAAGAGGGGTGATGGGCATCTTTGGAAAAGCTAGAAATATTAATTTATAATAAATTCATATTCAGTGTCTAATAGCTCAAAAGTTTATTATTAGAATTTTAATGTGGGGATAGGTCTAAAACCATTCAAACAATCTAATTTAGATAGGTTTGGGTCATTATATTAACCTTATCTTTTAGTTTTAACTCTTAGTTAATTAGTTTGGCATTTACCATGCCACATTGTATTTTTATATTATATAGTTAATAAAAATACTATATACATCCAAGAGACCCCCAAGTGGTCCATTAATGATACAACTATCATGATATAAGTCTTTTGGACGAACCTTAGATTTTTAGGAATTTAATATCAATTAATAATATAATATTGGTTTTAAAAACTCTTTTATGTCAATTTTGACACTATTCAATAGTTGATTTTTGTAAAACTCATAACAGAATTATTATTTCGAAAAAAGTTAATTAAATCATTACTAACATGTAATATTAACCTATAAAATTAGTGTAATTCATTAAAAGTCTCATATTATATTTATTTGGGTATTTATAATATCAATTATTTTAATTTTTTACTATTATGGTAATTAATGTATCATCATTGTGTCATAAATAGATTAAAATATTTAATGTCTAAAAATTATAAATAAAATACCATTATTTAAGAAAACTGTTTATCTTTCTAATGAAAATTTTTAGCTGAAAATCCAACATATATAACCCTATGTAAAAATTTATTTTCTAAAAGATATATGCTTGTGTCATTTTTTTATTCATTTTAACTTAATTAAAATAAAGTGTCCCTATCACTTACAAGTGGCTCCATGGGGTCACAAAATCGACCCAAAGATACCCATGGTCGGACATGTATCAACCAATAAGGTTAGGACACGTTTTAGGTAATTTTTTTATTATTATAATATTATTTTTTAACCCTTATTTACCGGATTTACCTTTTAACCGTGGTAAATAAAATATTTGCCAAAGTAATTATTCAAAATGTCTAAAAATAAAAGTTATCTATTTACACAATTTGGACATACTGATTCCAAATATGGAATCCATTTTTCCAAATTCAAAATACAGAAGTGGCGGAAATTAATTTAAAATTAATTTCCGTTGTTCAAACAAAAAGCGGGTTTTTAAGAGATAATAACTATCAAAAGATCGTCACTTGTTTATGTCTGGTTTAATTGTGAATTTATCTCTAATGAAAAACATTGAATTAAATGGTAAAAATATATTCTAAATATACTTTAAAACCTCTCAAATTCATAATTTATCAATATTAATTATTTCGATTAAGAAAGTTGTTTTTAATTAAAATTTAGTAATTTTCACTATTCATCAAAATATGAAAGTTATCCGAAAAGTACCAAAATTTCACCCTAGGCTAATTTCGATATTCCGAATCCATAAATGAAGTCCATTTTGAGAGATAGAATTTATAAAATTTCATAACGGCTAGATTGATTGGTTTTGGTGTGTTAGAATCTCAAAGTTGCGTACAATGCACACCATTGCATTATTCAATGGGAAACGTACCGTGGAAGCTTGGGGTGTTACATTATCCCCTCCTTCAATAAATTACATCCTCACAATTTTTATAATTTTTCTTGGGAATATAATGGAAAGTCCCACATCTGAAAAAGAGTCAATAAAACTATCACTTTAAAAGAAAGAAAGAGAGGTATAAAGGTTAACCAAGATATCCCCTACTCAGATTCCATGTAGGAAAACATGGATATGGATGATAAAGTAAGTGTCAAGTTATGATGGAGAGGGATAGAAATAATGATCGGGAGAAAGTTAACAATAAGAAAACCACAAACTTGTGTTGGGACAAACGGCCATTAGTCTTTTAGTAGGAAATTAAACGGACAACATTTTTTTAAGTTACATTACATAAGGATAAGGAATTTATTTATGATATTGACTAAGAATATATAGATATATACTTACATTTTAAGTATAGTTTCATTCTTTAATAAATTTACACCACTAACTCATTTTTTTTAAACGATGAGTATTCAAGAAGAATTGGTCACACTGGAAGAGCTAGAATAAACTTCTATAGAATCACATGATCCATGCAGGATGCACTATATATTTACATTGTCTTTAGAGATTAATCAAAACCAAAATGGTTAGTACAAGATCTAATGATCCCCCAAAAGGATATTCCTTGAGAGAAATAAACACTAATCTTAATTTCAAAAATTAAACCAACAATACCCCAAAGTTAAATAACTACCATTAAATAATCAATTGTCCTTAAAATACTTTAATATAATCAAAACTAATATTGAAAACCAAGACTTATTAAGAATGTAGTCTTCCACGTTAAATTGTATCTCCAACTGACATTAATTTCTCTTAAAGTCACATACTTAAAAGTAATTAACCTAATCAGTTCCATAAATAACCCAAATCATTATAAATCCACAATAAAAACATAGATAAAAACCCACCATTACTCCTCAAATGAAATCCCATACTACTCTATTTTCCATTGGCATATAGTGTACTCAACAAAGCGAACAACTTCCAAAATAACATTTATCACTTAATCACCAAATCATTTTCCTATACTAAGGGTATTCATTTGATACGACATAAGATCCCAAATCAAATTATTATTGATCAATAAAATCATTTAACTAAAAATAATAGTCACACTAACCAGGGACTTCACGTTGTCCAATGGTAGGCGATAAATCCCAATCGCACTTTTGTTGTGGGTTCGATTCCCACAGCTTTGTCCGACGTGACGGGTTGTCACATGGTCTACGTGTTGTCCTTTTTCAAAAAATATATTCTATAACATTACCAAAATGAGATAAATTCCTCAAAATAACCATAACATAATTTAACCACAAATGTTATCTCATACCTTGCATTTTCATCCCAAATTATAATAATTTGTAATTGCCTCAAACCCAATGATCATATAAAACCAAATGGTTATTTATAACTATATCCACAAGCGAAAAGATAATTCTTCCATAAATATCATTCTCACATGGAAAACGTTAGGGTTACAAATTCAAGAGAAAATTATTCCAAAGTAAACCCTTCAACAAGGATCACTAATAATTTTTAAACATTTATCCAACCATTTATTTCCACATAGCTTGTTCTCTGACCAAGAAAATATCCTATAGAATAGGACATTCACTCGGGTAATGGCCAGGTCCCCTACATTTACGGCAAATGACTGTAAATGGATTCTTGGGACCATTTTTATCTTCTTCCATATTACTCTTCATTTTTCTTCGGCAATTCTTCACTTTATGTCCTTCCTTCCCTCACGTAAAGCATTTCTTTGTCCCATTGAGACACTTTCCTGGGTGTCTCCTTCCACATTTCCTGCATGATGGAAATTGAGGATTTATTTCTCCATGGTCTCCACTACTGGAGCTCTTATCATTCATCACCTTTCTCTTCTTTGTTGAGTCCGGTAATTTGTTAATATATATATTGTTGATCATATTTTTGGAAAATTGATTTGGCATAAAGACGATATCTTTTACGCCTATCAACATTCCATTTTTTTGCTCATTGCCACCACCGTTCCCACCTTGTACATCATTCTCAAAGTCACTATGACTTCCTTGGAATCCAGCCATTGACTAAAACCAGAAAGCATTGTGTGAGTAATAGTAGTCATACAATCATTTAGAGATTAACATGTCACCATATTCTCAATTTAAAAAACATTAGGATTAACCAAGGTCATTTACTCTCATCTTATATATATAATACTTTAAATCAGTTTGTAAAGAAAATGTAAATTATCCAAAGCATATCCCCCTGGAGTGTCGTAACCAAGAGTGCAGCAAGGCCCGTTGTCGTGCACCAGTTCCCGTTCGAGTCTAGATCAAAGCAGTGTTTTCGAGTTTACCCCTAGGTACATCTGTGCCAGATCCGCCTCTACCTGCTCGTATCCAGACAGGGATGTGTTGCTCGGAAAACTCACAAAATCTCTACAATACCAAAATTCTAGGAAGTTCTTCTATACTAATCCTCAATGTTCATCTTAGGTCTACGTGCTCTAATCAGAGTTTATCTAAAAATAGCTTCCAAGGTTTGTACTAAACTTCCTCTGATACCAACTGTAATGCCCCGACCCTAGGTACCGAGAGTCGGTGCATTATTACATAACATTGTCATGATCTCAAAGGATCAAGTCTCAAAAGACCGATTAGTTTAGTAGTCTTGGAAACACTAGATATATTCATAAGTCTTACATTACATCATAAGGTAACAAAACTACAACAACATCTTGTCTTCATATCCCCTCATACTATCCCTGCAGGTAATTCATAAATTACTTCTTCATAATCCTGGGAAAAATAAAACACTGAAAGGGGTGAGCTCAGACGCTCAGTAAGGATAACATTATAGCAGAATCTTTCATAGATAAGCATAAACACTTAAGGCTGTTTATAACTAAAACTAAAGCCTTTTAAACTTGAACTTCAGCATAAAATGTAAAAGATAAAATAAAATAATGCAATTTACTTACTCAAATGGATATTATACTAGTCGAACAATCATATGGAATATCAATAACCACTTTCATAATGATGGAAGGCATAATGCCAGACTATCATAATCACATAGCCAAGGCCTCGTGCCAAGACTACAAATAAGATTTTTCCAAGGCCTTGTGCCAAGACACTAGTTTGTCTCATGAGACCTACCGATGCATCGAGGAGCTATAGCAGGCTCCACCCGACACTTATTAAGTCCAATGCATTCCTCATATGAACAGGTTTAAACATAACATAAGCATTCGTATTAAAACTATCCTACGAAATGTCAATACTTTAACCAGAAACCATGAATGGTATAAAAATAGCACATCCACAGTCAAACATAACTCATTAAATACAATATATAAGATTGTATTGTATCACATTAACCACAATCAAGAATAATGAAGAATATTGACATAGATGAAAATAATCTTCAAAACTATTTGAGAGAAATATCCCCCTTTTTCTTGAAATCATTTAAAAGTCACACTATTTATCAAGAAGCCATTTAAAAATAGATTTTTGAATCAAAGTGTCCCATACCACTTTGAAACTTTTAAAAGGAGTTTTAATTTTAAAACTTTAATGTCCATATAAATAAATCCTTAACACCATTTTTAAAACATGGACATTAATGAGCAAGATTTAGATGAACAAGTCTTTAAAACATTTAAAAAAAGTATTTTATTTAGAGATTATAACCAAAAGAGAGACACTTGAATACAAATATTTGAGTTAATCAAAACTTTGTAATATCATGAGAATAAAGGGATTCATGATATACTATGTCAAAGTATATTATATACACCACATAAAAGTGATTTGTTGTATAACAACAAAGAAGTCTCAATGGAATTTAAATTGAGATGAAATCTCTCATAAAGGTCATATCCTTAGGTTAAGGATAAATCAACAACATAATTATGTGTGAAAAATATAAATACACTAAATATTATTGGATATTAAGTGTATAACAATCAAAGGACATTCACACATAATCTTATAAAAACAACACCAATGAATTGGATGTTTAACTCAACAAATTGAGAATGAGTTAAAATTACTGTTATCAAATTCATATCGATGACTTGAGAAATTATCAATGGAGTTATTATGTGTATCAATAGTATATCCTCAGGAAGGGGAGTGGAAATTATGACATAATAAAATGAATAGTGATTCCACACATAATCTTGGAGTAATATAATCAATGAAATATGCGTAAAGCCAAATGAGTGGAAATTGAAATTTAAAATTCCCTTATCGATTAGGTAACTTATGAAACATACACCCATGAAATAAGGATCATACAATGATGATGTAAATACCCATAAATTAAAGTATAATACACAATGAATACAATTATGGGTATTACACATACACCACATGCAATAAATAAGTGGTGAACAATGGAATTCTCACGAAATTAAGAGTGAGATAAGAAACCCCTTACTTTGTACTTTTTCCTTGGTCGATGGTAGGTTAACCTCCTGTATAATGGTGAAATAATTTTTATTGAATTATAAAAGAATCATTTACATTAATATGATATCATATACGCTCTTTTAACATTGATTTGTTAATAATATCTTAGAATTATCGTCATTTCGGGTGTTAACGGGTTTATTTTACATTATATTATTTGTTATGTGAGCCATATTTTTTATTAATGGGATGTATATTATTCATATCCAGAATGATATCAAGTCCTTAGACATTATTTTTAATCATCAATTGAGAATTATACTTGAATGGATATGATGGAGAATGAATCTCATCACGTTCGTGGAGACGGTACACCGTACGTACGCACGAGCAACAATATCATCCTTTTGATATTAAAATAATATATAATTGGATGGTATATCATATATTCAGAATCATTATCATGTTATATATATTATTTAAATGAGTTACAGGTCATTATTATACCCACCCAAATAATAATATATTGAATAACAATTACACCACGATGTGGAGACGGTAAGCCGTACGTATGCACGTATGGTGACATGTTATTAAAAGGGTGGATATAATACTGAATATGTTTGTAACATATTTATAATAACATCACAGTATATATAAGATAATGGAGTTATTATTTTAGAATGGTAATAACAAATAAAGAATAAGTGGAAGAAGAAAGAAACTTGAAAAGGGGTGGTGAAAACATTACCTCTTCTTTGGGTTCTTCCTTTTGATTTGATCAAAAGGGCTCATTAGGTTGGCTTTATGATCAAACTAAGGCCTCTATGTTGTAGTGAGAAATTTTAGAGAGTATTTGGTCAGGGTTTGGCCGAACCAAAAGGCTTTGAAGGTGTGAAGAAATGAGAAGGAGGAGTGCCCTTTTATAAGAGGGGTGAGGGGCACCATTGGAAAAGCTAGAAATATTAATTTATAATAAATCCATATTCGGTTTCTAATGGTTCAAAAGTTGATTATTAAAAGGTTAAGGTGGGTATAGGTCTAAAACAATTAAACCAATATAATTTAGATAGGTTTGGGTCATTATATTAAACTTATCTTTTAGTTTTAACTCTTAGTTAATTAGTTTGACATTTACCATGTCACTTTGTATTTTTATATTATATAGTTAATAAACTTACTATATAAATCCAAGAGACCCCAAAGTGGTCCATTAATGATACACCTATCATGATATAAGTCTCTTGGCCGAGCCTTAGATTTTTAGGAATTTAATATCAATTAATAATATAATATTTGTTTTAAAAACTCTTTTATGTCAATTTTGACACTATTCAATAGTTGATTTTTCTAAAACTAATAACAGAATTATTACTTCGAAAAAGGTTAATTAAATCATTACTAACATTTCATATTAACCTATAAAATTAGTGTAATTCATTAATAGTCTGAAATTATATTTATTTGGGTATTTATAATATCAATTATTTTAATTGTTTACTATTATGGTAATTACTGCATCATCATTGTGTCATAAATAAATTAAATTAGTTAATGTCTAAAAATTATAAATAAAATAAAATTATGTAGGAAAACGTTTTATCTATCTAATTAATATTTGTAGTCGAAAATCAAACATATATAACCCTATGTAAAAATTGATTTTCTAAAAGATATATGCTTGTGTCATTTTTGTATTCATTTTAACTTAATTAAAATAAAGTGTCCCTATCACTTACAAGTGGCTCCATGGGGTCCCAAAATCAACCCAAATATGCCCATGGTCGGACATGTATCAACCAATAAGGTTAGGACACGTTTTAGGTAATTTGTGTATTATTATAATATTATTTTTAACCCTTATTTACTAGATTTACCTTTTAACCATGGTAAATAAAATATTTACCGAAGTAATTATTCAAAATGTCTAAAAATAATGGTTACCTATTTACATAATTTGGACATCCTGATTCCTAATATAGAATCCATTTTTCCAAATTCAATACACATAAGTGACAGAAATTAATTTAAAATTAATTCTCGTTGTTAAAACAAAAAGCGTGTTTTTAAGAGATTATAACTATCAAAAGATTCGCACTTGTTTATGTCTGGTTTAATTGTGAAATTATGTCTAATGAAAAAAAATTGAATTAAATGGTAAAAATATATTGTAAATATACTTTAAAACCACTCAAATTCATAATTTATTAATATTAATTATTTTGATTAAAAATGTTGTTTTTAATTAAAATTTAGTAATTTTCACTATTCATAAAAATATGAAAGTTATCCAAAAAGTACCAAAATTTCACCCTAGGTAATTTAGATATTCGGAATCCGAAAATGAAGTCCATTTTTAGAGATATAATTTATAAAATTTCATAACGGCTAGATTGATTGGTTGTGGTGTGTTAGAATCTCTATGTTCGTACAATGCACGCCATTGCATTATTCAAGGGGAAATGTACTGTGGAAGCTTGGGGTGTTACAGACAGACCCACAGTACTCGACATGAGGAGTACCTCAACAGTCCAAGGTTAGTGGGAAGCGCTTCTATGTGACATGGCAGGCCCACTGTACTCGATAGAGGAGGAGTTCTCTAGCAGCCGTGGGTTCAGATTGATACTACCCCTAGAATAAAATCCTGGTTGAGATGAGTTAGTAACTTTTTTTTACCTCATGATTGATATGGATTACTTGATAACTTATGTACATATATGATCATATAACTAAGTGGGGATATCAGTTGATTTCATACTTTGTAATTTATCCTTGATGGATTTTGTGAGACATTGAGGGTCTCAGGGTCCCTACTGAGTATTGTTATACTCACCCCTGTACGGGCTATGCCTTCACCTCATTGTGTTGGTTGCAGATGACGGGCAGCACTGACTAATGCCGAGAGTAGCTGGACTGGACGGTACTCGGAGGTGGACCACACAACGTGACAGTACACAGAGGAGATGGAATGACATGGAGCATTGTGGAGGCTATCTATACATACACATAAGGTAGGATTTCCCAGAGGACGATCCAATAGTTGTTTTACTATTCTTTAGTTGTACTTGTGATTTTCTGTTGGGCATGTATTCTGGACCCTCTACTTTCAGCACTCTTTTGTATACAGTTTTACTTAGTGTTTTGATTCCAGCTCATACTATGTTGTGTGTGGTTACTCTTTATAAAGTACATGCCTTCCCAGTTTTAGGGAAATATGCATTTGGTGCTAGTCACCAGCCCCTGGCCTCTAGAAGGCGGGCTTGGGGTAGTCACATCACGGGCCCTGAGGGATAGGTCGTGACAAATTTGTATCAAAGGAGTCGGTTCTACATGAGAACTTAGGACTCTGATATTTATTTTCTGTGAAGAAATAGTGTTAAGGGTTATGAGTGTGGTTTTCAGTTTAGGGAGTCCAATGTTGTTGCGGCGGCCGACATATCCATACACCAAGACCTTGACTACTGATTTTTGACTCAGTGCACGAAAACACTGATTGTGTTTGTGTTTTCAAAGGTTTTTCCTTAATTCAGCTCAACCAGGTCGGCTCACCAAGTATAATCTTTTGACCGTGTCACATCTATTTCCTTCAGGATCCCTCCCCGCGGAAGACCAGGGAGAGTCCTGAGAGTTTTACGCACAGATAGCCCACCGAGTGGCGAGGCATCAGTGCATGGCCCTTTTCTAGTGGAGGCACCAGTGGTAATACTTCCCATTGGGCCACCAATTCCACTAGAACTAGCAGCAGACGATGCACAACACTTTATTGTGTTGCATGAGTTCCATCACCAAAGGCCACCCAGGTTCAGGGGAAAGATAGACCCACAGGTGGGTGATGATTGGCTGGAGGTTTTGGTGAGAGTCTTCAGACTAATAGGGACACTAGCAGACTTCATGGTGATTCTTGTTGCCAGCCTTCTACAGGCAGTAGTGAGGAGATGGTGGAGCTTGATGCTCTATGTTCACGAAGAGATGACGCTACTCTGGGCAGACGTCGAGAGCCTGTTTCAGGCAGAGTTTGTCCCAGCCACTCTCTGAGAGGTGCGCATACAGGAGCAACATAATCTGTAGCTTGGAAGCATGACGGTTTCACATTAATCAATGAGGTTCACCAAAATATCTCACCAGTACACAAATATAGTGTAGGACCCATTCTTTAGGGCCCAGACCTTTGATCAGGGGCTCGAGCGAGAGATCAGGGCTTCGATGATCTCCCTCAGCATCCCGATGCAGGAAGGGGTGTTGGAGCAAGCCCTCTTAGTGGAGAGTTTTGTTACTGAGCAGTCTCTAGAAACGAGATCCACCACTATTCGACATGAAGTAGAGAATCTATAGCTGGTAGTAGATAGATGTCGTAGAGGTATAAGAGGACCAGAGCCACGGGTGGATGACCGCATGACTTAGGATTGGTTGTACGGGGCACCCAGGGAAGAGACGCGCATGCCAGGAGTGGGAAGTGTTACTCATGCGGTGGGCATGGTCACATGGCTTGTGACTGTCTGACCCGCCATTTGGATGACCAGCAGACGGTGGAAGCTCCACCCAGGTAGAGACAAAGATTCGATCATTGTGGTCTGTAGGATACAGGCAGACGTGGCAGAGGAGCTGGTCGAGCAGCTGGTGGTGGGAAACGTTTCAAGGTGTTACTGCCACCATCACTAGGAGCCCACCCTGACTATAGGGAGCTGGTGGACATGTGAGAGCTTAGCTTCAGGCAGCTGAAGCATATGACCGTGGCACTCCAGAGATGATTCGAGGTACGATCTATGTCTACTGCACCTTAGTTGTAGTTCTGATAGACACCGGTACCTGTCACTCTTTCATTGCCACTACCCTCATTCAGAGATCAGAGATTATAACGGATCCATTGGCTTGATCCATATGGCTAGAGACTCCTATGAGTGTAGACTCGATGATTACGCACTGTTGCCGACAGTGTGAGCTTACTCTAGGAGGCGAGAGCTTTAGCTGAGATCTACTAGTAGCGGTGTTGAGGCCTTACGACGTCATCTTGGGTATGGACTGGTTATCTACAGTCCATGATCAGATCGACTATATTAGGCGCAAAGTGTGGTGTGTCCACACGGATGGGACCAGGTTCACCTTTACCATCGATAAGGGAGCCTTTGCACCACAGAACAAACTTACTCAGAGGGTGCAACCGATTACTCATTAGTTGGCTTACCTTACCCTCAGAGTAGTTTATTTGGAGTGTCTGAATTATCCTGTAGTGGTGGACTTGTATGCGTATTTTTTCCCGGATGATGTTCTGGGACTACCTCCTTCCAGATAGGTGGACTTCTACATTGACTTTTACCCCAAGACAACACCGATTTCTACACCAGCATATCATATGGATCCCTCCGAGCTTCGCGAGCTGCAGATACAACTATAGGACATGTAGGGGAAAGGATTCATCCTTCCCAGTGTTTCTCCCTGGGCTGCCCCGATTCTGTTCACCAAGAAGGTGGATGGAAGGTTGAGGCTTTGTGTTGACTACCATCGCCTAAATCAGGTGACCGTGAAAAAAAAGTACCCACTCTCGAGGATTTACAACCTCTTCGATTAACTGAAAGGAGAATGGTGGTTCTGAAAAGATAGACCTCAGATCAGGCTATCACCAGTTAAGTGTTCGAGATGAGGATGTGTCGAATACGGCCTTTAGATGTCGGTTCGGCCACTATGAGTTCTAGGTAATTCCATTCGGTGTAACCAATGATCTAGAAGTATTCATGGGACTCGTGAAAAGGATTTTCCAACCAAACCTCGATCACTTTGTCATAGTATTCATCGACGACATTCTTATCTACTCGACTATTGAGGAGGAGCATGCCTACCAATTATAGGTAGTACTGGACACACTCTGAGAGCACCACCTTTATGGTAAGCTCTCACAGTGCTCATTCTGGATCCGAGAGATTCGCATTCATGGACATGTCATCTGGTAGGATGGAGTTGTAGTGGATCCAACAAAGATTGAGGCGATACTGGCTTGGGAGCCACCCAGGAGTGTGATGGAGGTACAAAGTTTCCTACGATTGGCTGGATATTACGGGAGATTTATTCCAGACATCGTCAGAGTTGCAGCACCACTATCAGCCTTGAAGAAGAAGGGGAAACCCTTCGTGTGGTCAAAGAGATTCTAGTAGATCTTTCAAGAGCTGAGGAAGAGGTTGAATAGTTCCCCCATCTTGAGACTTCTAGAGGATGTCATAGGGTATGTAGTCTACTACGATGCATCAGGGATCAGACTCGGGTGTGTCCTGATGCAGTATCGTGCAGTGATCACAAATGGTTCTTTGAAGTTGAGTCAAAATGAGCAGAACTACGCTACCCATGACCTAGAGTTAGCAACAGTGGTCTTCGGATTGAAAAAGTTGAAACACTATCTAATAGTAGAACGTTTTACCATGTACTCTGATCACAATAGTCTTAGGTATATCTTCTCTTAGAATGACCTGATCCTAGGACAGTGGGGATCGCTTGAGTTCCTCCTGGACTATCACTTTGAGATAGTCTATACTCCTGGAAAGGGGAATATTGTAGTAGATGCACTCAGTAGGAGATCTGGTATACAGCTTCTTGGTGAGGTGGCTGAGTAGTTGGCTGCTTTACATATATCCTTTGTGGACCGAGATGGAGCAGCTTTTCTTCAGTCTCTTACAGCTAATCCTCCACTTCTTCAGCGATTCAGGGAGGCACAATGTTGGGATGCTGACTATGATACACGACGTTCTCAGATATCCACAAGGCATGCACCTAATGGATTTTCTAAAGGTGGGGATCAAGTCATCCACTTCAGAGGATGTACCAAGTTACCATTGTCATTATAGGAGGAAGTTTTGAGGTAGTTCCACACATCCCCTCTAGGGGTACATCAAAGAGTGGTGAAGATGTACTAGGACCTTAGAAGACATCATTGGTGTCCAGGTATGAAGAAAGCAGTTGCAGATTTTGTCTCTCGATACCTCACGTGCATGCAAGTGAAGGCGGAGCAACAGTTACCAACAGGCTTGGTTCAGCTTTTAGAGGTCCGAGAGTGGTAGTCGGATGGGATATCCATGGACATTTTGACAGTACATCCATGTACGTCCAAGGTTCATGACTCGATTTGGGTGATCATGGACCGACTACCCAAGTCGACCCACTTCCTACCGATTAGAGAGCAGGGATTAGTAGAGAGCTTGGGACGCCTCTATGTGTAGGAGATTGTGTGGCTACATGGAGTACCCTCATATATAGTCTCCGATCATGATGCACAGTTTACTTCCCATCTATAGAAGAGGTTTCAGGAGGGTTTTGGGATGCAGATTCATTTGAGCACCACCTTCCATCCTCAGACGGATGGTCTGACTGAGCAGACCATTCAGACCCTCGAGGACATGATGTGTGCTTGTGTCCTTGACTTCGGTCGCAGCTAAGAGGATCAATTAACATTGATGGATTTTTCCTACAATAATATATATCACTCCACCATCGGGATGGGACCTTTTGAGGCATTATATGAGCGACCATGCAAATCACCCTTTTACTAGACTGACCATGGGGAGTCACCACTAGTGGGGCTAGATATGGTACGAGCTACCACGAAGAAGGTGCAAATAATCCAGGAGTGGAGGAAGACTACAGAGAGTAGGCAGTAGTCATATGTTGACAGGAGGCAGAGGCCTCTGGAGTTCGAGGATGGTGACCACGTCCTTCTACGGATCTCACCTTGATGAGGTTTATAGAGGATTAGCTGAGGGGGCATGCTATCTCCCAGATTCATTGGACCATTATAGGTTCTCAACAGGGTTGGTGAGGTGGAATACCGCTTATCTCTTCCACCTCAATTGCACTGCGTGCACGACGTCTTCCACGTATCTCAGCTGATGAGATATGTGCACGACCTTTCTCAAAATCATCGACCATGGAGAGTTGGACGTCGATGATGGGGCGACTTTTACAGAGATTCTAGTAGAGATTGAGGATCGACAGGAGAGGGTCCTACGTGGACGGTCGATACCTCTGGTGCGTGTTCACTGGTAGTACGAGAACCTCCTGGATAGCACATGGGAGCGGGAGGCTCAGATGCATGCTCAATACCCCCACTTGTTCCCTTAGTTCGAGTTGTAGCTTATGGGGACGTAATGCCCTGAGGTGGGGAGAATGTAAAAAACTGGAAAATCCATGGAATTGTTTTTCATAAATACATGGGAATTTTACAAGTCTGCAAAAAATGAGGGCGCATTATTCTGAGGCCCGGTGTTCACGGAATCAATTTCTGATGTTTTTTCAGGTATGTTCAGTAAACGTACGATCGGGTTTTTATAACTTTTGAACCAGTGCTCAGAATTGAAATACAAGGGAACGATTGAACTCACAACGTCAGTTTTTGTTTTAAGAAGTCTTTCACTTCGATGATAGTGAGTCGAGAATGGAAGATAGTTTTTGGGTTTTCATGGAAAGTAATAAAATAATGTGATCATCGATTTATTTTTATTTAAGCCTCCATGTGAGAGTTTGGTGGTTAAAACCTCCTAATAGATGTTGGAGGTGGGACCACCACACCTTAACCTCCCATGAGAGGTTATGGTGGTGGGGCCCCCTCAAACATAACCTCCCATGAGAGGTTACGACATGGGGACCACACGGTGCTTAACCCCTATTGATGGAGGATATTAAAACATCTCAAGTCTCCCTAATTAATGAGGGAGAGCCTCTTAACCACCCCTAATTAATTCCTTGCGCCAAACCAATGAATTAATTAAGGGGAGCCTACCTAATTAATGAGTCCAATTTGAACATCGTGCCAACAAATTAAAAGGATATTTCAATCTATTATTTCGTTGGCTTATTCATTTTGGTGGCACCTTTGAGAGAAGGATTATTGGGAGAAAGCTCCCAACGAAGAACCCTGTCTCCCAATGAAGAACAAAGAACGCCAACCTTCTTCGACTTCTTCCTCGGAGATTCAACCGTCGTGAGACATCTTCGATGATCGACTTCTGCATCATCATCAATGAGCCGACGCAGCTCGGGTTTGGAAGTGCATGGAGGATGTGACAAACGACGATCTTCTTCGTCTACATTCCATGTCTCCGTCAACGAAAGATGAACGAGAATCAAAGGTAGGGGGTTTATTTTGTGTAACCTTCTTTTTATTTTTCTTTGGATTGGAATGGAATCGATGCATGGTTGTAAAACAATAGTTGTTATTCTTTCTTTTTCTTTGATAAACCAATTGATACCACCCTTAACGTGGAGGGTGCGGGCCAAACCAAAATGGCATGACCCCTCCACTGATCTTGTTTATGATGAACTTCGGCAAGGTAATGAGGTGAAGGAATGATATAGGCAGCGATGACAAAGGCCACACTCCCACGGCCTCCGTGAACCACGCCGCCACTGCGGTGCTCCGATGCTTCCGGTCGAACCCCGCTGGGCCACTCCAGACCGAGCCGCACTAAACCGGCCTGCCCGGCCACCACTTGGCTAGCGAACCGCCTCGCCACGCCCTGAACGGTCGAACGCCGCCGACCCACCTACCGACCTTCGCGCACGCCCCACAACCCTCCCCGAACTGGCCCACCTGCCTGCCTCCTCGCGAACCCTGCTCGCCTCCCCGAACCGGCTCACCTGCTAGACTCCACGTGCCTCCTCGAGGAGGCCCCCTCATAGCCTCCCGGCCGAGCCAACATCTCGGATCCCTCGCGGCCACACAGTCGCGCCAGTGTCTAGGCATCCTCACAGCCTCTCGGCCGAGCCAGCGTCCCGACTCCCTCGCGGCCACCACGATGAGCTGGTGTCCCGGCCTCCTCGTGGCCTCCCGGCCACTCCGGTGCCCCGACCCCCTCGTGGTGCCCTGGCCGAATCGGCCCCGACCACTCTCTCCGGGCCGAGTCGCGTCGGGCCACACCCTCGTGGTGCACTGGGCAGAACCGTGTCTGAGCCCGGGTCGGACTGTCCTCTCGGCAGGCTGGGCTGGGCCGAGAGGGCCGGGCCAAACCAAACTGGCTGGCCCGCTCAACGGGCCAAGACGGACCCATCGGGTCCGCACTGGTCGACCCGAACTAGGTCGTCCTAGATGAAGTCGGTCGTGTCGGTCTGACTGGGTCGACCCGGCGCCAGGCCCACTACTGACTATTTACTTTCTTTGGCCATATCATTTCCATGGGACGACTATTTGCCGAACCATCAGCGGAACAGGTTTTTTTGGTGCTCGAAGGTCCATTTGAGTATACCCCGCTAGAGTTTAGGGTAATGTTGAGATACAGTCAGGTTGGATAATAATGAATCCAACCAGGCCCTTGGGACTAAAAGGATTATAACTCACTGACCGGGAGTATGATTGACGCGCGGTATGTTGTGTTGAGACCCCTATGACGTGGCATACCATTGAGATACTTCTTAGTGGGACTTCATGGTAGTTTGAGAATTGACCAGTAGTTTGTGGAACAGATCTTCCAGAGACGACCATGCTTTTGTGTGGGAACCTAGTAGCTCGCTGAGACCTGACGACTACTGACTGTTTGACTCAGAGTGATTCTACTAGCCCAGCGGGGAGTGCACTGGTGTCACGGCAGACCAACGGTACTTGACAGGAGAAGTACCTCATTAGGCTATGAGGGGGGCGCCTCTGTGTGACGCAGCAGACCCATAGTGGGAATCACTTTTGTGTGATGCGGTAGACCCACGGTACTCGACAGGAAGAGTACCTCAGCAGTCCAAGTTTAGTCCGAAGCACCTCCGTGTGACACGGCATGCCCATTGTACTCGATAGAGAATGAGTTATCCAATAGATGAGAGTTCAGATTGATACTAACACTAGAATAAAATCCCGGTTGATCTGAGTCAGTAACTTTTGTGTTTACCTCATGATTGAGATGGATTACTTGAGAACATAGGTATATGTATGGGCATATACCTAAGTGGGTTTATATATTGATTTCATACTTTTTAATATTTCCATATTAGATTTTGTGAGACCTTGAGGGTCTCAGGGTTCCTTCTAAGTATCGTTATACTCAGCCCTGCATGGGCTATGCTCGCACCTCGTTGTATTGGTTGAAGATGACGGACATCGCTGACTGATGCTGAGAGTAGCAGGACTAGATGGTACACGAATATGGACCACACATCGTGACGGTACATAGAGGAGATGGATGGAAGTGGAGAGTTGTGGAGGCTATCTGTACCAACCCTTCAGGTAGGATTTCCCAGATGACGATCCATCATCTTTTTTACTTTTCTTCGGTTGTACTTGTACTTTCCTGTTGGGATTGTATTCTGGCCCCTCTACTTTCAACACTCTTTTGTATACAGTTTTACATGGTGTTTTTCTTCCAACTCATAATCTGTTGTGTGTGATTACTCTTAATAAAGACAATGTCTTCCCAGTTATAGGGAAATACGCCTTTGGTGCTAGTCACCAGCCCCTGGCCTATAGAAGGCGGGCTTGGGGTAGTCACAGAACGGGCCTCGGGCGATGGGTCATGACATAATGGGAGGGCCATGAGGATTAACCCACTAATAATAATTACAAAACATTTCATTTTACTTGAATTATTATCAATGTTTCTTGGTAAGATACATTGACATTAATATTATTATTAATGCATACCACACATCATGTGCTTATTTTTAATGTCATAAAATTTCATGATATATATTCAAGGTAATGATGGTCATGATGGTTGAATGAAGAATTGTATGATAATAATGAATTAGTTGATAAATATTTTTTCACATCCATACTTATGGATGTTGTTATTTATACCGTTATATTGAAATGAAACTATTAAAATAAATTTTGTTTTCATGGTCTGCGTATCAGCTTATTTTATCAAGTTATTGAATGAAATATTAATAAAAAAGTTGGATGACAAGAGTATCATACCTACTAAATGAGATACAGAGATAATTAGAGTATATTATAAAGTAATCTATTGTATATGGTTATCATCATTTCTATAATTACATGTTCTCATTGGGAAGCTCAACATGTTCTTAGAAATTGATATTGGACATTAGGCTAGCATTCCTAATTCCACCAAGGAAGAAACAAATAGGTTAAAAAACATAGTGTATCTATGGATATCAATTAATTATTCTTGATATTTAATAGTTTGAATAAATATTATACTCTATACAATAATAGATAATTAATCTGAATTTTATTGATCATGAATATTTTAAAAAAAAATTAACCAGATAGTTAATATAGTGTTTATTTATTTAATTATTGAATTACTACAGATTATTTAATTTTTTATTTACTCTTTAATAAATAATCTAGATTATGAGTGGACCATGTCCTTAGTTTGGTAATAAATAATTTTTTTCCATTCTGTAAAATAATTATTTTCATTACATGGGCTAGTGAATTCCAATAAGAACAAAATGTTATTATTATTTTACATGCCATAGGGAACATTATAGGTTTAATATATTTATGGTCCAATTTGAAATTAATAATTATTTTAACCTTTTTCCAAGATACAACCAATTTTGTACACAAATCATTGAAAATAAAAACTATTGTAGATACAAAATATCTTAATTACAATCTATTGTAGATGTATACTATTGTGTATGAAAACCATTGAGGATAAAAACACCAATATTTACAAATTATTGTTAATTAAAACTATTATAGCTAAACCCCATTCTAGATACAATATATGTTTGTTATAATCAATTATATACAATTTGTTTTATGTTAATTACATTTTAGACACAATATTTTTAAAATATAAATTTTTATATATGAAATATATTATAAAAAAAATCTCTATGAACAACATCCTATCTAAATATGATGATCAAAGAGAATATGAGACAACCCTTTATGCAAAGAGGAATGAGAATCAATGATGGTGAATAATGAAATATGTTCAATCAATGGCTCCATCGACCAACATTTCAATAGAGTTTTTGAGAAATCATTGTAACTCATGTAGATCATTGTTTATTAGGATAAAACATTTTCCCTCAATTTTCATTTATGACAGAAAAATTGTATTTGAAAGATAAGTTATATTACTGATGAAAGACCTTAGGTTCAATAAAGTCATAATTATTTTATTTTTAATAAACTATAAAATTAAAATTATAAGATCCTCGTGTTTCCAGTAACATTTTCTAATTTTATATGAAAAAAATTCATTTGACATGTTGTTATAAATCATATATGATGTAGATAATCTATTCAATTTGACCAAAGAAGTGTTAGACCAGGCAACTATAGGCACTTTATTTTCATCCTGAAAATTGAAGAGGTTTCACACTAGTAACATTTAAATATATAATATTTCAATAAAATAAATTAAAATGTGTTTGAATGATTGTTTCCATTTAAACAGATCCATTATTATAATAAAGTTTGTAGGATATGTTTTTTCCCTTTGTTCCCCCTCATTTATCCCAGATCTAATAAATAAAATATTTTTAAAATTTAAAAAACCAATCTATATATACATGAGGTTTTTTTAATTCTATACTAGTTATTAGTTTTTATCCCAATCTTACATTTAATTTCACAAAAAACATTTCCATAGGGTGAATTTTATATTCCATGAATGGTCATGTAACAAATAAACATTGATGTGTTTAATATATATCATGTTTTGAGTTGATCATACATACACATTTCATACCAAACTATATGTTTTTTTGTCCACATGGTTTCATGATTTAAAAAGCATATTCATATACACTATAACACAATGATATTTTTTGGAATTTGTTTTATATTTAATGAGTTTGATATTTTTCTTAATAAGGAAAACTATATTTAAATAAATTGTGATTTACTATTGAATTATGATTATTTAAATCCTACCATTATAACAAAGCATATTAATTAGCTATATGATTAATAAGACTACATTATAAAAAATTTATATTTAAGATTTATATATTTAAAATATATTGATAAATAAATAATATATTTCTTTGTAATTTTATGTAATGTCATTTTTTTCTTCCAAAACATTATTTATTTAGAAAATGGCATTTATTTTAATTTATGTAATTGTATTATACTTATATATTTATGACATGATAACATAAATTTTTTATAAAATATTATAAATTTTTAAATCATCTTTAAAGTATTATATTTGGGTGTACTCATATTTATTTTTCTAAAAAATATATTTTATTATTTAGTGAGAAATACTGAAATTTGTAAAACTTCTATTTATATTTAGTAAATCACATAATTGAAAAGTGACACTTTTTTTAATATGTTTTTAAAGATATATAATTAATATTTTACTAAAATTAAATTATATAATTTTGTAACATTTATAATTATATTTTATTTTCTTATAACCAATTTTTATGTTTTTATATTCGTTTTCCAAAAAACAATTTTTAAGCGTATAATGTTTTTTATTTTTTTTAAATAAAAACATACATAAAAAAGGAATTTAAATTATATTTATATATTATTTATCAATGTATTGGAATTTAAAATCACATAATGATTATTAATAGTCATAAATTTAATGTTTGATCATCTTATGCCTAAAACATTAATTTTCATGGAAAACCGTTATCATCTTGTAATATGGGATTAATTTAAATTTAATTTCTACAACTGAAATAAATTTAATCTCGTAAAATGGATATCATATTTTGAATATATAGGTTCAAATTTTGTAAATATGCCATTTTGATTTTTAGTCATTATGGAATGTAACTGGGTGGAGCCTGTCTCCCTCTCCTGCTAGGACAAAAAATAATTTTTCTCATTCACTAACACCCCCTCATTTATATATATCCCACTAATATCTATGGTCTCTATAGTCTAAAACGCATTTTATGGGTTTTATTCATTCATAATATCCATATCTATCATTATTGATGAGTTTTCCCTTCTCCAATATCTTTTGTTAGTTTGCTTCATGGCGTAGCGTCCTTCCATTATTATCTTTGAAAAAAAATTCCATATATTTTGGGGTCTCCATAAGCATGTTGTGGTGGGATTTTTGAACACTAATAATATCATCATTTTTTACAACAAAGTAGACCTGATCTATTCACGGTCCAAATACCCTCATTTCTAAAATTCAATTCGATTTTATTTACAGAGATGGTCCTTCGATATCCATTTCAACCATGCCCCATCATCATCAATGCATTTGATCATTCTTGATGGATAATCCCACTCATTCTAAAACCCATAATCCTCATGATAATTTATAATTATAAAAATTTAATTTCCTATTTTGATTTGAGAACTCACACCTTGATATGTAACATTAGAACATAGATTTATATCGATGTTTACATTTTATTCCCCACTAAAATTTTATCATGGACTAAAATAATGGGACATTATCAACCAAATAAAATATCTCTCTTCAAACCATTGTCTAAATATTTAGAGTTGTTTTCGGTAATGCGATTGATCAATGTATTTTCAAAATAGTATGAATGATCCGTCAACATTTTATGTCCTAGGTCTTATTACCAAAGGTAATTTTTTATTGTGTTGAAGAAAATTTTAATTATTTTTTGTGATATTCTAATATATGATATTGGAATGAGACTTTTTGAATGTATTCTAATTCACTAATATTCTATAAGATAGTCAATATTCCATGTTTTCTAGATGAGTTAGAATCAAACAATTACAGTGTAATGCTATGTATATTATTTGAGTCATAGTCTACACAATCTCAAACCTTGGTTGTCTCCTCAATAATTTCATAATACAATATAATATTCTTTTCTAGTACCTCTATAATCCTACTGAGGTTTTGTTTTATAGGGTCTTTATTCAGTAATCTTACTCAACATATTATTCAAATGGTTGAATGAAAATTATGAGGGAAATAATGATTTAGAGGGGTTGAAATCAATCATTCCATGGTTGAAAAAAATGGATTCATTCAATGATTCATATTATTCACATATCTAATAACACTTATGAAGAATATACTGATTATATAAATTGTAGGTACAGTTAATAGAAGACATTTCCCTTTGATTATCTCTCATGGAATGGGAAGAAGTTAATATTTTATTATGGTACTTGTCCTGCCTATAAAGGAAAAATAACTATACAATGTACGATCTATTCTAAATAATTCTAATCTTTGAAAACCAATGAATTTTTTATGTAAAGGTATGGTTATAGGGGAAGATATTTGGTCAAAGTTAAGGTCAGATGTGTTGTCATCAAAAGCTGGTGCAACGGAGGATATTGAAACTATAGAGGTGAGAGAACAAATCCTATTAAATGACATTGTTTTTCAGTGGATTAAAAAAATGACAACAAGTATGATCTGTCTAAAATAATTTGTGTTTCCTAATTCACTACAGGGTCTGGAATTAACATTAAATCAGAATCGTCTAGGTTTAACCTGAACAATGAATTAGTGTGTTTGGAATGAGAATATATTGATAGTGGTTTAAAGGTTTTTGGAATGTTCGATGTTTTAATAAAGCTAATTATATACTCTAAGGATGATATGTTATATGATTCATTAAATACCAATGATTTATATATAGATGCTAACTAATGGTTGAGAGAGTACTTTGATTTAACCTTAAACACTATAAAAAATCTTGAATCAAAAAAGGATCAGATTATGACATGTTTATTTAACAAATCCATTACAAAACCTGAAGGAGTATATTCATACTTTGGGTAAGATAACCTTCCACATGTTGGATATTATAATGGATGTTATATAAATTATGGTTACATAAAATTAATTGAAATTATATACTTGTAATGCTTCCAATTCTCTTGAATTTTTTTAAAATAGTTAGTTGATATCTTGTACAGTTAGAGGTTCCATGGTGTTCTATGTTTTGTGATGGTCCCCACTACTCCCTAAAATGTTCCATCTAAAATAAAATATATATTTTTGAGTCTCATAAAATTTTCATATTTATTGGAATCAGGAGCATTTATTCATTGACAATGACCAATATATATTTTTTAATAATGAATAAATAAAAATATCAATTTTTTTTCTTTTAGATAATATTTTATTTTATTATAATAACAAAAAATAATTTATTCTAGGTTATAGATGATTATATTGAATATTAATATTTGTATATGATGGGGAGAGGATTTTATAAAATCTTCTTTCCTTCAGATGATATAAAGTGGCATACATGGAGCTATGGTTCGTTGCCTCTAAATCCAGGATTTCTTAGGATTCATGAATGAGATCTGAATTTCGATCCCAATTCAGTCAAGAACACGTACGCTCAAATCTGGTTCTGGGTATGTAATTTGAATTTTCTTTTCTAGAATCCTCAAATTCTTTGGGATATTGCATCATCGGTTAGTAATCTTATTAGGCTCGATGGACAAACTGAAAATCCTATGTTTGGGCATTATGCCAAAATCTTAGTTGAAATTGATATGTCCTCTACCCTTGTAGAGGAATTTGTTCTCACCACTAATGATGATACAATTAGCCTTGGAATATTTTATGAATGGAACCCAAAATTCTGTCTCAATTGTCATCTTTTTGGGCACTCTTCACTGGAATTCAATAGGAATAAGCATTGCAGTCTATGTAATGTTCATGGGCATGGTGATGAGAATTGTAGGAGGAATAGGATTACACCTATTTCTCCCTATTCTCCAATGATTCCCCCAACTGATGTTGATAGTGAAAGATCTAGGGATATGGGAGATGTAGTGGAGAAGAATTGTGATGCTCATAATAAGGTTGATGATTTAGCCCCGGAAGAGGTGGCAGTTGTGGTGACCAGTGTGACTGATAATAAAATGGACCAAAGGGATGGAACATCGGATTCTAACCCTCCCCTGGACGTCACAATTGATTCCACCCTGAGTATAGAAGCTACCCCAACCCATACTCTTGAAACAGAAGCTGTTCTGAAGAATGATCTGGAACCTCAGAACATTCCTGTCAATGTGGTCAATGTGGCACAAAGAGTTCTACTAGCTAGTTTGATGAATGCTCTCATTAAGTCCCCTAATAGGTTCTCACCTCTTTCATCTAAAGAGAATGAAGGTGATGGTGCCTCCCCTGACTCTGAGATGAATTCCCCCCAGAAGGAATGTGTCAAATACAAATGATGGGCCTAGCACTAGGCTCAGGTCAATGAAATGAGTATTCTATTCTGGAATTTCTAGGGGATTGGGAATTCTCCCACGGTCAGGTCCCTTAGGAACTTTATTGTGACCAGTAAGCCTATGTTATTTGGTATAGCTAATCCAAGGACGAAATTTGAGAAATGGGGAGCATTTAAATGGTCTACTCTCGGTTATTTCTTTGTTGAAAGTGACTTACCGTTCAATGACTCTGAATATTTATGGGTTTTTAAGCATGATAGTGTCTCAATGACCTCGGCTACATCAGATTTCTTATCACTTACTATTACCTGATCCTTTAATAATGATCCACTCTCTGTGACCTTTGTGTATTCTTTCAGTCATTAAAATAGAAGACATGCTTTGTGGAAGAACTTAGTGGATATCTCCGAGAACATAACAAAAAGTTGGATTTTGATGAGAGATTTTAATACGGTTTTAAGACCTGAAGAGAAAATTAGGCAGAATTTTTTTCGCGCCTCAGCTCAGGATCTTTCTGTCTGTATTGATAAATGTGGTCTTCTAGAACTCCCTATTTGTGGGCCTAAATTCACTTGGATGCGTTATACTGTTAATGGTTGGCAATCTAGTAAGTTGGATAGGTGTTTTGTATAAGTGGATGATAGAAAAAAGGCAATTGATGCCTCTAGAAGAACTCTTCCCAGATTAAACTATGATCATAATCCTGTCCATGTGGATGTTCTCTCCTTTACTCGGAGGGTCATCCCTCTTCCATTTAAATTCAATAATTCCTGGCTCACAATCCCAGGTTGTAGGGAAATTGTGTCGGATGCTTGGAAAGCTGAATTTTCTGGTAGCCCCTCTCACTCTCTATGTAGTAAGTTGAAATTTATAAAAGAAAGACTGAGGAAATGGAGAAAAGAGTCTTTTTCCTCCATTGAAACTGACATTAAAGAGGCTGAAATAGTTCTTTTAAACTATCAACAAGAACTTCCTTCTCAGGATATGCCTAACCAGAATGAAATCAAAGCAACTAATAATTTGGAAAAATTAATTGATTTGAATGAAAATCTTGCTCGGAATCAGTTTAACATTAGATGGCTTAACGATGGGGATAGAAACTCAAAATTGTTTCACTGTATGAATAGGGAGAAAATAGCTAACAGATCTCTTTAGGCTCTTTCCATTGAAGGTAAGCTTTTCTCTTCTGAGATAGCGATCGCTAGTGCAGCAGTTAATCACATTGAACAGATATACTCTGATTCTGAAGAGGAAATATCAAATAAGGTTATTCAATGCTTTGATCCTTCTATTGGAAATGATCAGAATTTGATGCTTGTTTCCATTCCGAATGCCAAAGAAATTCATGATGCACTTTTTTCTTTAAATATTGATAGTGTGGCAGGTCCTAATCTTTTTACAAACAAGTTCTTCATGTTTTACTGGGATATACTTCTGAAAAAAGTGACAAATGCTGTGAATGAGTTCTTCAGATCTGCTTACATGCCATTTGGAATTGTTGGTCGGAGTGGATACTCAAGAGGGGGGTGAATTGAGTTCCAATTTAAAATTTCTGCTAAAAACAATTTCTATTAAAATCCCCCAATTTCAAAAACAGATTAAACTGTAGTGAATTTATACAGATTATAAAGGTTCACTTAGTTTCTCAAAGATTGATTAGATCTCAGTTAACTTAATCTTATGATTACTTTAACTTTTGAAACTAACTTACTGGTTTACAATAAATATAAACACTTGCGAGTTTAACTATCAAAGTAGCCTTGAAAATAAATTATATTTCAAAGTAATAGCAGCGGAATATGAAATAGATAAGTATTGTATGGATATAAACTTTAACTAAAAGCACAGAGGAGTTAACCAAGAGGTTGAGTCTCAAGCCGAGACTTAGTCCTCTCAAAAGTTTTATATAAGGATGATCCACACCCTGGATCGGGGTTCAACAGTTTACAACTGTCCAGGTCCAAGACCTCTACCACTGTTATCCGTGGGAAACAAAACAACAGCAACCATCTATCCAGGTCACACACGACCTCTACCACTATCCTAGTGGGAAAAAAAATATGTAAGAGTGTTGAGTGAGGATTTAAAAATCCTCCAGTTAAAGCACAGGAGATAGTGTGTGTGTGTTAAATGCAGCAGATAACACACGCTGCTCAATATGTAAAAAGATAAATCACAGAGAAAATATTTAGAGTGTAGAAATGGCTCTAGTGATCTTCGTGCAGCTCTCGACTCCTTTTGTTGATTAGAATTCGTTCTGAGTCTTCTTCTGGTTTTTGTCTGGAAAACAGAGTATCATCTGTTTCCTTGACTTCCAGGTTCAGCTTGCTTATCGGCTCAGAGAATGAAAAGATTTGTGTAGTTCTTCTTTAGCATAAATTGCTCGACGTATGCGCTATGTTCTGGAGGGTGGTATTAGTAGTCTCGTCAGTGCAAGTTCTCCAGTTGTTCTTTTTGCACGTTTTGAGCTTGATCGCCAGCGTATGTTATGTGCTCTGTATCTGCTGTGCTCTTTTCTGCATCCTTATTTTAAAGCACGAGCTTCGGCAAAAGATACGATTCCCTTTTTGCAAGTACGAGGTACGGTTTCCTGAAAACCAGCAACACATATTAAATAAATGTCAGTGCATTAAAATATACCTAATGTGACCGTTGGTTAGATTAAATAATAATAATGAAATTTAAAGCATGTCGGGGTTCTGTCTCTGAACGGTTGCTCATGATAACGGTAGACTTTGTCATGGTAGGTCTGAGTATCGGTAGGCATCTGTAACGGTAGACTTCTCTGTCGGTAGACTTGATGTATCGGTAGCGGTGGACTTGTAACAGTAGCGGTGGCTCTGCCTTTACCAGTAGCGGTAACTCTTTATCGGTAGCTATGGCTATGCTGTAACGATAATTGTCTACTCCGATGCAGCGGTAGACTTTGAGTATCGGTGAAATTTGAGTAGCGTTATACTTTGAGTAGCGGTAGACTTCGTATCGGTAGCTCTTATTCGATATCGGTAGCTTTAAGTCATAACGGTAGCTGTGGCTCTGCTTTAACGATAACTCTCTACTCCGATGCAGCGGTAGACTTTGAGTATCGGTGAACTTTGAGTAGCGGTAGACTTTGAGTAGCGGTAGACTTCGTATCGGTAGCTCTTATTCGATATCGGTAGCTTTAAGTCATAACGGTAGCTACTATCTGTAACGGTAGCTATAAACTGTTTAAGCATTCACTTGGCAGAATGAGTTAAGTCACAGTAAATATATATCCGATAATGCAAAATCAAGATATAAAAAAGGAATGGTTGGGATTATCAAAACATAATAAAGCAACTTAATTCCAGAGGGTTCAACAATATCCCCCTTTCAAGATATAAATAAGGAATGGTTGGGATTATCAAAACATAATAAAGCAACTTAATTCCAGAGGGTTCAACAATCTCCCCCTTTTTGATAATCACAACTTATGCCAAGAAAAAAATATCAAATTATGATATCAACAGTATAGTATCAAAGAAATCAAAATAAATCAAAATATATATATATCATAGGAGAAAAAAAATGAACAACATTCTCTTTTGGTTTTCCAAGAATTTCTCCCCCTTTGTGATTAACAAAAAGATACATTTGGGAAAATCAGAAAAGTACAAAAAATACAATGAATCCCATCAAAAAAAAAGAAGCACTCAATCATCCTCTCGAACAGGTGTCTTTACCTTGGGATCAGCAGAGGGTGCAGAGGTAGAGTCAGCAGGCTTGGGAATTCCGGAAAGAACTATTGGTGGATCAGCAACTGATACAGCACCAGATCTGTAATCTGTCTCTTTCTGAGGGATCAAAGGTGTCAAGCTCCTGATGGCTTGAACTGGAGTCAGTTGAGGAGTACTCCCAGAGGCAGATGGTGGAAGGGAAGGTGGTACAATAACCGGTCGAGCATCCACATGTAGGAAAGGCAGCAAGAGATTCCTGAAATCCATGATGATGCTTCCACCTCGCTCCATAGCAGAGACAAAATCATCTCTATTCTCAATAAACTTATCTAAAGTAGGAGTAAGCTCCCGGAGCTTACTAACCTGTTCTCTGAAGGCTTGGGTAACTAGAGGTAACTTCATATTCTCAATCAAAATCTTGAAATGGTTTGTCATTTGGTGCTTGGTATAAACTTTGTCAAAATAAGCATCCACCTTATTTTTGATTACCTCTTGAGAAGCAGTAGCTGCCCGCAGGTGATCATGAACAAAACTACTAACTTCCCTAGTGGTAGAAAGAATCTGAGTATCTGATGCACCACTAGGACTGGCCTTAGCCAATTCTTCTTGAAGAACAGTGCAGATCTGGTCAAGGTTCAAACTTGTGTTGGATGAGGGAAGAGGTTTCATTGAGAAGGCCACTGTTTCCTTGAAAGAGTGAGTCAGACTACTAACCATCTTCTGTACAAGTTCATCCTGACTGTTCAGATGTTCTTTAACTGACTTTTTAAAAGCCTCAAAAACTTCCACAAACTGTTTGACCACTTCTTTGATATAGCGAATGTCAGTGTGCACTTGGGTTTGAGAACTGTGTAAAGCAGTCAAGGAGGCAATTGATTGTCTAAGAGCAATTACAGCTCCTGTCCAGCTCTCAATCTGAGTGTGGCACACCTTAAGTTTGTCCATTATTTGTTCCACAGGACTAGATATACTACATCCAATGGATAACTCAAGGGATTGCTCCATGTTTTTTATCTCTTCAAACATACTTTTCTTCATATCTCCCACTGATTCTCTTATTACTTCTATCAATTCGGTTTTTAAAGACTTAAGGTCATCTTTTGTTGCCACATTGTCATTCATAGTGGGTAAGGTAACTGGTTCCCTTTGATCTTGGTCTTCCTCATCAGAATCACCATAAGATAGTCCAAGAATCATATATCCGGGAGCTGATTTCCAACCTTCAATGTCATATGATACTGATACTGAGCCGAGATTCTCTCCTTCTCTTGGAATATTCTCCTGAGGTATCTCTTCCAACTCTTCTCCCTGAGGTAATTCAGCAATTTTCTCCACAATTTCAGCAGATTCAGTAGCCATTAGTTCTAAGTCATTAATGACTCTCTCATCAACAGGTGCTGCTGCTATATCTTCCTGCTCAGGCACTATCCTGACTGTACTGACTATTAGGGGACTCAAACTGAGCTCTCTTTCAACATTTTCCTCATCATCTGCTTCATCATCAGCCTCCTGTTCTCTATGATTGGATTCGGTTGTCTCATCCTCCTCAGAGGTGTCTTTGACAACATATTGGCATGATTCTTCTCCTTCTTCTGTAGTCTCTGAATCATTATCCTTCAAGACAATTTCTCTCTTTGGTAGTGCTTTTGGAGGGCTAGCTGCTCCATAAGAAATAACTTGATGCATAGGACTAGGGGGTAAGTCTGGATCTCCTCCTTCCTCAACTGACGTCTCTTCCTCCTCAGCTTCATCATCACTGTAAACTGGTTCTGGCTCATCTGGTCCAAGACCAGGATCTCTAACATCTTTTGGTCTGGACGGATGATTCTCAGGAGTGAATTTCTCATAAATTTTTCCATCATCATTTACCCATGATTTTTTCCAAGGATTCCAGCTGACTTTCATGTATTTACAAATAGTTCTTGTAATACAGAAGTTATCCTTAACCACTACCAGCTCATCCTGAGGTCCAGCTATCTTCTTTACTTTCAGCATCACAGAAATTAGTTTGGAGAAAAACAGGGCATTTGATTTTGACTTTGGTCTAGTCATCTCTTCTACTTGAACCATAATCAATCTACGTAGATTGATTTTCACACTGTGCTTCAGCAAATGTAACAAATATATGTCTTGTAATCTTAAAGTGACAAAGTCTCCTCTTCTCGGACTAACAACATGCTGAATAAATTTAAATAACAGCTTATCTTCTCCTTCCATCTCTGCAGCAATCACGTTTCTAGGGGTCCCATTTCCTGTGAGTTTCAGCAAAGCGTCTTCATATTGAAATACATCACTGGTCGAAGGTACAAACTTGGAATAAAAAGTAAAATCACCCTCATGTGGAAATCTTAGGTTCTCAGCCCATTCTCCTGAAGTAAACGATACTTCCCGACCATTCACATAAGAAACCATTCTGCTTTCTTCTTCATACTTTTCAAAACGAACGAATTCGTAGAACTGTTTCACCAATCCTGGATAGTAAGGTCCGTTGTTGTTCACGAAGCATTCTAGCCAACCTTGTTCTTTTAACACTCTAAGAACCAGCGACTTTCTTTCCATAACCCATTCTACACACACCTCTTTTTCAACAACTATCTCGTGCTTAGATAGGTGTGGATTTACTGATCTTCTCTGAGCTAAACTTCCCTTGCCACTTCCACTTGCATCAGTACTAGCTACTTTTTGTCTCTTCGGTGCCGGCGCTTCACTTCCATCAGTCATCTGAGGTCTCTTGACTCGGGCCATTACGGATTTGAGGCTAGGGTTATGAAGGTCGAGAGGTTTAGGTTTAGGAGAGTTCGAGCAGACAAGTTCGCGATGAGATTGAGTGAATCTAGTTCGAGTTTTAATATCATTTAGGATTCATAAATCACATAAATCATAAAATAAAATAAAACGGTTCGATGTCTCGGCTTTAAATAAAAATGCAAATGTACTGGTAAAGTTCTCTAATGGTGAGGTTTCTTTAATAGTGAGGTTTCTCTAACGGTGAGGTTTCTCTAACGGTGAGGTTTCTCTAATGGTGAGGTTTCTCTAACGGTGAGGTTTCTCTAACGGTGAGGTTTCTCTAAAGGTGAGGTTTCTCTAAGCTATAGTTAATCATACCTAACTCATGTTTGATGTAATTTAATCTCTCAGAATTCAATGGCTTTGTAAAAATATCAGCTAACTGATGTTCAGTGCCAATGAATTCAAGAGTGATATCACCCTTTTGATAGTGATCCCTCAAAAAGTGATGTCTCACATCAATATTCTTTGTCCTAGCATGAGATGCCGGATTTTTGGAAATGTTAATAGCACTTATATTGTCACACTTTATAGAGACATGTTTGAATTGATATCCATAGTCTAGTAAAGTGTGTTTCATCCACAAGATTTGTGCACAACAACTACCAGCAGCTATATACTCCGCTTCGGCAGTAGATAATGCAACAGAATTCTGCTTCTTACTACACCAAGATACTAGCAATTTGCCTAAGATGTGACATGTTCCAGAGGTGATTTTTCTGTCTAACTTACAACCAGCAAAATCAGCATCAGAATAACTCAATAAATCAAATGATTGTCCTTTTGGATAAAATAGTCCTAAATTGGGAGTATGTTTTAGATATTTGAAAATTCTTTTAACAGCAGTCAAATGAGACTCCTTTGGGTTTGCTTGAAATCGAGCACACATGCATACACTGAACATGATGTCGGGTCTACTGGCAGTAAGGTACAGTAGACTTCCTATCATACCTCTATAGTTGGTTTGATTTACTGGTTCTCCAGTTTCATCACTATCCAACTTACAGGTGGTACTCATAGGTGTATCACTGCCTTTACTACTATCCATTGAAAAACATTTTAGAAGATCTTTAATATATTTACTTTGATTCAAAATAATACCATTTTTGTTTTGAAAGATCTGAAATCCAAGGAAAAATTTGAGTTCTCCCATTAAGCTCATTTCAAACTCATTTTGCATTATTTTTGAAAAATCAATACATAAAGAATTTTTAGAAGATCCAAAAATAATATCATCTACATAGATCTGTACTATTAAAACATTTTTAGAAATCCATTTAATGAAAAGAGTAGGATCAGCTATTCCTTTAGTAAATCCTTTTGAAATAAGAAAAGAGCTGAGCCTATCATACCAAGCTCTTGGAGCTTGCTTTAAACCATATAAATCTTTATATAGTTTGAAAACATGATTGGAAAAATGGGGATTTGTGAAACCAGGAGGTTGTTCAACAAATACATCCTCATTTATATATCCATTCAGAAAAGTGCTTTTAACATCCATTTGATAGAGTGTGAAATTCAGATGAGCAGCATAATCAAGTAATATCCTAATGGCCTCTAATCTAGCTACGGGTGCAAAAGTTTCCTCATAGTCTATTCCTTCCTCTTGACTATAGCCTTGTGCAACTAGCCTAGCCTTGTTTCTAATGATAGTTCCAGATTCATCAACTTTGTTCCTAAACACCCATTTAGTGCCTATGGTTGGAGTGTCCTTAAGTCTTTCCACTAATTCCCAAACTTTGTTTCTTTCAAACTGATTTAGTTCTTCTTGCATAGCCATTACCCAGAATTCATCATTGATAGCATCATTGATATCTTTGGGTTCATGTTGTGAGAGAAAAGCTTGATGTTCAACCTGGTTCCTTAGAGAAGCTCTAGTTTGTGTTCCTCTATTTAAATCACCTACAACAGCATCAAGAGGATGATTATTGAGAGTTCTAACACCTCTATAAGGAGTTGAACTAGCTTCTTCAGAGTTGTCTACAGGTCTGGAATTGGTATGAAAAGATTCTGGAAAATTTCCAGAACTAGATTCTTTTACAGGGGATTCATTATTCTTATCATTTAGGTCCAGATTTGACAAATCTTCCTCAAGATCTTCAAGGTAGGATTTAGGATCATGTGGATCAGTCTCATCGAATTTGACATGAACTGATTCTTCCACACATTTGGTTCTTTTATTGAAAACTCTATAGGCTTTACTAGAGATAGAGTAACCTAGGAAAATTCCTTCATCACTCTTGGATGCAAATTTGTCAAGATTGTCTTTAGTGTTAAGGATAAAGACTTTGCAACCAAAAACTTTGAAGTAATTAACCTTAGGCTTCCTATTATTCCAAAGTTCATAAGGGGTCCTTTTTAGAATAGGTCTAATTAAAACACTATTAATGACATAGCAAGCTGTATTTACAGCTTCAGCCCAAAAATAAATAGGTAATTCATACTAATTAAGCATAGTCCTTGCAATTTCATGAAGGGTTCTATTTCTTCTTTCCACTACACCATTCTGTTGGGGTGTTCTAGGAGCATAAAAGTTGTGATTATAGCCATTGTGTGAGCAGTAGGATTCAAATTCATGATTCTCAAACTCACGCCCATGATCACTCCTCAGGGTCTTAATTTTGAGTCCACTAAGATTTTCTACAGTCTTGGAATATTTAACAAAGTAGGAACATGATTCACTTTTGTGAGCTAGAAAGTATACCCAAGTGTATCTAGAAAAATCATCTACAAGAACATACACATAGTGCTTCCCATTTAAACTTGAAACTCTTGAAGGTCCAAACAAATCCATGTGAACCAATTCAAGTGGTTGAGAAGTTGAAACTTCTTTCTTTGGTTTAAAAGAAACTTTGTGTTGTTTTCCCTTTTGACAGGTATTGCACACTTTATCATTTGGGAATTCTAATTTGGGTAGGTCTCTAACTAATCATTTCATAGAAATTTTCCTAAGTGAGTGAACATTACAGTGTCCTAGTCTCCTATGCCACAACCAAGACTCTTTATAGAAATCATTTAAGCAGGAAACATTTTGTTTGACCAAGGAATTTAGATCAACAGCATATACATTCTCATTTCTAGATGCAGTGAAAACTAAGTCATGTTTTGAATTAAAAACATTGCATGAATTATTTTCAAATTTAACATTAAAACCATCATCACAAAACTGAGATATACTAAGTAAATTATACTTTAATCCGTCAACATAAAGTACTTTAGAAATCAAAATTGTATCAGGGTTACCAATCTGGCATAAGCCGATGATTTTTCCTTTTGCATTGTCACCAAAGGTGACATGCCCACCATCAACCTTAATCAGGCTCTTGAAGCAAGAATAGTCTCCTGTCATATGTCTTGAACATCCGTTGTCCAAATACCATAGAGTGTTACAGATTCTCTTTAAACAATTTCCCTGCAAAACAGATTAGACATAGGATAATTTTGGTACCCAGATCTTTTTGGGTCCAGAAAGGTTAGCTAATAAAACTTTGGGAACCCATATTTGCTTTATAGTTTTTCTAAGACCAGAAAGCATATTTTGAGACAAAAATACTTTGTTGGGTCCTTTAGAAAACTGTTTTGAATAAGATGGTCCTGAACTAGAACTAGCAGAAAACTGTCCAGATTTTGGGACAAATTTGGTTTTGCTTACTTGTCTTTGTCCAGGCTGATATCCTAGACCGGTTGTATATTTGGGAGCAATATGTTTTCCTAGAAGTTGTGTCAAGGTATCCCTACCAGCAGTGAACTTTTCAATATCTTTTCTTAATTGTTCATTTGATAATTTAAGTTGAGTGTTCTCTTTCAATAGTTGAGCATACTTCTCTTTTTCCACACTTAAACCTGTTTCAATATTACTAGTCAAAGCATGTTGTTTCTTCAAAGATTTATATTTATTCTTTAGTTCATTGAAAGTATCTTCCAGCATATTGCAATATTCAAATAGTTCAGCTTTAGACATATTTTCCTCATTGTCTGAATCATGGTCATTTCCAGAATAAAAATTGTTTAAAACTGGTGAAATAGGTACCTCAGATGTGTCAGTCATGAAACACATATTAGCACGATTTCTTTCAGATTCACTAGCTTCTGATTCACTTGTGCTGTCCTCCGAAGCACTCCAGGTTGCTTTCATAGCTTTCTTGTACCTCTTGTCCTTATAGTCATATTTTTTCTTGAATTTTAACTTAGGACAGTCGGCTTTGATGTGTCCTTTCCTCTTGCATTCATAGCAGACTATATCATCTTCTTTATCCGAGTTCTTCCACTTGCCTTGTTGATCATACTTACCTTTGTATCTAGGTTTTCTGAAAAACTTTTTCTTCCTATAGAACTTCTTGAATCTCCTGGCTATTTGAGCCATTTCTTCATCACTGTCAGAATCTGAATCTTCACTAGACGAGCTTTCAGTAGGCATATGTACTTTCTCCTTGTCTTTACTCTTTGATGAAGTAGTCTTAAATGCCACAGATTTCTTCTTGGTTTCATCATCTTCTTCTTTGTTCACCTTCAATTCTTCTTCATACATCATTAGTTTACCAATTAACTCCTTGACAGGCAGTGTTCCAATGTCACAGGATTCTCTGATTGAGACAGACGTGCCTCTCCATCTATCTGGAAAACATCTCAGTATTCTCATGATTTGTTCTTTTGCAGGAACAATCTTTCTGAGTGAGCTCATTGTGTTCACTATCTCATTGAACCTGAGATACATGTCAGAAATGGGTTCATCAGCTTTCATTTTAAAGTTATCATATTTAATAGTATAAGTATTTAACCGCATTTCCTTAACATTAGTTGTTCCTTCATGAGAAACAGCCAAGGTATCCCAAATATCAAAAGCAGTTTTGCAGGCAGAAATTCTATTGAATTCCTCATCTCCTAAAGCACAGTAGAGGGCATTTATGGCTTTATAATTATTATTGTAAGCAGCCTTAGTAGGTTCATCCCACGTTATTCTTTCAGTTTCTGGAATTTTGTATTGAGATTCTATAGCAGTCTAGATATCAAAACCCATACTTTCTAAATGGATTTTCATTTTAAGTTTCCACTGAGCATAGTTATTTCCATTGAAGAAAGGTGGCCGGTTAGTAGCAGCACCCTCAAGTCTACTATCCATTATAAACAAAATTTAAAGTGATAAAAATTTAGGAATAACAGAAATTTTAAGAACTATAAAACACAACTAAAATCACAGTTAAAAAGCAAAGTAATATAGAAAATATTTTATTCCTTTGATACCAAATGTTTGTCGGAGTGGATACTCAAGAGGGAGATGAATTGAGTTCCAATTTAAAATTTCTGCTAAAAACAATTTCTATTAAAATCCCCCAATTTCAAAAACAGATTAAACTATAGTGAATTTATATAGATTATAATGGTTCACTTAGTTTCTCAAAGATTGATTAGATCTCAGTTAACTTAATCTTATGATTACTTTAACTTTTGAAACTAACTTACTGGTTTACAATAAATATAAATACTTGCGAGTTTAACTATCAAAGTAGCCTTGAAAATAAATTATATTTCAAAGTAATAGCAGCGGAATATGAAATAGATAAGTATTGTATGGATATAAACTTTAACTAAAAGCACAGAGGAGTTAACCAAGAGGTTCAGTCTCAAGCTGAGACTTAGTCCTCTCAAAAGTTTTATATAAGGATGATCCACACCCTGGATCGGGGTTCAACAGTTTACAACTATCCAGGTCCAAGACCTCTACCACTGTTATCCGTGGGAAACAAAACAACAGCAACCAGCTGTCCAGGTCACACACGACCTCTACCACTGTCCCAGTGGGAAAACAAATATGTAAGAGTGTTGAGTGAGGATTTACAAATCCTCCAGTTAAAGCACAGGAGACAATGTGTGTGTTAAATGCAGCAGATAACACACACTGCTCAATATGTAAAAAGGTAAATCACAGAGCAAATATTTAGAGTGTAGAAATGGCTCTTGTGATCTTCGTGCAGCTCTCGACTCCTTTTGTTGATTAGAATTCGTTCTGAGTCTTCTTCTGGTTTTTGTCTGGAAAACAGAGTATCATCTGTTTCCTTGAATTCCAGGTTCATCTTGCTTATCGGCTCAGAGAATGAAGTGATTTGTTTAGTTCTTATTTAGCATAAATTGCTCGACGTATGCTCTATGTTCTGGAGGGTGGTAGTAGTAGTCTCGTGAGTGCAAGTTCTCCAGTTGTTCATTTTGCACGTTTTGAGCTTGATCGCCAGCGTATGTTATGTGCTCTGTATCTGCTGTTCTCTTTTCTGCATCCTTCTTTTAAAGCACGAGCTTCGGCAAAAGATACAATTCCCTTTTTGCAAGTACGAGGTACGGTTTCCTGAAAACCAGCAACACATATTAAATAAATGTCAGTGCATTAAAATATACCTAATGTGACCGTTGGTTAGATTAAATATTAATAATGAAATTTAAAGCATGTCGGAGTTCTGTCTCTGAATGGTTGCTCATGATAATGGTAGACTTTGTCATGGTAGGTCTGAGTATCGGTAGGCATCTGTAACGGTAGACTTGTATGTCGGTAGACTTGATGTATCGGTAGCGGTGGACTTGTAGCAGTATCGGTGGCTCTGCCTTTACCAGTAGCGGTAACTCTTTATCGGTAGCTGTGGCTCTGCTGTAACGATAACTGTCTACTCCGATGCAGTGGTAGACTTTGAGTATCGGTGAACTTTGAGTAGCGGTAGACTTCGTATCGGTAGCTCTTATTCGATATCGGTAGCTTTAAGTCATAACGGGAGCTGTGGATCTGCTGTAATGATAACTGTCTACTCCGATGCAGCGGTAGACTTTGAGTATCGGTGAACATTGAGTAGCGGTAGACTTTGAGTAGCGGTAGACTTCGTATTGGTAGCTCTTATTCGATATCGGTAGCTTTAAGTCTTAACGGTAGCTACTATCTGTAACGGTAGCTATAAACTGTTTAAGCATTCTCTTGGCAGAATGAGTTAAGTCACAGTAAATATATATCTGATAATGCAAAATCAAGATATAAAAAAGGAATGGTTGGGATTATCAAAACATAATAAAGCAACTTAATTCCAGAGGGTTCAACAATCTCCCCCTTTCATGATATAAATAAGGAATGGTTGGGATTATCAAAACATAATAAAGCAACTTAATTCCAGAGGGTTCAATGGGAATGAACTTCAACTTCATGCCCCTTATTCCCAAGAAGGAAAATGCTATTGACATCAAAGATTTCAGACCAGTTGCTATTGGAAATACTATTCAAAAAATCATCAGTAAGATCATCACCCACAGGCTGGGTACTTTGGATTCAGGTCTTATATCCAATAACCAGTATGGGTTTGTATCAGGTAGAAACATTCAGAACTACTTATGCACTACATCAGAATGTGTTAATGCTATGAAAAGAAAGGTGAAGGATGGAAGTATGGCTTTGAAAATTGACATCTCAAAAGCCTTTGACACTATTAAATGGAGATTTCTGTTCCATATTCTTCAAATGCATGGGTTTTCATAGAGTTTCATTAACATTGTCAATTACATTATTTCCAGTTCCAGACTCTCCATTCTGGTTAATGGATCTCCCAGAGGTTTCTTCCAATGTTCAAGAGGTGTCAGGCAAGGTGACCCTATCTCAGGATTTCTCTTTTCCTTTGTTGAGGATTATTTAAGCTGGTGCCTCACTGATATTTAGAATTATAGATGGTTTCAGAGAATAAAAGTGCAATGAGATCTAATGGCTCCCTTACATCTGTTCTATGCTGATGATATCCTGTGATTTGGAAGGGCAGATAAATACATCATTACCTGCATTAAAAGTATATTCTCTCATTATGAAGAGGTTTCAGGTCAGGTCCTTAATAGGAGAAAATCATCAGCCATGTTTGGTAAGGGCATCTCAATTTCTAAACAAATCAGAGTTTCTTGGAAACATGGTGTTAAAAAATGGGATCTTACATTTACTTATCATGGGGCACCTCTCTTATGGGGTAGGATCAAGAGAGGCTAGTTGGAGAATATTTATTTGAAAATATTGAATCAATTAACCAAATGGAAAGGTCAAAACCTTTCTCGAGCCGGAAGAATCTGTTTAGTTAACTCAGTTATAACTTCAATGTCTTTCTATTCCTTCTCAATTTATTATTGGCCCAGATCTTTGATCAATGTGATTGCTTGTAAAATTAGAAATTTAGTTTGGACTGGTTCTATCCATTAACGAAAGATGGTCAATGTGGCTTGGAAATATTTCATTAGACCCATTCAGATGGGTGGAATGGGTGTGAAAGACATTCATATTTTTAATGACACCTTGATTGATAAGCTCTCCTGGAATTTAATTACCTTTTCAGACAGTTCCATGGATTTCCTCCAATTCAAATTCATTGATAAATTGCATAAAGGTCATTCAACATATCATTGCTCTTCTATTTGGCCTGCGATTAGGGGGGCTTATTTTGAGTTGATGACATCCTCAAAATGGATAATGTCTAAAAACACTGCTCTTAATTTCTAGAGTACTCATTGGCTTTCTTGACCTATTTCTAAATATATAAGTATCCCCACTAATTTGAGGAGTCTGACCATCGCTGAATATCATAGGAACCCTTTAGCTATATAAAATATTTCTAGTCAGATTGATTCTGAAATTTTAAGATACTGTTTTCATGAGACTGATCTTCTCATCTGGATGTCGAACTTCAATGGAAAGTTCACTAAAAAAGAATGTTATAATGTCTTTTGAGGTCCCTCCTTACAACCCCCTTTATGGATTAATGCCTTCCACAAGCCATTTATCCCTCCAACAGCTTCTCTGCTCATTTGGATAATTTGGAAGAAATTGCTCCCTCTTCAAACTTCTTTACAATGGGCTGGAGTAAATCTAGAATATGTCTGAATGTTTTGTTTTCATGATGCAAAATTTATTGATCACATATTTATTTCATGAAGTTTTGCTTCCAAAATTTGGAAATATTTGCAGGCCATTTTTTAGAGCAGGTTATCCAAGGACTCTATACAGTATATGCTCTGCTCACTATGCAGTGCAGAATGTAGTGAGCAGATTTATGCCTTGTTGTATGCCTCTGTTTCTGGTCTGTTTTCTTACATCTGGAAGTCTAGAAACGATATTCTCTTCAATAATTATGTTCCCTCATTTCGTAGTGATTTTTTGGAAATTCATTTGGCAGTGCGAGCGGCCTCGTGCATTCAAACTGGTGGCATGAAAAATGACGTTTCTGACTTAACATTATTAAGATCTCTTGGTGCTAATGTAGGGAAAGGAAACCACTAATGCTGAAACATATCAACTGGATTCCACCTATCTCAAGTTAGCTAATGTTTAGTGTTGATGGTGCAACATCTGGAGCTCTTGGTCTAACTGGTTGGGGAGGTCTTTTCCGTACTAATAGAGGTTTGGTCAAAGGATGTTTTTTCCATTACATTGGGAATGCTTTTTATCTGGAGGCAGAGTTATGGGATATGATCAAAGCCATTAGGTACGCTATTCTCCATGGATAGAATGACATCTGGATTGAGTCTGACTCATCCATTGCTATTCAAATCCTTCAAAATTGGTCCCGTAATGTGCCATAGAGGATGCTTTCAGAGTGGGTGGATTGCCTCCGCCTTGCAGAATCCATCTCTGTTGAAGTTATTCATGTCTATCATGAAGCAAATCAAGCCATGGATGCCCTCACAAAGCGAGCTATTATAGAGTTATGTTCCTACTAGTCCTTTTTTGCACCTGGATTTTGTGAAATCTTTGTTCAAGCTGATTCCCATGGTGATACTTACACACGTTTCTGTAAAGCGCCTTTCTAGCTCTGTCTGTATGGCTGCATTTAATTTTTAATATATATTTTTAAAGGAGCAGGTTCGCCTGCCTCCTAATTTTCTTAGTATTTTTACTATATAAATATTTTTCTAAACATTAATGATTGAAATTTTTTTACTACAGTTAATGATAAAATGTGTAAATGATGGTTAAAATAATGAGATAAGACAAAAAATGACAAAAACAATTTTGTAAAAAATATTGAATGAGTTTATTATGATATATTATCATATTTAAATTGCAATTAAAACTATTTTGAATCTCCTTGAAATGATTGTGACTTCATTATATTTTAATTTTTAAAGTAATTATAAGAGTGCCACATCCCTCACATTTAAAACGACATAATTCCTCTCTATTTGTAACTCCACATTAATCCCTAAATCCTGAAGAAACCTACCCAATACTCTAATAAGAATTAATTTAAATATTTAATAGATTTTATTATTCATAAAACAAGATTCCATAGTTCCTTATTAAGTCATCTAAAGAGGTATGCCGAAGAAGATGCAATGGTGTTACCTGATACTATTCTATTTATTTCATCTTCAACATCCTATAAATTTGTTATATATAAAAAATAATATGTTAAATATATTCAATTAAAATTTATTTATTAATATATTCAATCACCCATATTCCACATCCACTCCATCAAATGATATATTTAAAGTATCTATTTTTCATTCGTTCAAACTGCCTTCTCCATGAAGAGGTATGGTTTATTCTCCAAAAAAAATCATTGTAAGTTATAATGATATATATAATGTTATATATGATATTTATATTATAATTTTATTCCTATAATTATTATATCTTTTAAAACATCATACCATTCATCCTGTTGAAAGGAAATAACCTCACTAATGCGTATCTGTAGTTTAACACCACTATAAATCATTGTGATTCATTTTTTATTTTATATTTATGTAGATTGTAATAAGTATATAATTAATAAATATATATTATCCCAATGACAAAATAATTATATTATATTGGGGAATTATTATTATTCTTTCTATCATTATATCCATTGAAATGTAGAAGCATCACTCTTGTGTATGTATGGGTTGCCGTTTCCAATAAGTGATGCGATTAATTATTCATTACAGTTTTATTGAAATAAAAATAATACTTTATATGATGAATATATATATTATTTTTCAAATTATTAAATTTTTTATTCAGTGAAATCATTACCATGTTTTACTTACGATAATCATGTAACTGAATCCTGAATAAAAAATAATGAAGTTATCACCCAAAAAATGTTTTTAATAATGAAATGTTGATAAGTTGGAGATAAAAAGTTATATTTAAATAAAATGTATTATAATATATATTAATATGGATATGTAATATATTTAGAATAAATTTATATTTATTAAATTATATATTTGATGCATAAGAAGAAATATAGAACATAATGTAAGTGTTACTTGTAAGACATTTATTTTTGAGAGGCATATGATATATTACACACTCATTTCCATATTGTGGTGTATATACATACCATGAATGGATTTATAGTTATTATCATAAAAATCATGTGGTTTCAAAAAATATTCAATTTTCTATCTTTTAATAGGTTTTTATTGTTTGAGTACCAATGATGAATGTGTTCTTCATCTCAATTTATCTTTATTGAGACATGTTTTATGTTATATATCTAAATTAATTTAGGAGGGATATATAATTTCCCTTGGAATGTTATTTCATAAATATCATTATTTTCATGATATTTACTGTTTCATTATACATTATTCTTTTATATGGGTTCTGAATCACTAGTTTCAAAACCAGTAAGGGATATATATTTCAATCTCTTTTTATTAAGAATTGTTTATGATTAAATTTATATTGAAAATAATATTAGATCATTATTTGATAAAAATAAATATGTTTTAATATATTTTGGTTATTTGTTAGTTTTTTATTATTTAGTACCATTTTCCAATCATTGGTACTCAAAATGGTTTTAAAAATGTTTTTTGAAAGGTCAGCCATATTTTCTCTCCTTTGGAAGGATATACTCTTTCATCCATATCCTTATTTTCAAACAAAATCTAAAATCATTTTGACTATTATTAAAATATTAATTAAATTTTTACACAACCATGATTTTTATTTTCTATTTTTTTTATAAATAATCATATATTCATTTTATATATATGGTAATTGTTTTGAAGGTGAAAATAGAATCATAATTTTAAATATTACAATAATAACTATGTTTTCTACCATCATGGTCGTTAAATGATTTTAATATTGATTTATAGTTTTTCTAGATTATTAATGAAAATTATTCACTTAATACTTTTTAAAAATATAGATTTTAGATAAGTTATTCCCAAATGAAATGTTTAGTTTCTTCAAAAATATATTCAAATGAAATTACTGAAAAAATGTATCTTTTTTGAAACCATTAATGTTCATCTGGAATTATTGGTGATATGATCCCATGATAATAACAATATCCATTAACTATAATATTTTTGATTGTTAATACATTATTTTTATAAAACTAGTTGATTCTGCTAGTCTTATACTATGATGATATAATGAATTTTATAAAAAACTAGTTCCCTATCCATGTGATATGTTATGAATACATGATTGTTGTTTTATGATAATGTAGAACAAATATTTCTGGTTTTCATTATGTGACGTGTCAGACCCAAATTTTCTATCCCTTTAATGAATTATGTATAGATGAATATATCATTACAAAAAAATAGGAATGGATCATGAACCCAAATTATTTATTGACTATATCTACTATGATATATTATTTAGTGAACCTTGACTAAAGATATGATTGAATTTTAATGACTTTGATTTTCTCTATTTTATTTTTATAAATTAATTGGGAACATTCATAGGGAATGTGCTGAGATGTCATATGATTTTGAGACCCCGAGTTCCCAAAATAGCTCATGAATTATGTTTGGTTTTTAATAAAACATACAGGTGGTTTTTTATTAAAACTGGAATAACATATATACGAGAACCCGAATGAGAAATATGATGCAATCGTTAGGTTATGAATGGCGAATTTACCTTATGAAATGCCTAAAATTGATCAGCACATTCCATATATAAAAGTTTGTTTTTGGATGTCAATGTCATTAAAATGTCTAATAAAAATATTTTATTTAACACACTTTTGATATTATTTTTTTAATCATTAACATGAAATTTTGGGTTATCAGCATAGCCCTAAAATTTCAATGAGACATTGAGGGAATCTCACTAAATGAATGGTGATGATAGATTGTGTAGATTTCAAATCATTGCACTATTTGAGTGGAGGAATTCATCAAAAACAAAAATGAAATATATCTTCATTAACAATCGATCCAAAAAAAATTTGTAAGGTGTGGTTAATTTGGGATTAATTACCACATTGTTAATTTTAAATGATGAACGCGGACCAACACATGAACAGGTTGTTCCATAGTATAGTCATTATTACGGGTTGATTATCGAGATTGATTTTGTTACAGATATTTTATTTTCTCCCTCTTCTTTATTTGTACTAGAAAGAATAGGTTGAGGCCTACTTGAACAAGGAAAATATTCATTATTTGGGTTTCATTCTGAATTTACCAATTTCCCCAATTCTTATGTGTTCATCGTTCTTTATGAATCAAGGTTAGAGGATTGATTCTCCATCGGTACTTAGTGAAATGATCTGATACTAGGGATCTGACAATGAAATGACACCAAAGAGGTACAATGACATAAGGCGGTGGTGCATGAAAGTAACCAGAGAAGCGGTTTTAGCCGGTTTAAATAGAGCGTGTAGAGAACAGTAGTCCCCTGGCAGACTATGTTGTGACAACGGAGAGAGGCACCACCAAGTGGGGGCCTGATTCTAGAAGAGTGTGAAGTAGAAGGGTCGTCAGTTGGGTGGTTGATGGCAGTGGTATTGTGTGTGCTATCAGGACTGTGTGGCATTTGGCGGAGGATGAGGTTGCGGGTAGCAACTAGGGACATGGTGGTGAGGGGCCACATCTGTAATAGTTGTGATTCCATGGGGGCAGGTGCACAGTGGAGCGACTATGTGAATGCTATGTAGAACCACATGGATCTGGTTGGCATGTGGTCAGGGAAGACCATGTGTGGAACACTGAATCGGCCAACATGATGATGTCTTGACTAGACTAGACTAGGCTGGACTAGGTTGGGTTGGACAGACCGGGTCGGGTCCAGTCAGTCGGACCAGGGCATGTTGGTCGACGGGTCGGGTCAGCTCCAATGGATCATGTCCGAACTAGACCAGCTCCATGTTGGAAATTTTTATTAAAATAACAGTAATTTTCAAACCATATGATCGTTTGATGAGACATTTTTAGTGTTGGGTCTCTTGAAATGAGATGGTCATTTTGATGTACTCAAAGTGAGTTTTTATGAAAGTTGGAAAACGTCTCAATGGTTTTTCTATTAGGTTCTCCCTATGCAAGAGCGCTAGGAGTGGAATACTATAGCTGGCTATAACATAGTCACTATGTGACATTGTGACTAAATTGCATGGGGATAGAATGAGTTATCGACACATCATGGGTCATCGAAACTCCATTTTTTATTCACACTCCATGTATTATCAAAATATCATGTGTTATCAACACTTAGTGTGTGGTTGACACTCCATGTGTTATCAAAACTATGTGTGTGTCCAATATTGAGTGTTTTAAGGACTACATATGATAATCATACTTATCATTCTATAGAAATATACCTATGTGAGTTGAATTTACTTCATGTGTGTCTATTGGGGGTATACCATGTATATAATCATGTTATACATCATTTATTACATTGTGGTATACTTCATGTATTCCTTTGTGGTATGCTTTGTGTATTTCACTTTGGTGTATTTAATGTATTTCATTGTGGTAATCCTTTTTGACTTTGGGGTCTTGATGGGTGGTTTTTTACTCACCCTTTCACGAGATTCTCTTGCATGATTTTCTTCTTATGCAGATGATTGAATTATTTATAGAGTTTTGGGTTGACCAAGACCACATGGTGCGTTGAGTTTTTTTTGACAAAAGTGGTGTTCTCATAAGGCTTCAAATAGTTTTCCAACACCTACCCATCATATAGAGATATCTAAGGATGAGTTTCAGGAACTTGTGTATGTAATGTTGCAGACTCTTCTTTTTTGGGGTATGTATTCTGACCTTCATTACTTTCTAGTTTCCTTCTGTCATACTATATGGTTGTTATCATAGTGTATGCAAGAATTTTTAACTTAATTTTATTAAATTTTATTATTTTTTTCTTGGATATCTCTGTGTGTGTGTGTACAGGTACTTAAGAAAATGTCTTCCATTTGTGGAATAATCCTACTAAGAGTTAGATGCCATCCCCTAGCCAATAGAAGGTATTTTTGGTGTTGTCACGGAATGGGATCCACTGGTATAGTTAATATTAGAGTGGTATAATAGGTGGGTCGGATCTAAAAGATGATCTAGACTCATTGAGGGTAGTTTGGGGTAATAGTATCAATTGTTTCGAGTTTGTCATTCCTGCCAGGGAATCCTATGTTGGTGTGCCAGTCAACGTATGCATACACCAGGACTCTATACAACTACATTTCGAATTAGTACATGAAAACACTGGTTTCATGGATAATTAAAGCCACATGTATCATATAGGAATTGATTGTGTCTTTGTTTCCTTCATGAGTCATCCCACCCTACATACTCTATTGAATATTGTATATCTTGATCTCTTTCAAGATACATCCTCTTAGACAGTTAGTCAGGACTCCATTGCATGATCACTAGGATGATCCACCCATTTATGATGCATCTTATAGGGGAATGTACCAGAGAAACTTCATTCCCCAGAGATAGTACCTCTAGGTGGTTTACCAGCAATACAACTACCCATATAGAATGAGTATAACCGGCTACAGTGGTTCTTGATGCACATAGACTAAGTGTGTTTCATGAGTTCAAGAGGAAGTGAGATCCTAGGATTATGGGTGAGTCAGACCCCTAGAGAGTTGAGGATTGGCTGGAGGCAGTTACACTTGTCTTCCGCCTTGTGAGGAATCATGTTGACCAAATGGAATCCCTAGTCATGAGAATGTTTTATGGATATGTGGGTTGATTGTAGAACTTAGTGAATCATAAACAAGATGAAGTGACTCTCTCTTGGGTAGACTTCAAGAGACTCTTCAGAGAGGTGTTATTCCCAGTTATGTTATGCTCAGTTCACATATTGGAGCTCATGCAACTAGAGTAGGTTTGTCAGACTGTGGTGGAGTACTATGAGAGGTATACTGATTTTATCTCTAATCCATGGATATGGTGTGAAACCCATTTTTTGGGCTCATACCATTGACTAGGATAGACACGGATTGATTATGGAATCCCAAATATTTCTATGAATTCCGATATATTCTGGGGAAATTGATTGAGATCTTCTAGTAGAGTGCTTACTGGAAGAGGAGGCTCCATTAGTTGGAGATACCATTAAACACCAGGTAGATAATCCTTCAGCAATAAGTTGCTGGAAGCAGACATATGGAGTAAAGATGGCCAAGCATTCTAGGGGCCAACCCCAACAAATGGGATCAGCGGTACAGGGCTCCCAGGGTATAGTGATTCAGCTAAAGGTCATGTTGTGTTATACATGAGGCAGTAGGGTATATCTAGAACAACAATTCATGTCCCTCCATATATATGATCAGTATATTGTAAAGCGACCGTCAAGGATGAGAAGGAAGCATGATTAGGGTCATATTGAGGGAGGTTGATGTGGTAGAGGAGAAGCAAGGGAAGCTGAAGGTGGTCGGAGGTTCAACATATTACCACCACCACCACCAGGTTGTACACCACATGCTAAGAGAGCTCATAGACATGGAAGAGGATAGGTTTAGGTGATGGAGTCTTATGACCCCAATGCTCTAGGGATGATTAGAGGTGCGATATATTTATTTTACAACTGAGGTGCATTTTATAGAGACACGGGTTCCAATCATTATTTTCTTTCCACTAGACTTATTTAAAACATAAAGATTTTGGTTCAACCATTAACACAACCTATACATTTAGAGACTCCTATTGGAGAGGATTCAAGGATCAAACACTGGTTCCAATAGTGTGACATTACTTTTTGAGGTGAGAGTTTTCATTGGGATTTCCGGGTAGCATTATCGATGTCTTATAAAATCATTATTGATATGGGCTAGTTATCCACAGTCCATGATAAGATTAACTATATTAGTGGTAGAGCATTGGGTGTCTGTGCAGATGGGGATAATTTTTATATTGTTGGAGAAAATAAAATGTGTGCAGTGTAGGATGGACTTACTCATATGGTGGTACAACTGATTACTCATCTGGTGGCTAATCTCACCCCTAGTGCGGTGGAGAGTAGGAGTTCTTAATTTCCTACAATGGTGGCGGACTATGAGGATATCTTTTTTAAGGATTTCCTCATGTGGATCTTCCAAGGGAGGGTGAAATTTTAATTGATATGTACCTTGGGAAGACAACTATAAATAAACATTCATATCGCATGGCTACCATGGAACATCATGAGTTGAGGGTACAGTTGGTGGACTTTTAGAGGAAGGGCTTAATGAGACCTTCTGTTTCACTCTAGGTGGCCCCATCATTGTTTGACAATAAAGAAGTCATGGGATTGAGGTTATGGGTTGACTTTCAGAACCCTCATTAGTTGACCATGAGAAAAATGCATCCACTCCCAAGGATCGATGGATTATTCAATTAGCTAAAGGGAGAGAGTTGGTTCTTGAAGATTGACCTCTGTTCGGGCTTCCACAAGAACTTTTTATAAGAGGAGGATGTGCTGAAAAAATAATTCACACATTGATATTGCCACTACGAGTACTTGGTGATGCCTCTTGTCATGAAAAAACCCCCAATAGTGTTCATGGGACTCATGAACAGGATAATCAATCCATGCATAGACTAGTTGATGGGGGTCTTCATTATTATCATCCTAGTGTACTAGGTGTCTGAGGATGAGCATGCGATAAAAATGGTGATGCTCTTGGACACACTTTGAGAGCACTAGGTTTATGGGAATCTCCAAATTTGTATTATATGTATTTGTGAAATCCAATTTATGGAACATGTCATCTCATAGGTGAGAAATGTAGTGGTTTTATTGATAATTGAGGTGGTGCTTTCATAGGAGACCCCGAAGAGTGTTACCATGGTGCAATGTTTCCAGGATTTGGATAGGTACTATTTGGGGTTTGTACCAGAACTTTCTAGAGTAACAACATCATTGATGGATATTAAATAGAAACGGATTCCCTTCTTGTGTATAGAGAAGTTCCAATAATTCTTTCATTAGCTGAGGTAGAGGTTGGAGAGTGCTTCCATCTTAGACTACCAGAGGAGGGAGTTAGGTATGTAGTGTCTTATAATTCACTAGGTTTTGGGCATGGTTGTGTCCTGATACCAGGGAAAGAAATTATTTCCTATTTTTTTTCTCTTGTTGAGACATCATGAGTAGAACAATGAGTCTTATGATCTTGTGTAAGTGGGTTTATTCTTTACATTGAATATGTGACAACACTACTAGATGAGTTATAGGTTTACCATATACTCTTAGAAATGGAGTCTCAAGTATATCTTCTCATATAAGGATCTAAACATAAGACAAAGGTGATGGTTATAGTTCCCCTAGGACTACGTCTTTGAGATTATCTATAATATTGGGAAGGGGAATATAGTAGTGAATTCTCTCAACAAGAGCTCCATCTTGAAATTACTGAGTAAGGAGTTAGAGTAGTTGGACACATTTCATATTTCCTTTGTGGATGGAAATGGATCATCTTACCTCTAGTCGATGGTTTTCAAATCTCCACTCTTACAATGAGTCAATAAGGCGCAAATCTATGATACTGGATGCAAGACCAGACATGCTAGTTTCTCCACAGGGAATTCCTATGATTGATATTCGATAGGTGGGGAGAATATTGTTCTTTTTAGAGATACAACAGTTGTACCGGTGGAGTTGTTGGAGGAGGGTCTAATAGAGTTCCACACATCCCCTTTGATGTTATTTTTGAATGTGGAGTTGATGTACTAGGATCTTCGATGTTAGATTCTGTGGTTGGGGATGAACATTATTGTGACATATTTCATTTTCGATTCCTCATTAGTAGCAAGTGAAGGCTGAGAACCAGGTTCCAATAAGCTTAACCAAACCACTTATGGTTCTAGAGTGGAAGTGGGTTGGTTTATAATCAGTCTTCATGATATGTTTACCATGCATATCCAATAGGCACAATACCTTCTGGGTTATCATTGAATAACTCACCAAGTCGAACCACTTTTTACCAATAAGGGAATTGAGTTTGGTAGAGAGCATGGGGAGCCTCTATGTGTGTGGGACTATTCAAATTTATGAAGTCCCACCTAAAGTTGTTTCAAATCAGGATGCTCCTTTTACATTCCAGTTGTGGAAAGGATTTTAGGAATTTTTTTGATACAGATACGCTTGATCACGGAGCTTCATCACCATATGGAGAGGACCATTTAGTTTCTTAAGGATATAACACATTCTTTCATCCTAGACAATGGTCATAGTTGGAAGGATCACCTACCCCGGGTGGAGATTGCGTAAAAAAAATTCACCAAACAACCATTAGTATGGAACTGTTTGAGTCCTTTTATGGGAGACCATGAAAGTCATCACCTTTTCTGATTTACCTAGGAGTTCAACAATCATTGGTCTAGAGTTGGTGCAATCTACAACTGAGAGGGTGAAGATCATCCAAGAGTGTATGAGAACTCCAAAAATCTTACATAAGTTGTATGTTAATATGAGATAGTGGTAATTTTATTTTGAGGAGGGATACCATGTGTTCTTTTGAGGCTCACCTAGATTGGGATTGAAGAGATTTCGACGGGGGGAAAAGTTATCTCCAAGATACATCAGCCATTTTCATATTCTATGTAGAGTTGGTGAGGTGGTGTATCTATCCCTGATGATTCAACTGTTTCATGATTTATTCCTTGTTTCAGATATGGGTATGTACATGCATGATCCATCGCTCATTATCAACTGGGGAGAGATAGATGACAAAAATTGGGTGACTTTTGCAGACTACTCGGTCGAGATTGAGGTTTGAAAGAAAGGTATCCTTCATGGATTGGAGATTCCTCTATTTCATGTTCAGTGGCCACATGAGAATCTAAAGGAGAGAACTTGGGTGCATGAGGCTCAGATTAAGGCTGTGTAACATCACCTTTTTGTTGAGTATCCCTTCTTTTGGATTTTGGGGAGGTAAACCCCTAAGGTAATGAGAATGTAATGACTCATATTTTATCATTTTTTATTAATTAATTATGAAATTTATGAGACTATGAGATGAGATGGCGTGTGATTTCGAGGCCAGGTGTGCCTGCAAATTTTTATCTAATTATGTTTAGTATTTAATAAATAGTTCATGTCGGCTTTCATTAAAACTATAATAACTTCCAAATGCATTCTCAGATCAGAAATTTTTGGAAAATGATATATTAAAAATAGTAAATTTAACTTATATAAGTCCAAAAATTGACCCGCATATACCATATTAGAAATTATGTTTTTGGATGTCAACATCATTAAAATATTTAATAATTTTTTTATTAAATCTAGTGGTGATATTCTTCTTAAAAAAATCTTTTTTCTAGGAATTTACAGTTTTCACCATAGCCCTAAAATTTCCCTTAGATGTTAATAGAAACCCACTCAAAGAATGGTGATGACAAATTGAGAAAATTTTGTATCACTGTGCCAATGGAGTTGAGAAACTCATCGATGACAAAAAAATCTCTCTTCATACACAATCGATCCAATCCTCAATGTAGGGTGTTGTTTCCCTATGATTCTTTATTATGTTCCTAGTTTTCAATGACGAACGCGGAAAAACCTAGGACCAGGTTGATCTGAGGTTCTATCAATCTTGGTGGATGATTATGAGGATGGATTTGGTTAAATAAAATTGATTTTTGACCTATATGTTCTTCATTCTATCATGAATGGGTCAAGGCCAACAAAATCAAGGACAAGATCATTTTTTCTGTGTTCTTGTGTATTTTTTATCTTTTTTCCAATTCTTCAATTATTCTCATTCGTCAAAAAAACATGGTTGTAGGATTTTTACTCCTTTAATCTGTGGCACAAAGATCAAAAAACAGGGATTGGAAACCACAATGAACCATAGAGGTGTGATGGCACAAGGCGGTGGCGCACGATGGTGACCAAAGCTGTGTCTTCAGCCAGTTTAGGTGGAGCCTATATTGAATAGTGGGTTGCCACCAGGCCTAGTTCCTATGGTGGTGCATGGTGCTGCCCATTAAAGGGATATGTTGATGTGGGACGTGATTTTGATGGGCCTTTGGTAGGGAAGGTGATGGTGCTGGTAAAATGTAGTCCAAGCGGGCCCACGTGGGAGCCCACGATGGCGAAGGGCATGAATGTTGACTAGGGACATGTCGAAGTGGGGCCGCATCCTGGGAAGGTGGGTTGTGTGGACCCTGTGATGGAAGAAACACTGGGGGAGGTTCATGGTGGGAAGACTGCGTGAATACGGTGCATCCCTGTATGGAGTCGGTTGGCACCAATTCAGGGGGACCACCAGCAGTACACCGAACTATCATGCATCTGGTGGGCCAGATCAAAGGACATGGGCTACTCTAGAGGCCCAATGGGTTGGACTTAGAAGCACAGTGGGTCGGTCCAGTATGATTCGGACTTAAGAAGACAAGGCCAGGCCGGGCGAGGTCAACAAAACTGGGTCAAATCTGGTCAGTAGGACATGGATGGGCCGGCCAACATGTCAGATCGGTCCTAGGTCCGACATTTTTAGTAAAAAAACTGTAACATTCCAATTTTGTGTCAGTTTGGTGAGCCATTTATGATTTTGGGACACCTATGAAGTGTTAGAAATTATGAAATAATCTATGTGAGTTCATTAGAATGTTGGAATGTGACCTAATGGCTTGAGTATTAGGTTCTCCCAATGTAAGTTCCCTACGAGCAGAATCCTGCAGAAAACAGTGACATAGTCACTACATAACATGGGGGATGCATGAATTATCCATATTATGTGTTTTATTGACACTCTGTATTTTATTGAATCAATGTGTTTTATCGACAGTATTTATGTTATCAACACTCTATGAGTTATCGATACTTTTTGTGTTACTGTTACATTGTGTTCTGTGGACTACATCAGATAATTGGTCTTTTCATGATAAATAATTATACCTATACAGGATGACTATACATTGTGTGTTTCCTTTTTGGTATACCATGTATTTATTCAAGTTATACTTCAATTATTTCTTTGTTTTATACTTTGTGTATTCTTTTGTGGTATACATTGTCTATTTCATTGTTGTGTACTTCACATATATCATAGTTGTCTTCCTTTGTGGATTTAGGGTGTCTAACAGAGTATTTTTTTACTCACGAATGAATGTGATTTTCTAGCACATGTCATGTATTGTGTATATGATCAATGAGTTGATGGACCTATAAAGGGATTCAGACCCGGTGGATCATCGAGTTTTCAGACAGACGAGGTGTGCTTCTACCACTTCATACTGTTGTCCCATGCCTACTCATCAACTAGGGTTTTTTGCGGACATGTTTCTAGAATATTTTTATTTAATTTTTCAAACATTTATTTTGGTGGGATTGTATTCTGGTCTATGCATGCAGCCCCGACTAACAACCACATATGGCTATTATGGAAGAGGGAAGTTTCAGTGGAGATGTTGCAGGCTGGGGAACAGCATATCACGACAAAGGTCTCGAGTGATGGAGAAGAGTTGTATATTTCTTTTATCTACAGTACCTGCGATACTCAGAGGAGGGAGGCGTTGTGGGTGGAGCTTAACGGGTTTGATCCAAAGGCCTAGCCTTGGGTGGTGGGAGGGGATTTCAACATCATCATGCAACCAGATGAGATGAAGGGGCGAGGTGAATTCGAGAGGTGGGCAAGTACATCCTTTGGCCAGTTTATGGCAGGGAAAGGGTTATCATACCTGGGGTATTCAGGTGATCCTTTCACCTGGTGCAACAACAGAAAGGGTGGAAGCCGTTGTTGGAGTAGGTTGGACCGTTGCATTGCCAACGTTCACGCCATGGCCAGTATCTGAATGCGAAGGTCAATCACCTAACTCGAAGCATTTCTGACCATTCGCCGCTCCTGTTATCTCTTTGTAAGACAGAAGTCGCGAAGGAAAATTTTTATTTCACCAGTCAATGCGCAAATGATCCGGACTATCATCGCATGGTTAGGAGGATCTGGAACGAGCCTCCTCGTGGCCATGCATGGGTGGTTATCCACTCAAAATTGAGGCTTTTAAAGCAGGAACTTTTGGCATGGGATAGGTCCTGTCCCCCCTGGACCAGGAGCTGGCGAATATGAAATAGGACATCCAAAGACTGGAGGTTAGGCTTGAGGATAGTTGGGATGACAGGATTTTTTCTGAACTTTCAATGTTGAAGAGCTCTATGGCAGAGTTGGTGCTCGATTAAGAGAGATAGGCGAGGGACCAGTCCAAGGTCAAATAGTTGAAGGAAGGGGATAAGAAGACTTCATACTTTCACGCATGTATTAGGGAGATAAGGCATGTTGTGAGACCCAATCTTGTGATGGAGGATGGATCTTTCTTGGACAATGCAGAGGTGGTCGGGGGCAGGGCATGTGAGTTCTTTAAAGACCTCCTTGTGGGAACATGTGCGATCATTCATGGAGGATACCCGTTTGGGATGGCCAACATTTGGGAGGGCATATCGAATATTGTCTCTGCACATAATAATGCCTCATTGGAAAGAATCCTAGAGGAAGGGGAGGTTCATGCGTCTATGTGGAACCTGAACCCCGACAGTGCAGCAGGCCCCGATGGATTCCCAGGCTCCATCTACAGGGGCTCCTGGGAGGAGGTGAAAGGTGATCTTATTGCTGCCATCCAGGATTTCTTCCGAGGGGGCAGCCTTCCCCATATTGCTTTTGCGACTACTCTGGTTCTACTGCCAAAGAAAAAAGACCCTTCCTCACTCTCCCACTACCGACCTGTAGGCATGTGCAGTTTCCCCTATAAGGTCTTGGTGAGCATTATCATTAGGAGGATGTCCAGCTTCCTTCCTCGGTGGCTTGCTCTGGAGCAACATGGCTTTGTCAAAGACCGACCGATACAGGGAGCCATGACAATGTCACAAGAGATGTTGAGAGACTTGAACACCCCATAACGTGGTTCTAACGTGGAAATAAAGCTGGATATGAATAAAGCATATGATAGGATGGAATGGGGTTTCATGAACATAGTCCTTGCGAAGATGGGAGTCTCTCGATGGGTCTGTGACATTATTTTCAGGTGTCTGTGTTCGCCGTGGATGTTTGTGTCTTTTATGGGGAGAACTTATGGATTTTTCAAAACCATATGTTCCCTTCGCCAAGACGACCCTCTCTCCCCGAGTTTATTCATAATCATGAAATACACACTAAGTAGGATGATCAACAAGGGAGTCCGCGAAGGGGCCATTCTGCCTTACCGGAGGAAGTTCTGCCTCACCCTAGTTTCGCATTTGATGTTTGCTGACGACGCGATCATTTTCATGAATGGTGGGCGGAAGTCCCTTCGAGAGTTGAATAGGATCCTTGTGGAATACTACTTCTGGAGCATACAAATAATTAACAGAGATAATAGTAGCTTTTATGTCCCTTAATCATGCAACCTGAGTAGGGCAGCCAGGATGGGAAACGTGCTGGGAATGGGGAGAGGAACCTTTCCCATGGTGTACCTCAGTACCCCTATATTGGTAGGGAGGTTGAGGATCAAGGACTTTGACAGGGTGGTGAACATGATTTCAGAACACATTTTGAATTGGAAAGACCACTTTCTATCCTTCGGAGGTCGGATCACTTTGGTGAATAGTGTGCTATCTGCAATCCCGGTTCACGGTCCGGCCTCATCGTGCGTGCCGAAGGGGGTCATCAGGTTCATTGATAGGATGATTTTGCACCTCATATGGGATGCAGCAGGCGAGGGGAAGAGGCAATGTGTGTCGTGGGAAAAGATGTTCTGACCCACTAGTGAAGGGGGAATCAATGTCACGAGTATGGAGAATACGATCCACTTCATGCATGCGAAGCTTTCATGGGAGGCCATTGAGGATCGGTCCTTGTGGGGGACGCAGATGTCTCAGAGATATAAGGTTGATACAGTTTATGGCACTACAAGGGGGTCGGCGTTATGGTCCTTGGTATTTAACATTATACTGACTCTTTTACCGTACTCGTAATGGATTATCGGGGAAGGGAGCATACTCTTCTGGAAACACAATTGGGCGGGCGAAGTGATGGGCTACCCAAGATGTCCGGCCCCAACTATCTCCTTCAGAGAGGCAAGTCTGTATCCCCTGTTCTTTAGATAGGTCCTTGACGAACCTCAGCACGAAGTTTTCGACTCTGTAGTTTTGAATACAGAGTATGATAGATGTGTGTATACTCCTTCTACCTCGAGGAGGTTCAAATCAAATTATTTCCACAGTAGGAGCGCACCATAGGGGCAACTTGATAGGTGTCATTTTATGTCCTGGTGTAAATATATCCCGGCTAAACTCAACTTCCTCACATTGAGGATCCGGGAGAAATCCATCCCCTCTGATGATCACATTAAACAGATTGTTATCAGTCTCACATCATATTTCTAGTGCTGCAGGAATAATAGTGAAGAGAGAATGAATCATATATTCTTTGAGGGAGAATGGACTCGGCACGTTTGGAGGTTCTTCGACTCTCATGCAGCCTTCTTCATCAAGAGGGAACATCTGAGATGGTTATGGAGCATTGGTTACCGGAGGATAGTGGGACAAAGGTGGAGCTGAAGGTGCGAGCCATCATCTTCAGTGCAGCCTGCTGGTGCCTTTGGCAAGCCAGGAACCGGGCCAAATATGAGGGGAGCAGCTTCACTAGCCGTTCCATGGTGGTGAATACTCTTTGCCTGATACTTGACTTGCTTGGCACCTTGGGACATAGGAGGGGGTTCTCTCTCTTGGGGTGTTGCAGGATACCCCCAGGAGGGTCACTCGGAACAGTGAAGACGAGCAGGGTAGGTGGGTTTAGTGGACTCCCCCGCAAGACGGTCTTAAACACAATTATGATGGATCCTGTGTATTGGGTGAAATGTGAGGAGGAGGTGTTATTCGGGACTCCAAAGGGAGCCTGGTCCTGGCCTGCATAGCGCATTATGGAAGTAGATCCTCACTTCGGGTGGAAGCAATGGCGGTCCTGACCGGCCTTTCCTTAAGCAACCGCAGGGGCATTACCATTGACCACATTGAAATAGACTCAATGTCTATCCATGATGATCTTCATGATAAAGGCACATTCCCCTGGTCTATTACCTACATGATTAGACAGTGCAAGTCTCTCATAAAGGATAACATCATAATATTGCATACGTGGCGCGAGGGGAACAAAGTGACGGATCATATGGCCTCAATAGCGGTACTTGGCTCTCAGATGTCATGTTTTACTAATGTGTCCCAGCTTAAACCGGTGGGGGTGAATATTATCCAGAGTGATGCCCTTGGGTTGAATTACTTCAGGCCCCCATAATATGGGTTCCCTTTCTTTGTCTAGTCCTCTGGGGCCTCCGCTTTTCTATGAATAAAAAGTTTAACATTGGATGGATATTTCATCATTTTGGGCATGGAGATGTGTGCATGTGTATAGATGTTTTGTAATATTACACCCATTGTGGGATATGCCTACTCTATGCCATTATCCCTCCCATGGACTCTTGGAGGTGGGCATTGGGTAGTCATGGCCTGGGTCCCTCTTGGATTGGTCGTGACAAATAGGGAGTGCATTAAATCCGAACTAATTGTTATAGAATGGAATATTGACTACAAAATTATTTTATGTGCTTGTTTTCCTAGGAAGGAATTATTCTTTATTCAAATGTTTCATTTCCATAGATAATATTATATTAATAATTATTCCATAATCTTATGATTTATAAATTTTATTACAAAAAATCCTTATTCTATGATTTTGGATTAATGATCCATGATTGAATGGGTAAGAATTTTTCATGTTACGATCATGTTATCGAACTATAATTCATTTCTTATACTGAATTATGTTCACTAATTGATATCATATATGATTACAATTTATAATAATATAATTTGACCCTTTATTATGTTTTATTTCTCATTTATATTTATAATGATTTAAGTATGATAATTCTAATAAGAGTTCTAGTTGTTCCAACAATTGTGGTAGATAATTTAAATATTTTGTGTAATAATTTTTTAATTATCAATGTTTCTAATGAAACTAAACAGTTTTGATTATGTATTGGTTAATAATTTTATCTAAAGAATATATATCTTATAAGATTTATTGTTTATGTATGAAATATATGGGTTTTTAATGTTTGCATCTTATAATGGTTTATATAATATTTCGATATATGGATTCTTATATATGGTAAAAACACCAAGGATATGTATAGGTATATGATAGGATCCTACTGGTCTTGTGAGGAACTGATTTTAGTATATTCATAGAGATGAATATATTTTTGGATTGTACATGTGTATGGGGTATCAAAAATTATGAATCTTGTGGTAATAACCTAAAAATTTACTAATAGAGAATATCTAAACCATTACTCTAGTAAAATTTGAATAATCTATCATTATCTACATAGTTTTCCTCTATTGGTGATATACCTAAGTTAATTCACATGTTCATTATGAAATATTTATAAATATTAGAATAGATAATAATCATTTATGGACATTTGTTAAACTGATGTTTCATAGATTGAAAAGATAGAGTCTTTATTTAGGCATCCTATGAATTTTGTTTCATGATTATATTGTTTCCTACTATGATTATTATTTCCCAAAATATGATTTTTTGTTTTAGTCAATGTATAAAAAATGAAAAAACCATGTTAATAATAAATTATACAGAAAAATAAATAATTTTCCCTATATGAGACCATGTGAAATCAGAGATCAAATGTTAAAAATTGTTATTTTTACCATTCAGCTATCATGTGTAACGATTAACCCTAATCATGGGTGAGATTCATTACATTACTAATAATAGAATTTTTTTACATGAGTTCAACTAATGAAAACCAAAAGTAAAATAAGATTCATCTTACTATATATCATGAACATGTGAAGAATCTTCCCATTACAAGAATAAAAGGAATAATAAGTTGTTTTCTATATGGAAAACAGGTGAATCGATCACAAATTTATCATCTAAAAATGAAAAATTAAATATAGATTAATAAATTATATCCTAAAGTACCATTTATTGTTAAATATATTATGTTTATAGAACAATTGAATTAGGGGTAACTCATTTACCCCGGAAGGGGATATAATATTCCACAAATTAATGTGGAATGATTGTAATGTTTTTTTTATAATAATGTTTTATAAATGATATTTTTCTTATAATAGTCATGAAATATCTATGTTTCCTTATACAATGATTTCGTTTACATATTTTTAATCATACAATGAATGGTACTAATAAACTAAAATATTAATTTAGTGGAAATTAATGTTTTCTATAAAACAAATTACTGAGGTATATTTAACCCCAAATATGTTCTTGATTTTAATATAATAATTTTTTGGGATAAATTAATGATTAATTTTTTTTATTTAAATTTTATTTTATTGGTGATGTTCAAAAAAAATTAGTGATTTGACGGGATTTTCATTTATAATGAATATTTTTTAAAATTTTTGTGTTTATAATATACATTGAATAGTCAATGATTTTATTTGAGTAATAATTAAAGAGATATTTTTTAGAAGAATTCTTATTTTATGTTAGGTTATATGGTGATTTGGGTAATTATCATATTTTAATAGATCACATGATTAAGGTATTCATGTGTTTATTAAGTGAAATTATGAGATACTTTATGTTTTTTATGGTATGTTGATATTTTTGAGCTTGAACAAAAGTATACAACAATACATTTATGATTATTTGTCTTTGTATGAGTTAATATTAATTTTTATATTCTTATGGATAATTATTTACGTAATGTGTCAATTTGAACACTTATTGGTATCGATGACGTTTTAAAGAATAATGTATTACATTTATACATACTGGATAACTAGTGATGAACATTTTTAGTTTTCCAATTAATTTTAGATAGAATGATTAAATTTTACCTATTTTTTTGATCTTATTATCCAATAAAATTTAATTTTAGTTCTTTTAGAACTAAAACAATTTCATCACCAATATTCATTTCATGGAGTACGACATGAAAGGTAAATTAATTGAAGCACACTCAAATTATGAAATAATTACTATATCATGCACTATGATGGGATGTCATCTTAACCGGAACTAGTCCAAGTCCTATACATGCCACAAAGGGCATTCTAGAGCCCTTAAAGCTTGTAACTATTGTTGAGAATCATAAAAATCATGATGGGAATGATTGTTCCCAAATACTCGCAATAAAAATAATCAAACAAAACACACAGGAAAAACCAACAACATATGAATCACTATAAATATAAAACTGATACAAATACTACAATATTTACAATATGTAATACTGAATATAAAAATAAAACATGACCATTGAAACATTATCTCCATGTGAACCCTTTTTGGCCATCATCCTCAAAACAAAACATCTCTATGAGAAACTGAAATAGAAACATTCACCGGAAAAACAGCTCAGGTCTACCAATATCGAGTGGCACATGTATGTTGTGAGTTTAAACAACATAGTAGTTAATCAACATAGATTTTATGAATTTCCTTTCAAAAAATAATCCACAAACACTAGTTTGAAATATATTCATTAAACATGATTTTATCAATTTTAATTAATAAACACTTCTTTCCAAAAATTACATTTTAAAGAATAAACAGGTATAAATAGTATTTTCTTTTCAAAAAATGATTCCACTTGTAAACAGTATACACGGAAAAACATAAGACTATTTACAAGTAAAAACCTTAAAAATAAGATACGATGAAAATAAATGATTCTAAAGAAACATTCGTAACTATCAAAATATAACTTTCAACAAGTTCCCCCTTTTAAAACATCACACACATCATTTATTTCAAAACATTTTCCTTTTCCAAATTCTAACTCAGAACCACAATTCCTATCACAACTACATGATAGAGGGTGATAGGAGCCATTCTGAATGTAAAAAGGTTAAAAAAAGTAGTTATAAATTACTGGTGCAGATATCAGATGTAACCAAAACAAAAAAGATCATACAGTTAATAAATCATGAAAATCTCTTAAACACCTCTAGAGGAAATCCATAGATGTACTCAATTTGGAATCGACTACAATCGTATAGTGTAGCTCTATTGGAAATAACAAACTAGACACTCAAAACTATCTAATCCAATGGCTTGCCACAAATTTCCCCATCAACCCCAAGGGATACCAACCCATCTAATAAGGGTAAAAAAGCAATTTTTGCTCGACACTCTAGATAATTCCTAGGAATAACATGATGATAATAACACATGGAATGACATGGTATAGAAACAATAATCCCAAGAATCATCATGCACAAACCATTAATGTGGATCACATCCCATGTTTTAATGACCTCCATATCATAAGCTAATGACCAATGTTGTTCTCATTCATGAATCACTGGATAAGATTCAATTAAATGTTCTTACGGTTTTCCAAACATAATCCAAGGATTAAAAACACATATGAAGAGACATTTCATTCACAAAATCATTTAACCAACAATAAATTATTACATGGAAACCATCAATTTCTATAGTAAAAATCACTTTCATAATCATTTAAAAATACCAATTGACCCATTACGCTACCCTAGATTATAATCTATTTTAAAAAATGTTTCAATATGTACATCATGAATTTACATCACATAGTATCTAAAACCATTTTCAGAAACATAACAAAGTGAAAATCATTCATTCACTTCACTTCACATCATAACAAAATTTTCAAATATAATAGTAGTTCCAACTGGGACTTTCACATTTCCAAACAAACTACATTTAAAAAACCCCTTTACAATTTATTTATAAGTTCAATATAAAACACCACATTCTTGAAAAGTAAGAAAAAATGGATTAAATTTTCAAATAGAAACATTTTCCAAGCCAAAGTGAAAGCATAAAACAACATGATATGTTACAAATGGGACTTTATATCATTTAAGAAACCATGACACATCAACAATGTTCGATATGGGCCATGATATTATTTTAAAAACCAAGCCACGTCACAAAATGAAAAATGATACAAGCATTAAATAACACATTTGATGACACATTTAAAGACCCATGATACACCAATACACCATTTTTAATAAAATATACTGTTTTAGGAAAGCGGGGAAGATGGTATAAAAGATTAACCTTTTAAAAAACTGAGGCCCATGGATAAAATAAATTTTAGATGCCATCATCATTTGAATGTGCATCCATTTATATACCCACTTCACCCATGGATCTGCCAACATCTAGTTGTAAACATAAATTGTCCATGAATTTATCCAGAACTAATTTTTTTTGAAAATCCTCCATCCATTAAACCAAAAAAATAGATCACACAATGACTTAATCGCATATAATAATGTAAAAACTAGATGAAATGTTCCAAAACATTTTCTCCATAAATTACCAATCCATGAAAAGGCATCCTACAACTCATCATGAAAAAATTATCATTTAAAAAATACATCAAAATATATCCATGTCCAAATAACTATAAAATTTTTCATGGCCACATTTTTTTAATACAAGGCATTTCATCAAACCCCTTGCATGAATTTAAATACAGTCATATTAAAGGATAAACTTTTGGAAACTCTTTCTCATCCAACTTCCATTATGAAATCACCAAACTAATCAATGATAAAAGTCTCCAAGTGGGATTATTACATTTTTATAGCACTAAAGGAATGATCAATTATCAATGGAATATATAGTAAAGGTAATTATTGAAAAAACCTACCTCAATGTTGTGCAAATGCTACCAAACTAAAAGGTAAAGAAGAATCAATCTTGAGAGACAATACACACACCCTTACATCAATAATAACTATCCACGCATCAACCCAAACTCTTATGGGTTGTCCAATATGGAACCCCCAAATGGAATAACTAAGAAAACAAGAGAGAATAAGAATAAGATGATGAAATTGATTTAAATCCATGAAGAACTCTACTAAGAATCTTCAAAATATATCCATGGGAAAAGGGGGGCCAAGGGAGGGAAGTGTGGGAGCTCCAATGTTGAACCTCTATCAAGAATAGAGGGGAAATTCAAAATAGGCTAAAAACATTTGGATGGTAAAAATATGAATTTTTCACTTTTAATGTCTAGGGAAACTCGCACAGTTTGGTCGTACGATTTGAAAAACCATATTCCCCTCACTACCCAAGAGAACATGCAATGGGGTTAATATGTACTACATTCCAAATACTTTTCCAAACATGTTTTTTTCACTATCCAAAAATAAACCTATGACATCTGGTTTCCTATTTGAGGGCACATAGTTTCTCTTATATGTGATCCAACCATGAACCATAGATTTCCAAGCACAAATGTTCCCTTTTATACCAAAGGCACACATAAAGACATCCAAATATTAAAAATTAAAATAGGTAACTCGACCAAACCCAAATTTAAAAAAACTTACTAAAAATCATGAGAAGAATAAATTAAAATATTTACATATTAGGTGTGTGAAAATTATCCCCACAAAAATTCTTTCATTTCCTAGAATGTCACCCAACCTTATCAAAAAGAAAATTCAATCCCAATACTGTATAAATATTAAAAAAACACGATCCTTGGGGTGAAATTTTCTTCACCAGTAAAACAAAATCATTTAAATATTAAGACACTATATGAAGTAAAATGGGATAATATAATAGGGTTCTACACACTACTAGAATCTGGTTTACATGACTAACAATAACTCTCCCAAAACAGTAGCACTGACATTGGATGACCAGCATGAGAACTCGCAATACGAGCAAAACCAGTCTTTCCTCACATCTTAAAAGAAAAACCATTAGAATAAAAAAATTCCACACTTAATCAAAACCCCAAAACACAATTGGGGAATCCATGAAAGGAACCACAATGAAATATCAAACCCAAACACATGATACAAATATTGATCTTCAAAAGCATGGATATATCCAAATAAGAACAAATAAAAATACAACACATTCAAAAATGTATAACCATTTAAGGGTCAATGTCCAATATATAAAAATGTAGCAACAAATAAATAGGACCACTGAGTTTCTTATGATTAAATCATAACCAGAAAGATACAAATACATAAAACATAAATCATCTCCACTCCAATATTGGAAGAAATAATTAGTTCAAGGTTCACCACAACCCTATAAAATCCTATCTAAATGGAAATGATTCACTCTAAAGCATGTGGATGGATCCCTAATGTTTAATGTATCTTCTTCCCCGTATCTGGGAGCTGTTATCCTCTGAGGAATACATATTATTTAGGAAACTATTCTTACAAAACATCTACATATAACCTAAATAGCCTTGATGATGATATTTATTTAATGGATAAGAACAACATGGCTTTGAGTACCCAAGCTGACTAAAATAAAAACATAATTGTGAATATTTTAATGAATAGGTTGCTAGAACAAATGAAATAGTCCTTTCAAGAACATGTTCCACTAGAACACACCTCTCACCAAATGCAGTACCTCAAAAAAGTAGGGAAAGAATATGTTATCAACCACCACTGAATGCTCCACTAAAATTCAAATTATCCGAGAATAATAATTCCACAAACTTCTCAAAATTAATATCCATGTAGGACAAGGATATCTCCATGATATCTGGATGAGGATCCTAAATGAAATGAAGATCATTCAAATGATCAGGCGATGAGACCCCAAAAAACTAGAAAACGTCTCCTTGAAGTTGTCAACATAGGCCATAACAATCCACTGGCCTTGTTGAATACTCATAAGATCTTCCACATTCATCATATCCTTCTTCTAATTAGTAAAAATAGTCTAAAAACCTCCCATTAAGTCCCAGCATGAATCCATGACGGGAAATTCATCATCCATTATGTTGGACCCTAAACAACCCAAAAAAACATGCACTCTATTAAAATTGGTAGCTATTAATTATCTGAAGACAAACTCAAGTTTCTCAAGCCATTACACTACCTCCAACAGACCATGACCAACACAAAATATAGGAAACATCTAAAAAGAAACATAAAAAGGACAAGACGCGTTAGAAATTTTGGAGAATCTTATGGGAGGAATGTACTAAATATCCTTAGGAACATAAAACCAAAGTCAACATTAACCCAATAAAATATTAAGAAGACTATATCAATCCAAAATAATAGTCATACAATCTAAAAACTACAAGTGCATCCAAAAGAAACTCTTTTAAAAAAATCACATTCCCATTTCACATTCCAAAACTATGTTCCTCTAAGTCCATATTAAATTTCACAAAGACACTTTTCACAAACAAAACCAATTATTCAATTCAATAAAAATCTCTATAAAAATTTTCAAATTAAAAAACCATTTTGGATATTCAATTTCAATATTTTTAATTCAAATACTCACCAATGGAATCCTATGAACCATTACATACGTGTTCATCCCACTTCCATTTTCATTATCCATACACACAATCCAACATGAACTTTGAATACATACCCACACATATAAAAACGTCCACAAAGAATACCAAGGGTCATAAGTAACATTTCATGAAAAACACCAACCATTCACCTAATTTTTAATTCCAAAAAATTTCTATTTTAAAACCCATTCATGTAAATTAAGAACCAAATTAAAGAAAGAATTTATATTTAAAAACGACTTTCCTTTTTTAAATGACCACCCAGTCCAAATGAAACTAAAAAAATCTTAACTCACACCAAACAACTGAAATAAAGAAGTAGTGGCCATGCCTAACATGGAAACATGGTTAGTGGTCCATCCACCATGTAATAATTAATAACCAATAGGACCATAAACTATTTTAACACACTATGCATGGGTCACTAATCCATGTGAGATCACAATATAACACTAATTCGTATAACTTTTCATTATCTCATCCCACAAACCATGACAAAATAAAGACTCAGATCTCATAATACCCCTAGAAACAAGAGGATTATAATGAGAAGGGGTTCATTATTTCCTTCACATACCTACCTATTGATTCGTGATTGTCTTAATATCTAACTACATGACATTAGGTTACCTCCATTGACCAAAACAGAAAATAATTGGGTGAGAAACACCAATCATAGAGGAAAACCATATAATCATTAAAGGATTATTATTGGATGTATAAATAATGAAACAATATTCATTAATCTATAAATCCTTAGGTTTACCCAAGGTGATTCATTGAAATATTCTATTTAAAAACATATTGATGGTTTTAAATGTATTTTGTAATATATAATGAATATCAATATAGAGTGTGAAATGAAGAGTACTCCAAGGCCATATGTAGTGCAACAGTTCCTAATATATTATAACTCAATATAGGGTTATGGGGGTTGTTTCTCCTTAGTACATTTCTGTCAGTGCCACATCAACTTGTAGTATCATGAAAGATATATGTTACTAGGAAAAAACACTCTCTATCAATTACTAAAATTCTAGGAAATTTTCCTATTCTTTATATCATCTATAGACATATCATTCGAGATATCCCTATACATATCATTATAAATATCCCCAGGAATCTCACTAATGTTTTCTCATTACAATTTCTAATGGTTGAATAAACCATTACATTGATAAAAACTGTAGATACCCATGTTTCAAATTCATTTATATTACACTATTTTAGATGAATATTTATTACATTACATAAACACATGTTCAATGTGTATATTTTTTTGTGTATTTGTAATAATGAAAACAATATTCATACGTGGTGAAAGATCTCCAATGTTACCACCATGTATCTTCACATTTATTACTCATACATCAAAAATTTTAGAATAACATGTGTAAAGGAAACATAATAAATTTTGAGATTATATGATCGTTATTGGTTAATGTAACACCCAATGATTAGGGGAAATATTTTATGGAATAAATTTATACTTTTCGATATTTTTCATTTCAAGAAACCCTGAGTACAATTTGTGTTATATACAATGAATACTTTTGTTTTTTAATACACACAGCACCAAGTTAATCATATTCTATAAGAAACAAGTAGATTATATATAGGTATATGAAAAACTATGTCTGGATTTTGATACACACAATGCCAAGTTACTTGGATAGCTTGCGTTACACACAAGACCATGTTTTACCTAAATATAATACACTATTATAATTAATATTTTATTATATTTATCACATAATAATTGGAATAGAATATATTAATAATATTATCAAAATTATGAAAAAATGTATTATAGAAATTTATAATATGAATCTTCTGTTTATCAATTAATTGGAAATGAAAATAAAAACCAATTGAATATAACTGATATTTTTTTAGAAAAACAATTTTTTCCCACAATAGAATATTATTTTAATAAATTAAATTAATAAATAATAGTGAGATATTGATTATATTTATATATTATAAATTAACCAATTAGTTTTAAAATTCATTCATGTTGAATTATAGGTATAAAATAACAAAATATCGAATTTTAGGCATTAAAGAAATATTTTTTTTTCAAAAAAAGTATTTTTGTCACCATTAAATGATGTTTTATTTTAAATCTAGTATTTTATAATTTTGTAAATTTACTATGAAAAGATAATAATTTTTTTTAAAAAAAATCATCAAAATTTACTTTCGATGAATTCTTTGGGTTATTAATAGAAGTTTCATTTTTTTATTAATAGTGAAAAACACAAAGTTTTAATTGAAAACCGCATTTTCATATAATTTATTTATATATATAATGAATGTTTTAAATAATTTTAAATTTTAATTAGTTAAATTATACATAAATAAAACCTATTTATTTTATTTTAATAAATTTCAAATTTAAATTGGATATAAAAACATTTCAATCTTTTTACCTTTTTAAATTAAAAACATTCATGCCCATCACATCAGATGATTATTTTTTTTAAAAATGATTCCAATGATGTGTATAGAATATATTAAAATAGATTCCATATTTTCAATAATAAAAAATTATAATGTCTAGTAAGGACAACAAATTTTTTTACCAACAATATTCTTGAAAATAATGAAAATTCATTACAGTGATTATGGTAAAAATGTGTTTACATTTTGGTAAACACTATCTGATCTTGAGAAATAACAATTATTCATGTAAAAACCCATTGTATTTATATATTAGGAATATATAATCACCTGGCTCAAAAATAGGCCATTATTAGAGCCACATGATGTAATGAATAACTCTCAATAGTGTTTTTCTTTTTGTTATTTACAGGAATCCCACTCCTCCTCAACTATAAAAGGGAACTCACACACCCTCACTACTCCACACATATCTTTCCCTTTTTCTTATCCATACACAACAAAAATCACCCAAATTACATATTATTAACATAGAATCCTCACTTTCTGCTTAAATCCAACTATGTAATCCCTTTGTTTCAAACCAAAAGGAGATACCCAAAGAAGAGGTAATTTTATTCAATGATCACTTTTGTTTTATATTTATCTCCTCCACTTCAATTTTTCATATATCAATATTATATCATAAACTCAATTTCCAAAATGTAATGAAATTTTCTTAATTTGATGGGTAAGTCCTAAACCTTCACAAAATTACATCAAATGGGATAAAAAATCATTATTAATGAGTACGGAGGACTATCGCCTCACGAATCGATGTAATGTTTTGTTCCATTACAACATTGTATGGTTGGGAATAATAAAAGAATAACTATTTATATACGATATTTATGATAAATTTATGTTTCTATAATTATTATATATCAGATAATTTCATTATTTAACATTTATGGGAATATGGTGACATCATTTGTGGACATGTGGAAAACTTCCTCTTCAATGCAATTTGATTACATCACAATTTACAGGGAATGTATTAAGAATGGGTTTAATAAATATTTTATTTCACTTAATATTTATATATTTTATATATTATTATAAATACATATTTAATGAATATATATGATATTTATATAATTGTTTACATTCTAGGAATATGTATATAATGATCCAAGTAACATGATCAAGAATAACAAGTCAAACTATATACTAAAAATATAGTGGATATTACCCTAATCATAACATATTAATGTAATTGTTAATAAATGGGTAATCTAAAGTCGTAATAAAATTATATATTGTATGATGTATATGATTTTTTTTTGGAATTTTTATCAAAATAAATATTTGTTATATAAGAAGATTCTTTGTGAAAGATGAAAGTCAATAATTATTCTATGGTAATTTCATCTCATTTTTTATGCCCATCACATATATGCCATATTCACCATAAATATCTCATATGTGGTTTATATACTTCCCTAAGATATTTTATATCATGAATTTACTTTATTTCATGATAATAAAATTTTTAATTTATGTTATTATTTCATATGGATCACTATTAGAATGATACTCAAGTAGTAATGGGATTTCCACTATAACATTTATTTTTACTACTTTTACTCCATATTGACCTCTAATTTACATTCTTATGTTTATATACATCCCATTAATATATTCTACGATTACAATCATTAAATTAATGTGTATATACATATTCATTTTATGATCTCTATTTCATAAGTTTTATGGTCATAAAGATGTCAATTTAGAAAAGTATCTTTTTCTCAATTTTCCTTCTTTGAGACACTAGTACTGTAATGCACAAATATTATTTTATGATTTCCATATACTAGATTTTAACATGATTTATCAATAATATAATTATTTTCATGATATTTTATACTTCATTTAATGTTATTCCCACATGGGGTTTTTTATTCAAAGATAGAAAATTGTTAAGAGTTTATTGCTACAATCTCATCATTTATCATGTTTGTTTTCTGATTATTCTTCCATTAATGAAATATTATAATCCATATCTCAATAATTATAATTATTTTAATATATTATTTTTTTACATCATATCTTTATTTATTGTTACTAATTTTTCACTCTTTGGTACTTAATTATGAAATTGTCTGTAATAAAAATTGAATTTATTTCTCTTCGGCCAGAAATCTATTTTATTCAAAAACCATATTTTATAGAAATGTTTTGAAATATGTTTATAAATGTTCTTTTTTTTATAATTTTCAATGAAATATATCTATATTAATTCAATGATTCCATTATATGTTTTAAACTTTATTTTGAATGAAAAAAAATTGAATTGTTTATGATCTGAAAAAAAAAATCAAAGATAAAATGATATTTTCATCAAGAAATATTTTAAATGATATTTATATATTAGTTCACATGTTTTCTATCTAATTTTAAAAGAAAAAAAATTTTAATTTTTTCCCATATAATTTTATTTTCAAAGAATATTTATTTTCATTATTAATTAATCTTTCTGGTCTCTCAAAATCATTCTCAATATAAGAGGACATCCTTAAATATAGTTTATGATATAATGAGGATATAAGGCCCCAGCCTTAAACCTTACTTAATCTTGAGTTATTACAATATTACACATTGAGGATCTTCTCAGGTTTAGAGTTTTAGAGAATTAGATCATGAAACTTGCATTACATTCCACATTTAAACAAAGTGGTTACATAAAAGACAATATTCATTCTTCCCATCAACGGAAACCTATTTAAAATAAAACATGGATTCTTTCTTGACACATCCGTGACACTATCATCACATCATGTACCTTTCCCTTGACCTGTGAAAAACATTTCAAAAACTTGGGATGAGCATAAAAAGCTCAGTAAGGGTTATAAAAATATGGAAAGGAAACATGAGTTCATAAATACATAAGAATGAAATCATACTTTACCCATACAACATAGGCATATCAAATCATGAATAAATCATAGAAAACATAAGACATAAAGGTAATTTTAGGCATTCATAACATTCTTACGTAGGGAGTAACCTTGTTGGTTACGTTTGGAATGCCCATCACAGTATATTCCCTAAATCTCTTCGGAGAAACCTTAACGTTTCACTCCTTCGCGTTACCCAATGCATTGGAAAGCTACATCGGGCTCACCCGCCCTTAGTTTATCACGGAACCACCCATTTTCATAACAATGCCCAAGAACCATAACATAAATGTGTCACATAAAACATGAATAACATTTCCACATTTCAATCACAATATAACATTTTAGTATATTGAAATAATGAATCCATTCAAAAAGAAACCATTTCCAAAACCATTTAAAACATTTAATAAAGAGATTTTTCAATCAAAGTGTCCCATACCACCTTGAATCTTAAAATTTTAAACCATTAATATCCATATAAATAAATCCTTAAAACCATTTTGAAAACATTGATATTAATAAGAACAAATAATTAAAACATTTAAAACGATATTTTGGTTAAAGTGGTTTTACCAAAACTAGAGACACTTGAATACAATAATTAAGGAATAACATTTAGTCAGAACTTTATAATATCATGAGAATAAATAGATTCATGATATAATACTCCAAAGGACAGTATATACACCATATAAGAGTGAATTGGTGCATAACAACAATGAACCCTCAATAGAAATGTCAAATGTGACGAAATCCCTTATAAAAAAGGTATCCTTAAATTAAGGACAAATCAATCTCAAAAATATGTGTGAAAAATATAAATACACCCAATATAAGTGGATATTAAGTGTAAAACAATAAAAATACATTCACATATATTCAATGGATGACATATTCAATGACTACATGTTGAACCCAAAGAAATCAGAATTGGGTTAAAAAGTTCCCTTGACAGCCTAACGACATCACATCAAAATGAGTTGATGAGAGATAAAAAGTGTATCTCATCACTTGGACATAAAATTTACATCAATAAGGATATATGAGAACATATCCCAACATAACAATATGTAAATTAAAATACCCAACAAAAGAAGTCTTTTAAAAAAGAGGAGGGTGAAAGGTTCCCTTACCGACTTGGGTATCTTTCAAAACATACACCCCATGAAAGAAGGACAATAGATCATTGATGTAAATACTCATACACGAAAGTATATTACACAAAGAGTAGAATAATGGTCAGTACATACACCACTCAATGGAATTTGTGGAAAATGTAGCATAAATCTCACGGGAATAAAAGTGAGATGAAAAATCCCTCACGAAAACTCGGCAGCCTAACGGCGCCACATAAAACTTCCGAATATGGATTGATGAGATCAAATAGGGTATCTCATCACATTACAATATAATGTACAGCAATAGGAATATGAAATAACAGCCCCCAACATTACAAATAGGAGCTTAAAAGAAGTGACATAAAGGAGAGTACTTAAAAAGAAAGAGAGAAGTTAGATCTCTTACGAAAGTTCGGCAGCCAAACGACGCCAATCAAAACATCCAAAATGGATTGATGAGGTAGAATAGGGTCTCTCATCACATGAACATAAAAATTACAGTAGGATTAATATAAAAGATCATCCCAATAACAAGATATATGAGCTTTAAAAGGAATGACATAAAAGAGTGTACTTAAAAAGAAAGAGAGGAGTAAGATCCCTTACCTCGGGTCCGACTTGACTCGATCGTTCTTTAACGTCCTGAATAATAAACTTGAGTTGATTTCCACTTTATTAAGAACCCTTTTCTAGTTCATTATTCCTATTATATCACTTATTTCAATGTTATAAACATTATGTAAACATTTAAGTTAATAATGTTTGTTTTGTCGATATTTGGTTCTGAAGTCGAAGGTGGACTTCTTACCATTACATGTTGTTCGTGTGGTCAAATGTTTATTATATCCAGAATAATATTCATGATTTGGATATCATATATGTCATATATATCCAGTACATGCATGCATTTATAACATTACATAATCATTTAGAGGTAAGAAATGAAATGCACCGTTCCTGGAGACGGTAAGCCGTACGTACGCATGAACGCTACTTTCATTTCTATTTCATATTTTATAGAATGGAATAATAATGATATAAAGGTATATTATAATTAAAGTATAATATCATATATAATATCATAGTTCCATCCTTTATACATCCCACATATGGTATTTAACGAATCAAATCATTTTGAGGGGGCGGTAGTCCGCACTTCCTTAAATGAAGATATCGCGTATACCCATAATGGAAGCCATAGAGGTAAGACAAAAATGAAAAATACAGAAGCGTAAATAAAACATAAACATATTATATATCATATATAAAAATAGTGACATCATAATGGCCACCTTTGAAGGTGTTAAATGAGTATTGAACAATCATCGTTTCGGGAGGCAGAATTTCACCATCCACGGAAACCGTATGTTCTTTAACCATTTGATGTAGTTGTGTGAGAGTGTATCTCGAATAAATCTTATAACAACATCCTAGTATATTTAAGATACTGGTGTTGTTACAAAAGAAGTAAATAAAAAGAGTTTAGGGGGTTGGAGAAGCAAAATAAAACAAATGACCATGAGAGAGTGAATTACCTCTAAAAGTGTAACTCCTTTTGATTTGAGCCTAAAGGCTTCCTTTGAAAGGATTATTCCCAAAGAGAATCCTCTAGGATGAGGAGAGGGATGTGGAGAGAGTAAATGGGCAGGGTTTGTCCGAGCCAAAGGCTTGAAGAGTGTGTTAAATGAGGTAGAGGTGGGGGCCTTTTATAAGAGGAGAGGAGGGGCACTTTTGGAAAGTAAAGAAATATTACTTTATTTGAAAATGTGTTTCGGTTTCAAACGGTCCCACATTGATATAATTCGTGGATAAGGTGATAAGGCTTCTAAATACACTCATCCAATATGTTTTGGACATGTTTAGTTCATAGATTTTACATTATCTTTCCATTTTATTTAAATCGTCAAATAATGATGTCATCGCTGCATCATTATTATGTCATAAATAATTTAATTTATTTAATGTCTAAAAATTATAAAAAAAATACTATGATGTAGGAAATATTTTTATCTTTCCAATTAATATTTATAATCATAAAGATGACTTGTATAACCTCACTTAAAAATTGTTTTAGTAAAACATATCATGTTTGTGTCAATTTTACTTTTACATTAAATAAAATGTTATTTATGTCATTTCCCAACCAAAGTGGATCCATGGGGTCCCAAAGTTGACCCATGTCTTGTCTTGGTCGGCCATGATACAACCAATGAGGGTAAGACATGTGTCAAGCTCATCTCATTTTATTAAAGCATTATTTTTACCTTAAACCACACTAATTACCACTAATCGCGATTACAAACTTAATAAGTTACTATTCACCAAAAAATTATTTTAATCCCATTGAACCACATTTTACTTTTTAATGACAACCATGTATGTCGGATTTTTGAAAATCAAAACACAATGATGGCAAAATTTCATTTAAACGGAAAATCAGTTTTTATAAGTACCACATAGTGGTTTCACTATTCATCAAAAATTGAAGTTTTTCAGAAAAATCCAAAAAATTCACCCTAAGCTATATTTGATATTATGAATTCAAAAATGAAGTCCGTTTTATAAAATTCAAAACATATAAGTCACATTAATTAATTTAATAATTAATTCCCGCTGTCATGACAAATAGCGTGTTTTATGAAACAATAAGTATCAAAAGATTGACACTAGTTTAAGTCTGATTTCAAAGTGAAATTGATTCCAACGACCACTATTGGATTTAATGGTAAAAATATTTTCTAATTTAAATTTAAAACCAATTCAAAATATAATCTAATCAAATAAATAAATTAGATTAAAAAGTGGTTTTGAATTAAAATACAACATTTTACACTATTCATTAAAAAAAGAACTTTATCGGAAAGATACCAAAAATTTACACAAAGTAAATTTTGATGTCCCGATTCTTAATAAGAGTTTTATTTGGTCCAAAAGAATGTTTAAGAGTGAACAAAACTATATTTAATGACGGTTCTCCATCAAAAGGTGATAAGTGAACCTTTAGTGAAAACTAGGGCATATAGGCCTAAAATTGAATTCTTTCCATATTTTAAGCCTTTATCTTTTATTGTATAAATGTAAAAATATTTAAGAACATATATAATCATATTTTAGTTATTTCTATCCATTCCCGCCATTACAACAGCTACATGTTAACTTCCATTTAGAATAATATTATTTTATTATTAGAGTGCAACGTAAGATTCCCAAGAAACTCGTTGTTGCGTGTTGGGTACGCCATCGAGCATAGCGTCCCCTTTAAAGTCATATTAATATTTTATTCACAAATATGGATAAATATGAAAATGTCATATTCCTTATTTACCTGGGGTGTTACATCCTTCCCCCTTTTGGGAATTGCGTCCTCGCAATTTTAAAATTGCGCTTGGAAACATCCTTGAACGTCCCACATCGGAGAAGAGTCGGTAAAAAAAATCACTTTAAAATAAAGAAAGATAAGTACAAAGGTCACCCGAGTTAACCCATACTAGGATTCCAAGTATGAAAATATGGACATGGAGGAAAAAACAAAGGGTCATGTTCTGATGGAGAGTGATAGAAAACATGTTTAGGAGAAAGTTAACCACGAGAAAATCACAAACTTGTGATGGGTTAAACGGTATTCGATTCCCCAGTAGGAAAAGTTAATAGACAACATTTTTGTTTTAAGTTACTTTTTATTGAGGAATTTATTCATAAGGAAGCATAATTACTTATCATGTTGACTTTCAACTTTTACTATATTCCTTAGTCAAACTCATATTTTTTCCAAAAGACGAGTATTTAGGGAGACTTGTTCGCATTAAGAGTACTATAATCAACTTCTAGAGAATCACCTAATCCCCAAAAGAGAACTATATACATCCCATGTTTTTAGGATTTAACCAAAACCAAAACCAAAAAGGTTAGTACAAGATCAGATAATCCAGAAAAGGATAACCCCTTATAAAAAGAAAATCTATTCTTAATCTCCAAAATTTGCCCAACAAAACCCAAAGTTCAACGAGGACCATCCGATAAACAATTTGTCCATAAAATTCTTCAAAGTAAACCAATATAAGATTGAAAATAAAATATTTGAAGGATTTAGTCACATAGTCTTCCAAGTTAAATCGTAACATTTATCTCCAAACAACATCAGTTGCTCCTAAAGTCTCACATTGAAAAGTAATTATCCTAATCACATATCCTCCAAAATCAACTTACTCTTAATTCATAAAATCATATAACTAAAAAGAATCAGTCAAACTAACCAGGGGCTTCACGTAGTCCAGTGGTAGGTGATAAATACCAGTCGCACTTTGGTTGTGGGTTCTATTTCTGCAGCATTGTCCGACGCGACGGGTTGTCACACGGTCTGCGTGTTGTCCTTTTTCCAAAACTATATAATTCTCAAATAATTACCCAAAAAGGGATAAAATCATCCAAAATAACCATAACATAATTTAACCTCAATTTTATCTCATGCCTTTCACTTCAATCATAACATATGGTAACCCATAATTACCTCAAAAGTAAGGATCATATAAACCCAAATGGTTCTTTATAACTATGTCCACAAAAGAAAAGATAACTATTACTTGAATAAAATTTGCCTATATTAAACATCAGGGTTACACATAATATAAAAAGTCTTCTAATGTAATCCCATCATCAAAAGAGACTTAATACTCTTAAGAATTTCACCCTAACTCTTGAAGCCCTCATATGTTGACATCTTACTCATTCAACATTCTTCATGATCCATTATCCATTCCTTTCCAACTTATTCCGAAATACCTCTTTCCTACAAACAAAATCATGAATCATATCCTAAGATTCCAAAATAAGAAAACAATAGTCATGAAATAGTACATACTTTTGATTGGTCATTGTCAGTTTCTTCATCCTCAATTGGAATGGCATTAGGTATTGGTAAATGAATATTGGTACGCTCTTGGTGACCCCATTCACGAAACTTCTTCATAGGACATGTGTTTGCATAATGACCATGCACACCACATTTAAAACATTCAATTGATCCCTCAGAAAGAACTTCTTTCCCTTTCCTCGAGTCAACTGGATGCTTCCTTTTTCCATGGCAGGTTCTTGCTTTATGACCTTCATTTCCACATCTATAGCATATTTCTGTCCCTTTGAAACATTTTCCTAGGTGTTTCTTTCCACATCTTTGACACATAGGTTTTTGAACACACTTACCTTTATGATTATTACATGTACTCCCATAGGGATTCGTTTCTTGCATATATGATGACTTAGAGAAATCTCCAAGGTTTAGGTGGTCAATCATGACTCCAGATAGTTGGTTGAGGATAATCAAAAGAGTTCTCATTGCAGCTCCCATATCATTCAGTTGCTTGCTCAAAGAACTGTCACAGTTTCCTTCACATCCACTGTTACTTTGGTGCCTGCTAGATCCAGCCATTTACTAAAACCAAAAAGGTCAGTGTGAGTATATCAACAAAACCATCATGTACTAATGAGTAAGATAGACAATAAGATATACTTACTCATTCACTTTATCTAAAACTAAGACTCTTTCTGAAATCCTAACCATTATGGTAATTGTCAATTATGCTTAAAGAATACCCTAACGTCTAAAGTTATCTAAACCGACCTTTGATACCAACTATAAGGCCCCAGCCTTAAACCTTACTTAATCTTGAGTTATTACAAGATTACACATTGAGGATCTTTTCAGGTTTAGAGTTTTAGAGAAATAGATCATGAAACTTGCATTACATTCCACATTTAAACAAATTGGTTACATAAAAGACAATATTCATTCTTCCCATCAACGGAAACCTATTTAAAATAAAACACGGATTCTTTCTTGACACATCCGTGACACTATCATCACATCATGTACTTTTCCCTTGACCTGTGAAAAACATTTCAAAAACTTGGGATGAGCATAAAAAGCTCAGTAAGGGTTATAAAAATATGGAAAGGAAACATGAGTTCATAAATACATAAGAATGAAATCATACTTTACCCATAAAACATAGGCATATCAAATCATGAATAAATCATAGAAAACATAAGACATAAAGGTAACTTGAGGCATTCATAACATTCTTACGTAGGGAGTAACCCTCTTGGTTACGTTTGGAATACCCATCACAGTATATTCCCTAAATCTCTTCGGAGAAACCTTAACGTTTCACTCCTTCGCGTTACCCAATGCATTGGAGAGCTATATCGGGCTCACCCGCCCTTAGTTTATCACGGAACCACCCATTTTCATAACAATGCCCAAGAACCATAAAATAAATGTGTCACATAAAACATGAATAACATTTCCACATTTCAATCACAATATAACATTTTAGTATATTGAAATAATCAATCCATTCAAAAAGAAACCATTTCCAAAACCATTTAAAACATTTAATAAAGATATTTTTGAATCAAAGTGTCCCATACCACCTTGAAGCTTAAAATTTTAAACCATTAATATCCATATAAATAAATCCTTAAAACCATTTTGAAAACATGGATATTAATAAGAACAAATAATTAAAACATTTAAAACGATATTTTGGTTAAAGGGGTTTTACCAAAACTAGAGACACTTGAAAACAATAATTGAGGAATACCATTTAGTCAGAACTTTATAATATCATGAGAATAAATGGATTCATGATATAATACTCCAAAGGATAGTATATACACCATATAAGGGTGAATTGGTTCATAACAACAATGAACCCTCAATAGAAATGTCAAATGTGACGAAATCCCTTATAAAGAAGGTATCCTTAAATTAAGGACAAATCAATCTCAAAAATATGTGTGAAAAATATAAATACACCTAATATAAGTGGATATTAAGTGTAAAACAATAAAAGTACATTCACATATATTCAATGGATGACATATTCAATGACTACATGTTGAACCCAAAGAAATCGGAATTGGGTTAAAAAGTTCCCTTGACAGCCTAACGGCATCACATCAAAATGAGTTGATGAGAGATAAAAAGTGTATCTCACCACTTGGACATAAAATTTACATCAATAAGGATATTTGAGAACATATCCCAACATAACAATATGTAAATTAAAAGACCCAACAAAAGAAGTCTTTTAAAAAAGAGGAGGGTGAAAGGTTCCCTTACCGACTTGGGTATCTTTCAAAACATACACCCCATGAAAGAAGGACAATAGATCATTGATGTAAATACTCATAAATGAAAGTATATTACACAAAGAGTATAATAATGGGTAGTACATACACCACTCAATGGAATTTGTGGAAAATGTAGCATAAATCTCACGGGAATAAAAGTGAGATGAAAAATCCCTCACGAAAACTCGGCAGCCTAACGGCGCCACATAAAACTTCCGAATATGGATTGATGAGATCAAATAGGGTATCTCATCACATTACAATATAATGTACAGCAATAGGAATATAAAATAACATCCCCCAACATTACAAATAGGAGCTTAAAAGAAGTGACATAAAGGAGAGTACTTAACAAGAAAGAGAGAAGTTAGATCTCTTACGAAAGTTCGGCAGCCTAACGGTGCCAATCAAAACATCCAAAATGGATTGATGAGGGAGAATAGGGTCTCTCATCACATGAACATAAAAATTACAGTAGGCTTAATATAAAAGATAATCCCAATAACAATAAAGATGAGCTTTAAAAGGAATGACATAAAAGAGTGTACTTAAAAAGAAAGAGAGGAGTAAGATCCCTTACCTCGGGTCCGACTTGACTCGATCGTTCTTTAACGTCCTGAATAATAAACTTGAGTTAATTTCCACTTTATTAAGATCCTTTTTCTAGTTCATTATTCCTATTAGATCACTTATTTCCATGTTATAAACATTATGTAAACATTTAAGTTAATAATGTTTGTTTTGTCGATATTTGGTTCTTAAGTCGAAAGTGGACTTCTTACCATTACATGTTGTTCGTGTGGTCAAATGTTTATTATATCCAGAATAATATTCATGATTTGGATATCATATATGTCATATATATCCAGTAAATTCATGAATTTATAACATTAAATAATCATTTAGAGGTAAGAAATGAAATGCACCGTTCATGGAGACGGTAAGCCGTACGTACGCATGAACGCTACTTTCATTTCTATTTCATATTTTATAGAATGGAATAATAATGATATAAAGGTATATTATAATTACAGTATAATATCATATATAATATCATAGTTCCATCCTTTATACGTCCCACATATGGTATTTAACGAATCAAATCACTTTGAGGGGGCGGTAGTCCGCACTTCCTTAAATGAAGATATCGCGTATACCCATAATGGAAGCCATAGAGGTAAGACAAAAATAAAAAATACAGAGGCGTAAATAAAACATAAACATATTATATATCATATATAAAAATATTGACATCATAATGGCCACCTTTGAAGGTGTTAAATGAGTATTGAACAATCATCGTTTCGGGAGGCAGAATTTCACCATCCACGGAAACCGTATGTTCTTTAACCATTTGATGTAGTTGTGTGAGAGTGTAGCTCGAATAAATCATATAACAACATACTAGTATATTGAAGATACTGGTGTTGTTACAAAAGAAGTAAATAAAAAGAGTTTAGGGGGTTGGAGAAGCAAAATAAAACAAATGAACATGAGAGAGTGAATTACCTTTAAAAGTGTAACTCCTTTTGATTTGAGCCTAAAGGCTTCCTTTGAAAGGATTCATCCCAAAGGGAATCCTCTAGGATGAGTATATGGATGTGGAGAGAGTAAATGGGCAGGGGTTGGCCGATCCAAAGGCTTGAGGAGTGTGTTAAATGAGGTAGAGGTGGGGGCCTTTTATAAGAGGAGAGGAGGGGCACTTTTGGAAAGTAAAGAAATATTACTTTATTTGAAAATGTTTTTTGGTTTAAAAAGGTCCCACATTGATATAATTCTTAGATAAGGTGATAAGTCTTCTAAATACACTCATACAATAAGTTTTGGACTTGTGTAGTTCATTGATTTTACATTATCTTTCCATTTTATTTAAATCGTCAAATAATGATGTCATCGCTGCATCATTATTATGTCATAACTAATTTAATTTATTTAATGTCTAAAAATTATAAAAAAAATACTATGATGTAGGAAATCTTTTTAGCTTTCCAATTAATATTTATAATCAAAAAAATGACTTGTATAACCTCACATAAAAATTGTTTTAGTAAAACATATCATGTTTGTGTCAATTTTACTTTTACATTAAATAAAATGTTATTTATGTCATTTCCCAACCAAAGTGGATCCATGGGGTCCCCAATTTGACCCATGGATTGTCTTGGTCGGTCATGATACAACCAATGAGGGTAAGACATGTTTCAAGCTCATCTCATTTTATTAAAGCATTATTTTTTCCTTAAACCACACTAATTACCACTAATCACGATTAAAAACTTAATAAGTTACTATTCACCAAAAAATTATTTTAATCTCATTGAACCACATTTTACTTCTTAATGACAACCATGTATGTCGGATTTTTGAAAATCAAAACACAATGATGGCAAAATTTCATTTAAACGGAAAATCAGTTTTTATAAGTACCACATAGTGGTTTCACTAATCATCAAAAATTGAAGTTTTTCAGAAAAATCCCAAAAATTCACCCTAAGCTATATTTGATATTTGGAATCAAAAATGAAGTCCGTTTTACAAAATTCAAAACATATAAGTCACATTAATTAATTTAATAATTAATTCCCGCTGTCATGACAAATAGCGTGTTTTATGAAATAATAAGTATCAAAAGATTGACACTAGTTTAAGTCTGATTTCAAAGTGAAATTGATTCCAACGACCAATATTGGATTTAATGGTAAAAATATTTTCTAATTTCACTTTAAAACCAATTAAAAATATAATCTAATCATATAAATAAATTATATTAAAAAGTGGTTTTGAATTAAAATACAACATTTTACACTATTCATTAAAAAAAGAACTTTATCGGAAAGATACCAAAAATTTACACAAAGTAAATTTTGATGTCCTGATTCTTAATAAGAGTTTTATTTGGTCCAAAAGAATTTTTAAGAGTGAACAAAACTATATTTAATGACGTTTCTCCATCAAAAGGTGATAAGTGAACCTTTAGTGAAAACTAGGGCATATACGCCTAAAATTGAATTCTTTCCGTATTTTAAACCTTTATCTTTTATTGTATAAATGTAAAAATATTTAAGAACATATATAATCATATTTTAGTTATTTCTATCCATTCCCGCCATTACAACGGCTACATGTTAACTACCATTTAGAATAATATTATTTTATTATTAGAGTGCAACGTAAGATTCCCAAGAAACTCGTTGTTGCGTGTTGGGTATGCCATCGAGCATAGCGTCCCCTTTAAAGTCATATTAATATTTTATTCAAAAATATGGATAAATATGAAAATGTCATATTCCATATTTACCTGGGGTGTTACAGAGGATATGTCCCAAGAATAAATTTCATCTTTTTCTCTAAATTATTTATTCATTTAAAGAATTATTTTTATGAAACTTATTTCACATTCATTGGTTATACTGTGATAAAAATATTATGAAACCTGATTACTTTAATGGGTTATCCTATGATGATAGGATTATAAAATCTGTCTTTTTTCCATAGGTTATTATATGATTAAAATATATTGTTACCTAATTAATTTTATTGGTTACTATATGACTAATTTTTAAAATATTTTCCCTAATTATGTATGTTTTTATTATGTGATGGGTGGTACCTATATGTCCTTCAAATGAATTGGTTATAGATTTATAACTCATGTGATAGATATGGATGAAATGGGGAGTAAAACCATTTTATTAAGGGACGTTTTATACTAAGATTGACCAGGGAGTTAACATGGACTACAACGATAGTATTGGTAGAGAACCTTCACTATTAAGATATCCTTTGGATTGAACCTTGACTAATAAGATGGTATATGGATTTAACCGTGACTACGAATATAGTCATGGTATTGAACCTTGAATAATAATATGGGAAAAAGTAGAAAAGCACGAAACACTATGGGATGAAGGTGTAACTTGATACAATATAGGTAAAGGTTTGAGATTGAGGATGGTGGTGTGTCACTCAATATTTGTTCATCCTCCATGAACCTCAAGTTCCCATACACTTATGTCCATGTTTTACAAATGTAACTACTTTATTTTTACCATTATTTAGTATCTAATATCACCCTGTATTTTGTTTCATTTCCCAAGGTTATGAATAAGGTTATTAAGTAGGCATAACAAAGGTGAATACCATTATGGGACATATTGAAGATTATTCACCAATTTAAAAAAATGTATTCCTTTTATTGAAATACAGTAAAATATTCTAGTCCATCAGAATGTACTTTTCTAATGTGTTTATTATTCATCTCAAATGATGTAATATCAATTTATGTTAAGAAAATTTCATTGTAGTTGTTATCAATGTAATGGTTTAGTCGTCTATTGGAAACTATGAGGAGAAATATTATTTAAATACCTAGGGATATCTCAAATGATATATATAGGGATGTCTCTAAGGATAATCCAATGGTGACATATATTTGAAAGAAGGTGTCGGGATATAAAAACCATATAATTAATATTCATGACAATTTTGTTTTATACTATGATATTTTTTAATCACACTATGACTTATAGTCTTAGTGAATAGAGTGAATTTGAAGGTACAAGGATAAAATTGATTTTTTTAGATTTGAGATGTATATAAATTATGAAAATTGATGTCATAAGAGGAAATAACATGAATAGAATCTAGAAGGTGGTATAAGTAATGTTTATACTACTCAAGATAAACAGAGAACAAATGAAATGTGAAAGGTATGGAATGGTATAATAGTATGTTTTCATTACATATAAGATGACTGATTAAAATGAGGTTCAAGAACATTAAGACAGGATTCATATTTCATATTATAGAGAATGTGTATTATGGAATAAGATGATGAAGCATGATTATTAAATTAAGAATAATGTTGGAAGATTTAAATATATGTGTTTTGGAATTGAAATATTATTATATATGAATCATGAAATAAATATATATAAGAATTTTTTCTATTTTTTCCCTAATCTATTTGAAAATATATGTTTAACGGTGACGATGCAATAGATAATTAATTTATAGGAAAATTGATATTTTTATTATGGGATGGTTATCGTTAATGTTATATTGCACATGATAAAACTTTGGTTGTCTTAGATAAATGGTTGATTGATATAGATAATGTAAATTTGATAGTACTATTTTCCATCGAACTGATTATTGATTATTCAACAAAGTAGTCTATGTTATCATGGATTATGTTTAAAACATCATTCATTAAAATAATATATCTTGTAATATATAGAATAAATAAGCATGTAATATTTATAAAACAATTTATTATAATTCAGGTTATTACCTTGTTTCAAGATAATATAAAATTAATGTATTTTCTTGTTTGGAATGTGAAACCCAATATTAAATTTATGATATATTTCAAAAAATATATTATGGATACCAGGTAACCTAACAACTTGGCCAAAACTGACATATCCTGAAGGTAATTATAGAATATTCAATGAATGTATTCACTTGTTTGGAATGTGAAACTCAATATCTAATTTATGATATATTTCCCAAAATAGCCTTGATACCCTGGTACCCTAATAACTAAGATGCAACTAAGATATCATGAAGGTCATTCTAAATCCCCATGGATTGGATAATATCAATTGGGATCATACACGATAAAAATGGTATTTTTTCACATCAATTGGGAAAAATAAATACATATGAGTATCCTAAATGTAAAAATTCATATGGAAAACTATTCTAGATGACAATTTGGTTTGAAACCCCAATGTACAACCACAATGTAACAAAACAATTAGATAAAAACCAAAGACATGAGGAACAAAATTTTCCAAGACCAATGGTCAAAACCATGAACCACCTATATGTGTCTCTTTAACATTTCTCATCCATAGAAAATTATAATCTTCAAACACCCAAAGGCACATCTAAGGTGGGATCTAAAATCCCAGAAAGGTCTCACCAAGGATTACATAATAAGGTTCTAATAATGATTAACCAAATTTTGATTTCAACTTAAAATATAAAACCAAAGAATTTCAAAACTATATATAAAACCTATCAAAATTTACATTTATATTGATTGATGACATTTAAATTAAATGTCTTCAAAAACATTTTATGTCAATCAATTTATAAAAATTTACAATGAAATTATAAAATAGTTTATAAAAAATGAATATATATCAAAGAAATAAAATTTGAAACATAGTATCTTTATAAAAGGTAATATAGCTCTAGGTTATGGGACTCTATCACACTTAAATTTGAATCACAACAAAATTTGAACACATGTCCCACAAACACTGGTGAGAGAGGATCCCAACACCATCCCATTAGTGATGTAACCTACTACATAAGTGTTATTTTTGTTGTAAAGTTTCAATAAGGTTAAATATCTAACAAATCACTAACTACCTTGGATTGATTGTTCTCTAAAAACAATAAAAAATTGTAAATTAATTTTCACATTTTCAAAAATACAATTCAAACAATTTTTTCTATTTCAATATCCCAAATATGATTTAAAATCTAAAACTGGTTTATTATCAAACAACACATTTTTTTCTTCTAGTATAAAACCACTAGGTCTCTATGAATACAACATAAGACATATTAGTCAATAAATAATTTAAAATAAATTTCAAATATTTATTTAAGAGTTCAATTTTATAATTTAAATTCCATAATTTAAATTCAATAATCCCATTTCACAATATTACATCATATTCCACAATCACACCACTATTATATAGAATTAATTATTTTTTCTAATTTTATGAAAAATAAATTTCAAATCGACAATTAAAATGAATTGGTTTTAAATAATCCAATTGAGGGGAATTAATTTAAATCATGTTATTAAATAATAATCCTGGAAGTTATGGTTAAATAAATTGTATAATGATAAATGAAACAACCTACCTCAGCATCATGATATGATGAAATACACATCCCTAAATTGGAAAATTCAACAAAGAACATAAAAAATGAAGATCTGAGATTCAATCCAATGTTCATATCTAAAACAACTTAGATTAGATTCTATAACAACAGAAAGATCTAATAAACCATTGGGAGGAGATAAGAGAGAAAAAGAGGAATAGATCGGGAAGAGGAAACTTATCCATAAAGGAACAAATGAATATCACTGAGCTTCAATCAAACATTAAAGGGGTTTATTGAAGCCAAAATTTATACTAGAGAGCCCCAAAGACCATGGAAAATATTATAGGTAGATTCTGTCCTAAGAGGGGGATAAAAAGGGGTTTATGAATTATTAATGAAATTTAAAAATAATAAAATGTTTCCCATATAGATTCTTAGGAATGGATAGATGGTTTTAAAAACTATGCACAATAGATATGTTCCTCAGATGATGGGGTTTTAGGGTTTTTAAATGGTGGGTGAAATTTTTTCAAACTATTCACCAACTGTGTAAGCAATCACTACATTAGTTTGTACAGTTTCTATTGGAAGGGCATGCGTTTTTGGAAAACCATGTGCCAACTATGGATAAACAAAAATTAGTTAAACATTTCCAAATTTACACATGAAGTACCCCTTAAATTTTACCTAACCAAATAATGAACAAAAAATTTCTTTAAGAGTACCTAAAAATTTTAATAGTTTGTTACAAAAAACCCATCATAAAAACATTATTTCCTCGTAATGCCTATTAAGAAGCTTCTATGCAAAAATGATGAGGCCACAAAAATCTCATATGTGACTCCCTCCCCCAAGTATAATGAGTATCTATACCATTCGTCCACATAACTATAACCAATGGTATCATCCTCCCACAATGTACCTTGTTTCCAGAATCAAATATCTGGACTGGATGCTCAGTAAAGGATAAATTAGGTTCGACGTCAATATAAATCTTGCTCATAACATGTGATTGATCAGATAGATAAATTAATATATGAGATACATGGAACAAATTATGTATTGATGTAGTTACAGCAGAAATTACAAATGGTAAGAAACAATAACCACTTTATCAACGGCCACAAATGGTCCTAACAAAGGAGGAGAATGATTCCCTTTCCTCCCAAGCCATCAATGACACAATATAAGTGAAATATTAAAGAACACTAGATCACCATTATAAAATTATAATTTTCTATGAAAATGATCAATATAAGATTTATACTGGCTCTATTCCATAAAAAAATATTTGTGGAATCTACTTATTCTTTTTTATCATATCTAGATGAAAACTCAGTCCAACCAAGGATTTTTCACTACTATCCTTCAAAAAAACCTATATTTACATGACCAGTCATACAAGGCCTCAAAAGGATCCATACTGAACACATAATTGAATGTGTTGTTATATGAAAACTCCAACAGCCCCAAATAATCTCCCTAAGAACCACTAAAATCAAGAATATAAGCATGTAACATATCATTGTGAATATATAATGATCACTCTATCTAGACATCCTAATATGGATGGTATACCATACTCAAAGGAAAATTATTTCCTAATTCCTCTTTAAGGACAGACAAAAAGTGAGTGGTAAACCATGTATCTATGTTAGAGGCTATTGAAGATGAAAATCCATTAAAATGATCAATCTATTTCACATAGATATTCTCCAACCACTCAAAAAAAAAATATCCTAAATGTGTATAAATTTAGAAGATTTTTTTAGCCAATGAATCACAACACATATATAATTTATCACTGTAAATGAATATAAAAACCCAAACAAAAATTCCCAAGATATATCATCCCACATCCTTGTCATCCATATAAGAGGATGAAGTAAACCCTGAGATATCAAGTGCCCTGCCTTAACCTTTTTGCATGTATAAAAATGAGAGGAAACATTATCAATGCCTCATATTTTAACTAGGCACCATAATTATCACCGTATGTCATAGTAAATCATCATAGTTTCTTTATAAATTACCCACTATGAATTATGGAAATCCCCTATATTCCCTTTCCTCATTGGATAATTTTTTACCAAAAATTTCTAGAAGTATAAAATACTCTAGGTGGATAAAAATTAGTTAAAAAAATTCTCCCCACAATAAAGAGATTGTCTAATGATTTGAAATTCATTATCATGATGATTTTATGGAAGAATAATTTTGATAATATATGATTTCTGGTGATCACTTGACAAATCATGTTCATCTATTGAATCTCAAACTTCTATATCCAACAATGAAAAAAGAGATATCATTTTCCACTCTTCTTAATATTCATTCATGACATCGATTAGAACATTCCTTCTCAAAGAATTTGTGATCAAATTCACTTTCCCCACTTGATATGAAATTTCAATGTCAAAATATTTTAGGAACTCCACCAAATTCCTCTTTCATAGATTCAAATATTTTTAGAGAATAAATAACTCATTCTATTGTGGCCATAAAACATGGTACGACTTTATTTGAAAATGTATTTTTTCTATCTATTATATTCATGCATCAAATATAGGAGTTCAAGATCATGGTTCATGTATTTGTTCTCAAGTGGCCTAATATAAAAATATTTCTAACAAATAACATGACCACCATGCATATGAATACAACCCAAACATGAACCTGGTGAATCGCAGAAGGCCATGTGAACCCCTAACCTCTAGAAGAGTCAACAATGACATAGTATTAAAAAATATATTTCAGCTAAATAGAATAACTATTTATATTTCTCTTCCCAAGATTGATTTTCTACTTTATGTGTAAGAGAAATCATTGGAAAATCCAACATTGATATGTGATTTATAGACTGGGTATAACACTATACTAAAACAAATATGAAATGAATCATGAAAACATTTCCCAGTTTTTCCCATGTCATAATAGCAATCATCGTTGTAGTATTAACTAAAATTACATGTTCTTGCACCATTTTTCCTTTGAAAATCACTTTGGAAAGCTAAAAATCACATTTAAAAAGAATTTCATAAACTCATTGATTTAAAAATATCTAGAACTTCTCTCATTGGATGTACATGATCATCCCTATATTTCATGAATACTAGGATTTATTCCAAAATCTCTACTGTAAAAATATCAAGATACTCATGGAAGAACCTATTTATTAATGGAAAAGAACTATAGGATTATTAAAAAATCTAAATATCAAAATAAGGTAGTCATAATGGTCATACCTTCTCAGAAAGGCTATTTTTAGAACGTTATTTCATTTTATTCTCAACTGATGATTACCAGATCAAATATCAATATTCAAAAACGGCATCACTACTTTCAACTCATAAATAAAATATTCAATCTATGGAATAATATATTTTTCTTTGCCCTGAAAATATTCTGTTTTTTGTAATATACATAATGGAGAATTGACCAATCAGTTTTCATAGAAAATTTTATAGACACTACCCAAGGTGACACACTATGGAATATAAATACCTTCTCTAGAAGATCATACCACTGATACATCAAGTCCTTTATTTTAGTTGGTGTCATACCGTAAGATTTAATAGATAATACATTAGTTTTAAGATAAATGGATAATGATGTTCATCTCTACATGACATCAGGTCCCATTCTCCTTAAAAGACACATTGCACCCCATAAAGTTTAGTAATGGAGACATGTTAAGATGACAATAAATCCTAGAATTTTTAGAAATAATAAAATCCATCCCAAATATGACATCAAGATGTTTCATGTTGAGAACAAGAAAATTCCACATAATCTAGATATTTGATAACAAGAAAACATAGTAAGAATGCATAGACCCTACTATTTCATTAATCTAAGGGGTGTAGTAAAATCCATCACATCAGATAGAAACTCTGTACAATTATTAATAAGATTTAAAATATGGTTTAAATTAAAAGAATTATATTCCCTAGTATAAATTAAAGTAATCCATAATGATGAATCTATAGTTATATTACCCCTCATAGTCGAGGGACCCATATCAAATTCTTTTGGAGACTCTTCCTCTGCGACATGAAGCTTCGTTCCCAATGACTATTAATGGATACACTTTGTTCATGAATCATCCAATTTAACCACATTTTTTAGGATATTTTGATTCTATTCAATAACATGGAGTACAATAGACCTGGAATAACTTCTATAAGATACCTAATAATTTATAAGATCTATATTTCATGCGTTACTGAATGAAAACTCATTCAAGTTTCTATGTTTTCCACATGTGTAACAAATCAATGGGCCACTTAAATGTAGTATATGAGGACAAGAAAAATGATTTTATCACGAACCACCATGAGATTCATCACACATCCTCTTCCACTAATAGGAACTCACAAAACATTGCCTTTAAGAGAAAGGAATTCCCCTCAAACCTGACATGTGGGATATGTTTATTTCTACCATCTAGGATCTATCTTGAATATCAATATAAAAAGATATATTTAGTACAATAACATGATCATATACATTATCTTGAAGTATCATTTCAAACCATCATGCCTTCATATTCTCATTTGATACAATCTTAGGTGAAAACGGCACCAGTACAACAAAACAATGTTCATATTCTATAATGGTCCATTCATCCTATATGAGTTTGAATAATTCTATAAACATTTCCAAAAACATAAAAACTATATAGAAATAGTCCCTGAAAATAATGTTAATTTCATTCAACTCTAATCCCTCATGCTTCTTTTCCCCACCATCCTATCCAACCATCTCATGTTATGTCCCTCATGCTTGAAGGATTCACATTCCAAATTGATTTAATTATATGTATCCAAGAACTCAAACAAGATATTGTTATTCCTCATCCAATCCCCATATAGTGTGGTTTATTAGAGTGTTTTAGTATTAGTGTATTTTGGATAGGGAATTACAAAAAATGATTTTGAAAAACATATCTTTGAGGTTCCACAACCAAATCTTGAATGTGAACATGTATATGTGATTGTCCTAGAAATTGGACAGCATACATGATAACCTCAACTAGATTATAGAGAATGAGAGGATTTTCTCAATTAGATTCATTAGAAAATTCATCCTGGTCTAATTTTCACATCTTTTCGGAGGAATGATGCTGCACGACATCATCAGAAAACATTGAGGATATCAAATTGACACTCAAACAGAGAAACAAGGTAAATTAATACTAATATATATTCAAACAAGATTTGTATTTCCATCTATCCATATCAAAATAATGTAATATAATAAAACTAATACTCCAGATTTCTTTTCCCCACCCATTGCTGGATTAATGATCATTATGGTGAGATCTTTCCAAGAACTTAATCACAAATACATATAAAGAACCAACAGGATTACTCAACTACTTACTGAAATCAGTGAAATATTCTTAACATTCACCATTGATAGCACTTTATTATGAACTGTCCTAGATATCATGGTACCCTGATAACTAGGTCATCAATAAAATAGCCTAAAGGGAGTTCTCGATGCCCATAAGTTGGACTATAACACAATGAATCATATAGAGAAAAACTATGTATACTTTTTCCACATAAATAGCATAATAGTCAACAAATATTAAAATTCTCAGATGAAAAATCTATAGAGATAACTCTACCATAATTAATACCTATTTAAACAACCAATCATGTAACCAGCAGAACCAAAAAACTAGATAAAAACTATCTCCCAATGGACACAACTCTCCAAAACTAAGGATCATCAATATGAACCACCTCCAAGTACCACATTTATATATCGACCTTTATTAGTGTACCTATAAATTTATACATTACTGTTGAATACCTAATACTTTACACACTAGATTCCAAGAAAATAGTATTGGTTTAGTACCTTTGGGAAATTGGAATGATAAATGTTGGACATGACTGAGCTACAATATAATCCTCTAGGATATCAATGAATATCATCCCAAAAAAACATCTTCATAAAATTGGTAAGGATACAATAAAAGGAGTTAGATCATATGACTTATAATGGTAAAAAAGAGAGATATGTAAGAATAATAATGGGAAGAAGGGTTTGATAATGTGATCATAATATTAGAATATCACAACCTTCATGAAAAAGATTATAAACATAAATTGTGGAATAATGATTAGTAGTTCATAAGATATGAATCGTTATTGGAATAATATTAAAAGTAATTAAATCATATTATTTGATTACAAAAATGAATTTTGGAACTAAAAAACATGTAATATCATTCCATAAATTCCACAATGGATTGAAAGAACATATCAGGGAACTTCATGGGGACTACACAAATTGGGAAAGACAAACCACAATTACCAGTCAGAGTCCTTTCCATTCAATGGCTCAATTTTTCCCATATTTTATAGACGATATGGTTTCCCCATCTTATTATAGTGGATCAGTTTTCCCCATATTCCCATTGTTGATTAAGCTTGTCGACGTGAATCCCATCATTATTCCATGATATATAAATCATTACCCTATATATTTAAGGAATATACAGGTCCCACCCATTTGATAATTAAATTATACAAACATTTAACATGAAATCAAAGAAAGTCATATCATAACCCATTAAAAAAATGGGTATCATAAAAATGTAATTGTGTCATGGACTATGGAAAAAGAGGAGGGTTTTGTAATCATTTTATAAAAGAATAACCCATTAAATGATGCTGATTTCAAAATAATATAACCAAGTAAATGGAAACTTGTTTAAAGTATATCATTAAATCAATAAATACACAATTCAGTGAAAGCATTTAAGGGAACATTTGGTTCATTTTCATATAAATGCATGATTAACATAAGTTGATGTCAACCATGATAAGAAATAATTTTAAAATGTATTTTTAAAACATTTAATGTTCTAATTATACTTTCTAATTTGAAAAACTATTTTTAACACCTAAAACCTATGTGAAAACCATTTTCGTGAAACAAAACATGACACATTATAAAAGAATATTTTGAAAAAAAATTGAAAACCATATTCAATGAAAATTTATAACTAAATAATAAAAATTTTCTACAAAAATGTTTTGAAAATATTAGGAAAACATATAATGAAATCCTGAAATCAATTTCAAAACCATTTTATAGGAAAATCATTATAAACATAAACAAAAGTATTGAAACCATTTTGAAAACCATTTTCATTGAAAATACATTAAAAATATAAAAAAATTATTAAAATTTTTTTAGAACCATTTAAATTTAAAATACATTGAAAAAATATAAATAATTCATTAGAACATTTTTAGAAGACATGGAATTTAAACAACACATATTTCTTACTGAAGAAACAAACAAAGTAAAACTTTCTTAAAAACAAAATCATAATCATAATATTTACTAAATAGTTAGGAAATGGTACTAATGCATTATGATATCAAGAATAACCAATGGAGAATAAATTTAATGGTAGTTCTTGAGAGATGAATCATAATATTTCACCAATGGAACCATAATCAAAAAAAGAATCTTGATAAATAATGAGAATGTTTCAATAAACAAATACCACTTTGTAACATATAATTATAATCCCAATGTATGAAAATAAAATTACATTATGCTTAAAATATCTTGAAAATAATGAGGTTCATGATATTATATGTCAATTTTTAGTATATGCAACTCATAAAAGAATATAGTTGCATACCACTGATTGTATCTCTATGAAGGAGAAATAGAAAATAATTACATTTCAGATTTGTTAACGTTTGAAACATGCATATACTAAAAGAAAGTTCATAAAAATGATATTTAAATAACCACAAATTTAATTATAATAATCATATAATTCATCGATTGTAAGTAAATGAATCACATGTAAGAATTAGGATATGAACATGGATTGTGCCTCATAGAAAGTGAAAGTGAGATAAGAAAAACCTTACTCTATCATGAAAATATGAACTGTGACATCCATGAAATAATAACATCATCTAAAGTGTTGAATATAATTAAATAAAGTAAAACAAATTATATTTAATTCCATATATAATTATGTACACCATAAACAATAAGATAGCGTTGAATATAGAATTTTTCTCATAGAAATAAAAAAATGAGATGAAATTCACATTCATTGAGTATGACTTTTCATGTGTGACATAATATTCCAAAATTATAATATTATGTTAATTTTTTACTTTCTGAACCACCATTTAAATGATTTTTTTAATTTTTATCCACTAATTACATCTTTCTACACAACTTCTTATACAATTAATTTTATATCAGGTGTTTTGTTCAAATTTTGTTCATGTTTCAAAAATTCATAGGTCAACTTTGGTCCAAGGGATGATTATATAAGAATATACAGAATAATAATCATGAAATAATTATCAAATTTTTTAATAAATTATTCTTTTAAAATAAATCATTTAATATGGTTATGAAAAATGAACTTCTGTTACAATCATGGAGATGGTATATCATATGTTCGCATGGGTCACGTTCCCATTATCTAATTACTGTGGTGGAAAGAATGTTAGAATAATTATATATTTCAAGGGTGACAATTATATCATAAAAAATAATTTATTAAATAATTTATACATATACATGGAATTTTTGTTATGAAAAATCAATCACATTGCGTTGGGGAGATGGTATTCCACACGTCCAAAACAGATGTTCTCAAATTTATAGTGTGTGAATAGTGTAATAATGAATATGATATATTATATCTCTAAAAAAACTAATTATGTCTTTAATATCATATAGATTTCAATTATTTCATATATTTTTATTAATAAAAACCTTTATACATTCCATGTATAGTTTGAATGAGTCACATTTCTTTAAGGAGGTAGTATTCCACACTTCCACCAATGGTGTTATGATATTTAAAAAAGAATATAATGTGGGAAGTTAGGTATTATATATTAATTTAATAAGTAATAAGAGAATATAAAATTCAAATATCATATAAAAATTTCATTTCTATCATAATTCACAAACATTATAGGTGGTAAAGGAAAAAAATGAAGAACATTGTTTCACGAAGTGGTAGTTCATCGTACAAAACAATGTTGAGATCATTACCCATTAGATTGAAGTGTGTGTTATTGTATATGAAAATAATATAATACAAAATCCCAGTATATTTATACTAATTTTATTATTATTCAATCATTTAATAAGAATATTTTAATGGGATGAAAATGAAAATTTAATAAAAGTGTCTGAGGAAGGATGTCCTTTATTAAGCTATTTTGTCTCTTAAACAGTGTAACTAATTTTAATCGCTTTCACTAATACTTTGGGAAAAAATAAGGTGAAATTATTATTCATTATAAATAATTAATATTCAAAATATTTAATCTTATATGCCAAATTAAAATCACAGAAGTGGATGTAATTAATTTAAAATTACTCCCACCGACATGGTATAAGTGTGGGGATTTGAGTGAAAATTTTTAAAAGTTTGAAATGATATTATATACAATTATATGTGAAATTATATCCAATGAAATAAAATTTAATAATTGATTTAAAATTAGAATAATAAAAATTAAAAAAACAAATCAAAATATTATTTAATTATATATATAAATTATATGACAAAGTAGTTTTGAATTAAAATTTTGTGTTTTTTACCAATTCATTAGAAAATGAAACATCTTAGAAAAATACAAAAAATCATTCAATGTAAAATATGATATTTATAACTCAAAAAAGATGTTAATATTTTAAATAAAATACTTATTTTGAAAATAATATTTAAAATGGGTTCACTATTAAAAGGTGATTAAATTACCATTTAGAAAAATACATCATCATAATAAAAAATTTGGATTTATTCTTATCTTATACCTATAAAATATATTTGTTGAGTGTAAAAAATAATTATATAATATATAATATATAAATATTATTTAAAAAAATTATAAAAATTGGTTTAATAAATTTATTGACCAATATTTATTTTACATAGAAAAATAGAATTCATAGAAAATTTATATATATATTTTCAAATAGTTTCTTCCTTCCATTAGACCTCTTAATAATCCCTTAATTTATTTTAAATATATATGTAAATAATATTTTTATAATTTATTTACTCTTATTTATTACTTCATTTACAACGTATTGGTGATATGTATAATAATAATTTAACATGGATATAAATATTATAGTACGATTCAGTATAAAATCATCCTTGCATATAATGAAATAAAAATGTAGTTATATAATATAACAAAATATATTTACTATTTCGTGAAATGAATATATTAAAAGGATTAAATTAATTCAATATATATATATATATATATTTCACAGAACCTCGGGGTCTTACATTATACCCCCTTAAAATGAATTTTTTCCTCAAAATTTATCTGGATTAATAATGGTCTAGGAAATGAAATTTCCTTTCATAGAAACCCACACTGTAAAAACGAATACTAGAACATCCATAAAAAAGATATATCAGATCTATAATGGTAACAAAATGTAACACATAACTAGGTTTCCCCTTATGATAACATAGTTGTAAAGTCTAACCATGGACATGGAATATTAATCTAACCATTTGGTTGTAATAGAGAGTGATAGAGAACAAGGTCATGAGTAATAGAACAATCACAAATCCATAAAGCTATGATAATATAAAGTAAAGTTTGATTCATTCAAAAATAATTTAATAGGATAATATTTTTGATTTGAAGTAATTTTTCCTATAGTTGATGAAATATCCTAAGAAGATATACTTACTTATTTGACTACAATGTCACCATTTGTTGTAACTTGATCAATTTCCATATTGTCGCCTTCACCAAAAATGAGGTGGATTTTTTTCACTGTGGAAGCACTAATAGATCATGATATCCATGATAATTCATCAAAAGATTTCATTTTTCCCCATTAACATAATGTTGTTAGAACATGTAATCAAATATGAAAAAATTCTCATGTGGTGAGATAATACATTATTCACATAAATATCAACTGATGTTTAACTTGAACTTTCATGAAATGGTTAACCTTATAACCCATATGAAATATTAAAATTCCAAAACATTAGAAATAACTTTATGATATCACCTTAACATTGATCCACCATATATCACAATGTGTCTCTTATTTCTCACATTCCAAGCATTTGAATACCCTAAATATGTTAATAAACTGAATGACTATAAATCATTTTGGAAATGATACATTCATCCTTATTCCATATATTAAATGATATATTCCTCTAAGAAAAGAATATTAAAATATATTTTATGATAAAATAGTTTTTTTTAAATCATTAATCTGGTCTTAGGGCATCAATACTATCAAGTTTACATTATCCAAATAAATCATCTCTTTATCCATGCTAAACACAATTATCTCTATAACTTGAACAGATTATGGGTCAACTTCATTTAATAAAAATATTATATTTACATTAAATCAATTTTATACTTCTTATTAACCATTAATTATATCCTTTTCAATACAAAATTATAAATTTATACTAAATATAATTACATATTTCCTGATTCATATAACAAAAACATTGAATTCCAAAACCTAAATACATCACTCATTCAACATTATTTTTAAGTCATTACTCAGACTATACCCACTTATTCCATAATAACTACTTCCTATAATATGAAATATTAATAATGTTGTAAGGCTAATAAACCTCAATATAAACATTTTTATTATGTTTAGTGTAAAAAATACAAGAACCAAAACTCATACATTTATCATGTAATTTTCCAGTCTCATTATCTTCATCACTATGACCAATACTCACACCACCTTATTTATCTCTTCATAATATTTCATCTTTTGAAATTTATTTTCATAACTACTATACTTACCACATCTCAAAAATTCAATGTTAACAATGTTTCTTCTTGTACCTTCCATTAACCAAAACTATAAATCGTAATGTTAAAAAATATTATCACAATGTATAACAACATAATCATGAAATTTTCACTTTGGGACATCCAAATAAAGTATCCAACATCTATAATATATAAAACCTAAGGTTTTCAAGGTTATCCATAGTAATATCAGACTTAAATCCTTCATATTTTTTAATAAAGAGTTTGTGAAATCAAAAATCATACACCTCAGGTGTATCAAACCATGTGTGGAGAAATGGATATGTCGTGTACCAAGTTATGCTTGAGTTATGACTAATTCTATTTTTCATTTTTTTTACACCTTGGTAAATATGCACTATATCCACAAGAACTTATAGTTTCAAGTTAGGTATGTAATACATGGTGCCCACTCACTCTATCCATTACAAAAATTCAAGGACATTTTCTTATTCTTTAACTCATAATTAGACTTCTCCTTAGGGAAATACCTAGATATATCCTTAAAAATATCCCTTGGGATATAACTAATGTTTTATCATTTTTGATTAATAATTTTGACTAAACCTTTACTTTAATACCATTTATAATGAACTATGATTAACATACATAGACATTTCACCATTATTGTAAAATACTTAATACATTACACAATATATTCCTCAATGACCCTACTAATTTATTGCCTTTATAAACAATTAAATGTAAATTATAGTACATCAGGGATATTTATTATCTACCATTAGGTTCTCTAATACTAGAACCCCTCTATGATATATTAAAAGTCAAATATATCTTCTTAACTTGGCGAAGGAAATAATTAAGGGGGTCATCTTAGATTCTCAATATGGGTAAAAATATTAGATATGTTTGTGTAAACATTAGAATAAGGGTATGACAAAGTGGTAATAACATTAGAATGTTAAACACTGAAAATCAAAGATCATAAACATTAATCTTTTCCAAAATATTAGAAATTTAGAAGACTCAAATCATAAGGGAAAATATAATAAATATTGAAATCATAACATAGGAATAAGACATGGAATTTTGGCATACACATAAACATGTAATAAAATTCCCAATAATTCAAGACACATATCTAGTACTTGTCAAGTCACTTCATGTGGAGTACAACTACTAGGAAGAACAAACCATCATCCCATGTCATAGTGTTTTACATACAAGTGAACAAGTTTCCCTATCTTCCCATAGTAGATCAAGTTTCCCCATCCTACTATTGTGAATATGGTTTCCCTATCATCCCATGTTGGATTGGGTTCTCCATCTTCCCATAGTGGATCTATTTTCCCCATCATCTCATTGTGTATCGGTTTCCCACATCATCTAGTAGTGGATTAATCCTAATGAATTGAATCCCATCATTATCTCATGAGATATAAATCATTACCCAATTCATGGGAGGTATATTTGGGACTCTCTCATCTTATAATTTGACCATACATATGTATTTCATGAGATCAAAGAAAATAAACTCATAAACCATTAAATTAAACATGTATCATAAAAATATAATCATATCATAAACCATTTAATTTGAGAATTGTTTCCTAATAATTTTATAAAATAATAACACATTAAATAGGTCGGTTTCATTACAATATAACCCATTGAATGGAAAAGGTTTTCACAAATATCATTCTATCAATAACTAAACTATTTATAGAAAGAAGATGAACAGAACCTTTGGATCACTTCCATATAAAGGAATGAGTAAGACCAAAATATGTCATTTTATTTGGGAAAATATGTTGAAATATATTTTTAAGAAATTTACTGATTCAATAATTATTTTATATTTGAATAAATCTTTTTAAAATTTTAAACCATTCGAAAACTGTTTTCATGATAATAATCATGAAAACCCATAAAGGAATAATTTAAATCCAATTTATTTTTTTAATTACAAATATAAAATTACAGAATTAAAACATTTGGAAAAAAATATTCCTTCAAAATAAATTGAAATATGTTAAATAATGATGGAAAATAGTTTAAAAACTATTTTTCTTAAAAATACATTGAAAAATTATAATGAAATCTTTTAAACATTTTAAAAACAATTTTCTATGAACATAATTTGAAAACATATAAATAATTCATGAAAACGTGTATTATGAATTTTTATTGAAAATAAATTTTAAAAACAATAACAATGCTTAATTTTAATTAGAAAAATGGTTTTGAAATAACACCTATTTCCAGCTGAAGAAAGAGACAATGTATAAGGCCCCAGCCTTAAACCTTACTTAATCTTGAGTTATTACAAGATTACACATTGAGGATCTTTTCAGGTTTAGAGTTTTAGAAAATTAGATCATGAAACCTGCATTACATTCCACATTTAAACAAAGTGGTTACATAAAAGACAATATTCATTCTTCCCATCAATAGAAACATATTTAAAATAAAACACGAATTCTATCTTGACACATCCTTGACACTATCATCACATCATGTACCTTTCCCTTGACCTGTGAAAAACATTTCAAAAACATGGGATGAGCATAAAAAGCTCAGTAAGGGATACACAATGAATGAAAACTGTTATTTTTTCAAAACAACAAGTAAACCATGTATACTTTATCAAAGTAATACTTTTCACCTCTTCGAAGTAGTAAAAACTCTTCGCTGAATAAAAGTTCATTACTTACCCTTTTGTAACCAAAAGATTACCATAAAACCCATATAAAGAACACATAACATATAAAGGTAACTTGGGACATAAACATACTTAAGTGGAATAACCATACGGTCGACTCCCACACATATCCCTTAATGGAATAGCCATACGGCCAATTTCCACACATACTTAATGGAATAGCCATACATCCGACTTCCATACCCAGTGCATTAGAGGTTATAACGTAACCACCCATCCTGGTATTCACGGCACCACTCGTCATATGGTTTATAACATAACCACCCGTTAAAATGTCCAAGTACCAATATAAAATCATAAAATGTAAAACCAATATAAAGGAATGATAACATTTCCACATTTCAATCACAATATATCATAAATATATTGACATAATAGAACCCTTTATCAAAACCATTTTCAATACCAAAATACATAAAAGAGTATATGGTATTTATTTTATTCTAATAACATTACGGCTTGTTGAGGAAGCCAAAGACCAAATAATACTCGCGGTGGCAGAAAAGGTCGTTGTCGCCGCGTACGTTAAAAGAAACATTCCTTTTTGTCATTTTGTAAAACGCTTCGTAGAAAAAGATTCCTTTTGTATAAAAGTAAAAGTCAAAGGGGTTTATACACCGAATAAAAGAAAGTTGTGTATAAAACGAAATATTCCTCAATGAAAGGAGATTGAGACGATGTCCCATACAAAGACGGTATCCTTGGGTTAAGGATAAATCAATTACATAATTATGTGTGATAAATGAATACAGCAAATATAAGTGGATATTAAGGTTAAAATAATCAAAGGTCATTCACACATATTCAAAGGATGACATATTCAATAACTACATGTTGAACCCAATGAAATTGAAATTGGGTTAAGAAGTTCCCTTGACAGCCTAACGGCGTCACAGCAAAATGAGTTGATGAGAGATAAAAAGTGTATCTCATCACTTGAACATAAACGTTACATCAATAAGGATATATGAGAACATATCCCAACATAAAAATATGTAAATTAAAAGACCCAACAAAAGAAGTCTTTTAAAAAGAGGAGGGTGAAAGGTTCCCTTACTGACTTGGGTATCTTTCAAAACATACACCCCATGAAAGAAGGACAATACATCATTGATGTAAATACTCATAAAAAGAAAGTATATTACAAAAAGAGTATAATAATGGGCAGTACGTACACCACTCAAAGGAAATTGTGGCAAATGTAGCATAAATCTCACGGGAATAAAAGTGAGATGAAAAATCCCTTACGAAAACTCGGCAGCCTAACGGCGCCACACAAAACTTACAAAAATGGATTGATGAGATCAAATTGGGTATCTCATCTTATTAACATAAAGTTTGTAGAAATAGGAATATAAAATAACATCCCCCCAACATAACAAAGTGGAGCTTAAAAGAAGTGGCATAAAGGAGAGTACTTAAAAAGAAAGAGAGAGGTTGGATCTCTTATGAAAAATTCGGCAGCCTAACGGCACCACTCAAAAATTCCAAAATGGATTGATGAGAGATAATAGGGTCTTTCATCATATGCACATAAAAATTACAGTAAGAGTAATATAAAAGAATATCCCAATAACAAGAAATATGAGCTTAAAAGGAATAACATAAAAGAGTGTACTTAAAAAATAAAGAGAGGTGTAGGATCCCTTACCTCGGGTCCGACTTGACTCGATCATTCTTTAACATCCTGAATAATAAACTTGAGTTAATTTCTACTTGCTTAAGAACCTTTTACAAGTTCATTATTCCTTTTATATCAATTATTGACATTTTATAAACATTATGTAATCATTTAAGTTAATAATGTTTGTTTTGTCGATATTTGGTTCTTAAGTCGAAAGTGGACTTCTTATAATTACATGTTGTTCGTGTGGTAAAAGGTTCTTTATATTCAGAATGACATTCCTGATTTGGATATCATATATATCATATATATCCAGCATATACATGTATTTATAATATTACATAATCAATTAGAGGTAAGAAATGAAATGCACCGTTCATGGAGACGGTAAGCCGTACGTACGCATGAACACTACTTTCATTTCTTTGTCATATTAATGGAATTAAAACTAAATGTGAGGTATGTATATTTTAATTCCAGAATTATATTCATCATTTAGATGTATCATTAATCATATATATCCATTATATACATGTACTTATAATAGTAAATTACATTTGGGGATAAGAAATGAAATGCACCGTTCATGGAGACGGTAAGCCGTACGTACGCATGAACGCTACTTTCATTTCTATCTCATACTTTAATGGAAAGAAATAATAATGATATAGAGGTATATAATAATTCCAGTATAAAATCATATATAATAACATTAAATCCATCCTTTATTCATCCCACGTTTGGCATTAACGAATCACATCACTTTGAGGGGGCGGTAGTCCGCACTTCCTAAAATGAAGATATCGCATATACCCATAATGGAAGCCATAAAGGTAAGCCACAAATGAAAAATATAGAAGCTTAAGTAAAACATAAACATATTATATATCATATATAAATATATTTACATCTTAATGGCCACCTTTGAAGGTGTTATATGAGTGTTGAACAATCATCGTTTCGTGAGACAGAAATTCTCCATCCACGGAAACAGTATGTTCTTTAACCATTAGATGTAGGTGTGTGTAAGTGTAGCTCGAATACTTCTTATAACAAAATCCTAGTATATTGAGGATACTGGAGTTGTTACAAAAGAAAAGAATAAAAAGAGTTTAGGGGGTTGGAGACGCAAAATAAAACAAAAGGACTCAAGTGAAGACATTACCTTAAAATCGGGTAACTCCCTTTGGTTTGCCCCCAAAAGCTTCCTTGGGAAGACTTCTGCCCAAAGTGAGGCTTCAAGGAGTAAGAGAGGGAAGTGTAGAGACAAAATGGGAAGGGTTTGGCCGAGCCAAAGGCTTTGGGAGTGTGGTTAAGGAGGTAGAGGTGGGGGCCTTTTATAAGAGGAGAGGAGGGGCAGTCTTGGAAAGTAAGAAAATTTTACTTTATTTGAAAATGGTATTCGGATTTAAGAGGTCCCACATTGATGTATTTCTAGGATAAGTTGATAAGAGTTCTAAATAAACTCATCCAATAGGTTTTGTACATGTGTAGGTCTTAGATATTACATTATCTTTCCATTTTATTTAAATCGTTAAATAATGAGGTCATCGCTGCATCATCATGATGTCATAAATAATTTAATTTATTTAATGTCTAAAAATTATAAAAAAATACTATGATTTAGGAAATATTTTTATCTTTCCAATGAATATTTATAGTCAAAATTATGACTTGTATAACCCCATGTAAAAATTGTTTTAGTAAAACATTTCATGTTTGTCTCATTTTTACATTAACATTAAATAAAAAAGTATTTATGTCATTTTCCAACCATAGTGGCTCCATGGGGTCCCCAAGTTGACCCATGGATTGTCTTGGTCGGCCATGACACATCCAATGAGGTTAGGACATGTTTCAAGTTCATTTAATATTATTAAAACATTACTTTTACCTTTAACTACACTAATTACCTCTAATCGCGATGAAAAACTTAATAAGTTACTATTCACCAAAAAATTGTTTTAATCCCATTGAACCACATTTTACTTCTTAATGACAACCATGTATGTCGGATTTTTGAAATTCAAAACACAAAGGTGGCAAAATTTCATTTAAATGGAAAATCAGTTTTTATAAGTACCACTTAGTGGTTTCACTATTCATCAAAAATTGACGTTTTTCAGAAAATTACCAAAAATTCACCCTAAGCTATATTTGATATTCCGAATTCAAAAATGAAGTCTATTTTACAAAATTCAAAACATATAAGTCACATTAATTAATTTAATAATTAATTCCCGCTGTCAGGACAAATAGCGTGTTTTTATGAAACAATAAGTATCAAAAGATTGACACTAGTTTAAGTCCGATTTCAAAGTGAAATTAATTCCAACGACCACTATTGGATTTAATGGAGAAAATATATTCTAATTTCACTTTAAAACCAATTAAAAAGATAATCTAATCATATAAATAAATTAGATTAAAAAGTGGTTTTGAATTAAAATACAACATTTTACACTATTCATTAAAAAAATGAACTTTATCAGAAAGATACCAAAAATTTACACAAAGTAAATTTTGATGTCCAGATTCTAAAAATAGTTTTATTTGGTCCAAATAGAATGTATAAGAGTGAACAAAACTATATTTAATGATGGTTCGCCATCAAAAGGCGATAAGTGAACCTTTAGTGAAAACTAGGGCATATACGCCTAAAATTTAATTATTTCCGTATTTTAAGCCTTTATCCTTTATTGGATAAATGTAAAAACATTTAAAAACATATATAATCATATTGTATTTATTTCTATCCATTCCCACCAATACAACTACTACATGTTAACTGCCATTTAAAATAATATTATTTTATTATTAGAGTGCAATGTAAGATTCCCAAGAAACTCGTTGTTGCGTGTTGGGTACGCCATCGAGCATAGCGTCCCCTTTAAAGTCGTATTAATATTTTATTCACAAATATGGATAAATATAAAGATGTCATATTCTTTATTTACCTGGGGTGTTACATCCTTCCCCCTTTTGGGAATTGCGTCCTCGCAATTTTAAAATTGGGCTTTGAAACATCCCTGAAAGTCCCACATCGGAAGAAGAGTCGGTAAAACAATCACTTTAAAATAAAGAAAGATAAGTACAAAGGTCACCCAAGTTAACCCACACTAGGATTTCATGTATGAAAACATGGACATAGAGGAGAAAACATAGGGTCATGTTCTGATGAAGAGTGATAGAAAACATGTTTAGGAGAAAGTTAACCATGAGAAAATCACAAACTTGTGATGGGTTAAATGGTATTCGATTCCCCAGTAGGAAAAGTTAATAGACAACATTTTTGTTTTAAGTTACTTTTTATTGAGTAATTTATTCATAAGGAAACATAATCACTTTTCATGTGGACTTTCAACTTTTATTAGATTCCTTACACAAACTCATATTTTTCTCCAAAAGGCGAGTATTTAGGAAGACTTGTTCACATTAAGAGTACTATAATCAACTTCTAGAGAATTACCTAACCCAAAAAAGAGAACTATATACTTCCCATGTCTTTAGACTTTAACCAAAACAAAAACCCAAAAGATTAGTACAAGATCAGATAACCCAGAAAAGGATAACCCATTAGAAAGAAAATCTATTCTTAATCTCCAAAATTTGTCCAACAAAACCCAAAGTTCAACGAGGACCACCCGATAAACAATTTTTCCATAAAATTCCTCAAAGTAAACCAATCTAAGATTGAAACCCAAATATTTGAAGGATTTAGTCACATAGTCTTCCAAGTTAAATCGTAACATTTATCTCCAAACAAAATCAGTTGCTCTTAAAGTCTCTCATTGAAAAGTAATTATCCTAATCACATATCCTCTATGATAGGTTAATAATTTTCATAAATAACCCAAAATCAACTTATTCATAATTCATAGAATCATATAACTAGAAAGAATCAGTCAAACTAACCAGGGACTTCACATAGTGCAGTGGTAGGCGATAAATACCAGTTGCACTTTGGTTGTGGGTTCGATTCCCGCAGCTTTGTCCGACGCGACGGGTTGTCACACGGTCTGTGTGTTGTCCTTTTTTCAAAACTATATAATTCTTAAAACATTCCCCAAAATGAGATAAAATCTTCAAAAATAATCATAACATATTTTAACCTCATTTTTATCTCATGCCTTTAATTTTCCATCATATCATATAATAACCCATAATTACCTCAAAAGTAAGGATCATATAAACTCTAATGGTTACTTTTATAATTATTACCTGAAATTCCACATCGATTGGTCATCTCATACATGATTCATCGTAGAACATACAAAGGTTCAAGTGGTTGATCATGACTCCTTGATAGTTGGTTTAGAAAAACCATGAGTTTCCTCATTGAATCCCCCATTTTATCTAGTATCTTAATCAGAGAACCACCACAGTTTTCCTTCAAACCTGTTGTCTCGTTGGTGCCTGCGAGATCCATCCATTCACTAAAAACAGAAATGTACGTCTGAGTATATCAACAAAACAATCATGTACTAATGAGGAAGGTAAACACTAAGATATACTTACTCATTCACTTTATCTAAAACTAGGACTCTTTCTGAAATCCTAACCATTATGGTAATGTCACTTAGGCTTAGAGAATACCCTAACCTCTAAAGTTATCTAAACCGACCTTTGATACCAACTATAAGGCCCCAGCCTTAAACCTTACTTAATATTGTGTTATTACAAGATTACACATTGAGGATCTTTTCAGGTTTAGAGTTTTAGAGAATTAGATCATGAAACTTGCATTACATTCCACATTTAAACAAAGTGGTTACATAAAAGACAATATTCATTCTTCCCATCAACGGAAACATATTTAAAATAAAACACGAATTCTCTCTTGACACATCCTTGACACTATCATCACATCATGTACCTTTCCCTTGACCTGTGAAAAACATTTCAAAAACTTTGGATGAGCATAAAAAGCTAAGTAAGGGATACACAAAGAATGAAAACTGTTAGTTTTTAAAAACAACAAGTAAACCATGTATACTTTATCAAATAAATACTTTTCACCTCTTCGAAGTAGTAAAAACTCTTCGCTGAATAAAATTTCATTACTTACCCTTTTGTAACCAAAAGATTACCATAAAACCCATATAAAGAACACATAACATATAAAGGTAACTTGGGACATAAACATACATAAGTGGAATAACCATACGGTCGACTCCCACACATATCACTTAATGGAATAGCCATACGGCCAATTTCCATACATACTTAATGGAATAGCCATACGGCCGACTTCCATAACCAATGCATTGGAGGTTATAACGTAACCACCCGTCCTGGTATTCAAGACACCACCCGTCATATGGTTTATAATGTAACCACCCGTTAAAATGTCCAAGTACCAATATAAAATAATAAAACGTAAAACCAATATAAAGGAATGATAACATTTCCACATTTCAATCACAATATATCATAAATATATTGACATAATAGAACCCTTTATCAAAACCATTTTCAATACCAAAATACATAAAAGAGTATATGGTATTTATTTTATTCTAATAACATTACGGCTTGTTGAGGAAGCCAAAGACCAAATAATACTCGTGGTGGTGGAAAAGGTCGTTGTCGCCGCGTACGTTAAAAGAAACATTCCTTTTTGTAATTTTGGAAAACGCTTCGTAGAAAAATATTCCTTTTTTATAAAATTAAAAGTCAAAGGGGTTTATACACCGTATAAAAGAAAGTTGTGTATAAACCGAAATATGCCTCAATGAAAGGAGATTGAGATGAAGTCCCATACAAAGACGGTATCCTTGGTTTAAGGATAAATCAATTACATAATTATGTGTGACAAATGAATACAAAAAATATAAGTGGATATTAAGTGTAAAATAATCAAAGGTCATTCACACATATTCAAAGGATGACATATTCAATAACTACATGTTGAACCCAAAGAAATCGAAATTGGGGTACGAAGTTCCCTTGACAGCCTAACGACGTCACATCAAAATGAGTTGATAAGAGATAAAAAGTGTATCTCATCACTTGAACATAAAAGTTACATCAATAAAGATATATGAGAACATATCCCAACATAACAATATGTAAATTAAAAGACCCAACAAAAGAAGTCTTTTAAAAAGAGGAGGGTGATAGGTTCCCTTACCGATTTGGGTATCTTTCAAAACATACACCCCATGAAAGAAGGACAATACATCATTGATGTAAATACTAATAAAAAGAAAGTATATTACAAAAAGAGTAGAATAATGGGAAGTACGTACGCCACTCAAAGGAAATTGTGGCAAATGTAGCATAAATCTCACGGGAATAAAAGTGAGATGAAAAATCCCTTACAAAAACTCGGCAGCCTAACGGCGCCACACAAAACTTACAAAAATGGATTGATGAGATCAAATAGGGTATCTCATCATATTAAAATAAAGTTTGTAGAAATAGGAATATAAAATAACATCCCCCAACATAAAAAAGTGGAGCTTAAAAGAAGTGGCATAAAGGAGAGTACTTAAAAAGAAAGAGAGAGGTTGGATCTCTTATGAAAAATTCGGCAGCCTAACGGCGCCACTCAAAACTTCCAAAATGGATTGATGAGAGAGAATAGGGTCTGTCATCATATGAACATAAAAATTACAATAAGAGTAATATAAAATAATATCCCAATAACACGAAAGATGAGCTTAAAAGGAATAACATAAAAGAGTGTACTTAAAAAGAAAGAGAGGTGTAGGATCCCCTACCTCGGGTCCGACTTGACTCGATCGTTCTTTAACGTCCTGAATAATAAACTTGATTTAATTTCTACTTGCTTAAGAACCTTTTCCAAGTTCATTATTCCTTTTATATCAATTATTGACATGTTATAAACATTATTTAATCATTTAAGTTAATAATGTTTGTTTTGTCGATATTTGGTTCTTAAGTCGAAAGTGGACTTCTTACAATTACATGTCGTTCGTGTGGTCAAAGGTTCTTTATATACAGAATGATATTCCTGATTTGGATATCATATATATCATATATATCCAGCATATACATGTATTTATAATATTACATAATCATTTAGAGGTAGGAAATGAAATGCACCGTCCATGGAGACGGTAAGACGTACGTACGCATGAACGCTACATTCATTTCTTTGTCATATTAATGGAATTAAAACTAAATGAGAGGTATGTATATTTTAATTCCAGAATTATATTCATCATTTAGATGTATCATTCATCATATATATCCTTTATATACATGTACTTATAATATTACATTACATTTGGGGATAAGAAATGAAATGCACCATTCATGGAGACGGTAAGTCGTACGTACGCATGAACGCTACTTTCATTTCTATCTCATAATTTAATGGAAAGAAATAATAATGATATAGAGGTATATAATAATTCCATTATAAAATCATATATAATAACATTAAATCCATCCTTTATACGTCCCACGTATGGCATTAAAGAATCACATCACTTTGAGGGGGCGGTAGTCCGCACTTTCTAAAATGAAGATATCGCGTATACCCATAATGGAAGACATAAAGGTAAGCCAAAAATTATAAATACAGAAGCTTAAGTAAAACATAAACATATTATATATCATATATAAATATAGTGACATCTTAATGGCCACCTTTGAAGCTGTTATATGAGTGTTGATCAATCATCGTTTCGTGAGGCAGAAATTCTCCATCCACGGAAACAGTATGTTCTTTAAACATTAGATGTAGGTGTATGTAAGTGTAGCTCGAATCCTTATTATAACAACATCCTAGTATATTTAGGATACTGCAGTTGTTACAAAAGAAAAGAATAAAAAGAGTTTAGGGGGTTGGAGAGGCAAAATAAAACAAAAGGACTCAAGTGAAGACATTACCTTAAAATCGGGTAACTCCCTTTGGTTTGAGCTCAAAGGCTTCCTTGGGAAGACTTCTGCCCAAAGTGATGATTCCAGGAGTAAGAGAGGGAAGTGTAGAGACAAAATGGGCAGGGGTTGGCCGAGCCAAAGGCTTTTGGAGTGTGGTTATGGAGGTAGAGGTGGGGGACTTTTATAAGAGGAGAGGAGGGGCACTCTTGGAAAGTAAGAAAATTTTACTTTATTTGAAAATGGTATTCGGATTTAAGAGGTCCCACATTGATGTGTTTCGAGTAAAAGGTGATAAGGTTTCTAAATAAACTCATCCAATAGGTTTTGGACAAGTTTAGGTCTTAGAAATTACATTATCTTTCCATTTTATTTAAATCGTTAAATAATGAGGTCATCGCTACATCATCATGATGTCATAAATAATTTAATTTATTTAATGTCTAAAAATTATAAAAAAATACTATGATTTAGGAAATCTTTTTAGCTTTCCAATGAATATTTATAGTGAAAATTATTACTTGTATAACCCCATGTAAAAATTGTTTTAGTAAAACATTTCATCTTTGTCTCATTTTTATATTAACATTAAATAAAAAGGTATTTATGTCATTTTCCAACCAAAGTGGCTCCATGGGGTCCCCAAGTTGACCCATGGCTTGTCTTGGTCGGCCATGACACATCCAATTAGGTTAGGACATGTGTCAAGTTCATTTAATATTATTAAAACATTATTTTTACCTTTAACTACACTAATTACCTCTAATCGCGATGAAAAACTTAATAAGTTACTATTCACCAAAAAATTATTTTAATCCCATTGAACCACATTTTACTTATTAATGACAACCATGTATGTCGGATTTTTGAAATTCAAAACACAAAGGTGGCAAAATTTCATTTAAATGGAAAATCAGTTTTTATAAGTACCACTTAGTGGTTTCACTATTCATCAAAAATTGAAGTTTTTCAGAAAATTACCAAAAATTCACCCTAAGATATATTTGATATTCCAAATTCAAAAATGAAGTATATTTTAAAAAATTCAAAACATCTAAGTCACATTAATTAATTTAATAATTAATTCCCACTGTCATGACAAATAGTGTGTTTTTATGAAACAGTAAGTATCACAAGATTGACACTAGTTTAAGTCCAATTTCAAAGTGAAATTAATTCCAACGACCACTATTGGATTTAATGGTGAAAATATATTCTAATTTCACTTTAAAAATAATTAAAAAGATAATATAATCATATAAATAAATTATATTAAAAAGAGGTTTTGAATTAAAATACAACATTTTACACTATTCATTAAAAAAATGAACTTTATCGGAAAGATACCAAAAATTTACACAGAGTAAATTTTGATGTCCCGATTCTAAAGAATATTTTTATTTGGTCCAAATAGAATGTATAAGAGTGAAAGAAACTATATTTAATGATGGTTCGCCATCAAAAGGCGATAAGTGAACCTTTAGTGAAAACTAGGGCATATACGCCTAAAATTGAATTCTTTCCATATTTTAAACCTTTATCCTTTATTGGATAAATGTAAAAACATTTAAAAACATATATAATCATATTTTAGTTATTTATATCCATTCCCGCCAATACAACAACTACATGTTAACTGCCATTTAAAATAATATTATTTTATTATTAGAGTGCAACATAAGATTCCCAAGAAACTTGTTGTTGCGTGTTGGGTACGCCATCGAGCATAGCGTCCCCTTTAAAGTCATATTAATATTTTATTCACAAATATGGATAAATATAAAGATGTCATATTATTTATTTACCTGGGGTGTTACACAATGTCAAACAATATTAAAAACAAATTCTTAATCATCTATTTTTCCCACAAGTAGAAAAGGGTACCAATACACGATGATAAAATAAATAACCATAGAATAATAAGTTTAGTGAGTGTTATTGAAAATTGATTCATAAAATTTATCAATGGAATCATAATCATAAACAATCTCAAAACAATGAAATTATTTCAAAAAATAAAATGAAATAAAGAAAAATATATATTGAAAATAATAAATTTCATGATATAACATTTCAAATGTATATATATATATATATCTTTTAAAATAATATAGGTTCATAAACTGAATTTTGTTTCAATGTAGGCAAATTAATAAAAAAAATTACATTACCCATTTGGTATCATTTAAAACATAAAACCCATTAAAGAAGGATCATCAAACAGAAATGTAAATAACTAAAAATTTAAGAATATGAATCATATAATTCATCCCTAGTTATTTAACACACCACGTAAAAGAATCATAAGACAAACAAGTCTTGTGACTCATAGAAAATAAACATTAGAAGAGAAAACCCTTACCACATGAGTAACATTTGAATTGTGACCTCTATGAAATAATAATATTAATTAAAAATTTAATATCATTAAATAAATGATACATAACGATATATAATTTCAAAGGGAAATATATAAACTACAATAGAATATGAGAGTATTGAATATGGAATGTATCTTAGAAAAATAAGAAGTTAACAAAATTCCCTTACTATGGGACCGACTTGTAATATGTGTCATAATATTCCTAAAAAATAAACATATGTAAACTATATACATTATTAATAATATTTTTCAATATTATTATTACATTTAATTCACTTATAATAATATAGTATACAAATACATAAACAATTAATTCTTTTTCATGTGTTTTTACCAAATTTGGTTCATGTGTTAAAATGACTTTGGCAGGTAGAATATAGTCAAAGGGGTAATTATATTAACATATAAAGAAATATAATCAGGAAATAAATATTAAATTAATTCATAAACTATGCTATTAAATCCAATTATATATTATAGTTAGTAAAAATGAACTAACGTTAAGGTAATATAAATGAAATGTCGTACGTACGCATGAGTAACGTTCCCATTCATTAATGATCGTTATGGAAGGAAGGTAAGAAACATTATAAAATTCCAGAAATACTCCTATTTTCTAGTTACCATGTTATTTTTTCATATATACTTACATATGGAACTCATGTGATCTAAATGGAATCACGTCGTGTAGAGGAGGCTGTGGTCCCCATATCCACAGACCACATTATCAGCTATTTAGTGTGTGAAAAGGGTAGATATAAAAAGATATATTAAATTTCTAGAAATATAATTATCTCATGAATGTAATACACATTTAATTTATTACACATTTTATTTTTTAAAATAATCCATCTTGATTTCCATCTATATTTTGAACAAATGCCATCGCTTTGAGGAGGCCAAAGTATACCCTTTAATAAAATGAAGTTATCATATTTACAGAAAATAGAATTTATGAAGTTATGTTTTATATAAAAAATAAGTAAGTATTATTAGAATATATATATATATATATATATATTGTTTCTATCATGATTCACAAAAACGAGAGGCAATGAAGGGAAAACAAACAACAACGTTTCGTTAGGCAGACGTTCACTGAACATAAGAATGGTGTACTTGTACCCATTAGATTGAATTGTGTGTAAGTATAGTTATAAACACTGTAATAAAATTATCTCAGTATATTTATGATAGATATTTTTTTATGTAATCATGGAATAATAATACTTATTGAGGTTGAGAATCAAAATATAATAAAATATCTTAATGATGTTTGTTACCTCTTCCTTGGGTAACATTTATTGGATTACACCAAAGGGATTCCTTGTATGTATTTATTCAAAAATAAAACATTATATGATTATGTTAGGTTATTTTTTATCCAAATTTAGATGATTTTTGGTGTGACAAAGGGCTTGAGAGGTGTAAAAAAGTGGGGGGGTTGAGAACCCTTTTATAGTCGAGGAGTAGAATTCATGTAAATATATTGAAAGGAAATTATACTAACGTTTTGTCCATGCCACATGGCTAAAACCATTGTAGAGATTATATTAGAAGGTTTATAGGGGAGAAATATGAAAATAAAATGTATTTTGAATAAGTTTATAGGTTATTTAGTGCCTTATGTTTAGGGTTTAGTCCTCTGATAAGCTAATTTTTCTCATAATCTGTCGAATTAATTTTAATCACATTCTCTAACATTTTCGGTCCAAAACTATGTAAGAAAAAACAAGAATTTATAAATTATAATGATTCTACAAATATACTCCATTTATACAAAATAAAATAAAAATATTGGCAGAAATTAATTTGAAATTAATCCCACAGACATGTCACCACAACGACTTTTTAAGTGAAAATATATAAAACTATAAAATCCTTTTATATCTAATTTCAATATCAAATTGGTTAAATTGAATAAAACTGGACTAATATATTTAAAATTTATTTTATTAATATTTATGATCAAACAAATTATAATTTAACTAAATATAAAAAATTAATTAAATAATAATTTTTAATTAATATTCAGTGTTTTTTAATATTTATAAAAAATTAAACTTTTCATAAAAATAACAAAAATTATCCCCAATTATATTTTGATATTGATATTTCAAATTAATTGTTTTTTGTAGAAAAAAATATAGGTGTCAAAATTCATATTTAAATTGGGTTCTCCATCGAAAGGCCGTAAAATTCCATTTTAAAAAAAGAAATCTTTTTATTCATAAAATTGGATTAATATTTATCTTATATCTATAAAATTTATTGAATGAGTATAAAAATATTCATTGAAAATATAATAAATAAATTCATGTAAAATTTTTTGTCAAAATTTGGTTTTCTAATTTACTGAGAAGAAATTGTTTATGTATATAGAAATATATTTCTCCTAGAATTTTTTTATGTTAAAATAGTTATTTCATTAATGTGTACCTATTTATAACCAAAGGATTCATTTTATAGACATTTGTAAATAAAATTTTCAGAATATAGTTAATCTTATTTGAAACTATTATTCCAATGATAATGTGGTAGCTATAATTATATTTCAATAATAATTTTAATAGTGTATTATAGTTCTATAAAAAATCGTCCTTGAATATAATGCAGCCAAAAATGATGCATTAATATAAAACACTATATAATGTTTTTTGGGGAATCCAAACTATTAAAATATTAAATTAATCTGAAATAAAATATTTCACTAATTATTGTTGTGTTACACTTTACCCTTTCTCAAACATGGAAGAAGATAATCTTTAAACACCAAAAAAATAGATAGGGTGACAGCTAAAATCCTAGAAGGGTCCCCCCATGGACTTAAAAAAAAGATACCAATTATTATTAATGAAATAATGCATTCAATCAAAAATAAACATAAATGTAATTTCAAAATCATATTCAAAAACCAATTATACAGTACATTTCAATTGATGTAAATACTTTAATCAAAGTGTTTAAAAAACAGTTTTGTGTAAAAAACATTATACAAATTCATAAGGAATTTGTTACATGGTTTCCAAAAAATTACTTATATATCAAAGATTTAAAATTTATAAACATTGTTATGGTCAAAATGGTTAGAAATTTTTAGGTTATGGATATCCCTCAAACTCTTATAATTATCATGAAAATATGTGTGAACACATAACTCCAACACTAATAAAGATGAACCCCTCACTATCCCATTAAGAAAGTGACCTACTGCATAGCTATTACTAGTGGTGTAAAGTGTCAATAGATTTCTACACAAAATAAACAGAAAACAACATATGATTTAATGTTCTATAATAATAATTACATATAGTAAATTCACATTAATACATTTCAAAATACAATTCATCCCATATTTCAATTTCAATATGCCAAATTCAATTCAGAAACTTAAAAAGATTATTACTTGAACTATTCATTTTTACAGGGTAAAACCACTAAGTCTCTATTAATACAAATTAAACAATTTTTCTTAAATAGAAAATGGAAATCAATTTCAATAAATAATATCAAAAAATAAATTCCATAATTTAAATTCAATATCCCAATTTGACATAATTCTATATAATTCTACAAACACACCCCAATTCAATAGAATTTGGGGTTTTCCCTAATTTTATTCTAAATCAATTTTAAATCCCTCCTTCAATGCAATTTGGTTTTAAATAATCCAATTGAATGAAATTAATTTTAATGAATTAATTAAATATAATCAAGAAATTGTTGGTTAAATAAATTGTATTACAATTCATGGAACCTCCAACCTCGAGATCACGAGATCATGAAACTCATGCCCTAAAGAAGAAAAACTAATAAAGAATATTGGAAATGATGAAATGAGAATAAAATAAAGATTCATGACATAAAAAATCTTAGATTAGATCATGTAACAACTTGGATATATAATAAACCATAGAATGATAGAGGAGAGTGCATGAAGAAGAGATCAAGAAGAGGAAACTTATCACGAATGGACATAATTAAGATCGAATCATTTTGATATTCCTTAGAAGTGGGTTATAAGAGAAAAAATTGATCAGTTAGAGCCCCAATGACCTTGAAAAGTGCTATAGGTTTACTCAGTATAGACCTAGGAATAAAAAGGGGGTTTGAGAAATTTTATTGAAATTTTGGAATAATAAAAAAAAATTGTGTATGGTTTCATAAGAGGTTATATTGTTAGATAACTTACGGTCTTAAGACATGAACCCCTAATGATAGGGTTTCATAGTTATTATTTATTAGGTACACTATTTTTTAAACCATACACAAACCATACAAACCCTCATTTCCTAGGTTTTCACAATTTTCACTAACTGGGCACAAGGTTTGGGAAAACCATTAAATAATCCTGCCTTACAAAAAATTCCATAAAAATTAAAAAAATTCACAGAAAGAACTCATAAATGAATTTAAACCAATGAATGGTCCAAATAGGGGTTTAAAAGTTCCTAAAAATAGTCACATGTTGTTACAATATATTAGGGTTAAATTTTGAATGGATTTTGAGAAATTTAGTTAAATTAATTCTAGTGTTATATATTTTCATATTTTAGATGGGTTACAAGGTTAACCATTTGTGGAATAGATTATGTTGATCATCAGATATGGTTTTATATATTAAACTATTATTTATCCATATTATAATTTGTGTATATTGTATTACTTGTGATAACCATTATTTAAGGTAACTAAAGATAGATGGATTGTCTTTTAATTAAATATATGGATATCTTAATCTATTTTTACATCTGGAATGAAAAAATAACCTTCATTTCATGGAATACGGAATAATGTAAAAAACAATAATGGAAACACTAAATGGTGAGATTGTGAACACGAAAATGAATGAAATCAATTAAGTATATTTATTTATGTTTTTCAAAATTAAAATCATTACACTACTCAAGAAAACGTATAATGAAAAATATTTATCCTAATACTGTTGTTTTTATTGAACGGCTGTCCTTATAAATCATTACATATTTTTGTTTTTGAGGATCTTAAATTTCTATTAATAATTCAATTTATTAGGATCAATGACCTAAATCATGCTCTTTAGTAATTTACCATTTTTTTCTATGCCCAATCATCACTTCCAACAAATTTTCATCAATTTGGAAATCTAGTAATGAGTTATTTTGAGTGACTATCATGTTTTCATTCTCTACTTTTTATATGAAGATTTATTTTTCGTTTATATGATATGGGATTCTATGAAAGGAAATTAAATTTATTAAACATTTTGTGACTTAGAATAATTTCATAAAGAAAATTAATTTTACGGTGGGTAGAATATAACATCATGATATTTATTGGAATAGTTATTTTATAATTAATTTGATCATTTCTAAATTTTTTATTTCACATAATAGAAAATATTGATTTTATTTAACGAATGAAATAATTTTCATTTTCATTTCACAAAAAACAATGTTAATATTTATCTACACACATCCCATACATTATATATTGCTACAAGAGACACTATTTTTTCATTGTGTCACGCGTAATGATGAGTTCCACTAATAGCTTGGGTTACCTAGAATACTGAGTTTCACTAAACTATACCATTATTAAAATACTATTATAGTTTCAACATAGCCATTGAAATGGAATATATGAATATTATTATATAAATTATGTAACTATGGTCTAAAAACTATTATTTTATGAATTTTTTGGTAATCATTTAATTTTCAAATCAAAATAAAAACTAATTGAATATAAAAGGAGGTTTTTAATCTAAAAACCAATTTCTATGCCCACAAATGCAATTACAATAATAAATTAAATTAAACATTATTAGTAATATATTATAATTACATATATTTAATATAAATTAAACCACGTGTTTTGATATTAATACAAGAAATTTCATATGAATAAATTATGTACAAATACAATTTTGGGCATAAAATGAAATATATTTTTAAAATGTAGTTTTTTTAACATTTTAAAATAATAATTTTTTTAAAAAACAAACTATTTAAAAATTTAAAATTTTAATTAGAAAAAATAAATTATATTTTATAAATAATAAAATTAAATTTACTTTGGACGAATTTTGGGAATTTTTATGAGATTTTTCTTTTTTGGAATAATAGTGAAAACATATAGTTTTATTTAAAAAAAACGTTAACATATAATTTATTTATATAGTTAAATAATATTGTAAATTATTTTTAAAGTATAATAATTTCAATTCTATTTCATTCAATAATATTTAGTTCATTGGAATCAATTTCACATTGAAATTTGATATAAAATTATTTTAATAATTTAGGCATTTAGCATTAAAAACCACGTTTTGCGTATTACTTGTGGGATTATTTTTAAATTAATTTCTTGAAATTGTATTTTTAGAATTTAGAAAAAAAATCCATATGTGGAATAATTATTATTTATAATTTCTATTAAGGGGAAAAAATTGAAAAAAATATAATAGATATTATTTAAAATTAATTATAGTGATTAAGGTAATAACGAATTAATTGTGGTTAAACATCAACTTAATGGACCAAAAAATCTAGACACATGTCCATAAGATATTGTTTGGAAATATTTTTACCATATCATAAATTAGTCAGATGATAAACCATTATTGGAGACACATGATGTAAGGGAGACCTCTTAGTAGTGCTTTCCTTTTTGTATTTACAAGAATACCACTCCTTAACTATTACAGGGCACTCAAACCCCATTAATTATTCACAACCCTCAAGTCACTTTCTTCTCTAAAACATAAGAAAATATGCGCCAAAATTAGCTCTTATCAACTTATAATCCTCACATCAGTATTAAATCCAAAAAAGGAATCCCTTTTGTAAAAACCGAAAAGAGTAACCCAAAGAAGAGGTAATGTTATACAACAAGACCTTTTGTTTTATTTTCTTCTCCACCACTTTAATTATTATTATATTAATATTATATAATAACATATATATCCTAAAAATAATAAGATATTATTATTATATTGGTACAACATACATCACTTCACACATCCAGAAAATGTGATATAAAATCATCATTCATGTATACAATAGACGACCACCCCACAAATTAATGTTGTTCTTTTACACATTACAACATTAAGGTTGTGAATAAGGGTGGAAATGCTATTTTTGTATGATATTTGTGATATTTACGAAGTTTCTATGAATCTATAATTATTAAATGACACATTCTTTTTGGGTTTCTATTTTTTGGGAATACTATTTCTTTAAATGTGGAAATTTGTTCTAGAACCTCCTCGAATAATTGTGATCCCTTCATAGTTTACATGGATTGTATTATGGATGATCATAGTAAATGTTTTATTTCATTTCATATATATATCTATTCTAGAATATTAAAAATAAGTATATATATAATATTTTTTTATTTTTTTATTTTTTTTTACATTCTATAAATATGTAAATCATGATCTAAGCTATAGGATCATGATTATGAAGTCAAAATATATACAAAAAAACAGTGCAGAAATTACCTAAAATGTAACATTAACATGGAATTGTTAAAAATTGAGTAATATGCAGTCATAATAAAATAATATTTTGAATGAAAGATAAAATATTATTTCATTGGTAGATATATAATAATCTTATATTTTTTATTCTGTAGGTTTGAATGTTTATCAATAAAAGTAAGATAGAAGATAAGGGTATTTCATCGCACTTATTTATATCCCTAAGATATATGTCATATTCAACACTCGCTTCATTTTTGTGGTGTATATAATTTTTATGTGTTTTTATATTATGAATTTAATTTATTTCATGGCATTTAAATTTTCCTTTTATGTATTTATTTTAAATGCATTATGATTCAAAACCTTCTCATGTTGTTAGGTGATTTCTAGAGTAAATTTTATATCTACAAGACTAATGACATATTCACACCTCATTTCTTTTGGGTAGCATATATACTTCCCAAGTATGTATTCAATGATTATTATATTTAATTTTATGGGTATTTACATATCCAATTTATGATATATATTTAATGGGTTGTATAGTTTAAATGTTACCATATCAGAACATAAATTTTTCTCAATTTCTCATCTTTGAGAAACATGTTTTGTAATGATCCTATATTATTTTTTTCGGTGTATATACATCCATTTGGAATTTTATATAATTAATTTACTTTATTTTATTTTATTTTAATCTTAATTTAATTTTATTCTCATGTGGGTATTTTCATTCAATGTTAATGAATTGGTAAGAGTTCAAAGTTACAAATTCATAATTTATAAGGATTGTTTATGATCATGCTTCAATTAATGGAATATTATTATCTATATTTCCAAAAATCCCAACATTTTTATTATATTCTTCCTTTTTATGATTTATTCAAAAATTAGTACCATTTTAACACTATTTTCTATTTAAAATAATTAATATTGTTTTTAGAAACTACGAATTTATTTTCCTTCTAGGGAAATTTTTTAAATTCAAAAGCATCTTTTCTAAAAGAATCAAATATTTTTTTAATTTCAATTTTATGATATTTTAAAATTAATAGATTTCAATGATTCAAAACATTCCTTTATATGGTTTGAAATATATTTTCACATATAATTTTATCAAAATATTTTATGATTTAAAAATAGATTTTCAAATCTAAAACATTATCATCATCAACAAATTATTTAAATTATTTTTAAGGCATCAATAAAAAGTTTTCAATGTTATTCTAAATTTGTATGATTTCGAACATGTTTTATTTATTAAAAATTTATTTTCAAATAATTTTTATTATATTTAACAAATTCACCAAGGGGTAATTGAAAATTGTTTCATTCTAAAAGGACATTTTCAATATTATTTTTATTGTACCAGGGATATGATCCCAGAATACCGTTCAAATTATTTCTATGAATGATTTATGTTTTGAATGAATTATTTCTATGAGACTGATTTTTTATTCATGGGTAATACCATGATAAAATTCTTATAAAACCCTCTTCTTTTTTCCATTTGTTATCCTATTAAGAAATGATTGTGAAAACTATCTCTTTTTCCAAAATATATGATATGATTAAATTATTTTGTTGCCAATTTCATTACATGGAATATTATATGATTAATTTTACGATGATATTTAATAAATATTTATGTTTCTTATGTTATATGTTGGACCTATATCTCTCTAAAGTTCATTGGGAAATGATTTATATCTCATTAGATATACATGGAATATATAAGGACTGAACCTAGTTCAATAAGGTACTTTTTCTACTAATATGGTCATGGGATTGAACCATGACTACAAATATGGTATTGTTAGGGAACTTTAAATACTAAGATGGTCAATGGAATAAACCTTTTATACTAATACAGTATTGGGATTGATCCTTAAAAAATATGATAATCCTGGTAGTGAACCATTACTAATAACTTGAGAAATAAGTCATCGAACTTAAACCACTCTAGGAAGAAGTTTTAACTTAATCCACTAGAAGGAAAGGGCTGCAGATAGGGATGGTGGTTTTCCCCACCCCATTGGGGAATCCATCATATAGTGTCATGATAATTATTGGAAAGTATCCTTAACATATAGATAATGGATTTATGTTCACATATGTATGTCACAAGTCTACCTCATAGGCCATTAATATTATCTCATGACTCATTATCTTTGATATACTTATGATTTATTTCTAATAAACTACTACTATTTATTCAATCACTCGTTATTATTATCATTTATATATATTTTATGATCTTAAAGTGGTATGATCATGTTATCATACTCTTATGTCCATGTTCTAATTATGTATATCCTTTATTTTTTCCTCTACTATGTTTCTGAGATCACTCATTCTTATGTTTCCATTCCCTATATTTTTAAGAATGGTTTTTATAGGAGAACTAAAGGTTAAGATAATTATAGGATATGTTGAAGATATTTCACCAAATTATTACAATGTGTTCTTAGTTTTCAAATACACCAAACTATTATGTACCTCAGGAATATATATTTGTAAGGTGATGGATTTTCATATAAAATGGTGTAATATTCAAATTTTTTATTCTTATATCACTATATTTGAAAATGCAGACACGGAATCAAAATATCAACATAAGAGGATTAGAACATGATCATAACATTTTATGATCATACACTACTTAAAATATAATATAATCTTGAGTCAAGAAAGAAATATAGGAAGTTCATAAGATATAATCATCTAGAAAACAATAACATGAGTCATGATTGTTCAACTTCGGAAAAAGACATAGACCTATGAGTAAAATAAAATTATAAAATTTTGATCATTTTTAAATTGAAAAAATTTTACTCAATAAATTAAGGACACAAAACCAGAACCTCGCATAAACTTATTGACATGAAAAATGATCCCCACATAACATTTTGAATATGAAATCATATTCAGGAATAATATTGTGGACATTTAATCAGATCCACACATACCATTATGGATACAAACATAGGTTCATGAATAACCTTATGGACAAGAATAAAGTTCCATGCATAACATTTTTTCAATCAAGGTTCACTCTAAAGACCATCTTAGCAGAAAAAATTCTCTCAATGTTCCATGTTCACTCCCCAATCTATCATGTTTATTTCATGAGATTTAAATATTTATCGAATCTGATAGAGAGAGATATATAGACAACCCATAACCTAATAAAATTAAATATACATCTTTCATAATATAATAAAACATTAATCATATCATGACCCATAAAATGAGATTTGTATCATAAAAATCATATCATAACTTGTGAAAAAGAGATAGCTTTCATAGTCATCTCATCATAGAATAACTCATGAAAAAAACATCATTCATCAGTGTTTTATCTTTGTATAACTCGTGGAAGAGAAACAAGATTCATAAAAAACATGTCAACTAAAACATAAACCATTCAATGAAAAAGTATGAATTTTATAAATGGATCAAATCCCTAGTAAATTATAAAAATTATCAAATAATGTAATATTTGATTGAGAATGATTCTATAAGATCACTCAGTGCATTTCATAATGATATTACCTTTCATTGATAATCACTTCTTAAGAATAAAATTAATTTAAAAATACTTTGTTTGAAAATAAATTTAAATTTATTTTTTAAAAATATTTGATGAAAACATATATTTTCAAAATATTCCTTCAAATCTATAAAATAATTTTAAACTAATGGAGTGTTCATGGTGGAAAATAATTCGATAAATTGCATATAAGTAAAAAAAGATTCATTTCACATTGTTGGTGGAAGTCAAAAGGGCCTTGATTGGAAAATTACAAGAATATTAATTTTAAAAAATTCTAAAAAGGTAAAACATGGGAAAATATTATTTTAAATAAAATATGAGAATTTTATAATATTTATGAATCATTTTTTGAAAACATGGTTTCCAATGATAATATTTTTCTGATGGAATATAAAAATAAATATGTATTATCATAAAAACATTTCATTTAATTATATTGAGTATCAATTATTGGAAAAATAGTAAAAGTACTAGAATATACCATGAATAACAAAAGGATAATAAAACTAAAGAGTATTCATAAGATGTGGATCATAATATCTTATCAGCGGAAGCATAATAATAGATAATCCCAATAAATGATGATATTATTGAAATAAACTATTAACAATTTGGTAATGTTGAATCATGATCCCCACGAAAGAATAAAATAACATGTATCTTAAAATATCATTAAAAGAAGGATATTAAGGACATAACTTGTCAAATGGTACAATATACACAATTTAAAATAATATTGGTTTGTATCCTAACATTTGTGTATAAGAATACAATTTGTGACATATTTTCCATACATATTTGGTAACATTGAAATCATAACCCCATGAAAGAGATATCCTAAAATTAATGTGTAAAAATAATAATTTCACGTAGAAGAATCATAATATAAATTCATTGGATCTATATATGACACATCAAATAAACTTAGGATTAATAAGGAATTTTTCTCAAAGAAAGTAAATATAGGACAGAAATCTCACACCTAAAGTATTGACTTTCATAATACATGTTCAAACATCATGTATAATACATTTATAATTAATATAAATCTATCAATGAGACATATTGATATATATAATACAGTATATTAGTTACTTATGACTTTATATTACCCATTTATTACCAATTCCATTTTAAAGTTACATTTTATGTAATAACTACTATGATTTTGGTATATTTTTTGACTTGTTATTGTTGGTACTCATACATAGATAATGATTTCATAAACCCTAGAATTATAATAATTTTATAAATTTTATATATATTCATTATATATTTATTTAGATTAGCCCATATAATTTGAAAATTGGGAATGAAATACACTGTTCATAGAGACAGTAGGCCATACATACGAATGAACCATGATTTGATTTTCATATCGTATTGATTGAAAGAAATGTAAATTATATATATATATTTAATCACTACAGTATAATTTCAATTTTATATATTCCACATATTTATATTAATCACTTCCTTGATACATTCTATATCATGCGTGAATGAATCACATCACTTTGTGTGGTTGTAGTCTTCCATACACATGAAAGATGTTATCGTAATTTGAGAAAATGGAATGAATGAAGTTATATGTTCTATAATAATTCCATAATGATAATTAAATCATAAAAACCAATGATATCTATTAGGAAAAACGTTGTCTTCAATATTTATAACTTTAAAAGGAGGTAATTGAAAAACAATAAACATAATCTCACGAGGTGGTAGTGTGTTGTACACACAAATGATGAATGTGTAACCCATATGATTTTCATATGTGTGTTAGGATGTAATAACCACAAATTAACTAAATATAAGAGTATTTAATATATTTATGTTCTTATAAAATAATCATATAAAAAAATTTATGTGTTTGGAGGATGAAATAAAATTAAAATATTCGTTGATAAACTTTACATATTCCTTGAGTATATAAATTTTTTTGAACCAGTGGGATTCCGTTGATGGATATATGAATAAATTTTGGATTCTAGGATTTAAGTAGGGATGTTGGGATGTGATTTTTTTGTTTCTGGTCAATCCAAATTTAGATGTGTGAAGAATTCTAGAGAGGGACTATTGTTTTATGTTGGAGGAGTGGAATACTTATAAAAACCCAATTATATTCATTGTTGGGAGGTATTTTTCCCCATGTTCTGAGAATGTGGAAAATAAATTTTGGGATTTTTGAATTTTTTGATATATAAATCTTCAAAAATAGATATTTATCATTTTATTCCATAGTTCTTAACTTTACATAATTTTATCTTTAACTTTTTTACCATGGTGACCTGAATGTTTAAATTTACCTAGGTATTTAATCTATTTATATTACAACTAAAAAGAGATAATATAGACAAATAAACCATTTATTCTAAATATTATTTCCAAATAATAAAGTAAAAATTATCTTTTTCTATGTAATTAATTTTAATTCAAACACAAGAATATGCAAAACCCCATTTTAACCACAATAATGTTTATTAATTTTAACTTTTTTCATTATTTATTATGGTAAAAACATAAGTTCATATTACTAGAGAATATAAATTATTATTATTAAATATAATTAATCCATTTTTCCAATTCAATTAACAATAGTGTGTGAATTTAAATAAAAAATAATCATGTAGGTGGTTTGAGAAAGCATTCTTTTAATGTGAAAATCTTCAAAATATTACTACGTTTTTATATATAAATTTAATATTAAAATGATTGAAATGACCAAACTTTTATTAATATATGTAAAACTAAACTATATGTTCTATAAATTAAATTAAAAATATTATTTATCATTTGAATTTATTTGGATTACAAATTAAACTTCAATTAAAATTCATCATTTTTCACTATTTATGATATATGATTAATTTTAGAAAAAAACATAAAAAATCACAATTAATATTCCTTGAAGTTCCACATTCAAAAAGAATTTTTTCTCAACCGTTTGGAATTTATTAAAATTTTGAAATTTCATTATAAAACACATGCTTCATTAAAAGGTGGTAAAACATACTTCTATAAAAATTCCTCCTTTAAAATTCCAAATTTGATTTATTCATATCTCATTTATAGAAAAAAGATAATATGAATTTTAAATATTTTATTGAATATAAAATATACACATTTCATTAAAATTAGTGATTAAATTATTTTAGTTTAATTTTTTGAGTTATAACATATTTGTATATAGAAAAATAGTATTTCAGTAATGTAATTGTTTTATTTTCCAAAAGTTCTAATATTCATTTATAATTAATTTGTTTCCTCGGTATTCATTTTATAAACATGAAAATAATTTCTATAATTTTTTAATTATTATTTATAACATCTATTAAAATAACATGGTGATAAAAAAATAATATATATTATATATTATTATTATTAGTATATTATAGTTCGATACAACTCAATCTTTTGTGTAACCCAATCTATTAAAAGATCTTTGTATTGAAAGTACCACATGCAACAATTAGTTATTCGTGTACAAAAAGCCTAAAGTGATGTATCATGAAACACATTCCATCAAGAAATATTAATTTATTTTAAAACTATAATACACCAAAATAATGTGTTTTACAAAATAGGTTTTATATAATGAAAATGTATTGAGTAATTCATGATAATTATAAACTCAAATTTTTTAATTTTTTCTTATTATTAAAAAAATGCCTTTGATAAAAACTAATTTTATTTCATTTTTGGTACATATATTATAATTACTTTCTGCCATTTTCATATATATAAATTTAAAATTTTAATATAATTGTTTAAATCATCACATAAATTGAATATTTGGGTAAACTTTTGGGATTTTTTGAGAAATATTTTTTCTATCACTAGTGAATGAAATTAATTTTTATAAAATGTTTATTTATTTTAATCAACTAAAGTAATTGAAAAGTGTTAAAATATTCAGGATTTGGTATAAATGTTACATGATCACAATTTGAATAAACATACTCTAAATAATTCCATAACAGTCAATATTATATATGGTTTTGTTATAAATTTATTTTATAGCTTCAAACCACATTTAAAAAAAATCTATGTGCATTATGTTATTTGATCTTAATTAATTAAAATAATCCATAATTTATTAAAATTTAAGTGAAACTATTAAATTATCAATATATATATATATGATTTAAAATTATCATAATTAGGATTACTAGTCATATATTTAATGTTTGATCTTATAATACATGAAAACAAATTTTCATCAAAAAATATTTACATTTTAGTGTTTTAATATTAAAAATGTTTTTATTAATTTTAAAATGGTGTTGTTTTGGTCAAAGAGAAAGCTTTATTCATTAATAATATTATCTTTATTTGGAACCAGGAGTTTAAAATTCATCAAAAACAGGCAGTTTTATTTATTATTGAAATATGTATTGTAAATATGGTAAGTAGATACAACCATAGTATTGGGTTAATCCAGTAATTTATGGTTAAAACTAATGTGAAAGGGATTAAAAATATAAATAACACATTCAAATGCACTATTATACATGTTGGGTTCATCTATCCCCATCTATGATACTTTTTATGGAAACATGTAGCCTATTATCTTTGATAATGACCTATATATTATTTTAAGTATTTAAATATTCATAACATCAATCGAATTTCTTAAAAAATAATAAACATTTATATGGGGTATATAGATTCTAATTGTCAGTTATAAATGATTATATTTAACATTAACAGATTATTTTTATGACATTAATTTATTTTTTTATTTTTAATGATTATATAAATATATTAAATTTTTACTCTATACTGATATGATTCTCGTAGAAGTAGTAGAAAAATTTAATTCATAAATTATAAAAACACATAAATAAATATTATTTCAATGAATTTTTGTGTTATAGGAATTTTATTTTTAATAATAATCTATAATTGATAGCTCAATGGAATATAATTATAAATACATTGGTTCATTGCGAATTTTGTAGCGACCCAAACATTCAATAATGGAAATTCCACTTGCTCTAATTAAATGTGTAGTTATTCTTATATAAAATGTTAACTTCATTGGTTTTGTGTTTCTGGACTTTAAAATAGTGTTATGAATTGTTACTATTTCTAATATAGTCATTGAACAGTGATCACATGATCAGTATAAATATAGGGCTTTAACAAATCCAATTTACTCGGACAAATGAACTGATGGCCTCATCTAGTAGACTTACCTCTTACAAATCCCATATGTCAGAGATTAGAAAGTAGGTTGTGTCTTTGGGCTTTGATCTGGACCAAGCCCAAGCCAATATTTAATATGTTAAGCTCGAGCAGAACCGCCTACCGAAGAAGTGGAACTTGAGAGAGATTATCACTCGATCGATGTTATCTGAGCCACCAAAAGAGTCTGTCACCATCGCACACCTTACCCACTGGTCTTATGATGGTGCTTTAAAGGTTTCTGTAATAATAACCTAGTACTATGATTAAGTACACTATTTTTTATATAATAAATAATGTACATTCATTTTATTATTATTACTTTGTAAATTGTTTTTATATCACAAATAGTATTATTAGTTAATATTCAACTAAGAAATCTATTTTGATGAATTAATGGACTTTTGAATTAAATAATATTTTATTAATATATTATTATTATAAAATTAATTTTTATTAAATATAAATGATCATATAGTTTTATTAATGCAATTGTTATGTTTATTAAGGTTTGAAAGCAGTTTTTTTCAAAACCCATGAATTTTCAAAAAATGCCCATTTTTATTTTAAAAGTAAAAATTAAAATATTAATAAAATTATTAAGATTAAAATAATATTATTTTTGGAATCAGGACATCAAAATTATCTAATGGTGAATTTTTCATAATTTTTCGAGACAGTCAATTTTTGGATTAAAATTAAATACCGTTTAAATATATAATGTGTTTCATGACATCATACTGACCCAATAGTGATGAAATAAAATACTATAAACATTATTTTTGTCCATATGTTTCTACATTAAAATAATTTTATTATGGGTTTGTTTTATTTATTTCACAATGCTTTAGTGGACCCTCCAAGACTTATAAAACATTTTGTCTTTTAAAAAAGTTTTCCTTGAGAGTGTGACTCACCTCACATAAGCTACCCTATTATTTTAAGAATTTCAGGAATTTTCATCATAAAATATTACTTTCCACTCCACTTTTGCAAAAACCATGGGCTGGATTCTGGTTTTGATTGGTTTAATGAGAGGTGTCCCAAACCTAAATAATAATGAATTCTGCCTCCTTTCATTTAAAAACCCACCCAAGCACCCACTTCTTCTTCACTCAAAGCCTTCGTAGTTCATCCATCCTCTACCCTCTTCTATCTAGAATCCTAAAATGCCCCCAAATCTCCCAATAATCCTCTCTCAAGCCTCTCCTAGGCTTTTGGGATCACACTTCCACATAATGGATTTCTGCCTTTCTCATTTTTGTCAAATTTTCTTTAAGTTGTTATGCCATTTGATTCAATTAAAAATGTAGGGGTATGATTTAGCACCTCCCCCATACTGGAATATTTATTTTTGGATTATGGGATACCCCTTTATACCTCATTAATTCCTCCCATGTGCACCCGTTACCATGCCGAAATTCCGTGAGGTATTTCTCTCTCCTCTTTTACATCCAAGTAATCCTTTTGTATTGTGCATCTAAATTCCATTACCTTTATTGAGACATATATCTATATGAACCCATTACTATCCATTTCATATAAATATGATTATACACCCATTTCTCTCTCATAATCCATTTTCAGAAACCATTATATCACGTCGTTATGCTGCCGAAATAGCACCACGTTTTTCCCAGCCATGCTCATTGTGTAGTGAGTACCATAACCATGTCTCTATCAAGGGTATTCACCATTTATGAACATATACATATTGAATGTTACTTCCATATAGTTATTCCACGTTACTTAATTGTGGAATAACTTATTATGTTGATTTATTCCATGTTATATGATCCATGTGTCACACTTATGCATGAAATGAAATGTTTAAGAAGGGTGCGCCTTGATAGCACTCCAATTCATTGAGTAAAGTATAGTATCATGATACGTCATGTTTATTTTGTGTAGACTCATGGTAATTCATGTGAATCAAGGTTTTACTCATGCTTCATGTACAATGAGGTTTTACTCATTCTCTATGTGCAAAGGGCTTTGGATCATGCTAATTCCCTGTTAAGTGTTGTTGCCACATTTCAACATTATGACTATCCTGCTTTATCATGCCTTTATGTTCATCTGTCTCTAGTGCTCCATTGATATGCATATTGTCTAAAATTTATTTTATTCCCCATGTTATTCCATGTTTATTCCCTTACTGGGCTTTATATCTCACCCTTTTCTTATGCATGTCCTCAGGTTTTCCCATTCAATGCTAAGTACGAGGGAATGTAGTGGTCTTGGAAAGGAAGTTTTCAATAAACATGTTGTGTGTTTTATGTTTTATACTATTATGTAATGTTCCTAGTCCCCAAATACACTAGACCTATTTATCTTCTATGTTGAATCAAGTGAAGATTTTATATAATAAATCAGGTTTAAGTGTGTAATAAACAGCTGGGTTATTATAGTTGGTATCAAGGGATAGGTTTAGTTATTTTTGGGATTTAGATTAGAAAACCCTAGTGAATACTTCGAGACAAGAATGAGTATAATAAATATATCCCTAACTATTGGTGAGTGTTGAGTAAGTGGTTTATCAAGAAAATACAACCCTGTCCGAATACGAGCAGGTAGAGGAGGCTCTGGCACAGATGTATCCTAGGGGTAAACCCCAAAAACACATCTTTGAGTTAGACTCGAATAGAAACTGGTGCACAACAACGGGCCTTGATTCACTCTTGGTTATGACACTCCTGGGGGATATTCATTGATAAATTAACTAGCTTAGTATAAACAATTATTAATGGACTTAAAAATTCCTTAAGAATATATGTTAGGAAGTAGATCAAGGATATGTTACACTAAAGTGAATAGATTCATAAGTTTAGGAAATAAAAGTTATTTTTATGTCATCAGTTTTTTCCTTGGATTACCCTTTTTGTGTTAGCCCAATATTTCCTTTTATTCCATCAAATGTCTTATAATAGGAGGACTCGGGCTAACAGCCGATGTGAAGATCAATGTGATGACTGTGCTAATGAGATTCCCAATACGATGGGAGCGAGAATCACGAACATTGTCACACTTGTCTCACAGTTAACTCAAGATATGAATAGAAACATTGGTTAAGAGAAACATTCAACCCCCTGACCCCCAAGAAAGAACAAGTAACTATTGATAGCATAGTGAGATAAAGGTCTCCTACATTTAATGGATCACTTGATCCCTCAATCACCAAACAATGCATCAACACCATTGAAAAGATCTTATCCATCCTTCAATGTTCTGAACAATAGTAGGTTATCCTGGCTGATTATCGTATGGAGGGTGATTCAAATTAATGGTGGACGTTGATAGAAAATATGAAGCCTGATAAGGATATCGAGGTGTTGGAATGAAAGGATTTCTGGAAGATGTTTTTTGAAAAATATTTTTTGCTCGCCCTCCTAATTAATATAGAAAGGGGCATCCATTCCCTAAAGAAAAAAGATGATGAATCTGTCAGAGCGTATGAGGAAAACTTCAAAATTCTTGAACGATATGCCTCAGTCTTTGTCGTTTCCCATGAATAAAAGGTTGACCGCTACTTTGGTGGTCTGAAACCTAGCCTATGGAAAGCGCTGGTGATCCGTGACTTCAAAAGCTATGAGAAATTTTTTTGATGTGCCCTCATGGTTGAAATAGAGATCAGAGAATGTCAGGGGTATCATGGGGACAAAAAGTGTAAGGTGGAATTCATTTCTGGTGGTCCAATGGATAAATACCACATTTCTAAGAAGATCTAGCACTCCACTTTCCAAAGTTGTGGAAAGAAGCACCCCTAAAATTTCCTAAAGGAGACGAGGAAATGCTTTATGTGTAGAAGAGAAGGGCACCTAGCTGTTAACTAATGACAAGAAAAACCCATGGATGCAATAGAGGAAAGGAACGCTCAGTTTGAACCTCATTACATTGTTCATTGGTATAACTGCAAAGAAGTAGGGAATATTGCGAATCAGTGCCCTAATCAAAGGGTTTTTAGAGGAAAAAACCTCCAAGGCATCCAGGGAGAGATTTTTCCATCACTGCTGCCAAAGTGAACCCTGACAACGAAGTGGTGAGAGGTACACTGGTTATTTATTCATGAATAGTGAATTTAATTTTTGATTCTAGTTATACGCAATCTTTTATATCCCAAAAGTTTAGTAGAAAAATCCCAAAACCACCACAAATCATGGAAGTAAAGATGTCGGTGAGTATGGAAAATGGGGAAATCAATGCATCCCATAAATATAACTCCTCCTATGTCATAATATGTGGATTTAATTTCCCAAAAAACCACGTCATAGTCTCTTTGGTTTAATTTGATGCAATTCATGGCTTGTATTGGATTTCCTTATATAGATCCAACATTAATTTCCGTGAGAGGAAAATCAGTATCCATGTGGACAATCGACCCTAGATTCTATACAAGTTCAATGAGGAAGATGACATTTCTTTAGCTCCGTCATCTCAAGCATGGATATTAATACCCTATGAGCACACGTATCTGGTTCTAAGGATTGAGTCTATGTAGGAAACCATCCCTGAAGACATGCCTATTGTGAGGGAATTCGCTGAAGTGTTTCACAAGGAATTTGATGGTCTTCCTCTTTGAAGAGATGTTGAATTATCAATTGATATTATACCTAGGGTGTTTCCAATATCCCAGACTACATTTATAATGGATGTTTTGGAGCATGAGGAGCTGAAAAACAACTATAGGACAGTCTGGATAAAGGGTTTGTACGCCCAAGTGCTTTAGCATGGGGTGCACCAATCCTCTTCATCAAGAATAAATATGGGTCAATGTTACTTTTCATCGATTATCGTGAGCTTAACTAAATCATGATAAAGAACAAGTATCCTCTCCCATGAATTGATGACTTGTTCAATATGTTTCTTGAAGCACAATACTTCTACACGGTGGATTTTCAGTCGGGATATTATCAAGTAAGATTGAATATGGCAGATATCTCCAAGACTACTTTTCATACAACATACGGTCACTATGAATTCATAGTAATGCCTTTCAGACTTACTAATGATCAAGAAATATTTATGGAATTGATGAATAGATTCTTTAGGGATTTCCTCGACAAATTTTTTGTAGTCTTTGAAGATGATATTCTAATATACTCTAAAACCATGGAGGAACATGAGCATAATCTAATAACTGTACTAGAGACTATGCGGAAGGAGAAGCTCTATGAAAAGTACATCAAGTGTGAGTTCTGGTTAAATGAGGTCTCATTCTTGGGCCATATCCGCACAAGAAATGGGATATCTGTGGATCCCGCCAAAACATTTTTAATTGAGGGATGTCTGAGGCCAAAATTGTTAACAAATATCCATAGCTTACTGGTGTTAGCTGGATATTATTGATGATTTGTGAGAAGTTTGTCACGATTTTCCAATGCTCTTACCAAGCTAACTCGGATGTGTGTAATGTTTTCTTGGAGTGATGAATGTGAATAAAGCTTCAAGGATTTAAAAAGAATGCTAATCTCTATGCTCGTGCTCACTTTACCCACAAGTGGAGAACATTTTCTGGTATTCAGTGATGCATCAAAGAAGGGAATGGGTTGTGTGTTGATGAAAAATGACAAAGTTGTTGCCTATGATTCAAAGCAATTGAAAGCTCATGAGAAGAATTATCCAACACATGATCTAGAGTTGGTTGCAGTGATCATCACTTTAAAAAACTGGCTGCATTATCTCTTTGGGGAGAAGTGTGAAATATATACGGACCACAAAATCCTCAAGTATATATTCACATATAAATAATTTAACATGCACCAACAAAGATGGTTACAGCTGATCAAAGACTATGAGTGCTCAATCCATTACCACCCTGGGAAAGCAAACAAGGTAACAGATGCTCTAAGGAGAAAGGACCTAACAATTATATCATTGATGAGAATTGAGAAGGATCCAATTTTCTTAGATTTGATGAATATGGAAATGAGAGTCATAATGAAGGGAGCATCATCAATCCTTTCACAAATGATTTCTCAACCGTCTCTTTTGGAAATGTTAAAGACTGGTCAAAAAATGATGTGGGAATTTATATGAATGTGAAAGCTATTAGAAAAGGGAAATCCTTAGAGATCAATGTTAAAAAAGAAGGAATTGTGAAATTTGGTAAAAGACTTTGTTTTCCCTCAATTCCAGAGCTAATAAAAGAACTTTTGGATGATGCACATAGTTCAAATTTTACTATTATCCTTGGAAACACAAAGTTGTATCAAAATCTCTGAGAGTAGTATTGGTGGGATAATATAAATAAGGAGATCGCTAAGTATTCATCAAAGTTCATGGTGTGTCAGCAACTAAAGGCAAAGAAGCATAAGTCTAAGGGGATGATGAAACCATTTCCCATACCCACATTAAAATGGGAGGAAATCACCATGGACATTGTCACTGGACTTCCAAAGACATCCAAAGGAAACAATGCAATATGGGTTATTGTGGATCGTCTTAAAAAGTTTGCACAATTTATTGAAATTTGGGAGGATTTATCATTGGATCAACTAGAACAAATATATATCATGGAAGTGGTAAGGTTGCATGGAGTTAAGCTATCTATTGTATCTGACCGGGATCCAAGATTCACCTCTTAGTTTTGGAAGAGTCTTCAACATGATCTGGATGATGAATGAACAACAGTATGGCCTATCATCCTAAAATGGATGGCCAATCTTAGTGAACTATTCATACACTGGAGGATATGTTAAGATCATGTGCTATGGACTTCAAAGTAGGGTGGGAGAAACATCTTCCACTGGTTGAATTCTCTTTCAATAACAGTTTCCACTTGAGAATACCAGTGTATCCTTATGAATCCTTATATGGGAAGAGGTTCAGAACACTGGAAGGTTGGGATGAAGTCGGTGAGTGTAAGCTGAAAGGACAAGAAATGGTCGAAGAAATGGTGGAGAAGGTGAAAACCATTCAGTAGTATATCAATACAGCCCAGAGTCGACAAAAGAGTTAATCAAAAAACTCTCGATGATAACTTGAGTTTAAATTTGGAGACATGGTATTTCTATGCATATCTCCAGGGAAGAAGTTCATGAGGTTTGGAAATAAAGGGAAGAAAATTACTAGGTACATCGGCCACTTCGAGATTCTTGATCATGTTGGGGATGTGGCCCATCGACTAGTACTTCCACCTACCAAGGCCAAATTACAGGATGAATTCCGTGTCTCCCTCTTATGGAAGTACATAACAGACCCTTCACACGTACTCTCTTCAAATTTTGTACAGCAAGATGAGGATCTATCTTACAAGAAGCAACCAGTGATGATCTTAGATCATAGAGAAAAATTTCTATGAAATAAGAAAATTTATGTGGTAACGGTGTTGTGGCGAAACCACAAGTTCAAAGAAATGATGTGGGAATCAGAGGAAGTGATGAAGTAAAGTTACCCAAATCTATTTTAGTGTGGGAAAAGGAAATTTCGAGGGATAAATTTCTTAAGGCAGGATGATTGTAATGACCCAAACTTTTATTAATGGAAATTCCTCTTGATCTAACTAAATGTATTATTATGGTTGTATAAAATGTGAACTTCATTAGCTTTATGTTTCTGGATTTTAAAATACCATTATGAATTGTGATTGTTCTTAATATAGTTGTTTAACAATGATCACATGATTAGTATAAATATAAGGATTTAACAAATCCATTTTACTAAGACAAAGGAAGTGATGGCCTCATCCAGTAGACTTTCCTCATACGAAGACCATTTGTTAGAGATCATAAAGGAGGTTGTGTCTTGGGGCTTTTATCTTGACCAATCCCAAGCCGAGCTTGAATATGTTAAGCTCGAGCTGAACCACCTACCAGAGAAGTGTAAGTTGATTTTGATTACCACCTGAGTGATGTTATCTGAGCCATCCCAGGAGTCTATCACCATCGCACACCTTATCCTTCAGTCTTATGCGGGTGTTTTAAGGGGTTATATAACAAGACCCTAGTACTATGATTATGTAATTTATTTTTTTATATAATAAATAATATACTTTTATTTTTTGTTACTTTGTAAATTGTTTTTAAAGCACAAATAATATTTTTAATTAATATTCTACTAAGAAATATATTTTGATGAATTGATGGATTTTTGAATTAAATTATATTTTAATAAAACACTACTACTATTAATCTTATAAAATTACATTTTATTAAATATAAATGATCATATAATTTTATGAATGCAATTGTATTTTTTATTAAGGTTTGAAAGCAATTTTCGTCAAAATCCAGGAAATTTTGATAAATATCAGTTTTTATATTTGAAGAAAAAATTTACATACTTAGAAAATTAAATATATAAAATAAATAATATTTTTGGAATCAAGATGTTGAAATTATCCAATGGTAAATTTTTCATAATTTTCTAAGATAGTGGAATTACTGGGTTAAAATTAAATATCTTTTAAATATATAATGTCTTTTATGACATCATAATAACCCAATAGTGATGTAATAAAATACTATAAACATTATTTTCGGACAATTAATTTTTTACCATTAAAATAATTTGATTTTGGGTTTGTTTGATTTATTTTACAAAGCTTTGGTGGACCCTCCAAGACTTATAAAACATTTTGTCTTATTAAATTGTTTTCCTTGAGAGTGTGAATCACCTTCACATAAGAAACACTATTATTTTAATAAGTTAGGAAATTGGAAAAATAAAATATTTTTTTCCACTCTACTTTGGTAAAAATCATGGGCAAAAACCATTGGCGGGTTTGGGGTTTTGATTAGTTTAATTTGAGGTGTCTCAAGCCTAAATAATAATGAATTCCCTCTCATTTCCTATATAAACCCACCAAATCTCCCACTTCCACTTAACTCAAAGACTTTGGAGTTCTTCTAACCACTTCCCTACTATCTCAATAATCCTCCCAATGCACACCAAGATCCCAAGTATCCTCTCTCTAGCCTTGTTCAAGCTTTTGGGATCATACTTCCAAGAAAGAGATTTCTTCCTTTCTCATTTTTTTCCAATTTTCATTAAGTTCTTATGCCCTTCATTTCAGTTAAAAATGTTAGGGTATGAGTTTACACCTCCTGAATACTTACCTCTTAATTTTTGGAGGATGTTAGACCCCTTTATCTCTATTTAATGCCTCCCATGTACACCCGTTACCATGACGAAATTCCATAAGGGATTTCTTCCTTTCCCATTTTTGTCCAATTTTCTTTAAGTTGTTATGCACTTTTGTTTTCAATTGAAAATGTTTGGGTGTGATTTTTCACCTCCACCATACTTCCCTCTTTGTGTTTTGATTATTGGATACCCCTTTCTCTCTCATTAATGCCTCTCATGTACACCAGTTACCATGCTGAAATTCTGTGAAGGTTTCTCTCTCCACTTTTTACATCAAAGTAATTATTTTGTATTATGCATCTAAATTCCCTTAAATTTGTTACGACATGTATCTATATGACCCCCTTACTGTCCATTTCATGTACATATGATTATTCATTCATTTATCTCTTATAAACCATTTTCATGAATCCTTATTTCACGCTTTTATTCTTCCGAAATAGCACCTCGTTTTTCACATCAATGATCATTGTGTAGTGAATCCATACCCATGTCTCTATAAAGGGTATTCAACTTTTTTCACATATAAATATTGAATGGTAATTTCATGTATTTATTCCACATCACATAATAGTGGAATAACCTATGATTTTGATTGATTCTATGTTATATGATTCATGTGGAACACTTATGCATGAAATGATATGTTTAAGAAGGGTGTGTCCTGATAGCGCTCCAATGCATTGGGTAAAGTATTTTATCATGATACGTCATGTGAAATGGGTGTTGAATCATGCTAATTCCAGTGCAATTATGTTTTACCCATGCTTCATTTGCAATGAGGGTTTACTCATACTCCATGTGCAAGGATCATTGGCTCATGCTAATTCCTTGTTAAGTGTTGTTGCCACATTTCCATGTTATGATTATCATGCTTTATCATGCCTTTATGTTCAGGTTTCTATTGTGCTCCATTGATATTCCTATTTTCTAACATATATTTTATTCCTCATATTATTCCATGTTTATTCCCTTACTAGGCATTATAACTCACCCTTTTCTTATTCATGTCCTCACATTATCCCTTGAAATGTTAAGTACGATGAAATTTAATGGCCATGTGAAGGAAGTTTTCAAAAAAGATGTTCTGTGTTTTATGTTCTAAGCTATTATATAATGTTCTTAAGCCCCAAAGAAACTAGACCTCTATATCTCCTATGTTGTATCAAGTGAAGATTTTATGTAACAAATCAAGTTTGAGTGTGTAATAAAGAGCATGGTTGTTATAAATTTCAATGCCAAATTAGTTGAATAGTCCCAAAAATAAAATTATTGATATTTTATGTTATGTAATATTTTATTAATGGTTTCAAAAATACTGAAAATACTAAAATTGGATAAGGTCAATCATATATGGGTTAATAGTTCATCAATTAATTTTTTTTGGTTTTTTACATTCAATGAAAATTTACAATCCTTAATGATTGAAAAATGGGTTATGGTAGTTAGTTTTGAAAATGGTTAACAGAGTTTAAGCTAATGAGATAACTGTTAAAATGAACTTAAAAATATCTAAATCATATTGTATGTGTTTATTTAAATATTATATCCTATTTGAGAAAACAATTATCCATATTGGAATAAAATTTCTCTAAATGTGACATTATAATATTTTAACCCTTCGGCCAATTACAAGATTACCCCATCCATCCATTATAAAAGTACTCCCCTTAACTCTCTTCAGGACACAAAATTTTACAAAACAATTGATACCAAAAAACCTAACCATCTCTTATAAATTTCACTATAAAAATTTTAGTTGTTTCTATTTTCATAAAAATCCATTCCAATAATTCTTAATAAGTGATCTATCAATTATGTACAACAGAATATGTGATTTTCTTACCCAACTTCATTCAATTTATATGTTTATACCCCTACTCTAAATATATGGTATCAAAAAAAATTAAATAAATATATTCAACCTAATTAATTTTTATTATGATGATATATCAAACATTTTAATCATTCATTCCATAAAATTGTAAATAATAAAATTATACTCATTCTTATGTGTGGACAAAGTCCAGAAAGTAGCTATATGATTAGTGATCATCCACCTTATTTAGCAGTTTGTTATTATGATGGATTTAATGATTATATATGATAATCACTACATAATGTTATTTAGGGAACTATAATATACTATATACCTTATTTACATACCATCCATTTGAAGAATATAATTCCAATCATGCTTATGTGTAGGATACCACCTCCATGTAGCGATTTGTATCATTTTTCATTTTAACTTTTCAAGGATATATATAATATCATATTTAATTATTATATATTACATATATGATCAAATAATAATTAGTATTTGGTAATATTTTTTCATTTATTTTATTATATAATCAAAACATGGAAGCCTCATTAAATAATATTTGTGGACTACAATCTACACGTGGTGAAGTATGTCATTTTTCATCCCTATATTATATGAATAATTGTAAAATGTTATATAATTAATATATTAAATACTTAATTCATTATTATGATTAGATATATGGTGAAAATATATATTTTTTTCATGTACTAGTACCATCTATCTATAGCATTGATGGAAAATAAAGCAGTTATCAGGTGTAACAATTATTTTAATAATTAATTGAAAACAATTTTGTGATTAGATGTTATATTTAAATAATATTTGGTATTATAAACAAGAATATTGTTCATTAATCTATCTGTAATGAATAAATATTTCTTAAAAATTATATTTTATCAAGTATTAAGAACGACTAATTATGGGGTAATGGTTGCTCTTATCACTTTTATTTACGTGAGACATAATCTATATTCACCATGTGTTTCCATTGACTAGTGTATATATTTTCAATAAACATATTTTATGGTTATATTAATTAAAATTATTATTATTGAATAATATATTTACATTTCTCAGATTCTAGTCATTTCAAATCCTAAATTACCATTGTTGATAGGGTTCTTTTTCTCAATATATCAGTATGACAAATGATTTATGTTATAAACCTATCTTAATTTATGATGTTTTAATACTTCCTATTTTACATGATATGTCTTGAATCTCATTATATTCATGTTATTTAATATTTCATTTCATTTTATTCATTTATGGTTGTTAGGAGTTAAATTTTAATATTGATTTAATGGATTTATCTCTCAATATCCTTTTAATTCGGAATTTTTTTGCATCAATTTTCACTAGGTAAATTATAAAATCTTATTTAATAAAACCCTTTATATTTCCATCACCTAAATTAATTTAAGTAATTTTAAAATTTTAAAACCATTTTCATCTCATTGGTACTAAAAATTGTTCATATTTTTTTTAGGAAAATATGCCCTTATTTCTCTTTTATCAGTAGAAGATCCTTTTTCTTTTTTATCCGTGTTTTGAAATTTTTGGAAGAATATTTTTGACGATTAATAAATAATTAGTTAAATTCATTTTTTCACTTGTATGAATTTTTAAAATTATATTTAAAATAAATATTAATTTCATTTTATATATGAGGTAATTTTTACCAAATCAGTGAATAGAATAATTGCTTAAATGTTTATAGAAATTATATAATATTCATCCTTCTTGATATATCAGTCCTTCTAAGATTGAATTTATATTTTCTTTGTTTTTTCGTGAAATTATTATTTTTTATATAAATATTTTTGAAACATTTAAAATTTATGTAATATTTTTCATTATAAAATTGGTATTTTCCACATGAAATATTTCAGTTTTCATTTATTAAAGTTTTCATCTGTAATAGAATAATTTGTTGTTAATAATGTGTTACAAGGGATATAATTCATTTATACAATAATTTTTTTTCTCTAGATGTATTATTATTATAAGTATGACTTGTTTACAAAACCCATTTATTTTCCATGGTTTATGCTGTGATGAAATGATGCAATATTTTACAAACCTGTTTACTTCCTAGTTTTTATAACATGTGGTTATAATGAATTTTTTAGGATCTTGTGGTATAAATAAATATGATTTTTATTAGGGAAATGGTTTTACTAGAATTATAAATACCTATAATTAATTGGTTAATATTGAATAACACATTATCTAATAATAACTACAATATAGATTGATCTCTGTATATTATGGACTCTTTCCAGTATGATTGTGTTCAGAGTGAGTCTTGATGTAGGATATAATGGAATAGGGAGTAAATATTATCCACCATGATAGTCTTAGAAGTATGGTTGGACAAAGGAAATGATTTTCTATGAATATGTTTATGAAAAAACTAATACCTTAATATTATGATATATTCTAAGGGAATATAATTGATTAATACTTATTATACATAGTTATGATTTATGACTTGTATTATGATAGTTTCTTAAAACATATTAATGATTAAATATCCTAGACAAATTGGGTATTAGATTTGTCATTTATCATCATATCATCATAACCTCATGAATGTATTATACTATCATATCATCAAAAATTGTTATCTCATATGTTTTCCAAAATTGATTATCCAAATGAAACATTTATTATGTATGCATTACCCTAGATATGATGAATGGTTTTATGTACAATGTGTTCAATAAGGGATTAATTTTTGAAAAAATAAATTGATATTATGCTAATATTTTGAGTAACAGTTGTTTTTGTATCCATGTTCCCTAACACAATAATCCCTTATGGTTATTGCAGGGATTATAATGTTATATAGTAAATATAAATATAATAAGAGAAATTTTGTATATAGGAAAAGTTTTTTTATACATAAACATTATGTATAAATAATATGGTTTTTAAGGAATGAGATCCCTATAATAATGTGGGAAAATTATGTCCACCAATTATGTGTTGATCAAAAATATATAAAGAGTATGATACATTGTGCGTAGTTTTATTTTTATTTTGTGAATTTGACCTTTTTTAAAATGGAAATAAAAAATAATTTGTTACTCTATTTAACTGAATAATTACATATTTTCCATAATTTATTGTAAATACATTGCATATGATAGGTTTAATATTATATTAAATTAATACTATTTTATACATTATTAGTCATAACTACAAGTTTTGAATCATCATCACATACTACATACTTAATATTCCTTATATAGGTCTACACTGCATATTTTTCATGTAGTCTATATGTCATTTATTGAATGTACACTGTGATATTATGTCACGTATTTTTTATCTTATGTGTCAAGAGAGTTCATTGTATGCAATATAAACCATGATAGGTCGAATAAGTATGCGTCATGTATCATCTATGTATCCGTTGTCTTATTATTTTTCAAAAAAATTAATAAATATATTTTATGTAATTTATTTAAAAACATATTGGAGTTCTATATCTAATATATATTTGATGGATATAATTATAAAATGAATAAATTAATTAATCTGGTAATTAATAAAATTAATATCAAATTTTATAAAAAAAAATTATTAATTTAAATGATTTCTATAATGTTTTTTTAAAATGCATAATTGGTTCATGTTTTTTACTGGTCATGCTCATTGAAAAATTATATGTTTATGCTAGCCTTATTAAATTTAATATTAATTTCATGGGAATTTTAATTATTTATTATTAAATTAAATTTTATGGCTTGTGTTCCATTCATCCATCTATCATTCTATAGGTTCTATATACCGAAGGTTATTTCTTAAAATTTCTATATAACAAATCCTTTTATTCCCCTCAACTTCATGGTAGTATAAAACATATGAAATTAAAGGGGTATCAACAAAAATGGAGGTGTTTTATGATTAATATGATATCCAATCAACTAGGTGATACATAAGAGGATTGGTGGAATGTTTCAACTATTACCTATATTGATATAAGTTATATTTTTTCCATGGGTCCTTGTTTAAATAATTTCATTCACAGTAAAATAACCAACACAAAAACTCATGATAATATCATATATTTATTTTTTTATGATTTTTTATTTTCTTATTTTTTTATTACAAACCATGATAACAAAAATATAATTGAATAAACATTAAAAATGGAATTAAAATAAATTAATTTTTATTATTTTTATCATCGACACATAGTTGATCACATTAGTAAAATAAATTTTATATTATAATTTCATATTAAATAAATAATAAAAATTAATTTAAAAAACATAAAAGTATAAAAGATAGAAATAATGCACAGTATCACATGAAATAATATTATTTTCAACTTTTCCCATCATTGTTTGAGTGAATATTAATCCATAATGAATGGGTATGTTTGGATTACATTAGAATAATTTTTAATTATAAAAAAATAATACCAAATAGAGTGAGTAAAATTAACTGAATTTCTATTATTCATTATGGTCATATTATTTCAAATTTAAATTTAGAGAAAAATATTGAAGAAATAAAATATAAATATTTCTATATTGGGGAGTCCACCCAGTAGATGATAGATCTACAAGTCTATAATAGAAAATTACACCTACATAAATACCATTTCTTAATTTTTGTGGCGTCAAAATCTGTTAGAAAAATGAAAATATTGATCCTTAATTAAACAATGTTCTCATAATAATTCCATCTTTGGTAAATAGTGAGGGTTATTGGGACTTGGTGACATAATGGGAAATAATAAATAAAACAATAAGTATGTATTCAATAAATTATTAAATATATACATTTATATTATTTTAGATTAGTGGAACATGTATCTACCATGATATCCATATTGGTGACCATAGAGAATGAACATCTACTTATAGATGGAAACTTCCAGAAATTGTAAAAGATCTTGTTCATTCTATTATTCCATAAATGGATGAATTATTTCCTAGAATACCAAATCCATAATCAATAGGATTTGAAGGATTGTAATGAAGAGTTTGTTATCTATAAAAAATAGTTCAATGATGAGATAAAGGATATGTTTTTTATTTTATCATCTAGGTCTAATGTGCATAGGATGTCATATGATAACATGGTTACCAATATCATGCGCATGAATTTTTATGATATTTAACATTACATAGTTTGTTAGGGGAAATTTGATATATCTAAGTCACTCTTTATATGTACATGTAGATAATTTTTTCTAGCTTCATCTCATGTTTCAAAATTGATTTCTTCAATCATGAGTCCATATATTTTATAGTTTACACAGGCCCAACAATTATGAACTATAATCATTCTTACTTAAATCCCTCAGATCATCCATAGTTTTTTTGTAAATTTCCATACGAACAACATTCACAAAACTCTCCCATATTTCAATTCTCTAATGACATGATGGTTTATAAGATTCATATTATTATAGTGAAAAAGAGTAAGGGAAAATATTAAAAAATTAGGACTGACTCATGTTCTAAAGAATATATAAAATTACTAACAATGATAATCAGGATTAAGGGGACACAAATGGATTAGGATTCTATGTTCTTGTAATGTTCAACTAACGGTCATTGGAATATAAACTATAACAAAATTATAATGATGATTCCACTTTTTCAATGTTCATAAAATATAAATGTTTAATATTATTTCATGGATATTAAATACAATATGTTTTGCATGTGTGTATTGGAACATAAGAAAAATGTTTATATAAAAACATTACTAGAACTAAGACAATTTCATTTTAATACAAAAAATAGTGATTCCCAAATTAGTGTAGAGTAGTAATTGACTTCTTAAATTCATGATGGATTCATATTAAAATATTATTTTGTATAATTATTAAAAAAATATCTCATTTCCAATATGCATCCAAAGAGAAGTATTTCATAATGGAATAGAATTGTTTAATTTCTTTTTATACTCAATTATTAATTTTATAAAACATGAATCATGTTTAATTAAATTTATCATCCAATGATGAATATTATTACTATATTATAGAATCATCATTATGGATAGATAAATAATTTTCATATATATTTGATAGTGAATTTAAATTTTATATCTAGAACTGTGTTCGAATATATTCTGATTTAAGACCATAGGTATAGTGATAGAATGACTATTAATTTTTTTAACAACTACCCTTTATAAATAGTGATACACCACAATGTTATAAGAGTTGGTTTTGAAATACTACATGAAATATTATTAATCCATAGATAAGAGTTAATATCATATACATGATGAGGTTCTTTTAATAGATTTTTTGAATGCACTGTAAAAAAATTAATTCCCATAGATACTTATACAGAAACATCATGGATAAAATTATGTAGTGTACCATAACCATGCATTCACTGGTCATAAATATGTGGATTGAAGTAAATCAATAACTAACATGACCTTACACATTAAATTTTATATTTTAGAAAAATGATATCAATGAAATATCTTATATGAATTTAAAATCTTCCATATATTATTCCAAAACATTTTTAAAAAACAATAACACCATCCATTACAATGATTTTGAAAAATTAAATAATAGATATCATATTAACTATACTATGAAAAATAATCTAGTATTAAATTTTAATATTGTTTCACTAGAATATTTGTTTAAAAGGAGACTTTAGCTATAAAATAACATCAAGAAACACTAAATGTGTCTCTTTTATTAAATTATTTCTAGTTAGGATCATCACTTATTATTCATAACAAACTATCTATCTATAATAGATAACCACATTTATTTTAAGATATTGGGAGTATTCTATAATTCTCTATTTTTTGGGCTCCGTGTTCTTGTTAGTTATAATAAGAATAGAGAATTCATAATTCATAATTGGATGAGCATTTACAAAGAAAAATTTTGTGGTTGAAATTTAATCCAAAGAAGTATTTTATATTCACTATAGTGGGAAATATATATTATTATTTAAAAATAATATATCATGTAATGTTGTAGTAAATGGAAACATGTAATGATTGAATACTATTTATGAATTCAGCAACTGAATAAATGATCATAAATATAGGGGCACTGAATTTTCTATGTTTCTTGGTATAATACATCTCGTCAATATTTAATAGTAGTTTTTTTGGATGTAATAAGTCAATAAAAATATGGAATGATTGACTGTCACGACCTATCCCTTGGGGCATGTATCGTGACTACCCCAAGCCCGCCTCCCATAGGCTAGGGGCTAGCCACTAGCACCAAAGACGTAAATACCTAAACTGGGAAGGCATTTCCATTATGACTATAAACAAACATATCAGAGTACACAACTATAAGTAAATCACTAAGTTAAATTGTATATAAAATATGTGTTGTAACGTAAAAAGGGGCCGGAAATACAAGCCCAACAGGAATGTACAAGGAAAAAAATGTAATATTACAACTGAAAGAAAGTAAACAACTACTGGATTGTCCACTGGGAAACCCTACCTGAAGGGTAGGTACAAATAGCCTCCTCATTTCTACACGTCCGGCCGGCTCCTCTGTGTACCGTCACGACGTGTGGTCCACCTTTGTGTACCATCCAGTCCTGCTACTCTCTCTGCCTCAGTCAGCGCTGTTCATTGTCTGCATCCAACACAATGAGGTGCGGGCATAGCATGTATAGGGGTGAGTATAATGATACTCAGTAGGGACCCCGAGACCCTCAAGGTCTCACTATGTCCAACAAGGGTAAACCACAAAGCATGTATTCAATGGATAGACATTACTTAGGTATATGACCATATATATACCTATGTTTTCTAGTAACAAATCTCAATCATGAGGAGAACACAAAATTCATTTACTCAGATCAAAACCCATATTTTATTCTTGGGTGGGATCATGTTACACTCCCAGTCAAACTGTCGAAACCTCTGCTGCTGGTGTACTCCTCCTCTATAGAGTACTTTGGGCCTACCGTGTCACACATAGGTGCTTCCCACTATCCTAGACTGTTGTGGTACTTCTCCTATCGAGCATCATTGGTCTGTTGCGTCACACAGAGGCTCTCCCCACTGTGGGTCTATCACGTCACACAGAGGCACTCCCCCTCGTAGCCTGCAGAGGTACTCCTCCTGTCGAGTATCATGGGTCTGCAGCTAAACATAGAGATGGTCCCCACTATGGGCCTACCCTGTCACACAGAGGTGCTTCCCATTGTGCTAGTCGAAACACTCCGAGTCGAAAGGTCAGTAGTCGTCAGGTCTCATCCAGCTACTAGGTCTTCGTACTCTGCTCACTCATCTCCAGAAGGATCCACTCCATGAGCTGCTGGTCGATGCTCAAATTTTCACGAATTCCCATGTAGAAGTATCTCAATGGTCTGCCTCATCATAGGGGTATCAACGTAATAGACGGCGCGTCAATCAGACGCCCAGTCTGTGAGTTATTGGCATTTCCGTTCCAGGGGCCCAGTCAGTTTTTATGTTCAAACCAACCCAAATGTATCCCAATTGTGTCCAAACCTCAAGTGGGGTATTCCAAAAGAACCGTCTCACTCCAAGCTTTCCATCTTCGTAGGCGGTTTATCAATCGGACACTCGTAGACCATGATATGAGCGTAAAAGTTTTATCAGGTCATACGGGTCCGGGTCCGGTCCGACCGAGTCGGACTGACCCGACCCAACTCAGGTCTGGATCAGGGTCCGAACCAGTCCGCGGGTCCCACCTGGCTTGAGAGTCCGTCCCGGCCTGCATGTCCCGGCTGGCTGGTGGCCCGCGTGGCCCGGCTGGCTGGCAGCCCGGCAGCCTACCCTAACCGCGTCTAAGGGGGAGGCGCGTGCCCCCAAATTCCGGAATGGTAGAACCATTCGGGTTGAACCAAACCAGCGCCAGGTGGCCCCAGTACAGTTCACGCGGGACCCGCTAGGTCTTGCACCTCCCGGATGGCTGAGCGGCAAGCCGCTCCAGCTCCTCTTCCACAACCCATTCTGGTCGCGTCTCTCTTACTCCGTGTGGCACGATGGAGCCGCGCCCCTCTGTTGTGGCTTGCCCTGGCCTTGTATCTCTTCTTCTCTGCGCGACTCGATGGTGTCGTGCCCTTCTGCCGCGTCCCTGACTAGTCCCGTCCCCCTTCTCCACCGCGAGGCGCAACAGCGCTACGCTCTTCCGGTGACCTGGCGGCCTTGCGCCGCTGGTTTCTTCACGGCCGGCCCGACGCCGGTCGCGTTGCTCCAACACGTTCCACTATTCTGGCGGTGCCGTTGCACCGCCTCCATCGTCAAAAAACGAGAAAAATCAAAGGGGGAGGGTTGGTCCGTGTTCGTGTTGTCCGAGCCCTCCAGGTTACATTGATATCAAACGGCATAACATATTCCAAAAATTGAATGACGTATTAGAGGAAAAAATTCAACTCAAACCCCTACCTCATGTCGATGAATGTTGATGAAGTCACAGAAAGGCGGCATCGATTCGTCAATGTCAGAAAAATAAGAGGATATCCATCATTGTCGGATGGGCGTTCAGAGGTGACGAAGTCGGAGATGGCGTTCTTCGCGGTCGACTCCCTCTCTTTTGGAATGGTTGAAGATCATTCTTCATTGGAGAATTAGTTTCTCCAAAGGTTCTCCAAGTTCTTCCAAGCTATTTCTCAAAGCTCCACCAAATGAATTTCCAACCAAAAATAATGGGTTAAGCTAACCCATTATATAATTTGTTTGCGAAAATATTCAAAATAATTCAAAAGGTGTTTTAATTAAATGAGGTATCTTGCTAAATTAAATGGGTGGAGTTGGCTCAATTAAATGGCAGGGAAGGTAAAGAGTTTTCTCCCCCTTTGTAGAGAGTTAAGGGGGTTTAATTCCCTTGTGGTCCCCACCAAGGATCTCCTCCCAAGGGAGGTTATGTGCGGGTTGGCCCCACCACCATAACCTCCCATTGGAGGTTAGGGTGTGGTGGCCCCACCACTAACCCCCTCTTGGAGATTTTAACCACCTCAAAAATAAAAATAAGCTAACACTTATTTTTATTTAACTTTATTAAAAACCCCAAAAATATAGAAACCATTCTCGACCATCTTCTGTCGAGGCGAAAGCCTTCTTAAGCGAATACCAAAGCTGCGAGTTCAATGGTGCCCTCAGATTTCAATTCCAAGAACCGGTTCAAAAGTTATAAAATTCTGCTTGCACGTTTACTGAACGTACCCGAACAAAACTTCAGAAATTGATTTCGTGCACAGTAGGCATCAGAATCACGCGCCAGAAATTTTTGCAAACTCGTAAAATTACCATGTATTTAAAAAAATCCATAGAATTTCCGAGTCTTTACATTCTCCCCACCTCAGGACTTTACATCCCCGTAAGCTACAACTCAAACTAAGGGAATAAAAGGGGGCACTGAACATGCATCTGATCCCCCTGCTCCCACGTGCTCTCTTAGAGGTTTATGTGCTACCAGCGAATGCGCAACAGAGGTATCTACCGTCCACATAGGACCCACTCTTGTCAATCCTCAATATCTACTAGAACCTCCATAAAATTCTCCTTGTCATCGATGTCCAACTCTCTATGGTTGATGATGTGGGAATGGTCGTGCACATATCTTCTCAGCTGAGACACGTGGAAGACATCGTGTAACCGATGCAACTGAGGTGGAAGATCCACGCAGTAAGACACCTCACCTACTCTGCTGTGGACCTTGAAAGACCAGATAAATCGTGGAGATAACTTTCCACCTCGGCTAAATATTTGTAGACCTCAAAAAGGTGAGACCCATAGCAAGATGTGGTCGCCATCCTCGAACTCCAGAGGTCTCTGCCTTCTATCAGCATACGACTTATGTCTGCTCTGTGCAGTCTTCATCCACTCCTAGATGATCTGCACCTTCTCTGTGGTAGCATGTACCATCTCTGGTCCCACTAGTGATGACTCCTCTGGGTCTGTCCAGCACAGCGGCGATATGCAAGGTCGACCATACAAGTACTCAAAATATGTCATCCCTATGGTGGAGTGATAACTGATGTTGTAGGAAAACTCCACCAAAGGTAAGGGATCCTCCCAGCTACGATGAAAGTCGAGGACACATGCACGGAGTATGTCCTTGAGGGTCAGGATGGTCCGCTCGTTCTGACCATCTTTCTGAGGATTGAAGGTGGTGCCCAGACGTAGTTGCGTCCCGAAAGCCTCCTGAAACACCTTCCATAGACGGGAAGTAAACCATGTGTCACGGTTAAAGACAATTTAGAAGTTACTCCATGCAAACGCACAATATCCTACACAAAGAGGCGTCCCAATCTCTCTACTGAACCCTACTCTCTGATCGGTAGGAAGTGGACCGACTTGGTGAGTTGGTCAACAATCACCCAAATATAGTGGTGGATCCTGGATGTATGTGAAATACCCATCATGAAGTCCATGGATATCCCATCCCACTTCCGATCTGGGTAATCTAAGGGTTGAACCAAGCCAATTGTTACCTAGTGCTCTGCTTTCACTTACTGACAAGTCAGTCACCATGAGACAAACTCAGCTACCGCCTTCTTCATACCTGGCCACCAATGCTGTCGTCTGAGGTCCTGGTACATCTTATCCACTCCTGGATGTACTGCTAAAGGATAAGTGTGGAACTCCATCAACACATCCTCCTAAAGTGAAAATGGTACCATGGTAATTACTCTAAAGAGGATGATGTGCTTCCCACCTTCAGAAAATCGATTAGGTGCCTGCCCTATGGATATCTGAGCACATCGTGTCTCGTAGTAAGCATCCCCAAATTGCGCATCCCTGACTCACTGATTAAGTGGTGGAGTGACTGTAAGAGACTAAAGGATACCTGGTCCATCTCACTCCACATAAGAAATATGTAAAGCATCCAGCTGCTCCATCGCCTCTCCTAGCAGTTGTATACCAGATCTTCTACTGAGTGCATACACAACAACGTTCCCCTTTCTAGGAGTATATACTATTTTGAAGTCATAGACCTGGAGGAACTCAATCCATCACCGTTGTCTTAGGTTCAAGTTCTTCTGAGAGAAGATATACCTGAGAATCTTATGATAACAGTAGACTGTGAAACACTCACCCATCTAATAGTGCCTCCACATCTTCAAGGAGAAGACCGCTGCTGCTAACTCCAGGTCATGGGTAACATAGTTTTTCCCATGTTGTCTCAGCTTCCATGAACTATACGTGATCACAGCTCACTCCTACATCCAGACACACTCGATTCAGGTCTCTGATGCATCGTAGTAAACTATGTACCCTACACCCTCCTCTGGAACCCTCAAGATGGGGGGAATTAGTCTACCTATGCCTCATCTCTAGAAAGATCTTCTGGAATCTCTCCGACCACACGAAAGGTTTCCCCTTTTTCTTCAAGGCAGATAGTGGTGATTCCACTCTGGAGAAGTCTGGGACGAACCTCCAGTAGTATCCAGCCAAGCCCAGGAAACATCATACCTCCTCCACATTCCTTTGTGGCACCCAAGAAAGTACCGCCTCAATCTTCACTTGATCTACTACAACTCCAGCCTTCGAGATGACGTTTCCCAAAAATTGAACCTCTCTAATCCAAAACTGGTACTTTGAGAGCTTACCATAATGATGTTGCTCTCAGAGTATGTCCAGTACTACATGAAAGTGGTAGGAATGCTCCTCCTCAGTAGTCGAGTAGATCAGAATGTCGTCGATAAAGACCATGACAAAGATATCAAGGTAAGGCTGGAAAATCTTGTTCATGAGACACATGAACACTGCTGGTGTGTTGGTTACACCAAAGGGCATAACCAAGAACTAGTAATGGTTGTACCGACACCTGAAGGTTGTCTTCTGCGCATCCTCATATCGAACTCTTACCTAGTTATAGCCTGATCTGAGGTATATCTTCGAGAACCACCATGCTACCTTGAGATGATTAAAGAGGTATTCAATCCTTGGGAGTTAGTATTGGTTCTTTACGGTCACCTGGTTTAGCTGACGGTAGTCAACACAGATCCTCAAGCTCCCGTCCGCCTTTTTGGGGAACAGAATCGGGGCTGCCCAGGGAGAAACACTGTGCCGGATGAATCCCTTCCACTTCAAGTCCTCCATCTGTACCCGCAGCTCATGATGCTCAGTGGGAGCCATCCGATATGATGGTGTAGATATCGGTGTCATCCTGGGGTACATGTCAAAGTAGAATTCCACCTCTCTGTGAGGAGGTATTCCTGTAACTTTGTCAGGGAAAACATCCGCCTAATGGTTCACCACTACAAGATAAGTCAGACTCTCCACGTCAACTTCTATGAGGGCAAGGAAAGCCAACTGGTGAGTGATAAGCTGCACCCTCCTCCGAGTAAGTCCGTCATGCGCTCCAAAGGTTCCCTACTTTCTGGGGAAGGTAACCCTCATCCCATCTGTGAGGACACACTACACTATTTGCCTCATACAATCAATCTGAGCATGGACTGTAGATAACCATCCCATAACCAAGATGACGTTATAAGGCCTCGATGCCACTTTGAGGAGATCCTAGCCGAAGATATCGTCTCTTAGAGTAACCTCACACAGCTAGAACCAGTGTTTAATCGTCGAGTCTGCTCCCGTAGGAGTCTCTATCTGTAAGGATCAAGCCAACGTCTCCATCAGAATCTTCGAGCTCTGAACGAGGGTAGTGGATATGAAACAATGACTGGAACCTATGTATATAAGAACTGCAGCTAAGGTGGAGTAGACACAGATTGTACCTCGAATCATCTCTGGAGCGCCATGGCCATATGCCTCAGCTGCCTGAAGCTGAGCTCTCCCTTGTCCACCCGCTCCCTGTGGTCCGGGTGGACCACCTGGTGGCGGTGGTGGAAATACCTTGAAATATCGTCCACCGCGTGCTACTCGACCAGCTCCTCTACCACATCTGCATGCTCCCTTCGGACCGCCTCAATCGAACCTCTACCTATACCTGGGAGGTCTCTCAACTATCTGCTGATCATCTGAATGATGGATCGGACAGTAACAAGCCATGTGACCCTGTCCGCTGCATGAGTAATACTGCCTTCTCCTGGTAGTTAAGTCACTGCCTCAGGTGCCCTGCACAATAGATCATGTGTCCTGCAGTCATCCACCCAAGGGTCTGGTCCTCTTGGAACTCTGCGTCATCTGTCTACTACCAACCGCAGCAGACTCCACTGCATGTAGACTAGTAGTGGGTCTTGCTACTGGTGATTGTTCAGCTGGAAAACTATCCACTAGGAGGGCTCTCTCTAACACCCTCTCATATGCTAGGATGCTGAGGGAGATCATCAATGCACTAATATCTCGCATGAGCCCCTGCTCGAAGGTCCAAGCCCTGAAGAATGGGTCTCGTACAATATCTGTGGAGTAGTGTGAGAGGTTGGTGAACCTCGCAGAGTACTGTTCTACTATCATGATGCCCTACTATAGATGAAGTAGCTCTTGTATATGTACTGATTATAGGTTCATTGGAACAGACTCCGCCCAGAACAAGCTCTCGATGTCTGTCCAAAGAAGTGTCTCCTCATGGTGCACCTAGAGCATCAGGCTCCTCCATCTGCCTGTTGTTACCTGAAGGAGACTCGCAGCAAGGATCACCATGAGGTCTGCTGGTGTCCCTACCGACATATAGACTCTCACCAGGGCCTCCATCCAATCCTTAACTGCATGTGGGTACCTCTCTCCCTGAAACCTAGGTAGCCTCTGGCACTGGAACTCATGCAATGCAATCAAACGGCATGCATCGTCTTTTGATGGGGATGGTGGCATCGATGTCCCAACGGGTAGTGGTATCACTGATGCCTCCACTGGTAAAGGGCCCTGCACCAAATCCTCGTCGCTCAGTGGGCTGTCAGAGCATATGACTCTCGGGGCTCTAAGGGGAGGCATCCTGAAGAAAAACAGATGCGGCATGATCAAAAGTTTTTACCTGGTGAGATGACCCAGTTGAGATGAATTAAGAAAACTTTTAATGACATGCACGAAATCAGTGTTTTCATGCACTATGTCTGAAATCAGAAGTCAGGGGCCCGGTGTATGGTTACGTCGGCCGCCCACACCAAAATTGGACTCCTTGAACTGAAAACCACACTTAGTACCCTTAACACTATTGATTCACATAAATAATGATTAGAGTCCCAAGTTCTGCAGTAGAACCGACTCCTCAAATAATAATTTGTCACGACCTATCCCTCAGGGCCCTTATCGTGACTACCCCAAACCTGCTTTCCATAGGCCAAGGGCTATCGACTAGCACCAAAGCTGTAAATCCCTAAACTGGGAAGGCATTGCCTATATAACTGTAAACAAAAAAATCAGAGTAAAAAAATGGAAGAAAATCACTTAGAAAAATTGTATACAAAAGATGTGATGGAAAGTACAAAGGGGTCAGAAATACAAGCCCAACAGGAAATTACAAGGAAACGGAAATGTAAAAGTACAACTGAATGAAAGTAAACAGGTGATGGATCATCCACCAAGAAACCCTACATGAAAGGTAGGTACAAATAGCTTCTTTAGCACTACACATCCGTCCGGATCCTCCGTGTACCATCACACCGTGTGGTACACCTCGGTGTACTGTCCAGTCCTTCTACTCTCTCTACCTCAGTCAGCCCTATCCTTCGTCTGCATCCAACTCAATGAGGTGTGGGCATAGCCCGTGTAGGGGTGAGTATAACGATACTCAGTAGGGACCCCGAGACCCTCAAGGTCTCAATAAGTCCAACAAGGATAAACCAAAAAGTATGTAATCAATAGATAACCATTACTTAGGTATATGCCCATACATATACCTATGTTATCTAGTAACCCATCTCAATCATGAGGAAAACACAAAAGTCGTTGACTCAACTCAAATACTGGATTTTATTCTAGGGTGGTATCATGTACCACTACCAATCAAGCTGTCGAAACCTCGGTTGCTGGTGTACTCCTCCTCTATAGAGTACTGTGGTCTTGCCGTGTCACATAGAGGTGCTTCCCACTATCCTGTACTGTTGTGGTACTTCTCCTTTCGAGCATCATGGGTCTGTTGCATCACACAGAGGCGCTCCCCACTATGGGTCTCCCACGTCACACGGAGGTGCTCCCCCTCATAGCCTGCTCAGGTACTCCTCTTGTCGAGTACCGTGGGGCTGCTGCGTCACACAGAGGCTCTCCCGACTATGGTTCTACCTCTTCACACAGAGGCACTTCCCACTGGGATAGTCAAAACACTCCGAGTCTAAAGTTCAGCTATCGTCAGGTCTCATCCAGCTACTAGGTCTCTGTACTCCACTTGCTCATCTCTGGGAGGATCCACTCCAAGAGCTACTGGTCAATACTCCAACTATCAAAAATTCCCATGTATATTTATCTCAAAAGTCTTCCTCGTCATAGGGGTCTCAATGCAACAGACAACACGTCAATCGGATGCCCGGTCTGTGAGTTATTAGCCTTTCCGTTCCAAGGGCCCGGTTGGATTTTAGGTTCAAACAATCCCGACCGTTTCCCAACTATGTCTAAACCACAAGTGGGGTATTCCAAAAGAACTGTCTCACTCCATGACTTCTTTCACCGTAGTCGGTTCGTCAATCGGACACCCGTAGCCCAAGATATGGGCGCAAAAGTGTTATCGGGTCATTCGGGTCCGTGCCCAGTCTAACCCAGTTGGGCCGACCCGACCCGACTCCGGTCGGGACCGGGGTCTGACTCGGTCCATGGGTCTAACCCATCCCTAGGGTCCGGCCCGACCCGAGTGGGTGGCCCGACCCGACTGTGCGGCCCGGACTGAGGGCAGCCCGAACCAAGGGGGTGGGGCCCATGTGGCCCGGCTGGCTGGCAACCCGCTTAGTCCAGCTGGTGGGCGACCCTGCGGCCTTCCCTCACCGCGTCTAGGGGGAGGCATGTGCCCCCTGGATTTCCGAACTGTTGTACCATTTGGGTGGAACCAAACTACCTCCAGGTGGCACCGGTCCTGCTCACGTGGGACTCACTGGGTCTTGCTCTTCCCTGAAAGCCAAGCAGCCAGCCGCTCCAACTCCTCCGCTAGGGCCCACCCTGGTTGCGTCTCCCTTTCTCCGCGCAGTGTGATCGTGTCGCGCCCCTCCACCGTAGCCCGCCCTAGACATGACCCGCTTCTTCTCCGCGCAGCGCGACGACACCGCGCCCTTCCGCTGTGGAAGACCTGGCCGTGGCCCCCTTCTCCTCCACACAGCGCGACGGATCCGCACTCTTCTGGTGACCCGGCGGCCTTGCGCCATCAGTTTCATTGCGACTGGCCCGACGCCGGTCCTGTTTCTCTACTGCGGTCCACTATTCTGGCAGCGCCGTTGCACCGCTGTCGTCGTCAACAAACGAGAACAATCAATGGGGGGAGGGTCAGGCCGTGTTTGTGTGGTCAGAGCCCTCCACGTTATGTTGATATCAAATGACTTAACATATTCCATAAATTGAACTACTTAGAAGTGGAACAAATTCACTCAAACCCCTACCTCGTATCGATGACCGTTGACGATGTCACGGAAAGGCGACATCAATTCGTCAAAGTCGGAAAAGGAAGAGGATATCCATCAGTGTTGGATGAGAGTTCAGAGCTGACGAAGTCAGAGACGGTGTTCATCGCGGTTGACTCCCTCTTTTTTGGCATGGTTGAAGATCATTCTTCATTGGAGAATTAGTTTCTCCAAAGGTTCTCTATGTTCTTCCAAGCCCTTTCTCAAAGCTCCACCGAATTAATTGCCAACCAAAAATAATGGGTTAAGCTAACCCATTATTTAATTTGTTGGCCAAAATATTCAAAACAATTCCAAAGGGATTTTAATTAAATGATTTATCTCACTTAATTAAATGGATGGAGTCGGCTCAATTAAATGGTGGAGAAGGTGAAGAGTTTTCTCCCCCTTTATATGGAGTTAAAGGGGTTTAATGCCCGTGTGGTCCCCACCAAGGATATCCTCTCAAGGGAGGTTATGTGTGGGTGATCCCCACCACCATAACCTCCCCTGGTAGGTTAGGGTGTGGTGGCCCCCACCACTAACCACCTCTTGGACGTTTTAACCACCTCAGAAATAAAAATAAGCTAACACTTATTTTTATTTAAATTTATTGAAAACCCTAAAAATATAACTTCCATTCTCGACCATCTTCCGTCAAGGTGAAAGCCTTCTTAAGAGAATATGAGCGCTACAAATTCAATAGTGCCCTCAGATTTCAATTCCGAGCACCAGTTCAAAAGTTATAAAATCTTGCTCACATGTTTACTGAATGTACTGAAACAAAACTTTGGAAATTGATTTCGGGCACATCGGGCCTCAGAATAAAGCACTGTAAATTTTCGCGGACTTGTAAAATTCCCATGTATTTTAATAAAAATTCTCCACAGAATTTCCATGTCTTTACATTTACTATTAATGGGTGTCTCTGATCATGTATTGGTAAAATCATTTACATCAATCTTCCTGATATAATACATTTGAATTATACTTGTAATATAAATTTATAATGATTATTATATTATGTAGTTGGATATATAAGATAGTTTCCAAAATAGAAACCTTTTGGAATATTTCTATACAATATATCAATTAAGGATGTTGATAATATTTAATGCTAATAATGTAACAACAGATAATTGTTTTTTTTAATTTCCCTTCTAAATATGTGTTTGATTAATATTTAGTAATATAATATAATACACATGAACCACAATATAAATAAATCATTAATTTATTACATTAATTTTGATATTAAGTTTTAATAATGAATACAACCATATTAATTTACTGTATTATGATAAGAATAAAAAATAAAAAATTTGATAAGAATAGTTTGATAATTTTCATCTATTCAAACCCCATGATTAATCATACACACAAAAAGAAATCTATAAATAAAAAAGTATTAAAAATGATAAATGGATATTGAAAATAAAAAAATGTAATATTTAGAGGAAATATAATTAAATTGAATATAAATGATGTATAAGTTATTTACTTAATAAGGGATCCCATATAACTATTGGGAATCTAATGCATGGATTGTTAATTTGAACATTGTAATAGTGACATGACCATTATAATAGTAATCTGACCTTTATAAATAGTTACCAAAAAATTTTAATAGTATAATCACATATAAAATTATAAAATAATATATATAAATGTTATAAAATGAAAATGGTATGTCTATATCACTATAAAAGTAAATTGGTTTTTCAAAATGTACATAACAAGTGTTCATAGTTTTGTAATATATATATATTTTTTATTTTCACTTTTATAAAAAAATTAATGATTTAATATAATTTATATTTACATGAAACTATTTTATAAATTATTATCGTAAGTTATTATAATGATAAGATAATTTTTTAAGATAATAAGTAATATTTCCTATTTTCAAGAACTTGATTATAAAACTAAAATTTGATTTTTTCAACAAAATTAATAATTTTTTTATAAATAATAGTTTTTATATTTAAAAAACATATAGTCTATATGGGGAGTGAATATTCTTAATTTATATATAAATTAATGATTTATATGAATTTTTTTAATTTTTTTAAGATATGTTAATTTTTTTGGTGTAGAGAAATATGTCAAAATATTATATTTGACATTATAAACTAAATAATGGAATTTCGGTGTCATTGATGATCTATGAACGAAATATATGTATCTAGAAAGCAATATTTTTTTATTATACCCATAAAAATTGACATTATCTGTAGTCATTATCCAAAATAATAAGATAACGAATATAATATTAAAAAACACCCCTCCTCCCCTAATAAATACCACCACTCACAATCCCCTCTCCTAAAAAAATCACAATTTTTTCTTTATATATTTGTTCCCAATTTCCTTACAGATTCACTACCTCATGTCCTAGTACTAATTTTCTAACTGGAAGACAATTCCATGGCACAATAAGTGGAATCCCAATTAAGAGATATCCAAATGAGAGGGTAATTCCCTCATTAGATGATTTTATTTTTTTTCATCATCCACATACTACAAAAAGACGAAAACATCAATCCCATATGGGATAATAACTCAATAATAATATATACAAAAAAATTTCAGTAAATGAAAAATTTACAAACATTTTTTCCCATTCCCTGAATTGAATCAAAAATAAAAAATATGTTAACAATGTGTTCGTTTCACCATGTCCATGAACTACAAACGTCATTTTTCACCACCAACTTTATGAAGTGATAAAAATATTATTATATTTTAATATGATTATAATATGTATATATATATATTATATTTAATTAATCTTGTTTATTTTTTTAATTTTCATTTAATTAAATAATGTGAATATAGTTTCCATATGTCACTAAAACATCTTAAATAAACTTAAAACATAATGTTAACATTTTTATTGTGTCATTATTAACCATATTTGAACTAATATTTGATTTTGAAATAATTTTGATATATATATTAACTTTAATACTAGCTCATTTCACTTAAGGAGTTTCAGCCAATTTTACATTAACTTTTACAATTATCTAAAACTGATCTGAATAAGGAACCATGATACTAAAACCCACCGAATAGAAAAAATTAAATGTATATCTTATTGAAAGGATATTAAACTAATATAATACAGTTATTCGAACTCAAATATAGTTTTCAAATATTAGGATATAATTAATATATAAGTTAAATATTATAATCATGGACATTAAGTGAAGGTGCAGAATGATTCTGGATCATATGTTAAGGTATATCTCTAAAACAAACTATTATATTTGATATTATGGTTTCACTCTCTCACATCACATTATCATTCATTTCATCTTATTTAATTCATCTATATTTTTAATATATTTCTACCACATATATAATTACCTTAATTCATCTTGCCTTTATAATGATATACATGTTATAAAATGTTCTCTTATTAGTTTCTATCAATAAGGAAAACCTACAATAGGGAAAATATCTATTTAATAAACAATTACAAGTTTCACTCCATTAAAATTTTTGAACCTCCCATGTTTTTAAAAAAATTCATTTTCTCCCAGAAACCCAGTTTCATGATATTTGGAATGTATGTAATTTGACATTCCCTTACCCACTTAAAATACTCATTTAATTTTTCCAAAATCCCCACAATAGTGGCACAAATCTGATGGGATATCATTATTGGATTACCATATATTACAATTTATCTCCTTCATACTAGTGCCTGGGGAATATTGTAAAGTGATCGACACAAAATGATGTCTACTCTAGTTTCATTGGATCCAAGACCTTCTACCGTTAGACGTATGATTCTTATATCATATATTATTTCTTGTGTTTTATTTAATATAGGACCATCACATTCCTTTTTTATCATTTATTTTCTTGAACATCATTTGGTCTTAGTTGGGGAAATCATGGATGGTTTATTTACGGTTGATAAATTGTTGGGTTGATGTCTAAGAATACCAAACATTTCATAGTGGGTTATCATGAAATTGGTGGTTACCATTTTGGTTGGGTACTATTTATTCTAGAAATGAAAATGTTATATTTTATTATTGTTATGTATTGTCTTATTCAATATCAAGGTCATATATTATATTACTATATTATATTCCTATTTCTACATCTAGATGGAGGCATCCATTTTCACTGAGTTGAGTGGGATATTGAGGATAGCCATGTATGACAGATTAAGTGTAGATTGGATTGTCTCACGAATGAAATAGTTTGTCGTTATCTACATGATATTTGAATGAACTAGGATACTTTTCCTTTTATGGTAGAATATTTTTAGGATTTTATTCTTAAGGAGCTCTATATCTTCTTTCCACCCAAGTGAGAGATTTAGTTCATAAATGAGTTGGTGTTGTGAGTAGAGAAATTTTCTATTCAACATTATATGATAGCTCCAATGGAGCATGGTGAGTTTCATGATCATTTGGAAGATCTTGAAGATAAGGGTTTTATACATCATAAACTGTCACCATGGGGTTCTCTAATACATTTCACATAGAGGGATGGTGTCACATTGTGCTTGTGTGTGCACTATCGGAGTATGAATTAGATAATGGTCAAGAACTAGTATCCCCTTCTACACATTAATGATTTATTCGATGAAAATAGTTGTTCTTTTATTTTCTGAAATATTTGTTTAATTATGGGGTATCATAATTTGTGATTGAGACACATATACATAACTCAAATTAATTTTAGTATTAGGTATGGTTCATACAAGTTCATAGTCATAGATTTTTGTCTAATGAATGCACCATCTATATTCATAGATGTGATGAATTAGATCATTAATCCTTTTCTATATCAGTTTATAGTGGATTTCATTGTTGAAATTATTTTATACTCCATGCAATCATACCATCATTCAAAACATATTCATATCATCTTATGCACATGTAGATAAAATTGAATTTAATTAAAGCTAACCAAATTTAATTTCTAGGTTAGTAAAGATTACTTAATGAACTATGTCAAATTATATGTTGGAGTTTTAGTGAACCCAAAGAATGATTCCACTACTTTATCATGGGAGAATCCAAATATGGTTTTCAAGATTTGATGTTTTTTTGGTTCAACTAGTTATTATCAAAATTTCATCATGGGAACCTCCAATATAACATCTGTGATGTCTAGTATGACTAGGAAAGGAGTGATGTTTAATTGGATAGATATTTTTGAGTGATGTTTTTAGGGGATGAAGGGCCAGGATGAAATCTTCACTTATCAACATCGTACTTGTGAAATTTAAGGAATATAAATAGTTATGTTATGAATCGAGAGATAGACATATAGAATTAATTATATTGTATGACTAGGTAATTAAATGTGTCTCTAGAAATCTAATACCATGTGTGAGGATTTATCATACTCATGGTATGGAGTAATTTTTTGTGGTACATTACCTAAAATGCACGAGAAATTATCTTTTGGGTGATAGTTTTTTGGTTTACATGGACCATAAGATTATCATGTACATCATTACTGTGTGGGGAATTAATCATTGGATAAGGATATGGATAAAGAATCTATAGTCTTTGGACATCAATATAGAATTTAGTAATGTTAAAGTCAATGTGAATGCATATTCCATGAGCCTGAAGATGTGGATAGAGGTAGTGTGACTGTCTTGGGATTAGTGGTGGAAGATGGAACTCTTTTGAAACAGAAATCTACATGTTTATAATTCTTAGGGAAGTGTATCCATAACATCAAGATCCATTGTACACATCCTTATTAAACAGATATAGTATCTTATGTATTGAAATATATTGGACATAGATTTGAGACATAACATATATAGTGGGGACCTTCGATCATGATGGTCTCTTTACAACATCAATTTTCATCATTTTTTATTTGTTGATTATTGGTTCCTATAGACTTCTAGGAGGATACGATGAAAGAGTTTCTTGAATCATAATGGGTGATACAATAACATGTAAAAAAGATATATTGTGATCTCTTCATATAGTACTGGTATCATGTAATGACCAACAAGGTAGTGGGATTCATGGTGAATTTTTTCACCTATCTGCATGTGAAGGACATTAATCATAGTCCTATTTGGATATTCCAACCTCTTCTCATTCGAAAGTGGATATGGGAAGATGTTACTATAGTTTTTGTGACAATATTACCAATTAAACCACACATGAGTGATGCAATATTGGTTATTGTATATTGACTATCGATGGTAGACCACATCTTAACAATTATGGACACATTCACAATTAAATATCTAGATAGTCATTACATGCAATAGATATTTTCACTAGAAAGTGTTCTAAGCAGTATTGATTCTGATAGATATACACATTTCAAATTTCTTTTGTGTTAGTGTCTTGAAAATGATATAATATCAAAACTATATGGCTATAATCCTCCAATAGACGAAAAATATAAAGAGACTATTAAGATTATGTATGATATGTTAGGATTATATAGTTTGGGATTCATAGTTTCATGGGAGAATAATTTATCACCAATAGATTATATATATAATATTAAAATCCTGGAAAAAATACAAATGGAACCTTATGAGGAATAGGCAGGAATGTTGTTCCATTCACCTCTAAATTGATTTGAGGTAGGTGAGTTAGTGTTTGATTGACACAATATCATGTATGAGATGTTTGAGAATTTTTAGTTGATAAGGATGTAATTGGTGATAGTGAATAGTTGGAATAAATATTTTTCTGACTATAAGTGATGAACTATAGAGTTTGACGTAGGTCATAATGATTTTATTTTGGTTTTTCCTAGTTTTTGGAAACATTATATCATGAAATATGTAAATCTAGATCCCAATATTATTGGACCATTTATAATAATAGAAAGGGTCAATCTTGAGATATACTAACTGTCCCTTTCACAACACTATAGTGCCATGCATGATTTGTCACACGTTTTGTATATTTAGAGATATCATCTATACCCTTCTTACATGGTAAAGGTTGATAAAGATTATAATAGTGTAGATGCATACATTAAAGGGAATATGATATTTATTATGGACTATACTAATAAATTTCACCAAGTAACAACGTTATCACTTTTTCAAGTGTAGTGGTTTCATGGTCATGATTAAGAGGATACTTGGGAGAGTAAATCAAATATATTAGAAAAGTGGTTATATTTGTTTTCCAACACAACACCATGATTTTTAGAACAACTATGTGATGTAATGTTATATGGTGGGGAGGTTTTGTGATACTATATTATTCTAGGTTCACCCCTAATTGAGTTCTGGTTGAACCAATTTAAGAATTGTTTTTCTTCTTCTTTAATCATTATGGTTGAGTACCTTTTTTGGTGGTTTAGTGAATTTTTTTCTAAAAAATAAAAAATATACGAGGATTTATAGTTTGTTTTATTTAATGATGTTTGGGAACAATGGTTTAAAGGGATTAAATGGGTTTTACTTAGTTTGGAAGGCTTTATAGGTTGTTCAGAATTTTCCTATATGAGATGGGTTGAGAGATATCTAATATACACTTTCACATCATTTTCATGTCACGTTATGTGAAACTGGTGTTGGGAAGAAGATAAGAACCCGTTTAGTGCTTGAATTATGACATGCCATGAATTGAAATTAATCTGTGAAATGTTCTTTTGGTGTTATTTTAACATGGGATGATTCCTTTTTCAGTGTATCTCATAAATAAATAATTTCATGTGATTAATATATGATGACCATCTATTTTAAACCACATAATGCATTTTATTTTATTTCATCCCTTGTGATGTATCCTCTCTCAAACCCAAGGGAGACTGAAATAAATTTTGGAGTGATTTCTTCCCTTGTTGACATCTTTATGAAAAATTTAATCACTTGTCATTTTCATCACTATTTATATACTCTATCATCCATTTTTTATTATCAAGGTGTAATATCCTGATCCCTTCTGAATCAGGTATTGGTACTTATGTTTATGTAATTTAGGGTTTTTTTATGATCGCCATTTCCCTACTTATTTATTTGTGTCACCTATTAAATGAATTTTATTGATAAATTGATAAAGGAAGATGGTCTAAACAATCAACAATGGGTTGTTTCTAATTCTTTTTGTATGTGTAATATTATATGACTGATCCAGATCATCACGGACCTTATTTAATAGAATAATAGATGATGATAATCACATGTATGGACTAATCATTTTATCCCTTTGGATCAAAGAGGGTTGAGACAAGGCTTTAGGAAATCTATAGGGAGAGAATACCCTTGAAAAAAATGAACTACTTATTGGATTTAAATATGACTTATCATGAAATCAAAAAAATGGGGATAGATTTTGATTGATTCACCTTTAAAGATTACTTTATTGATTATTGAGTGACTAGTTATAATTTGAAATAAAATGGGAGTGTACACTCTCATGATAACACCGAATGATATAACGTGTGGAATGAAAAAATAATTGGAAAATAAATAGAAATTTATTGAAATAGACCTATTTTCTTATGATATCATGATATGTTATTTTTTCATTGTGACTTTTGATATGATTTATGTTGAAATTCTTATATAAAGGGCATGGAATAGTTATGATTAAATGATTATATAAAGGGATTGACCCAGTTATGCTAAAATGCTCAAATTAACAGCATGTCCCTGTTATGCTGAAATTATTATATTAAGGGCATAGCCTTGTTATGCTGAAAAGATTTTATAAATGGATTGGATAGTTATGGTCAAATTCTTATAGAAAAATCTTGACTCAGTTATGAAAGATGTATATATAAAGGGATTGGAATGGCTATAATGAAATTTATATTCTAATGTCTTAAACAAGATATATACTAATTTATATATTATGTGTCTTATTTATGTTAAAATCATTATATCAAGGGATTGGACCTATTTTTCTAAAATTCAACAGGTATTTACCTAGTTAGGTGATTATTCCTTGGGATTGTTGTTACAATTGGCATGGTTGTTCTAAATTATCAAAGATATTGTAACATGGTGGTGAAGAATGATGATTATTGTATCATATTAATTGATTAATTTATTCACATATTTGTCACTTTATTTTATGTTGTTATTATACGAGTAGATTTTTTTAAATATGGTGGAGTCAACCTTCTGAGTTTAACTCACACCCTATTCAGGCATCAATTTGGTACCAGAGATGATTACATTGATGAAGTATCAGATAAGGTAAAATGGACATTTTTTATCATTATTTCATGATGGGTTGGGCCATGTGATGAGACTAACTTGGGGGTTGAAACCATGGTCTTTTGAATTTATTTCTATCAATATGGTATTTTAATTGAATTAATTTTAGTTTAATAATAATATACATTAATTCTATACATTACAATGTTTATTATAATTGGGATTACTTGCTTCATCATTTATCTTACTATTGTATGATATACATTTCTTATATTTCTGGTACTTGGTTATTAGTTTATTTCTCCACTATTTGAAAATTCTACAAAAGGATATAGTCTCCACATAATATTATTTACAAACTCACTACAAATTATAATTATTTAGAGTATGGGGAGGTGTTATTTAAATCTAGCAAACAAATAGATTTGGGTAAGTGAGAGATATCTAAATATAGGGAAGTTATAAATACCATAATATCCTATTCGTATTGGGCTCTAGTAGGTTCTTTCACTGTATCTAGAATAGTCATATTTATGATATATTTTTATGGTCACTAGAAAATGGTATAGAGTTTCATGATTTTATAACATTTTATTTATATATATCATGTTTCATAGAGTCTAAATAGTAGTTGATGAGAGATATATGTTATTACTGTGAGATTATTTTAGATTATTATAATACAGCCAAAAATAATTAGGAGACTTTCCATCTAGAGTACAAGAAATATATTATCAATTTTATGCTACCATAATATATAATGGTATTGATTATAGTTGATCGGATCAAGAAGAAATTGATATATAAGTGTTCTTCTCAGAAGGAATTTCAGGAGTAGTTTTGAGTACTTGATATATAATGAGAATTTATTATTTTTTATAGGTATATATTTATAGGGTGACATTTTAGTATTAGTATAGTTATTCTTATTTCTCTATTAATGTTTATTAAAAGGCTATTTTTATAAATCTATTGTAATTTAATATGATTGTAGAGGATATTTCCATGGAAAATTGAAATTATCTCCACTTCTATAAAAAACTGTTGGGGGAAAACCATTTTTGATTCACACTTTATGATTTTTCCTCTAAAAATATATTAACAATTTATATACCATTACCTCATTCAGATACATCAAGGATATAGATTTAGTATAGGATAGCCCATAGTAATTAAAAATCCTTCGAAACATAGGGATGATCATAGAATATATGGTAGTGGAAATTTTTAATGGATGTTTAGTGGAGGGGAATTAAGTGTTCATAAGGGTACCATAAAGTATCTGGTGTAAGGAGGAAAAATGATAGTTTTGGGTAACCAATTTTTCAATTATAACACGTTTTATACATTATCTGACACAAAAGAAACCCACTGATACATTATTATAACTTTATTCTATGCATTATAGACTACTGTTAAGTGAATTGAATTTTTCTCTTTTTTATTTACTCAAACTTAAGGTTAGTCAAATTTTTCAAATGTATGATGGGTATATAAGATATATAAGGAAATATAAATAATAGGGTGATTATTTTTATTCTATATATATCTATACAATGTCATCCTATGTATGTGTTGGTTATATGTTTCATTAGTTCTCATTGATTTAAACTTGAGGGGTTTGGATTTCTAAGTTGAGTATGTTATTATATTACTTTTATTAATGATATAGATCATCATAATGATTGTGTATGTTTAGATCATTTTTAATCATTGTAAAAAAATAACAAATGGATTATTCTAATCTTATATAATTAATTTACTTTATGTCCTATAGGATTTTCCTAATGTTTTTATATAAGACATTATTCTAATACCTCATTAATTATACCTCCAATTTTTAATTGAGTTAGAATCTCTTGTCTCTATTATTAATATGTCTTCTTATAATAATGATCCTATTGAAAAATAGGAATTCTGTTTTTTGATATATGATCTATTATAAATATTTTTTATCTTTCCATGTGTCATTTCATAGGTATCTCTTATGGTGTTTATGAAAAAGTGGTGGATGGTTTATTGTTTTGTATTGATTTTCAATAATTAAAAAAATGTTATGGTAAAGAACCATAATCCCCTAACAAGGATACATTATTTATTTGATTAGCATGAGGGAACTACTTTTTTTAGATGGTTGATTAATTTTATGAATAACATCAGGTGGGGGTAAATGACAACCGTATTCTGAAGACTAATTTTTGGCATTGATATTAAGATTTTAGTTTGGGTTTATTCCATTTGATGTCCATACATACCTATTTTATTCATCGGCTTGATTGGTTAACATTTCATTTAGTTAGTGGATTAATTTATTAGCGTGTCAATTTATTATATTCTTGTGTGTTTAAGGTCTTAATAGGAGAATATTGAGTATTTTGGGACAATTTTAGGGGTATATGGATGATATCAACTACATTGGATGTTATAGATGTATAAGTTATGGATACATGAATTTTAATTCCTTTTCTACGTCATTTTTATCATCCCCACAAGGTCTAATATGTTGAAGTGGTGGGGGTGAATCAAATTATGAATTATTCAATAAAATTACCTTCTAGATTATAATTAGTTGTCAATTGTTTTGTGTTTTATTTTACAGTAGTGTATAATAAAAATAAATCATGAAAGATACACAACAATTTTACGTGGTTTACCCTCACTGGGACACATCCAAAGATCATAAAATGATAATATTCCAATTTACCAAATCCACAAAAGCACACTATTTTTTACAAGGTTCAGAGAAAACTCACTATCCCTCTTGTGTTACTACCAATCACAATATGAAAGCTCACTAATCTCTAAAATGAGGCATGTTCCTTACTTCATAAGAAGATAATTATATTATTACATGAATATGTATATATTATACACCTCATTTAGTGTATCATTATGTTCCACCTTTATCAACTTGTTTATTACAACATTACCATAGAACTATTGGGATACTTCAATCCTTTGGAAAACCTTTTGGATGTCTTTCATTAAAATTTAATTCCTTGCATGCAAAATTTATGTTTTTCTATGAAAAAAAATTTGTATGAAACTCCCAACATACTCACAACTCCCTTCATAAATGAAATTACCATTATATGAAATACTTATGAAATTGGGAGGAATTGATTTCTCTAAGGGATGAACTACTTGAATGAAAGGGTAGCCTCTTATTTATAGGCATATCTCATAGTGTACATATGATTATTTCTCGCCAACTACTTTGTGAGTGGTATTTCCCCAGGTGTGTAAAAACTGATTTGATGTCACATTGGTAATGTATGTATCTTTCCATAAACATCATATTTATTGAAAATCTGAATCATTCATGACCATCATTCATTTTCATTATTTTGATGCATTAATCCCCAAACATGTATTGAAACAAACATTCTAAACCACCTGTAATCGAGCATGAAACATCCATTTCCAAAAACACCATTCCCTATATTCCAAATTTTGAGGCCCAAAAATGTCACAAACACTGAGAAATTGCACCACCATAAAAACTTTCTTCATAAAAAACCAAAAATACTCATTCACAGTCATCTATATTTTTCAACAAACCCAGTCACACCCAAAAACACCGAGATCCTACCATAATGTATTTTTTCCAAACAATAATTATTTTCAGTTTTATTCATAACTCTTCACATTTTGTTACATTGTTAAAGATTCATATATCTTCTACTAGCAATAGACTCTTGTGATTTAGATAGATATCAGTGACATACTCAATATAAAATCTAAGTCCAAATTCGCCATGCTCAGTGTGAGTAATAGGAGTATATTGTAAAGTTCATTAATGATCCAATCAATTCATAAAATCATTCAACTTCATTCAATATGAACTCCACTATTGTGATATATATCCTTTGACAAAACACAAATAGAATCACCATATTTAAAACTCGCCATACGTCACATTTTTGTTTTTGTGTTTTTGAATTCTAAATATTGTCTAATCTAATCTCTTAATGTTTTTTCATAACACCGAATAATTCTAATTAGATTCTCCCATATTAGCTTATCCTCTTATCTCGCTACTCCAACTTTATTGATTACAACATTTTATCCCCTTAAAATCCATATTTTCTCCCCCTTTGTTAATGAACCAAAGGTAAATTCTTTTTGGTATGTAATTGGGTAAATAACATATATTATCACATTATGGGAAACAAACCATTCCTCGGGGAGAGGGGTCTCAAATCCAAACTTTTTCCTAGTTCAGGTAGTAAATGAACTCCCAGAGCCAGTATATGTAATTCAAATGATTCTTTGGGTTGGACCTTTGTCATAATTTCTACAACATATAGTTCTATACGCATATACTCTATCTTAAAATCCATTGGTCATCCTTCTCCATGATAAAATGATATTTTATTTGAATGTGATTTTTTCATGAGTGATGGAATGGATTTTTTTCACATATTTATAGCCCTAGATTTATCACAGTGTATTCTAATTAGGAACTTCAACTCAACTCCCATATCATCCAGATGTTGTTTCATCCACAATAATTGTAAAAATTCTTGAGTAGCTGTAATATATTCATCTACTGCAGTGCTCAATGAAATGAATTCAGGATTCTTATATAGCCAATAAAAACACAATCTATTACATTGAATTTATATCATTAGCTAATCTTAACCAATATGAATTTATATAGCATAAAAACCCTTTCTATGATTTTTGATTGTAAAACTAACCAAAATTAACCATTCCCTTGATATATAAAATTATTCACTTCAATAATGAATGTAAATTTTCTTAGGATTACATTAATATCCCACTTCATATAATGGGGTAAAAAATATCAGTTATTTTCATTTTCATATATAATATACATCCAATGATTTTCCTACATTCTAAGATATTAAATTCCATGCCTTCATCATCCTATGAGAGTTTCTTCCAGGTACAAATCAATGTCATCATCTCCTAGAATAATCCATTCCAACTCATCTCAAAAACTCCTTGGCATATTTATATTGGGAAATGAATGTGCAATTATTTATTTTTGTTACATGTAAACCATTGAAAAATGACAGTTAAAAATTCATTGCCATTTCAAACTCACTTTTCATGATAATGATGAACTAATTCCCTTATGCTTCATCTGATCCAACTAATATTATTTCATCAGTATATTGTTGCAAAATCATCCTTTTTTTACTTTAATTGTTGAATTATATATTTTAATCAACACCAACACACTAAAAACAGAGATTCTTCAAAAACCAACATAGATGTAAATACCATGATCATGGTGATTTACTTATCCCATATAGAGTCTACTTCAGTCAAAAAACATTGTTTTTATCTTCATGAAAAATAAAACCCTATTTCTTCTAAATATAAACTTCTTCTTCCATAACCCCATTAAGATATATGAACATGACATCCATCTGTAAAACATTGATCATTTTTTTCACTTCTATGACCAAGAATAATCTGATTGTTTCTTTCCTTACAATAGGTGAAACTTTTTCATCAACATCGATACCAACTATCTTGGAGTACCTATTAGACAATAATCATGATTTTTTTAAATTAATGTGCAACATTCATTCATCTTATTATAAAAAACCATTTGGTCCCAATGATATTATTATTATTCTTTGTCAAAACAATCTCCCATATCTAATTTTCCTCAATTTTATAATCCCTTTCACTCATAGCATGATCCCAGTATTCATCATTAGTTGTTTCAATAAAACATTTTGGCTTTAAATATGACATGAAATATCCTTAATATAGATTCTTTATGATATTTTGTTATACTGGCATTGTCTGGTCACCGATGATATTTTACCCATCAATTTCATCTCAAATATTTTTTTTTCTGAGGTATGGATTTGAATTCCTACTTATCATCATTATATCTTCTTCTAAATCAGTATTTGTCACTTTTTCTCCCTCTATGTTACTTTCCCCCCTCATCGATTTCATCAGGGAATTGTTTAATATATTGGTGAAAATTTGTTTTTTCCAATACAGTGACATCATTAATTTCGTCATCATTTCTTAGCCTTTTATTAATTCACTTATATGCTTTTTTCCTGATTATCCAAAGAATATCCCATCATCTCTATGTGACAAACATTTTATGTTTTTTTCATAATTGAGTATAGAAACTTAATTCAATGTAATCAAAATTATTTCAATGTAGGATTCTTTCCTTATGACATCTCATAAATAGTATTTTATTTATTTGGACACAATTGATCCATGTTGGATATGTAGACAGACGTCAATACTACATTCTTCCAAAATATCTCTTGTATATCTTTTTCAATGAGAACTATTCTAGCCATTATTTTGATAATATGATTTCTCTTATCAACCACTCCATTACATTGAGGTGTTCTCAATGAATATCATTGATTGAAAAACTGATGTTTATTGAGATAAGCTTCCACTTGGTTGTTTTTAAATTCTGTATGATTATCAATACTAAAATCATAATAATTTTTTCAAAAATTGTTTATGGCTCCCTATGATAATGTGTTATGATACTAAAAACATCACTCATATGGGAAATGAAAAATACCCCTTCCAATTTTCTAAAATATAAGTGAAAATAACATAATACCTCCTCCCATTAATGAATCTTGGTGGGATAGGTCCACATACATCTGTATGCATTAATTCGAGCACTTTGGTTGACTTATGATTCTTTTTCATTTAAATATTTCTGATAAAATTCCATTTTTTGCAAGCATCACACATATGAGTATGATCACATGATTGTTTCGTGATACATATAGCTACATGAAATTTTATAAGATGTTATAGGGATGGTCAGAATAGGTGACTAAGTAATCTTGACCATAACTTGTTTTCTTCCTCACTGGATAAAAAGAAAATACCTTCTATCCACATACAGATAGAGATTCCCCTTTGATCATTTTCATCCTAGAACAAATGTATCAAATCTTCCTTTTACAGGTCACATTTTCTTATTAATTTTTATATAATTCCTTCAGTCACTTAGTTTACAAACACTATGAGTGTTGTGAATAAGAATTTATACTACTAATACGTCAGCATGTCTCATTTCATTAACTGTAAACCTGGCCTTTCTTGAAAAAATTATCCTTAGGCCTTCATCATTTCCCAATATGAAAACAACTTCTTTGAATAATTTTAGGAAAATAATAAGATCATTATTTCCAATCATATGAGACGTGAAACCACTATAAAGGATCCATACACTAAAAGGATTTTATACTTAAAGGAAAATTTCCACAACCATTGCCTTCTCATCTCTTTTCGTTCAGATCCTAGTTTTTGAATTCATACATGATATAGATTGATTAGAATAATTTTCATAAGAGTATAATGGTCCATCATCATCTTATATAGATGTAAATAAATTTTTAATTTTCATCTCACCTAATGATTTGTTAATTTTCTACATGTGAACACTTTGGTTATGCTTTGGAATATTCCTCTACATGGTTGATATATAATATCTATCAATGTAACCAAATTATCTACACTAAAACAATTTCCCTAAAATGATATTCTAGAGTATTGAGCTCTATTTTCCAACCACTAATGTTCATTTTCCATTATATATCTCATAGATGCAAAATACACATTTTTAGAGTGTCCTATTATTCCAGAATAATAACACCTGATGTAAGGTGCATTACTTCATTTCACATATACACCACTATTTTTCCCCTAGGTTCTATGAGTATTAGGTTTCTACATTATACCCAAATCAATATTTAATCTTGTAGAAGGTGTTTGTGGTCTGAAATCAATTTTTACATCTTTTTTCTTTTTTTCAAGCACAAAATATGCATAACATTTATACAAGACTAATTCATCTTTTTTAGTAGGACCTATATAATGCACTTCTTCTTTAATTATCACATAAGTGATCATATTTTTTGATAACATATCGGGAGAAGCGTTTTTATCTTGATTCTTAACCTCTCATCATATGATAATGACTTCTTATTGATGTTCTTTAATTCATTTTATTTGTTCTTTTGATGTGTTATTCAAACCATCGATCACCATTTTTTCGTCCTCAATTTTGAGTTTACACCCACTAACTTTTTATGAGACATTTAGAAATGAATACATGATTTTATCAATTTATTCTATTAACAGAAGCATCTCTTATTATATCTAAAACATGTAGTGTTTGGCATCATGAACTACTTTTGTTGGCTTTCTTTAATTTGTCTCTCCAAACATATTTCTCTTTAAAAGATGATTCCAATTTTTCCATCATATCAAATCTTCCATTGAACTATTATTCATCAATTTCAATTTCTTCCATTTTCATCATTTTACTAATAGCTTCAACTATATAATTTTCTCCATGATCTTTTTAGTTCTCAACCTCTTCAACCTCTAATTATTCTAAACTGTCATTTTATTATGCATGGAGGTTATCCTTTTTGGATAAATTTACATTGAAAATTTTCTTACATTTCACATAGGCCGAATACATCGTCGTGGGAATTTCAACTTCATCCTCATAATCTTCATGGAACTTCAAGGGGGACCATACTGAATGATGAACAACCATTATACATCAAAATAATGCCATTGAATGTTTTCCGTTAATATTTCCTTTTATAAGTTGAAGATATGATGAAAGGAATGAAATTACCACAACTGTCTATTCTTCATTATGAAAATATTCATTGGTGAGATTATTCTTAGCCTTTAATTCCACCTGTTTGGAATTCACTCTCTCAACATTCTTAATGTCCTCATTTCTCGTCTCATGTCTAACAAGATTATTGTGTAGGCTATCCAATCTCAGGTCCATTAGAACTTTATCCACTAATACCAAAATATTCATATTGAACTGAGGGTAATTATTCTCATGATTCTATTAATGATTTTTATATATTTACTAATTTCACTAAGACCACACATATCTTCCACAATAGTATTCAAGCTGTCAAAGAATGTGTCAACATATTCATTTGGGTTTCTTCGTATATCATCAAAAAAATTTAACAGTACTAGAAATTTTTATTCTTTGGATTTTTAATCACCATCATAGATATTCCACATCTTTTCCCAGATGGTATGGGTACACATACATTACATAACCTTTAAATTGATTTCATCTTGTTAAGGATCCTCTAAATCTGTTGGTTCCTCTAGCGTCAGCATATAATTACCTTCTTTTATTTTCTGACAAACTACCACTGTCCACAATTGACATACATCCTTGATTTTTTGTTATATACCCATTTATTTGTAAGGATCAGAAATAGTGATGCATCTAATTATTCCATAATTGAAAATTTTTTCTATCGAAGATCATAAAACATTTTTGATTAAAAAACCCCATAAAATGAACATTGAAATACAACTTTTGTCTAATAAAATTTGTTATCTTGACTAGTTTAAATACCCTGATGGGGGTGGGGGTGAATCATGTTATGATATATTAAAAAATATCCCTTTAAGATCATGTTTCGTTATATAAAAAAAATATTTTCTCTCTATTTCCCACACCAATTAATGAGTAGAAGATAAATAATGCATCAAACACAAAAAAATTTACTTGGTTCAACCACACTTGTTTATTTCTAAGGATTATACAATAACAATGTGCTGATGTTCCAAATATACTAAAAGAAAAGTGTTGTTTACAAATTTTAGAGCATACCCACTATCCCACCTCATTCACAACCAGTCACAATTTGAAAGGTCATTCCTATTCAAATAATGTGTACACATTGCTTCTTCCTAAGATACCCCTTTTATTTCAGGAATCAATATGTTTTAAAACTCATTTTGTGAATCATTAAAGTCAACATTAATTGACGTGATGAATTCCACATTACCATAGAACTATTAGGAAACATCAATCTTGTAAACAAACTTTTCGGTCTCTTGCACACAAAATTAATGCCTCGTGTGTGACATTTAAATCTTTTTTCACAAAACACCTCTTGCACACCACTCCCTTATTTTTTTGAAAATTCCTTCTTATATGTAACTCTCTTTTTGTGCAATTATTAAATGAAATAGAGCCTCAAAATTATATATTTATTGAGCTACTGAAATGAGAGGGGTAACATTTATTTTATAGGCATTGATGACCCTGATAGTTATATTAACTCCCACCAACTTCCTTACATGCATCATTTATTAGATTTAGGAAATATGAATTTGACGTTTCATTGGGTGCATAAGTTTGTTTTATGAAACCTCATTTTTCATGAAAATAAAAATCATTCATCAACTTCTATCAATTTAAATATTTTGATACAATAATCCCAAAACAATTCATGCACACAATATTTTAGACAACCTTCAGTATTTAACACCACTTCCCTTTTTATAAACACATATATACATTTTCCAAAATTTTCTACCCAAAAAGTAGGCAAGTATTGGGAAACAGCAAAACTATAAAAACATTATTTGGAAAACACCATCCACACTAAATAGTGGTCATATAGCATTGTAAACAAACAAAATCTCAACCGAAAACACTGTGTGGATTACATGAGGTGTTTTTTACAATACATTCTTAGTTGGGTGTATCCATTAATTCTTTTAATATAAAAAAAATACAGCATTAGTGGAATATATTAAAATTTAATTGGTGCACAGTGTATGTGGTTATACATGATAGTATGAGTGATTAAAATATGATTTTACTTAAATAATATCACATTTTAAATCATTGAGAATTATTTTTTGGGACTTAATAAAATTATATAACTATAAGATTAGATTTTGATACATTAAAGACAATCCTATAAATACATAAGCCATCTAGTTGAAGGAAGAGGGAGATATATTTAGTGCGTGTGGTAATGTTTTTTATATAATCATGGGTCATTAATTGAATAGTTTAATAGGAGTTATTTCTTATGGGTCTCATCAATTATTTAATCCCAAATGTAATTAATCAATAGATGGTCTCATGGTTGTCAATTTACCATTTACCATGATGTTATGAAATCATTATCAAATAGAAGAATTATTTTTTGGTCATTATGGATCACATGAATGAGTTATATCTTTTCATTTAACATGATTTTAATTTCTGTTAGAAACAATTGGTTGAATTAGAGTAGGATTATGAACATGAAATATCTTAAAATATAGGTAATGTAAATGATTTATAATACAAACTTATCAAAAAGTCAGGTTGTGATATCACTTCATATGGTAGATATGATATATGTATGGTAAAAGAGATCATATATTTTCATCAATATTTGTAGTTAAATTAAAGAGGATGTTAAAAATATCATATAATATTGAACTACTCCTTATTTCAACAAGTGTAGTATTTTTCATTAAGGGATAAAATGGTGGAGGTATGGTGATAGCATGTTTTCTCTAGAGACACTACCATGGGATAATCAGTATCTGACTGAATTTTTTTTATTATCAAGACTCTTTTAAGGGAAAAGTGAGAAACCAAAAAAGTTCTCTGAACAACAACATACAAATAAAGAAAACTATTATAACTACCCCTCCCCAGTAACTGAGCCTCGATGTCAAGCCTTCACCAGTGCAATACCATTTGGAAGGAAGTCTAGTGAAGAAGTGCAAGGGAATGGAACCATGGTATCTCCAATATCATCTGTTGATTTATGAGAAGTTTATTCTTCCTTCTGTGATGTGATAAGTGAATTTTTATAGTTATTATTTCTCAAATCCATTTTTTCATCCTAATATTTCTAAGATGTACCATGGTATAATGTATTTGATTTAGTAGAAGGATATAAAGAGGATGATAAATGATATTTTTATAGATGTCTAATAAATTAATTGGTGAAATACAAGTGTAAAAATCCAACTAGTTTATTAGTGTTGTTGGATGTTTCTTACTGTAAATGAGAGTACACATCGATGTAATGAATAATTATAATTTATCTAAATTTAGTAATAAGTGATACATTTTTGTGGTTGTGGATAGATTGGTGATGGTGGACCATTTATTTAGTAACAAATTAGTTCATCGTAATTAATTATTTTGTAGAACTATATGTGGATGAGGTGTTGAGGTTCTATGGGGTTTCATGGAAAATCATACCGAATAAATATCTTAATATCATATTTATATTATTAAAGAGATTATATAATGGATTTTTAACATAGTTATATCTTTTTATAAATTCTCATTCTCAAAAAAGAGGCTAACGGGGTGAATGATAAATATTAAAGTGGATATTTTTGTTCAATTGTACATTATTTTAGAGGAATATCTATTATTTATATTCCTTTGGTTGATTTTACCAAAAATAATAGCTATTTATCATTATAAAAATGTGTAATGAGGAAACATAATTCCATGTATACATGTATTAGAGACATATAATTGATTAATTGAATATTTATTATTAAGACATTTATCGATGAAAACTTAGTACTTTGAGAAGTTTGACTATTGGTTTTTTTCAACTTGTTATGATTTTATTTAATCTAGTTGTGATCATATTTTAAGATATTTTAATATTGAATTGAGATTTTATTATTAATTGATTCCTACTTCAGAGGTACCTAATTGGGGTTTTAGTATTCACGTAATTTAGAATCTTCATATGAATTTCTTTGACTCTCACTAATGATTTCCATTATAAAGGTCTCTATAATAGAGGAATTTGTTAGGTCCCAAAATGGAGGATGGAAATTGGAAATTGTAAGGTGTTATTATTTATCCATAATTACAATTATAGTGTCCAAATTACTTAATATAATTTTATTTACAGTTTTATTAATAAACATAAAATAAAATATGAGTATAATTATAACTGTGATTAAAAAATGTAAATAAAAAAATGGATATTATAGTATTAATGATCCAAATTATTAATAAATACTATTCACACTCTTAATATAATATAATGGATATAAACTATGATATAGTTATTAACAAATTTTTCATGAAACCCCAATATATTAAGAAGAGAAAACCAACCAAAAATCCCTTTTCAACAGGTTTATACATAACCTAGAAATTCAAAATGAGAAACCATATGGTGCACCATTCAATTGGATCCGACCCTACTAGTGAAACATGCTAATTGAGTCTGGTGGGATGATGAAAAAAATACCATTTTATTTTTTATAAATTGTTTCAAGAACATTATAATTTTGAAAAATCAATAAATTTAATTTGACTATAAAAATTAAACTAGATTAATAGTTTTCAAAGAGGTTTAATCTATATAATATTTCTACCCAACCCATCACAGATGTAGTGAAATAATTTTCCTTTAATAATCCAAAAAATCCTCAAATATTTTACTAGTACTGTAATAATGTTTCATGGAAAAAATAAAGTACATCTGTAACATGCTATATAATTTTTCAAGTTTTAAGAATGTTTTATCATGTACTCATATATGAAATAGAAATAGTTGATTCTTTCATCATAATATAAATTATTATACTTCAAATGGATGATTCCAAAATAATAATCACATCCTATAATGGTTAGATATAAATATGAAAAGATGAATTTACCTATTTATTTACTTAGCATATTCATACAATCAAAATATCATTATTCCATTACATAATACACTCACATTCATAAAATTATATCAATAGAGTCTTGGTACTATATTATCATTAATATTTCTTTATAGTAACTATTACAATAATATTTTATTATAATTGAATTATGGGATTCTTCTCAAAAAAAATTTAAATTTGAATTGTTCCCTAACATCACATACTTTAATTTATTTACAATATATTTTATTATTGATATAACTCCTCATATGAGGTTTCCCAACTGGAGCATAAAACCACTCAAAAAAAGTATTCCTTCCAATAACATGTTAAAAAATATGTCAAACTCAATCAAACATATTTTAACAACATCATTAAAATTTATAGGATCAATAAAAATTAATAAAATAAATAGAGTAAACCATAATAACTAGTTGTAAGTATAAATTCAAAAAAAACAGTAAATTGAGTGTCAAAAATAAAATTACATAGGTGAGATATTTCATTCTAATGGTGAATATCTATAATATTATGGAACATCGTAACATAAAGTTTCATCATGACTTGGAATATTATATTTAATATAATTTGATGGAATATTGTTCCATGTAAATCAATTTTATTCATACTGTTATGTACAACCTCATATTTTTTTCACCATATAAAATCTCTATGAAAATACATAATATCTGAAACACCTAAACATAATGTGATTCCCATTATCAATATCTATGAATTTTCATTGAAGTCTATATTTATAATGAGTATGAATAGAATTTCACAGACTATATATAACTCAAGTCTATAAAAAACCATTTAGTATATGGGTGTTAATTCCCATTACATTATAGATATCACAAACCATGTTTTTTGGTTGAATTATTATATAAAATTTCATTTTTTTATTACTTCATGTAATAAGTTCACTGTGTATTCACTATGAAATTTTGTTCTCATAAATTCCTAATAATTTATTTCTATAAATCATCGATCTCTATTGTTACACCAATTATTAGTTTCATTATATGATGTAATGTTTTAATCAAGAACAAGATATATTACATCCTTAATTTTCAAAACATAAAAAATTTCTAAAATTCATATAAAATGTAATAGTGAGATTAACTTATATAAGAGTTAGTTCAAAGTTTAATAACATAATTTTAATAGTAAAGATAAATTATAATAGTCAATGAAGAAAATTTAATGAGTAAAAATGGTAACATATATAATAATGAATCATAATATATAATTAATAATAGTGGGATTATTATTATCAAAACAAAATTAAAAATTGGCATGGAGGAACTCCAATACACCACAATTGTTTTTTGGAAAAAATAAAAAATAAATTTGAAACATTATCACCATATATGTATTTGATTTTAATTCCCAAATATAAATAATCATTTTCTATGTGAACAAAAATTAATAATATAATCTATTCTAATTAAAAATATAAATATATCAAAAAAATTGAATTGTAAACTTGAATACATAAAACAAATAAATAAGAAAGTTGAATTAAAATATGCTCAATAGATATTAAAATTTATAAATAGATTTTTATTAGGAATTAGAAAATTATATAACTACTTATTTATTCTAAGAAAACATAAATAAATTAATTAAATCACACAAATGGAAACATTAAATAAACATGCTTCATCTGATTAAACAAAAAAATGGAATGTTCCTGTAAAAAACGTATACCAAATTCTTTAGAAAATTTAATATTTTTAAAATCACTAATAATTCTTTGTATATATATAAATAAAATAAATAAATCCTTCCTAAATGACCTAAATTCTAAAAATTAATATCTACATAAATAATTAAATTATTATAGCTAAAAATATACCTTAAAATGTTTTCTTTTTCTCTTTCCAATGTGATCAAACCAATTTTTATGATGATGAGAACTCATCTTAAAAAAATAATTAAAAACTATAGAGAAACATTAATCACCATTAGTTATATTCAATGAATTATTTAAATATATATATATATATTATAACATATCCTTTTATTAGAAATTTTCCCTTAAATTTTAATATATAAAAGTAATTGTATTATAAATAACCAAAATAATAATTGTTAGACTGAAGCTAATTCCAACATACCATAAAGTAAAACGTATGGGGTAAATTTTTTCAAAAAATTATATCATTCACCTAGGTATATGTATTTGATGAGGTTCTAATTGATTCTATATAGTTAATTTATGAGCATAAACTAAGTGAAATAATTGAATATTTAACCCCATCAAAGATATTTTAGTAAAAAAACTATTGCACTGTTGTTTTTTTGAATCCCTTTTATAATCCTGATCATAATAAATATAAAATAAATTTTAAAATAAATTAATAATAAGCAATATTTCTCTTACTGTAATCATTAGACATCCTAAAAATCATGATGTCCAATATTTATTATTTAAAAAGACATACCAGGATTTACCTTTCTGAAATTCACTCATTCTCCAATAAAATATTCCATGTTTTATTTTAGAGAACTATTATTTGTACGAATGACTTCTAAATCAATATAAAAAAATTCATTAAAATTTCAAGAGTTATTTAAAGTAGTGATTTTAAAAAAATCATTCTCTTTAAGTAATATCACCATTTATTCCTTAAGAATCACAATTTTAGAATAATAATTTTATAAAAATCCATAATCAAGGTAATTATTAATTTTCTATTTAATTGAATTATTATATTCCATATACGTTTTGATTTTACTGCATTTATTTTCTCAATTTCATGTCATTTGCAGACAAACAAATATATTATGTATTCAATAACAGGCTTCAAATAACTATAATAAATAAATGATTTGGAATAGGATCTAAAATCATTTAAAAAAGAATATATTACCATAGAAAATTTAGTCATGTTGAAAACAATATCAGAGTGCTTATTCAATTCATATGGTGGTCTAGTATATTCAAAAAATAAAAATTATTCTTTTTGAATACTCCCCCGATGAATTTATATTTCAAAATTTTATCCTCGGTTTTTTGAATTTCAATACTAAAAAACAATATCTAGATTCAATATGTTAAAATTATTTACTATTGATAGACCTCGTTGAGTCATTCATTTTTCATCCACTAATTTAAATACACAAGGGATTCCAAATTCATTTTATATTCTTGAAAAAAATATTAGATCTAAAAACACTTATGGAAAATATTCTAAAAAAGACAATAATAATATCCAAAGGGTATTATTTGATATCAATTAGTAATCTATTATAGTAAATTAAATAAACCAATACTATTAATGTGTTAAAACTAACACCAATTACTAGGTCCCAACCAAGTAGATTGAAAAGGAAAATATTGGGTCAATTTTCAATCCACAAATATAATTATTGTATATAAGTTAAATAGAGGAATTGGAGGGTTAAATGTTATAATCAATGTGAATGAATATTTTTGTTGGGGATACTAACACTAAATATAAAATAAATAAAAAAATAGAATTTATAGTTGTTTGGATCCAAATATACCTACACCAACTCTTCAATCTCTCCTCAAAGGAGAATGGATATCCACTATGATATAGACCTTTTGAATGGGTATATATCAAACCATGTATGTTGACAGGGCATACTAAACAAATAAACATTTTCAATGGTTTCAAATGGAACAAATAATTTATAAATGAGAAGCATTAAATAAGATCATTTTAAATATATTTGACATAACTGGTGAAATACAGATTTTTTGTCAACTGAGAATAAGAAACAGTACCTTTTTTTTATATTCATGTCATAATATTGTAATGTAGTATACTAAATAAAATTAAATATTCCAAAATAATGAATCCAAATTAGTTGTGGTGGAAGTGATTTTTTATAGTATTTCTCATTATAATTTTATAGAAATAGTAAAATAATTTCTATTGGGATATCTTTTAATGTATCTAAAATTTTAAAAGTGGAAATTTGAACCTGAAAACATTCCAAGGATTCAGTATATTACCGTATCATTGATTTTACTTCAAAAAATATTGGATTAATTTTTATCAATTGCTAATTTATTCAACATGAACTGCATGATCATCCACCATAAGGGTGCTTCCAAAATCATTTTCACATCCTATAGTAGATATATATAATTTTTGGAAATATGAGTGTTTCTTAAATTTCTGTATCATACATATTTTTATATCATAACCCCACACTTGCATTCACTAATTAATTTTCATTCTTAATGTAATCTTATAAACATCATAATAATAAGTTCTTCTTAAGGTATCAGTGTAGAATTTCATTATGTAGAAACATAAATGCGGAATATCCTAAAATTCATCATAAAATTTCATTAAATATGAATAAAAAGAATTTTGATTCATTATAAAAACCCATTTCCTCATATCATATTCTTTTGATAACTCCACTTATTACTTTTTTTGAACATAGTCTTAACCTTATTCAAATTATTCATGAGAATGTTTATGAATAAATATTTAGTACCTCTATGAAAAATATTGAAACCAACTTTAACAATGATATTTGTATTTAGGAGTAATTTAAAAACTAAAAAATACATATATTATATAACATAATAAATATGAGTGAGTATAAATATGAAAACCATAATCAAATAGGATATTTCAGTGAAAATTAAAATGGCATGAGATTGTATTATCGTAATGAAGATCTAGAAAATATATCAAAAACATTGAAATGGAATTATACATTAAGCTATATGTGATGGTTTATTGAAATAATAGATATAAAATATATCATAATTTTATGTGTAGCTTCAACTTTAATCTTTTTATGTTATAAATTGTTCACAATACAAGAATTTTTAATCTCATAATTTTAATATGTATTCCGTTCAGAGTGGCCAAGATGTGTCATAAAATACCCAATTCATAATAATAATTCAAGCTTGGTTGAAAAAGTAATTTCATAATTCCTTATAATAATATTTTAACATTTCTATTATTAATAATTTTATATAATGAAAAAAATTAAAAACTATATTTTTACATTGTTTTCATACAATATTTCTTACTTTTTAGTTGTTCTACGACATGTATTTAGTTTGGATGGGTTACTGTATTTTGAATAATTAAAATCCTAATATATTATTTATCTAAATCATTTACAAATACTATTACATGAATTATATGTCACATTCTATATTGTCTATTTTTCTTAATTATGATTTCACATATAATATTTTTTCAATATATACATAATATCATTCCTAATCTATAATTAGTGAATTTCTGAAATACACAGACAATGTAAGAGTAAAATTAACATTCATATGATTATATAAAATTTGGAATTATAAAAAACTACATTTAAAAATAAAAATTTATGGGTCAATTACTAAAAAATATTAGTAAACACATAACATCATAAATTAATAATAAAAAAAATAACAATATAATGATGGATTTAAATAATTAATAAATAAAATGGAAAGGATACACCCCAATGGCCATGATTTTCATGGAAATTTATTTTATGTATCATATATAGTTTAGATGGGATATCAATGTTTTGTAGAGGATTTAAGATGTGATTTTTTAGGTTTATTATATCATGGTTTATAACTATAATGAGGTGATTCTTATTTTGGATTTCAAGGATTATATGATTTTTTTTCTAAATTGACATAAGGATAATTCTCTATTGTGTCACCTCTGTGGAATATATTTTGATTAGGGAATATTATATTATTATGTATTTGATTTATAAGGGATTATTGAGGGGAAAACCCCTATTTGTTATGGCTATACAATGGTTGGATTAAACCATGCTCAAGGAAGTTTAATGACTTGTATAATTTTAGGGGGTATAATGATCAATATCTTGTTTTTTAGTGCATTCCTCGATATAGATGGTCGAGGTGGCCAAGAGGGTTTGGTGGAATTAATGGTTTAAATATTATGATAAATTAAAAATAAATAGAATACAATTAAAAAAAAATATGAACCCATTTTATTATAAATGTTTTTATAAAAACAGATCTTATATATACTCTTTATGCCCTTTTATTCCTCTATATTTATGTTGTTCACTATGAAAACCTAACATTTCTAGTGTGTAAAAAACTTTTAAACCTATATTTTTTAGTGGAGGTATAACTATAAGATGCCAAAACTTTTTATCATGTTAGATAACAAATTAGAACTCATGTACCTTTTGTATAAGTATATCCCTTACATGCCATGATTTTATGAGGAAAACATAATATAAATTATAAAATTGTGATGATTTATATTATATAGAATGTGTAACACAATAATAATTGAACTATATAGAAAAATATCAAAAAGAATTGTCACACCATGATCACATTCAACAATGAGTTACATTATGACAAAGCAATCATATATGACTTTTGATGATTTGTTGTTATAAATACAGTTTTGAAAAGTAGTGTTTCATCAAGTTCCATTAATCATTATTTATATTAAAAATCTAAAATTATATATCCATGATGTTTCAAAATTCACGTTCAATGTCATGATCTGTCATGGTTTTCATAGAAATATATATTCACGGGTTCTATTTATTAGGATCCCTAATTTATAATAAAATTTATTATTTATAATCTATTTAAAATAACATAAAAACATAATTATGAGAAAAACAAATCTTGTTGAAAATTTTTAAAATACATTAATGAATAATGAATATAACGTATCAAATGATCTTGTAAAATATTTTGATATTTAGAATTCAGAACGTTTGATATACTTATAATTCAAAAACATTAATAACATTTTATAACTATTGAAATATTCTATATGGTTTACATATTTACCTTCATGTAATTAATTTTACAAAAAATAAAGACCTTATAACTTAAGTAATCTTAAAATAATTAATATTCAAAAAATGATACAATAAATAAAAAAACAAATATGAATATATAATAATATCTACTAATACTTTAGTTATAAAATAAAATTTTAGAGTAAAATTAATTACCAAAATCATCAACTACACATTTTTTATATAATATTCTTCAATTAATAATATAAATAATTAATTTATGAGTGTGTAATGTTTATTTAACAATTTTTATTATTCAATGTCAAAATGAATGACAAAATCAGGTAAAAATTAATAAATTGAAAAAAAGAATATTAATTATTCAAATGATCATAACTTTTATATAAAAAATATAAGTGACAATAAAATTATTTTAATATTGAATATTTTAATATGTGCGGGTAGACAAAGAATCTTGGAGTATGTCACCTAAATTAATCAAAAAATCTATAAATTCATTAGATCTAATACTTATAAGAATTTTAAAATAGTGAGTAAATTTAAGAGATTATAGGATATATGAGATATTTATCTTTTCCAAAAAAAAATACACATGAAATATATTTTATAATTAATACATATAATGAGAAAATACATATAATTTACATGTTGAAAACTAAAACAATAATGAGAAATATAATTAGAATACATATATAAGATAAGTATAGAATTTATATATACAATGATAATCACATGTAATGAATTACATATAAAAATTCATCAAATCAGAATGAAATAGATATTAAAAAAATAAATAAGAATAAAAAAATAAAAATATATATATATATATATAAATAATGATATATGGAGAATATGTAATTATCAAAATAATTATATCATCGATGAAATGGTCGACTAATAAATCATACACAATTTAATAATTAAAATCCAAATACTTACTTCGCCAATTATTTAAAAATTATTAATTTTGAAATAATGAAAACATTTTAATAAAAAAAGAAATCAATAAAAAATAAAATAATGATATCAAAATAGGTTACTTTTAAAAATAATACTTGTATAAAAAATAAGAATAAACTAACAGTTCAAATAGAATATCTCTCTTTATATTATGAATATTTATAAGTATAAATAGAAATTTAAAAAAAATGAATATATAATCATTATAAAATGCTTCACTGAAATCTATGTTTTCATCATATAGAATATTCTTGTTTCCATCCATCCCCAAAAACTCTTCCATTTCTACATAGATCAACGAAACAATGATAAAAATATTGACCAAAAACAAAAATCATTGTATAACATATTTCTATTGTATTTTTAAAAAATCCTTAAAAATATTTCTTAAAAAATTATATGTCCATCATACCAAGGTCGTTTTTGATTCATTCAAAAAAAGAAGAAAATATTGGATTAATAAAAATTTCATCAATCTATTCATCTATTGGTATGAACTCCAAAATAATTGATCCACATAGGACATGATTTTTTTCATATAATATTTTAATTCTATATGCTATGATATTGAATATTGAAATGTATTCTTTAATTTTATATATTAAAGTAATTATAAACAATAATTTGAATCATTTAATAACAGGTATTAAAATTAGAGAATGTTTATTGAATCCATACGGTTGTATCACATCTACTGAATTTTTATAAATATTTATATTCATCTATACATAAATCAATTTATCATTGTTTATTTGAACTCTATGAAATAGAAAAAAATTCTAAAAAACTAAACAAACTACCAATACATCTTCTATTATTATTAAGTCCTCCAAAATTAGAATCAAAATAGTAAATAAAACTAATTTTTATCCTCCATATATAAGATTAAAAAATCACAATAAATTTAATATATTAAGCCATTCAAATTGGAATATTCATTTGATTTTCCTTTTTTCAATTGTAAAATTTTTTACACATACAAACACTAATTGATAAATATGCTCTACTAGTCATTAAATATAGTAGACACAAAATCATTAATTTAAAAAAAATATGTATCCAAAAATGTACTATTATAATCCTCATCAGTTTTTCAATAGTAATCATTTGGTTATCCAAGATCTTATAATATTCATGTCCAAATAAAATAACTACCCCAATTAATATATAAACTATGATTAAAAATATTTCATCATCTCTCTTAAAGAATTGAAATCCAAAAAAGAACATCAATTCACTAGTAAGACTCAAGTCAAAATCACTAGTCATCATGTATAACAATTTCATAAAAACATGCATTATTTAAGATGAAAATTATTAATATTAATATATGACATAGAAATATGTTTAAAATACTTATTGAAAAGTAGTTTAATTAGTTTTTCACATTTAACAAATAGATTCATGGAATATAACCCTATCAATCACTTATACAATTTTCCTATATCATTTTATTCCAAAAATAAATTTTGAATGTTTCATGACATTATTAGTTTTATTATCAATTACAAATCCAATATATTTTTATACAAATTTACACTAAAAAGTACATTATGAAATTTAGATTCTATAAACGTTTGATAAATAATAAATACATGATATACATTATAAGTTAATAACAGTATAATATATTTTTATCTTTAAATGGGTGTCAATTTATAACCAAATCAATAGAATCATATTGAAAAAAAATTTCTTGAGAATCTAATTTTTCTTTACTCTTCCCAATCTATCAAGATTCCTCATCATATTTGAAAAAAATAAATTTAGTTCCACTATATTTTTTTATTATAGAAAGTAATATCTATTTACAATTCAAATTTAGTAAAAAATTGATTAATCTCATAATAAATATCAAAAAATAAACATTAGTTATTTCAATACATAAAAAATATCCATCAATGTAATCATACAAATGATGGAACCATGAGATCAAATGATTCCTTTATAATTTATAGCGTGAAATCTTGAATTTACATCACAAATTACTCCTTCAATAAGATTATCTACATTATTTTTCCACACTCTGTGTAAATCAAGTTGATGATACACATTAGTGTGTGAAATAAGATTTTTAGTTTCTCTAAAATGATATTCTCTAACGTCATCTATAATATGAAATCTAGCTGAAATTGTTTTCCTTTCAATAATTCTCGTTATGTTTAAAATGAAAAAAAAATTTCATATTAGTATAATTTATGTTATGAAATATATAATATTTACAAATAAATGAATATCTCAAAAATATTCCATGATAATATTTAAAATCAAATTAAATCATATAACAGTAACTATTTATAAATGAATCATTACATACAAAATCTCTACAATACCCAACATTTATTTTGTTTACTTTTTATAATTCAGAATTTGTCTTCAAAATTATTATCCAATTATAATACTATGTAAAACATGTATACTTTTATAAAGAACAATAATATTATAATATAGAGGTAATTTATAATCACAATAGATTTTTCAATTCTTTTAATAAAATTTTTTTCTAAATTAATCAACTCTATTTTACTGATGTAAAGTAGGTGTAGAAAAGTTGTATTAATAAGAATTCATTTTCCAAAGGAAATCAAAATTGATGTTTGGAAATTAGCCTACTCTATGACTATAAAAAATAATTATTAATCCATTCTCATTCTATACTATATTGAAATAAAAAAAATTATGAATGAATCACATCAATATGATAAAATATGTCTCCATTTAAATCTTTTAAAATGATCAACAAAACCAAAAACATTTCAATTACCAATAGAGATTTCTATTTGATCTGGGAAAAATATGTTCAAATGTTATTTCCATAATAGTCTAATAGTATTCAAATTCATGGTCAATCTAACTGATTATATTCATTTTATTCTCATAATTTCTGAATCACATATATGAATTATACCAACATCAATATAATGTGGATACAATAATTGTTAATATTTTAATGTATTGTGAAATTTTCAAAAGGTCAAATGATTGAGACTCCAATGTAATAAAATGACACATTTATGAACATACTTTATCTCCATCACATTTTGAAAAAATAGTTCATAAAGGTAAATATGAAAAATATTATCATTACTATTAACTTAAAAAGTATCACATTAAAAAAATTCATTTATCCCAGAAAAAGTTATGAAAAATTGATTAAAACAAAAATAATAATTAATAATAAGCTTATTCATAAAACCATCAATTTATAAATTTTACTAATAAAAAAAATGTAAATACCAATATCTTCTAATCCATTATGTTTGGATTTGGAATTTCCTCCAAAAGATGTTGTGCCTATATAACATATTTAGGGTGAGATAATATTTGAAGAATCTCTAGTCATATGCTTATAGAAGTTAAAATAAATTTACCAAATGTATTTCTTGATAATTACAATTTCATTCCCAAATATAACTACAGTTGGTTATTTTATATTAAATTAATTATTTTATGTGAATTTGAGTATCAATTATTTTCATAATTTTAATTTTATGTTTTTGAAATTTATGGTGATTCACTATTTGTCTTTGAGATTAGGAGTAACCATTTTTAACCATGAAAGGGGTATTATAAAGTGATATTGGGGATTTCATGGTCTAAGAATAGTTTTTCTATCTTGTGAGGAATCTATGAATCATGTGTCATCTCAGAGGTTTCCTTCATGATGTTAATTTCATGGTTTAAATAATCATGTATCCAATCATTATAGCCAAACTATATAACATAAAAATTAAACATTCTATCTTTCCCATAATTTATTTTTGCCCTTATAACTCTTATCCTCCACCCACCCTGTTTGAACACCCCTGTATGTGACATTACATATTTCTTCATCACCATTATAACATTTTCATTGATTTCTTCCATAAATGATCATGATTCCATATATATACCCACTAAAAACAATTCCACACCATTTAATTATATATTTATCCTTGGATTCAAATTATATATACAATATACAGAAATTCATTTTAATTTTATTTGTTATAATTAGCTTCCTGGAAGGGAATTTGATATAAATGGTCAGTATACTTAATCACGTTTATTTTTTCTATCTTCTTCACTAACAAAAACATATTTTGACTTGTTGTGGATCAATTTCCACCTCATCATGGTTGTTATTTCTATGAAATTTATTTATTTCTGAATTAATATTCTTAATTATATTTATAAATTTGTTTATAATTGTTGTATGTCTTTATGCGATAAGTATGTGGTTTTTTAAATTACATCCTTACTTTTGGATTAGAAGAAAATAGTTATATGACTAATTACTAATTTCCCATTAAAATATATGTTTTCTAATTCCAATATCTAAATGAAAATTCATAAATGGAACTTTTGTTTAGGTTTTATAGAAAATATAGGATTTAGGATTTATTTTGGTATTCAAAGATTAATTCCCTATTTTAAAATCATGTGATTATAGTGTAAGTGGTGTTTGTGAGCTCAAAGGACTATCTGAAACATTGTGAAAAGGAATAGAATATTTTGATAGATATACTCCTTGATTTATCCTTTTTCTCATCCAATTAGGGGTAATTTACAATTATATGACAGACATGTGATGTGTTAAGTGGATTTTTATTAAATAGTGTTTGTGGTGTGGGGGTATCATCTTTTCTTCATTTTTATGATCATATCATAATTGTTCTTTCACTACCATATTATTTTGGTCATGGGATCTTGAGTATTAAGGTTGAGGTCTATATTTTATTCTACACTAGTTGAAATAAATGAAACTAATGTTCCCTATTTAATGAGTTAGATTTAAATGCGGAGTGTCTTTTGAATGATAATGGTTAAGAATATTAGGGTTGTTTTAATTTAGTAGATATATTGTATTTTTATAGAAATTCCTACATTGGTTTGGTGACATAAATATTGTCTCATAATAAGGCCAAAGGTGGAGATCACAAAACCTATTTATTGACTATATGTTTTGGCAGAGATCATTAAATTGTACATGGTTTTATTTATACATTTATGGTATTATTATATTTTCTATATCTTATATTTAACTCCAGAATTGTGGTTCATATCATCTATTTTTATTTCCCTTTATAAATTTCCTATGTTATATATAATGGTTTCTAAATTTTTTGAGAAACTATTTTACATTAATTTCTCAAATTCTATGATTCCATATGTTTCTAAAAGATGTTTTTACATTAAATATTTTTTGTCTTAGAATTATATTTCAAAGTGACTAGTTTTATTTCAATGAATGAAAAATGACTGTTTATAAATTTATCATAGTTATAGTATTGAAATTCGTGTTCTCATTTATTAAATATGTATATTATACTTATATTTCTATATGGACGTTTATAAATTTGTTAATGAAAGAAATTTCATAGACTCTTTGGTGAGACCATGTTGGTCATCTTAGATCACACCATGTATAAAAACTTGTATGATTGTAAGAATATTCTATAACCAAAAAGTGCAGACCATGGAGAAAAACTCCATGTTATCCAAAATTGTTATAAAGGAATTTCAGAAGTTACTATATTGTATAATTGTTTCAGGTTTCTCCTTTAGTATTGTTCATCAATTTCTTAATTTGTAGTGGATTATTGGGGATCTGGTTAGAAACCTAAGGATACACATTTAAGACCTTGTGATGTTGGTTGATTTATTTTTTTAGTCTATTATTTTTTTATCAATCATCATGGATCAATATATGGTTTATACTTAATCTAATATATTATTGTTAGGTGGTTTAATAGATTATTTTGTACTGATGCTTATTTGATCATTATATTTTAGTTGTTATATTTTTATGATTTTTTTAATTTGTTGATTCATGGTTTTCATATGAAAATAAAATCCATGAAATATTTAATGTAGGGGATCAAATATATTCTCTCTCTAATTTGTGGTGAAATAATTCCCAAAATTGTTTTCCTCAATTTAAGTTCAATATTTTATGTGATGTGTAGATTGAGAATTCCCTTAATGTCTAATGGTGGGACTGGTTGGGTGATATGTCTTGTCATCATGGGATATTATATAAGAAATTTTATCAAAGTCTAGGTAAATTAATATTAATCCTAAGATCATGTATAAAACTATTCTTATTTGGAATTTATAATTATAGAAATGAATTGTTTGTCTTTGTGACTTTATATTTAAGGGATTTTGGAGTATATATAGATATTTATTTTCAAATTACTCAAATTACCTTGGGTATATGGGTTTTTAAATATTGATTTCTTATTATTTTTCTTTTTTTTGGATTTTGATTTGTAATGTATTTCGATTTTCATGGAAGATATGTTGTTCCATGTTGGAATAAAAATATTTTAGGCTTCGATTATTTATTTTGGGGTTAAAATAGAGGAGAAAAGTATCAACATTATTATATATATGTGCCTCACCAACATTATATATCACATGAGCATTAGGTCTATAACCCTTAATGACCATATTTCATAGATAGAACTAAATTTTCAAATCAGTGCATCCAAACATTGGTTATCACTATTTATTCATACATTTCATTTTTTATTCTGATTGATTCTATATTCCCCAAAAATTATTTATGGTGTTGGGTATGAAATAAAATGGAATTTTTATGAAATTTTGACAAGTTAATGGATTTTTCTACATATATTATGTGGTTTTATGGTTGTGTTTGATTTTAATTTTTTTTTAAAGTGATAATTTTGTTAAAAAAATAATTTCTGGATTTGGTATTAATTTTTTGTTACAAAAATCATATTTTTTATTTTGATGAAATGTTTTATAATTTATTTATTTTATTATAGTTCATGGAATACATTTGGAATAAAAGAAACGATATTTTTGTTTAAGAATCCATAAAATAATATAACTACTTTATAAGATATTTTAAATAAAAATTAAAGTTTGAAATGATTTCATTGAATTATAAATTTTAGTGATGTATGTTTCAAAAATGATAATTTATTTTTAGAGAGAATTTTTATTTTTATTTTGAGGGATTTGATTGATTGATTTTCTATTAAATATATAATGTTTTTAGTTAGTAATTTTTTGAAGGAAATGATTCTTTTTATGTATGGGAATGAAGGATTTAATTTTATAATTTATGTTTTTTTAATTTTCTCCATAGTTAGGATGGGATTGTCTGAAAAAAAAATTAGATCCTGAAATTTTGAGATTCATTCATTTTTAAGTGATATTATTCATCCATCAATGGATGAGAATGAATATAGAAGGGATTTTGTTGAGTATGATCCACTTATTGAATCATCACGTTGCATGAATGAAGTTACTTCTTTACTAGAATCCACCCAGACTCTAAATAATGATGTGGCATCAGAAAAATATCAACATTAAAAAACTATTTTGGACATCATGAATAAATATCTAACTTATTTATATAATGAACATGGTCTGAAAAATGTTTTGTTGTTTTTTTATTGGATTGAGGTAATGCACAATTATCATGAATAACTTGAAGTATAATATGTGATATATCTCATCATTTTTCATGCTTAACATTGTCTAATATGCTAGGATTCAATGTTTATTTTTCATATACATGAAGGAATATCATGTAAGTCCATAAAATGATGTTTATCCAGTAGGTCTATTTTCAGTTCATGAATTTATAAAGATCTATTTATTTATTTAGCCTTCATAATGGAAAACTGTTAGTGGGGGAGTATGTCAAGAACATCAAAGATGTTTTCATTTTATATCACCATTTTGTTATTAATGATTCTAAGATAAATCATTTACTCAATGGTGGAATTAATCTAAATCAGGGTTCATATATTCTTGTACTTATCATGAGGTCCATCCAATTTTAGTTGAGAATTCCATTCATGTTGAATATTACAAGTCTAAGAAATTGGTTCTTGGTGATTCCATGGTTCTATCATATGGGGATTATGATAACGTAATGGATGTGTTGTATCAATTATATGAACAAGAATTTAAATTCCATGTCCCCCATCGTATGATGAATATGACTCTCATTTTATTCTAGTGTGGAGATCATGGGCACTATAATCCTTTTTTCCTAAAATATTAATGAACATGCCTCTATTGTGTCTATTTATGTCATATATAGAAATTTTTTGTGCTTGGATATCATAACAAGTATCAAGTGTAACCAATACATTAATGATGGATTATTTTGGAAATATTTTTAATATCTGGGGAATTGGTTGAGCTTTTAAATATAATAGAATATCAATTTATTGATGTTTTTAAATTACCTTTATGGTCCTTTGATTTATATATATATAAATTTTTATTTTTATTATATTTAGACCACCATAACAACCTTCGGAGTATATTTGGGTAACTAGGGTGTATGTCACACTAGTTGAGATAAATCCATTACTGATATTTGAAATATAATTTTATTAAATGAACCGGGGGAGGTAATCATATGAGTTACTATAGTAAAGAAGTTTATGTTATAGACCATGGTTAAAATTCATTTGTTTCGTTGAGGATTTATGTTGGTTGTTCTCATATATTTTGGGTTATAAGTTTTTATATCCTAATGATAGGTCTGATCATATAGAGATTCATATGTTTTGGGGATGTATATTTCTATATTTCTATATGATTCCACCATATTTGGAAATTATAAATAGTGGAGAGGCTATGATATGTCTCATTTCATTATTAGGTTTTTTTTATAGATAATTTTTTTTGTTTCATTTTTTTTGGAGTAGTTGGTAATTTTGGTTGATTGGTTTGATCGCTTCATGGATTTTAGGGTGGATATTTCATAGTCAGATACTGATGAGTTGTTCTCCTTACATTGGTCTCCTCTAAGCCTTTTCTCGATATACCATCTCCTTCCCAATATTATAGTTGGATTAAATTTATTAATTAATTATTTTTCAACAAATTACTTTCTAGGTAGATAAAGTAGTTTGGTTGGGAGAATTATAACAAACATTTTTTAAAATATTATATTTAATTTTCTATTATAAATATATTTTTAGAAGTATTTTTATTATATTCAGTGTTATAAAATTATTTTTTCAGTTTTTTGGTGTTTCAAGATTAACATATATGGATGTGAGTAACCATGTGATAAAAATTTGAGGTGTGACTTATGGTGAAAATGAGATTTTAAATGTTAGAACATGGTTTTTATAACTATGAATGATGTTTGATGTTAGAAAACCCTTAAAATGTTAATAACATTGAACTCATAATTAATCAATGGAATTATTATTTGTAGAAAATATAAATCTACCAAAAAGTGTGAGGACAACATATATCAAAATAATACAGCTAACACATAAAAATGATATAATATAATTATTGTAGACAAGATATGACCAAATAATATAAAATTTAATTGTAAAACACATGCCACATTGAAAAATTAAATTAAAACTCACATGGATGAAAAAAAAATTAATTGAAACATAAAATATCAATAATTATAATGGATTCATGATATAACATGTAAATGGGGAAATAGATAAACAATGTATAACATTTTAGGTGCATAACAGAAAAATATTCCTAAATGAATGGAAATTGCTATGAATTACCTTACAATATGTCAAACTAACCACATAAATTTTTATCATCATGAATATTAAAATTATCTTCATTTATAACTCTCTAAAAAATTTCTTTTTATGATTAAAATCCTTTTATATTACATATTAAAAAATATATTTATATAATCAATTAATTCTAGCTTTATGTTTCAATGATATTCGAGTCATATTTCCAAAATGATTTCTTTAGGATGACTATTGTGTACGAACTCATTGTTTCATCATCTCTAAAATAATAATAATGGAATAAATATCATTTGTATTACTCAATGATACTTTGAAAATCAATGATAAAATATTTTTTGTAAAATAAGAACTATGATATAGTCATGGAGACGGTATATTGTATATATATATGGGTTACATTTACATTTCCAATGATAATTATGGAAAGAAGGTAAGTATAATATTAACATAAAAATATAATTATATAAAAAATAACATATTATTTGTTTATAATCACTTATATACACAAATCGTGTGATGTAATAATGAAAAACGATTCTCATAGATTCATGGAGGTAGTAATTCACTGTTACCCATTAAAGAATATAACATATTTCAATAAATATAAATGAAATAAAATATATGACATATTAATTTTCTATAACTATTAATGTGTGATGAATATTTTATATATACATTAAAACAATCATCATAATTATCTGTGAGAGGTGATGATGGAAATTAAATTACATCATTTTGGGAGGTGGTTGTCTCTTATTAACCTAAATGATGGTTTCCTTACAAAATTTATCGAAGAGGAGATAGATATAGATTTTTATGTTTCTATAATAATATATTATTTTTTATAAATATTTATGTTATTATATAAACATGTTAGAATAGTATGTTAAAGTTTTGTAATAAGAAATAAAATAAATGAAATGTTAAATGATACCTCTTCATCATATAACCCATTTAAGTTTACACCAAATGACATCCTATGATGTTTTTATAGTCAAATGATGGCCTATAATAGGTGGTAAGGGATGTATGGAGTGTATTTTTTTCTTAACCAAAAGGAATTAGAATTTTGAATAATATAGGAGTGTAATTCACTTATCATAAGTGTGGGGAAGGGAACTTTTTTTATTTTTTAAAATATTAAATTAGAATTAATTAAGTGTAATTGAAAAAAGGATAAAAATTATATAAATATAATATTGTATGAATATGGGTTTTTAATTCATTATAATATAAAATTTAGACAATTTTTTATGTTTTCTCCATATCTCTTTATTTTAACCCAAGTTAAACCATTTTGATAATTATGGTGAAAAAAAATTACTTTTTTGGATAAAAATATTAAATATAAAACTAATACTATATATTAAATTGACCATGGTTTATATATTCTACTATATCTAATTAAATTAATAAAATATAGATTTTTTAAATTTTTAGTCATTAAATAAAATATTATTTATTATAAAATATCTTTAATGTAAATTATAGACCAATTCCATTAATTTGAATTTGAATATCACATGAATACAATTAATTTTAAATATAATCCATCAACACAAAACTATCATGAATAATTTATTTACTGAACTTGTAGAAAAAACAATTCATTTATTTTATATTAGTTTTGAAATTTTATAAATCATGTATTTAGATTTTCTATTAATTGAATATATACAATGACCACGTTACATGAGAATTAAGGAATATTTATCCATTACTAAGATTTATAAATAATTAATGATGATAAAAAATCATTTACCTTTAAAATAACTATGAATATAAAAACAAAGGTTGTTCTAATCCTTATCACAAAATATAATAGTTATTAAAATTATGTAAGTTATATTTTCTTATTTATGATTCAATTAATTATTACAATGGTCAAACTGAGATAAATATTAATTTAAGTAGATATATTTTCATGTATTTTATATAAATTTCCTAATTACTATAATCAAATATGATATAGGCATGTTTTATGGTAAATTATTAGTCATTGTCATATTATTTTTGACCTCAATTACCTGATTTACACTTTTGGTGGTGAGAATTTTATACAACAGTTGTTATTTATAATGTCTAGAAATAACAGGGGTTTATTATTATATTTTAAACTCCATATTCCTAATATTTATTCAATTTTTATGATTCAGTTTTTAGAAGTTGAATATATTAATTTAAAATTAGACCTATGAGATGTGACCAAAAAATGTTGTTCATAAAATTGCATTTTTATGTGTAAATGAATATTATAATATAACCAAGTATAAAATTACTTATGAAAACATAATTAGACTATATTTACTAAAAATATAAAAATGATATATTATAAAAAAAATATAGAATAGAATTTTACATTTTATAAACATTAATGTATAATATACTTCTTAATAAAATTCATTGTTTATTATTATTCATTGAATATTCAATATTTTGAAACATTTCTTAAAATTTCACCATAATATAATTTTGATATAGAAATTTTAAAAAAAATATCATTTCACTGAAATATAATTTCTTATATTTTTTGATAATAATTATATTATATTCTCACCAAAAGAAATAAAATCCATTTCTAATAAAATATTATTTCTTGGGAATAAAATGACTTTACTAAATATAGAAAGATTATTTACTATGAATATATTAATAAATTATTTTGTCATAACATTATACATATTTCGTAAATTATTTAGTGGTATTTATAAATAAAAATATAATGGCGCTTCAATAAATATAATATTTAAATAATAATATTTCATTGTTCGTTTAGCCTCATTTTTTGTGTTTTATACACTATATAATGTTGTTTTTCTTTTTAAAATATTTGGTTGTTACCAATGTGATGTTAAATGGAATGATACACCTATAATGGATTTTTTTTCTTGTATCTAAATCCATAATTATTTAGTGGAACATCTAATCCGATGAAAGTTATGTAATGTATTAAGAACTGCATAAAGTCATTTATAGCCTTAGGATGAAAGGAATGGGAAAATGATATTAAATAAGTATGATGTCTCAGAGGATATGTTGATTAATGGTGTTCATTGATATGTAAACCCCATTGAATTAAAGAAATTTAATACATGAAATTGATGTTTATTAACATAAAATTCATTGATATATATTTTCATTATGCACAATGAACAAAAATATAAATCAAGATCATAATATTAAAGAATAAAGAAGTATAATGTGTTATTGGTTATGAGGATACCTTTACGAGACCATCCATATATTTTATAAGTTATATACATAATATAGATTCAATTATTGACCATTTTAAGGGATTATTCATGTAATCTAATGTGCACTAAATTTTGAAATTTTTTTGTCTGTTGATTAAATAGTTTTATGTCAGACCAATAGAGACGATTACATTTTGTGATCCTATATTTTTATGGAATATTAAGATAATGATAATTTGGATGAAAAACAAGAAAATTGTAATGTTTCTTTTAATAGTAAGATAAGGATCTGATTTCTATCATTTAAATGTTGTTGAATGAAACATTATGGAAAATATTTAATTTCCTAGGTAATTAGTTAGAAGTGTAGAGATAAGGGAATTATGGGAAATGAATATAAGATAAATAAAGGTAACAGTACTATTTAGTTCATTAGATATATTGAAATGAGTTTTAATACACAAAAATAAAAAACATAGTAAAGGACTCTACCATAATAAAGGATAAGGGGAGAAGGATAGGAATATGCAACCACTACAACCAAGATATTACTGACATTACCAAGAAATGTTAGTCTTATAAAATTTTTAAAGAAGAAAAACATTTATTGAAGGAGATTCATTATCCATTTACAGTTCTAGAGTAGATATGATAAACATATATCCACTGATTTTGAGGTCGTGCAACTTATGTCATCTTAAGTTAATAATTAAATTTGGGTTACTATTGATCGACTAACTAAATTTGCACATTTTATTCCCATTTGAGGAATTGTATCTTTAGATCAATAATATATACTATATATTGAAGAGATAGATAGGTTACAAAGAGTAGATTGTTTCATTATATTAATCCATTATCACAGGCTCACTTCTAATTTTTTTTATAGGAATTCATATGTTATTGGATACTAAATTATCTTTCTGCATAACTTTTCATCTTTAATTTGATGTAAATTCATAATGAAAATTCCATACCATAGAAGACATGATTCATTCTTGTTATATGGATTACATGGTAGTTTGGGATAAATATATTCTTTGTAGATGAGTTTTCCTATAATAACATTTTCATTCTATTATAGAAATATATCCTTTTTGGAATTATACAAACAACTATCTTGAACTCCAAAATATTGTGATTAAGTAGGTGAAAAGATATTTATGGGACTTGAATTGGTAGATTAATTTTTGAGAAGGTAAAAAATATCCAAAAACATATGATGATAACTCAGAGTATAAATTTTTTTTTGAAGACAATAGAAGGAGAGATATTTATTTCAATGTAGGTGATCATGTTTTTCTTAAATAATATCCAGGGAACATTATAACGTGTTTATGTAATAAGGGAAATTTTAGTCCACATTTCACTAGAAAATAAGAAATTATGGATAAAGTTGGTTTAGTTGCCTACTGATTGTCATTTCCATTCAGTGAAACATTCTATTATATTCTTGAAAATATGTTTTCCAGTGCTACTACAACAAATGATTTACTCTGTTTTTTGTAGAAGAGTCTACACTTTGTTGAAATACATTTTCCATAAACATGAAACTATAAGATTTTAAATATTGTGTGTTTCTATTATTAGGGAAGATGATTTTCTACAAGGATCGTTTCAAAATTATTCATTCGTGAAGGTTTAAATTTCTAGAGAAGAATACCCATCTACTATCAGTTTCTGCTACTACAACTTTGAAGATCAACCAGTACCATCAATAAATCAAAGTCATTGGATTTATTAGAGTATAACTTTCTCATACATAGTTTTCATTAAGAATAATTTTTTTACTAAGATGGGATAATCAATTCCCTAATAATGAACTAGAAGGATTTATTTAGCCTTGTTTCAATGTTGATAGCTAACTAAACTCAGTTATGGATTTGGGATCCTATGATTAGAGGACCATTATACTAAAAATTCTCTAAGCTTGTAGAAAGAGTGTTGGTGTAGTGGACTAGGGGATCTATGTTCCTTGAACCACTATAAATTTTTAGTGTTCTTTATTTATATTTTCCGTTGTTCATACTTAATATATAATAAAACACTGTATATCATCAAAATTCACATCGAAAGTTAAAAGAATGAGTCCCTGAAGTCTTTTTAAAAGACACAATTCACCCATTGGTCTATTAATATTTATTATTATGACATGACATCTACTAGGTATACACGATAACAAGTTGTACATGGACATAAAGTTTAGTACATGCCTAGAATAAGTTTTTAGAATTACATGCCACATACAAGAAATACATGACATTTTCTTAAAATATTCCATGTAGCCACATAAATGCCCAAATATCCACATAGCAGAACTCATCGATGTACTTTACACAAGTAAAAACCAAGTGGGATATACTTTGTGTAGTATTAGATGACTATAAAATGATATATGGCATGGATTTGTGAGGTATATATGAACTTACTCCATTTAGTGTACTTGATAAGTACTTTTTTTTACATTCCATGTAAATAGGTTTCATATGCTATGTTTGGATGATGTACATAACCAGTTTGTGCATTGATTATACATTCCATGCACTAGGGTGTATGTGTTGTGTACTACATCCATAATAACATGATTAGCGGTTTTCATTCTTTGACACCTCAAAGCTATAATTGCCCACATGAGTCATTCATTTCTTGTGCTATTACGCGTAGATAATTATGGTAAAATAGTTGAGGTGATTTGATGACTCCTAAATGGTGTTTAGTGGGTGAGTTTACTTGAGTGGAGATGTTCTTCAAATAGATATTGACTAAAATATTCTCTATAATAGAGGAATGGAATGATACGCTTCTATTTGTTATGTGTGATGTTTCCCATTTAGTATCATCATATTAATGAGTGGGCTAGAATCTGTGATTCTATATTCATTCATGTTTTCCTTAAATTGAAACAACTATTACTTCCTGTTAAAGAATTATATAATTTCCAAAAAAATCATGCATCCCTAAAAACATTTTCATGTACAAGGTCCATTAATCACCATGTTTGTCTATATCCTTGGAATTCTTTTCAAACAATAAAAAAACACAAAACCTCTAGAAAACAATCCCTTTTGTCGATAAAAATTGAAGGATGTACACATATGCTTGTGTACCACTATGTTCAATAGAGAAATTCATGTTCATAATCTAGAAAAGATGATGTAAAACATGTTTTTGTAACAATTTAAGAAACATTCACTAGTTTTTTCAAAACATATAAATGTGGATCCTTATCAAAATTTCATAAAAATGATCTTCAAAACAACACTTTAAATTCATACTGAGTGCTAGATCTGAACATACATAGAATTATTAATGATACTATGTCTGATAACCCAATATAATTATCTCATCTGATCGCTTAGTCCAAAAATATATATCTACCAGAATACCACTGAAAACAAATGTGATATTCATCATCTTCATTCTAAAAGAAATTAGTCTAATTTCCTAGCATGATAACCCTATCATATCCCATAACCCATAGAAAATGTTCTTATTTCTTCTTCTTCTTCTGTCCAAAAAAATACATAATGAATGCTTAATATGGAAACTCATTATATATAAAATCTTTAAGAACTCTTCCTTATCGCTTCAAAAATAAAAGGTACATGTTTTAGAATGTACAATTTAAATACCACTATTTATAGGTTCACTAATAATTGTTTAGGAAGGAATTAAAAATGTTTTCCAAAATAAGAAAATTTATTTTAAATTAATTTATCTAATATTTTAGATACGTATTTTACTTTTTATTCACTTTTCAACACTTATGGATTATTCTCAAACATCCTTGAGTCATATTATAGCATCAACTCACTTCAGATGTTCTAATCATTCTTTAGTCTGAATCTAATTATCATTCCAATTTCATCATTATGTGAAAGAATGTATACCAAATAATATTATTTAATACGTTTCTCTATTATTGTTGATAAATATTAACATTGAAACCACTTTTATATAAGCATTGTTGAATATTTTTTAGGATTTAGTGTCTGTCTTTCCCATATACATTGTCAATAATTATAATGATATCAACTCTTCTAGAATGAAATTAAATCTAAAAATTCAAACCATCTTGGAAAAACTCTTTGGGAACTGCATTAAGTAAATCCCCTTTTATTATTTTCTATATTCTTAAATTCTTATATTCGATGAAATCCAACATTCAATGACATTTATAGGTTTCAGCTTGTGCATGTTGAATCAGTTTCTGATTCACTCTGATAATTAGTGTCAACTCTAGTTTCAATGTACTTTTCCATCTTTATAAGGACACTCCACACTTTTTGTTATTTTTATATTGATCCAATTGAAATAATATCATAAATATACATTTTCTCTTTACCCAAATGTTTTAAAACCCTGTCAATGCATTCTTTTCTCTTGGGACAACTGAATAAATAAATTTCATCCTAATGAAAATGGTTGACTATATTGGTGATCTTCATCTTGTTAATAGGTTTCTAGATTTATTACACATATTAGTAAAAATAAACACCACTTTCTTTTATCTTTCATTTGTCCCAAGATTTATTAATAAAAAAATTGTACCTCTTTTTTCATTATGAAAATATCATTGTGTCTGATGATCAGTGTCATTAATACTTTGGTGATTGGTGGCATACTGCATCTTATGGGCTAGGGTTAGTATAAACATTTTTTCTTTTCTAACATGTTTTTTTGAATACACGTATCTTGTGACTTATTTTTATTACTGAATAATAGTATCATCTTCTAGTCACATCCTAAAAAATCATCACAACCTTCAAAAAATTATATATTTGGCGATCTCACATTGGTAGACTAAGACTTGAAATATTTTCCTTCATGAACTTCTTTCTTCAAAAAACCTCATTTTTTATCAGGACATCCTCATTTCATTGATAATTATTAAGATCGACATAACATTTTCTGGCTTGCATTGAGAATTATTGTAATGATTAGTCTTCAATAACATCATTCTTTCCAACCTATCCTCAATATTGTTTAGATGAACATTCTCTCACCTTTCATTAATTAGGCTTGTATCAAAAGCTATATCAAAAATATATTATTTTTGAGAACTATATGAATAGTATAGCATTTTCATATTTTCATTATAGCCCTGTATAAAATGATACATATTTAAAATACGATTGAAACTTTTATTTCAGATGAAATGTGATTCTAATGACCATTGTTACCCTAAAAACTTCTTTATAAGCTAATGGTTGTTCATTTGGATTCTATGACTAGTATTATTATTACTTATGTGAGTCTGATATTCACATTGATGGTTTTAGAATCGATTAAAATATTTTTACACACACCCTTCTTCTATATTAATTTTAATTAGCATCTCAACATTATTTCATTCTTCAACATAATTGACATATCGATCTAGTGGAAAAAAATATAACCATAAAACAACTGAGTCAAAATTACCCCATGTTCTTAGGTTTTTTGGAAATACCACTTCATTATATCAAAACAATACCACCTATTGTATTATTTAATTACTTATCTTCCTAATCCACCTTTGTGTCTTCTAAACTCTTATTCCTCCATCATATATTCTCCACTATATTTTTATTCTCCATTTATGACCTTATCTCTCCCCCTTTATTTATAATCAAATTCCAAGGGGCGGTCATGATAACTTTTCACCAACTCAAAATCATGAAACTCTTCTTTTGTAAAATATATATACCACATGAGTTTCTTAAAAATTTCTTTTAACAAAAAAATCAATGTATATGTGGGTAAACACAATGTAGAGATCAAGAGTGTATAATCAAGGTTTTAAATGTTTTATATTACAAAACATTCCCGGAATACCATAACATACTTCTATCAACATTCTCAATTATGGGGGAAATTATTGTTGTTATTTGATTAATATTATATGTAACATGAATCCATCTCAAAAAACATATTATAAATTTAATGATTATAAAAAACATTACAAGGTCTATTTTTGTGTAACTCCACTAATTTATTTTTCAAGAATATAAATAGAGTAAAAAACATTATCTTATTTTTTTTTGAATCCTTATATTCACTATAAGTTAGTACCAGTATATTAAAAAATTGGAATATAAAGCTCAATCTCAGTTATTACTTAGAAGAAACAATCATTTAAGAGACTTCTACCAGTCATGAGTTTTTCTTCTTTTTCTTCGATTTTCCTTTAGATTTGTTTTCTTCATTCCATTAATTCATTATATGTTTTATAACATCTTTTTATTCATATGTAGATTCTTTTGATGATGTTTTCTATATATCCCTATATTTAGTAACATCTATATAATGATGGGTTTTTAACAACTTGTCCATGCTTTCCTTTTGTTCTAGAAAAATATTCAATCAAATTTTTGTGTCATTCCCTTCTTTCTCACTTGTCTTGAAACTATTTGGAAACTTCCTACTATAATATATTGATATCATTCTATCAAAATTTCTCTAATATTTATATAAATATTTCTTCTCCTTTTCTTCTATATATATTTTCCTTCTACTAGATTTCTAGGCATGTAAACTAGTTCTGTCTAGATAAATAACCACTAATTAATTACAAATTTATCATGTTTAAATTTCCCAACATTCAAAACACCTTTCTCATATTTCATCATTTGAATGGATTGAATCCCCCTCAAGATTTTATTCTATATCTCATATAATAGTTTTAATGATTTTTCATAAATAATGACATATTGTTTGTATTAAAAAATACACCACAATGCAAGTAGTACTCAGAGGTGGAATACTTTCCTATGTAAATTCCATACTATATAAGATTATTGACATATTTCTCATCAAAATTCATATCACTAATATAATATATTTTTCGAAAAAAACATTTCTAACATAAAATGGAATTTTCTTAATTAACTCTAATTTATTTTCAAACTTATCAAAACCAACAGTAGTAAAAAAATAGAGTCAAAATTTTAAAAATATTCTAAATTCTCCACATGTTTTGTTTTTTCCATGTACATAACACTCCCATCCTTATTAGGATTTATCGTTCCAAAATAATAACAGAATTTAGATATAGATTTCACGAAAACTGTAAATCCTTGGTCAGAATTAGAATCTTTTTGTTGAACAGGTTCCAAATATTATTCTTATTTAATCAATTTTACTACAATATTATCAATTATATTATTTTCCATCACAATAGAAATTTTAAAAAATCAACTTATTTAAGTAACATGCCATTCTCTTCAAGAGAAATTCATAAATGATAATTCATGGAAATTGTTTCCTCATCTTCTTATGTTCCCTTAAAATCATTCAATCACCCACTAAAATTCAATCATTTCCTTATTCAATCAAAATTATAATATGGATTTTTATTCATCAGATCTATTACATTCATCACATATTATGACATCATCACTAACTATATAATATTTTTTTCATTAGTACCAATCATTTCTTATTCACTATAGTAATATTTTGACAAATATATTATCCATTTATATTTTGAAAACTTGATATAATTTCCTTCGGTATATGTTTTTTAACATGTGTCTTTAGAGATCTTCTTGAATTTCTTTCTCCTTGATAAATTTCAAATTCATCAATTTCATCCTTATCCTCTCTTTTTATGAAATTTGAGACATAGTTCCCAATGGTTCTATATCTAAAAATTTTTATGGTGAGATTCAACATATACTGTAAAGACCCGTAAAATTCAAGGAATTTTTTTTTTATTTTTATTTGGGATTTTACAAGAACGCAGTTTCTGACGGCACTTGATTCCGAGGACCGGTGTGCCCATAATTTCTATCTGAAGTTTAGCTCGGGTACATTCAGTGAACGAATGAGCGGGAATTTCTAACTTTTGAACCGGTGCTTGGAATCGAATTCCGAGGGCACCGATAGAACCGTAGTGCCAGTAATTTCTTATGAACGCCATTTCCAGAGTTGCGTTTGCACAAGAGAAGATGATAAAAATTGTGGAAGTTTAATTTATAATTTAACTACAATTTTTATTTTTATTTTTGTGGTTTAAGGATTTGGGTGGAAGTTGGGTAACTACCCAACTTCTCAAGAGAGGTTATGAGGGTGGTGGGGACCACACGAACCCCACCCCTTCATATTCTTAAACCCCCTCGACTCACCATTAATTTTTGACAACTTATGTTATTAATTAAGTGAGTTAAGTGTGGATGTTTGAATTTCAAACTCTTGAAATTCAAAAGTAATGTTATGTTAATAAAATAAGAGGTGAGCTTATTTTATTTGGGGTTGGAACCTTGTGGTGGAGTTTTTGGGAGAAATGACTCGAGATTTCAGGAACTTCTTTTCCTTCGACGAAGAACGCGAAGAACACATCGGTCTCCGACGAAGAAAGCCAAGTTCTCGAAAACCGATTATGCGACTCCGTGTACCGCGACGCCGATGCGACTTCCTCCTTCCGCGACGTCTTTTTCCACGACGGTTTTTCCACAACGAATCCTCGTTCGATGAACCTCCGTTCAAGCTCGCACGTGGTAGGGGTTTTATTTATTTATTTCATTCGTGAATACTGTCTTGTCATTCTTCGTGAAAATACGAACAATTGCTAACGACTAATGAGAGGGGGCCGGACCGCACAAACACAGACGACCCTCATCCATTATTGATGTTGTTTCTAATGTGGTTGGAAAGAAATGGCGTGGTGATGTCGCACCATGCGGGATCGTGTGGCAAAGAATGTGTGGCACCGTCGCACCGTGCCGTGAAATTGATCAAGGACGCGACGTCGTCGCGCCGCACCGGAGAACCGAAAAAACACCGCGACCGAAGTGGAGCCGCGGCGGAGGGGTGCGGCGCCGTCGCGCCGCACTGGATGAATCAAGGTCGCAGTCGGTTCCGGGACACGGCGAAGCAAGGAGACCGGTGGCCGGTTCCGGGCCGCCGGGGTCGGAGGAGGGAGGGGACCGGCCAACGCCGATCCTGTGGGGGTAGAAACCGGCCAGCCGGGGTGGGCCAGCCGGACAGGAGAACAGCCGGGCGTTCAAACCCCCGGCCGTCCAGCAAGCGTCCCCCATTAAGTGGGGTCGTGGTTACAAATCGTGGGGGGTACCCCCCCCCCACTACACCGAACGGCTCGGCCGTTCGGCCGAGCCAGCTGGCGCCACGCGCCAGCGCGCCGGACCGGGTCGCGCCCGGCCGGGCCGACCCAGGGGGTCTCGGCCGTGACGGACCGGGCTCGAAACCCCCGTTTTCGAAACCTTTTTGTCTTTTGCCCATATCTCGGGCTAAAGACCTCCAATTGACACGCCGTCAGTGGAGATGCGATTCTTGGATCGAGACGGTCATTTCAGTATATCGCGCTCAAGGTTTAGGAATACTTTGAGTTCGGCCGGGTTTGTTCGTACACGAAACCAACTGGGCCCTCAGAGCGGAAACGCTCATATCTTAAGCTCCAGACGTCCGATTGACGTGCCGTCGACTTTTTTGGATTCCTCTAAGTGAGACGGATCTTTTGGAATACTCTGTCCGAGGTTTGGATGCAGGTGGAGTACGGTCAGGTTGGTTTTGCCATAAAAACCAACCGGGACCCTGGGATGAAAAGGCCAATAACTCCCAGACCGGGCGTCCGTTTGACGCGCCGTCTACGACGTTGAGTTCCTGTTGGCGATACGAAACTTTTGGATACATCATCTCTGAACTATGTGTCAGTTGATGTATCAGCCTCTCGGCTCGTGGAGCAGACCCTCTCGAATGAGCTTGCTGTGTGCGGGAACCCTAGAGCTGGCTGCATTTGCGATTGTGACGACGACGACGACTGTACAGAGATCTTCAGTGGATTCGACGGCGATGACTACAGAACTCAGTGATCCTACATGGATCAGTGCTACCGATCCTGTGTGGGTCTGATCCTATGTGGGTCCGATCCCGTGTGGGTCAGCGCTCAGCGGTTCTGTGTGAGCCAGCGCCTACAGATCCTGTGTGGGTCTGATCCTGTGTGGGTCTTTTCGGGGGTTAGTTACCTATCGATCCTGTGTGGGTCAGACCCTTCCTGGGTCATTGTGGGGGTTAGTACCTATCGATCCTTTGTGGGTCCGACGACTTAGATGAATCAGTGGATATATCTGATCATCTCTATCGTCATACGAAGAAGTATACCTGTGTGAGATGAATCTTGTTTTGCTTTCCTATGTGGATTGTGTTGTGATATCCTGTGTGGGTATACGTTTTGCGTTCTTATGTGGATTTTTTTGTGCTATCCTGTGTGGGTATACATTTTCCATTCCCGTTTGGATTGGGTTGTACTTGGGTTCGGATGTTGGAGTCGAACGAGAATTGATGTCTTAGGTATATGTATGAGCATATACCTAAGCAGTGTCGGATGTTACTTCGTGATTTTATCTTTCCTTTCTGGATTATCCTTTGTGGATTCTGGGAGACCTTTGGAGGTCTCAAGGTACCTACTAAGTAGGTTATACTCACCCCTGCACGGGCTAAGCCCGCACTACATTATGTTGGTTGCAGACGACAGACAATGTTGATTGTGGTTGAGGCTTGTGGAGCAGGACGGTACCTGGAGGTGGACCACTGGGCGGGACGTACTCGGAGCGGTAGGCTGGACCCGAGGAGCAGTGGAGGCTATCTGTACCCACCCATTAGGTGGGATTTCCAGTGGATAGCTCGACTTTGTGGCTTTACTTTTTAGTTATTGTTTTCCCTTCCAATTGTACTTTACTTTCAGTTTGGGTTTGTATACTGGCCCACTTGCTTTCCGCACTTACTGTTGTACTCAGTTTTTACATAGTGTTTACTTCTGTCTGCTTTCTCTGTGGTTTTTGTGGTTTACTTTTCTTTGGAAATGCCTTCCCTTTTTACCGGGATTTACGCCTTGGTGTTAGTCACCAGCCCCTGGCCTATGGAAGGCGGGCTTGGGGTAGTCACGGCACTGGCCCCGAGGACGGGTCGTGACAAATTGGTATCAGGGTAGTTCGGTTCTACCACAGAACTTGGGACTCTGATCTTTTCTATGTGAAGTAATAGTGTTAGGCATATTGGGTGTGGTTACCAGTCCAGGGAGTCCAGTGTTGGTGCGGCGGCCGACGTATCCGTACACCAGGACCCTGACTTCTGATTTCCGACTTAATACATGAAAACATTGATTGCATGTGTGTCTCAAATTTTCATTGTGATTACTTTGTGTCAGCTCACCAGGTATACTGTTCTGACCGTGGTTCACCTGTTTCCTTTTTCAGGATGGCCCCACGACGGCAGCCATCTCGGGTTTCGAGAGTTGTGTGTGACGACAGCCCACCGAGCGATGAGGCCTCGGTGCAGGGCCCTTTGTCAGTAGAGGCACCAGCGGTAGCTCTACCTGCCGAGCCACCGATGCTTCTAGCCCCAGCCGCTGACGATGCACGATGCCTTAGTGCACTGCATGAGTTCCCGCACCAGCGACCACCCAGGTTCCGTGGGGAGACGGACCCCCAGGCAGCCGAGGACTGGCTGGAGGTAGTGGTGAGAGTTTTCAGGTTAGTGAGGACACCAGCAGACCTCATGGTGATCCTCGCAGTGAGCCTACTGCACGCAGCAGCAGGCAGATGGTGGAGCTTGATGCTCCAGGTGCACGATGAGGCATCTCTCCTCTAGACGGACTTTGAGAGCCTCTTTCGCTCGGAGTTCGTCCCAGCCACCCTCCGTGTGGTGCGCATCCAGGAGCTTCTACAGTTGCGGTAGGGCAGCTTGACGGTCGCCCAGTACTCGGCGAGATTTACCGATCTCTCGCGCTACTTGACAGACATGGTACGTGACCCATTCATCCGGGCCCGTACTTTTGAGCAGGGAGTGAGGCACGAGATCAGGGCATCGCTGATCTCCCTCAGCATTCTGACTCAGGAAGGAGTACTGGAGCGAGCCCTTTTGATCGAGAGTTTTCTTGCTGAGCCTTCTTCAGCAGCGAGACCTACCGCGGGGCGGCACGTAGCAGAGTCTTCTGCAGCAGGTAGTCAACAGATGACTCATGGGTCCAGGCAGACCAGAACCTCAGGAAGACGACCTCAGGACACTGGCTCAGCAGTGCGGGGCACACAGCGCGGAGCCAGTCTTTCGAGAGGCAGGGAGTGCTACTCGTGCGGCGGGCATGGCCACATGGCTCGTGACTGCCCGACCCGCCGTGCCGAGGAGCAGCAGACGGTTGAGGGGCCACCCAGGCAGAGGCAGAGGGTCGACCGTGGAGGTCCGTAGGGAGAAGGCGGATGAGGCAGAGGAGCAGACCGAGTAGCAGGTGGTGGGCGACGCTTTGAGACTCTACCACCACCACCACCAGGAGGTCCACCCCGGCCACAAGGAGATGGCGGACAGAGGCAGGCACAGCTCCAGGCAGCGGAGGCCTACGACCACGGCGCGCCCGAGATGATTCGAGGTACTATATGTTTCTATTCCACCCTTGATGTAGTACTTATAGACACAGGAGTGAGTCATTCTTTCATAGCCGCTGCCCCTGTTCGGAGCTCGGAGATTCTGACAGAGTCGTTGGCTCGATCCTTACGGCTAGAGACTCCTACGGGAGCAGACTCGATGATTATGCACTGGTGCCGGCAATGTGAGCTTACTCTAGGAGGCGAGAGCTTCGGCTGGGATCTTCTTGTAGTGGAGTCGAGGCCTTACGAAGTCATCTTGGGCATGGATTGGTTGTCTACAGTCCATGCACAAATTGACTGTATTTGGCGCAAGGTGCGATATGTACACACCGACGGGAGCAGGTTCACCTTCACCGGCGAGAAGGGAGCCTTTGCAGCACAGGATGGACTCTCACAGAGGAGAGGACAGCCCATCACTCATCAGTTGGCTAGCCTCATCTTAGGAGAAGTTGACGTACAGAGTCCTGCTTTTCCTGCAGTGGTGGATCAGTATGCGGACGTCTTTCCCAATGACGTTCCAGGGCTACCTCCTCGTAGAGAGGTAGACTTTTATATTGACCAGTACCCCGGGACAGCCCCGATATCGACTCCAGTGTATCAGATGTCTCCCGCTGAGCTTCGAGATCTACGAGTATAGTTGGAGGACTTGCAGGGCAAGGGATTCATCCGACCTAGTGTTTCACCCTGGGCTTCCCCGATTTTGTTCGCCAAGAAGGCGGACGGGAGATTGCGACTTTGTGTCGACTATTGTCGCCTGCACCAGGTGACAGTGAGGAAAAAGTATCTGCTACCGAGGATTGATGACCTCTTCGATCAGATCAAGGGATCACGGTGGTTCTCGAAGATAGACCTCAGGTCAGGCTATCATCAGCTCAGAGTTCGGGACGAGGGCGTGCAGAAGATGGCCTTCAGATGTCGGTATGGCCACTATGAGTTCTTGATTATGCCTTTCGGCATGACCAACACTCTGGCAGTGTTCATGGGCCTCATGAACAGGATCATTCAGCCATACCTAGATCGATTTGTTGTGGTCTTCATCGACGACATTTTGATATACTCGACGACTGAGGAGGAGCATGCCTACCACTTGTGAGTTGTACTGGACACACTCCGAGAGCACCAGCTTTATGGTAAGCTCTCGAAGTGTCAGTTCTGGATACGTGAGGTCCACTTCTTGGGACACGTCATCTCTGAGGTGGGATTTTTGTTGGATCCTGCGAAGATCGAGGCAGTGCTAGCTTGGGAGCCACCCAGGAGCGTGACGGAGTTGCGGAGTTTCTTGGGACTAGCTGGATACTACCGGAGATTTGTGCCTGACTTATCCAGAGTTGTGGTACCACTCTCAACTCTTACGAAGAAGGGGAAACCCTTTGTGTGGTCAGACAGATGTCAGTAGAGCTTCCAGGAGCTGAGACAGAGATTGACCAGCGCACCTATCTTAGGGCTTCCAGAGGAGGGATTTGGGTATGTAGTCTACTGTGATGCATCAGGGACCGGACTTGGATGTGTCCTGATGCAGGAGCAGGCCATGATCGCTTATGGATCACGTCAGTTGAGGCCGCATGAGCAGAACTACGCTACCCATGACCTGGAGTTAGCAGCAGTGGTCTTTGCTCTATAGACATGGCGACACTACCTGAGGGGCGAGCGCTTTACAGTCTTTTATTGCCTTCAGAGTCTTAGATACATCTTCTCTCAGAAGGACCTGAATCTGAGATAGCAGCGATGGCTCGAGTTCCTCTAGGACTATGACTTTGATATAGTCTATACTCCTGGGAAGGGAAACGTGGTAGCCAATTCTCTTAGCAGGAGGATGGGCATTCAGCTACTTGAGGAGGAGACAGATCAGCTAGCCTCTTTGCAGATATCCTTCGTAGATAGAGATGGAGAACCCTTCCTTCAGTCTCTCACAGTCACCCCTCCACTACTGTAGCAGGTCAGAGAGGCACAGCGTGGGGATGCTAACTATGAGACGTGGCGTGCACAGATATCCTCTGGACAGGCACCTGATGGTTTCTCCTTTGGAGCAGAGCACGACGTCCTTTTCAGAGGACGTACCTTGGAACCAGTTGCTTTACGGGAGGAGGTGTTGAGAGAGTTTGACACTTCTCCTTTGGCGGTACATCCTGGAGTGGCGAAGATGTACCAGGATCTCAGACGACAGCACTGGTGGCCGGGCATGAAGAAAGTTGTGGCAGAGTTCATTTCTCGATGCCTCACCTGCCAATAGGTGAAGGCGGAACACCAGGTACCAGCAGGCTTGGTACAGCCCTTGGAGGTCCCAGAGTGGAAGTGGGACGGAATATCTATGGACATCGTGACTGGACTTCCACACACTTCCAGAGGTCACGACGCAATTTGGGTGATTGTCGACCGACTCACCAAGTCGGCACACTTCTTACCCATCAGAGAGCAGGGCTCAGTGGAAAGCATGGGACAACATTACGTTCAGGAGATTGTGCGGTTTCATGGTTTGTCATCATCTATCGTCTCCGATCGAGATGCACGCTTTACTTCCTGGCTTTGGAAGGGGTTGCAAGAGGCATTCGGGATGCAGCTACGTCTGAGAACAACATTTCACCATCTGACGGATGGTCAGACGGAGAGGACCATTCAGACTCTCGAGGACATGCTCCGCACATGTGTCCTCGACTTTGGTCATAGCTGGGAGGACCCCCTACCCTTGGTGGAGTTTGTGTGCAACAACAGTTACCACTCCACCATCGGGATGGCACCATACGAGGCGTTGTACGGCCGAACTTGCAGATCTCCTTTGTGCTGGACAGACCTTGGGGAGACAGCACTTGTGGGACCGGAGATGGTCCAGGCCACGACAGAGAAGGTCCAGGTCATCCAGGAGCGGATGAGGACAGCTCAGAGCCGGCAGAAGTCATATGTTGATAGGAGGCGGAGGCCACTAGAGTTCGAGGATGGCGACGACGTCTTCTTGCGTGTCTCAGCTCGATGTGGATTACGGAGATTTGGCCGGGGCGGCAAGTTGTCTCCACATTTTATCGGACCATTCCAGGTCCTCAGTAGGATTGGCGAGGTGGCTTATCGCCTGGCTCTACCACCTTAGTTACATTGGGTGCATGACGTCTTCCACGTATCTCAGCTGAGGAGATACGTGCATGACCCGACGCATATCATTGACCATGGGGAGCTAGACGTTGATGATGGGATGACTTTTACGGAGGTCCCAGTGGAGATCGAGGATTGACAGGAGCGATTCCTACGTGGACGGTCGATTTCTCTAGTGCGCATCAGATGGCAGCACGGGAATCTCCAGGAGAGCACTTGGGAGCGAGAGGCCCAGATGTGTGCTTAGTACACACATTTGTTTCACTAGCTTATGATGTATCTTTACGAGGACGTAAAGCCCTGAGGTGAGAATAATGAAAAGACCCATAAAATTCAAGGAAAATTTTTTCTTAATTTTCTTTGGGATTTTACAAGAATGTAGTTTCTGACGGCACTTGATTCCGAGGCCCGGTGTACTTGAAATTTCTATCCGAAGTTTAGCTCGGGTACGTTCAGTGAACGAACGAGCAGGAATTTCTAACTTTAGAACCAGTGCTCTGAATCAAATTCTGACGGCACTGATGGAATCGTAGTGCCGGTAATTGCTTATGAACGCCATTTCCGGAGTTGCGTTTGCATAAGAGAAGATGATAATAATTGTGGAAGTTTAATTTATAATTTAACTACAATTTTTATTTTTCTTTTTGTGGTTTAAGGCTTTGGGTGGAAGTTGGGTAACTACCCAACTTCCCAAGAGAGGTTATGAGGGTGGTGGGGCCCACACTAACCCCACCCCTTCATATTCTTAAACCCCCTCAGCTCACCATTAATTTTTGACAACTTATGTTATTAATTAAGTGAGTTAAGTGTGGATGTTTGAATTTCAAACTCTTGAAATTCAAAAGTTATGTTATGTTAATAAAATAAGAGGTGAGCTTATTTTATTTGGGGTTGGAACCTTGTGGTGGAGTTTTTGGGAGAAAAGACTAAAGATTTTAAGAACTTCTTCGTCTTCGACGAAGAACGCGAAGAACACATCGGTCTCTGACGAAGAACGTCGAGTTCTCAGAAACCGATTACGCGACGTCGTGTACTGTGACGCCAACGCGACTTCCTCCTTCCGCGACGTCTCTTTCCGCAAGGGTTTTTCCACGACGAATCCTCATTCGACGAACCTTCGTTCAAGCTCGCACGAGGTAGGGGTTTTATTTACATATTTCGTTCGTGAATACTCTCTTTTCATTCTTCGTGAAAATATGAACAATTGCTAACGACTAATGAGAGGGGGCCGGACCGAACAAACACGGCCGACCCTCCTCTATTATTGATGTTGTTTCTAATGTGTTTGGAAAGAAATGGAATGGTGATGTCGCACCACGCGAGATCGTGCGGTAAGGAATGTGCGGTGCCGTCGCGCCGCACCGTGAAATCGATCAAGGACGCGACGCCGTCACGCCGTGCTGGAGAACCGCAAAAACACTGCGTCCGAAGCAGGGCCACGGCGGAGGGGTGTGGCGCCGTCGTGCCGCACCGGAAAAATCAAGGTCGCGGCCGGTTCCGTGCCGCGGCGGAGCAAGGAGACCGGCGGCCGGTTTCGGGCCGCCGGTGTCGGAGCAGGGAGGGGACCGGCTAACGCCGGTCCCGTGGGGGCAGAAACCGGCCGGTCGAGGCGGGCTGGCCGGACAGGAGAACAGCCAGCGGTTCAAACCCCCAGCCGGCCAGCAAGAGGCCCCCATTAAGGGGGGCCACAGTTACAAATCAAAGGGCGCAACGCCCCCCCCCCCTGCTACACCGAACGGCTCGGCCGTTCGGCCGAGCCCGCCGGCACAGCGCGCCGGACCGCGAGGCCGGCAGCCGGGCTGCACCCAGGACAGGCCGAGCCGACCCGTACCTGGGTCGGGTCGGCCCAGTTCGGGCCGACCCAGGGGGTCTCGGCCGGGACGAACCAGGCCCGAAACCCCCATTTTCGGAACCTTTTTGGTCTTTTTCCCGTATCTCGGGTTACGGACCTCCGATCGACGCGCCGTCAGTGGCGATGCGATCCTTGGATCGAGACGGTGATTTCGGTATATCGCGCTCAAGGTTTTGGAATACTTTGAGTTCGGCCGGGTTGGTTCGTACACGAAACCAACCTGGCCCTCGGAGCGGAAACGCTCATATCTTAAGCTTCGGACGTCCGATTGACGTGTCGTCGACTTTGTTGGATTCCTCTAAGTGAGACGGATCTTTTGGCATACTTCACCAGAGGTTTGGACGCTGGTGGAGTACGGTCGGGTTGGTTTTTCCTTAAAAACCAACTGGGCCCCTAGGACGGAAAGGCCAATAACTCCCAGACCAGGCGTCCGTTTGACGCGCCATCTGCGACGTTGAGTTCCTATTGACGATACGGAACTTTTGGATACATCAACTCTAGACTATGTGTCAGTTGATGTATCAGCCTCTCGGCTCGTGGAGTGGACCCTCCCGAACGAGCTTGCTGTGTGCGGGAACCCTAGAGCTGGCTGCGTTTGCGACTGTGACGACGACGACGACTGTACAGAGATCCTCAGTGGATTTGACAGAGATGACTACAACACTTAGCGATCCTACATGGATCAGTGCTACCGATCCTGTGTGGGTCCGATACTGTGTGGGTCAGCGCTCAGCGGTTCTGTGTGAGCCAGCGCCTACAGATCCTGTGTGGGTCTTTGCGGGGGTTAGTTACCTATCGATCCTGTGTGGGTCAGACCCTTCATGGGTCATTACGGGGGTTAGTACATATCGATCCTTTGTGGGTCCGATGACTTAGATGAATTAGTGGATATATCTGATCATCTCTATCATCATACGAAGAAGTAAACCTGTGTGAGCTGAATCCTGTTTTGCTTTCCTATGTGGATTGTGTTGTGCTATCCTGTGTGGGTATACGTTTTTCTTTCCTATGTGGATTGTGTTGTGCTATCCTGTGTGGGTATATGTTTTGCTTTCCTGTGTGGACTGGGTTGTACTTGGGTTCAGATGTTGGAGCCGAACGAGAATTTATGTCTTAGGTATATATATGGGCATATACCTAAGTAGTGTCGGATGTTACTTCATGATTGTATCTTTCCTTTTTGGATTATCCTTTGTGGATTCTAGGAGACCTTCGGGGGTCTCGGGGTCCCTACTGAGTAGCTTATACTCACCCCTGCACGGGCTATGACCGCACTACGTTGTGTTGGTTGCAGACGACGGATAGTGCTGATCGTGGTTGAGGCTTGCAGAGCAGGACGATACCTGGAGGTGGACCACTGGGTGGGACGTACTCGGAGTGGTCGGCTGGACCCGAGGAGCAGTGGAGGTTATCTGTACCCACCCTTCAGGTGGGATTTCCAGTGGACAGCTCGACGTTGCGGATTTACTTTTCAGTTTCTGTTTTCCCTTCCAGTTGTACTTTACTTTCAGTTTGGGTTTGTATACTGGCCCACTTGCTTTCCGCACTTACTGTTGTACTCAGTTTTTACTTAGTGTTTACTTCTGTCTCCTTGCTCTATGGTGTTTGTGGTTTACTTTACAAAGGCAATGCCTTCCCTTTTTACGAGGATTTACGTCTTGGTGCTATTCGCCAGCCCTTGGCCTATGGAAGGCGGGCTTGGGGTAGTAACAGCACGGGCCCTGAGGACGGGTCGTGACATATACTTTTTTGTACCTCTTCTAATATTTAAAAAAAACAAGGTTTAAATTTCATCATTATTTTTACAAACATAATTTTTAGAATCAGAATATTCATCATCATTTTATAAAATATTCACATCAGTTTTTTCTTTCTAAGAATCATTGAAATATATTTTTCAACCACCTTTTTAAAATTTCATAATATTCTCCATTTTCTTTATATAAGTAATGATTTTACTATGATGATCATCCAAACATTGAATTTCAAGATCTCTATTATCCAATAAGAAAATATTGGCATCAACCTTTTCAGGATGAATTATCATGATCTTTATAAATAATAGTATTATATACTATATTTCCATCAAGAAATATTAATTTTCTTATAATAACATTCACCCTTGTGATGCAGTCACCAACCAATTCATAATCAACAATTTTCAGATAACCATCCTTCTGCCTCCTATTTATTAACGTGGATTTTTTCACTTTTTGTGTTTCCTATATAAATGATCACCAAATTTTCCAAGATTCATTTGAAAGTAAAATATCTCTTTAATCAATGAAATCACATTAAGATATTTAATAGAGAAACACATCATTAAATCTTCTATAATTTTTATACATCTGCTTAAGTGTAGCTATAACTTTAGCATTCTCAATATGAGGGGGAAAACCATATCTATATTATTTTGAAATATAATATCCAAGAGAAATAATATATGAATCAATTCATTTATTCAAGACATGATAATTCATATCATTTAATATTGAAATCACCTCACTGTTCACAAAATAAATGATTTTCCTTAAAAACTCATTCTTTAAACACTTCAATAATGTTAAAAACAAATGGAACCTTCCCTATGATACCAAATAATTTTTCCTAGATTGAATCAAGGAATCACTAAAATGTCGAGGTGAATAAGTGAATATTTTTTTAAGATACCCTTAATTTGAAATGACCATTTCTTGTTATAAAATAATTATCACTTTACTGAAAAAAAACATTCACAAATCCATAAGAACAAAGGTATTTAAAAGTATCACTACTCAACAAGAGTATCTACATCCATGGAATGGTTTGAAATTAATCCAATACCACAAAATCCACTTGTAAAATAATATGTTTGTATGGATACAAAAAATTAGGATATACCCTTACACTTGTTTAGTACTATGATCAACACAACAATGCATGTTATTCATCCACCAAAAAGGATTTCAAACATGTTTTTATAACATGTTTTGAATCATTAAACATTTTCCTTAAGACTTGTTACTTTGATTACTTGACAACTTTAATAAATATTTTCTTTATAAGAATTATTCACTTTCTATCTCAAATGTAGTTAAAAATGCCTAGTATATCATAACGATACTATGTCTGAAAACTCAATTTGATTCACAAGTCAGGTTACATAGTCCAAGAAAATAATCATACTAGATCAACACTAAAATAATAATGAACTAATTCCACATCAGTGTGAAATGTCATTTAGATTTACTGATATGATGTCCTAGTGTACTTTGATAACTATCTGACTATGATCTTCATTCTTCTTAATCGCCTATATGGAAAACATCCTCACGAATGAAGAATTCGGAATCACTTTCTCTTTGAAATCATTCATACTTATTCCTTCTATCTTCACACATTAATAATACATGTTTTACAATGTTAAATATAGTTCTAAATATTTATAGGTGCACCCAAAATTGTTTAATTAGAAATCTAAAAAGTGTTATCCCTTATGAAAATTTTGAGATATATTAATTTCTATCACATTTCATAAAAATCATTGAATTCTTTATAACTTCTCAACTTATCTTGATTCTTATAAAACCATCTTGAGTATTCTCTTAACATCTACTCTCATCATACTTTATAACCATTATTCAATTTGATTCAGATGTTCATTATGGCTTCTTCATTATGATGAATACATATATATAAAGGAAGATTCTTTGTTACACTGCCTTTTACCGAAATTTAAATACAAAAATCACAAAAAAATCTTTCATAAAAATTGTTTCTAATTTGTTAGACCTCAGTTACTTTTTCTTCAAATAAATGAACTCAAATATTCTCAATATATCATAACTTATTGAAAACACATTTAATTAGTACCATCAAAACCTCTTTGAAAAATACCTAGGAAACTATTCAAAAACAATACTCCTTTTATTATTTTCCTTTGAATAATCAACCTATGTCCAATGAAATCCATTATCTGAAAACTTTTATAATTTTTTGTTTGTGCTAGATGAATAAATCTACACTTCACTGTGAAAATCCTTGTTCAGCTTATTCCAATGATACATTACGATATTGATAAGGAAACTCAACATATTTTTTCTTTATCACCTGTCTCAGTTAAAATACCATAGTTCTACTTTGAATCCTAACAAACATGTTAAAGAAACAAATCTATGATATCTTTTATCTTTACCAAATTGAAACAAAACATTTCATTCTGATGAATATAGTTCACTACATTTTTTATCAACATCTGTTTGACGAATCTATGACAACCTAAAAAAATTAGTCTAAAAACCATTTTATTTTATTTTTCATTGGTCAAAAATATACCAATAAAAATAATTCTACCCCTCACTCAATTTTTCAACCATCACTGGATTTGTTTATTGGTGTTAGGATTACTCTGGTGACTGTTGGAACACTACAACTAATGGACCATTTTAGTAGTAATTTCATACCACGACAACACCTTTTTATGAAGATATTTATCTTGTTGATTATTAGTCTGATTGAAAAACAACATATTCTTATTCTCATGTCTAAACAAAAACATCACAACCATAAAAATATTCTTTATCTAGTGATCTCACCCTAATAGACTGATACTAGATAGTTTTGACTTCATAAAAATACTTCATCCCCAATGTTATTCTTTTTTTATGACTTCCCCTTGACTTTGAGAATGTTTTAGAATTGCATTGAATTTTTTGACATACATTGTGATGTATTGTAAGATCCTAGTATTTTATTAACTTCTTTCATTTCAATAGATCCTCAATATTATTTGTAGAACGAGTTCTCCCCTTTCCCTTCATAAGGCATTCATCTCGTGTTTTTTCATAAAACATATGGAATATGAGAAATCCATTATCTTCAAAGTATCAATATATATTCATCAGATCCATGCAGACACTAATAAATATTATCATTATGAATGAAATATTCATTTAGGACTAATGGTGAGAATCTGGAACCTTTTTCCCCAAAAATTTATTCATAAGTTAATGAAATTTCTTACTCATTATGTGGCTGATATTATTAATATGATTTCTAGTCTGATATTAATGTTGCCGGTTTTAGATTTAATTTAATTTTTTCAGACCTACCCTTCTCTTATCCACATTTTCATTACCTTATCAATATTCTAGCATTATTTTTCATAATTAACATTTTTTTCTATTGAAAAAAACTATAAAAATAATATCACTTTATCCTAACAAGATTCCCCTATTATTTTGGTTTTCAATACCCATGTTATTATATCACAACAATACAACTATTTGTATTTTTTCATATTTCTTTTTATTCTCCAAAACTGTTTCTTCTAAAATTTTATTCCTCCTTAATCTCTTCTTCCCATGATTTATGCCCCCTCTTTAATATTATATATCCCCATTATTGAAATATAAATTCTTAGGGTCCACTCATGATAAATAATCCTAAGATCAAATTCATGAAACTCTTCTTTTGGAGAATATAACTATCAATTAATTTTCTAAAAATGATTCATTAACTAAACAACTCTATGTATACATGGGAAAACCCAGTATAGAAAAATGGAGTTTATAATAAAGGTTATATATGTTTTTAATTGCACCAAATTCATGAAATATCTTAACATGCTTCGTTTAGAATTATCATTTCTGATGATATTCTTGAGATGAGTTTTTTGTGATTAAAAGTAATATGCACCCATGCCAAAAACATATTTGAAATTTCATGAGTATAAAAACTAATTTCCAAAAACTAATATTTTGTAACCAAAATACATTAATTTCAATGAATAGTAAGATAATAAATAATATTTACTTCCTTAATTAGATTCATTAAATTCCCTAAATGATAGTAAAATTATAAAAAAACTGTGATAAGGATGGATGTCAATAAAGCCTTATATGAAAAAATTAGGCATAGAGTCCACTATTTGTCTTGAAATTTTCATAATTTTCTTTTATTTATCATTGAAATTGTTCTCTTCCTTATGTTAATCCTTCTCTAGATTTTTAAAAAAAATTAGCATCTATAGTTTCCTCTGATGAGGCATTCAAACTGTCATTATCTTTAGTATCATATTTCTTTGAAATGTTTTTTTTGTAAAAACTCGTCCATTCATTAATTTTCTTCTTGAAAAGTAGTCAAACAAATTATATTATCATGAATTAATTATCGCATCTTATTCATATTTATAGAATTGTCAAACCACAATCATCATTGTAGGAAATTTTATTAATAATAAGGTGGAAATAAAAATATACAAAAAATTAAAGGGAGTATAACATAATGTAGACCTAAGTCATCATCATTAACAAAATTAGTGCACTCATCAGGAAAGGAACCCAAAATAGTGTAAATTGTATGAGCATTTCTCTAGCACCCATTTATGGAAATGTTATCCGCATAATAAATTCCATTCCCTCCATTTATGCTTCAGATTTTTTGGACCATTGTGCTCCATTCATTGATGAATAATGTAAATATTAGCCCATGGAGGGTTGTACCTTCCTTGGAGGGAATCACATATAATAGATGAGTCCTTTTCAATTTCTATGAGCTGTATATTATTGGGGAAAAAAATATCATTCCAATTATTTAAGGCAGTTTTTCCCCCATGAGGTCATCTAACCATTATCAATAGATATTTTTTTCATTTTCGATCTCAACTTTAGATATATTTTCCTTTTACTTTTATTCCAATAATTTTTGTGATTCTTTTAACATTATATCCATGTCAAGTTGGTATAGATATATAACTAAGAACTCTTTCAATAAAAACATAGAAGTTTTACATTTCTAATTATTTAAAACTACCTTCTTAGATTTCATCTCATGATAGGATTGTGTCCCCCTCGTGATTATTGATAAAAAACCCATGGAATAGTTTTAATGATTGTGGATAAACCAAGAAATATTTTCTTTATTCTAAAATGCATCAAAAATATAAAAGTATCAACATTGGAAATAATTTATGTTGTTGTAATGACCCGTGAATTTCAAAGAAAAAGTTTTTTTCCTTAAATTCTTTGGGAATTTACGAGTACTCAGTTTTTGACAGAACCTGATTCCGAGGCCCGGTGTGCCCGAAATCATTTTCTGAAGTTTAGCTCAGGTACGTTTAGTGAACGAACAAGTGGGTTTTTCTAACTTTTGAACCGGTGCTCAGAATTGAAATCTGAAGGCACCAATGAAACTGCAGCGCTGGTAATTGCTTAAGAAGACCTTTTCTGGAGTTGTGTTTGCTCGTGAAGAGTTGTTAAAAAATGTGGATTAAGAATTAAGTGAAATAAGTTGTGTTACAATTTTTCACTTATATGAGGTTAAACCCCATGTGTGAGAGTAGGGTTGGGACCCACTAAAATCCTAACTATTGGTAGGATATTAGTGAGGTGGGTCCCACATGAGCCCCCACCATTTCAAACTCTCTAACCCCTCTAAACCTCCCATGTATTAATTGTTGTGGCTACCCTCATCCACATTAATGCATGCCAACTAAACCCACCATTAATCTTGACAATTCAATACTAATTAATTAAGTGAGTTTAGGTTTTTGAATTTTAAAAATGTTAGCAAAAGTAATAAAATAAGTCAAAGGCCTTATTTTATTTTGGTTGCTTCGTTGTGTTGAGAGAGGGAGAGTTCTACACTTTGAAGAACTTCATCTTCAGCCTTGAAGAACGCGAAGAACGCTGACACGCCATTCCATATTATCATCACATCAAAGAAATGGAGACATTTCTTCCTCCTCGGGCGATCTCCATCATAGTATACGGAGCCTCACCCTGCGACGCTTTTTCCGCAATGCTCATCGTTCATCACCTTCTTTGAGGTAGGGGTTAAGTTCAAATTTAATCAATTAAATTTGGGATTTATTTGTCGCTGAGATTACTCATTCTTTAGCCGCTTGCTATCGGTATAACGGGAGGAGGTTGGACCGCACAAACACGGCCGACCCTCCCCCACATTATTGTTGTTCTCCATCGTGGTTTGGAATGGTGACGGAGCAGTGCAACGACACCGCGCGAGAATGAGGGAACCGCGGCCGGAGCGGGCCGCATCAAAGGAGCACGACGCCGTCACGCCGTGCCGGTGAAACCGAAGGAAGCTGCGGCCAAGGCCGGGCTGTGGCGGAGGGGATCGGCGCCATCACGCCGCGCTGGTCGGACAAGGGTCATGGCGGTGCAGAGGAGGGTGGCCGGACTCCGCCGGCCACCGGTGCTCCAGGAGAAGGGACCAGCACGTCCCGCGGCGGTTCCGGTCGGCCGTTACGGCCGACCGATTCGGGAAGTCCGGGGGTCGTAACCGCCAGCCAGCGCACCTAGGCCAGACCCCACAGGGGTCCGCCATTTTGGGAAAATAAGGGGGCATCCCCCCCCTCCGCATCTGCCCAGCGTGTGGGCGCCCGCACAGGACCCGATCGGCCGCGACGGGCCAGGCGGCCCGCGTCGGCCCGGGCCACCCACGTTGGGTCGGACCCCTGCGTCGGTCCAGGCCACACCGGTCGGGCCGGGCCGCGCCAGCCGAGCCGGGCCGGGCCGCGCCCAACTGGGCCAGACCCGGACCCGGGTCAGACCGGGCCCAAACCCCCTGTTTCCAGACAGATTCGTTCAAACACCCATAACCTGGACTACGGACCTCCGATCGACGCAACATCAGTTTCGTAGGATTCCTTAGATTGAGATGGTTGTTTCGGTATTTTACATCTAGGGTTTTGGAGAACTTTGGGTATGGCCGGTTTGGTTCGAACACGAAATCAACTAGGCCCTCAGAGCGGAAACACATATAACTTGACCTCTAGATGTCCAATTGATGTGTCGTAGACTTTTTTGGATTCCTCTTAGTGAGACAGTTCTTTTGGATTACTCCGCTCGAGGTTTCGATGCAGCTGGAGTACAGTCTGGTTGGTTTAAGCTTAAAAACCAACCGTGCCCCTGCGACGAAAAAGCCAATAACTCTCAGATCGGGCGTCCGATTGACGCGCCGTCTGTCGCGTTGAGTTCATATTGATGAGAAGAAACTTTGGGATACATGAACTCCAGAATTCGTGTCAGTTCATGTATCGACCCCCTTGGCTCGTGGAGCAGACCCTCCTGAAATTGAGAATGATGTGTGCGGGAACCCAAGAGCTGGCTGTGACTGCGACGACAATAACAACTGTACTGGGATCCTCCGTGGGTTCGGTAGCGACGAAGACCGTACTAGAATCCTCCATGGGTTCGATGGTGATGACTACTATTATTGTATCCTATGTGGGTCTGGCAGTACATGACTATTGTTCTTGTATCCAATGTGGGTCCAGCAGTATTAGACTCTGTACTTGTATCCTATGTGGGTCCGGCAGAGTAGCTGGTCTTGTATCCTTTGGGGGTCTGACATCTTAGCTGGTCTTGTATCCTATGTGGGTCCGACAGCTTAGATGAATCGGTGGCTACATCTGATCATCTCTATCGTCTTATGAAGTGTATACCTGTGTGAGCAGAATATTGACTTTTAATCACTATCTTTGATATGATTGTTTTGTTATCCTATTTGGATTGGGTTGTGTTATCATGTGTGGATTGGTTTGTGCTTTCCTGTGTGTACTAGATCAAACATGGTCTAGGATGTTGAAGCCAAATTTGAATTGATGACTTAAGTATATGTATGGGCATATACCTAAGTAGAGTTGGTTGTTACTTCATGATTATATCATTCCTTTGTGGTTTATCCTTCGTGGATTCTGGGAGACCTTCGGGGGTCTCGGGGTCCCTATTGAGTAGTGTATACTCACCCCTGCACGACCTATGCCCGCACTACGTTGTGTTGGATGCAGATGATGGACAGCGCTGATTGAGGTGAGAGCTCGTGGAGCTGGATGGTACCTGGAGGTGTATCACTGGATGGGATGTGCTCGGAGCAGACGGTTGGAGCCGAGGAGCAGAGGAGCCTATTTGTACCCACCCTTCATGTGGGATTTCCAGAGGATGACTCGGACTTGCTGCTTTACTTTCCAATTGTTGTACTTTCATTTCAGTTGTACTTTACTTTTAGTTGGGTTTGTATTCTTTCCCATTTACTTTACAGCACTTACTTTTGTACTCACTTTACTTAGTTTTTACTCAGCTTTCGTACTCTATGGTGTTTGTTTTCTTACATAAAGGCAATGCCTTCCCTTAAATCGGGATTTACGCCTTTGGTACTAGTTGCCAGCCCCTGGCCTATGGAAGGCGGGCTTGGGGTAGTCACGGCACGAGCCCCGAGGAAGGGTTATGGCAGTTGTATCTTCTATACTATATATAATTGTTGACATATTAATTAAATACTTTATACCATAAATATCAAAACATTATTGACCACCAATAATTATGATATCACCCAAAATTATCTTCTATAACTCTAATTTCATTCCAAACTTTTCAAAAGAAAGGGTTGTATAAATTTTGCATAAATCGTATTTTTTAGAATGTATAGAATTGTACTACTTTTCGATTTATGAAATGCACAAGAATTTCACATCATTCTTCTTTATAGGATAATGTTCAATATTATTTATTGTCATTTAGGGTAACTATTTATCCCTTTTAGGGTTTCCATTTCAATAAAACTTACCAACATTGGAGATAGATTTATTGAAACTTGTACCACATTACATAACATTAGAATATTTTTGTTGAATAAGATCCATATCTTCTACTTTTACCATTAATATAATTTCAATATTTTCATTTATATTCATTTCCTTCTAAATATGGGTTTTCAAATAATAAACCTCTATATATAAATTAACATTATATTTAGGAGAAAATTCATGAATGTTTGTTGAATGAAATTAATTCTTCAACTTGTTGATTTCAATTTCATGTCATGTAATCTTTCGTATACATTATTTCAGTTCATTATTCAGATGAAATTCTAATTTATCTTCCTATTCATTAGGAAAATTTCATTCACCACCAATTAAGAAATCATAACAAACTATTACAATATAAACTTTTACTTCAAAAATATTCATTTCTTTTTCGCTATCATCATCTTCGAACAAAAATCTTCTATTTATGTATTTGGAGAAACTCTTCTCCTTTCTATTGGAATAAGGTTTTCGAACATGATTCTTACAGGTTCTTATTGACCTTCTTTATTTTACATCACTTTATTGTTAATAAATTTCTCCCATATCCATTATTTTATGGAAACTTAATACAATTCTCCAAATGAATTTACATCTAAATTTATTTATGGTAATTTCATCATATTATGTTTTAACCTATTTTCAAATTTTGTAAAAAAGGGATAAAATTTCATTAAAAAATTTTCAAACCTCATTTTTGGTTTTGGAATCTTTAGGTTCTTATTATTTATCAAGAATTATATTAGGAAATTATTTATTGGAATCCTTGAAACATGTTTATCGGTTGATATTATTGTCATTTATTTACATTATCCATTCTCATTTCATGTGTAATGAGAGTACAATAAATCTCATCTAGAGATAGAGTTTTAGGATATCTATCATCTGATGAACAAATATTGGCATGGATCATTTTTAAAGTAATTATTTAGATATTTTCAACAATATTATAATATTAAAACATTTAACCAAGACATACTATGGTGCATACAATATAATTCACCCTTTTAATGAAGTAACAAATATATTCATACTAAACCATTTGCATATCTACATACTTTGGCCTCTATATTTGTAACACAGATTTGATAACTTTTTAATTTCCTTAATAAAAATTATATAGATTTTCACAAATGAATTTCATAATAGAAACTCCCTTTACTATAATAAAATCACTTTCAGATAATTATAAGAGTAGAACATTTTTAGATATTCCATTGCTCTCAAGTTTCTCCATATCAAAATATATTAGCGGATCATTCTAAATTTTACTGGGAAACCAGTCTGTAATAGTACATGAAACATCATATCCATGATACATGGAATATGGAATAATTCTATCTTTACATATATGATGATTCTTATCCTTTAAGATTATAATCCTCCTATTATTCACATAATTTAGATTATACATAATAACATATTTTTCGACAACATCATCAAATAGAAAATAATGGGAACCTTCCTTGTTATAATATATGATGGTTTCCATTATTGTCTAATGTATCCATAATAGGTGCGTGAATCAGTGATACTCTTTTCTTTTATGTATGCCTTTATTTGAAACAACTTTTTAATCCTTTTAAAGAAGTATAAATTTGATGAAAATAAAAACATTCACACATAAACATGAACAAATGTATGAACATGGTTTACCACTCAAAAAGAGTTATTATATCCTAGGATTGGGGTTGAAACAAACCGATACCATAGAATCCATTAGAAAACAATTGTTTTTTGTGGATACAAACAAATATGATATAACATTACACATTCCAGGTACTATGATCAATACTGTACTGCATGGGCTTCTTCAAGTATAAATGATACAAAATAGGTTTGTGAAACATGTTAATAAATATTTACCTGTTTGTCTAAAACATGTCACTATGCTTCCTTATAAAGATTAACAAATATGATAATCAAAACAAATCTTCTTTTTCCTGCCCAGAAGCCAGTAAAAACATCCCAAGACTTCGTAATGATAAATAGTCTAATAAACCTGTCCAGTTATCTTATTTGATCACACAGTCTAAAAATAAAGGTCTTCTATAATACAACTGAAAGAATTATAAACTACTTATTCATCATTCATGAAATATCATCCGGATTTATCGGTCTGATGACATAGTCCAGTTTGATTACCCACTAAGTAATATATTCTTATTTCAACTTTTTTATGTTCAAAATACTTCTTCATGAATCCTCAATCCAGAAATTCCTTCTCTCTAAAAATGTTTAGTGCTCTAAGTTTTCTGTACACCATGGAATAATAAAATTTATATAAGGTACACTTTTTTCCCACTTTTTTTACATCCACAAAAAAAACATTAACAGGGAATAAAAAAAATTTCATTCATAATCATGTTTCTTGAAAAATATATTTCACTTAAATTTCGATACATATTTTAATTCTTCATTGCTTCTCAAATCAACTTGATTCTTCTAGAACCATCTCGAGTCATCTCAAAACATCATCTTGCATTAGAATTTACAAAGACTTTGAATTCTAATTATGATCATCATTAAAATTTATTTATTTTGATGAAGGCATATTTACATAAGTAGATTTGTTATTATTTTTCTCCAAAAAAACATCTAAATATAAAAACAACCCAATTCTACTTCAAAAAATTATTCTACATTATAATAATTTTGTGACCTTTATTTTTCCAATAACATAGTCGTAACTTCAAATTATATCTGCACATCTTGACAGCTCTTCAATCATCAACATTAAATCCCACATTGTTAAAAAAATATACTACATTAAACAATAATACTTTTATTCTTTTATTCAAAATGATGGTCCTAAATCAAATAAAATCCACTATATGATTATTGTTATTGGTTTCAATCAGTTCAAGATGATTATGTTTCATATTTACTAAGACAGTTAGGGTCAACTATAGTCTGTTGATACTTGACCCTCTTGATGAGGATAGTCAACACATTTTTTCATTTTTCTTTTGTTCTAATTGAAAAAAATATCAGATTTCATCTTTGTCTCTTGACACATATGCTGAGGAAACAAATAAATTATTCCATTCCTCTTTGTCCAATTGAATGAAATCATTATAACCTTGTGAAAAGGATAATTATGCTATGTATATTCATTTGATTGATTAGTCTCTAACAACATTAAACAAATCATCCCCGATAACTCCACTTTTTTATATTTTTCCTTAGTCACAACAACTCCAAATAAGAACAATTATTCCCCTAATTACCTATTGAAACCATCATTTCATCTGATGATCGATATCTGGATTACTCCAATGATCAGTGGAACACTTCATATAATGGACAGATGTCATTATAAACTCCTTTCCATAGAAACGTATTTATCCTATAATTATATCTTGTGGTTATTGGTTTGGCTAAAAACCAACATCTTCTTATTCTCATGTTCTAAAGAAAATTATCATAGACATCAAAAAATTCTTCATCTAGTGATCTCACACAAAAAGGGCTAGTCCAAAAGGATTTTACAGGAAAAAATTCATTACTACACAAACATATTATTCTATCGTGACATCCTCATGAAATTGAGAATTTTAATGATAAAAATATCTTCAACTGAATTACATAAGGTGGTATTGTTACTTCCCATTATTCAACCAACATCATTAATTCCATCCAAGACTTAATACGATTGGTAGCAATTTCTTTCCCCCTTTCTTACATAATAATTTCTTTATATATATTTTTCCAAAAAACATTTGAATTTTGAAAACTCAAAGATAAGTAGAGAATAATAATATTTTCATTGGATTAATATAGACTCTGATACCAATTCTCATTATGATCAAATCATTCATTTCATACTAAATGTGAGTCCAATGAACCATTTATCCCCAAAACGTTTTTCACGATCTGATGGAATTTCATATGGATTTATATCCAATATTTTTATTACAGATTTTTTTCCAATATTCATTCTAATGGTTTTGAATCCAATTGAAAACATTTCACACACACCCTTCTCCAGCCTAGACATCCTTTACCTTCTCAACATTCCTACATTCTTCATTATTGTTTACATATTATTCTATGAAAAAATATAACAAAAAACAATCCGTTCCAATAAATACTAATTGATTAATGGAAATGACATGGGTTTTCCAAGGAACTGATGTGATGTATGTTAGGATAGACTAAGGTTATCAGTATTGATACATGACTTTATGGGGAGAATTTCTTGTGTGTTCAGACCAACCTAGTGTGATAAACTAATATAATATATTTCTTAAGAAAACTCCCTTTATAGATGATCTTTTATATTTTATTTTGAGTACATATCCCTTAGAAGATATGACATTAAATACCAATAGGACATGAGGTGATTGAGATGGGCTTGTGCAATGTGTTACCCTAAGAGTATAGTTGTTTCTTAGGATCCAATATTGGTTCCATCTACTAACTATATTGGGGATCTTAAGAGGCCTGAATATTCATATATTTTTTCTCATAGTATCCATAGAGGTAAAAAAATGTATATTCATTGACTTAGATGTTCCCTCATAGGATGCCTCTAAAATATTTTTAAGTAATGGCCCAGGTGGATGGTATGATGTCAACCAAACATCAGCTAGTGAAAAATGGGTTTTGGTAGAGATTATTATGAGATCCACCATACAACCCATACTAAATAGACATACCCAAGAGGTTGTGGTTGTAAGGGTGTGTATAGTATTTATGAAACCACAACAATTTTATTTATTCATTAACTTGTTCTATGTTGATATAGATATGATTTACATAGGTGAAATATGGTTTTTGGATGATGTAACTAAGATGATGCGATATGGGATCGAGATTCCTAAAAAAACATATTGGGATCCCTCAATTTATAATTCTTGATTATGGGGGTTCCCAGTTGTACTTCATGGGATTCAAACATAAGTCAAAATTATATTGATTGATACTTGGATTTATATATAGTAATTAAATAGAAGGAAAAATAGAGAAGATGAAATAATGGTATGCCTTATATGTTACATGTATTCCAATCTATTAATTATTTGATAGAATCATAGGGTATATTTAATTATATTACACCTTCAGTGATACTTGGATTCCCATGTAGATATTCCTTGAATAGAAACATGGGGAAGATGAAATTATATAATTTCTAAGTTGATATGTGGATTACTGAAACAAAATGACTTGTATGGTCTCATAGGAAAGAAAAAATTAGTGGAAATGTTGTTCTATCTTGGAAATCAAATTCTTTAGTTCTATATGAAATATTCATAGGGATTGTTGATGATCTCGTGAGACGGTTGGTACATGACAATTATGACAGTGATGACAGGTGTGTGTTGATGACAGTAATGATGTTGATTGCACAGTTGACTCGATGTATATTACCTAGATTTAGTGTTTCTCAGGCGGATCGCGGGATTTGTGAGATTTTTCCCATTGTTTTAGAATTTGGGAATTCATGACCACCAAAATGTGTGATGATTTGGAAAATGTCTGGGGTTTCCCACTACTCCACTAAATGTGGTTTTATGAAGAAGAAAATTGATTTGGATGGGGGAGTGATACTTGGATTCAATAGTTCGAAATCCATTGATGGAATCTTAGGTGAAATGAAATTATTTTATTATTTATTGATATTATACGTGGATGAAATTGTCATTAAAATTGGGTCTCGGTTTCATTTATATAATGTTATGTTTCCATGTTTAAAGGATATATTTTTTAAACATATAATATTTCATTGATGTGACTTGATGTGAGTACGGGTGATCCTCATTTTAGAAAATTTATTCCTCTGTGGTGATATTGCTTTCCGATATTCTTTTATGACACTAGTAGAATCATGTATTGTGGATCAAGATCATTTAACAATTGATAAATAGTTATTTTATTTTATTTACATTATTCTTAAAATTTCAATAAGGCTCAAAATATTTCATAAGAATTAACTTATGAACACATATTATTGGTTCATTATTTTGGTTGTCCTATTAATATTTATTTCTCACCCCATATAAGTTCATTAATTATGTGTTATAAACATATGATTACATTTATGATGGTAATGGATACAATATTAATAGGGAAATGCCTATGGGTTAGTGATAAAGTGGAGACAATCATAATTTAAATCTTGTAATTTTGTAGGAGTAGCCTGATAGTTTTATGGAGACTTTGTATGTGGTTTAGATTTGAGTTAGTATTAAATCCATTAACTTTTATTTCCCTTTCATTTATTTAATCCATATTTTGGGATAAAACTACTCAGTGATGTATTTTTAGTGTATAATATGTAATAATTTTTAATACATTCAATTTTATTAAAGAATTTATGTGTTTACTCATTCTACAACCTAATAATTTATTATTATTCATAATATCTTCTTATTTCCATTAATGTCATACTCTAAAATGAAGGGTCAGTCTCCCACCAACACACCCAATTCTCCATCTAATATTTGAAATCCTCATTCATATGGGAAAATAAACTTGAGGTCGTATAATGAATTTATTGGGGCACCAGTTTAGTGGAATCTAGTTCAGTGTGTTAAAGTAATATGACTTAAGGTGATATCCAAATGAGGTCTCTCATTGATGAATAAATCAAATTTATGAAAAAATAAATTATTATTTTTTAGACTACTTCCTCTAAATGTTTTTTATCTCAAAACATAATCAGTCATATATCATTAATATAAATTTATGTTTTATTGATTATGGGATTTCTATTTTCCACTTATTTTCTATTAAATCGTAATTGAATGTATAACTCATGTTTATTAGTGAACTAGTTATTCAACATAACAATATGATTCATCTTCCATCACAATATTTAATGGATGATTATTTGAAAGGAGACAATGTTTATAAATTATCATTATGACATAGTAATTTTTTTAATTATAATATATTATCAATATTATTACCTTTCCATTAGTTGGGAAATGAAAACATCGCTCATGTATACATGTGGATTGAAAACTCCAATAAATAATTTGATTAGTTGTTCATTTATTCATTATATAGATGGTAATATGGATATATTTTATTAATATATATTATATTAATAATTTAATCATGACCATCCTAATGTGAATTATTATTTTCCATTGTTTCATTCCAACCATTGAAAAGTGGTAACAATACTCATGCATAATTATGATCTACACACCCTATGAAGTGATGTAATTTATTTTCCATCATAAATTTATATGAAAGGTTATTAATGAGTATATAATTACTAAATATGATACTTATAACATAATTATGGTTTTTTGTAGATGGAATCATGATTAGTATGCAATGAATGAAACTACCAAAGAATGAATTACATGAAAAATGAAAATTATTGCATTAAGAAATTAATATCTTAATACACAATTTTTAATAAATGAATTCTTAAATATTATAAGTTTTCGTACAAGAGGTTCAAACTAAATACAAAACAAGTGGGACCACTTGTTATTATTTATGGTGTAATATCATCGTTATCCATGAATATTTATTCTTATGTTTTTTAGAAAGAATTATATGATCATTCTGCCTTGAAATCTATCTATTTTCATCTTGTCTGCTTATTACTTGAAATTACATGTCTTCCTTTCATTTTAATCTTTCTAAGCACTGAAATAACTAAAATAATATATATAATAAAAACTTATTTTTTTCTATATTCAAACATGAATATATTAATTACATGTTTATATTTTCATAAAAATGTTATCAATAATGTTTTTTCTGTTATATAATGATTAATTGAATATATTTTTACTCATTTTCACACATTAAATAAATTTTTTTTAAACGAATATCTTTGATTTTTTCCAAACTGTAATCATTATACCAATTGTTTGAAAGAAAAATTATGTGATCTATTACAAAAAAAATATAATTTACTTCCATCATGAATATTATTTTCCTTTAATATACCATTACATGATTTCATGGATCTATTTAAAAAAAATACAAATTTTATTGAAATATTTCTTTTTTAAATATGTGATTGAAAAAAATGAAAAGTGTATTTTCCTTAAGAAAATTTATGTTGATATTTTAAAATAATATTCACCTAGTATAACATCCATTTATGAGTCCAATGGTTTAATATAGATAAACTATCATGATATAATCCATCATATTACAATTGATAATTTATGATAAAGATTCATTTGTGATTGAATGGGAAAAATAACGACATGTTTTATTTTAGTTTTTTAATGTCATTGTCTATTATTATTATGTGTTGAATTATTTACCTTTTATTTAATATGATGAATATATTAGACATTTTAATTAATGTTAAGGCTCTATTATATACCCTCGATGCATTGGAAAGTCTCATTAGACAAATTAGTTTGGGTATTTAGTGCACAATATACAACATTTAGGTAGGCTTTTCTATCACAATGCCTCGAAATGAGTTTACTCTGTCTGGAATTACGAATTCTATCAAATTAAAACTACTTTTTTGTGTCATTGTTATGTTTTTTATATTATATCGATTGATTTATCCCTATTATTAAAATATCTCTTTTATAGAATATTTGACTAATATTTATTGATTCCATATTAATAATGATTTATTTATCATAAGATAGATTTTGTTGAATTATTTCATTTTAAAATCATTTAAGCTCTCCATTTAAAATTTTTTCCATTGCACAGGTTACAAAAAAAGGCTTTATGAATGATTTTAGAGAAATAATAGAAAACTTGAATATTTTCTCACCAAAATATTATGTTGTATTTGATGTTTTAAAATGTAATAAGAGATTCATGTATTTATATTGTCTCCCATGAATGTTAAGTTAGTCAGTCCTTTAAGATGAGATCTGTATTATCATTTACTAATGTAATAAAATAACAACTGAAATATGGTTAATGGAGTCATTATGTTATATTTATATTAGAGGATTATTACTATACACCAGGGAAATAAATACAATAAAAATTATGATAGAGAAGATATACCAATGAAAAATTAAGGATATGTCATTGGGTTGAATAATATCCCAAAATTATGGTAATTGGTGGTATTCCTTGAAAATTAATCCTTTTTTAGATATTTGAAAGTTGATTTATCTATGAATCATATGAAACTATTGTTAATAACTCTTAAAGGGTAAGATTGGGTATTATGTCATCCATTATTGGTCAATGATAAGTTGGCCATATAGTACACACAAAGCTAGAAAATGTTGTGGGATATTATTTGGTTCACTTACGGGCTATTAAAACCCCTATATGAATTAGTTGATATTATTTTAGGATTTTATGATATTCATAATGATAATAACTTAGGATTGTGAGATTATATATGAATAGAAACTTAATTTTTATTAAGTGTTACCCAATATTTAGAATAAAAATTTAATAACTTGTGAGATAATATATTATATTTCATTATTTAGTAATAGTGCATAGAAGAGGGAATGCAATCGATTTCAATGCACATAATCTATGTACTAATATAATTCATTGGAAAGATAATAATGATTGAGTTAGATATGGGGATGGATATTACCCAAATATTAATATATTGGGAAATCTAACTCATGTTCTGAATTGATAATTTTTCCATATAGAGAGGCCTACTAATACATAATATGATACAACAATGTTGGACAGTTATAGGGGATAAAACCCTAAAAAACAAATGGTACTGCTAATGTGTTGATGGATCATGATGGATAATGTCCCTATAGAAGGTATTTTATTAGTTTGGGAAGTAGTAAAATGGGGAAATTTATTGTGGTAGTTAATTATTTTAAAGAAGACTATAATCAATAGAGTCTATTAATTTAAAACACTATGGAGGTATTTAAATTACATAGGGTTGTTTAGATACATGCATAGATATATTCACCAAAAAATACCAACCACATGAGAAAAAAATGATATGGATATGCATTTACTCAAACTAAAAAAAGTGAAAATGGTGTTGGGTTTGATGAAAATGATATGAGGTCTTCAAATAAAGCTTTTGTTTATCTGAGTAATATATTTATTATGATTGATCATTCTTTTTATTAGACAATGACTAGTATTTATAAGCAATTATCCACTATGTATTTTTATGTATTTGAGGATGTAGTATCAGTTTCACCTAGATAGAGATAGAGTTATATATATAAAAACTTTTCTTGGGAAAACAATAAATATAAGGATATATGAAAAATATGAAAAAAGAAATATTGAAAAAGGGAAGTGTGGAAGATCTACCTTTTAATAATAGTAGAAAAAAATTGAGTAAAATTAATAATGGGAATTATTGTTTTTTTATTATGTTGGGAGAATGGTCACTATATTTGATATTTCAAGGGTATAAAGGTATTTATAAACATCTAATTAATTAATATAAAAAGGATGTGTCACTCTTGAAATTATTTCTCCAATAATTCATGGAATTTCCATCCAAAATGGCCAAGGGAGGAAGGCCAGGATTATGACATTACTATAGTCTAGGTTAATGTTTTTAATGATATACTTTCATGTATGTTGATCATAGTATAATATTTAGCTAATAGATTATTGGACTATTGATCATTGTACTTTTTTATGTCATCCATGTTATCTAGGGAAATAGGATACTTTCCTAGAACCAAATAAATGGTGTTTTCAATCAAATATCCTTGTGGAATTTTTTCTAAAACTTGATGATACCATTTAGTTCCCATTCTGAAACATAAATATTCTATATTTGTAAACATTATTATAATAACTATGGAAAACAGTGAAATAATTCCTGTTATGGAATGGATTTCATATAAAAATGTGAATATTGTTTTCCCAATAGAATGATATTATGAGTTTTTATAGATATATGGAATCCATTATCTTCATAGTGGAGATTAAATCATTTAAATCATGTTCATTTCCTCTCTAATAAAACTATAGAAATATATTCTCAGAATAGAAGAGTATTAAATTCTTATGAATGAGAATGGAAAACATAGAATATTGGATGTACTTTTTGTACTCTTATGTAATGATGTTTTTCCTGATAAACTACCTTGACACTCACCTAATCATGGAACAGAGATTTCCATTAATCTAACCATTGATGAATAACCTATTTCTAACACTCCATATAAGCGTTCAATGGTATAATTGGTGGAACTAATGAAAAAAGTATGTGTGTTTTTTAATAATGGTTTTATATTCCATAGTGTTTCACCATGGGGCCTAATTTTATTTATTAAAAATAGAGATGTGTCTATGAGGTTGTGGAGAAGTTATTGAGAAATCAATACCATTACTATAAAATAAAGTCTCATCCCCAACAAATTTTGTCTTATTCGATCCAATTGAAGGACAACCAAATTTTTTAATGATTGATCTAAATTCTGGGTATCTATACTACCCATGTTTTGAGGAATATATCCTTTTTATAAACAATCTATTTTTAAATATAAATACATTTTTTCTATCTCATTACTGAAATTGATAATGAATGAAGTCATAAAGGATATAATTAAACAAACAAAAATATTAATTCATATGGGGAACATTATGACAATTGAAGTAAGAAATATTTTTTCCACATCATTTGTTTTTTCTCACCAGGGATAAAATACATCCATTAATAGTTCATAAATCAATAAGGGGAGATAGATAAATGGAATAAAATCATAATGACCAAAAAACCCAACAGACCATCATCACCAATTGGGATAAGTAAAAGCACAAAAAAACCTATTCTAAAGAGGATCATAATGAAAGGAAAAACATTAGTCAACAAATAAAATATATATTACGAAACAATCCATGTAATGTGAGATTGAAATTAACGAATTATTTACTGTGAAAATATATACAGAAATGAAATTTTTTCATTACAAATAAGGTTATTGTGAATATAATCAATGAAAAAATATTTTTTATTGATATGGTCATCAGTAACATATCTAGTAGGTAAACTGAATTGGTTTATTATTCTGTATTAAATCTAAAATTCAATATTATGAAAATATAATATTATAATATAATAAGTATACAACTGAATATATATATTTTATTATTTATATATTTTAATTATATGTAAATATTGACATTAATGTTATTAAAATATGATATTATTTATATATTAAATTCAAATAAATATTTTCAAAATCAATAGTGAAATAGAACTATATTTTTATAATATAATCAATTAATTTTATTTAAATCTATTAAAGTGTATTTTTTAAAAATGTAATATTCCCTTTTTATCAAAGAAAATTTTATTAATTATTTTATATTTCATATAAATATCATAACATCAAAACATTGAAAAATTATTTTATATGAACTTGTATATAATTTTTCTAAATTATAAATTTATGTGAAATAATATTAGAAATACATAATGATTAAATGAGTCATTATTTTTTATAAAAGGTTTATTTTGTGTTTATTTTCTACTCATTTTAAAAATATATTTAAATTATAGAATTTTAGGTATAAAATAATAAATTAATTTTTTGATTAACAATGTCAAATTTTACTTAGAATGAATTTCTGATTGCTTTCTAAAAAGTTATCATTTTAGTCAAATAATATTTTTTTAGTGGAAATTATAATTTTTGGATTTCTTTTTTATATTGTCGTATTGTAGAATTTTTTAAAAATTATATGTAAATAATTAATTATTTACGAAATATAATTAAGAATTTTAATATATTATTTTAGCTTATAAACCTTTTTCCAAAAATTTTATAAATAAATAAAATGATTTATTACCAAAAAATGTTTTCGATGTTATCATTTATTAATTTTTTTAATGGTGAGATTCAGTTTGAGAATTACATGAAGGAGGTATAAACATTATTTGTTTTATAGTGATTATATTTATGTAAGAGTAGTTTTTTAATTTCATTAACTATATATTAAATGAATTTTATTCTTAAAAAGTCAAATTTTATAAATATTGTTTTTATGATTTAAGGTGTTTAAATTAGAATTGACTTTTCACACCTGAAAGTATTTTATTGCCTAAAATAATTCTCAATTTTCATATTAAAAGGATTAAAATTCATAAGTGTTCATGCTTAATTTTTTTCATTATAATTATTCCATAAGTATAAATATTAATTACAATATAAATATTAAATTATAGTAATATATAAAATGAAATAAAGCCCAAAAACTTTCTATGTTCTAATATAAATGATTGGTTTATGTGATATTAGACCTAGAGTTACATTTCATTCATAATATTTTAAATTATTTTCACTAAAATTTTATATTAACATTGCATTATTGAAAATGTGATAGTTACTCACACAACTACACATATCTACACGTATAATAGAGTAACATCTTCATTATTTCCAGACACACCGTCCTTTAAAATTTCTCCTTAAAACCCTTCCACATTTTTCCTCCTTGAAACTTATCCAACTTCTATAATCATCTCACCAGTTATCATTTTCTTATGTACATCACTTGTGTGTAGAATTGCATGAGAAAACACAACATTCAAATGTTAGTATTACATACCCGACTCATTTCCATTGACATACACATTCCAAAATTATCTCTAAAATTATTAATAAAATGAAATAAATATCATAATAAAAATGATATTATTTGAAAATAAGTTATTTAATCATTTACATCCATATATAAAAACAAAATAACGTTAACCATGATTTTTACAGACTACCATTGCCAATATGTATTGTTTTTTATTTTTCATCATGGTTTATTTATTAATAAAAAAACATAAAATCAGACTTACCAATATAAAAATCTAAAAAATATATATAATTATTACTCAATTATAGTTATATTATGAACATCCTTAACTATACACACCCATCAATATATAGTGTGTATGTGTTTGAGTTCTTTTAACCATATAATTGAATAAATTCTTTAAAACATTATAACTGATGAAATTGGTGACTCAAAAACAAGTATTATTAAATACTAATAATAAATATATTATTTTTTTCTTTTTTAATGGTTATAGTTCAAATTTAATTTATTAAAAAAAATATTCTTATTGAATGCAGAAATTATTAATATTTGCATACACCGATCAACTTTTCAGAAAAACATAAGGAAAAAATATAATTAATTAATAAAATATGGTAATAAATAGCCTATATTTGTATAATAATATTCGAAAATAAAAAAAAATATCTAATCAAGTTAATTTAATTATTTTAGAATTCAATAATTTCTAAAAAAATGAATATATAACAAGGTATTGGTTTCTTGTCTCTAATTTTCACACATTCAGTCATATGTTTTTATTAGACACCATGTTTTCATCAGAATGGTGTAACTACATATAAAATAATATTTTGTATCAATATTATTTTTCATTTCATGATATTCAATGTTTTTTCCTATTTTTTCTCTCATTGTTTTTTATTGAAAAATTATAATATTTGTTTGGGGTTGGCCTCAAATGTTTTTCTTTGAGACACATTTTATTTTATAAAGAAAATTTATTTTCAACATTATGTATACTAAAAATTTCTTATAAGAAATCATGGGGAAATTTTATTGTGGTACTTGAACATGAACTTTGATTTTTCTCAATATCTTTTAAGTGCTTTTTTTAATAATTTTTTTTATGCCATAAGGGTTTTTATATAAATTAGTTATCATTGAGGCTTGCTTTTTAATTATGAAGCAATAATAAAATTTATGGGGAAAATACATCCCCTTTTACTTTTAATATCATAAATAAATTTTCAACATGGAATCAGCACTTCCATTCATTATCTTCCTTGTTGAGGGATATTATTTTTGTCTTTCATAAAATATAAGGTTATTTCATAACTCAATCATATTTATTGACTGATAAATTATCTTTATGAGTTTCGTTATTCTTTTAATATTTCAGAAAATATTTATATATTTGGAGAATCAATGTTGACCCAAATGACCCATATGGATGAGTTTTATTCCTTCTTGAAATTGAAAATATGTTATTAAAAATTATTGTTCTCCTAAATCATTGTTTATAGTAATATCATGTGAAATTCCATATTATTTTATTCTATATATAAATATATAATTCATCATACCTTATACTGTTAATTATTTAAAAAAATTATAAATAGGATTACATTTATGGTTAATTTTTTAATCTTCTAAACCACCCTGGTATGACACATTTTATTTCATTTTCTCTGTTATTATGTTATACTATCCAAATAATGTTATAATATATCTTTATATATGGTATATACATATATAAATTGTAATATATAATTTCTTTTAGTGATGTTTTATATTTTTTATTTTCCCTTAAAAACTCTAACTTATATGTAAGAATAGATTTAGTTAATCTTCCTATTTCATGTATCATGTCTAGAATCACACCCATAAAATGTATTCAAAAATGAATAGCTTTAAAAAGAACTCAATTTTTTATATATATTTATCTTGGTATATTTCTAGTTTTATGGAAATCATATTCTCCCTCCTTCTTCCTTTTTTAATTGATAAAGCTAATAGTTTCATATATTTTATAATGTATTTCTTTTTTTATAGTCCCACCATAGTGTTATTTTATGATCAATTATAAAATATTTTATTTTTGTGGTATTTTCATATTAAATGAAAAAAATAGAAACTTTGGAATTTTACCTGTTTACTATCACTTCTATATTTAGAAAATATTTTTTAATGAGGAACCAGATAAAGTTTTCCGATATTTTTAGGATAACCATGTATGTTTGATACGTATTTTTTAACTATTCCAAAACTTTATTTGGAAATATGGAGGCCCAAATAAATCATAATTTTTGGAGAGTTGTTTTTTCTAGCATAGTGGATTCCAGCCATGTAATTGAATCATAGCTCCATATAAACATATAAAATTGAATTGACATAATGTAGAGATAAAATAGGATTCATTAAGTCATGTCTATGATGAGATTAAATTCAAAATCCTTAGATGAAGTAATTCTATGAACAGTTCTAATATGTGGAATATGAAAGGTCTCCTAAGTAAGAAACAATTTCATTCATTAATTAATTCATACCATTTTATCCATGAATCCACAATGTCTAAACAATTCTAAAGGGATGAGAAATAATGTATGTTATAACTTTTATTAAGATATCTATTACAAATTAAACCATTTATTGGGACATCAATGAAGAAATAATTGAAAATGATTTGTTTTCACCAAGTTCGTTGTCCCACTCTTAAGATAAATATGTACCCTTACCCATTCTCTTTGAATTATAAAATATATAAGGCCATTTTGTTTTATTTTTTAATTTCTATTCCTCTATAATAGTATTATGCATTTTTTAAATGTTTTTCTCATCCTCTTCATCCCATTCTCATATTTGTTTATCTTTTTTCACCATATTCTTCCCCACTTCAATCTCTAATACATATAACCACGAGTAACTAACCTGAGAATGTTCTTAATGAATTAATTAGTTTTTTAACCTAAGTTTTTAAACATAATTTGTGATTTTTAATTATTTTATTATATTTATGTCAAGGAGGATCTTAGTGGGTAAGACACCTGTGTGTCTCCACATTCCCCCCCAAGGATTCATCGTCTATTCCATAATAGTTTCCATTGATTGGTAGGTGGATGTTTCGTCTATCGGTGATCACTGAGTGCACCATATATTAAAAAACATAGTTAAAATATGATATTTATTAATATTTTAAAGTTTGTTTACTAATTATTTTTGAAACTAATAATGCGACGATGATGGTTCAATATGGATGATTCTCTTGAGAATATCTCATTTCATTATAACATAATTTGGTTTTATTTTATTGTGTTCTCATTGTATTTTCTTATTTAATTATATTCTAAATTCAGAAAACTCAAATTTATTTAGTTTTAATTCATAAATTAAAAAAATATAACAAAATTTGAATTAGTTGTATTGTGTGATTAACAAAAAAATTTATACATGAGAACTACCTAGTTCATCCCTTGTGTGATATTTAGTTATAAATATTTTTGATAGCATACATGATAATGCTTCATTAAATATAAACCATTTGAAGGTTTATTAGTGGTTTTATCTTTTTATTTTTAACACATTTTGTAAATAATATTCCTTTCATTTAAATAAATTATAAAAAATCATAAATTTCCAAAAAAATATAAAATAGTTTTTCATGAATTCATTCAATTAGAATTATTATGCAGAGACTAGAAAATCATTGGTACAAGTTGAATAGTGAAATTATGCTGATATTAATTTGAAAAGTTCTAGGGAAAAAATTCAAATAATTAAGATCCAAATCATGAGGATATTTAATTACATACATCCATCCCAGGAGAAACTTGATCAGGAGTTAGAACTTGAACCAGAATGAGTGGTGGAAGAGATTTCAATGATAATTTTTTATATTAAAGAACATGATAAGTGTAAGAAGGAACTACTAAATGAATCTTTTCCATCATCCCATACACATCCATTTCTTATAGAGATCCCTTAAGTATTAGTGAAAGCTAATTCACTCATGGGATATCATCAATTTTTAGAATATTCGTGGAATTTCATTATTGAAGATAACTTGAAATATGGTCATATTATCCTTGAAAATGTAAAATATGTATCTCACCTCCTCTATTTCTATTTGGAAGAAGATATATAATATTCACTTACTAATATTTTGCTTCCAATTTTCTTTTATGAAGAGATCAATTACCATGAAGACTTACTTGAAAATGAATATTTCATTTTAATTCTTCTTTTTTAATCATATTCAAGATGAATTATTTTCTATATTATCTTTCTATAAAATTTATGATACATCAAAAATTTAGCAGACCTTATATGTCAATTAAGAGACTAAACATGTTTTAGAAATTGAATAAAAAAATTTTAAAAGGCATGATAGGGTGAGAATACATCCATAATAACAATTTGCATACCATATAGATGGGGACACCACATAAGTCAATAGGGTAAATAATTATATTATTTTCCCTCCAATAATATATTAAAGATAATATTTTTCTTATAAGGGGTTGTCAAATTTATTATCTTATTTTGGGTTATCTACTTTCAATGTTTACTCATGGTTATCTGGAAAAGTTACAGGTGGTGGTTCATCTAAAAAAACCACACCCATCTTTTGATTAAAGATAATCAGCTACAACAACATGAATATGGGAGGTGAAACCATATATCTTATTATGTTATAAACCACGAATTAACCCTTTTTATTTCCCTTAACTCGTTATTTTTCTTTATTTTTATTATTTTTAATTCTTTGGTTGTTTTAAAGTGTTACTTTCTAGGATCTTAACCCAAGTTCATCATTGAAAAATAAAAAAAAAATTGTGCCTTTCCATTTTATTATTTTATTTTCATCCAAATTATAATTATGCATTAAAATAATTCATGATCTATTTGAACTATAATTGGGGTAGTATGTGAAATAATTTTATCATGGGGATTTCAATATCTTTTTAGTATTTATTATGTGGTTTAATTTAATTTTTCATGTCTTTTTTTGAATTTTCCTTGTTTTCCTTTTTAATTTGTTTGGTATGTTTTTATATGTCTTGAAAATATTCGAATAATTTTTAAAATTAAAACCATATTTTTATTTTTAACACATTCATTTAATTGTATGCTTGAGTATTTATATGATTTCTAAATGGATTTGGTTTCTTGATTTATGATCTTTTCATTTGAAGAAGATTGACTGACTGTGAAACTATCTTGCACTAGTACTGTCCAAAATGAAAATTGTGCCAAACCTGATAGGTTTATATTAATTTGGACATCTTATTTAAATTTATTTTTTAGAAATAGTCTTGAGGTATTTTTTTATCCATAACATGCTGTTTTTCTCCTTTTTAAATCTTTTAGAGTTCATGGAATTTGTTAAATATGATTGATGTATATCTTTGAAAGCACATTTAACATTGAACACTTATTTTGGGATACCTATTCATTTAACCTTAATGAATACAATAGTATGCATGAAATACCATGTTATTAAGTTAGGATATATGAAATTTATCCCTTTATGACATATTCTATATGTTGAATGAGTGATTATTACTGAAGTAATCTGAGGGGAGGGAGGAAATGAGCTGTGTTTCTCTTTATTAAAGAATATATTTCAGCTGAATTGAGAGTGTTTCAATATTTATTGTTGATTGTATGGAATAAATTTACTAATGGTAAGATTTATGGGTATCCAATTATATAATTAAAATATGGGCTTGATATTCATCAATTTTTATGATCAAAATTTTCCTCTCTTTTCCTCAAGAACATGATTTTTTAAGAGAAATTAATATATGCATTAAATCTGAACCAATGTTACAATTGGGTAAACATGGGTAGAAATTTCTCATTTATTTTGAATATTCCTAGGGTGAACATTCACGATAAAGGAATAAGTGTTTTTAGATGATTCATTTTTTGATGATTGAGGATCACACCGTTCTTGAGAGAAAAATATTTTCATACATTTACTTCGCATTAGAGCATAACCATCATCATTATACCTCATATTTTTTAACATTTAAAACCTACGAAACCTCAACCTAAAAATAATGCATGAAAATTACCTCATGATTAACACATTTTTTACTCGATGACGTGGAGTTACTAGGTGGATAGAAACCCTTTGGAGATCAAAAATGTCCAGGAGAATAATAAAAACTCAACATTGAAAAACATTGAGTGAATAGAGGAATATTTTTTCAGGATGGTCGGTATGAAATTCACATGAGTATTAACATGATTTTGAATTTATTTTTATAATTTATAATGAGTTTTTAAATTTTTATCCTTGTAAAGGGAATAATATATTTCTTTGATATGAAAATTGAGTAGTGTTGTCATTTATAATTTCAAAAGATGTTTTTAACATTAGTATAAGATGATTGCCCTTCTTTGAATGAATATGTGTGGTGGTGTGATGAATCCAATATTTTAATATAATTTATATTGAAATTCATTACTTAAAATTCCATAATAGTGTTATTTTATTGTAAGTTTTATCATTTTTAGGTTTTAGTGCAATTTTGAGCATAAATAAAAAAATGGTCAATTTTGAAATTTTAATCATTTTCAATCAACTACGTATTTCGAGAATATATTTTTTAATATTGATCCATATATCGTTATAAAGTTTTCTTTGATACCCATGTTTGGTGGATATATATTTTTCAACTCGTCAAATTCATTATTCAGATATCTATTGGCCGAAATAAATCATTCCTTTTATGGATTTTTTTGTCCAATGAGGTAGACCTCACATCCATAATTGTAGAATAATACTACGTAAACATGTTTAAATGAATTGATTCTAGTATAATGATAAAAAGGATTCAATAATTCACTTCCTTGTTTATTTCCATGTCCAAATCCTATCATTAATGAATTCTTTAAATAGTGAAAAAATGTTAAATAAAAATGATATAATTAAGATAAATAAGTTTTATTTAGTTATTAAAACATACCATCAGACCCACATGTCCAAAATGCCTAAAACATTGTTGAGGGATAAAAAACAAAGTATAGAATATATTTTATAAATAAACATATTACAAATTCTCCCATTTAATTAAAACTCAATGAAGAAACATTGGAAGAGAAATTTTACAGTTAATTCTTTCACCACATCTTCCTATAAACAAGTATCCCCACCACTTCTCAAATTGTTTGAACTTATATGGGTCCATTATTTATTTTTAAGTTTAATTTATATTCTAATAGTATTATAAATTTTTAATATATTTTACTTTTTGACTTCATCTCATTATCATATTTTTAATCTATTTTAAACCACGTTATTCAACACTAAAAACACCTATACTCGTCCACATGATTAATTAATTCAAAAATGTTCCCTAGGGATCAATATGGTATTGAACTAAAATTCATTGAAAATTTATGTTTAGTTTTTCTTATTTTCTTAGAGTTTGGTCAAGTGGGATCATAGGGGTCTACGTGCCTTTATGTCTCCACATTCCACCTGAGTCAAAACATTCTATTCATTAATATTTTCCCACAATCAAGAGGTGGATATGTGGTCCCTCAAAGATTGTTGAGTTCAAAATATTTTAAAACTCACAAATATAATAGGATATTAATGTATATGATGGATCACATTTATTTATTAAAGTCTAATGTAATAATGAGATGATAAATGTTCAATATCGTTTGTTATTTTAGGAATATCTCATTTCATTATTAGTATATTCTTTTTTCCTTCATTGTGTTTTGTTTTCATTTATATAATTAATTTTAGTATAAATTCCATAATATCTATTTCATTTAGTTTTGTTTCAAAAATAATAAAATATATAATAAAATGTCTATTAGAAGTAGTGTGTGATTTAATACAAAAACTCCACAAGAGAATGACCTAGGTTAGCCTCTATGATTCATTTTTTTATAAATAATTTTAAGATCATGCATGAAAATGATTCATCAGTAATCATTATAATGTATCATTTCATTTCACATTGAATTATAATTATAAAAACTAAATAATTATCATTGGTTTGGTCATTCAAATAATTTATTTATGGTCTTATTTTCATTATATGTACTTCAAATGTATGATTTTCATTATGTTATCATTTGGACTAGAATTTAATATTATTCAAATTTATTTGAGGATGTTTTATACCTCAAGATAGAATAATATAAAGTATGACCTAATTTCAGTTCTAGATCTATACTTTAGACCACAAATCTAATGTGTTTTACCTAGGATCATATGAATGAGCATAAACTAAATGTTGTTTATCTATGAAGAAAATATTAAGATTTAACCTGATGTGGGTTATCGTGGTACAAAAGTTTGAGTCGGAATATATTATGATTACCTAGGTTTAGAATTATTTAATTTTTTTATAAAAATTAATATATTCCATGATATAATGTTTTTTTTCCAAATTTTATCATCATAACTTGGTTCATGTCTTATTTTTTATCTCTGCATTTTATTTGGATTTTTTCCCCTCATATTATGTCCATGGATCTTGATTACATTCCCATAGCAACATGGCTATCCTTTTATCACTTATGATCATAATTTTATATCTCTTATATTTTCATTACTATGCATTTAATAATTCCCCTTTTTCGTGGTTATTTTCCCTAGGTTATGAAGATGGTTAAATCACAAGATATTTCTACTTGAAAATCTAGTGGAGAACATCTATATGGAAATGACAATATGATTTGTAAAATAAAATGTTAATGAATATTCTCTCCCAAACCCTTAATATGTTAGCCATTTAGTAGTGTATGTACTTGTATAATGAAATGGTTATCCATTTTTATTAATATATTATGTGTTTTTATTAGATTTCGGTTGATCTAGTTGCAAATAAATGGTAGGTTTCATTATTTGATTAGATTATTTACAATCGTAATCAATGTTTGTGAACCTTATGGAAACCCCATGAGATTATTATATATATATATATATGATATCCGGATATATCATTAATTTATTGCCTATGTCGTTTTCTATGAAAACATAGTTGTTTGAATACTGGAAATTGGATACTATAATGAAATATATGAACTTAAGGGTAATCACCTGAAAAATGGTTTTTGGAGGAATTACTCCATCAAAAATCTGATGTGCATTGAGTGGGCATAATACATGACACATAACATAACACTCCCAGGTTTTATGATTTATTTAATCATATTTTCATTATAAACCACTATAATTGATTGAGATTTTTTTTGAATCAATATTTAGATCCATATGGAAGACCTTTTAGTTGATTCTATACAATAAAACTATAATATATTTAGTTATAAATATGTTTGATAGCCTATATAATATTTCTTATTTTAATTTTCACCATTTCTAAGTATATCAATGGTTTTCATCTTATATTTTTATTCGCATTTTTTAATTAATATTATTTTCATTTAATGAAATTATAAAAAATCCTAAATTTAAAAAAAAAAAAACTATTTCTTCACGATGTCTTTCAATTAAACTTATTATGAATGGATTGGCCAATAATTGTTATGTGAAGAAGTTTTAAATTATCATGATATTGATTCTAAAAAGATCATCGATAAAATTCAAATCATGGTGATCCAAATCTTGAGGATATCGAATTATAAATATTTATCTAAGGAGAAACTCGAGACTGAGCTGGATCCTGAACCAGAATGAGCAGTGAAAGAGATTTCCTTGATAATTTTTTATTTTTAAGAACTTAAGGTGGGTGAGAAGGAACTAAATTAATAATTAATTACACCATCCCATACTCATCCATTTCTCAATGAGGTCCCTGAAGTTCACATTAAATCTAATTCACTCATTGGAGATCAATATTTTTTTTAATATTCACCAAATTTCTTTATTAAAGATTACACGCAACTTGATCTTCCCATCGTTGAAAATGTAAAATCAGTACCTATACAGCTCTCTATTTTCTTGGAAGATGATAATAAACATTCACCTAATAAGTTTGAGTTTCAAATTGTCCAACCTGAATAGATAAATTACCAAGCTAGCTTACTTGAAATTGAATATTTCTTTATTAATTCATCTTATTTTAATCATATTCAAGATGAATTATTTCATGTCTAATCATTATATGAAATTTATGATACATAAAAAATGTATCAGACCTCAGACGTTAATTAATATACTTACCATGTTGTGGCAATTGAATAATAATAGTTTGACAAGCATATTGTGGTTTGAATAAATCCTTAACATCAATTTTCATACCATATAGAGGATAAAACCGCATAAGTCAACAGGGTGAACAATTATTTTCCTTTACCTTCCACTATATAATTAAAATCATCATTTTTTATTATGGGTTGGAAATATTCTTATCTTATTTTGGGCTCTCTACATTCAATTTTTACCCATGTATATCGAGAAAAGTCACATGTGTTTGTTCATATCAAAAGAACCACACCCGTATTTTGATTAATGATAATACACTATAACTACCTGACTAGGGGAAGTAAAACCCAAGAACCTTCATGGGGGTATACACCAAGAATTACCCATTTTTATTTCCCCTTACTCTTTCTTTTTCCATATTTTAATCATGTTTAATTTTTTTGGTAGTTTTAATGTTGTACCTGCTAGGATCACAAATCAATGTATTAATTTAAAATACAAGTGGATGTGCCTTTCCATTTATTTATTTCATTTTACTCCAAATTAATATTATTATTTAATAAAATTCATGATCTTATTGAACTAAAAAATGGGTAGTAAATGTAATAATTATGGGAGAGGAATTTCAAACTCTTTTTAGTAATTTGTTTTTGGTAGATTAATTTAATTTTTCTTGACTTTTTTGTTTTTTCATGTTTTCCTTCTTCATTTGGTTGGTCTATTTTTATATATCATGTGTTGAATTGAATAATTTTGAAAATTCAAAACATTTTTGTATTTTTGAAACATTTATTTATTTGAATTTTGAGGATTTATATGATTTCTAAATGGACTTTTGTTCTTGATTTCTATTATTTTCAATTGAAGAAGTTTGATTGATTGGGAAACTAACATATACTTGTACTATCTAAATTAAAAATTATGCCAAACCTAAGAGGTTTCTAAACCATTTTGAAATTTTAATTGCATTTCATGTTATATTGACAGTCTTGAGACATTTTTTTGATCAAAAAAATGTTTTTTCTCTTTTTCTAATCTATTAGAGTTCATGGATTGTGTTATATATGATTGAGGTACAACTTTGAAATCACTTTTTACATTGAACTATTATTTTGTCCTACCTTTTCATTTGAACATAATTATGACAATAGTATCCATGAAATATAATGTTTTTAAAGACACATTATAATACATTTATCCCTTTCTAGCAAATTCAAGATGTTGAATGCATGATTATTGTTAAAGTAATGTGAGAGGATGGAGAAGATGAGTGTTGTTCTTCTTTCATGAAAATATGTTTGAGCTAAATTGAATGTGTTTCCATATTTATTGTTGATTGTGTAGAATAAATTTCTTGAAGGGAAGATGGATGTACATCCCATTATATCATTAAAAATATGTTTTTTATATTCACCAATTTGTGGAAATCTGAATATGCCTCTCTTTTCCTCAAAAAATTGATTTTGAAGAGAAATTCATATATGCATTCAAGCAGAAACGATGATACAATTAGGGAAAAGTGGGATGATATTTTTAATTGATTATTAAAATTCATAGTATGAAATTTAAAAATAAAGGGAGAGGTTTTTGGAGATGATTCGTTTTTTAGTTTATTGAGGAGAACACCATTCTTGAGAAAAATTATTTTTCATGCTTTTACTTCACTTTATCCCATAACCCTCCTCATTTTTCATCATATGTTTTTACATTTAAAACCTACCACCACTTATCCTAAAACCAAAACATTAAAATGATCTCATGATTGACACATTTTTGAATCGGTGAAGTGTAGATACTATGGGTATATAAAACCTTTGGAGAAGGCATATTTTTTTGAGAATGAGAAAAAAGCAACATTGAAAACCCTTGAGTGAAGAGAGGAATATTTTTCTTGGGTAGTCGGTATGAGATTCATGTGAGGATTAAAATGATATTGACTCAGTTTTGATGATTTATGATGAGTTATACAATTCTTATCCATGTAAAAGCAATAAAAATTTTCATTGAAATGACAGTTGAGTTTTGTTGTCATTTATAATTTCAGAAGTTTGTTTTGACCTTGGTATAAGATGATTTCCCACAGTGAAATGGATAAGTGTGGGGGAGTGATAAATCCAATATTATAGTATATTTTATATTTTAATTAATAAATTTCAATCCAATAATGGTGGTATTTTATGGTAAATTGTAACATTTTAAGGTTTTAGTGCAATTTTGACCTTAAATGCAAAAAATTGTAAATTATAAAAAATTTCTAATTTACATCCAATTCTAATTTCAAGAATATATCTATAGATATTGATCTAAATAGAGTTATTCATTTTATAGGACACCCATGAATTTTGGATATATATTTTTCAACTATAGAATGTAATTATTCGGGCATCTGGTGTCCCAAATAAATAATTCTTTTTGGAGAGTTGGTCTGTCCAATAGAGTATCCCACACATCCATAATTGCATAATAACATTGTATAAAAATGTATAAATTCGTTTATTATTGTTTGATATGAAATAGGATTCAATAATTCACTTCCTTGTTGATTTTTGTGTCCAAATCTGTTCATTAAGTAATTTATTGAATGGTTTAAATATGTCAAATATGAAAAATCCAATCATGCTTGATCAATTTCATTCTGTTATTAATTCATATCATCCGACCCACATGTCCAAAATGTTTGATATTTTATAGAGGGATAAAAAACAAAGTAAAAACAACTTTTATTAATAATTCTATTAAAAATTCACCCATTTTATGATACATCAATGCGAAAACATTGGAAGATGACTTTTAATATGAATTTATTCACCCTATCTCCCAAAAAACAAGTATCCCCACCCCTTATCAAAGCATTAGAACCTCTATGTTGTTGTTTTATAATATTTTTTTGTTTAATCTCATTTCTAATAGTGTTATGAATTTTTATTATCTTTTACTCTTCATATTTATCTCATTCTCATATTTTTTAATCTATTTTCTTCCCCATTATTCTCCACTGTAAACTCTTATACTCGTGATCAAGATTAATTAACTCGATAATGTTCCCAAAAAATCTATATAGAATTGAAAATAATTCATTTAACAATTATTTTTATTGTTTCTTATTTTCTTAGAGTTAGGTCAAGGGGGATCTTAAGGGGCCATGCACCTTTGTGTCCCCACATTCCACCTGAGGATTAACCTTCTATTCGTTAATATTTTCCCTCGATCAATGAGGTCGATGTTTGGTCACTCAATAATTGTTAAATGCACTACATATTAACACCCATAAATAGAAGTGGATATTCATTTATATGATGGAGTGTGTTTATTAACTAAATTATAGTCTAAAAATGAGATGATCAAGGTTCAATATGGGTTATTCTCTTAGTTATATATCCTTTCTTTCTCAATTAATTTTGTTTTCCTTCAATGTGTTTTCATTTAATTTTTTAATTTATTTTTATTCTAAATTTTAAAATCACCATTTCATTTTTTTTAAATAAAATATTTAATAAAATGTCAATTGTAAGTAATGTGTGATTGAATACAAATACACATCAAGAGAATAACCTATGTCTTCCCCTATATATAATTTTATTATAAATAATATTTTGAGCTCACATGAAAATTATTAATTAGTAATATTTATAATGGATCATTTTATTATAAATTGATTTATAATTATAAAACCCAAATAATTATCATTGGTTTGGTCAAGCTTATAATTTATTTATGGTTTTATTTTCATTATGTGTAATTCAAATTTATTATTTTCTGTTATGTTAATATTTGGACTAAAATTTTATATTTGTAATAACTATTTGAGAGTCCTTTATATCTCCGGAGATAATAATGTAAAGTATGGACTCGTTGAAATTCAAGTTTTACACGATGGACCATATACATAATGTGGTTTAACTAGGATCATATGACTGAGAAAAAACTAAATGCAGTTTATCTAATATGAAAATATTAACCTTTAACTCAATATCGGTTATCATGGTACAAAAGTTTGAGTTTGGATCTATCATAATTAGAAAATAGGTCTTTTTCCAAAGAAATATTTCAACTGTTTTAAAATTGTGGCTATAGGTAGGCTATAACCATGATTATGAGGTCTATAGCCATGGTTTTAAAATTGTGGTTGTATGTCAGTTTTCTCTGTGCTATAGCCATGATTTTCATAACCCCAGAAATATGAAAACTACAACAGTTGTCAACGAAGATATCCACAGTTTATAATGTGACAATAGGTGGATATTTTCATGGTTAAAACTATGGTTATATTTCAACTAACACAGTTGTAAATGAATATACATATTGACACTATTTTAAAAACTGGGGAAGTATCCCACCTAAATCCATGGCTAAAACTATTGCAATAGGTATGACCCTACTGCCACAATGATAGTTCCCACAGTTGGGGAAAACCGTGGAATTTGGCTAAGACCATAGTTGTGGGCCCTATATCCGGGGTTTAGAAACATGAAAATATCTCTTTTTGTAGTGGTGTATTATGATTACCTAGGATTACAATTCTTTAGTTTTCCAATGATTTGGTATGTTGCATAATCTTATGATTGTTTTCCAAATTTACTCATTTTAACTTGGTTCATGTATTTTTTTATCTATATTTTATTTGTATTTTTCCTAATATTTTGTCTATGGATCGTTATTACAATCCCATACCCACATTGTTATCATTTTATCACTTATGACAATCATTTTATATCTCTTATTTTTTCCTCATTATGCATTGTAAAACACCCCTTTATTATGTTTCTACACCCTAGATCATGAAGATGGTTAAATAACATGAGATGTCTACATGAAAATGTAGGGGAGAACATCTATAGGAAAATTTCAATAAGTTTTTTAAAATAACATTTTTATGAAGGTAGTCCCAAAAACCCTCAACATGTTATTCTTTATATAGTGTACCTACTTCTAAAATGAAAGGGTTATCTGTGTATAATTATGGATTAAATTTTTTTTGTTAGACGTGGGTCAATATAGTTGAAAATAAAGGTAAGGATTCATTATTTTATGAGATTATTTACTTTTTGAATTAATATTATAGAACCTTATGGAAACCCCTTGAGATGGTTCTATATATATATGATATTCAGAAATATTAGTAATATCTTGAGTATGTTGTTTTCCAAGAAAAAAATAGTTATTTTCTTAATGGAAATTGGATACTATAATGAAATATATGAACAAAAGGATAATCACCTTGAAAATGGTTTAGGATTATCAAATCAATCACAACTCTGATGCACCTTGAGTGGACATAAGACTGGACACCTACCATGACACTCACATGGGTTACGCTTTAGTTAATCATATTTTTATAATAAACCACGAAAATGGATTAATATTACTTGTTTTTTATTATATATTTTTATATCTATATAGAAACCCCTTGAGATGATTCTATACAGAGGATGATATCTTGGAATACCATTGATGTCCTAAGTATTAGTTTTCTATGAAAAATATTGTTATCGATATAATGGAAACTGGAAGTTGTAACAGAACATATGTACCTATGGTTAATCAACTTGAAAATTGTTTCTGGTTCATTAATTCCATTATAACACTAATGTAAAATGAGTGGGTACATCTATTTAGTTTTTTCAGGTATTATTTTTAAATTTTATATGAAATGATTTTGAGACCAAGTGATGATACGATATGTGATTATGAGGCCCGATGAGCTCAGAAATAGAGAGTGAATTCCAAGAGTTGAAATAAAATTATGATGAATCAGTTAGTACTTTTGAAGAAAATATTATGGGAATCACAAGGTACAGTTTCTATTTTAATGGAAACTGGGTGTTATATATAACGATTCTCTTATGGCCAAAAATGAAGTACTAAAAATACATTTTCTACATTATACATTGATATCTATTAATAGGTTGATTGAAATGAAGATAATGTTTAAATTGAATATATAAAATATATTTAATCGAGATATAATAAAATAATGATTTTGATTCAAGGAAAATACATTCAAATGTCATGTGGAGGGAAGAAATTTCAATCTTCTACCTACCATAAATTAATAAGGAATCATGTAGGAAAAATCGTAAAATAACTAAAAAATTATTCAAGTTTCTGGTTGGCATCCATGTTTCTTATGTTTTAAATTAATGGGAAAATAAATTTATAGAAAGAAATAGAGGAAATGAATTTCTAATTTATCAGATGAAATGATCTTGTGAATTTTGAAAATTTATTTCCTTTACAATAACATAACAAGGATAATAAAAATGATAAAACCCTATGACCAGTGGAGCATGGATGTTTCTATACGGGGTATATAATATAATTGGGTGGTGATAATTAATTATATATTTTCCACCAAATAATATTTTTATATGTATTAATGTTATCTAATATTGCTTACATAAGAAGTTCTCTAATATTATTAAATCATAAACCCAATGTTTCTAATGTCTAATAAAATTATAGTCTTATTAATATTATATCCCAATCCAACTTCTATGAATATATAATCATAAATATATTATTATTTTTTCAGTAGATATATATATCTTCATTGCGGGAAACAATGGGTTCTATATACATAGACTAATAATTACATGGAATAACAAGATTACATTTTATTTCAACTAATGACAGCCGATATTTTCATGAAACGTTATGAGAACAAATACATTGAAATTATATAATATGCTGATACAAATAGTATAAATACAGTCCCTATTCTAAAATAATTATAAAAAATATATTTATTTAGGTTAATAAATTTCTAAGTGATATGTTTACCATGTAATTAAGGTGTAAACATCTCTAGAAATTCTCACAAGATTAATCTCATTATTTGTTTTCACTTAGTTTTTACCATGGGTATGATCTACTAAAAATTGATAGAATGAAATAAATTTAAGGGGTATATAATGTAATGTACTAAATGTTTTTGATGTGTATCATTTTTTATAGACCGTTTGTTTATACACTCAAATGTGGAACGTTACAAAAAAACCCAGAACCCGGTTTTTCTCACCATGGATGAAATAGATCCTCTAAAAATTGGTAAATGAATTGGGTAGAATATATAAAAAGGAAAAAAAATATTTACAACTTGGTAATATCACAAATAATCATCCAACATAATGATGAACCACACTCAAGAAAAACTATAATTTGGAAGATCACAATAAAAGAATGCATTAAAAAAATTTCTATATGGGAAATAGATTTTTCCATATAAAGTTATAGTGGAATGGAAAAATGATTTTGTAAGTCCATATATATAAGAATGAATTTTTTTAGAACATTTATTCATTGTTAATATGGTCATTACTAATATCGTCATTATGTATTTGGTTTTTGGTTATACATCATATAGGTAAACTAAATTTATATTGTGTTATTGAGTAAATTTAAAATTCCCAATGAACTAAAATTATGATATTAAAATATTATTAATATATATATTTATTAATATCATTGTCATTAAAATATTATATAATTTATATAAAAATTAAACAGATTAACTCTAAATAAATAGAGTAATATTATATTTTAAAATATATATTATAAATTTAAATTTTATTTCTTAAAAGTGTATTTGTTATAAAAGTAATATTATTTTTCAAATACCTTGTTATTAAGAATATTAAATTGTCCTAATGGATTAAATTTAAAAATTTTAAATTAATATTATATATATACTATTATATTAATTTCTTCCAAATTAGAATTTGATAGGAAAAATTATTAATAATACTTAAATTGTAAGAACAATTTTTTTATAAAAATAAATCTTCTAAATATATTATAGTCTCACTTAAAAATTTAAAAAATATAATTTGAGTTGATAAAAACTTTCTATATTTTTGGGTTTATAATATAAAAGATTACATAGAATGCATTTTTATATTTTCATTAAATGTTGTTTTTAGTCAAAATAATTTTTTTTTGAAAAATTATAACTTTTATTATTTTAACATTATGTAATAATAACCAATAAGATTGGAAATAAACTTCATGATTTAAATTTTTATTTAAGGACAAAAATTATGCATTCTAATATATCCATTTATCTTATAGTTGAACAAACATGAGAATATTTATAATAGATCAAATTTATTCATTATAAATAATCATAAATTATATTTTATACTGTCATATTCAATAAATGAATATTTTTTCATTTTTCAAAAAAAATGTAAATATATTTACTCTAAATAAATTTATTTTCACGAGTTAAATATTTTTATTTGAGAGATTAATTTCTATATTTTATAATTCAAATTTTAAAATATCATCCTTATTTTTTATATCAAGAAGTAAAATTTCTCCTAATGTTATTTTTCTGTTATTTTATGAAAATTTATATTTTTAATTTTTTAGTGAAAGATAAAATTTTATTAAAACTGTCATTTATTGACAATAGGTAATGTAATTTAAAATTCCCATTGCTGTTTCCTTTTTATCATAATGTAATATAAATGTCCTTTAACTAAAAATTTTCTTATTAATTACATATGATTATGTATTATACCTAATTTTGAAATAAGATTACTTTTGGGATAATAAATATTTTTTTTAAACTAATTTAAATGAATTTTTTCATTTTTTTTAAAATTTATTTTTGAATATTATGTGAATATAATTATGAGAAATGTATTTTATCTTGAATTATGATTTTCAAATTTGTTAATATTTCCCATTTATTTTTAGTCATTTTGAATTTGTAATGATAGTAAATGTGTGTCACTATGGTAAGGGTAAAATAATTAAAACTATGTTGACACAATTGAGAAATGATTTAAAATCGATATAACACATTCATTGAATATGTTGGACAGTTTTTGATTCAGAAAAGGTGTGATTATAGTGTTAAATAATATAATTTTAAATAATATTTTTAATTTGGGGACCTAATATTGACTTTTAACATGATAAATTATAGTTTTAAAAATATCAAAAACATGGATATAATTTAATGTAATGTAAGGACAGTCCTGTTCATGGTTTTAATAATAAAAATTACTAAAAAATCATTTTTATTAATAAATGTCCTAAATTTTTTTGGAATCCTTCTTTTTCCCAAATTTTAATTTAAAATGATATTTTCTCTTTATTTGAGAATTTTATTTAAATAATTATATCATCTATTTGGAATTTATATATTAAATTCAATTTCATCTATATATAGAAATTGAAATTGATTAAATTGATTCCAAATTTTAAATAATAATTTTTAATTTTTTTATAGGGACCCTTTTATTTCATCATATATAAATATTTTATCCTTGTAATAATTATGTCATGATGATAATGTTTATAATGGGTATAAACAAGTTTAACCAGATGATAGGGATTAAAATTTTTCCAACACATATCTAAATGTGATTTGATGAGTTTAATTTAACCATGCCAAATCATATATTCAAATTTGTTGTTCATTATTTCCATTTTAAATGATTATTATATATATATATATATTATTTAAATTTTATATATAATTCCAAGTGTATAAATTCCCTAATATAAATTGGGTACCTCCACACATCTATTCCACACATATTATGAGTACTAAAAGTCAACCAATACCAATATAAATATCCTTTTAACATCCCTATCCACATTTTAGATGTTATTTTCTTACCAAATTACAAAACCTATAAGTATTATTGTGCAGTAAAAATATATTTTTTGGGGAGAATATTTATGTTTTAACTGACCAATTCTAGGTTTACTTCTTCATCAAAATATATAAAATATTCTTTATCTATGATAAAATATTAACATAGGTTTCTTATATTGTAATAGACCGTACCTATGTAGTCCATTAGTTTGTAAAAATACAGTGTTTGGTGGGTTCATGGAGGCAATAACGTATCATTTCAAGAGTTTTCCATATTTCCAGTTTTCCCAATGGTGACATAGGGCATCGATGTCGGTGAATCGGGTGTCGGTGTTGGTGACTCAGGGTGTCGGTGTCGATGACTCAGGGTTTTGGTGTTATTGTGTTAGGGAGTCATGAGTATGGGCATAGGTAAGTCGGGGCTTCGGTGAGTCAGTTCATCGGTGAGTCTATGCGTCGCTGAGTCTGATGTTTTTAGGTTTCTTTAGTGGCTCAACATGAGGAACATAGAATTTGTACCTTAGCGTTGGGGGCTATGTGTTGGTGGATTGGGTTTGGTGACTTAGTAGTAGTGACTCTCTATTGGTGTCATGTTGTCAGTGACTCACCCATTGACGACTCACTGTCAGTGGCTTCCTATTGGTGACTCACCCATCATTGGCTCATTTCTAATTTTTTCCAGTTTATCTAGATTCACCCCACCTACATTTTATTTGACATAAATCAAGTTTAATGCCTTGTTTGGGCATTTGTAAAGGCATTTTAAAATATATTGATTATATCCATAAAACCATTATTCTCTATGGACTTTGAAATAGTTAAACCATGTGATCATGGCCATGATCTGATGTTACTGGCCTTGTAAATTTTTCCCTCTACTGATATAGGATATTTCATTTTCTAAATTTAAGGTCCACTATTATATTTTCCCTTGGTTCCTTGAGAAATTATCTTCCCCAAAAGATTCATGTGCCTGGGATGTAGCCCCTTCTTCGTTTTTCCTCTGATTCTAATTCTTGCGTGAACCATCTATTTTGGATCAAGGAGGATTTTTGGTTTCTTATTGTTCCATGTAGGGATCTTATAGTTTCTCTTTAATTGTGTATCATATAGGGTGGAAGTAGTAAGGTTCTTTTGTGAAAAACTACTAAATGCAACTTTAATAAAAAATAAATGTTAATGATTAAATACAAGCTTGATAACAGGTAGTGAGTAGATTTATTCTGATCATTTGTTTAATTTGTTATATTTTTTATGATATGATCACTTGTGGTCACGTGGCCTATGAAAATCATGGTATTTGGTGGTCTTATCATATGCCCGAGTGATGCTTTGTAACAGTTGTTGTCTCTATATGAATAAATTCTCAAAAAATTATTCTGATTAATCATTTACACATGATCATATATATGGATGTCCTATGATGAAAACCCATATGTGATCACGCCTGTATATTAATGTGGTATTAAAGAACATTGTTTCTTAAATCTGAATACACCCTATTTGATAGTTGTGTATGTTTTCTATATTCTTTTGGGGTTTTTTATTCTATGGGTTTTAGTGGTTGTTCCTATGGAATTTTTGTATGGAGAATGGGTGGTGTGATGGTATCTTAGTTTGAGAGATTGATTGATTGTGGAATATATTTATGTGTTATGTAGTGGGATTTCATTTGGGTAATAGTTTGGTAGTAGAGATGCAAGACTAGATTGTGTCATGATTTCATGTTTATGGGAGTTCTTGGTGTGGTGTTGTTGTGTAAAAGGGATGTACGGTTATATTGTGAAAGGATAAATGAGATGGATAAAATTGAAGAATTAATGTTTTCATTAGTTGAATGGGTATTTAGTAAAGGGGAGTGTGCAACAAGTTTTTTTACCTTGGTCCTTCTTCTAGGTGTTTCATGTGTAACTATGTGTATTTTTCTTTTGTTCTATGTGGTATTTTCCTTGGATAGAGATGGAAAGGAAAAAATAAATAAAATTATAATTCATAATGATAGCTATTTAATGAATGGAGATGGATTTATGTTTTGGTTTTGGATATTGTGGGTCTATGCATATAGGGGTAGAAATAAGGGAAGTTTTGAGTGGGATGGTTGAATGTTTGGAATCTCATTGGTTGGGTAAGTGTTTGTTACATATATATGTAAACATATAATTCCTTATGTTTTTTATACAGACCCCACACGTGTTGAGAACTATGTTCCCAAAACCCCCATTTTTTTGCCACAGGGTTCCTTTCTTAACATCCTACTGGGATTATGGACGGCTGGTTACTGACATTATCATTCCCCCTATACTTGGCATTTATCCCTAAGGTGTTTTTGGGAAATTTGTAATGGATTGAAGTTTATTTTCAGATTTATTGGGTTGTATTTGGGATAGGTGGTCTGTTTCCTAGGTGTCTTTAGAATGAGGCCCACTTGTTTTCAGGTAGGGTGTGGTATGTGTGAGGCCCAATTGTTAGTCGGTTGGAATGTGGTATGGTTTGTGGACATGGTGTGTGGGGGAAGGTTATGACAGTGGGGATTGTGGAAGAGCATAGTACCATCAGTCCATTCATCATAAGGGAAAAAAATTAATTTGTGATAAGTGGTGGGTTACCGAAATATTGATTTTCGTATTATATTATGTTACATGATTTGTGTTACTTGTTAATTGTTCCTCGGTGAGGCTAGGGTGGTTAGTATTATTTTTTAGGTGGTGTTGGTTTCTACAGTTTTCTCACATTGTCTTTATTATGTTTCTCCCACTGTAATATGAGGGACTTTTGTTTTTCACTACTGATTATACTTGTATGCTCACCCTACATATATAAAGTTGTTTCATGTTTCCAAATAGATTACATTGATCAGGATAGACCTTACTTAATCGGATTTTGGGGACAATTGATGTGTCACAACATAGTTTTGATTTGGTACTTACTCTCCTGTCATCTTATATTTATTGTATAATTACATTAGGGATGATTTATCAATTATATATATATTTTTAATCCAAGACCATGATCATTGAAATGTATTATTTATGTGTTCAATATACTTAAATTAATGTTAATTGTTTTTTAAACCATTTTTTACATTCATTAAGAATATTTATAAAGTGTTATTTTAAAATGTCTTCTCAATGGGATATTTTGGACTTGTATACAAAATAGTGAAAGAAATCATTTTTACCAAATACGACCTGAGACAAATTTCCAACTATATTGAATGTTATTTTTTAAGTTGATTTCAAAAAAGTGATTCCTATTTTTTCAAATTAAAATCTTTCTTTAAATTTTTAATTAATTTGTTTCATATAGAAATGGATTTTATCCTTATTTTTACATGACACTAAAATTGATTATTCATATGTATTAAATGGAATAAAAATTGAAATTTTATGATATAAATTAATGATTATATACTTCTTATGAATTTTATGATCCATTTATATTTTTTCGATGATTGGTGAGCCACATATATATATCCAATGCATTGGGTAATAAATATATTCTCTAGATGATTCTATTATAATTAACCGAGTAAACAATTTAATTTACTTCTATCATCATCAGGGTTTTATAAGGATTATATCCCAATGTGCCTACATTAATTTTCTATGAATTAAAGTAATATTATATAGAAATATATTTATTTTATAAGGTATGATTCAAATTTATTGTTTAAATGATTAAGAATTATCACAAAGGGTAAAAGTTATGTTTTATGTAAAAAACATTCATGTGCCCTCATGTTTTTTAATGAAACCCCCCTAATTATGATTCATCCATTATGTTTTCACATAGACTATTTTAAAAAATAAAATTCATTAAATATAATTACATATGTATGTAAATGATTATATTATCTCATTTTTATAATTTTAAAGTAACACTCTCATATATGATTTCATGGTTTTAAAATGGACAAACATGTTTGTTTTGTTCTTTATATTTCACTATGTAAGATTTTTTCTCATCATTAAATTTCAAAAAAAAAATTGGTATTAATTAAGATTGATATCAATGAATAATTCATGTTGATAGCCATTAATATTTATCTTCAATATATAACTTGTTTTATTTTTTGATGGTTTTATTATGGGAAAACAATTATAATTGTTGGTATAATCTACTTTGTAATGCATGGATTTATTTTTTAGGAATTATAAAATAATTATATAATAATTTAACTTATAAACATCATTGAAATATAAAAAATATTTCTTAATTTAAAACTCAATAGTATATAATTATTTGAGGTATTTTTCTTATATATAGATATTATGTTTAACATTTTGAACTAAATTATAAGATTAGTTTATTAAATATTGCATTCATTATATTCTCTCATTGCAATATTTTCATCATTATATTTGGATTTGGATTAAAATGAAATTCTCAATACTTTTATTTTTTATATATAAAAAATTATGTAGTGGAAATTGCAAATTTTGTCATATATGGCTTATGAATGATTTTTTCCATAAAAGAATATTCCTAAAAACTATTTTAATTTGATTAAGTGTGTTATTTGAACTTCTATTGACATGTTATTATAATTTTTATTTTATAAAAGTATTTTAAAATATGTAATCAAAAGGATCCTATTATATAAAATGTTCTTCTTTAATAATTTTTAGTTACAATTAGTTAATAAAGTTAAAAATTCATTACTAAAGAAAAAAGTAATGTTATATAAAAGTTGAAAAGTAAAAATAAAAAAGGAATAAAAAAATCAAGTTAGACAACATTACCTTCAAATTATTACTTGAAAAATCTACACTTCTCCACCTAGGAAAATTATACTAACTTCATAACCTTCTCCACGCCTATAGTCTTCTTACAATTTTCACTCCCAATGATACTTCCAATAGACAACTCAAAAATGAAACATTTCTACTATATCAAAAATTTATTATTTTGAAATAATACATAATAAATAATATGTAATATTATTAAAATAATAATTAAAGTATCATTAGAATATTTAAATTTCGTTATATTAATTGGAATTTTATTCACTCCTTTTTTCCTCATATAAAATTAAAATAACATTAATCGTATTATGTGTGGAATACAGCTAACACAAATTTTTGTTTTTTGTTTTTCATATTAATTTTTATTCTTTTTGAAATGTAAAAAAATAATTCATAAAGATAAAAACATATAAATAATATCATTATTCATCTATTATATTAATATTATTAACTTCTTTAACAATACTCACCCATTTAGATATAGTGTCTTCATGTTTTGGTTGGTTTAACCAACAATATTTATAAATGTAATAAAAATATATCCTGGAAAACTATGGGAATATAAAAAATATAATCATTATATAATAATAAGAAATTAATATATCTAAAATTATTAAATGGTAATATTTAATTTTTTATTTTTTTTAAATACCACCATTGATCACAAAAATTACCAAAATATTCTGACTTCGCTCTGATTTTCATTCATGTATAACTAAAAACTATTGTAATTTATAAATTTCATATGATTATAAATTCTGAATATTAAATAAAAAATAAGAGATTATAGATTCTAAGAAGGAAGTAAATTATATTTAATTTTTATTAAGGATGTTAGGAAGGTATTCATAATGAATCATATATAAGTCAATGGTTTCGTGTCTCAATTTCTCACCCCACGAGATATATTTCAATGGATACACAATGATTTAATAGTAATTTTTTTAATTATTTCCCGTTTATATATTTTAGCATGATTATAATATTTTTAATTATTTTCCAGGATATAGTTTCATTAGGGATGAAATATCAGTTGATAATTCAATGAATAATCTATTGATGGAATTCAAAATGAAAATTGATATAATCATGATTCATAGTATCCAACTATTAACATATAATTGTCAACAATTTTTTGAATGTTTTTTTCAGATTATCTAACCCATTATATAATTTTACATGTAATGTAGATATGTTCGTATATTCAAAACATTGTAAGTAATTTCTTATAGATTCAAATTTGGGATTGGATAATTCATTTTTAATGAATTTAATTTTTATGGGATAGACTACTGATATATTATGATTTATAAAAGAAAGAACATTCATGTCTAATTATGTAGAATATAAGAGTTGTTTCCTATATATCAATATATTTAAGTAGTTGGGAATATAATTATACAACCCTTAATATTATGTAAAAATCCATATTCATTTCATTGATGACATGGATGAATTACAATTATGGTTATAGTTGTGAAATATATACAGATAAGAATGATTGATGTAAATCCTCTCCGAGAAAGGGATCAAAAATAAGAAAATGTGGTTATAAAAATTAATCATGTGTTATAACATATCAATACACTATAACCCTATGATGGAAAATAAAATATATGAAATAATGAATATGAAATATCTCTTATTTTTTACAAAAATGATGATTTTTAATGATCTTATATGCATCGATTTAGTAATGTTGGGTATGAAATAATTATTTAATGGGAGACATGACATCTATTACAAATGATATCAACAAATCTTTATTAGATAGAATAAAAATATCCCAATTTTTATATAAGAAAATTGAAAATAAATATAATTTCATTGGTGGATGATAGGAAGATGGTTTACATTATCTATAAATTTTCTATTTAGAAATTTTATAATTTTATATGTGTTCCATCATTGTCTAAGTAGAAAAATACTATATAAAGACCATTGCTCAAATTTCATTGTACAATCTATAAGAAAAAGAATGTATTATTATTTTAAGGCATTATTTTTTGGATAAAATTTTACATGATATTACATACTAAACATCAATATCGTTGGTTTCTCAATAACTAACGACTAAGAGACAACATCATAATCGAATCACACAACCTCGACCATTTCCTTTGTGGAAATGGGAAGATGTTATAATGGAATTTGTCACTGGATATCCAATGACACCTTCAATGAATTATTCAAATAGGTAATTATTGATCTTATTATAATGTCCACACATTTTGTATCTATAAGAACGGATGATCCTCCCGACTATCCCATATGGCTCAATAATGTGGCCTTTATTTTATTTATTCTTTCACATATCCTATATTATATTTTTTTTCTATTTTTAGTTTTTAACTTATTCATTAAAAAGTTACAATCAATTTTATTTCTTAATTTATAATAGATTTATTAAAATAAATGAAATTTTAATTATATTGTTTTTTTATTTAAAATCAAAATTTATCTATTCTTCGAAGCATTTGATTAATTTATTTTGAATATTAATTTTAATTATAATATTTGTTATTAAGGATTTATGTTGATATTTTTTTAATTGTGAATTTCATTAATTTTTTTCTGATAATTAATTCATATCCAAAATATTAGAACCATATTGATTTATATTTTCTCTAGTTTTTCGTTTTTTGAATTTAAATTTAATTTTAGGTAAATAGTTATTAATATTTTAATATTTAGAAAGAATAATTTTTTAATTAAAAAATAAAATTTTAATTTAATATTTAAACAATTACTCATTTTATTTAACAATATCTAATTTTATATTATAATTATCATATTAAATAATTAATAAAATTAATTTTATATTTTTTAATATTATTTATTTAACATTTTAATATTTATTATAATGTCAATTATAAAATATTTATTTATTCTGTATGTTTATACTACTAGTACTATGGATTATCTACAATTACCGACCTAATACCACTACTTATTTTAGAAGTCATCAATTCAGCCCTCCTTCCATGGCCTTTGAGTGTGCTACTATGGACAGCTTCCATAAAAATACATGTATCAATTATTTTTCATCGACCATAGCCATGTTATAATTATTTTCACTTTTTTAACTATTTCAATACTATTTTTATAAATTATGTCTTTTCATCCACTAATAGGGGGATAACCTATAATGATACTATTATTGTGCTATAGTATAGTAATTCTACAACCATGAAAATTCCTATTAATGTGGAAAAATTCATGTGAGTCCATGAATTCATTACATGGTTCTTCAACTCATGTTGGTAAATACCAAACCATTAAAACTCAATTTTTAAGTTGAATACTCGTGCTCAATTAGGAAACAATTTGTTAAAGACCGAATCAAATTGGTAAATATATATTTTCAAAAGGCCAACAATTGTATGTGATTTAATCCAACATAAATGAAAATAGAATCCTATAATTAATACCAAGGTCATAAAGCACTGATATATGAATATTTATTATCTCAAAGATGATACATTAGTATTTGAATCGAGTCACATCATGTGAATCTCAAACTAAACTAGGAGGTTGGTACTTTTACATCTTGCAAACCATGTGATTGAGGATCCTCCATCAATATATGATTAAAATGATTAATCCACACATGGGAAAATCATATTTTATAATGTTGTGTATAAAAGGATGTGAAGATTATAGAGACAAAAATTTTATACATGGGTGGTTCTATGATTCCACAAAACGAAGATAATCAATTTAATTGCCCCAACTCCAAGAACAAAGAGTTAGTGTCTACCTAATTACTATTTAATAGATACAAGGCATTACAAAAAAATAGATAGATCAATTATATTGTCTTGGATATACATATATATACCTTTATTCTACCTATTTTAGTTTAGCAACAAATAATTAAACATGGTTATAAAAAACATTAAGCATTATTGAACTCATTCAAATAATACTTCTTCATATTATATGGAAATGATATTAAATAAGGGCAATCTTAAATTACGATTATATTAACATCATAAGGTTAAAATCCTGATTAAATAAGGAATAATTAATATTAAACGGTAAATAACAATAAATTTTCATTTCATCGGTAACAAGAAAAGGAAATGTGTCCCTAGATAATATCAACACATTAATATAATGGATAATAATAAATCAATTCTCAAAGAAGAAAATGAATTGTATTAGTTTTTTTAAACTCTTACACCATGATATATATACTGAAAAATCATTCATCTAATATTTTTTAATCAATGGCTTTGTAAACCGTGGAATACAATTTTATTTGGCCCATTAATTTTTCTCTTGAATCATGTCATTTTATTTAGGGGATTTCTATAACCCTGGCCCACCTGTCACTATATTTCCATTTCATTCCCCGTATAATTAAAGATCAATTTAATTTATAAATAATATTCATTATAAATGAATATTTTTATTGAGAAATGATAATATAATTTTCAATATTTTCCCATGCAAATAAAATAACATTCATAGTAAAACAACATATGTAAAACTGGAATAAGGTTTAGGGAGTAATAAAATCAATGATAAAAATAATATTGATATTTAATAGAAATTTAATGGAAAATGATCATAAGAAATTGAATGTTTCATGATAATGTTAATGAAATAAAATTTTATAAGAGATCGTATATAACCATTGATTTGCTAGAAATATAGGATTGGAAACAAAATCTTGATCTTTAGAGAATAAAATAAAATTTAATGAAACATTAAAATAATAATACCTTATATATTTATCCTTTATGAAAAATTATAAATGTATATATGAATCTATATATCATTAAATATTTATAGTATCAGGGAGGTTCATTGATGCTTTATATGCTAAAAACTATCATTTTTAATTTTTCTAATGAAATTAAAAAATGAAACTTATGTAAAGTATTAAAAATAATCCATTAAAAACTATAAATATTTCATAGATATATTTAAATATTGTTAATAAATAATATTATTACATAAAAGGACTTTTATTAAACATTTTTAAAAAACTTAGTCAATGAATAAAAATATACCTAATCCAAAGGAGATATAAGTTCATCATTCATTTTTAAAATTTCAACTCTTTATTCTAGTACAAATTAGGGTAAAAGATACAAATCATATACAAACACCATATATATATTTTTTAATAAAAATTAGATTGAATTTATGATATATTTATTGTAATAATCCTTTAATAAAAATAAAATCAATCCCAATAAAAAATGAGATTATTAATTAAGTAATTATCTCTATGGTAACTTTTAAATTATAAATCCATTGAAAAATAAAAATTAATATAAACATTAATGATAAAAATAAATAAGTATTACTTATATTTATATAAAATTTGAATTTTAATCACTACATACAAGTAAATAGTTTTATAAGTTTTTATTTGTGTCAATAGAATAGAAATTTTGATGAAATCTCTAACATCACACTTCTCTTTAGTTAAATGTTTTATAACATTCAATATAATGGTTTTAAAGCAAATTTTTTTTATAATGGAACCATAAAATTATTTATAATTTCATATGTGATCCTAATATAACATATTATCAATAATGCATTACTAATATTTATATATTAACATAGTTTTTGGTGTAAACTAATTCATTTTATCATGCGTGTTTTTTCATTTAAAATATGGTTCATATGTATAGGATATATTTATAGAATATATAAAATGAGATTAATATTATAAATAAAATAATTAATTTTTTAAAAAAATCATTAACAACCATGAATGTGGCACACGAGACAAGAAAATTACATTAAATCTCAAGCATGAGGACTTGACACCACCAGCATCCCATCACCCCAAAATCCTTACCACCCGACCACCAACATTGGGGATATAAATATTATATTTATTCACTATTTACATATTTAAAATCATTCATGAAACATGAACATAGAAAATGAATCACATCGCTTCATGGGGATGCACGGTCTAACGTATACATGGGAAACATTATCATTTCTATATTGGGTGAATTGGTATAGGAAAGATGTTATGTTCAATTAATAAAATAAATTTTATTTTATATTTGTATTATATATTCATTGGATCCATTATTATTTATACCCGTTTGATATAGTGTTGGGAATCAAATTACATTGGTTCGTGAGGCAATAGTCCATCGTACATGTGACTGGTAGTTTTATTTCACATTTAATAGAGAAGGATATAGGAAAATATTATGAAATAAATATAATTACATCTTATTGTATGGTAGATACTAGTGTTATTATATTTTAATTATTAATACATATTTAATAATTGAAAAAATAATAATTTGAAACTAAATATGTTGGTGAAGACAATTAACATATCTTTCGAAAACATATTTTGGATCTAATATTAAGGAAAATATGGTTTGTCTACATGGGAGAAAAATATCTCTAGAACATGAATATTTATCTTGGGGATTTATTTTTTTAGGTTCAAGATGAGATAAATGTCAACAAAGATATGTTGGGGGTGGTTCAATTTTAAAATTGAGGTTAGTGTAACACATGTAATATTTTAATGTTTTACAATAATTTCATATAACATTCAAGGTAATATGTATCAAAATGGATAGTGTTTTGATTCAATGAAAATATGATCAAAATAAAACCAAGAAATGACATTTTATAATGAATTTAGATCTTTTTTACCCTAATCATTTATGGTTAATTCCTTGATAAACTTGTTTTTACCTTAACCATAGTAATTAATTTATACATATTTCAGAATTTGTTAATACTAAAAATTAAGATGAACCTGCGAAAAAAATTAATAATTCAAATTCCAAATTTAAAATAATTTTTATAAAATTAAATTCATAGAATTTTATATTTTCAATTTAAATATAACTGAAAAAGGTGTTTAATTATCATTTCCCAAGAAATGAATTTTTCATTCATAATTTGTACTTACATTTACTAAATAAATAGTAAATATCATAATATGGATTTAAGTACGTATATATAGATATATAATCTTTATTTTTAATTTAAATAATTTATAATTCTTGATAATTTTAATTAATTAAAATATAAAGACGTTATTATTTTTAAAATAATAGTTTTCTAAAATATCAACTTTACCACCAAAATATAATATCATTATTTAATTAAAATTAATAGTAAAATCTAGGATAATTATTTATATTAACAAATATTTTTATAAATAAAATATTCAATAATTAAATAATACATTTTTAATTATTTATAAAATCATATTACACAGGTAATTTTCAAAATTTTATTTTAGGTTATTATGACCTTGTAAGTTCAAAATTAGTATTCATCATATAAAAATATAATTTTTTTCCTAATATTTATTAAAATTATAATTTTATTTTACTTATATCAGTATATAATACCCACATAATATAATTTAATCTTTTGTGTTACATACTTCCCTACTTCAAAAATTTCAACCTTTGGATTTTAATGGATATTATTTTCTAAAAAAATGTTGTTGGTTATTTATCATAAAATTCACTGGCTTCCATGTCACTTATATTATAGTTGGATTTATCTAGCATACCTATTCTATACTGAGTCATATGATCTCTAAATAATTTTTATATAGTTCTATAATTTACATAAGCTCTTCATAGTGAGATAGATCATGTTTTAATTCTATTTCCTTAGAGGTGAGAACATGTGTTGGGTCTTACTTGTTCATCCCGTACAACAGTATATAGAACACATCAGCTAAATTAATGAGACATTTTAGAAATTATAATCATAAAGACAACAGTATAAATATATCAAAATGATCAAAAGGTTCGATGTACCTATGGCTCAGTTTCCCAATCTTATCAAACCTTATAACACCCTTACATAGAGATACATTCAAGAAAATATGATCTCCCCTTTAAATTCAAAAAGATTACTCTAGTTATTGAAATTACTCTTATTCCTACATTAAAGTGATTTTGATTCATCGTTACCTTTCTCATTATCTCTATATCATCTTCTATATCTACAAGATTTATTTCGCCGACTTTATCCCAACAAGATGGAGTATGAAAACTAATTTCTTTTAATGCTTCATACTAAACCATTTTTATACATAATGGAAGATATTTTTATAATGAAAGTACAAAAATGTTAAATATTGATCCCATATACATGAGTAGTCATAACAAAATTGAACACAATATTTCTTCTAATGTCTGAATAGTCTGTTTGGGTTTTTAATCATTCTGATAATGAGTTTTTGTACTTAAATGATGTGAAGTATCATGAGAGTTCCAAATAAGGTTTGATAATTTCAATTTAAAACATAAATAATAATAATAAATAATATAATGTGGTGTTCCATTTAATCTTAAAATAATATTAATGTAGAATCATTCATGAATCTAAAGAATAAATACTTACCTTATTTGATGAAATTGTGTATTCATTTTTTGGTTATCAAAAATAACTCATATAACAACATTTTTTCTAGGAGCCTTTGGTAATCCATTTAGAAAGCCTATATTAATGGAATATCATTTCAAAATTTAATTTTTAATATTTTTCTGACTTCTCATAGATTCAACCTCTCACCCTTCAGTTGTTAAAAAAATAATCTTCATGCATAATAATTGGTTTCTAGATTCTTATTTTCCCACCAAACATTCTCTATCTAATACGATTACATCATGGTGTTACCAGTTATTATTTAGGTATTCAAGAAATGTGATTCTTCTAGAAATTACCTTCATATTTCATGTATATATGGATGAAATATTTTTTTCAAAATTCTATAATTTATCTGCACAAATAATGTTTTCTAATTTTCCCTTATTCATGAATTTATTTTTTTAGAAAATTATGATTATCTAGCTATGAAAATATTATATTTTCCCAAAAATATGATTTTGAAATAATTTATAAAATTAATTATGTTTCCCCTTCTATAGTAAACCCACATATATCTTTACTATATAATTGAATATAAGATCACTATCAATACTCAATTTTTTTAGAGTTTTGTGATCAATACAACTCAATGAATCATCTAAAATATATTCCATCCATGTTTGTAATGCTTTGAGGTATTATAATCCTTGAGTACATTGATTCATTTTATTGAATTATGTTTATCTGTTTCTATGAAAATATGTATTTTAGATTCTTATGATGTATTTATATCTCACACATTAATCTGTAATTATACTGTCTTTATATATTCTAATAAATAAATACTACCAGTAACTCAATATGATGAGTTATATGGTTCTGTTCATTCGTATTTCATTGCCTTGATGAATAGTTAAAAATGTAATCACTTTGAATAAGGAAAAAAACGAAGTCCTTAAATCAATGAATCACTATATATCACAAATAAAATAGTTCTAGATAAATGATTCATATGTTATAATTGCAAAATATCTTCGTCAATTCATCAAAACATTCTTCATATTTCTTTTTACATACAAATATAACACCATTATGTGTAAGCTTTGTTAATGGGTTATATAATTAGGTAAAAATTTAATAAGTCCCTAATATAAGCCTCTCGAACCAAAAAATATATTTTCTTATATTATATTCATTTCATAGTTTCAATATCTGAAATCTTTTTCATGCATTATGCCAACCGAGAGTCTATCCTTAGAGATAATTTGTTCTAGAAAGGTCACCTTCGATATCCTATATTCAAAATTAATAAATTTCACAGATATCATTTCTAGTATAAAGTCTCAATATTGACCTATAATATATTCTAATGGTCCTCATGGTATTTATAATTCACCATGATATAATCAATATATACTAGAAAATCATTTAAATATTCTTTCACCACTCCATTTATTAGATCCACAAAAATTGAGGGTTCAATCCATATAGAATTATTAGAATATCATAATGTCTAAATTAGTTTAAAAATGTATTCATCGAAGGATATTATTTCATTACTCATAACTAATTATATCCATAACGGTTTTCATTCATGGAGAAAAGTTGAGCTCAGTGGATTTTATTGAATACATTGTCATTGTGAGGCATATTATGCATATTCTTTATTATAATATAATTTATTTACATATAATCATTACACAACCTCATATATCATTCGTCCATCTTAACAAAAAAATACGATATGCCCAATGTGATACACTAGTGCTTATAAATAACTAATTACACAACTTATATAATTTATTCACCAATTCAATTAATTTTACAATGTCCATTATTTTGGTAGTCAATAATATTGTTATTGCATCATGTATTTAATCATTAGAAAACAAAACATCATGATCTAATGGATGACCAATTAATTCATTATGAAATTCATCAATGTTTCCTTATTCAATATGTATGTTATCCATTTTAAGATCCCCATTTAAATATATAAATTGTGTTTTTTTTATTCCACATGAATCTTAGTCAAAATTGCTAATCGGGGTTGATATTAACCTAACTCAAATGATGAAGTCACTTATGTGAAGATAAGGAAACTAATATCTCCATCACAAATCATAAATTACTTCACATTGCAATAAAATATTACATCTTATTTTTGACTCTATCCCTTAACAAGGATTATATTAATGTCAATAATAGGTATAATAATAAATTTAGATAATCGATCATCTTTATTTGACATAATGTAAAATTCTTAAAATAACCTTTTTACACAGTGATTCCTACTATGAGTTGTCATTGAAAAATCCAATATAAATGTGAATGGAAAATATCTAATTTTCTTGGTAGTCATGGAATATATAAAATTGTGTGAATATATATAATAAAATAAATCATTTTAAAATTTTAAAATAATTATTAAATTACATACAATAACATATTTTTAAACATAAACCATAGCGGTAGTGATCGCATAATCTAAGTCTTCTATATATGGCATATCCTATGTTAGATTCCCATAAGGTTTGGGATATTAGTTTGAATAATTCCAAATGTCATTTTAATAGAATCACTAGATAGTGGTTGAGTATTTATTTCCCTTACGTGTATTTTCTTTATTACCCTTATCTAGGAACTTATAATAAAATCATATCACCTTTAAGTTTTCTCTAAGATATTTCTTTCCATAATGTTCACATAATTGAAATTTGTTAATTTACATATTCATATATGACCTGATAGTTTTTATTATTTCTAAAATTATCTCTTCCTCTATATATTTCCTTTGAAAATATTGGATCTGGAAAATTCCTCTTTTGTTTCGATTCCAGATAAAAATGATTGAGAAATAATTCCAATTTAGAGACTTGGATTACACCCTCCAAAAAATGGTCAATATTTCAATCCCAATAACATATCTAATCCATATATTACATTTATATTATATTAAATTTATCCTCATATTGTGAAATAATTTCATATTTATTTATAATTAAGATAATTAAATTCCTCTTTATTCCAGTTCATTGCTAATTAAGGAAATATTTATCAAAAATATTTCATTAAAATCTCTCTATTTCATATGTTATATTTCTTCTTCCTCTCAAGATATTATGGAATAATTACAACTATTAATCATCGTCACCATTGTGAAAATATATTTCAAGTATAAATATTTCATTTCCAATGTACCAAAAGCCCAAAAATATCTTTTCATGGGATATAATAGATTTCTCAATTACATTATAATTAGTTGATATAATAAAATTTAAAGTGTTATGTCACATTAAATGATCCAATATAGGTGAATAATTACATGTAGCAGCATGTTTCCCAAAATGCACAATGTTATAATCCATAACTAAAGTTATCTTCCATAATATGGTTATAATCTACATAACTCCTACACCAATTATATTGGATTTATCTATAAGAAAATTTCTAAAATGACCATGAGTATTAATACCAGTTCTTATGTTAGGTTTTGTTTTTAAAAAATGATATATATTGTATTAGTTTATAAACGTTTTTATTTTATCATTATATATATTCTCTAATGATTGTTACAATAAAAATAAATATAAAATCTATAAATTATTGATATCAGAGTCTTAAACCTTGTTTAGTTAGGAATATGATTAATTTATTTTCAAATATTTTATAATGTTTTGTAATGAAAAATTTTATTAACTGATGAATATTATCTAGGAGTTTCAGACCATGTGTGTAATAAAATGACACTCAACTTGCACCAAAATAATGGTCGATATATACTTGACATACTCATTTCGAAGTTATTACCCCAAGAAACATCTTCCCAAAAACAATGTACACATATACTATGTGGGAATGGTTTCATTTATAGAAAATTAACATAATATATAAATTAAAAAAATTCGTATTATATCATATTCATTGAAATTTACTCAAATTTAGTCATGGGGTTATGTTCCTTAATTTTTTTTTCAAAAATATAATTCTCATTGTTTCTATTAATCAATTGAGAATAAAAACTATAACAACCCCAAAACCAGTAAACTATAGTTGGTGTCTAATTTATTATATTATCATTGGTATAGTGGATCTAATGTTGAAGGAAATTTCAATTTAGTAGTCATGCAAGAAAAGATACATATATGATTACCATTTTATGATATAAATACAATATAAAATGTAGTAATAAAAATCATTTTGTATCCTTCAACTCATTCACAAAATTCTTCTTTAAATAACAGAGAAAATATATAAAAATAAATGATTACTCAAATTCTCAGTGATTTTTACATACAACATAATCTATATTGAATTAATAATTCATAATAAATATGGAAGTATGAATAACTAAAAACAGATGCTATTTAATAAATATCTTTACCATAAAATACTTACATTGATAATATAAATGCAATAATATCATGGAAAATTATATATTAAATATTAATGATGGGAATTAATATTATTATAATTCAAAATCTCATGCATCATTATATATATATATGGTAAAATCCTTATTCCATGTGATTTTAATTTATGGATAGATATACCCATAAAACAATTAACACGAAAAACTAATTTCTATCATGATACATATCAATGGATCCAGGTGTTAAAAATAATTGTGCCCCACCCATCACTTATTAGCTAATCCATTCCTAAGATAATCAATAAACATTTAAATTTATTACAATATTACTTATTAATAAATATCTATATTAAATATTGAATATATATTATCTTTATTTATCCACAGACAATAACATATCATTCATAATAATACACTATATATAAAAAATGAAATACAATTCAAGAAATATTCTTATAAATGATACCAATAATATATATATTCATGAGGAATTTAATTTTCCATAATCACTAGAAAGTAAACGTTTCATGAAAATGATAATTAAAAAATATATAATAATACATAAGAGACGACAATCAATTTCTCATAAATATAGATTTCATACTAAAACCATGTCCCCAGAGAAGAAACTATATTAAAACTGAAATTTTTATAAAAATTACCATAAAATTTAATTCATTTTAAAATATTTGAAAATATGTAGAAGAAGATAAATATTGTAAAATTATTATGTGGGTTTGGAAGTCCATTAACAATATATATATTTAAAAAAATATTTTTGAATTTTTAAAACAAATGTTGAAAATGTAAAATTAAAAAAAAACTTCAAAGATGTATTTAAATTTATTTTAAAAAATTGATAACATGTTTTTTTAATAAATAAGATTAGTAAATAAAATGACATGTGAAAATTAATTTTGAAAAAATATGGACATGTGGTAAAAATATAAATTATCAAGAATGATTATTAAATCGGTTTTAATTTTAAACATTTCCAATAACGAATAAATTTCTAAAAAAATTAAAAATATATTAGAAAAAATAAAAACTAATTAAAAACCATGGTATAAAAAATTATATTTATATTATTAACTATTTATTATAACATTTCTTCAATTACTATTTATACAATCCAAAACAAATAATATTGTAAAATCAATCTTTACATATTGTGTGACCTTTAAAATCATAATATCATGAAATAATTAAATGAATTTTGACATTTATCATCAATAATAATTATGTAGTCATGTTAAATATTTCAAATGGGTATTAAACACACCACATAATAGTAAAAAGGTTTCAAATATCAAATATGTCACAATGGAATGGAAATTGAAATGAAATCCCTAACCCAATGCTTCCAATTAATTTTTAATGATTTAAAATATTATATAATGTTTTTGAAAATGTTATTAATTTATTCCAAAACCATATTAATATGTATAATATCATATATGATCATATTATAACATCTTATAAACTGTTAATCAATAATATTACATTATTAACTTTGTTTCCGGTGTTAAAAACATCATTTTCCCATGCATGTTTTCAAATTTCTGATCTTATGTATATGATATTAATACATAAACTATATAATTATATTATTGTTATAAATATTATTACTTTTAATAAGATACATTTTTTGAATAATTCATCATATTTTAACTTGGAAAATGAATCATATCGCTTCATTGAGATGGTACGCCCTACGTACAAGTGAGTGACATTATGATTTTTTAATAGTTTAATAGATATGAGAATATTTGATATAATATTTTTATTTAATAAATATTATGTCATATTATATATATATATATATATATATTTATAAATTAAATGGTTAAATCATTATAAAAATTCATTTTATTTGGGGATGAAAATAAATTATGTCATTTCGTGAAGTCATATTCAATAGTACTCACGAGCAATGATATTTTTCCCATTTGATGGAGAAGGAAGGGTATAAATATTATTCCATAAACATAATAAAATATTAATATATGTAATATTATAGTGATATTACTTTATTTATTTTTATAAATAATTTATAGTGGTAAAAGGAGTATAAAAAGAATGATCTTGGTGAAGGGAACTACCATCAATAAGAGAAACCACTTTTGGATCTTTTATAAATGACCCTATGATAGGTATCATGGGAAAAAAATAATCTATATAAAATGGATACATATGTTTGGTATTGATTTTTTTTATCTTTTTTCTTGGATAAATGTCTTTAATGGGGTGAAGAACTAGGGGAGGAGGAGCCCTGTTATAACTCCTGTGAATGGAATAGTTGTAATTTTTAAAATATTCAAAATAATTTAAATTCACATTTTTGTGAAAAATGATAATAAATGACTAATTTTATAAGGTGATTATGGTATGATTAAAATAAAACAAAAAAATTATGTTTTAGATAGTTTATTAATGTTTTTAACCTCTATCGTTTTTACATTAACCTTAAAATAGTCCCATTTTTACCTTAACCGTAGAAATTAATTTTTTTACTTTCATTAATATTAATTAATTAATATAAATTATTCTAATAGAAAATATGGAATCCATTTTATCAAGATCAATTCATATTAGTGGTGCAATATTGTATAAAAATAAACCCACAAAATGTGATGAAGAATGGTTCTTCAAGAAAAGTGTTTTTCAAACAAAATATAATCATACAATAACTATTTCAAAAGTATTAATAATTAAATGAATGAAAATTCATACACAAAAGATATATAATCTATTTATTTAATTTAAATCCTTAATCATTAAATATTAATTAATTTAATTAATATGGACATCCATTCTTCTTTTTTTAAAATGATTTTCTTAAAAAATTTACATTTACCTAAAACTAATATTATCTTTATTTACATCAAATTGATAGAAAAAATTTGTTTAAAAATACATATTATAACATATTATTATCAAAAATGTTTTAAATTTTAAATACCATATTTTTAATTATTTATAATATCTAATTTCAATGGGAAATTTAAAACATTTATTCTAGGAATATATTGATCAAGTAATTTCAAAACCAATATTCAAACTATAAAATTTGAATTTTTGTGCCATGAAATTTTAAAATTATAATTTTATTATTAATTTTAATAAAATATAATGTCCACTATCAATATTTGAATATAACATGTTTATGTATAAGAGTAAGATTACGATGTGACTCTGGTGGTGCAATCGTTATAGAAACCCATGTTATCATACATAGATATTACATATGATTAGATTAAAATTCATTAAATAACACAAAAAAATGCATAAGGAAAACATTATATTAGTTTATTTGGATAATATATATTCAATATTGAAATTTGGTGAATTATTTTCAACTTCTCATAAAAAGATATTCCACTTTTGTTTATTTCCCAAACACACCCAATATAGAATGTTTCTTCATATCTTGGGGAACATCAAGAGAAGGAAGGGGGAGATCAAATGCTCAATAAGGTCAAAAAAACTAGATTCATAATCATAACAACAACATAACAATGTGAGAACATTGTATAAAATTTTAAAACTGAACACTTTATCTCATTGATCATAATACAGAGTAATAGAATAATTATTAGACATTCAAAAAACATTAATCATAAGGTAATCAAATAAAATGGTCCATGTTCCCATAAAATCATCATAAGAAATTTATTTGAGGTGTACATATCTTATTATAACATTGTGGAAATTTATAAGTTGATATAGCTTCATTAATTATGTTAAGGGCATGCAAATAGGCCCTTGCATGAAATTATAAAGAGGCAACCATGTCGATGTGTATGATTATAGACATAAACGATAGGTCGAGGCCAAATAGTGTGAGCAAGTAATCAATTTCAAACATAATAGTTTGAAATTATAATTAGTTTCATAGATAATATTCATAAAATTTAGTCAGGTTCATGCATAAAATTTTGAACATGTAATCAGGTCCATGCATAATTGATTAACCGATGAGTTATCCATCTTTACCTGGTGCATTAGAAAGAGATATAGGTTTCACCCATCACATAGTGAAAAAATAATAATTATGCATGGTAAAATATCATAAAACCTTTATCATATCATAACTGATTAAATGAAATGGTTTTCATAAATATTTATCATATCTTATCATTTTTAAGAGAGAAAGGTTTCATAATCATTTTATCATAGAAAAACTCATGAAAAGGGAGTGGGATTTAATGTAATTTTATCTTAGTATAACTCATGTAAGAACATATGTATGTCTGGTATTATATCATAAATTCATTTATCATATAAAATCCTATGAAATAAAATGATTTTCATATACTTTACATCGTATTATAATATTTAAAAGTGATAGGTTTCATCATAATTTCTTTAGAGCTTGACTTGTGGAAAAGGAGTGATAATCAAAAAAAATTATATTGGTATTACCTATGGAAGTTTAATGGATTTCCTAAAAATAATTTCTTCATAAAAAAATTAGTGGTAGAATAAGAATGTTATCCTTGGTTCATATACCCATCGAATAGTAATTTACATTAATGGATTTCATCTTAGAAGTAGAGTGATTTTAAATCACTATTATGAACATTTCATGAGGAATGTAACTTCTCATTGATAATTATAATTTGAACAGAACAATTCAAAAAAAATTAAAATAAATTTCATTGATAAAATATCAAAAATATATATAATGGATTAATTATCTAAACTAATGGTCATGATAGTGGAAATTGTTTTTTATGACGTACTCATTTAAACATTGATTCCCTTTTAATTTTAAATAGAAGCCAAATGAGAATTATTTTGAAAAAGATATGAATATTCATATAAAATTATTATATAAAAAATTAAAACATATGTATAACTAGTTTTTTAAAATTAATAATATTAAAAAAAATAAACAATTTTTAAAAAACACAAATTTGGAAGAATTATGGTTTTTGGCTTAGAAGAAAAATAAAATTTGTTTTTGTTAAAAATAGTTTTAAAAACATTTAAAGTATAAAAGAGTGTAAAATGGTTCTAATAGATAAAAATATCATGAATATAAATATTTCATTAAAAATCATGTAATTTATTTAGAGGTATATTATAATATTTCAGCATATGTGACTTAATCATAAACAATCGTTATAAATAATGTGATTTTGATATAAGTACATTAATAATTTTGAAATCATATGAAATATAATTTCCATGAAAGAGAGTTCATAAATGGGATATTTAAAACCCATAATTTTCTGGATAAACCTAAACAAATTAATTTTATGTGAGTTATATAAACAAAAAAAATAGGTGGTGAAAAATGAATGTATCTCATATAATAAAAACTTTAGAGAAAATTTCTTTATAAAAAAAATTAATATTCTGAATCCTAATAAATAATAATGAATGACGTATAATGAAGCATTAAATTTCATTAGAATATTTATATTCATGGAATTACATGTCAATGGTGTAGTATATATTCCGCAAAAAAATAAACAAGTTCTGAATTTTCATTTGTCTCAGGGAAATAAAAGAGAGAATAGAAAACCCTTTAAAATTATGTTATCTATTTAATCATATTCCCCAATAAATAATTACATTAAATAAAAAATTAAATATTTTGAATATATGGATATTAATGATATAATATGTAAAATGGATTTTATATAAACCACAAATAAACATTTTGAGAATTTTAATTTGTCTCCATGGAATAAAAGAGAGAATTGAAATATCATACCATATGTATCGACTTTCATCTCATAGGTTTGAACCTCTTATAAAAATCAATAATTTTATTATAAATTTATTATAGAACCATAATTATAAATATATATATATATATTATAATATATGATTTAATTAAGATCACTTCCTATATTTTTACTACTAATTCCGTGTTAAAATCATGTTTTGGGTAATAATCAATTTGATTGCATTATATGTTTTTTATTTTTTATTTTTGATCCATTGAAACTTGTTATGGGTCCATAATATCTATAATAATTATCATGACATTATTTTCATATATATATAAAATTTATACTTTTTCAACCAATCATGAAATATTATTTTTAGAAATAATGTATCTTATGATCATTGAGATGGTGGGTCGTACGTACACATGTGTAACGTTTACATTTATCAATGATCATTATGGATAGGAGGTAAGTAATATTTTATCATTTGGGATGATCAAAATATCATCAATTTCATATTATATATTTAAATATAATTATACATATAATCCATGTAGTGTGGGGATGAAATGGGGGAGTCATATTGCTTAATGAAGGATGTAGTCCACATGTACAGGAATGATGTTATCATCATTAAATTTTCAAAAATTTAGGAAAGAAAATGATATATTATATTTTAATAAAGATAAATATATCATGAATATAATATTTATTTCACATATATGACATATAATCATTAATAATTTCATTATTATCTTCCATGTAAAATGTAGTTGAATAATGAATCTCAACTCCTTACAAAGAACATGTTCACCGTACACACAAGTGATGTTATTATATACCTTAAATAAGTGAGCGTTAAAAAAATAATATTTTATATAATGACTCTAGATGAATAAATAATTCTTAAATAAAATGTATATATACCTTATATAAATCATAACACTCAATCGTGAGTGGTGGTAATGTAAAAATTAGAATACATCAGTTTGAGAGGAGGTAGTCCAACATACACACGATTTATGATTTATAAACTATTTTTTGGTTGTGGAGAATAATTTAGGAACAAAAATTAACCTAAAACATCATATTATATTTAATATAATTTTTATATTATACCATAATTATTTATTTATAATTAATGAACTTTGAGGATGATATAAAATAAAAAATATTTATTTAGAATGTTACCTCTTCTTTTTTGGGACCACTTGTTGTACAAGTTTTATTTGTTGTAAATATTTATAAAAAATGGTCAAAATGAAGAAGCAACTCAAAACTGATTGGATATTTTTTTGAGTGAAGATGCCTCGAGAATGGTTATGGATTCATACCATTGGATTTACACATGGGAAATTCTTCATTGTGTTCAAATCTGACGATGCTTTGGTGATATGTATTTTAAAAGGATCATAATTTGGTTGGAGATAATGTGATTAAATATTTATGAAGTAAAGAGAAATAAAATGTGTTTTCAATTAGTATGGTTGGTCTTTCAGAAGTAGGTTTCTAAGATGGTGTTGTTTTCCTGTGTTTGCTAAAAAAATTGGTTCTATAGTTTGGAGTTTGGTGAGCATTGTGAAAAGTGTATTTCTTTTAAGATATTATCAAAACATGAAAAAGTAATTAATTTCATGAATATGGGATTCATTAAATAGATTTCGTGAAGACATGAGGAATGTTGATGATGTTTTCCGTGATTATGACAATCTTTGCAAATGGATGAGGAAAAGAGAATTGCGGATGATCATTATGGCGGCGATGGTGAAGAACATTATGGCAGTGAAAATAAATAAGTATCATCACGGAGGTAGAAAGGATTTGAAGGAATGTATCACGATTATTAGGATCAATAAGGATTTGAAAATAGTTTTGGTTATTTACAAAATAGAGTAATTTTCAGTGGAAATTTCGGAGCTCTGTGATTTGGTGCTGATGTGGTGATGAGGTAGATGAATAGTTCTAGAATCGGTTTGAAAACCCTATAAATAGGCCACTCTCCATTGATAATGTAGGGATACATAATGAGAATTTTTTACTACTCTTATTGCGAAGAAGTTTCGAAGAGAATGCGAGCTCTGTGAAAGAAGTAAGCTCCCAGAAAGAAATGAGATTTATAGAGAGCCGTTAAGATTTTTAGAAGAAGGTAACATCATAAAGACCAATATTTTCTCAAAGAAATATTGAGATCTATGATCTAGTGGGATCTATGATCTAGAGAGCTATGATAACTAGAATTCTTTGTAAACTAAAGTGATCTCTGAAGATGATGATCACACAATTGTTTGATTAGTGGTTCACACTCTGAAATAACTTTGATAAGAATGGTTCTCATGAACAAGTGATTGGTACCTCAAACCATCTATATTATTTTCAAAGACCATTATACTGTGATCTAGTGTTTGAGACCTAGCCAACCACTATGCTTCGTGAATTTACAAACACTCTATGAAAAGATGAACCTCTCATCCTTTGCGTGAAGATAAAGACCGGTGACCATCCGGGTTCATGAAGTGAATAAAAACCCTCTCAAGTTTTCATTATTACATCCTTCTATTTGTAGTGGTTTATGTTTGGGTGAAGAAGGTGATTGTAAGATAAGTCCAACACTTAAAAGAATGCATGTATGTGATTTTATTGAAGGGTTTTGTGGACGTGATAGATTTTTCAAAGAATGAGTTCGCATGAGACAAGGGTTTCACCTATTCAGGTTTAAATAATCTCATAAATAAACCTAAAAGAACACTCCAATCAAGTGAAAGACAAATAGAAGAAAGTAAGGAGAGAAGGCAGTTTGATTGTACTAAACAAACTACACCCATTAGGGTTTTTATGCAAGGAGAATATGAGATTTTTTTTTGCATTGATGCATTCACATGTACCTATGAAGAAAAATTAAATAAAGAATCAATATGGTGTATGCATGTGTGTAAAGAAGATCCAGAAAGAAAGGTAAGCAAGTTCCAACCTAATTGACACAATCATGATCTCATGAATTTCTGAACAAAGGATAATAATTGACTATAATGATGTTATGTTGAGTTTTCCATCATTTTTTTGAAAACCACAAAGAGTGTTTGTGATTCTATCAAGAGGAAGAAGAAGTTTCAGTGTAGTTGGTTTGGCACTGAAGAAGATAGAGAATATGATTGTGTATCTTTTAGGTTTTCAAATGGGGAAGAAGAATAGAATTTCTTTCCTACTACATGTCAAGTAATCAAATGAAGATCACTAAAATATATCAATATTAGAACCTGCCTTTTGAAGAAGGAAGAATACTGACTTGAATGGAAGTATAAATAAGAATCAAGTGCAATGGAATATCCTACTTGTTTCATGTTGGTAGAGTAATATTTCCCATCCCCTCCAAGTGTAGGGACTCATAGTGGGAAGTGATTATCACTTCCCCACCTCCATGTGTAGGGAGCCCCACTTACTAGTGGATTGTTTTCCTATTCAATAACTATAAAATCATATCACTTTTAGGGTACAGTCCATATACTATTCATCTACATAAATGGAACAGAATAGCTTCTCTAATTGAGTAGTGAATAGTGTAAAAATATCATCTGCATGTGTTTAATTATTTCTATTATTACATGAAATAGGGAAATGATAATAATAGAATATAGATCCTAAAAGGTCAATATGTACATGGATAAAATGTTGGAATTGCTATAAAAATTACCAAACCCTGATTCACCCCCTCTCAGTGTTAGGCATATCCCACACCGGTCCTCTCATTCTTTGGGTATCTTCCTTATGTTTTCTCTAAATGTGTTCCTAGGATAATTTTTTTCAAAAACTAAGGCATATATTTTGGGACAAGTTATGTTTTAAGGTAATTTCGGTATAATATGGATTATCTAAATGGGTTTCATTATGTGAAAAGAGAGAGGAGATATGGTTTCCATTTAAAAGTGATGTGAGTGACACACTGTAAATTGATGGAAAAAAATGGCAACCACGTTTTTATCATGTCAAATGGATTAAAATGAAGTATTATAAATACTATTGTATTATTGGGTATAAATATGGAGGGAAAATATATTTTATAAAAAAATTTAGGTTGTTTTCACTTATCTTTTTTAATTTAATCCTCGGTAAACATATTATTACATTTATCATGGTAATAATTTTTTTTAATTTTCAATATTCATTTTAGTCAGAAATTATATTGAACATATTATACAATATAAATTATTATGATTAAAAATATGGAATATTTTTTTTCAAATTTCATCCGCTAAATTGGAAAATATTAAGGTCAAGACCCCCTCATGCCAAAGATAATACAGTGATGGAAGAGAGATAATAACTTCTGAGTCCCACCTCTTGTAGGCCCCCACTTGGTGAATAGCACCGAGTGAATAATAATATCACAACATGGGAGATATTTCCCTATATTAGGGAACAATATCAGGATATTGAATGAATCAAAAGGTTTAAATCGATAATGAAATATTAATAAACCCAAAATTACCATACAATACATATGAAAATAAAATAAATACAAGAAAAAATTATCCAAATGAAATTCATAAAATATAGGGTAGTGACACAATAAGAGATCCAATGTCCCTAAGCTAGTAATTCCCAACACAGTCCATGATGTCTTCGTAAAAACCTAAAAACCTTTTTATATACACAGGGTAAGCATAGATGTATACTCAATAGTAAACCCAAATTATCTGTTTCACATGTGAAAATGGCATGATAATTCATGGTTTAAGAAACAGTAGTATCAACAATACCTAAATAAGTAAACTAACCAAAACCCATCATCACAAAGTTTCTCTCACCAAATAATGTATCGATGTATTATAATATATTATGAATCATATCAATGATAGGGTACCCCACACCACATTCCCACTAATTTACCGCTATCACACACCAATGTCATTTATCCTGGTTCTCCCACCTATTCTAAATAACATCACAACAAATCACATCACATCCATGTCACACATTCATGGGTCATCCCAACATATCACATCCTGCCTACACAAACTCACACCAACACATCACATCACATCACAACTCGACAGAGGAACATTTTACATATGGTTATCACATCCCCTGAATGTCCTTCTCCCATCATAGAATATGGAGTAAGGAAGAGTGTGTAGTCATCCTGCCATCCTCCGACAAGGATTTTGGAAAAAAACCCACCCCCACCCATGTTACTATGTACGTGCCAGAAGATAGTGATCGACGAGGGTGTTTTTAATATAGAGAACCAAAATAATATACAAGTTATATATATAGTATCAATGCACACAATCCAATCCTATGGGGTCAAAACCAAGGTACATTAAATTTCATAGAATTCTAAATTTCGATTCCACCTATAAAATCATAACACCACATAAACATGACACAAACCACTTACCACATTTTATTCCAAATAATAAATTTTCATGATCTTTCATTTTACAACCAAATTTAATTCATTAATATAATTTATTTATCCATCCCATTAATTCATATATAATCATCAACTAATTAAACCACCCTTCTTAATTCAAATCATTCATTCATTAACAAATTCAACCCATGTCATATCACAATACCTATTCAATTATAAATCAACAACACCCCATTACAACCACACAAAATCATAAAAAGGAAAATAATATTTCACATTTTCATATTTAGCAAGAGATTCAGTTCACTAATTTCTTATGAGGTTATTCTCACAATAACAATAACAATATCAGGGAAACTATTTTTTTAATCATATACAAAAGGTAAAATAATTTCAAATTTTTGTGAAAATTAAACTTCACACAACATGGTTTTCATGACATATCATATATGTAGAAAAATTAACCCCCCAACAGAAACAATATTAAATGGTGTATGAAGATCGTGTAGTTCACAATATTAATAAATCAGATGTTGTAAAAACATGGAATTATGAAAATATTTGCCATAAATTTCATTTAATTTTATTTATTATCATTTTTTATCTGATTCTACTTTCCTTCTCAAATTTGAAAAAAGGATAACCACACCCACATGATTCACGAAAATGAGAAATAAAGGATCCCCTACCATAATTTGTAGACCCAAAAAATATGATGAAAAATGATCACAAGGGCTGACACATAAAAAAAATAATTTGATTCTCCATATTCAATAGTTTAAATGTTAAAAATGTTTTTAATTAAATATGGAAATTATAACATAGCTCCTTCGAAAAAATCTCTTACTTTATTCTCCCTAGGATAAATCCAATGAAACTGATAGTACGTCCATCCAATCATAATTGAGGGGCACAAGACAGAAAAAATTTAAATGTGTATGGTATTTATTTACACAATTTTTAATTATCAGAATTTGTTTTTCATTTTATTAGTACATTTAATTTCGTCATATAATTCAAAAACAATTTTAAAATTTATTATTTAACTTTTTTATTCAATTTATATCATATTAAAATAATAATTTAAACCATGTGTTTACGAAAATTCAAGCAATCAATTTCATTTGTATTACATGATTATTAATTTATAAATAATACTCATATTTCAATATATTATAATCATTAAGTTTAAAAAATTCTAACATGAAGTTTTATAAATTTAACACATATTTTGATATGGGTTTTCATTAAATTTTACTGTATTTATTTTCTACTCCATTCAACATCGAATTTACTTTTCAATATATCTTTTTATTCTTCTAACCCCCTCTCAAATAAATTTTCATTTATTTAATATTTTATTTCATCGTTTTTTTAAATACTGACACACTATTTATTATTCTGTTTTTTTAATGCCACAATAACCCATATTCCCTTATCGTCTCTCCTATCTATTATTATTTTATATTTTTTTCAATTAAAATTATTTACATATATCTCTATTCTATCTAATGTAACACCTCCCCCAAAATCATGAGATTCCCTTTCTTTTATTTCAATGCCTCAAATTTATTATTTTACATGTTATTTTAGAATGTTTTCATAACGTTGCGGGTTTTTAGTGAACAATGTTTTTTATAAAAATGATTTATTTTTCATTTAAAACAATATATATATATATAAACTCATATATAAGAAAAATTAAAATATGTACATATATAAAACAAGATATATATATATATATATATACTCAAAAGGATATATAATTAATTTTATAAATAATATATATATATATATGTTTTTTTACATATATACAAACATATATTTATATATATAGATAAAACAGTTCACAACCCAAAAATTCTAACAATGATTAATATTAATAACAATCACACAAATATATATATATATATATATATATATATATATATTCATATACATATATAAAATGGCATATGATGTGTCATGACCCATCCCCCAGGGCCCGTGTTGTCACTACCCCAAACCCACCTTCCTTAGGCCAGGGGATGGTGACTAGCACCAAGGGTTTAAATCCCTAAACTGGGAAGGCATTTCCTTTATAATTTCAAACAAACACAACTAGAGAACAAGAGTAAGCAAACTCTAAGTAAAAACTGAAATTAGAAGAAGTGATGGGAAGTAAAAGGGCCAGAAATACAAGCCCAATAGTATAGTACAAGGAAAGGAAAAATAGGTACAAATAAAAAAGAAAAATTACTGGAAGGTGCCTAGAAGCTCCTGGATCATCCACCACAGATCCTACCTGAAGGGTAGGAACAGATAGCCTCCTCAGTTCTCCACATCCATCCGTCTCCTCTGGGTACCAACTCGTCGTGAGTTCCACCTCTGGGTACCACCCAGTCCACGTAAACTCTGCCTCAGTCAGCGTTGTTTGTCGTATGGATCCAACACAACAAGGTGCGGGCATAGCCCATGTAGGGGTGAGTATAAAGATACTCAGTAGGAACCCCGAGACTTTCAAGGTCTAACAAAATCCACAAAGGATAAACCATAGTAGAAAGATACAATCACGAAGTATCAACCAACCGTAATTAGGTATATGCCCATACATATACCAAAGTTATCAATGATACTACGACTCCAACTCTCGATCCCAAGAACAAACCATTCAATAATGGAAGTAAATTCAATCACCAAGTTGATAATGGTTGAAAGACAATACTCAACTCACACAGGTATACAACTCACGAAGAGGGGTAGAGATGATTAGATGTAGCCTCTGAATCATCTCCTCTGTCGAATCCACGTATGATCCTAGAAAAAATATCAGCATTGTCGAACCCACGTAGGATCCTGGCACAGAATTCATCACTGTCAAACCCACGTAGGATTCTGGTACAGTAGTCATCATTGTCGAACCCAAGTATGATCCTAGTACAGAAGCCGTCACTATCGAACCCACATAGGATTCAGGTACAATAGTCATCGTTGTCGAACCCACATAGGATCCTGGTACAGAAGTCGTCACTGTCGAACCCACGTAGGATCCTTTTATATATGTCCTCATTGTCGAACCCACGTAGGATTCCGGTACAGTAGTCATCGCTGTCGAACCCACGTAGGATCCTGGTACATAAGTCGTTGCTGTCGAAGCCTTCCCTAGTGTTCCCACACACAGCACGCTCGATTCCGAAAGGGTCTGCTCCTCGAGCCATGTTTCGATACATCAACTATCATTAATTCCTGATTTGATGTATCCCTTAGTTCTGTCTCATCATAAGTAACCCAACACGACAGACGGTGCATCAATTAGACGCCCGGTCTGAGAGTTATTAGCATTTCCATTCCAAGGGGCTCGTTGGATTTCAAGTACAATCCAACCCAGCCATACTCTGACCTCATCTGAATCCTATGTGGATTATTCCAAAAGTACCATCTCATCAAAAGGAATCCAACATAGTTGACAGCACATCAATCGGACATCTGGTCCTTAAGTTATAAGTGTTTCCACTCCGAGGGTCCGGTTGGTTTAGGGTTCGAACCAACCCGAATGTTCCCAAAATTATCCAAAACCTTGACTGTAATATACCAAAACTACCGTCTCAATCTAAGAAATCCTACGCAGCTGACGGTGCATCGATCGGAAGTCTTTAGCTCATGCTATGGTTGAAAAACCAAAAGTTGTCCCAAGAGGGGGGTCTGGGTCCGGTCCGACCCGGCCCAACATGCCCTGGGTCAGCCCGAACCGGGTCAACCCAACCCGGATCCAGGTCCAGCCCGGTGGGTGCGACCCAGCCCGATAGCCGCGGCCCGGCCCACGCGGGGGTGGCCACGCTCACGTGGCATGACTCGGCCTGCGCGGCATGCCGCGGCTCAGCCAGCTGGCCGAGCGCGTTTGTGCATGGCGCGCAGAGCGGGGGAGCCCCCCCTAGTGTCCCATAACAGTGGTGCCATATGGCACTGCCAGTCCATCCTGGAACACGTAGTTGCAGGTTCTTCTCCACCGGGTGGCTGGTGCCGCCGCGGCCTTCCACCGGCGGCACGTGAGGGGCACCGCCGCCCCCAGGTGGTCAGCCGGTGTCGGCCGCTGCCTCTGATTGCTGGCACTTCCGCACTCCTCCGCGGACCCCTGGAGTTGTTCCGGTGGTTCGTTTTTCCTCTCGTCTATGCCTAAGGCCTCCTTGGGTCCTTCTCTTCACTGTGACGGCCTCAAATCAGGGTTTCCCTTCTGTTCACCGGTCTCCCATCAAACCGCGCATCAAGAACGAATTGGTAGAGGGTCTGGACTTGTTCGTTAGCCCGTGCCCTCGGCATTATAGGATCAAACGGAAATCCAGCATATAATTGAACTAGAAACAAACCCCAACTTAATCTCTAACCATTACCGCAATCAGCATCCGTTCTACGGATCAACATGTTCAGAGGGTCGATCCATGGTTGTTGTTTTTATCCAAGGTAAAAGAAGAACTTAAGAGAAAGGAATTCAACCTTGAATTCAAAACCCTACCTCAATTTCAAATTTTCTTGATGGTTTCGCGGGAAGAGAATTCAAAGAATACGACGTACGTTGCGCCCGTCACACGCTGCCGATCTCGGGCTCAAGCATCTTCCTCATTCTACATTGTAGAGGTCGTCGTTCTTCGTTGTAAGGATTAAGATGTGTTCTTTGTTAAGGTAAAGAAGTTCTCCTTAGTTCTTATCTTCCCCCGTTCCACCAAAATAATGCCAACCAACGTAAAATAATAGGCTCCCTATTATTTTAATGTTCCATGCATTTCAAATAAATTCAAAAACTCGAATTAATTAATGAGGACATTAATTAATTGCATTGGAATACTTAATGAGAGTAGGAAGGTGGAGAGTTCACCCACATTAAAGAATAGTGTTGGCCTTAATAAATTCTAGTGGAGTTAAAGAGTTAAAGGGGGGGTTTCAATGGGAGTTGAGAGGTTTGAACTCATGTGGGCCCCAACACAAAATATCCTCATATGGGAGGTTATGTGGGGGTGGGCCTCACCTCCAACTTCCCTTTGGAGAAAAATAACCAACACCCAAATAAAGTTATGTCCCAAATAACCTTTATTTAATTTATCAAAAATCCCCAAAATATTAGCATCCATCCTTGATATTACACAACTGCGGTAAAGGTCTCCTTAAGCGATTATCAGCACTGTGAGTTCATTAGTGCCATCAGATTTCAATTCTGACCATTGTTTCAAAAGATACAAAATCCCACACGTACGTTTACTGAATGTACCCAAACAAAACTCGTTAATTGATTCTGGGAAAACCAAGCCTCGAAATCAAGAGCCGTAAAAAACTGTGGACTCGTAAAATTCTCATGTATTTGAGAAAAAAATCCATGGGATTTATAGTTTTTTACATTCTCCTTACCTCAGGGCTTTACGTCCTTGTAATCTATAATACACACTAGGGAAACAAATGGGGGTACTGAGCATGCATCTGATCCTCTCTCTCCCATATGATTTTCTTGAGGTTCTCGTGCTAGTAGTGAACACGCACCAGAGGAATTGACCATCCACATAAGACCCGCTCATGTCGATCCTCAATATCCATTGGAACCTCTGTGAAAGTTGCCCCGTCATCAATATCAAGCTCTCTGTGGTCGATGATATGGGAAGCATCATGTACGTATCTCCTCAACTGAGATACGTGGAAGAATTCATGCACCCGATGCAACTAAGGTGGAAGGGATAAGTGGTAAGCCACCTCATCTACCCTGTTGAGGACCTGAAAAGGTTCAAAGAATTGCGGAGAAAACTTGCTGCCTCAGCTAAATCTCCATAGACCTCGTCGAGGTGAGACTCGTAGAAAGAAGTGGTCACCGTCCTCAAATTCTAGAGGTCTACATCTTCTATCAGCATATTACTTTTGTCAGCTCTTCTCAATCATTATCCTCTCTTGGATGACTTTCACCTCCTACGTGGTAGCTCATACCATCTCTAGTCGGTAAGGAAGTTTGGCTGACTTGGTAAGTCGGTCGATGATCACCCAAATCGAGTCATGTCCCCTGGACTTACGTGGAATACCCATCACAAAGTCCATGAATATCTCATCTCTCTTCCACTTTGGGACTTCTAAAGGTTGAACCAAGCCTGCTGGTACCTGATGCTCCACCTTCACTTGCTTACAAGTGAGGCATCGAGAGACAAACTCCACTACTGCCATCTTCATACCTGGCCACCAGTGCTATCATCGAAGGTCCTATTACATCTTTACCATTCTTGGGTATACCACTAAAGGGGATGTGTGGAACTCCCACAACACTTCCTCCTAAAGTGAAATAGGTACCAAGGTACATCCTCTGTATGGAATGACATGCTCCCCACCTTCAAGAAATCCTTTGGGTGCCTACCCTGAGGATATCTGAGCACGTTGTGTCTCGTAGTTAGCGTCCCCATGTTGCGCCTCCCTGACTCGCTAAAGAAGTGGGGAAGTGACTGTGAGAGACTGAATAAAAGGCTACTCTGTCCTGATCCACAAAGGATATATGCAACGCGGATAGCTGCTATGTCACCTCTCCTAGCAGCTGAATTCCTGATCTCCTGCCGAGAGCATCTGCTATAATTTTTCCTTCCCAGGAGTATAGACTATCTCAAAGTCGTAGTCCTGGAGGAACTCAAGCCATCGTCTTTTTCTCAGGTTCAGGTCCTTTTTCGAGAAAACACACCTGAGACTATTGAGATTAGAGTAAACTGTAAACCATTCACTCAACGAACTATGAGCAAGACTAGCCAAAAGTAAATAACTCAAGTACACCCTTCTTCGCCTACGTCCTACAAGAGCAGCCAAGATTTCTCCCTTGTTGAGAAGAAAAATCTAGTCTCATCCCCATGATTAACCACATCCTTTGCCAAATATATTCAATCCTGACATTAACCTTACTATTTCATTCCATGGATGATGTCGTAAGGCCTCTATGTTATTACCAAGAGATCCAACCATCACTCTCGCCTCCAAGGGTTGAGTCACACTTTCGGCATCAGTGTGTGGTCACTCGTTCTTCTCCAGTAGGAGTCACGAATGTGAGGGTCAAGTCAATAGTTTTTAACCAAAACCTCTTAGTATCAACCACACAAAAAGGTAGTAAAAGAAACGTCACAAGGAAAAGTGTCTTTTATTGCTGCAGTTCAAAGTACAAAGACACAAAGCAACCACAATAAATGACATCAATGAAGCTAGAAACATTAAGAAAAAAGGCCTCTATTCCTGGATCTAGACCTACTTTTGTCAACATGCTCCTAGATCTTGAGGCAAACCGTCTATGGGTGGTGGTAGTAGTGCTCGATGACCCTGACCACCATTCGTTGAAGGACCTGCTCCACTGCCTCATCCACCGCTTGGTTGATGGTCAAACTCTTGTCTCTGACTCTGTCTTGGTGGATCCTCTAATGCCTCCTGATCAACTGTGCGGAGAGTCGGATAGTCACACGCTCTCTGACCCTGTTCCCTATAGTAATAACAGACCATTCTCTATTCAAATTTCCCTCGGTCTCGGGTGCCCCGCACCCCCGTTGCCACATCTTGGGGTCATCTAAGAGAAGATCTAACCCGCATGTGCCCCCGTGTCATCTGCCTTCTGCCTTCTACATATGACTCAGCTACTATTAGAAATTCCTGCGGTAAGAGCAACAGCTCCTAAGCACACATAGACCATAGAGTTGCTGGTACAAACTCTGCCTTGAAAAGACCCTCGAAGTTTCCCCAAGTGAGGGTCGCCTCATCGTAAAACTGGAGCATCAGGCTCCACCACCTCTCAGGTGCTCCCTGAAGGAGACTAACATCTAGGTACACCATTAAGTCAGTTGGTGTCCCAACTGTGTGGAAAACTCATGCTACAAACTCTAGCCAACACCCGGCCGTCTGAAAATCTGTCTCACCTCGAAACCTCGGTGGCCTCTATCACAGGATCCCGTGCAACGTGCTCAAGTGGAACTATAACATCCTAGGTGAATAAAGAATATGACATTTTCATATTTATTAATATTTGTGAATAAAATGGTAATATTACTTTAAAGGGGATGTTGTGTTTGATTTCATACCCAATACGTAACAATGAGTTTCTTTGAAATCTTACGTTGCACACTAATAATATAATAATATTCGTTTAAATGGTAGTTAATTCCTAGACACATAACTAACTAAAAAATTATTATATATGTTGGTCAAATATTTTTATATTTATCCAATAAATGTTAGAGGCTTAAAATAAGAAAAAAATTCGATTTTAAGCATAAATATTCTAATTATCTTTAAATGGTCGATTAACCATCTTTTGATGGTGAACCCTTTTGAAAACTACTTTATATCAATTTTATATGTTATATTTGAAAAAATAAAATCCTTCTTTAGAATCGGGACATCAAAATTTACTTTGTGAAAATTTTTGTTATTTTTTCGATAAAGTTCATTTTTAATGAATAGTGAAAATGTTGTATTTTAATTCAAAACCTCCTTTTAATATAATTTATTTATATGGTAAGATTATCTTTTTAATTGGGTTTAAATTTTAGTTGAAATATATTTTTACCATTTAATCCAATGGTGGAAATTGGAATTAATTTCACTTTGAAATTGGACATAAACAAGTGTGAATCTTTTGATAGATATTGTTTGTTAAAAACACGCTATTTGTTTTGACAGCAGGAATTAATTATAATATTAATTAATGAAACTTATATGTTTTGAATTTGGTAAAATGGAAATAATTTTTGAATTTGGAATATAAAATTTAATTTGGATAAAGTTTTGGTATTTTTCTAACAAATGTTCATTTTTAATGAATAGTTAAAAATACTGCATTTTACTTCAAAACTGCTTTTTCATCTAATTTAATTATATAGTTAGATTATCCTTTTAATTTGTTTTAAAGTGTAATTGAATTATTTTTTTATCACTTAATACAATTTTGTTCATTGGATGTAATTTCACTTTTCAATTGGATGTAAAAACAAGTTAATCTTTTGATAAGGTTTACTTCTTAAAAACATGTCTTTGGTTGTGACAATGAGAATTATTTTTTAAATTAATTACTGAAAATTCTATGTTTGGAAATTTGTAAAATGAATTCCATATCTTGAATCATATGTTACAAATTATGAAATTAATACTCTTTTGTTTTTTGACATTATGAATAGTAATGACGATAATTATCTTTAATTATCATGATTAATTAGTAATCGGGTAGTTAAGGGTAATAAAATAACACCATAATAATATAAAATGACCCCAAAATGTGTCCAAATCCTTTTTTTTGTGTCATGGTCGACCATGGGATTCCTTGTTCCAACTTATGGACCCCATGGAATCACTTTTGTGTGATAGTGACCTTTTATCATATTATTTTTTAAAGAAAAGAGAATATAACCTAACTAGGTAACAAATAAGTAAAACAATATTAATTTTGTTTAAATAAATGATCAATTATACTATAAATAATAATTTGAAATATAAAAATATTTCCTACAACTTGGGATTTTTTTTATAATTTTTAGACATTAAATAAATAAATTTATTTTTGACACCATGATGATGCAGTGATTACCTCATTAATGAATGATTTAAATAAAATGAAAATATAATGTAAAATCTAAGACATAAAATTGTCTAAAACATATTGGATGGGTTTATTTCTAACCCTCATCACCTTATCCTTGAAATATATCATTTTGGGACCTTTAAAATCCGAAAACATTTTTATAATAAAGTAACATTTCAAGACTTTCCAAAAGTGACCCTCCACCCTCTTATAAAAGGCCCCCACCTCTACCCGCTTACCCACACCTCTCAAGCCCTTGACTCGTCCAACATCTTCTCATATTAACTCTCCAAATCCCTCTATTACTCCTAGAAGCCTCACTTTATGCAGGAGTCTTTCCAAGGAAGCCTTTGGCTCAAATCAAAAAGAGTTACCCAATTTAGAGGTAATGTCTTCTCTCAAGTTTCTTCCTTTTCTTCTCCGTATTCACTCACCACTATCTTCTTATTATTTGATCCCAAAATAACACTAGTATCCTCAATATAATAGGATTTTGTTATGAAAATAATTCTACCTACACTTACACACACCTTCATCTAATGGTTAAAGAACAAACTGTTTCTGTGGGTGGCGAATTACTGCCTCACAAAATGATGATTGTTCTGTATTATTTTAACACCTTTAATTGTGGTTATTAAGATGTAACTATATTTATATATGATATATGTTATGTTTATGTTTTCTTTATACTTATTTATTTTTTTATATATAGAAAACATTCATGGTTTCCATTATGTGTAAGCATAATAATTTCATTTGAGGAAGGGCGGACTACCACCCCCTCAGAGTGATATGACTCATTCATACCATATGTGATACGTATAAAGGATAGTTTTAATGATATTATATATTATAAAATACTGATTTTATAATTATTCCATGTTTCATAATGTTTTAATTCCATTAAATATGGAATAGAAATGGAAGTAGCGTTCATGCGTACGTACGACTTACCGTCTCCATGAACGGTGCATTTCATTTCTTACCTCTAAATGTTATGTACTATTATAAATAAATTTATATGATGGATATATATGATATATATGATATCCAAATCTTTAATATCATTCTGGATATAATGATCCTTTTACTACATGAACAACATGTAATTATAAGAAGTCCATTTTTTGACTTAAGTGCCAAATATCGACAAAACGAACATTATTAACATAAATGATTACATAATGTTTATAAAATGAAAATAAGTGATATAAAAGCAGTAATAAACTTGAAAATTTTCTTAATCTAGTATAAATTAACTTTATTTTATTATTCAGCAGATTAAATAACGATCGAGTCAAGTCGGACATGAAGTAAGGGATTTCTCATCTCACTTTTAATTCTGTGAGATTTCCTTTGTTCGCCACTTATTTATGGAATGTGGTGTATTGTGTACTTACAATTCATAAATATTATCATGATTCTATTTATATACATGGTGTTCTTTAATTATTTTGGTAGTTATTATCTTTTGGTCATATGACTCGATTGATTACAGGGAGGTAAGGGATTTCTCATATAACTTTTAATTCCGTGAGATTTCCATTGTTTGCAACTTATTTATGGAATGTGGTGTATTTTTTACTGCCAATTGATATATATTATCATTATTCTATTTATATTCATGGTGTTCTGTAATTATTTTGTTTGCTATTATCTTTTGGTCATACGACGCGATTGATTACTGTGAGGTAAGGGATTTCTCATCTCACTTTTAATTCCGTGATATTTCCATTATTCACCACTTATTTATGGAATGTGATTTATTGTGTACTTCAAATTGATATATATTATCATGATTCTATTTATATTAAGGGTGTTCTATAATTCTTTTGGTGGTTATTATCTTTTGGTCATACGACTCGATTGATTACAGCGAGGTAAGGGGTTTTTCATCTCACTTTTATTCCCATGAGATTCATGCTAAATTTGCCACTATTTCCTTTTGTGTGGTGTGTACATCCAATGAATGTATTCTTTGTGTAATATAATTTAATTTATGGGTATTTAAATCTTCATTTTATGACCCTTCTTTCGTGGGTTGTATGTTTCAAAAGTTTCCCAAATCGGTACGGGAACCTTTCACCTTCCTCTTTTTAAAAGACTTATTTTTTTATGTCTTTTAATTTACATATTATTATGTTGGGATATGTTCTTATATATCCTTATTGATGTAAATTTTATGTCAATGTGATGAGATACCCTTTTTATCTATCATCATCTCATTTTCTGAAGTTTAAAGTGACGTCGTTAGGCTATCGAATTTTTACAAGGGAACTTATTAATCTAATTTCAATTCTTTGGGTTAAGCCTCTAATTCTTGATTATGTCGTGCTATGAATATGGGTGGATGAACTATGATTGTTTTACACTTAATATCCACTTATATTGAGTGTATTTATATTTTTCACACATAATTACGTAATTGATTTATCCTAAATCTAAGGATACCATCTTTGTACGGGACTTCGTCTCATTCTTTTTTCATTGAGGCATATTTTCATTTATACACAACATTATTTTATACAGTGTATGAACCCCTTTGAATTTTAATTTTATTCAAAGTGAATCTTTTCTCTACGAATTGTTTTACTAAATGTCAAAAATTATGTTTTTTTTAACGTACGCAGTGACAACGACCTTTTCGTCGCCGCGAGTATTATTTGATCTTAGGCTTCCTCAACAAGTCGTAATGTTTTATGAGAAAATAAATACCATATACTCTTTTACGTATTTTGGTATTGAAAATGGTTTTGATAATGGATTATTTTGTGTTAATATATTTAAATAATATATTGTGATTGAAATGTTGAAACATTATCATCCCTTTATATTGGTTTTATGTGTTATGATCTTATTATGGTACTTGAACATTTGATGGGTGGTTACATGATAAACCAAATGAAGGGGGGTGCCATGAATACCATTATGGGTGGTTACATTATAACCTCTAATGCATTAGGTATGGAATTTGGATGTATGGATATTCCATTTAGGGACAAGTGTGGAAGTCGGCCGTATGGTTATTCCATTTAAGTGTGTTTATGTTCAAAGTAACCTTTATATGTTATGTGTACTATTTATGGGTTTTATGGTAATATTTTTGTTACAAAAGGGTAATTAATGATATTTTATTTAGTGAAGAGTATTTACTACTTCATAAAGGTGAAAGTATTACTTATGTTAAAGTATTCATGGTTTGCTTGTTGTTTTGAAAAACTAATAGGTTCTTTCTTTGTGTATTCCTTACTATGTTTTTTATGCTCATCCCATGTTTTTGAAATGTTTTTCACAGGACATAAATTTGAATAAGGTCAAGGATGGGATCAAGGAAATTTCATGTTGTCTAAAACATGGAAGTATACATGAATCTTTTCTTCAAGAGATTTTATTTTATGAAAAAAATTGAAACTGAGTAGAAGTGTTTACTTTGTAACTTTTGAGATGTAATAGTTATGGCCTAATTCTATAAAACTAAAAACATGAAGAGATCCTCAATTTTAATTATTCATTTAATTCAAGATTAAGTAATGTTTTAAGGTCGGGTCCTTATTGTTGGTATCAGAGGTCAGTTTAGATAACTTTAGAGGTTAGGGTATTCTTTAAGAACAAGTGACTTTACCATAATGGTGTTTATTTTAGAAAGAGTCATAGTTACTTTTATAAATTGAATGAGTTTAAGATAACATGAATAATTATATCTTAGTATTATATGGTGATTTTAATGATAGACTCACACTCACATTTTTGGTTTTAGTAAATGGCTGGATCTAGCAGGCACCAAAGTAACAGTGGATGTGAAGAAAACCGTGACAGTTTTCCGAACGTGTAACTGAATGATATGGGAGCTGCAATGAGAACTCTTGCGGTTATTCTCAACCAACTATCTGGAGTCAATATTGACCACCTGAACCTTAGTGATTTTTATAAGGCATCATATATGCGAGAAACAAATCCCTATATAAGTTTATGTAATAATCATAAAGGTAAGTATGTTTGAAAATCTATGTTTCAAAGATGTGGAAAGAAACACCTAGGAAAATGTTTCAAAGGGATAGAAAGATACTATACATGTGGAAATGAAGGTCACAAATCAAGAACCTTCCATTGAAAAAGGAAGCATCTAGTTGACTCTAGGAAAGGGAAAGAAGTTATTTTTAAAGGATAAATCGAATGTTTTAAATGTGGTGTGCATGGTCATTATACAAACACATGTCCTATGAAGAAGTTTCGAGAATGGGATCCCCATGATCGTACAAATATTCATTTACCAATACCTTATTCCATTCAGATTAAGGATGAAGAAACTGACAATGACCAATGAAAGGTATAAATTATTTCTTAACATATGTTTTCCTATTATTGAAATATTAGGATATGATTCATGATTTTTTTGTAGGAAAGAAGTTTTTTAGAATAAGTTGGAAAGGAATGGTTAATGGATCATGAATAATGTTGAATGAGTAAGAATTCAACATATAAGGTATTCAAGAGTTATGGTAGATTTTAGGATGGTGAAATTCTTAAAACTATTAAGGCTCTTTTGATGATGAGATTACATTATAAGAATTTTTATAGTATGTGTAACCATGATGTTTGATATATGAAAATTTCATTTAAGGAATAATTATCTTTTCTTTTGTGGATATATTTATAAAGAACCATATTGGTTTATATGATCCTTGAATTTGAGGCAATTACCAGTTAATACATTTTGGGATGAAAAAAAAAAGTTATTAGATAACCTTTGTGGTTAAAATATGTTATGGTTATTTTTAATGAATTTATCTCTTTTTAGGGAATGTTATAAAATTATATAGTTTTTTAAAAGGGACAACACGCAGACCGTGTGACAACCCATCGCGTCGACGAAGTTGCGGGAATCAAACCCACAACCAAAGTGTGACTGGTATTTATCACCTACCACGGGACTATGTGAAGTCCCTGGTTAGTATGCCTAATTATTTTTAGTTAGATGATCTTATGAATCAGAAATAAGATGATTTTGGGAAATTATTTACCTATCAAGGAGGATATGTAATTAAGTTAATTAATTTTCAATATGATACTTTAAGAGTAACTGATGTTATTTGGAGACAAATGTTAAGATTTATCTTGGAACACTATGTGATTAAATCCATCAGAGATTTGGGTTTAAATCTTAGTTTGGATTAATTTGAATAATTTTATGGATAAATATTTATTGAATGGTCTTTGATGAAATTTGGGTTTTGTTGAATAAAATTTCGAGGTTAAGAGTAGTATTTCGTTTTATAAAGATTATCCTTTTGGGGATTATCTGATCTTGTACTAATAATTTTGGTTTTGGATAAGCTCTAAAGACATGGGAAATATATATTTCATCTTTTGTGGATTAGGTGATTCTCTAGAAGTTGATTATAGTGCTCTTAATGTGAACAAGTCATCCTGAATACTCATCATTTGGAGAAAATATGAGTTTGTGTTAGAAATCTAGTAAGAGATGAAATTATACATGAAAAGTAAGAATGTTTCCTTATGATTTAGTTAAGCTCATAAATAAATTCCTCAATGAAAAGAAACTTAAAAAAACGTTTTCTGTTAACTTTTACTACTGGGGAATCAAATACCGTTTAACCCATCACGTGTTTGTGATTTTATGGTGGTTAACTTTCATCTAAACATGTTTTCTATCACTCTCCATCAGAACTTGACCCTTCGTTTTCTCTTCCATATCCATGTTCTCATGGAATCATAGTATCTGTTTTCTTGGGTGACCTTTTTAATTCTCTTTCTTTATTTTAATGTGCTAGTATTATTGACTCCTTTTCCGATGTGGGGCTTTCAATGAAGTTTCCAACCCAATTTTAAAACTGTGAGGACGCAATTCCCAAAAGGGGGGAAGGATGTAACATCCCAGGTAAATAAAGAACATGACATTTTCATATTTATTAATATTTGTGAATAATATGTTAACATTAATTTAAAGGGGATGTTGTGTTCGATGGCATACCCAATACGCAATAATTAGTTTCTTTGAAATCTTACAATGCACACTAATAATATAATAATATTATTTTAAGTGGTAGTTAACATCTAGCTGTTGTAATGGCTGTAATGAACAGAACTAAAAACAAAATGATTATATATGTTTGTTAAATATTTTTATATTTAACCAATAATTGTTAGAGGCTTAAAATTAGAAAAGAATTAGATTTTAAGCATAAATATTCTAATGTTCTTTAAATGGTTTATTAACTGCCTTTTGATAGAGAACCCTTTTTAAAACTACTTTATGTCAATTTTATATGTTATATTTGACAAAATAAAATCTTTCTTTAGAATTGGGATATCAAAATTTACTTTGTGTAAATTTTTGTTATTTTTTTGATAAAGTTCATTTTTTTTAATGAATAGTGAAAATGTTGTATTTTAATTCAAAACCTCCTTTATTATAATTTATTTATATTAATTGGGATTAAAGTTTAGTTGAAATATATTTTTACCATTTAATCCAATTTTGGTCATTGGAATTAATTTCAATTTGAAATTGGACATAAACAAGTGTCATGCTTTTGATAGATATTGTTTCATAAAAACACGATATTTGTTTTGACAGTGGAAATTAATTATAATATAAATTAATGCAACTTCTATGTTTTTAATTTGGTAAAATGGACATCATTTTCTAATTTGGAATATCAAATTTACTTTGGATATATTTTTGGTATTTTTCTGACAAATGTTCATTTTTAATGAATAGTGAAAAATGCTGCATTTTACTTCAAAATTTCTTTTTCATATAACTTAATTATATAGTTATATTGTCATTTTAATTGGTTTTAAAGTGTAATTTAATTATTTTTTTATCACTTAATACAATTTTTTCATTGGAAGTAATTTCACTTTTCAATTGGATGTAAAAACAAGTCAATCTATTGATAAATTTTAATACTTAAAAACTCGTCTTTGGTTGTGACAACATGAATTATTTTTTAAATTAATTACTGCAATTTCTGTGTTTGGAATTTAGTAAAATAGATTCCATATTTGGAATCATAAGGTCCAAATTATTAAATTAATACGCTTTTGTTTTTTGACATTATGAATAGTAACGATGACAATTATCTTTAATTATCATGATTAATTTGTAATCGAGTTGTTAAAAGTAATAAAATAATATCATAACAATATAAAATGTCCCCAAAATGTTTCCAAAACCTTTTTTTTGTTTCATGCCCGACCATGGGATGCCTTATGCCAACTTATGGACCCCATGAAATAACTTTTGTCTGATAGTGACCTTTTATCATATTATTTTTCAAAGAAAGGAAAATATAACAAAACTATGTAACACCTAAGTAAAAAAAACTATTTTGTTTACATAAATGATCTCTTAGACTATAAATATTCATTGTAAATCTAAAAATATTTCCTACATAATGGTATTTTTTTATAATTTTCAGACATTAAATAAATAAATTTATTTATGAAACCATGATGATGTAGTGATTACCTCATTAATGAACGATTTAAATAAAATGATAAGATAATGTTAAATATAAGACTTACACATGTCGAAAACCTATTGGATGGGTGGATTTAAAGCCCTTATCACCTTATCCTTGAAATATATCATTTTGGGACCTTTAAAATCTGAAAACCATTTTATAATAAAGTAACATTTCAAGACTTTCCAAAAGTGACCCTCCTCCCTCTTATAAAAGTCCCCCACATATAACCCCTTAACCACACCTCTCATGCCCTTGGATCATCCAAAATCTGCTCATATTTTCTCTCCATATCCCTCTATTACTCCTAGAATCCTCACTTTGGGCAGAAGTCTTCCCAAGGAAGCCTTTGGATCAAATCAAAAAGAGTTACCCGATTTAGAGGTAATGTTTTCTCTCGAGTTTCATCCTTTTATTTTTCTTATTCACTCACCAATATATTCTTATTATTTTATCCCATAATAACACCAGTATAGTCAATATACTATGATTTTTTTATGAAAATGATTCTACCTAAACTTACACACACCTCCGTCTAATGGATAAAGAACATACTGTTTCTGTGGGTGGCGAATTACTGCCTCACGAAACGATGATTGTTCAATATTCATTTAACATATTTCATGCTGGCCATTAAGATGTCACTATATTTATATATGATATATATTATTTTTATTTTTTATTCATGATTATGTTTTTTTAATATATATATATATATCAAACCTTTATGTTTTTCATTATGTGTAAACATGATAATTTCATTTGAGAAAGTGCGGACTACCGCCCCCTCAAAGTTATATGACTCGTTCGTAACATATGTGGTACATATAAAGGATAGGTTTAATGATATTTTATATCATAAAATACTGGAATTATAATACTACTATGTATCATTATGTTTTAATTCCATTAAATATTAAATAGAAATGGAAGTGGCATTCATGCATACGTACAGCTTACCGTCTCCATGAACGGTGCATTTTATTTTTACCTATAAATGTTATGTACTATTATAAATACATGTATATAGTGGATAAAAATTATATATATGATATCCAAATCATTAATATCATTCTGGATATAATGAAACTTTGACCACATGAACAACATGTAATTATAAGAAGTCTATTTTTGACTTAAGTACCAAATATCGACAAAATGAACATTATTAACTTAAATGATTACCTAATGTTTATACCATAAAAATAAGTGATATAAAAAAGAATAATAAACTTGAAAAAGGTTGTTAAGAAACTATAAATTAACTTTATTTTATTATTCATGAGATTAAATAATGATCGAGTCAAGTCGGACACGAAGTAAGCGATTTCTCATCTCACTTTTAATTCCGTGAGATTTCAATTGTTCACCACTTATTTATGGAATGTGGTGTATTGTGTACTGCCAATTGATATATATTATCATGATTAGATTTATATTCATGGTGTTGTGTAATTATTTTTGTGGTTATTATCTGTTGGTCATACGACTCGACTGATTACAGCGATGTAAGGGATTTCTCATCTCACTTTTAATTCCGTGAGATTTCCATGGTTGGACACTTATTTATGGAATGTGGTCTATTGTGTATTGAAATTTGATATATATTATCTTTATTTTATTTATATTCATGGTTTTCTATAATTCTTTTTGTGGTTATTATCTTTTGGTCATACGACTCGATTGATTACAGCGAGGTAAGGGATTTCTCATCTCACTTTTAATTACGTGAGATTTCCATTGTTCGCCACTTTTTTATGGAATGTGGTGTATTTTGTACATAAAATTGACATATATATTATCATTATTCTATTTATATTCATGGTGTTCCGTAATTTTTCTGGTGGTTATTATCTTTTGGTCATACGACTCGATTGATTACAGTGAGGTTAGGGGGTTTTTATCTCACTTTTATTCCCATGAGATTCATGCTACATCTGCCCATATTTCCTTTTGTGTGGTTTGTGTACTTCCCATGACAGTATTCTTTGTATAATATAATTTAATTTATTTGTATTTTCATCTTCATTGTATGATCATTCTTTCATGGGGTGTACGTTTCGAAAGTTACCTAAATCGATTCGGGAACCTCTCACCTTCCTCTTTTTAAATGACTTCATTTTGTTATGTATTTTAATTTACATCTTATTATGTTGGGATATGTTCTTCTATATCCTTTTTGATGTAAATTTTATCTCCATGTGATGAGATACCCTTTTTATCTCTCAACATCTCATTTTCTGAAGTTTAAAGTGACGCCGTTAGGCTATCGAATTTTTTCAAGGGAACTTCTTAATTCAATTTCAATTCTTTGGGTTAAGCCTCTACTTCATGATTATGTCATGATATGAATATGTTTGGATGACCTATGATTGTTTTACACGTAATTTCCACGTATATTGGGTGTATTTATATTTGTCACACATAATTACGTAATTTATTTATCCTTAATCTAAGGATACCATCTTTGTAAGGGACATCGTCTCAATATTTTTTCGTTGAGTCATATTTTCATTTATACAAAACATTCTTTTATATGGTGTATGAACCCCTTTGACTTTTACTTTTATTCAAAAGGAATATTTTCTCAACGAATCATTTTACTAAACAACAAAAATTATGTTTTTTTAACGTACGTGGTGACAACGACATTTCCGCCACTGCGAGTATTATTTGATCTTTGGATTCCTCAACAAGCCGTAATGTTTTAAGAGAAAATAAATACAATATAACTTTTTACGTATTTTGTTATTGAAAATGGTTTTGATAAAGGATTCTTTTGTTTCAATATATTTAAATAATATATTTTGATTGAAATGTAGAAATGTTATCATTCATTTATATTGGTTTTATGTGTTATGATTTTATTATGGTACTTGGACATTTGACGGGTGGTTAGGTGATAAACCAAATGACAGGTGCTGCCGTGAATACCAGGATGGTTGGTTATGTTATAACCTCCAATTAATTGGGTATAGAAGTCAACCATATGGCTATTCCATTTAGTGACATGTGTGGAAGTGGACTGTATGGTTATTCCATTTAAGCATGTTTATGTTCCAAGTTACCTTTATATGTTATGTGTTCGGTATATGGGTTTTATGGTAATATTTTGGTTACAAAAGGGTAACTAATGATCTATTATTTAGTGAAGAGTATTTACTACTTCATAAAGGTGAAAATTATTACTTATGTTAATGTATTCATGGTTTACTTGTTGTTTTGAAAAACTAATAGTTTCCTTCTTTGTGTATTCTTTATTGGGGTTTTTATGCTCATTCCAAGTTTTGGAAATGTTGTTCACATGACATTAAGTGTAATAGGGTCAAGGATGGGATCAAGGAAATGTCATGCTATCTAAAACATGGAAGTATACATGACTCTTCTGATCAATAGTTTTTATTTTATGAAAAAAATGGAAACTTAGTAGAAGTCTCTACTTTGTAACTTTTGAGATGTAATAGTTATGGCCTAATTCTCTAAAACTATAAACCTAAAAAGATCCTCAATGTGAATTATTCATTTAATTGAATATTAAGTAATGTTTTAAGTTCGGATCCTTATAGGCGCGCACCCTCTTCTGCTGGGAATGGTGGCAACTGTATCCCAGAGGGTAGTGGTACTGATGGTGCCTCCACTATGATGGGGCCCTACACCATGGCATCGTTGCTCCGTGGGCTACCATCGTGCTCTCCACTCGAAACCCGCGCTGGCTGACTAGGTGAAGACATCCTAAAAATAAACAGGTGTTCCAAGATCAAAAAGTATACCTAGGGAGCAGACTCAAAGTAATCGCAAAGAAAACTTTTCCAAATAAACACACACGCAATCAGTGTTTTTCATGCACTGAGTAGCAAATCAGTAGTCAGGGTCCTGGTGTGTGGATCTGTCGGCCCTCGCACCAACACTGGACTCCCTGAACTGAAGTGTAACGCCCCGACCCTAGTTGCCTAGAGTCGGTGCATTATTACATAACATTGGCATGATCACAAGAAAGATCAAATCTCGAAAGACCGATTGGTTTAGTAGCCTTGGAAAATGCCAGATATATTCATAAGTTTTACATTACATTATAAAATGAAAAACTACTACAACAACATAATGTCTCAATAGACCACACTATTATCCCCTCATAAAATCCTTGCAGGTCATTCATAATTTACTTCTTCACTTCCTGGGAAAAATAAAACATAGAAAAGGGGTGAGCTCAAATGCCCAGTAAGGATAACAATATAGCGGAACATTCAAAATAAGCATAAACATTTAAGGCAATGAATTACTAAAACAAAAGCCTTTTAAAATTGAACTTCAACATGGTATGGCAAAAGTAAAATGAAATAATGCCATTTACTTGTTCACATGGATATTCTACTAATCGAATAATCACATGCAATATCAATAACCACTTTCATAATGTTGGAATGCATAATGCCAGACTATCATAACCCCATAGCCAAGGCCTCGTGCCAAGACTACAAATAAGATTTTGTCAAGGCCTTGTGCCAAGACACTAGTTTGTCTCATGAGACCTACCGATGCATCGAGGAGCTATAGCGGTCTCCACCCGTCACTTATTAAGTCCAATGCATTCCCATATGAAAAGGTTTATAACATAAACATTCGTATTAAAACTAGCATACGAAATGTCAATAATTTCCCCATAAACTATGAATGGTATAAAAATAGCACATCCACAGTCAAACATATCACAAAACCTTCAATACAATATAGAAGTTTTGTATCATAATAAATCAACTTCAAATAATCTTAAAATCCATCAAAGGATGTTGACATAGATGAAATCAAAATTCTTTTTAAAGAAGTATCTCCATTTATTTTGAAATCATTTAAGATCCATATAAAATAAAACATTTTCTTTGAAAATATTCTTATAAGATTGTATGGAAATCTTCGACGATTTTATAACGGCGGAAAATAACCGCACCCGCCGTATAAGTTAAAAAAACATTCTTACCTCAATTCAGTCGAAAAGGTTAAAAAGGACCTTGTTTTGAAAACGACGGAAAGATTCCTTTATAAACCTCTTATAAAAAGTCAAACAAGGGTATAAATGACTTTAACCCATATTCTTGTAAATAGTAAAAATGTTTTGAAATACATTTCAAAGAAACATGGATGTGGATGATAAAGAGGTCCCAGTAGATTATTACGTATAATACAACCTCGGATAATGAAGAGATTGTGAAATAACCCTTACCTTGAACTTTTCCTTGGTTGGGGTAGGTTAACCTCCTGTATAATGGTGAAATAATTGTTATTAAATTGTACAAGAATCATATACATTAATATGATATCATATATGATCTTTTAACATTGCTTTATTAATAATATCTTAGTATTATCGTCGTTTCGGGTGATAATCGATTCGTTCTTCTTAAATGTTTGGTTACGTAAGACATGTTTGTAATGGATAGATTATATCTTATTCATAATCAGAATGATATTAACATTATTTTTAACCCTAAAATGAGAATAATACTTGAATGGATATGATGGAGAACGAATCTTATCGCGTTCGTGGAGACGGTAGTCCGTACGTACGCACGAACGCTACTTCCATTTAATTTTTTATTTTAAAAGAATCAAATCCAAATGATACATAGGTATATTACTATTCCAGTATAATATAATATTTTATATATGTTACTTAAGTTCATTAACACCATCCTTTATACGTTCCATGTGTGGTATGAACGAGTCATATCATTTTAAGGGGGCGGTAGTCCGCACTTCCTCAAATGAAATTATCGTATGTATATACAACATGAAACGAATAATGGAATGAAATAAAATGGAATTACAGAAGCTTATATATAAAATATATATCATTAATATCATATTTAATTACAGTGCCATCATAATGGCCACCATGAGAGGTGGTAAGATGTATTTGAACAATCATCGTTTCGTGAGGCGTTAGTTTGCCATCCACAGAAACATTATGTTCATCATCCATTAGATGGAGTTGTGTGTATGTGTAGTTTGAATCCTTCTTATAACAACATCCTAGTATATTGAGGATACTGGTGTTGTTACAAAAGAAAGGAAATAAAAAGATTTTGGGGGTTGGAGAAGCAAAATAAATGAAAATACTTTAAGAGAAATTGTTACCTTTAATTTAGGTAACTCACTTTGGTTGGAACCAAAGGACTTCATGAAATGCTTTCTGCCTAAGGGGAAGCTTCAAGGAGGAGGAGAGGGATGTGGGGAGATTATTTGGGCAGAGTTTGGACAAGCCAAGTGGCTTGAGAGGTGTGAGGAAAAGAGAAGGAGGAGTGCCCTTTTATAAGAGGGGTGAGGGGCACCTTTGGAAAAGCTAGAAATATTAATTTATAATAAATTCATATTCGGTTTCTAATGGCTCCAAAGTTAATTATTAAAAGGTTAAGGTGGGGATAGGTCGAAAACCACTCAACCAATATAATTTAGACAGGTTTGGGTACTTATATTAACCTTATCTTTAAGTATTAACTCTAAGTTAATTAGTTTCACTTTTACAATGTCTCTTTGTATTTTTATATAATATGGTTAATAAACTTACTATATACATCCAAGCGACCCCCAAGTGGTCCATTAATGATTAACCTATCATAATATAAGTCTCTTGGCCGAACCTTAGATTTTTAGGAATTTAATATCAATTAATAATATAATATTTGTTTTAAGAACTCTTTTATGTCAATTTTGACACTATTCAATAGTTGATTTTTGTGAAACTCATAACAGATTGATTACTTCGAACAAAGTCAAATAAATCAATACTAATATATCATATTATCCTAGAAAATTAGTTTAATTCATTAAAAGGTTCATATTATATTTATTTGGGTATTTATAATATCAATTATTTTAATTTTTCACTATTATAGTAATTACTGCATCATCATTGTGTCATAAATAAAATAACTTATTTAATGTCTAAAAATTATAAATAAAATATAATTATGTAGGAAATCTTTTTATCTTTCTAATTAATATTTATAATAGAAAATCCAACATGTATAACCCTATGTAAAAATTGTTCTTCTAAAAGATGTAAGCTTATGCCATTTTAATTTTTATTTTAACTTTATTAACATAAAGTGTCCCTACCACATACAAGTGGCTCCAAGGGGTCCCCAAATTGACCCAAGGATGATCATGGTCGGGTATGTGTCCACCAATAAGGTTAGGACACGTTTTAGGGTAATTTTGTATTATTATAATATTATTTTTTAACCCTTATTTACCGGATTTACCCTTTAACCATGGTAAATAAAATATTTACCGCAATAATTATTCAAAATGTGTAAAAATAAAAGTTACCTATTTACATAATTTGGAAATCCTGATTCCAAATATGGAATCCATTTTTCTAAATTCAAAACACAGAAGTGGCAGAAATTAATTTAAAATTAATTCCCGCTGTCAAAACAAAAAGCGTGTTTTTAAGAGATAATAACTATCAAAAGATTGACACTTATTTATGTTCGGTTTAATTGTAAAATTATGACTAATGACCAACATTATATTAAATTGTAAAAATATATTCTAAATATACTTTAAAACCACTCAAATTCATAATCTATCACTATTAATTATTTTGATTAAAAAAGTTGTTTTTAATTAAAATTTAGTAATTTTCACTATTCATCAAAATATAAAAGTTATCCGAAAAGTACCAAAATTTCACCCTAGGATAATTTCGATATTCCGAATCCAAAAATGAAGTCCATTTTGAAATATAAAATATATATGATTTCAAAAAGTAGGTATAACTATTCATAACAGCTAGTTTAATTGGTTGTTAGAACTCGGTGTTGCGTACAACACACGCTATCACATTATTCAAAGAGAAGCGTACCGTAGAAGCTTGGGATGTTTCATTTTAAATTTTTGATGTCCCCATTTAGTCAAAAAGTTTAAAATATATTATTTAAAAATGGTTCACTATTAAAGTTGATAAAAGTGCAATACTGAAAATGAATTTGTTCTTGCATTATATCTAAGAAACTCATAATATGGATTCTAAAATTATAAGGATTATATAAACATTAAAATTTATCTAATATTATTCATAACCTCTTTTGAACGGCTTGTTTGGTAAGTCATGTTGTGCTTGAACTTGGTGTTGCATGTAGTGAAAGTTATTGAATTATTTTGAAGAAATAACACACTATGAAATCTTGGGGTGTTACATTCTCCCCTCCTTCAATAACTTGCGTCCTCGCAATTTGAAATTGTTCTTCGAAAATAAAAGGTTGAAAATAAAAAAATATCTTTGTGGGAAAACCCCCATCGGAAATTGGGTTACTAAAATTTATTCTTAATATGAGGAAAAGAGAAATGAAAGGGTCACCACCAAATTATGATCTCGATTAGGAGAACATTGGTGGCAATTAGAGACATATAATTGGAGGAAAAACGTAAATATTTATAGGTAGTGATTGAGGTCATCAATCACAAACAAGTGTATAATTGAGGTCCTTAAATTCATCAATCTATGATGATTTGAAATACCATAGGTTCAACAAAACATAGGGTATTAGGATAACACATTTTTGACGTTTCAAAATATCTTAGTTGAAATCCCACATCGAAAAATGAATTAATGAGGCCTCTATTTAAAATAAAGAGTCGAAAGTATGAAGATTACCAAAAATAACACATACTAGGGTTCCATGTAGTAAAATATGGATATGGAAGAAAAATCTAACCATCAATTACCTGATGGAGAGTGGTAGAGAACATGGCTATGAAAAGGCCAACAATCCCAAAGCCATAAATTAGTGATGATTTAAGGTACCATTTAGGAAAACATTTTTGTTCTAATTTGCTTTTCTTAATATTGAGGAATTTTTTATGAGATTGGCTAAGATCATATAGAGATATACTTACTTTATAATTAGAGTTTTATCCATTAATAAATTTCTACCACATACTCATCTTTCACTCTAAAAGATAATAGAATGTAAAAAAAAATTCTATTTACACTATTCGTATAGGGTTCCAAAATAAACGAATTTATAATTCATCTAAAAGATCTTTTAATAAAAACTACATTATTTAATCCTGGACATCTCATGGGCCAGTGGTAGGTGATACACCCTTGTCGCCCTTCGGTTGCGGGTTCAAGTCTCGCAGCCTTGCCGGACGCGACGGGTTGTCGCCCGACCTCCGGGTTGTCCTTTTATGGAAATCCAAAATAATCCAAACTAGAACTATCCAAAATACTTCTATCCAAACTCACAGTCCAACATTTATAAGGAAGGTAAACATAATATAGATCCTTTTTACCCCGTAATAGCATATGAATACCTTCATCATGTATTTACCATATTCCTTATTGATTACATTCATGTTCCCTTATTCCATATAGAATGCTGGATATACTTCATTAATCCAAAAATGTTTAAAACCCCAACAATGATGGAATATACAAATCATTAATCAGTTCCAAGGTAGTCAAGAATATCCAATATAATTTATCCAAAACAATCACATATTATTCCAAAATCACTATCTCAGTATCAGAACTATATTATGATTTATCATTCTCTCAACCATATATTTTCCAAAAATTTATCCTGCTATTGAGTCACTTTTCTTTGTTCCACACAATCTCAAGTCCTTGATGAAATACTACTGCAGTACAATCCTTATATACTCCATAATTATTATAACAAGTACATTGTTGATACAACACTCAATTGACATAATCAACATAAGAACTCTAATCATTCTTCTTCATCTGTGGTAGTATCATAACTTGATTATTATCCAATAGCATCATTTGTGGCATAGTCTGATGACTGGGACATAGGTTCGCGTAGTGTCCAAACTCCTTGCAAATGAAGCATTGTACATTTGAAACCATTTTCTTACCCTTGCAGTCATGTACTTTGTGCCCTTTTCCTCCACACTTATAACAAACTCCCATTCCTTTCAGGCAATTTCCAGGGTGTTTCTTTCCACAGTTACCACATATGGGAAAATTCTTCTTTTCCCTCTTAGTTTTATCCATCTTTCTCTCTTCCATCCTTTTCTTCTCTTGATTCCCTTCAAAGCCATAGGACTCAGTAAACTCTTTACTTATCTTATCAACACATGATATTATTTATTCATATGATGATAATACATGGGAGACTATTTCTCTTATAAATTCTAGCTTAAGACCATGAAAGATATGATCCTTCCTTCTCTTTGAATCATGTGTATTTCTGGAGTTCTCATTCCTTCTACTGGGCGCCATTTCTATACAATGGCATAAACTATATCAGTTTATGAATCAAAATACATAATCCCATACTTATAAAACACTTAACATAAATTGAAATATTTATGGATATAATCCATAATCATAAGAATGTTTTCTTTGAGGAAGTATATACTCATAATCCCTTCAAAATGATTTGTAAAGAAAATGAGAGTTATCCTAAGCATATCCCCCGGGAGTGTCGTAACCAAGAGTGCAGCAAGGCCCGTTGTCGTGCACCAGTTCCCGTTCGAGTCTAGCTCAAAGCGGTGTTTTCGGGTTTTACCCCTAGGTACATCTGTGCCAGAGCCGCCTCTACCTGCTCGTATCCAGACAGGGATGTATTGCTTGGAAAACTCACAAAATCTCTACAATACCAAAATTCTAGGAAGTTCTTCTATACTAATCCTCAAAGTTCATCTTAGGTCTACGTGCTCTAATCAGAGTTTATCTAAATCTAGCTTCCAAGGTTTGTACTAAACTTCCTCTGATACCAACTGTAACGCCCCGACCCTAGTTGCCTAGAGTCGGTGCATTATTACATAACATTGGCATGATCACAAGAAAGATCAAATCTCGAAAGACCGATTGGTTTAGTAGCCTTGGAAAATGCCAGATATATTCATAAGTTTTACATTACATTATAAAATGAAAAACTACTACAACAACATAATGTCTCAATAGACCACACTATTATCCCCTCATAAAATCCTTACAGGTCATTCATAATTTACTTCTTCACTTCCTGGGAAAAATAAAACATAGAAAAGGGGTGAGCTCAAATGCCCAGTAAGGATAACAATATAGCGGAACATTCAAAATAAGCATAAACATTTAAGGCAATGAATTACTAAAACAAAAGCCTTTTAAAATTGAACTTCAACATAGTATGGCAAAAGTAAAATGAAATAATGCCATTTACTTGTTCACATGGATATTCTACTAATCGAATAATCACATGCAATATCAATAACCACTTTCATAATGTTGGAATGCATAATTCCAGACTATCATAACCCCATAGCCAAGGCCTCGTGCCAAGACTACAAATAAGATTTTGTCAAGGCCTTGTTCCAAGACACTAGTTTGTCTCATGAGACCTACCGATGCATCGAGGAGCTATAGCGGGCTCCACCCGTCACTTATTAAGTCCAATGCATTCCCATATGAAAAGGTTTATAACATAAACATTCGTATTAAAACTAGCATACGAAATGTCAATAATTTCCCCGTAAACTATGAATGGTATAAAAATAGCACATCCACAGTCAAACATATCACAAAACCTTCAATACAATATAGAAGTTTTGTATCATAATAAATCAACTTCAAATAATCTTAAAATCCATCAAAGGATGTTGACATAGATGAAATCAAAATTCTTTTTAAAGAAGTATCTCCTTTTATTTTGAAATCATTTAAGATCCATATAAAATAAAACATTTTCTTTGAAAATATTCTTATAAGATTGTATGGAAATCTTCGACGATTTTATAACGGCGGAAAATAACCGCACCCGCTGTATAAGTTAAAAAAAACATTCTTACCTCAATTCAGTCGAAAAGGTTAAAAAGGACCTTGTTTTGAAAACGACGGAAAGATTCCTTTATAAACCTCTTATAAAAAGTCAAACAAGGGTATAAATGACTTTAACCCATATTCTTGTAAATAGTAAAAATGTTTTGAAATACATTTCAAAGAAACATGGATGTGGATGATAAAGAGGTCCCAGTAGATTATTACGTATAATACAACCTCGGATAATGAAGAGATTGTGAAATAACCCTTACCTTGAACTTTTCCTTGGTTGGGGTAGGTTAACCTCCTGTATAATGGTGAAATAATTGTTATTAAATTGTACAAGAATCATATACATTAATATGATATCATATATGATCTTTTAACATTGCTTTATTAATAATATCTTAGTATTATCGTCGTTTCGGGTGATAATCGATTCGTTCTTCTTAAATGTTTGGTTACGTAAGACATGTTTGTAATGGATAGATTATATATTATTCATAATCAGAATGATATTAACATTATTTTTAACCCTAAAATGAGAATAATACTTGAATGGATATGATGGAGAACGAATCTTATCGCGTTCGTGGAGACGGTAGTCCGTACGTACGCACGAACGCTACTTCCATTTAATTTTTTATTTTAAAAGAATCAAATCCAAATGATACATAGGTATATTACTATTCCAGTATAATATAATATTTTATATATGTTACTTAAGTTCATTAACACCATCCTTTATACGTTCCATGTGTGGTATGAACGAGTCATATCATTTTAAGGGGGCGGTAGTCCGCACTTCCTCAAATGAAATTATCGTATGTATATACAACATGAAACGAATAATGGAATGAAATAAAATGGAATTACAGAAGCTTATATATAAAATATATATCATTAATATCATATTTAATTACAGTGCCATCATAATGGCCACCATGAGAGGTGGTAAGATGTATTTGAACAATCATCGTTTCGTGAGGCGTTAGTTTGCCATCCACAGAAACATTATGTTCATCATCCATTAGATGGAGTTGTGTGTATGTGTAGTTTGAATCCTTCTTATAACAACATCCTAGTATATTGAGGATACTGGTGTTGTTACAAAAGAAAGGAAATAAAAAGATTTTGGGGGTTGGAGAAGCAAAATAAATGAAAATACTTTAAGAGAAATTGTTACCTTTAATTTAGGTAACTCACTTTGGTTGGAACCAAAGGACTTCATGAAATGCTTTCTGCCTAAGGGGAAGCTTCAAGGAGGAGGAGAGGGATGTGGGGAGATTATTTGGGCAGAGTTTGGACGAGCCAAGTGGCTTGAGAGGTGTGAGGAAAAGAGAAGGAGGAGTGCCCTTTTATAAGAGGGGTGAGGGGCACCTTTGGAAAAGCTAGAAATATTAATTTATAATAAATTCATATTCGGTTTCTAATGGCTCCAAAGTTAATTATTCAAAGGTTAAGGTGGGGATAGGTCGAAAACCACTCAACCAATAGAATTTAGACAGGTTTGGGTACTTATATTAACCTTATCTTTAAGTATTAACTCTAAGTTAATTAGTTTCACTTTTACAATGTCTCTTTGTATTTTTATATAATATGGTTAATAAACTTACTATATACATCCAAGCGACCCCCAAGTGGTCCATTAATGATTAACCTATCATAATATAAGTCTCTTGGCCGAACCTTAGATTTTTAGGAATTTAATATCAATTAATAATATAATATTTGTTTTAAGAACTCTTTTATGTCAATTTTGACACTATTCAATAGTTGATTTTTGTGAAACTCATAACAGATTGATTACTTCGAACAAAGTCAAATAAATCAATACTAATATATCATATTATCCTAGAAAATTAGTTTAATTCATTAAAAAGTTCATATTATATTTATTTGGGTATTTATAATATCAATTATTTTAATTTTTCACTATTATAGTAATTACTGCATCATCATTGTGTCATAAATAAAATAACTTATTTAATGTCTAAAAATTATAAATAAAATATCATTATGTAGGAAATCTTTTTATCTTTCTAATTAATATTTATAATAGAAAATCCAACATGTATAACCCTATGTAAAAATTGTTCTTCTAAAAGATGTAAGCTTATGCCATTTTTATTTTTATTTTAACTTTATTAACATAAAGTGTCCCTACCACATACAAGTGGCTCCAAGGGGTCCCCAAATTGACCCAAGGATGATCATGGTCGGGTATGTGTCCACCAATAAGGTTAGGACACGTTTTAGGGTAATTTTGTATTATTATAATATTATTTTTTAACCCTTATTTACCGGATTTACCCTTTAACCATGGTAAATAAAATATTTACCGCAGTAATTATTCAAAATGTGTAAAAATAAAAGTTACCTATTTACATAATTTGGAAATCATGATTCCAAATATGGAATCCATTTTTCTAAATTCAAAACACAGAAGTGGCAGAAATTAATTTAAAATTAATTCCCGCTGTCAAAACAAAAAGCGTGTTTTTAAGAGATAATAACTATCAAAAGATTGACACTTATTTATGTTCGGTTTAATTGTAAAATTATGACTAATGACCAACATTATATTAAATTGTAAAAATATATTCTAAATATACTTTAAAACCACTCAAATTCATAATCTATCACTATTAATTATTTTGATTAAAAAAGTTGTTTTTAATTAAAATTTAGTAATTTTCACTATTCATCAAAATATAAAAGTTATCCGAAAAGTACCAAAATTTCACCCTAGGATAATTTCGATATTCCGAATCCAAAAATGAAGTCCATTTTGAAATATAAAATATATATGATTTCAAAAAGTAGGTATAACTATTCATAACAGCTAGTTTAATTGGTTGTTAGAACTCGGTGTTGCGTACAACACACGCTATCACATTATTCAAAGAGAAGCGTACCGTAGAAGCTTGGGATGTTTCATTTTAAATTTTTGATGTCCCCATTTAGTCAAAAAGTTTAAAATATATTATTTAAAAATGGTTCACTATTAAAGTTGATAAAAGTGCAATACTGAAAATGAATTTGTTCTTGCATTATATCTAAGAAACTCATAATATGGATTCTAAAATTATAAGGATTATATAAACATTAAAATTTATCTAATATTATTCATAACCTCTTTTGAACGGCTTGTTTGGTAAGTCATTTTGTGCTTGAACTTGGTGTTGCATGTAGTGAAAGTTATTGAATTATTTTGAAGAAATAACACACTATGAAATCTTGGGGTGTTACATGAAGACCACACTTTGTACCCTTAACACTATTGCTTCATAGAATTAAAGATTAGAGTCCTAAGTTCTGTGGTAGAACCAACTCCTATGATACCAATTTGTCATGACCCATCCCCTGGGCCTGTGTCGTAACTACCCCAAGCCCACCTTTCATAGGCCAGGGGTTGCCGACTAGCACCAAAGGTGTAATTTCCTAAACTGGGAAGTCATTTCCTTTATAACTGTAAACAAACACAACCATAGAACAAGAAGAAGCAAACTCTAAGTAAAAACTGAATATAGAAGAAGTGCTGGAAAGTACAAGGGCCCGAAATACAAGCCCAACAGTAAAGTACAATGGAAGGACAAATAGGTACAACTAAAAATAAAAATAGCTGGAAGGTGCCTTGAAGCTCTTGAATCGTCCACCACAGATCCTACCTGATGGGTAGGTAGAGAGAGCCTCCTCTATGCTTCATGTCCGTCTGTCTCCTCCGGGTACCGACTCGTCGTGAGGTCCACCTCCGGGTATCGTCTAGTCCTCGTACACTCCACCTCGGTCAGTGTTGTTTGTCATATGTATCCAACACAATGAGGTGCGGGCATAGCCTGTTCAGGGGTGAGTATAATGATACTCAGTAGGGACACTGAGACCTTCAAGGTCTCACAAAATCCAAAAAGGATAAACCATAGTAGAAAGATACAACCACGAAGTATCAACCAACCCTACATAGGTATATGCCCATATATATAACTAAGTTATCAATCACATTATGGATCCAACACTCGAGGAAAAACACAAACCATTCCAAAAAGGAATTAAAGTCAATCACCACGTTGATAATGGTTGAAAGACATGACTCATCTCACACAGGTATACAACTCACGAAGAGGGTAGAGATGATTAGATGTAGCCTCTGAATCATCTCCTCTGTCGAACCCGCGTAAGATCCTGGAACAATATCAGCACTGTCGAACCCACATAGGATCCTAGGAAAAAATTCATCACTATTGAACCCAAATATGATTTCGGTACAGTAGTCATCGCTGTCGAACCCACGTAGGATCCTAGTACAGAAGTCCTCATTGTCGGACCCACGGAGGATTCTGGTACAGTAGTCATCGAGGTTGAACCCACGTAGGATCCTGGAATAGAAGTCATCACTTTCGAACCCACGTATGATCCTGGTACAGAAGTCATCACTGTCGAACCCATGTAGGATTCTGGTATATTAGTCATCACTGTCGAACCCACGTAGGATCCTAGTACAGAAGTCCTCGCTGTTGAAACCAGCCCAAAGGTTCCCGCACACAACACGCTCGATTCCGGGAGGGTCCGCTCTTCGAGCCAAGTGTCGATACATCAACTATAAAAAAATCCCGATTTGATGTATCCCGTAGTTCAGTCTCATCATAAAGAACCCAATATGACAGACGGCGCATCAATTAGACGCCCAGTCTAAGAGTTATTGGCATTTCTGTTCCAAGGGGCCAGTTTGATTTCACGTACAATCCAACCCGGCCATGCTCCAAGATCATCTGAATCTCGTGTGGAGTATTTCAAAAGGACCTTACCATCAAAATTAATCCAATTTAGTCGACGGAAAGTCAATCGGACATCCGGTCCTTAAGTTATAAGCGCTTTCACTCCGAGGGCCCGGTTGGTTTCAGGTTCGAACCCACCCGGCCAAACCCAAACATTGCCAAAACCTTAAGTGTAATATACCGAAACGACCGGCCCGATCTGAGTAATCCTATGTAACTGACGGTGCGTCGATCGGAGGTACGTAGCTCATGTTATGGATGAAAAACCATAAGTGGTCCGAAGAGGGGGGGTCTGGGTCCGGTCCGACCCGGCCCAACCTGCCTAGGGTCGGACCGAACCGGGTCAACCCTACCCGGATCCAGGTCCGGGCCGGTAGGGTGTGGCCCAGCCCGGCAGATGCGGCAAGGCACGCGCGAGGGCAGCTTGGCCCGGGTGGCAGGCGGCCTGGCCCGCGCTACAGGCGGCCCGGCCCGGTGGTTGGTGCGACCCGCATGGCACGGCTTGGCCCGCACGACCGGATATGGCTTGGACAGCTGGATAAGCACGTTTGTGCATGGCGCGCGGAGCGGGGGAGGCACCCCCCTGGTGTATTTTCATGGCGGCGCCAGTTGGCACCGCCCGTCCTTCTCAGAACTCGCGGTTGCGGGTTTTTCTCCACCGCTGCAGTCGGAGCCGCGGCGGCCTTCCGCCGGTGGCGCACAAGGGACGTCGTCCCCCCCAGGTGGCTGGCCAGTGCCGGCCTCTACCTCCATTTGTCAGCACCACCACGCCGGAGATCCCCACCGCCGCGCTCCTCCATGATCCACCGGAGTCCTTCCGATGGTCTATTTTGCCTCTCGTCTACGCCTACGGCCTCCTCGGGTCCTTCTCTTTACTACGACAGCCTCAAATCAGGGTTTCCCTTCTGTTCACCCGCCGTCCATCAAACCGCGCATCAAGAAAGAATTGGCGGAGGGTCCAGACTTGTTCATTATCTCGTGCCCTCCGCGTTAGAGGCTCAGACAGAAATCCATCATATAATTGCACCAGAAACAAACCCCAACTTAATCTCTAACCCTTCCCGCAATCAACATCTGTTCTGCAGATCGACATGTTCGGATGGTCGATCCATGGTTGTTGTTTTTATCCAAGGGAAAATAAGAACATAAAAGAAAGGAATTCAACCTCTAATTCAAAACCCTACCTCTATTTCAAAGTTCGCTTGACGGTGTCGCAGGAAGAGAATTTGAAGATGGCGTCGTATGTTGCGCACGTCACACACTGCTGATCCTAGGCTCGAGCATCTTCCTCGTTCTACATCGGAGAGCACGTCGTTCTTCGTTGGAAGGATGAAGATGTGTTATTTTTTTAGGGAAAGAAATTCTCCTTTGTTTTTCTCTTCCTCTGTTCCACCAAAAGAATTCCAACCAACGTAAAATTATAGGCTCCCTATTATTTTAATGTGACACGCATTTCAAATAAATTCAAACACTAGAATTAATTAATGAGGACATTAATTAATTCTATTGGCACACTTAATGAGAGGAGGAAGGTGGAGAGTTCACCCAAATTAAAGAAGACTGTTGGCTTTTAATAAATTCTAGGGGAGTTAAAGAGTTAGGGGGGGTTCAAGGGGAGTTGAGAGGTTTGAACTCGTGTGGGCCCCACCACAAAATATCCTCCCATGGGAGGTTATGTGGGGGGTGGTCCCCACCTACAACTTCCCTTTGGAGAAAAATAAACACTGCCCAAATAAACTTATTTCCCACATAACCTTTATTTAATTTATCAAGAATGTCAGAACTATTAACTTCCATCCTTGATAAAATGCAACTGCGGTAAAAATTTATCAAGAATCCCAAAAATATTAACTTTTATCTTTGATAAAATGAAACTACGATAACGTTCTCCTTAAGAAACTACCAGTGCTGCGATTTCATCGATGCCCTCGGATTTCAATTCCGAGCATCGGTTCAAAAGATACAAAATTCCACACGTACGTTTACTGAACGTACACGAACAAAACATAGAAATTGATTCTGGGCACACCGGGCCTCGGAATCAAGCGTCGTCAGAAACTATGGACTCATAAAATTCCCATGTATTTAAGAAAAATAAATTTCCACTGGATTTCTGGGTCCTTACATGATTTGTGAAACAAGTAACATGAAGATAGTCCGAATCATCCAAAACCCTATATATAGGGTCTTCATTTTTATGCATAATATATTTTAACATTTTCATTAAAAAAATTAATTATTAAATAAACATTGTGTGTGTAACAAATGTAATAATTATTATATGATCACTTCGACAGACCCTTAATTATTTTTTCATTTAATGATTCTTAAAAAAATCTATTTGGTCAAATATTTTTCTCCCACTAAAAATCATAACTCCCCCACACACTCACAATTCCTAATTCCAAATTTTATTTCTCATTTATATATATTATATATAATTTAAATAATAAATTTTATCATTATTACAACAATCATTTTTTACTTATTTATATTATTATTAAAATAATTTACCATACAACTTTTTTTAACCCCATATATATATTACAATACATACAGCCCTAGATATGATGTTCTATTATATAAATATATATATATATATATCACATTTTGTAATAGAAATAATTTTTAAAATTTTTAATTACAACATGAAGCATGTAAATATATTTTTTACAAACGTGTATATTATGTTTCATAATATTTAATTTATATATCATAATGAAAAATCGGAATAAAATATTTAAATTAAATTATATTTATTTTCATACAATTAAATTAATCTTTCTTAATTAAATGATTAAAAACATCCAAACCCAAATTTCAAATTTCACATTTCACATTTCTAAATTATCTAACGCATTGTAAACCACATTTAAAATTTTCAAAAAATTTCTGAACCTCTAAATCACTAATAATTTCTCTATAATGGAAAAGTAAGGCTCATTAATATTTCAAACCATTAAATTTGATACATCGCAAACAGTTATTGTTCTTGAGAAGCAAAAAAACAGTAGCTTAATAGAATTGTGGTTTGAAAAAACAACCAATAAAACACCTCTCGTGTTTCTTGATATATTTGGAACACGACAACCAATAGGGAATATAAGTTCAAATCTATACAATACACTAAGAAGAATCTCCTTAGGAAGAAACCTCTCAACCCATAACAAGGCCACATAGATGGTTATAAAAAAACCATTAAGCAAAATATATCAATCAATTATAATAAAAAAATTATTTTTAACTCAGTGAATCATTCATATTTTTTAACACTTGCAAGCCTTTAAAAATCATCCTTCATTTAAATCCATTTTATTTCAACCAAAAACCCACATCATTATGTCACTTTTAATTAAGTTACTATTTTTTCCACCTAATTATCTCTAAGCCTAAAAAATTATTATTAAAAAATTATGTTCCTTTTTATTTCAAAAAATATTAATTTTTTTTAACACAATCTTATCATTTCATATCATTATAAATCAAATCAGAAAAACATTTCACACTAATTGTTTCATCTAAAATTCTTCTTAACTCAACAACTAGTGTTTTTTATTAAAAATAAATAGCTATATTTCTTAAGATACTTAAAATAAATTATCAAACACACTATGTCATTTGAAATCATTTTTCAAGAGTCTCTAATTTGATAATTGACATGAAATTTATACAAAACAAAACAAATGGTTTGAATAATACACAATTTAAAACATATTTTTTCATCATTTTTTCTAATAATGTATTATTTATTAAGATAACACTCATGAAAAAACATCACATAACATTTCTCACCCAACACAATCACTTATATAAACAATAATAGAGATACTACAAGCATCCAAATAAATAGAAATCATCCACCACACCACGATGTTATCTTATTTGTGTGACACTGACACGCTTGAATGATTTTAAAACCTGTTTTAATATAACGGATCTTGATTGGGGAAAGAGTTTCACATTCTTCAAATGTTTGAGTTTCTAAGACGTGTCATCAACATTAGATAAATAACAAAAAAACGAACATGATTCGAGTAAAAAATTATTATCACTTAATTTATAAAAAGATTTAATCATGGGAGTTAGGCATATCTTAAAAAATTCACGATTTTCTAACCGACCATTTTATACTATTACAGTATTAATTGTTTAAACTTTTATCAGAGGTTAGGTATTTCATCAACATAATAACAACACAGAACAACACAACCCATCTCACCACAAAATCCACACATCTCATCTATTACACATCACCCCAATTTTACAACACAACCACATGACAAAACTCAACAACCAATTAAAACTCCCACCATACATTTCACACAACCACATCAATGCACCACTATATCATCCACAAGAAACAACCCATTTAACACCACCACTCTCTCCATATCATCCTCCATATTTCTCCAAACAAATATCACCACTATCCACACACATTAAATCCAAAAAAGTAAAAAAAATGATGGAATTCCATTTTACAAGTCTATATATTATCCACTTTGGGGGGTACTAAATTTACAACATTGTTTCAATCAGATCTAATTATAATGAGTCTCCATTTGGTATTAGGTTTTCCTCTCTTCATATGTTATAGGTTTTTTAATTACACATATAACATGAGGAACTTATACATTATCCATATATAATTCTTTAAAAATTTAATCCCCAGTGATCTTGGAAAATCATTCACATCAATGGTCTCATAATAAATGATAATAATATAACAAGAAAGATTTAAAACAAAAATTATTTTTAGAATGAAAAATCTATACTTCACTATAATGATAAAAGTGAAACAAAAATCAACACCCAAAATTTCCAACAACATTTGAAAATACATACATTCTATGTTTTTCCTCATAATTCAAATACTCCATTACATAGACCACATTCTCATAGAATGATCATAATAAATTATCATTCCTAACAATTAAATTAGAATTAAACATTTTGTATGACTATATTCTCTACTTTATCATTCTCAAACTAAACATTCTTAAATAATTTCATTTCTAAAAAAAGAATCATGTATACTAAAATTAAGAATAACATAATTCTACTTTTATATTTAATGAAAACAAGTTAAACGTGAAACATAATCAAATTTTAAATAAGAATATTTCTATAGTTACTACATAAATGTTTCTCACATTAGGAAATTCAACCCATAATAATCTAATATAGACATAACTTGTAAGGTATGGTTGTTTCAGAATATAAAAATTCATATAAGTCATAAAATAATAAGTTCAATAATTTAAATATTTTTACATATCAACAAGTTACCACAATTCATTTTTATCATTCTATAAATTTATGAAGTAAATGTCACATGAATTAATACCCAAACATATTCTTACAACATTGGGTTATGTCAATACTATAGAATCTAAATCATTAAAAAATAAGGATCAAATCGTTCATTTCATGGTTTCCAAAGTCAAAGGAATTATCAAAAATCAGGATGTTCATTTTCATAAATTTTTAGAATTTAAATGTTAAAAAAATATTTTTATAAAATTTTCATAACACATGCTTATAAAATGTTACAAATGGAATGAAATTAAAAAACATATTATGTCAAATTTAAAATAGAAAAATTATCATAATGGTTTCAAAATAATTTATTTTTTAATGAATATGTCAAATCTACATCATGGTTACATGCTTTAGATTGATTTCAAAAATAAAGAGTCAATCACTACAAAATACACTAAGCATGATTCTCAAATAATTTAAAACCATATGAAAACTAGATGAAATTTTAAATTCTTTAATAAAGGAAATGAATTTCAGTTAATCATGAATAATTTTATAATATGTAATGAAATAACACATTCAATCCTCAAGAAGGTGTCAAACAAACAACTCATGTTATTTAACCACAATTTTACTCATTCCATTTATCGCATATCACTAATTCATAAGGAAAACAATTAATCCACAAATATAGTGTGATAAGAATTAGAGAAAAACTTGAAAAATTATATGACTTTTTTAATTAATTTCCATAACATTGTGAATCCATTTCTTTAAATCATAGCCACAATTAATCATGATTCATGTACCTCTCTTAGGCTTCTACCCTCCAAGTTGTTCCACCTCAATTGGTCATTCAGTAGGATTCAATTCCTTTTATCACATCATTGGGGGACCTAAAATAATGTTTCCTAGAAGTTATTCCCAAATGTATATCATAGACTAAGGAAACGTTACCTTGTTTCCCAACCAAAAAATGATATCCTCATAGTACCTAACTAACAAATCAAACCCCATATCATCTCTCAACCATCAGCTCTGAAACCACTCTATTAATAAACAATCCCACCAAATATTCCTCAATGAAAGGAGAGATAAAATGGCCTTCTATTACCACCTTTATTAGGACTCAGTTTGATGATTTGCACCGAGGGAACACAAATATCAAAATATGTGAGGCATTTTACCCTATAAGAAAACATGATCTATCGATAGAATGAATCCACCAAAAAAATTTTAAATACATAGTATTAATAAACTCAATATCATCCTATAATGAATGTGTAAATAAAATAAATAAATAATAAAATTATATAAATGAATGTAAAAAATAAAATCTAAGTTAGTGACAGAAGAACATCTATAATGGTCTGAGCTAGGAATTTAAAGTATGGTCTATGAAGTCCTCATGGAAAGCATGAAAATAGTATTATATTCGTAGGGTGAGCATACATGTATACTCAGTTGAAAAACAACGTCGGTTGTGCACATGTAAAAAAGATCAACCTAATTCATCCGTAATGAAATAAAATAACCAACAACACCTAATCATGTAAACTACCAAATCCTTATCCTCAACAAGGGACTCTCATCAATGAATTCATCCTACTATAATATTATAATTTGAATCATATCGATGATAGATTACTCCACATTGCATTCCAAATGATTTTTCTCTCTCACACCCGAACATAATACATCCTAACGCTTCAACATCTTCTGAATAACTTCACATCACATCACATCACATCTCATATATATACACATGTGCCATCACAACACATGACATCCTATATGCACCCACATGGGCCATTCCATCACATCTTATTACATTTCAATGCCAACAGTGTTGACTTCTATTCATCATAATCCATTAATGTACTTCTCATAACTTGTAATATGGAGTGGGGAATAGTAGGTATCTATTTATCAATCCTCACATTAGGTTGATGGTAAAAACACCACCCCCATATGAGACTATGTGTGTGTCAGCACATAGTGCTCAACAAAATAAGGGGTGTGTTTAAAAAATCACTACAATATAAAAGGTATCTATATATATAATGTATCAAATAAAAAAAATCTCATCATATTGGTTCACAACCAATGTACTAATCGTTTCCTTGAATTCCCACTTTCATATCAACCATTAAAATCACAACACCACAAAACAATTCCATAATTCACAAGACACATTTTATTCAAAATAATCCATTTTCTAAATATACCAATTTCAAACCAATTTCATTTGTTGTGCAAATTTAATTATCTATACATTTTTTTCACATATAATTTTAATCCACTTAACCCACGCTACTCAATTTATTTTATTCATTCATTGAAATTTCAAACCAGGTCATATCAAAATACCTCTTTACATCCACCAAAATAATTCACCATCACAATTGCACACAAGCATGATAAAAGAATCTACCTTCATATTTTTATATTAAGAAAGGTATTTATGTTCATTTATTTATAATAATTGTATTCTTATACAAAACATATAAATCTTAGGGATTCAATTTTTTTAACCAAATATTATGGGTTATCCAATTACAGTTTCATGGGAAAAACACCAAAAAACATGCTTTTCAAAACATATAAGATATTGCACAAATAAAAACCCCATTAACCACAATATTCAATACAGAATATAACATATATAAATCACAATATTAATAATTCAAATGATATAAAATCATGTGATTCAATAACTATTCCCCTTCAATTCCACATAAAAATGATTATTATCCTTAGTTATCCAACACCAACCTTATTCTCAATGATGAACAAAACCATAACCCCACCCACATGATGGAACTAAATTATAAATAAATGATCACCTAACTTAATTTTCATACCAAAAAATTATGAGGAACAATGTTCATAATGTACGGAATGAATCCATAATCGTTTGATTCTCTATATTAAATAATATAAATATTAACATTGGATTTAATTAAATTTGGAAATTATAACACAATGTATTAAAAAACACTTTTTCGACCTTCAACTCATCAACATGAATACATTAAAACTATCAACAAATCAATATGATTAGTATTTATGTAGATATTGAAGAATAAATTTAAATACATATGTTATTTATTTACCATATTTATAATAATAAAAATATTTTTTCATATAATTCTAGCATTTAATTTCCTCATTTAATTCAAAAAATATTCTAAAATTTATTATTTTTTAATTTTCTCCCATAACAATATATTAATTTAGAAAATATATTTATTAAAATTTCTATCACCAGTTTCATTTAAATTATACAATTTTAATTTTATGAGCAGAGGCTATATTTTGATATATAATTGTTATTTAATTAAAAAAAATTAATTATGATGTTTTACAAATAAACCAATATTTTATTTGGGGTTTTCATTAAATTATTATTTTTTTCATTTTACAATGAATTCAATAAGTTGTTTACATTTTAATATGAAATTTTATTATTTTAACCTTCTCACTAATCTAATTTCATTAATTTAGTTATTTATTTCTTATGTTTTTTTAAATGTGAAAAGACACTCACACACTCTCCTATTCTATTTTTATTATAATTCCACAACATCCCATATTCCTTTCTAAATGATCAAATCTATTTTTCTTTTTTGAATTTTTTCCTTCACCATTTAGCCACATATATCTCACTCATCTCTAATTTCATGCCTCCCCCTAAATCATCTTATTCCATTTCTTTTTAAAAAAAATTACTAGAATTTATTTATTTTTAAATATAATATTTAATTTTTTTTAAATGTCATTTTTTTATCTTATAACATTTTTTTCTTAAAATAATTTCTTTTATAATTTTACATTGTATATATATATATATATTATAATATATACATACATACTCTCGTATAAAAAAATTAACAATATATATATAGAAAAATATAAAACCATACCTACAATATATATATAATGACATATTAATACTTTAATAATATATATATATATATACATGTAATACATTTCACAAGAAATACACATTTTTCAATGTATAATAATAACAAAAGTCTTGCAAATATATTCATTTACATTCATATATGACATGGAATATATTGTGTGAAGAAATTAACATAAAGAGTTTATGAATCTTCCAAATCCATATATATAGGGTATTCATATTATGCATAATATATCTTATCATTTTGATTAATAAAAACTATTTATTATTTTATAATCATTTTGTGCATATCCAATGTAATAATTATAATATGATAACTTCTTCATAGCCTCTAATTTGTTCCCTTTTAATGATTATCTCCACAATCTATTGGTTTACAAATTTTTCTCACATTAAAAATCATAACTACCACACACACACACCATTCATGATTCGTATTTTAACTTATCATATCTCTCTCTTATATATACTTAAAATAATCACTTTTATAATTATTACAACACAAATTTTAAACTTATTATTGTCAATATTTTTAAATTTTTTAACATCCAATAAATTTTAACCATAAAAATATACATATATAAAAATACAGACACTTATAACTATAAAACATGAAAATATGTATATATATTTATCATTTTTTAGTATAAATAATTTTTGAAATATTTAATTACAATGTGAAGCAATTAAATATAAATATTTACACAAATGTATAATAACCTGTATAATAATTACTATATCCCACTAAAATACAATTTTTAAAATTTAATTAAATTCATTAATTTTGTTTGAATTACAATTAAATTAATATTCCTAACTGTTTTTAAAAAAATAAAAACATGAGAATATAAATTTTTTATATTAAAATTATATGACTAGAAAACCTGGCTACGACCATAGACCTATAGACACAGTTTTAAAAACGTTGTTATATGTGGATATTGAAATAGTTTCAAAACTATGGTTATATGTCACTTTTCCATGTTTTATAGCCACCGTTTCCAAAAATGTGGCTATTTCCAACCCCTATAGCCACGGTTATGTGACCTATAGCAATGGTTTTGAAAACTGCCTCTATAGGTCTACTGCACTTGTGGGGGAGAAAACATTTTCATCCAAAAAAATGGTGGTAACAACTACTTCCACAATTTTTAGGATATTACCATGATTTTTAATAATATATATATATAACATAATATATATATATATACATGCACACACATGAAGGCCTTGGTGGTGTAGTGGGTAGGATGCTAAAACATGGTGTGAAGGTGCATGGATCGAATCATGTTAGGCACAAATTATTTTAAGGCTATTGCCACATTTTTCTATGGCTACTACCATGTTTAAAACTACAACAATAGGTTATCTATTTCCACGTTCAAAATCATGGCCATAGGTCACACACTACAGCCATGGAGAAATCACCCAGAGTTTGGAAAAACTATGGCCCTAGCCTATGGCTGTGATTTTGGGCCATATTTTCACATTTTTAAACAATGGAAATATCCCATTTTGGTAGTTGTGTTGATATTAGTAATTTTTCAAAAAACATTTAAACTACTTTATATAAGTTTCCAAAATTTTAAGACCTAAAAATCCTTATTAAATTCCACAGAATGAAAAAGTAAGACTTATGAATGTTCCGAAACATTACATTTAATTTAAAATTAACAAAACAGAGATGTCAATAAAGGATATTTTTCAAAAATAAAATTATTAAAACTTTAAAATGGTTTGATATTGACATTAAATAAGATAATGGTACAAATAAACTAAATTGGATTAATAGAAAAAAAATTGAACTAATTTTTATTCTAATAATATTGAAAATATTAAGTTTCTTTATAAATAATTAAAATGATTAGGAATGTTTCAATTAATGTTCGCTATTTTTTACATTTCATTAAAAAACTAATTTATTCTAAAAATTCCCAAAAATTACTCCTAAGATAATTTTGATTCTATAATTTAAAAAATGATATGTTTTATTAATTTTTGAAGTGTTAATAATATATTTTAATATTTTTTACAAAAAATAAATGATTTTGACTATTTTTTCATTTATTTGAAAAATATTATAAATAATATTTTATGAAAATAGTTATTACTATTCATATTTCTATGTTTATAAACTTTTTTATAATGGCTGCATTTATGTAAAATAAATAATATATCATGGTTTTGTTAAAACTTGTTTTCCTGTGTAACGTAAGCTAAATCCAATGTTGTGTGTTACAAGATCATAATTTGGTGTTTTATATATGCAAAAAAATCTATGGAATATTTTTTATTTGAAAAAATAATAATAAAATATTGGGTTTTTACATTATACATTCATAAAATAAATTTCATCTTAGAAATATGTCACTACGATATAAAAAAATGAGGATAATTCATCATCATCATATCCTTAGGTTCCCACATTGATTCTATAAACTAATTGTTTCACCAAAAAACATTTACTCAATGAGTGATCTTATTTCATATGAAATTCTATGTGTGATCCATAATCTCAATCAGTTATTCCTCATAATAAATATCTTACTTTAGTGGTATGACCTATTAGTTTTTTACATGTGAAGGGTCAGATATATAATTTCTTAGGATAAATACATGAATGAAATTGTACAATTCAGAGAAGTTTGGTTGATTTCCCAAATGGATATGCTAATATCTCGATATTATCTTGAATTTCAAAGGGAATTTCATACATAATTCTTATCATTCCATTATATTAAAATCAAAATTTCATCATTTGGTTGTGTTTTGATCAATTTTCTCTTAATACCTTACTCCAAGAAATAATGATGAATTTTCATATGCCTAATGAACTAATGGATTGAAAGTTCCATAATAAAATTATGGGTAACTCCTTTGATCTCTTATTAAAAAATGAAGTCCCTAGGTATCCAGTATGAACAAATCATTTTATGGAAATTTTATAAGTTAATCTCTATAACCTCATCCAAATTTTAACTTAAACAATTAAATAAATGGTTAAAATTATAACCTTTATAGAAGAATAAAATCAAAAACATTATAAGTTAAGTCACTAAATTTCCAAAATAAACATATTATTTATCTCCCAAACAATATGAAGTAACTCTTAATTATCACATACATAACATGTGAATTTTTTTGTATTCTCTTCCCTTGAAACATGTTATTAACATGAAATATCAATAATCCTTATTGAAGGAATTAATTATTCCTAATTACTAGAATAAATCCATTTTGATATTGAATATGTAACTCAATAAAAATGATGTAAATTCAATCAATGAATGAATTAATAACTTTGTCCAAAAATCATTAATCAGTTCTATGGTAATCAATACTATCCAATTTACTTTATCTATATCAATCATAAATTTTTCTAAACTAATCACAATTTATTCAAAATTTAGTACATAGTAATGGTTGCCTTCCAATAATCTTGTGTTTTCCTTAAAATATAACTATTCCATTGAATCACTTTTCTAGTTAATTAGTATAAGTCAATATATTAATTCAAGTCATTAATGAAAATACTCTATAGAATATTAATTATTTATCTTATGATTCATATAGAATAATTAGATAATTTTAATACATAGACACTTGAATCATTCCACATTATTTTTAAACCTTTTACTATGATTCATTATCTTATTTTATAATACATATATCCAATAATATGAAATATGAATCATGTAGTGATATTACAGAACAAAAATTTACGGAGACTTCTTATATTTAATGTCATATAAACTTATAAGAAAACCCATACCTTTCATTTGTAATTCATGGTCTCTTCATATTGATCATTATAACCATTACTTATACCACATTTCTGATTCTTTTAATGACTTTCCCCCTAAGGAAATCGATTTTAAAAATTCACATAATGTCATCTATTTAAATATTCATTCATTGAAAACGCATTATGGATAATAATATTCGCATCCATTCCATTATCTATATTTTTCATTTTTACATGGAAATTACTTTCCCCCTCCATTTATTCTCAACACATAAAACATCTACTTGTTCTTTTAAGATATTCCATAGAGTAATTTTTCCAACATTCTCAATATATTGGATATTGAATCTTCCTTCCCCCATTGTATCCACTACCTAAACCCTCAAAATATAAAAGATTTATTTTCTTTGGTGAGTATGAGAGATATTCATGGTTAATTTTTCTAGTCAAATTCATTGACTATATATTTGTAATAATCAAAACGTTGTTCATTGTAGTCAGCATCCTAGTTGGATGATCACCTAAAAAATTACATCATATTTAATGTTTACCTTATTCCTTATGGTTCCCTCCATTGACCAATACAAAAATGAATTTTATGAGAAACACTAATCCTGATGTAAAGATGCATAATAATAAAAATATAACTTATAGGATTTCTAAATCATATAACACTACTCTTAATATATCAAATCATATGTTAAACAAAATTCATTCAAGGTCATTATTATAATCCCTCATGGTGGTTCATAATGATTTTTTTAATTTCATAAAATATATCAAGGTAGTGTCAAACTAAGTGTAATCAAGGTTGGTTTTCATGCACAAGTTGATTGCAATATGTATCTCAATATGCCTTTTGTGATTTAATTACCTCTAGGTACCTCTATTCTAGATACACATCCACATTAACATGAACAATGAGATTTAATTGGTTGGAAAAAATTCATATTTTCATTTACAAAATTAATGGATGATTTCATATACATTTAATCATCTATAGACTTGTCCATTGACATGACCTTGGGGTTTTTTAAGTTTTTATCATCATAATTTCCAAAGTATAACAAAACCCCTCCTATGAAACCAACAATAGTGACCCATGATTTTCATACATAGATATAACATTATTTTAAATGAATATTACACACATTACAAAACACACACCTGGGTATCATAATATATTATTGTCTTTGGGGTCTACGTATATAAACTTCTAATTTTGTGAATGGTATTAAACATGTATCGTAAATTTATTCCCATTGGTACACTTCACAAATATACTCTACTTAAAACCATACATCATAACCTATGGAAAGGAAAATTAAGAAAGTGTGATATCATATACATAGTGAGATTAAACAAGGGAGATACATAAAAAGAACATGAAATTACAAGTATTAATACATGATCATTACATTTTATAATAATATTGTGCATATCAAATATCTTTATTTCTAGTAATGGCCTAAATATTCAAAGTTCATGAAACATGAATAAAAATAAAATAAAATAACACAGTCTTTGAGAGTTTAACATTGATATAGGACATAGATATTTGGCATACGTATCTGATTAATATGAAATCAGGCCCCTTTATAAACTCATGGACTTGGAACCGAGTCCAAAAACAACATTATGTTAATGAAATACATGTCTACGTATAACATTATGAACATGTAATAAGGTTAATGCATAACATTTTGAACATGTAATCAGGTTAAAACATAAAATTGAGAACATTTAATGACGTTCAAACATAACATTATGTACCTGTAATCACGTTTAAATGTAATATATTTTATCATGAAATGTCAATATTTACCTAATTATTTGGAGGTATATATAAGACCTCATAATCACATAATGAAAATAATATTTTTGTTTTCCACAAGATCAAAAAACCATCATCATATCAAATCGATTTTAAAGAAATGTGCTTTATAATAATTTCATTATATGATAATGTATGGAAAATATATAGGTTTTTAATATTCTCATCATATCATTACCCATCAATAATATTGTTCTCGTACTAAATTTACCATGGTCTAAATCAATTGATAAAATAGAGTTTCATAAAAATATTTTCTTGATAAAAATGTCACATAACGAATAAAAATGGTTTCACTGGTTTATATCCCTAATAAAAAATAACATACATCAATGGATGTCATTACAGATCAAGAATCATTTTTAATGATCTCATAGAACTTTTATTGAGGAAAATTAATTATTATTGAAAAAATGATTATAAGAATAAAAAATCAGTAATTTTTTTAAATAATTTCCATTGAATACATCTATGAAAAATATGAATGAATTTTCAAATAAAATAATGTCATTATTATATAAAATTTGGTTCATTTCATACACGTTAAACAAAATATTCCATTGAAATTTTGAGTAAAAGAAAAAAAACCTTATTTTAAAATCTAATTGATGATTTATTTAAATACATTATGTAAACATATGAAGAATGTGTATAGTGTTATTTAATAAATCTATTTAATTAGGTCAAAACAAATTTTAAAATATTTTTATAAAACATTATTTTGGAATAAAAAGGTTTTTCAATCAAAGAATGAAATTATAGTAAGTTTTCATAAATACATTTTCTCAATAATTTAATGTAACAATGAGATAAAAAATGGTAATATTAATATAAATTATAATTAATAAATGAGGGATAAGAAAATTAATGATAATTATTGAGAGGTATATCATAATATATAAACATAGTATGCAAAATCCTAAAAAATCCCGCTAAATAATATGATTGTAACATATATCCATTAGTGCTTCAGTTAGAATTTTAATCATTGTCCCCATGAATGATAGACACTCAATTAGCTATATAAACACCATATTTTTTAGTCTAATAATGATAAAATAGATTCGTGGATATTATATATACTACATAAACAAAATAGATGTTGAATATGGTAGGTTATACAAAGGAGTAAAAAGTGATAGAAAAATACCTTATATCTAATGTAATATTTGGAATCATAATCACAAATGAATAATAACATCAATTAAAACAGTTATATATAAATAAAATATTTCTATTCATGAGATAACATGTCAACAAGGTAGGATATGAATCATGAAAAAGAAACTAGTTATAAATTTTCATATGTCTCTCAGAAATATAAGAGAAACTAAAAATCCCTTAGTGTTTAAGCAATCATTTGATTTATAGAAAAAAATAAAAATTAACATAAGATTGAACATTAAATATCATGAAAATAATTATACTCGTTATATGATATGTCAATGGGGGTTTTTATACACTATACAAAAAAATATTATTGGTGAATCTTGATAAGTCTCTGAGAAATAAAAGAGGTGCTAGAAATCAATTAATATAAGTATCAACTTCCTGTGTACACATTATACCATCTTGTATAACAATAAAAGTTTATTATACATATATTATATAAAACTAATTATATATATATAATGTCAAATATGATTTACTTATGACCATTTATTCCCTGTTTAATAATAATTTTTATATAAAATCATGTTTTGGGTAATAACCGCTTTGTTTTTCATATATGTTTTGAATTTTTATTTTTAGACCCTTTAAATATATCATGGTTAGATGATCTCCATAACAATAATAATAATACTATTATTATATTTATAAATCAATTTTACTTTTAGTAACATTCCTAAAATATGGAATTGAGAAATTAAGTATGTTACAATCGTGGAGATGGTAGGTCATATGGAAGTTTGATTAACATTTTTATTTTTGAATAATCATTATGGGAAGGTTGAAAGTAATATTTTATATTTTAAAATTATTAATAGTATCATAAATTACATATTAATTTTTAAAATATAAATATATGTATTATCCATGTGGTGTAGTGATTGAAATTGATAGACACATCACCTCGGGACGGCGACATCCCATATGTATACGAAAAACATTATCAACTTTTACTGAGGTAAAATGAATGAAAGAATATTATATATTATATTTTTTTATTTATAACTATTTTATTAGTATCAAAATTAATTCATTTAAATAATAAATATTAATTAACTTATTCATTTTATACTACATTTAAAACGTTATTGAAAAAAACACATCACTCCTTGTGCTGGTTCTCCACTATACGATTGTGTGAAATTACCATATCCCTTAGGGAATGAAATGTAAAAAAAATTAACCTCATTATTTCAATGATCACAAAATCATTATTCTAATGATATTAATAAGTTTCATGTTTCTCTGTGAGTACCCTATATTCTGTGACGGATGATAAAATTTCCTAAGCCTAAGTCACAGTCATGAATGAAACACATCTTGACTAACACACTCTAGACATATCACCACCTAGAAAAAATTATTCCAATTTATGAGACACCATCACATTTGAGTGACCATTGTTCATGAATCGCCTTCACCAGGGAAATCTCACTAGTTTTGGAAAATTTTCAGATTATACACTGCTATAGTACAAAATCGTTAAATAACAAGAAACCTCCAAGATATCTCCCCATTAGGAAGTTGTTTCACTAGATCATAAATTTGAAAATGTTCTAGAAACCACCAACTATGAGACCCCATAATCCATAAATCTCCATCTTGATGTACTTTCAGAGGAATCACCACCAGAATGATGACTTACAGATAGTTGAGACACCTCCAGTGTAGTAAAATATATGCTAATTGCAAGAAATAATGAGTCTCTGAGACATCATCATTTTGAATCGCCTCTAAACTCATACAGCTAGAATAGGACACCACCCATGTTAAACATATATATTTTAATTTAAATTATTCTAACTTATATATTATGTAATTTAATGCCAAACATATTTTTAATGATTTTATATTGAATGTTCAATAGAATGCAATGATGTATGTGTAAAAGATGCATTATAAGTAAGAAAAGTGTATTTGATTATTATTATTTATTCTACTAATAAAATTAATGTAGATTACATAAATAATAGTGTTGAATGATAATTTGATTTAGACTGATAGAATGTTGAGAGCCCATATTTAGAAAACACACACAAATATCTACAGAGATGAACTAATACATCTTACAAACACTCAATATAGGAATCCAAATCTCATACACATCAACAGACTTCCTATAGTCAAGAAATGGAATCTACAACACTCTTTTTTACTAAACTTATGAACATAAATAAAATTTATATTCATTTCAGGATACATTCAAAGAGTCATGATATGAATTACAACTCACTAATAATTTCTATCCTTACACTTTAAGCATTCTCATTTATTTTTATGTATTTATACAAAATGAGAAGTGTATTCTATACTCTATTTTATATTCTCAAATTATCACCCTCTTCAAACTAGAAGATAATAGATATCTTCTCAAACGTCATAAATCTTTTTTCCAATTGATAATAGTGGTAGTGGTCCCTATGAGACCTATTTGAATGTACTCCCACGGATAATTTAAGAAGAGGTTGTCTCTCACTAGAATTTTTTAAACTATTATAAAAACTGATCCATGTTTTGGATCAATCCGATTATTTTATATAAACTACATGGTGGTGGGTCATTACTAAGTAGAGAGGACTAAGTCTCATCATGAGTATAATGAACATAAATTTAATTATATTAATATTAAATCATTTTAATGATAAATAGGATTACAGAAAAACTCAACTTGGATCAAAAGGGTTAGTGTCTTGGGAAAACTAGGTTCATACATAATAATTACAAAATAAAATAGAAAAATTTATTTAATTCCTTCCTCTCAAGATTATTATTGGCATTCAAATTCTACTTAGTACAAGTAATCACCTAAAGATTTACATCAAAAAGAGATGAGCTAAAATCCCAGTAAGAGAATATATAATGTCATGAATCAATATATCATGGATTGAGCATAATCATTATAATCATAACATAGGCTTAAGATTATATACGTGAAGGGAAGTATTAAGAAAAAGCTTGTATAGTGGAAATACATAAGAATGAAAATTTATGCCATTGTGGTTAACTACCAAACATATTTGTGAAAAAATATAGAATCATGTTCATCCATATTTCCTTTTAACTCAAGTGATTCATCACATTACCCAATTTATTGGATCTCTATATTTGGGTTCACCCATAACATCATATCATTTACATTATAATGCATGCCACACTGAATGTATATTAGTAATGGACATAAAAACAAGTGCAATGGAATTATATGAATTTAATAAATAATAAATTAATAAAAATTGAGTTCTCTAATTAATGAGTAAATAACATACTTGATATAAGAGTCATCATCCTTGAGAGAAAAACAATCTAGAGAAGTAAATGGTATTTTTTAGAAGAGTTATTTTAGAAAACATTTGGCACGTAATAAACTATATTAGAAAACATTAATATACCTCATTTTTAGGATATTGAAGAGGAAATGATTTTTATGAAATATCCATTCTAAAAATGTGGTGAAACCGGGAAAACCAAAATAATTGGTGTTGGGTTTGAAAATTCACTATACCTTGTATCCGAATTATTTCATCACATTAATATCTTGTATAATCACATTTGATTCATTAATAAAAAATAACAAAAATTTTATACCTAAATATTATTCATTATGGGATTATTATATTCTTTTATTGGATTTTTTATGAGTTATATATTTTAATTTCATCATTCCGAAGCATTTGTTTTCTTAGCATTCATTTTCGGTTCAATTTTATACATCAAAGGATGTTCGTGTAAAATGATGATAAAAATACAAAATTTTCATTATATGTTATTAATAATATTATATAATTTCAAATGATCAGAAAATTAATATATATATATATATATATATTGAGTTTGAATCATTTGATAAAAGTTAATGATGATCATTTTATCTTATTATTGGTGGTTTTTCGGTCACAAAGAATAGGTTTTGTTTTATCATATAGTATTATGTATATAAGATAGTTCAAAAACATATATAGGGTTATAAAATACACATTTCTATATTTTTTCTACCATTTAATAGTTTTATTAATATCCTTTGAGGTGCTAAATGAAAAATAAAGTGAATCACCCACGGTGTTCGTAAAATGACACATTACGGGTGACAATTTCATTTTTATAATAAGAGAGAGGGGGGAGTATGATAATGGATTTTAAATTAACATTATTTAATTATAGTATATTTATGGTACTAGATATTATCATTCAATTTTTATTAGGGGATATTATGATATAATAATAAAATGAAATGAAATCAAAAATGAATTTAAAATAAAAAGGGATTGTATTTTACCTCTTAGATTTATCCTCCTTCAGACCCTTCATAGATAAACGGTTTTGGTCTTTTAATGATTCCATTTTCTTTTGGGATTGGTTATGGGGCTATGGAAGAGTATTTTTATGAATTTGGGCACTGATCAAATCTTGAGATGTGTGAGGAGAGGATGGGTGAGTGGTTGTATTTATACGGATGCGATTGGCCTTTTATTATTATTATTATCATTAGTTTATTATTTTGGCTCATGAATATGAATATATTTAACATTATCAAATAAAATATTTAAATAAAAATAGAATTATGATATTCTGGTGAAAACATCATTCACGATGTTAGGAATAGTTTTTTTAATTTATAATGTGTATATACTGTAAATTATAGTATTTTACTGTTCCCCAAAAACTAAGCTATTTTTGAAAAATACCAAAACAACACCCTAAATTTTTTTTGAGGTTTATAATTCAAAAATAAACTCCATTTTATGAAAATAATTTTATAAATATGATTATTTTAATTTTTAATTAAAATCACCTTTTACAACGAAAATACATATTCTAAAATTATAAATAATTTTATAAGAGTTTGAAAAATTACTTAAGGTATCATAAAATTATATTCAAATCCTAATAAATAAAAATATTAATTTATGAAAACATTTAATGAAAATTAATTTTCCTTTAAATTATTTAATTAATTGTAAAATAGTTATTAAATATATATAACACACAGAAATGCCAAAAATTAATTAAAATTTTTTAAAAAATTTTATTCCTTATACTATGATATAATTATTTCAATATTTCTATTATTATATGACTAAATTTTATTTATACTTTAATAGATGGTATCACTATTCATTTTTCCAGTTTATTATTCATGAGGTCGAAATTACTATTCCTATGTCCAAATTACTATTTCTTCAGTATAGGTTTCTTAACTTCTATAAACTTTTATTTCATTAATTCATCATTTATAATGCTTTTATTATGGTCTATATATTACTTTATTTTCTTTATAATATATTATATTAATATAATAAGGGTTAAATTTTGTTGAAAAAAGTTTGGGGTGTGACATTATTCCGCCATTATGAAATTTCTCCCAAGAAATTTCTATTTACATAAACATGTGATTGTACTTATCCTTTTGTGCCTCCTCTGATTCCCGTGTTCCTTATTCATACTTATGGTTTCCCTACAACACTATGAATTTGTGGGTTATATTTTTTCATATAACCTTATCTCTCTATTCCAAAATATTTACTGATTTCTCATCATAAGAGGGGTCATCTTTTAGTTGTATGAACTCTAAGTTCAATACAAGTGAGGGATCTAGTATTTACATCCTCAGGAGAGATTCATGGAGCACATCATGAACTTGATCCATATTCGGTGGAAGTGGGAGATGATATGAGACATCAAATATGTCATCAAGGTTCTCAAATTGGTCAATGTATATTGGGATTGGCTTCCCTTTCTATCTAAACTACTTTACTCTCCTCTATGGTGATATTTGAAGCAAAAAATTTATCTCCCACATCGAACTCCATGTCACATCAAGGGTTGTCAGCATAGATATTTTTTTGACACTGAGAATTTTAGTATTTTCTTGGATGGATTTTACCTTCTCTATAATCTCTTACACAAGATTAATTCAATGTAACTTTCTATCTCCAACTTCATCCCAATATGTTGGAATACTACATCAATTTCCATACATAGATTCATTTTGTAGCCTTCTTAATACATAAGTGTAAGATATTATTGTGTGATGACTCAACCAATGGGACATGTTGATCCCATCCTCCTTTGAATTATACTAAGTATTCCCTTCACATATCATTGAGAATCTGAATAGTCCTTTCTAAATGGCCATCAGTATGGGGTGGTAAGTCGTGATGGAGTTTAATTCAGTACTCAGAGAATTTTTATAACTCTTCCATAATTTATATGAGAAATATTGATAACAATCAGATAAAATATATAGTGTAACCCCATACAGTCTCACTATTTCATTCACATATATCATTTAATGTTTTTCAAGTGATATAACTTCTCAAATAAATTTAAAGTGTGGAATTCTTGGTGAGTTGGTCCACCACAAAAAATATCACATTATTTCCTATAGATATATTTAGGAGACCCGTGATAATGTCCATAGTGACATTCTACTATTTCCATATGGGTATATGAAATGGTTTCATCATCCGTTTGGACCTTGATCGCGTTGTCGAGCGTGTCAAATTAGTTGTTTAATTTTGACTAGAATTTCTGCAGTATAGCAGCAACCCTAGGTCGTCTCTCAACGGAGCCTTAGATAATTAATTTAAAAAGAGGGTTTTTATTATCAAAGTAAAAGGTGAATGAGGTTTTGTAAATACTTGGGGGTTTTATGATTAAATATGAAAATAGAAAATGAAAGCGATAAAACAATGTAGAGATTAACAGAATTAATTATGCTTGATCAACCCGGGGTACTCGCATGATGTTTATCCTTCATAGCTTCATGATATAGGGTTATAATCCTTTAATCCCTGGTTTGTAACACATAGATCCATAATTTTACTGAGTTTATACTAGGATACCTCCTAGTGTTCAGTCGAAAACACACAATGATTCACCGGACACCACCGATGATTGGGTGAATTGTGTTTGACTACATAACTGAAACTCACCAAGGAAACACATGAAGAACTCGATGTGTTGTCTAGGTTTTTATGTTATTTCTTTGTGATACCATGACATAAATGTACATGTCCTTGATAGTGCTTATCTGAGTTCAATTGTCCAATATGAACCACACAAACACCGCAATTGAAAGGTGGAAAAGAAAGTGGTGAACGGTGTGTGAAACATTACATGAATGAGTACCCCAAAACATGATCATATGAGTTTAGAATGAAATACCAGTACAGAACTCAATAAAATAAGAATAGGGGATTATTAAAAACAACACAAAAACCTAGAATTCAAAATATCATTCAAATATTACAAACATAAAGCTTGGGATTTACATCACGTTCCTCCCCGGGTGATCACAAGGGGTTTAGAAACACGTGGGAGAGGAAGAAGAAGATGTTGAAGTAGCACTTCCCATAGACTGAAAAACTTCTAGGGATGTTGAGAAGACTCCTTGGGGACTAAAAAATGGCAGCACCTTGCCTCCTGGCTGAACTTTCAAATGGGGAGCCCAAGGTGCCATTTTATAGAAAAATTGGAAGGTGGTTTTAGGCACATAGATTTCTTCAATCCACTTGTACCATGTCTTTAGTCCTTAAGAAAGTTTTATCTCGCTTTGGAAAAAATATAAAAGTTGTAGCCCCACCTCTTGGTTGTCTCCACTAAACGTTTGGCACAATTTGGACAAATACAGCTCTAGATGTTGATAAAATACAGAACACCTCATTTGACTTGGTCCAGCTTTGATTCCTTGAACAGATCAGCTAGTATGGGCATCGTAGTGGCCGAATGGGGATTTGATTCCTTCATATGAAATGTAGCCCATCAAATTTTTGATTGGCACAAAATATTTCATCCCATTTGGGTGCACGGTTCAGTAGCAATATTCTGTTTAGTCCAATGGTGTTCTTGGATCATGTACAGTTTGGCCCATCTTTCTTGGACTTCATCATGGGTTCTCCAAATCTCCTCCACCTTCAATATAATAATAAAAAAAAATCTAACATTTCCCTTTTTAACAGTGTTAAACACAAAATTATTGAATCAAAAATGGATTAAAATTTGTTATTATACTTGTAATTTTCAGTACAATACCAGTTTAATACATTGGTATAAGGGTTAAATAAAACAGTGAACCATGGTACAATCAGACCTCTATCACTATTCTTCAACTTACTGACATATCAAACTCCTTAAGATATACTCAACAATATCCTTCTTCATGTTGACCCACCAGAAGAGTTCTTGGAGATCACGATACATATTCATACCCTCATTATGGATATAGAACATTGAGTTAAGTGATTTTTATAATAGATCCTTCTTTATCATATGTGATTAAGGCACGCAAAGCCTCATTTAAAACCTAATAATACAATCATCATTGATATTGAACTCTAGTAGCTTCCCTTCCTTTATTAGATAAACCTTCTATTATTACTATGGATCATCCTTTAGTGCTTCCCTAGTCTTATATAAGATATATTTTTGGGAAATTATTTGAGAAAGGTGGGATTTATTCTCCATATTTTTGATTTTCACATATATTATTTGAATATCCATGCAAATAAGGTCTTTCTCAATCTAAAACATGGATAGAGCAGCAGGTTCATTTCTTCTAAGAGAATTAGTTATATTTTTTTCCTTTCATGGATTATAGTGAATAGAGAAATCTCAGTAATTGATTACCTCTAACCATCCCCTTTGAAAAATGTTGAGATCCTTTTGTTTGAATATATACTTTAGTCTCTTTTGATCGGTATTTATGTCACAGTTCTAATTATAGAGGTAGTGGATCCATATTTTCAATAAAAAAATCTGAGATGTTATTTATATAACCTGTATATGGTAATTCTTCTCCTAGATCTTCAACTACCATGAGGTGTAGGCTTCCACATTATCATTTTTCATGATTAGACACCCCCAATCCTTTATTTAAAAAATCACTATATATCATACTTCATTCTTCACTTTTTTGTAATGTGAGAACATGTGTAGTGATCAGCCATCACATTTTCTCCTTGTGTATTTATTCACACTAATATGTCTAGATATAAATTACCCCTTCCAATGTTAAAATAGTTAGTGGGCTATAAAATCATGATAAATTTCTCTGAAAATATTATTAGTACCCAAGTATTTCAATAAAACATTGTATTTTCCAGACACTAGAGATTTGGGGCCATTTCTCAATTTTCATTTTTTGATGGGTTGTTAGAAATTTTGTATCTTTTGATCACATTTCGTTAGAAAGTGACATGTAACATCCAAAAGTCACACTTTCTAGATATTGTGTACAAATTTTCCTTCCTTAGTGTCACCAACACAAGCCTTATATATTGTTCATGTTCCTTCATTATCTTGGAGTAGATGATAATATCCTTGATAAAAACTACCAAAATATCGTTGATGTAATTTATAATTATTTTATTCCTAAAATACATGAATAATGCAACAGAATTAGTATGTCTAAATGGAATCACCAAAAAATCATAGTGTACATACCTTGTACGGAAGGCGGTCTTTTGAATATCATCCTTCTCCACATTTAGCTGATGATATCCCAAATGGATATCCACATTTAAAGAGTATTGAAATCATGACAACTGATCAAACATGTCATCAACCATTTAAAAATGATACTATTTCATTATGGTGACCTTTTTGAGTTCCAATAATCAACACACAATCGCATTGATCCATCATTCTTCATGCCAAAGTGCACTGGTACACCCCAGAGTGATGCACTAGGTGATATCAACCCTTTTTACAAATTCTCTTTCAACTACTTCTTAACTCGACCAGTTCAATAAGAGCCTTCTTATATGGACATATTTATATAGGAATAGCTTTGCGGATAGTTTCTACTGATAATTATACATCATGATCTGGGGGAATTTTGGGTAACTATTCAGGATATACAATATTTATTCACTTATTATTGGAATTTCCTCTAGGATGACACTTTATTTTGACTCAATCATTTGTTTGAGATATGCTTCTTCAAAGGGAATCAACACCCACTCTATTGAAGGATTTTCTAAATGATATTCTAGATCTTACATTCATTTATATAGGATCATGGGATGGTTTAGAATAATAAAAGATATATCACTTTATTTATAGTTTATAAGTTCTCACTATAACGAGAGCCAATCCATTCATAATATAGAATCGAATCCCCCCAAGGTATGTATAACAAGATTCACTGGAAAAATATTCTCAAATATGACATTATGAGAACATTCCAACACTTTGGTCATAATGATTTTAGCACTAGGTGTTTCTATGGATATAACTACATCATGGTATTGAGGTATAGATTCAATAGTTATACAAAACATGCTAAATATAATGGAATTTGTAGAACCAAAATAAAATTAGTCATTTTCCATTATTTAGTGAATATGATATTTTCAATTGTATGAAATTGTTTACTTTATCCACATCAAAAGTAGTGATTTCATAAGTCTTTCCTTTCTCATTTGAATTTAGTGGATGATGATGCTGATTACCCTTCCGAACTTGAGGTTTAGTTTACTAGATTATAAAGTTCCCTTTCTCCATATAATTATAGCATTGGACCACAAGTGGTGCTCTACCTTCCCCTGAAAAATTTTCTATCATCATTAAGTAGGCTATACATTCATGAGCTTGGTGTCCTTCTCTCTAATACATGAAGTTCTTCCTAGTCTCTTTAAGGCTATTTCCATGATGTTTTCCCCACATTTTTGACATGTGTGTGGTTGTGTTTTCCTTCCACCATCCTATTTAGATCCAACATCTGGAAACTCCATCTTTTGTTTCTTATCACCATATCCATGGAGCCATTCTCCAAAATCCATCCCCTCTTGGATAGAACATAAAACTGCTTCTTCATAACTCCTAAAGAGTCGAATTTCAAGAGCCCTTCGAAGTAGTAGTTTTAATCCACTAAAGAATCTATCAATTTTTTTCTATCAAAGTTGATAACAAAACCGGAAGCGTGCCTTCCATGCCTTGTGAAACTTTCATCATAAGTCGTTATTGATTCTCCTTACATTTACTTCATCTCTATAAATTATTTATCAATGTTAGTATGAATATTCAATGGTAAATACTTTTTAAGAAACATTATCTTGGAGTCTTTCCCCTCCATTTATTCAATTTCTTCCCACATATTGGTGATCTCAATCAATGACCATCATTGATAAACCACTCCATCTATAAGATAAATTAATAGAGTCATGTTATCCGTCTTAAAATAGTCGAAAAAAGATATTATCTTCACCATGGAGTTGACCCAATGTTCTGCAACTAATGGATCAGATGTCCTACTAAATGCCAGTGGTTGTTGCAGTATAAAAAAATCGACAACCAGTTGCTCCCTCTTGGGTGAATAATGAGATTAAACATTATTCGGGTTATTTTTCATAGCCTAAGACAGTTTAGTAATCATCTCCATGGCTTTTTAACTCGACCCCCAATTCATTGGTTATGTTATTCAGGAAAATAATACATTGTCCCTCTCACGGGTTGTTGTCCTAGTTTCTCCTAGATCTCACCATTTTCTAAAATATAAAAGGTTAGAACTAAACATAATTCAACCATCCATGAATAAATAATTTATTCATTTGTCAAATTATCAATAAAATCATATATTATGGGAACCTTATGTTTAGACAAGATTATTTTTTTCTTACATACACATAGTCTCATACTTGAAATATTTATTATGGTTCTCTAATCCTAATACCAAAATAAAAAAAATCTTACTCTGATACAAACTATAGCGATCCTACACTTGATAACATTATTATTGCATCAATTTAATGAATACAATCATTAAATAATTACTCAAGAATGTTAAAAAGTTTTAATTTCTTGGGATATATTTTACCATACATAAAAATTATAAAATAAAACATACACATTTATTTATTTCCTTCTTCTCTAGCTTCTTATTGGCCCTCAGATTCTCCTTAGTACAAGTAATCATCGAAAGATATTCCTAAAAAGGGTTGATCCAAAATCCCATTATGAGTATAAAGAAATACAAGAATAAACATACCATGGGGTTACCATAATCATTGTCATCATAACATAGGAATATAATCCTAAACATTAGAGGATGTATTAGTAAAAGTCTTGGAATGTGGAAATTCATAAAAATGAAACATTGTGTATTAGTTTATAACTACCACAAATATTTCTAAAAATTTATAGAATAATTTTCAAACATATTTTAAGTTTAATCATGATATTAATCACATTACACAATTCTTTGGAGTACTATATAATTTTGGACACACCCATCACATTATACCATTTATATTATCATGCATGCTACATTGAATGTATATTAATCATGGAAATAAAATATCCCATAGAAATTAATTGGATTAATTTCATAAATCATAGACTAATAACTGATAAATTAAAAAATTAATTATGGAATAACATACCTTATATAAGATTCATCAACCTTGAGTGAAAATGAAAGAATCTCGAGAAGTCAATGGTGCGTTTTTTATAAAGAGTTGTTTTAAGAATCATTTTGTGTGGCATAAAATCCATTAAAAAACATGTATATGCTATTAACGTTATGATACTTATGAAAAAATTATTTTTATGAAATATTCATACTAATAATGGGGTAAAATATGTAAAACCCAATGAAAGAGTGTTGGGTTCGATAATTCCCCTTACCTTGTATTTGAATGATTTCATCACATTAATATCCCATATAATCACATTGGATTCATTAATTAACAAATGAAGAACCATTTATACATTAATTTGGTACATTATGGTTTTGTTAAGTTTTTAATTTGATTTTTGATGAGTTATATAGTTTAATTTTATCTTTTGGGAGCATTCATTTTCTTAGTTTTTCTGATATGTCACTTATATACAAGAATTGATGTTCGGGTAAAATGCTAATAAATATCAATAATTGTTGTTATATGTTATAAATGATATTATATATGTTTAACTGATATTAAAATAAATTTATATATATGTTATGAGTATGAATCATTAGGTAAAAGTTAATGAGGATCATTTCAAGTAATTTTTTTGTGTTTTTTGAATCACAATGAACACATTTTATTTTATCATTTATTATTATGTATATAAGTTATTTACAGAACCTGAATAGGGTTATAAAATAAAAATAAAAATATATGTTCAACCATTTAATGGTTTTATTAACAACCTTAAAGGTTATAAATGGAAAATAAAGTGCCTAGACCATGATGTCGGCAGGTTGACACATTATGGGCAACAAATAAATATTTATAATAAATGAGAGAGAGTGGGGGAGTATGAAAATGGATATTACATTAACATGATATAATTATAGTATATTTAATGTACTATATATTATCATCCCATTTGGATGAGGGAAGGTGATGAGAATTTAAGAATATGAAATGAAAATGAAAAGGAATTTAATAGAATAATGGAGGGTATTTTACCACCCGAATTTATCCTCATCGAGAACCTCCTTAGAGAAAATGTTTTGGCTGTTTGTTGAGACAAAGAGCTATGGGACATGTGGATGCACAAGGGATGATTATTTTTTATAATTAGGGCAAGGGTCGAATCTAGAGAGGTGTGAGGAGAAGAGGGTTGGGGATGGTATTTATAGTTGATGAGATGGGTGTTTTTTCATTACTATAATCTTTAGTTTATTATTTTGGCTTAAGAATATAAATAGTTTTTGCATTATCACATAAAATATTAAATTAAATAATAATATTTAGACATTTTTCTGCAAATATCATTTAATATGGTAGGAATAGTTTATTTAATTTATAATGTATGTTACTGTAAATTGCCATATTTTACGATTCACCATAAATTCAGGTATTCTAGAAAAATCCCAAAAAATCACCCTAACCTTTTTCTGAGGTGTAGAATTAAAAAATGAACTCCATTATATGAAATTAAATTTCTAAATAATTTTAATTTAATTATTAATTAAAATCATTTTTACATAGAAAATAAAGAATTTAAAATTATAACTGACTTTATAACACTTTAAAAATATACTTAAAGCCTCATAAAATTATCTCAAAATCATAATAAATCAAAACATTAATTTATGAACACATTTTATGAAAATAAATATTCTTTTGAATTATTAAATTAATCATAAATTCGTAATTAATTATTTATGACTTACAAAAATGAAAAAAAAAATATTATTTTTTTAAAAAAATTACTTACTTATACTATGATATAATTATATCATATTTTCAATTATAATTTGCCTAAATTTTATTTATACTTTAATGGGCAACATCACTATTCATTTGGCTCGTTTACTATTCATAAGGTTCATATTATGGTTCCTATGGCCATGTTTCTATTTCATCAGTATAGGTTTCATAACTTCAAGAAACACTTCTCATTTAATTAATTACTCATTAATAAAGCTTTTATAATGGTATATATGAGATTTTATGGGCTTTATAATATATGAAATAACTATAAGAAGGGTGAAATTCCCTTGAAAAATGTTTCGGATGTTACATTCTTCCCCCTTATAAAGTTTCTCCCTTGAAATTTCGTTTTATATAAAATGTTGAGTGTAATTATTCTTTAGTGCCTCCTCTGATTCCCATGTTTCTTCTTCATTATTATGGTTTCCCCACAACACTATGACGTGGTGGGTTGTCAATTGGCATAGAACTTTATCTATCTACTCTATAATGTTTACTGGTTTTTCCTTATAAGAGGGTTCATCTTTTATTTGTACCACCACTGATTTCAATACATGTGAGGGGTCATGTATGTAAATCCTCAGGATAGATACATCGAATACATGAGGAACTTTAGCAATATTCGATGGAAATACAATACGATAGGTGAGAGCTCATATGTCATCAAGGATCTCAAATGGACCAATGTATATTGTCATTATTTTCCATTACATTACAAAATACATGACTCTCTTCCATGGTGATATCCCAAGGACGAATTTTTCTCTAACATCGTACTCCATGTCCCATCGATAGTTGTCATCACAAATATTTTTCAAACTCTTAGAAGCTTTGATATGTTATTCTGTGTATTTAACCTTTTCTGTCATCTCTTTCACAAGATTAGGTCCAAGTATCTTTATTTTATCAACATCATCACAACATGTTGGAGTTCTACTTCTATTTTCATGCATAGATTCAAATGGAGCCCTCTAAATACTAATTTGAAAGATATTGTGGTATTCAAAATCAGCCAATGGGGGATAATTATCCCATCTGCACATTAATTATAATGATAAGGCTCTTGGAATATAATTGAGCATCTGAATTTCCATTTCAAATTATATATGTGTTTGTAGTTGATAATCTGTGGTGAAATTTAATTCATTACTCAAAGCATGTTGAAGTCTCCTCTGTAATTTAGATGTGAACCTAGGATAATGAATATAGATAATCAAGAGTGGAACCCCATATAGTCTCACCACTTTCATTACATATATATTTCAATGTATTTCAAGAGAGAGGTCTTCTCAAATAGAGATAATGTGGGGAATTCATGGTTAGTTGGTCCACCACAACACATATCACATTATCTATTTTACATGTATTCCAGAGACCCATGAAAAGATCCATAGTGACATTCTCCCATTTTCACATGGGTATAGGAAATAGTTTCCTCATCTATTTGAACCTCTATCACTCTGAATTATATTTATGAAATATCATGAACCATAAGATATATTCAAAAACCTATTCTATCATGTTGTCCCACAAGAAGTGTTATTGGAGATCATGATACATCTTTGTACTCCCATGATGGATAGAGAATGTTGAGTTATTTTATTTATCTAATTGCTTCATATTTTTCCTTGGTGATAAAGGCACACAAAGCTTCATTCCATGTCGCATAATACCATCATCATAGATATGGAACTCTTGTAGATTCCCTTACCTTCCTGATTTCACCTACTTTTGTTACTATGGATCATACATTTGTTCCTCCTTGATCTTATCAGATATAGATGGTTGGGAAATCATTTGTGGAAGGTATGATGTATTCCATGTCATTATGATTTCCAAAACTATCATTTCCATATACATGATGATATGGACTTCTCAATCTACAACATGGATAGAGTAGTTGGTTCTTTTCTGACAAGAGCACTAGGTACCTTTTTTTCTATTATGGGATGATAGTGAGTAGAGAAATAAGATTAAGTGATTTCTCTAACCATCTCATTTGACAATTATTGAGCACCTTTTGTTTGATTATATAATTTACTCTCATGTGATCAATATATATGACCCATTTCTCACCACACAGGTTTTTCTTCATGATTTTCAAGGAAATATCATATGTGATATCTCTAGATCATGTTTCAGGAAGTTATACCCATATCTGTTCAACTTCCATGATGTGTAGGCTATCACATTATCATTTTCATGAGTACACAACCCAAGACTTTAATTTAAGAATCATTAAATATCACCAAATAGTCACCACTTTTTTTAATGTGATCACATGTGTAGTGATCAACCTTCTCATTATCTCCTTGAATTTTTCCTTGCATTCATCCATAAAGAAATATTTTACCACTTTCCATGTCAAAAATGTTAGTGGGATATAAAAACCCGATAAATATATCTCAAAATGTCAGTAGAACACAGATAATCCAACACTATGGATTTCAATGATAATAGAGAATCGGGGCCACATATTAGTTGCCATTTTTTGAATGTTCAATAGAAATTACATCCCTTGTGATCACATATCCCAAAAATATGACATGATACATTCAAAAGTCACATTTTCTAAGCCTACTATTCAACTTCACCTTCTATAGTTTCTCCAACAGATTCCTTATATGTTCTTCATGTTTCTTGGTGATCTTGGCGAAAATGCATTTTTTTTGTTATTTCAAACCCACTTTTAAAAGGTAAGTGGAAACCCACACAACCAAATCATCCCATTACAAACCAACACCCAAATTGGAAACCATCCCATTACAAACCAACACCCAAATTGGAAAAGTAGAATTCCAATTTCAAAAAGGAGAATTCATATTTTGAAATTTTGAAACAGAATGACCATGACGCGCGTTGATTGACCCTCAAGCCCATCACATTAACCCTGCAATAGCACATCGCCACATCAAATGGATTTCCACCTCGGTCCACGGAATATCTCAATCCCCACGTGCATTAAGAACCGTGATCCCTGATCCAAACAGATCATCCCTCGCATCCCACCAGAACACTGTGACTAGTACAAACGATGGCCGATATCATCTCCTCCATAACGGAATCAGCAGCATACCGACGAAAAACTCGAGAAATAATCAGAAGACTAACCCACAAACCATGAAATACAAGTTGTACCACTTTCGTCATCAAACATAAAAATAATCAAAAATGAATAACCATCAAAAGGGTCAAATACACTGCAATTCGTGCCTCCTAGAACACCCTGCCACCCCACAAACATATCCCAAAAACTCATCATGCCCATACCTTATACGGATGTAGGTTTTTTGAATATCTTATTTGTACACATTTAGATAATGATATCCAGTATGAAGATCCAATATTGATATGTATTGTAATCTTCAAAAATTATCGAACATGTCCTCAATCATTTGAAGATGGTACGTGTTATTTATGGTGCTCTTTTTGAGTTCCCAATAATCGATACACAATTGCATTGATCTGTCCTTCTTCTTGACATAGTGCACTGGCACACCCAATGGTGATGTATTATGGCGTAAGAATTTTTTTTCCAAATTCTCTTCCAGATGCTTCTTTAACTCCTCTATTTCGATAGTAGTCATTCTATAAGGACACATTATGATAGGAGTATATCTGTGTATGAGTTCTGTAGATAAATCTACCTCATGATCTAGTGATGTCTAGGTAACTCATCGTGAAATACATCACTGTATTCCCTTTTGATTTTCATTTCCCCTAGTTTAAAATTTTCATTTGACTCAAACATTTAATTGAGGTATGCTTCTTCACATAGAATCAACACCCACATCGCTGAAGGATTTTTTAATAGATATTATTGATATTCCTTTCATTTGTTGAAGAGCATGGGATGGTTTGTAATAAGAAATGATATTTCCCTTTCTTGACAGTTTATAAGTTCTCTATATAACTAGATCTAATCCATTCCCAATATAGCATTGATTTACCCCATGCAAAGTATCAAGATATTCATTGGAAGAATCTTCCCAGATATCCTAATAAGAGAAGAGTCCAATACTTATGTTGCTACGATTTTACAACTTGGTGTTTTTATGTATATCTCTACTTCATGGTATCTAGGCTTCAATTCAATAGTTCTAGAAGACATGAATGATATAAAGGAATTATATGATCAAAAATCAAATAATAATTCTTCCATTTTTGAGTGAATATTAAGTTTACCGTATATGAATTTTTTTTTCTTTCACCACATATGTAGTAGTGATCAATGAGGAATTCCATGATCCTCGGAATTTGGTGGCTAATGACGCTGATTATACTTTAATACTCAATGTTTGGTGCACTACCTTGTATAGTTCCCTTGATCCCTATAATTATAGAATTGGACCATGGGTGGTTCTTTCCATTCCCCAACAAAAGTTTCCTACATCATCATGTTTTTTGACATTCATGATCATGGGGGTCTTCGATCAAATACATGATGTATTTCCTGGTCCCATTGAGGAAGTTTCAGGATGTTTATTACCACATTTTTGACATGTGGGTGGTTGATTTTTCTTTGCAGCAATCTCTTTAGATCCTCCAACTTGAAAGTGCATCTTTGTTTATTATCACCATATCCATGGAAAAATTATCTGAACATCATCTCCACTTTGAGTGAAAATCGAACAACATCTTCTTAAATCCAAAAGAGTTGAATTGAAAGAGCCTTTCAACAATGTAGTTTTAATACACTAAAGAATATAAGATCTTGGATATCATTTTTGATAACAAAACCTAACGATTAGCTTCAATGCCTTGTGATATTTTCTTCATAGGCCATTACATATTCTCTTTCCTTTTACATCATCAATATAAATTTTTTCTTTATATTAGTATGAATATTTAAAGAGAAATACTTTTAATGAAACATTATCATAATTCCTTCTCACTTAATCTCTATAGTTTCATCCATCATCTCAGGGTTTTTAATCAATTATCACCATTGATCAGCCTCTCCATCTAGAAAATAAACAAACAGAGTCTCCTTCTGTGACTTAAAATCGTGATCAATAGAAAATATCTTCTCTATGGAGTTGACCCACTATTCCACAACTAGTGTATCTAAATTCCGAATAAACGTTAGTGTTTTTAGACATATAAAACAATTGATATCAATTTCCTCCATATTAAGTGAAGTATAAGATGACACAATATTCAGGTTTTTGTTCATAACCAAAGACAACTTGGTAATCATCCCCATGATGTTTTGAACTCCACCCCCAAGGAATTAGGGATATCATTCAGGCAATCAATACAATGTCCATCAAATAGGTTGTTGGCATGGATTCTCCTAGATCCCACCATTTTTAAAATTATAATGTGTTTTAACATAACCTAAGTCAACAAGTCATGAATAAATAATTTATTTCTTTGTGAAATTTTCACTAAAATATTATCTTATAGGATCCCTATGTTTAGAAAATATTCTTGTGTTCTTGTATATACTTAGTCTCATACTGATGGTTTTTTATATGGTTCTCCAATACTAGTTCCTTTAAAAATAATACTCTGATAACAACAATAGAGAACCTATATTTTCATACATTACTATTACATTATTTTAATGAAAAGACATAAAAAATTACACAAAAATTATAAAATGTTTTAGTTTCATAGGAACACTATTTACATACATAAAAATTACAAAATAAAACCTAAACATTTATTTAATTCCTTATTATTTAGCATTTTATTAGCCTACAGATTCTCCATAGTAAAAGTAATATCAAAAGGATATACATAAAAAATGGGTGAGCTAAAGCCAAGTAATATTATATAGACACAAATGAATAAACATTACATGGTTTGAGCATAATCATTATCATAATAACATAGGCATAAGATCATAAACATGAGAGGATGCATTTTGAAAATTCATGTAATGTGGTAATGCATACAAATTAAACCTTATGTCTTAGTGGTTTACTACAACACATAGTTGTGAATAAAGCTAGCATCATGATCACACATATTTCACATTATCTCATAAGACTGATCACATTACACAATTTGTTGGGACACTGTATAATTATGGGAACACCTATCACATCATAACATTTACATTGCGCTATATATTTTCTGTCTCACCTATAAAATCATAACATTTACTTTATCACAAATGACACACAGAATGAATATCATTATTAAACATAAAATAACCCATAGAAAGGAATGTGTTTAATTTCATAAAGCATTCATTGATAAAATATTGGTTCCCAAATGAAATCATAAATAACTTAATTTTTATAAGAATCATCAACCTTGAGTGAATAAGATTCAATCTCGGGAAGTAAAAGGTGTGTTTTCTTTGATAGAAGAGATCTTTGGGAAAATATTATTCTTTTCATGAAATGAAGTATAAAAAATGAATATCCAAGAAAAGTTATGATAATGATTAAGATATGATATTTAAGAAATATCTATAATAAAATGGGTTGAAATAGGGAAATCCTGAAGAAAGATATCTAGGTTTGAAAATTCCACTTACCTTGTATCTAAATGCTTTCTTCACATTAATATACTATATAATGACATTAGATTCATTAATTAACAAATATAGAAACTTTTATACAACAATTTTATTCATTATGGTTTTATTATGATATTTTATTAGTATTTGTATGAGTTATAGATGTTAATTTCATCGTTCATGGTAATTCATTTTCTTTGTTTTCCTGGTCAGTTCAATTTTATAAATGAATAGAAGTTCATTTAAAATTTGGATAAATATGAATAATTTTAATTATATGTTATTAATTATCTTCTAGGTGTCTAAATTATCTTAAAATGAATTTGGTTGTATGGTATGAGGATAAATCATTATATAAAATCTAATGATGATCGTTTTAAGTTAGTTTTTGGCGGTTTTTCGATCACAACGAACACATTTTTTTATGACATAGTATTGTGTATATAATTTCATTATAGAACATAAAGGGGTTTATAAAATAATAATTAGAATATATTTTCATCCATCTAATGGTTTTATTAACATCCTTGAAGTCGTTTGAGGAAAATGAAAGTGCATTGCCCACGATGTTGGTAAATTGACACATCACATGCGACAATTTAATTTATAGAATAAAAGAGAGAGGGGGGAATATAATGATGGAACATATATTAACATGATAGAATCCTAGTATATTTATTATACTGAGGTTTACATTACATTTGGATGAGAGAATTTGAGGAGAGAATAAAACAAATTGTAAAATAATTTAAAATATTAAAGAAATGTATTTTACCTCTTGGAATTATCCTCCTACGAACCTCCTTGGGGAAATGTTTTTTTTTCTTTTGATGATATCAAGAGATCCTAAACGTGTTGAAAGGGATATATAATAGTATGGGGAAATATTTGGGAATATTTAAATGCTTGAGATGTTTGAGGAGAAGAGCTGGTGAGGGGTGGTATTTATAATAGAGGAGAGGGGTGTTTTATCATTATTATAAACATTAGATTATAATTCTTTGTCAATACTATGACTAGTTCGATAAATATCAAAAAAATATTAATATAAATAAGGGAGGTTCATGACTATGGTTCTTACATAAATCATGATGTTAGGAATAGTGTATTTAACTTATAATGTATATATACCGTAAATTACTCCAATTTAATATTCCCAAAAAAAATTAGAATATCAGGAAATTACCGAAATAATCCACCATAACCATTATTCAACATGAATAATTTAATAATTAACTAAATACTATGAGAGTAATTTTCTAAATAAGAGTAGATTATTTTTTAATAAAAAATAATTATTTACTCAGATGATACAGATTTTAAAATTATAACTGATTTTATAAATATTTATAAAATTACATAAGGTCCCATTAAATTATCCTAAAATCATAATACCTCACAATTTTAATATATGAACAAATTTTATGAAAATGTATTTTATTTTAAATTAATAAATTAGTCATCAAATTTTAATTAAATATTTATGTCTTACAAAAATGTCAACACTTAATTATAATTTTTTAATATATTTACTTTTTATAGTATGATATAATTACATTATATATTCACTGATAACATGCCTAACTATTATTTATACTTTCATGTTTGACTTCACAATTCATTTTTCTCATTTAATATTCTTAAAAGACCTATTACTATGCCTATGTTCATGTCACTATTTAATCAGTATAGGTAACATACCTTCTAAAAACAATACGTATTTCATTAATTCCCCATTTTTAATGATATTATTATGGTATGTTAGTGATTTTATTATGATTTATAATATATTGAATTACTATAATTAGGGATAAATTCCATTGATAAAATTTTGGGCCATTCTAATGAGATTGAACCTCTTGTTTCAAATATCCACTTTGTGTTTTTGTCTAATTAATGTTCTCTTTTGAAACTGTGATACTTTTTTCCAAACAAAAACAATTATTTTGATATTTTAACTTTATTAGAGTTTTTATTAGTTTATAATTTTTTAAATTTATTTCAATGTATTATGTAATATTTTAAATTTCTCACCCAACAAGTACTTAGTATTTAAGAAACAATTGGAATTATTTGACCTTATAAAGATCTGACATAGTGATTAATTTGGTTGTTTTAAATTATTTGGTTGATATTAATTAAAACATTTTAAATGTAATTTTTTTGGGGTACTCAATTTACCAACACTTAAGAAAATAACTCTGGCCATCATTTGGTATCTGAGGAATTTTTCGGTGGTATTATATTTCTAAAATATTTTCAACTATTATTTTAGTTCAACTTTAATGATCATAAATTTATGTTATTTAAAAATATAGATCATTAAAAATGTAATCATCAAGATGGTTCTACTACTAACATACCTCTCTCCATTAATATAAACATTTTGGTAAATGGAAAAATAAAATTAAATGGCACATATAAAGCATGTGTTTGGATATTTGGTCTAGTATATAAGATGAATATGTTATAAATAATACTAATATAAGTAAATGGGATTATTCTAAAAATATTTCATACAATAATAACTGTAAAAAAATGAATTCACTTTAATTTCACTAGGAAATGATGTTTTTAACCCAATTTCATCATGTAAACTACATATGAAATTTGGTACTCATTGATTGTTTTCAATGAGGGAAATTCTAATTTTAATAAGATGTGGATTAACATGATAAAATTTAATATGATAAATTTAAAATGAATAGTGATGATTTTATTTCAAACATGTACCTCAAGTACAAAGAAATTTTCAACACAATTAGCTTTCAAGGAAATCATGTTTCTACCGACGAACTGATTATGAGATTTTTATGATTCCAAACTGAAAGGTAGAGAGGCATATTTGTCTCCTTTAAATAATCATGTGATATTATTAGGCTATTATTCTAGGAGTAGATTGGTACTATCATGAGTTATGATGTGGATTTAAATGTAAACTATGAATATGATAAAGTTCCCAATCGAATATCAGTATCCTTAAAGACTACTACATCTAAATAGAAATAAATAGTAAAATAAAAGGAAAAAAATAAATTTTTATGTTCATGTGATAGTGATTCACCTCAACATATTGATGAATATATGTATCAAATTTCATAAATATTTAAAAAAAATTATATAATTTTTTAATGAAGCCTAAGCCACAATGGAAAATATGACTCCAAAGAAAATTTGAAGAAATAATTGAAATTGTATGATTATACAAAAGAATTTTTATACTATTTGTGTATGTGTAAAGGATATGTGAAAGTTTACTATCAAAAATTCAAATATAAGATTAAATACGAGGATAAATATATAAGATACAAAAATTCTATGAAAGCCACATTTCGTGCATCTAAGGATAACTCCATTGGTTCATATTCCTTAACTAGAAAATAGTGTGATCAATCAAAACTGTGGTTTGTGACAAAAATCACAAAGGAACATAATTTATTTTATTTACCTATGAATATGTTGTGTCATGTGTTAATAATTTTGATAATACTGAAAATAAACAAAACGATAATGATAATATTTCAAATGAATAATTATTTGAATATTGTGAAATTATAGAAGAATCCATTAATGAGATTAACAATATGTATAAAAATATTATAAGGTATCATTCTTTGATGGTAAATAGAAAATATAAACTCTCTATTGAAGAATAGAAAAATGGTCAAATATTAATGGAAAATACTAAACATAAGTTTCAAAACGAGTGTTTAATAAGGGATGGAGAAAAAATAAAAAATGGTATAGAGAAGATCAATAATATTTTAGGTAATAATGTTGCACCAAAATATGTTAGATTAATATGATGCCAACCAGGATATAGGATAGAAAAAGTACATTTGTTCCTAAATCCAAACCAGAGATTTATTTTCAAATAATATTTCTAAGGTACCTAATTGTTTTTTATTTAAAAAATCCTTAAATATATCTATATTAAACACATAAATATATTATGGGTTCCTAAAACATTTATTACTAAAATTCTTGTACCCAAATAGATCTAGGTACCGAATTTATTTCTTGTTTAAATTCTATGTTATTGGAAAATTGTATGATGGCGTCCTATAGAAGCCTATGGTACATATATAGTGGTTGTTCAAGACATATGAAATGATATTATTAATTATTTAAGATCCTTATAAATTTTTATGGTTCTCATTTTACCATTACTAAATATGAAAAAGTAAAATCATAGGAATCGGCCAAATTGGTAATAATGAATCAATATTAATTTTTAAGGTTTTTTTATTATGATGGTTTAAAAAATAACATACTAGGTATTTCACTATAATGTGGTGATAGATATAATTTTATATTATAGAATGAATCTTTTAATTTTATTTCTAAATGTTCTTTAATATTTACTTCTATGAGAAATGATAAAGTATATTCTATTAGTTTAAACTCATTAGTTTCTAAAACAATTTCATGCTTAAGTGACCTTTCTAAAGAATCATGGATTCGGAATAGGAGACTAGGAATTCCAAAATTCATGTACATAGAAATATAACTAATAAAGTGCTATATGGGGATCTATAAATCATTAATTGAAAACTGATAATGTTTGAATCCCCTATCAGAAAGGGAAGCAACACAAAGTTTCTTTTAAATTAAATAAATAAGTGTCATCTTGTCAACCTCTTGAGTTTTTTCAGATGAATTTGTTTGGGCCTTCAAGAGTTTCAATAATAAATGGAATAAACCATTTGTATTTTCTTGTAGATGTTTTTTCTATTTATACATAGGTATTATTTATATTTCAAAAAAGTGATTGTTTTTATTACTTTACCAAGTAGGCTTGGCCTATACCAAATCATTATGGACTTAGCATTAAGTTTGTGAGAAGTGACCATGACTATGAGCTTGAGAATCAATTTTATCATTAATCTATCTAAAAAAATGGATATACTCATAACTTATCTATATCTTGGACCCCTCAGAAGAATGTATCCATAGAATAACGAAATATAATGTTACAAGAGATATCCCAAACCATGTTGAATGAGTATGAACTACATATTTATTTTTGGGATGAAACGGTCAATACAAGCAGTTATATTATTAATAGATTCCTAATGAAACCTATTCTAAAAAATACACTTATTATATATGTAATAATTGGTAACCTATGGTTATTTACATTTGTGTTTTTAGTTGTGTAGTCTTTATTCATAACACTAAATATAACTTGTTAAATAATTCTTTCTGAATTATTGAAGGAATAATCCTTGGTTATTAAATATCTTAAAAATATTTTGTAGATTTCAATAAGAGAACAAAAAATATTGGAGAATATACCCATTTAAAATTTTATGAGACTAATCCTTAGGAGCCTATAACCTCCCTATAAAAACATGACAACTAATTTTATTCATTGAACATAAATCCTATCCCTTTATATTCTTCTGTAAAACATTTAGAAAAGTCATCCAGTTGTGTTTAATTTCCAGATATTCTTAAACCGAAACTTATACAACCATACATAACTAGTCTATATTTTTCTATACCTTTTAGAACATCTATATACCAATATTTAGATGATGTTATATTATATCTATATAGAGGGAAAAGGATAAGAGCTTATTTAAGAAATCAGATTGAACCTTAATATTTATTTTATCATTATGAACCTAGGTTCATTAATGAATCCATTAATGATTGATTCAGGGAGATTTAAATATAAGAACCATTAAATTATTTTTATAGAACAAAAATATGGGAACTTATAAACATACTGAAATAAACATTTTCTATTAGCACTAAATGGGTGTTTGGGAACAAGGTTGATGAGTGAGGTACTATAGTAAGAAACAATGCATGACTTGTTTTACAAGGACATGGTAAAGAAGAAGGAATATAATACAAAGAATCCTTCTCACCTATATCCTTAGCCCGAATGGCCCGAAGGCCTTATTTTTTTTATTTTATTATAGATAATCCCCCTTTTAAGGGTTGAAGGAGAACCCATACATGACCCGTGGGCCCAAGGCACAAGGCCCGACATGACCTGCAATACATGACCCGAAGGCCCAGAGGTATACCATGCCCCTTACATGACCCGTAGGCCCAGCCCACTAGAACTGCCCCTCCCCAATATTTTGAATCATTGATCTCCTTATCTCCCCACCTTGCATTGCTGGTCGGCTAGCAATGACCCGTACAAAGTTTCATGGTGCCTGGTCCCAATGGGTGCTGCCATACCCTCTCATTCTTCCAATACGGTTAGCTCTGCATCTGGTGGCGGCTACTCCTGTTGCTCTGATCCTCTTCTGGGGCATGTTCTGTGTGAACTGGGCTACTTCATGGTCTACGTGACCTGAAGGCCCTATGGCCTGAAGGCCTTTGATGACCCGAAGTCCCTAGAGACCCGTAGGCCCAAACCGGTGACCCGAAGCCCAAATTAGGTGAATAGTTCCAGCTACTACAGTACCGAACAGTAACTGCTACAGTAATTCTATAGTAATTTGAAAATTCACCTCCACCCAATTTTGATCTCGGGTCTCTTCAATGCCAAGCAGGAGCCCTTACCACTTGAGTACGGCCTCATTGGCTCTCACATATATCCTTACTTTAGTCTATAAGAATGTTTACTTCATATGAATAAGATCTAAATTTCATACATTATCAAATGGATTTCATGAGTGAATTGTTTAATGGTTTTATAATTGAAGAATATTTTGTTAAACAACCCCTAGTTATCGAAATACCTAATCTGTAAATCATGTTTTAAAATTAACTAATGATTTATATGGTTTAAAACATGCTCTTAGATTTTGGTATGATAGGACAATCAATTTATATTTTTCAAAAGGATTTTTAAAAACTATATATGATCCTACACTTTTCATTAGATGATTTTCAACATATTTTTTAGTAGTCCAGATATATGTTGATGATATTATATTTGGATCATCCATAAATTATTTTTGTAAAAAATGTTATAAAATGATTCAAAATGATTTTTATTTTTTTGGGTGAACTCATATTCATTATAGTATTTAAAATCATTCAATAAAAATGAATAATTATAAAAAAAATAAAAAATAAAAAATATTCCCAATTTTTTCACATGGATAGATATAATATTACTGATACAATTATGAGGACTAACTATATAGGGGATCTTGTTGAATCTGGGAAACTAATTGATCAAACTAGTTACAGAGGTATGATAAGAGGTCTTCTCTACCTGACTACTAACTGACCAGATATAATGTTGATTGTGTGTATGTGTGTTTATTTTCAATAAAACCATAAAGAGTCACACTTAAATGTTTTTTAACGAATTTTCAATTATCTCAACTATTCAAGAAATTTATATTGTTTTACCCAAGACTACATGAATTTGATCTTTTTAGTTATTTTGATGCTAATTTTGGAGGATATATGTAAGAATCAAAAAAGAAACTCTTGTAAATGTCACATTAATTTATAGTATCTTATATCATGGTGTATTAAGAAAGAAAAATTATTTTATTTTTGACTGTAGAAGCTGAATACACACATGTTGTAAATTCTTTTGCAAAAACATTTATGATGAAACATTGTAATAGACTAGGAATATAAATTCCGACAAGTTTCAATAATTTGTGAAAAAATATGTAAACTAATAATTTCAATGAATCTAGTTTTGCATTCTAGGAGAACTCACTTTGATATAAGACATCACATTTCAAGAGATCATTTTAAAAGATGTGATGTCACTCTTGAGTATATAGGGATAGATAAATTGTTATATTATATTTCTACAAAGCCTTCAAATTTTTAAGTGATGAACTATATCAAAAATGAATTATGAATGATTAATTTTGGATATGTTTAAATTTTCAATGATAAATGGTTTGTTATTACACGTTGTTGGTATGACACACCATTGGGTATGACATGCCATTATGTATGACACATAATTTGGTGTGACACACTATTGGATTGCCTCACTTATATTATTTCCTCGCCATTTTTTATCACCATTGTATTGTATCACCGTTGTCATCGAAAAATCATTTTTTTGCCTAAATATTGGTTTGTAACATCATTGGTTTCATGCCTTTTCATTTTTTTACTATATGTGTTTTGAACCTCTAGTTAAATTTTTACCGGTTTAGGATATTTCTATTACCTGATACATGTATTTTTATTATTTTAAAAAATAAATTTCAATTTCAATTTTAAAATACCTTAATTCTAAAATTTTAGAATAAAAAAACGTTTTATATTTCCTAAAACACCTCTACCCTCATACCATTCCCTCTCAATCCTAGTGGGGCATTCCTTTTTTCCAAACTTCAAACATTCATAGCTTATTCATAACCTTTATTGACTATGAAAAACCAATCTTCATTCGATGAATGGAGATCCATTATAAGTCTTTGACATATGGTTTGAGAGAAGCTCATAAAAAAAATAAAAATTCTTGTGTATTGGCTACTGTAGAACATGTTTACACTATGCTTGCAAAGAGAGTCATAGTTTCTGAAAGGGATGTTGAATGAGAATTGATATTATAATTAATGTATTTGGTACTCATGTTACAGCAACATCAAGGATATTCAGTGTGGTTATCTTTAAATAAGATACATTTCAATCTTATACTAGTGCATCAATTTTTCTAATATGTTGAGTTTGGTTTTAATGATGATGAAATATGGTGGATTATATCAATATTTAATGGTCAAAGAATAATCTATTCCCCAAAATAGTGGGATAAATTATTAGTAGTTTCTCATGAATGTGTTTATGATGAATACAAAAAATCTATTCTAAAGGAGAGTGAATTTATTATTTATAAAAAATCTCATAAATATATGAAAAGTGAAGCAACTATTAGAATGGTGGTTTTCTCATAGATGGACTGAGACAATATGATTTTCATCAATTTTATTCAACACATGATCTACCACATGAATGGTGAATTTTCCTCCTTAATATACTAATATATATATATTCTTCTTCTAATGAAAAGAGGACTGAAAATCAATATGTGGGTATCTAATGGTTCATTTTTCTAAAATGATCAAGCCTTAATCAAGATCTGATTAATTGATTTATCTAATGATTATTTCTATAATAATAAAGGACATGGGAATCCTTTCTAAGTATGAATAAATAACTATAGACTGTGGTGGTTTTTTAATTTTAGTAGATATCATTTCAAGAATGAAAATTAGCTGCATCCCTTGGAAGAGATAGTGGATTGTAGGTAGAGATAAGATAAAAGTTGAGTTAAATCTTGTTTAACATTCTACCTGACCAAGAGAAATAGTTGAAGGAGTCTTAGATCCGGATGAAGTTTTTAAATACTTAGATGATAAAGAAGAAACTATTGAAGATGAATAAGTGGAAAAGGAACATTCTTTTGATGAATATAGTGACTGATATTTTTCACTGGAATCCCCTACGATTACTTATGTATATCCTTTACCACCTTAGAGGATTCCAAAAGAGAAACTTTTATGATGTGTTATGAAGAATAATCATCAGTATCTATCGAAGTAAATTTTAAATTAGCTGAAATTATAATGATGAAAAAGAAAATTGTGATGATAAAGAAGAATACGGGGTGGAAATGGAAATGGTAATATAATTGGAGATAATGTATGTGTTCATGATAGTAAAGCTGATGATGAAGTATATAACCCTGGTGATTCAAGTGAAAAAATTAAAAGGGGATATGTAGAGATTCCTCAGGAGATTCATTCATCACAAAGTGTTTCTACTGAGAAACCAATTTTTTTTTGTGAAGTGTAACCTCTATTTAAAGAGAAAGATGAAATTTTTGAGCAGGAGAAATCCCCATTTATGGAAATAAATCAATAAATTCTTGTTGTTGATGGATTTGAGGCTAATTAACTTATTAAGGGTCAAACTATTTATGAATCTACAATAGTCGATGTGGTGAGTATCATTGTGGCTATGGAACAACATGTAGCTGAATAGGAGAAAAATGATCTTATTGATGAAGAATATGGTGATGAATGGTTTGGTGATATATCTTATTATGATCCCCATGTATATATAAATGTGGAATTTTAATCTATAGTTGATATTTATAAGGGGGGATGTTCAGATGATAAATGAACCAACTAATAGTGAACATGATATTTATTTCTCAAATATTAGGTGCTCATAAATCAGATGAGATTTCTACTAACATTTTAGAACTATAGCTAGGTAGAGTCTATATAATAATAGAATTGTTGAGGTTTTTTGTATACCTACTATTGTGGTACTTGCTACCTCTAAACCTGTGATTTTTTAGATTTCGTATTGATGGGTTCATCTAATTCTAGAAGAATGGGATAGATCTAGTATTTTTTCACAAAAGGATGGTTGAACTATGGTTAAAAAAATAAAGAGATCCTAATATTTCTATGATAGTTCATGTTTTTTCTGGAGCTGATTGAAAAATTATCCTTAGTTAGAGCTCGTGTACCTTTCCCTGTTGATCTAATTTCCCTTCTTGATGTAGTGACTAAGATTTAATTAGATGATTTCAGTAAAAATTTATCATCACATATTTAAATCTTATTGATGAATAAATATTAACTCTTGACCAATCATAGTGATGATGATTTATGATATCTTTATCAGTTGGTGATTCAACACATACAACCTTGGATGATACATCACATCCATGAGGTTGAGATTGAAAACAAGGGGACTTGAAAAGAGGTATAATATGTTAAATAATTTATTTATGAGATGAAATATAGAACTAAAGATTCATTGGAAGGAATTATTAAGAGTATTGAATATTTATCCTATAATAATTCTATTTTTACTGATCCTCTTAAAATGTTTGATACTGAGGTTATCAGATCTGTTGTTAGAGAATATTTATGAGTTTCATCATCTACTGCTTCTAAGAGTTTTATTTATTAGCCTCAAGTAACATTCTATGAAATAATAAAAAACTTTCAACATGTTCTTATTTTAATAACCACTTATCCATATGATGTGAAATTGGAAATGTAGACATTAACCGAGGATATTAAGTATTATATCTCTAATAATTGTACTAAGTAGGCAATGGATGAAATTTTCATGTTCCTAGAAGAAAATCATAGGTTGCCCCAATTACATAGGCCTTCAGAGAAAAGGTTCCACAGTTGAAGGAGAGGACTATTATGCATAATAGGTTTATGGAAGAAAATGGTGATTTCTTCAGTGTAATGGAACATGGTGGTCAGATTATAATAAACCTAATTAATCTCATGAATCCATTTTTCCATGTTTATGGTATTTCTATTGTGGATTAGAATGAAATTACTATTACTCCATAACCATCATTAAGACCAAGAGTGACCAGATATCCACTAGAATGTTTTTTACCAAATTCCAAACTTTCCCTCTTCATCTTGGTCCGGCTATGAGAAAAATAATGACAGTTGTGGTTATAGATTATTTTCACTGAGCTATAGATGGACTCCTAGCTTGTGTTCCATTTTCCTAGCATTCAACTCCTCCCGTATATTCTCCTCGTACTACACCTAATCAAGATAATGCAAAGGCCAATATAAAATCTCATCTAGACTTTACTTCAATGACGTGACTTGTTGTTGAATTATACTATGACTTTTATGGGATATTATGTAATAACATATTTTTGAACAATTTTTTGCAAACCATTTTGGAATATTATTTTTCTCTTTATATTTATTCTTTACACATTTACTCTTTTTTTCTAATTTTTTTTATGTTTTTTATAATTTAGAAATGGATAGACCTACATAGCATTTATTTATATTTTTTTAGATATGTTTCAATGATACCTTTAATACTTTTTTAACAATTCTTACCTTTAGTACTTGATAATTTCCTTTATTTTCATATTATTTAACATTGATACCATCATCTCATACTATTAATAATAATTCATTATTTATATTATTGATCCTTCCTTTGATGTCATGTTTTTTGATACCACTAATTCCATGATTTTTGATCATTAAAAAGAGTTAGATTGTCGAACTCCTTATTTTAACGATCACATAATCATGATTCTACAGTTTTAATGAGTTTCAAGTTTCTCTGTAACTACCTTATATTTTGAGATAGGTTATAAAATTTTCAATGTATGAGTCACCATCAAGACTAAAACACCACCAGACATATCACTAACAATACATTATTTTAACATAGTATGAGACACCATCACATATAAGTCACAATTTTCAAAAAATCACTATAACCTTAGAAATATCACTAAGTCTGAGATACCATTTGAAAAAACATCGTTAGAGTGTAAAATTGGTAATGTATAATATACGTCGAGTATATCTCACTATTAAGATGGAATACCACCAGAAGATAAATTTATACAAGTGTGAGACAACTCTAGTCGTGAGACACTCTCATCTAGAAACCCCCGACTTGACCCACTGTCAGAGGTATCATGACTGTAAGGATGACCTACCTCTAGATAAGACAAATTTAGGGAAGTAAAATTATGGTGAACTACATGACAATTCTCGACTCTTAGATAACATCATATTGAGTCACCACAAGACTCAGACCGTCTGACTAAGACCCCACCACATGTTAACATACTTGTTTAGAATTATATTGTTATAAATCCTATATTATGGAATTTAATGTCAAACATATTTTTAAGTATTTTATTTTAAAATTTCATCTGAATTCATTGATGAAATGGTAGTCATTAATTATGAAGAAGCATAGAGGATCCATATATTCTTTTTTCAGTTGCTAAAAAAAGGGAAGAAAACTCCCTCATGTGCAGTGGAGAATTATCCTGTGATGTAGAACGATGTCAATAAATGAGAATGTCCTTATAGAAAAAATACATAGAGTTGAGGGGATTAAAATATACATCATTTGAACACTTTTTCTAGAAAACAAAAGCTCTTACACATCATTATACCGTATTTAGTTAAGAACAAAAGTCTACAACACTCTATTTTACTAAGAATTTTAAGAGAACTAAAATAACGTTATATTTATATAAACCGTCATGGATTCATGACCTAGACAACAATAGGCCAATAATTTATGTTTTCACACATTCAAATTTCTGAGTTTTTTTATGTATTCTTATATATATATATATAGAAGTATTGGTATTCTATTTTTTATATGCATACATTGCCTCCTGATGCAAACTAGAATATACTTGATAACATATCAATATTAATTTATCTGTTTCCTCATAGATAACATTGGTAAAATTATGTTTGTGACCTATTTATTTTTACTCACATGGATTAATTTGTAATAATTAGTGTTTCGCTTGGATGGTTCTATACTTCTATAAAACATGATTCGGTTTGTGGATCAACTTGATTAATATATATAAAATACTTTGTGGTGAGTGATCACTAAGTTGATAGGAATGAATCTCACCTTGATACTAAACCTCTTATAAAAAAATCACATTGTGGGTTTCTGTTAACTATATTTCGTATTTTAAAACTATAATTGTTTTATCCAGACAAAAAATAATACTTTGATATTTAATATTAACTATTGTTTTTATAAGTTTTTAATTAAATAAATTGATTTCAAAGGAATAAGTATTGTTTTAAATTACATAACTAAGATATAATAAATAAATATTAATACTTTTTAAATGATATAATTTATATCAATCAACTATATTGTTTAACTGGGCCTCTTAAAATTAATTGGGGATTTCAATTTATCCATTTTAAATAGAAATTTTTATTGGGTACTCAAGATGGGGTGAATTGAGTATCCAATAAGAATATATGATATAATGACTCCCAATGTATTATTATGTTACATATATCATATATTTACCTTATCTCAATCATCATGAAAAAACATGAGACGTGGCAACGAAAAAATGAAGGTCATCGATTAGTAAGGCGGTAGTCTTCCGTACACATGAATGATTACTTAATTACACATTTTATGTAATTTTATAAGGTTTTAGGTCATGAAAATAACATAAAAATATCATTATCTATAATTTTAAGAGTAAATTATATATTTATGTTTCAATACAAATTTATTTATGTGGAGGAAAAAATATAACAAAAACCCTCATTGAGGAATGCTAATTTTTCAGGTATCCTCCTTAGGTTTTTATCTAAAGCACTCATAGGTTGGATTTCTACCCAAAATAAGTATTCTATGATTAGTGGATAGATTCTAGGAAGGTATTTTGGATTATCATAGATGAAAAAAGGTATTTATAGTGCAAATAAGAGAGGATAAGGGTTGGCCTTTTATAAGTGAGGCTAGTGAGACACTAGTAATATTTTGAGATCAAAAAAGTGTAACCACGTTTTCCTCCTGTAAAAAATGGTTAAAAATATAGTATTCTATAGATTAATTTTATATGAAATATAAATATTTAAATTATATATATTTTATAAATTTTCTTAGTTAATTTAAATCCATATATTTTTTGTTTAACCCCATGGTAGATAATTTTTTACCATACTCTTTATAATAAATTTTAACTATTTTCACTATTCAATTCGGGGTAAAATTAATTTGACATTATTTTATAAAATAAATTATTATTATTTAAGATATATAATAAAATATTATAAAATCTAATCATATTATATGGGAAATTAAATTTAAAATTAATCATGCCGACTCGATGAGAAATCAGGTTTTTTAAAGATAAAATGTTTAAAAGTTTAACTTTTTTATTTAAAAATTCAACACGATAATTACTAAAATTACAATTATTCGATTAATAGATATATTATTGACATGTTTTCAATTGAAAATAAATTTAATATATAATATAACATTAATAATATTTTAAATTTAAATGAATTTCTAAATTAAAATCATAAAACTTTCAATATTTATCAAAAAAATTATTTTAAAATAATGTAAAACATTCAGACTAATGTAAATCTGATATTATTATTTAAATAATGATTTATATTTTTTAAAATAAAATATATGAATTTTTCAAAAAAAATAAACATTTTTTTAAAAAAAATTAACAAAAAACCTCTTCTTTTTTATAATATTACTTTATATTCATATACATACTTTATTAAAACAAATTAAGTTCTTTATTTATCAATATGATTTCATTATTTAATAAATTTAGGATACAAATTTATAAAAGATTTTATTACTATTCATATATCTGTGTTTGTAACAATTTTATAATGGTCGCATTCTAACAATATAAATTATATATCACAGTTAGTTTAAAACTGAACGTCATGTGGAATAGAAGAAAATACAATTGTTGCATGTAATTTAAGCACAATTTGGTGTTTCATATAACCTAAGATATAAAATAATTTTAATTAACTAAAAATAATAATTGAAAACTACTCAGGTTGTTATAGTATTTGTAGTTGTTGATTAATGAAACTCTACTTGGATGATGGCGTTTCTAGCTGGTGAGATTACTTCAAGGGTTTTTGGACTTAAGGAGAATATATTTGGGTGAATAAGTAGAGGGAACAAGGTTTAATGTAGAACGATGTATGAGAATGGATTGGGGATTATAACATGTCATATAATATTTTAGGGTTTTTTGAGTTTGTGATTGATAGTCCAGGATGAACCAGGAATGCATATTTATGAATGAAGTGTCATAAAAATTGATATTTTTACTTTCCTTATTATGGATGAATCATACTATTACATTATTATTAATAAAATTATATACTTAAGTTAACATGGACCTGATGTTTCCCATATTATTTTTCTATGATGTCTAAGTGGAGTCTACACATGGTATTTTACCATTGGACATACTGATCTAGTTGATATCTCCATCCATAGATAATCTCAACTTGATATTTGATTACGTGACCAAGGTATTATTGGATATATTCAAAATCATTTCTTCTCATCTAGGAAGTTTTGATTCTAGGGGAAGTTATATAATTGATATTCTGGGTTTAATCCACATTTATCTTCATATGGGAATTGTTGATTAGGAACCTAAATAAACAGTTTTTAATAATGTTTTCAAAAATAGAAATTTAAATAGAGGTTGAAAATTAAATTGATGACTTGAGTTTAGGAATCTTAAGATATTATTGAGAAGATATACATGGAGATTTTAATTGTGGGTTTATGAGAGAAGAGGCTTGAAGATCTAGTGTGATACCTAGAAATTTTTTTATTGGGATGTGAAAAAAGAAAATACTACTTCGTGGATCTAATGAATTTTAATGAATGATATTTATTAAGAAATGAAATCATTCTGAAGCTAATAAGGAGTGACTAAAAAGAAACCCATGTATATATTTGTATTAAAATGAACACACATGGGTTTATTATATTCTATTTCAAAGGATCTTCTCAAATATCATGTAGGTGATTAAATTATGAGACTAAAGAGACACAGTGAGTGAGGATGAATGTATAAGAATTAATTACTATGAGTCATCACATTAAATATGTACATTCATATTCACATTCTTATTTCATATCACTAATAAAATTTTTGGTTCATATCAGCCTAATTTCAAGAATATTCTAACTTAAATAATAAATTCATGAATCTGTAATTTAAATGCAATAAATAGATTTCATGTTTAAATCAAATTGAAACGTCAATGTTTGTGGATCCAAAGGATGAATGATTAAGATATAATAATTGAATCAAGGGGTGATATATATCATTTCTCTATTATTTTATTTCTCTATTTCACAACAATGTTTCATTTTTGTATCATTATATATTGAAATTGATTAAATCAAATTTATTAATGGGTTCTACATATTCTCATTCTTATAATTTTTAATAGTAATGATAAATTATTTTCTTCTAGTTTTTAAACTATTTGATAATGTATCTAGAGAATGTGAATGATTTTACATAGTTTTAGTTATAATTATTAAATCAGGTTATATAATGTGTAATTGATTAATTTCATGGTGATATAAATTTGTTTTATATATCATAACATTCCATTTTTATCATCAAAAGATCACCCTTTGTTACATTGTATTTATTCTTATTCTAATAAACATTATAAGCATTAACATCACTAAAATTTCATTTCACAATTAATTCATTGCACAATATACAAAAAAATCATCATTATATTTCCACTGTTTCTTAGTTTCTAATTAGATGAATCCATTTGACATTCAACCCACATCAATTGGATTCAACCATTTATTCAAATTTTTTATTTGTTTATAAATTATATTTTGACTATCCAGATGTCATCCGTCTTATATAAATCTATATTAATAAATATTTGAGACTTCATGGAACACCTATTACAATTGTATCGGATCTTGATCTATATTTAGTGTCAAATATATGGATGAGTATTTTTAATTCTCTCATCACCAAGACATATTTGAGAACTTCATATCATCATAAAATTGATTGAAATTATTAATATTTTATTAAAAAATTTGAATATATATTGATGTTAATCTTAGTTAACATTCCTAGTATATGGGATTATAATTTTTCTATGATGAAATTTTTATTTATAATTGATTCCAATTAATAATTAGAATTCCACCATGTGTGTACATTTATAAAAAGAGGTTAAATTTTGCATCTTATTAAAAAATGTTTGTGAAAGGATTCTTGTTACCCCAGATAATGTTGAGATGAAAACTCTAAATGTAAAAAAAATCAGAATCATATTTAGTTATGTCAAAGATGAAAAATTACTATTGATAAATAAATAAATTTATTACAATTCCAATTGGGATATCATGTTTTTTTGAGGTAATAAATATTTAAATGTATTATAAAATTTAGAAAGAAAGTGAAACTATGTTCTAGTTATATGAATACTTTATAAATTCTAGTAATAATATAAGATATTTGTTTCCATGTAGAAACTTTATATGGCCTTTCAATTAATTGTCTTTTATTCTGTATCAATTTATTGATAAATTATATATGTGACCCTATTCATGTGATCATCTATAAGTAGTTACAAATTTAAATCTATTTATCTAAATATGATGATCGTATAAGGATTCATGACACTAGATAATAAGTGTTGTGGAAGTGGATGAATCAACTAGTAAAGATAATTTTGAGAAACAAAAATATAAAAGATATGGTGTGGAAACACGAATAATTTATGGTGAATTACTACCCACATCGATTCATGTGTAGATATTTCTGAAATTTTTATGATTAAATTTTTGATGAAATAATGTTACACCCGAGATTCAATTACATTATTCATCTTATATAGAAAAACAATAACAAAATAAACATATTATTATTAAATAATGTTATTTAATCATAAATTCCTAAATTTTATTAATTTAAAATTATGTAATTAATTTCATTTTTAAATTAATTATATTAAAATTATCTTAGAGTGAGATTTTTATGTTTAATAAAAAATGTTTATTTTTTTGTGAATACATTAAAATTTCTATTTTTCAAAAACAATCCATTTTATGATATCAAAATAATATAACAAAATGGTGAAAAATTAAATATCATTTTTAAATAAAATAGATATTTATGTTGTAATACATTGAATATTAAAAATAAATTAGTATTTTAAAATATATTATTAACACTTTTGATATAAAAATAATGGTTTCTTAAATTAAATATTATTTTCAGTTATACGCTTTTAATATATTATATAAAACAATCAAATTTGTTTTTCAGTTGCTATGAAATTCAAATAAGTATTAATTTATTTAACACAGTTCAATTAGTTCAATTGGAATCCTCATTATTCATTAGTTAGATTTAAAATATTTTTTTGTGTAAAAAATAATTTTTCTAAAAACTATCAAAAGTTATAATCCCAGTTTCAATTAAAACGAGATTATAGGGGGTTAAACTATGAGATATGGTTATAAATGGCACTTAAACATGTCTAAATATGACTATATGAATATATTTAGAATATATCATATCTTGAAACAAAATTAATTTCCATTTTGTATAGAATTGACATGAAAGTTATATTATATTATTTAAACATTTTAAGCAACTATATTTGTGTCCCTCCCTCACATATAAAAGGGAACCACTTATCCTCCCTTATTCATAAAAATTGATCAATGTAGCTAAAAAATTCTCAGTGAAAGACCATCATATTTTACTTATTATAATTAACAAGCTTACAGTATTCCTTTAAGTCTATATTATGAAGGATTTTTTATATTCCAAAGATGGTATCTCAAAGAAGATGTAATCTTCTTAACTAACTCTTTCATGGTTTATTTATTAATATACTTCTTGTAAATATATAATATGAATAATAAAATATTAAAATTAGTATATTAAATTAACAAATATTTTATTATTATTATTGTACAACCATTTTTTATACATCTCTTTCAATTGGGAAATGAATGTAACCCTCTTACGTATGTATAGAACACTATATCCACGTAACTATAAAATTCATTTCACATCATCATAATTAATTATTGGATATTATAAAGAATTAAATTTATTTATATAATATTTATAAAAATATTTCTCTTATATTATAATATAATCTTACATACCATGTTACCTACCCATATGTTGTTAAATGATAAGGTGGTTTAAGTGTACGTGTGGACTAACACCTCAAAAAAGTGAAGTGATTCATTTTTTCACCACCAATTTACATGGATGGTAATAATTATTGAATTAATTAATATCTATGATATTTAATATATATTAATTATTCTTGGGAAGTGAATTTTTATTTACTTAATTTCATTTTAGTCCTTTGAATGGTAGAAACATAACTGATAGAGACATAAAAACTACCATTTATACAAATTGACCTAATTCATCATTAATAACCACTTTATAAAAATGGTTATAAAAACTATTTAATTGATAAATATGATTATAATTACAAAATTATGGTATTGGATATGATTTTACCATGATCATTATTAAATGAATTTTTCAACCAAACCGAAACATACATGAAAAATGAAAAAGTTAACACATGGATATGGTGGTTTTAATAAATAATCATTAATAATAATGTGTCAAAATGTTATAATTGAATCATATATGATATTATAATTATTAATATATTTCTATAATTTAGTTATATTAAATTTTAATTTACTATAACTAATATTAATGGAAATTATTAATCAATTAAGGACTACGATATGGGTTTATTTCACAAAATCATCCTTTTTCAAAATAATTATGTTTACATTTTTAGATAATTATATAATATTTTGTTCTTTAAAAGAATAAATTTCCTTAAGATATATTTTTATATATAAATTATAGTTTTTTTTTCATTTTACTTTAACTATTTTTTAAAAAATAAAAAATATTATTTTTAATGAAAAATAACATTATTTTTTTATTCTGTTAGGAACCACTATATTCCATGTACATATTTTTTTTAAATTTTATTCAATAGTAATATCAATTATATCCAATTTTTTATAAAATTCATCTTAATAGATTTTTTACTTTCCTTAAAAATTTCTTAAATGATTGTTATTATCTTTTATTGAAAGAAGCAGTTTTTATAAAACCTGGGCACTGAATCATTGTTTTTCACTTACCACAAGAATAGATATTCCCACTATTATTGTTATTGTTTTAAAATAATATTTCTTTACAATATTCCATATCTCATTATAATTGAACTTTTCCCGTTTATATTATAATTTTTTTTATATTTTAAATGAATTGTTTCAATATGAAAAGCGTATTTTCATCGAAAAATGTACTCTGATAATTTAAAAGAAATTTATTTAATGTAACCATATTTGATTAATATTATATTATAATAGATATATACACTATAAATACCCCCACCCTAGTATCCCATATTTTTTATTACATTATATAATTGGTACTATGTACAAGAAGTCGTTTAACAAAGGATCAAATAGTTTAGTAGTTTTGGAAAACTTGATACATACTTGAATCATGATTTACAACTGGAAAATTATAACCAGGAAACATCATTGTAAATAAATTATTCTCTTATATTATCATTTCATAATAGTCATAATATACATCTGGTAATCCAAAGGAAAAAATAAAACAAAAATAAGGGTTTAACTCAAATTCTATGAGGGTAATCATACCATGGAAGCCTGAGTAAATTTGTATTAAAAAATATATAAAGGTAAATAATTAAGGCACATTCCATTTAAACAATCAACTATGCTATGAAACTTTTAGATGGATGTTATAATATATGAATAATCACATGGAATATAAATAAACTCACTCATGTAATGTAAACTCACTCATGGAATATAAACTCACATGGAATAAACTCACTCATGGAATATAAAATCACATGGAATATAAGTTTATTTATGAGTGAGTTTATTTATATTCAGGTTCCCAAATAAGATGAACGTTAATGAAAGGTGAAAATAAGGACATGGAAAAGAATAATAACTTCCAAGGAATGATATATAGTGATATAGAAAATGATCATGGTATTTTTAATGACTAAAAGATAATAAATCAATAAAGGGTGATTATTACAAATAATTAATCTGAAATGATGGTATAATGAGGGAATTTTTATTTCAAGATACGTTTTCTATAGTGGATGGAATCATTCAACAATATTATAGGGAAATGAGAAAATATAATTACATGATTTCATACCATTATATAAGAATAATTTCAAAAATTGGGTGATCATGAAGAATTTTTTTCACATTTATTTCATCTTATTTTCTAAATGAGAAATGATTAATATTTCATTCCTAAAGCATTAAAATTATAATTCAATGTAGTTTAAGATTCAAAAATGAGATTACACATTATTCCTCCAGTATTAATTAATTTACTAAAACCAAAATGGTTTTCACAAGTGACTATAATATACCCAATAAATTTTCATATGAAGAAATAATATATACATTATCTAAAAAATCAAAAATAATATCTGAATCTCAACATAAATCATTCCATTGATAGCTAAAAATAAAATTCGTTAAAAATTACCCTAATTAATTTTCAAACAAAAAAATCTGGAGCTTTTCATTACATATAATTTCATGATCAACCTGATATTTATCTCGAATAAATATAGATCACTCATAATATCAAATACCGAAATTATATATACCCAAGTCATATAATCAATAAAATATGATAATATTTTCAAAAAATGACCTGTTTTAAAATAATTCCTCAATTAAATTGTATATTATTCGACAAAATAACTCAATATTGATTCCTCAAATTTTTCACCAAAATCATATAATGATCCATATAAAATGTGTTTCACCATAAATTAACTTTAATAACTTAGTCACCAAATCAAATTTTAATCTCATGGATATCGGTACAATAACACATATCTTACAAAAATTTAATAATATCGTTATCCCAGTTTACTATATTAACATTTTAGATAATACTAAACATAATGTCTATCATTATCTTTTAACTTATTTCAATAAAATACAATATAATTCATCAATAAATAATATTTCCATTATAATATAAATGAAACCAATCAATTTTATTCCCATCAATATCACAAAAAATAAACTTAATCATCTTAAATATCCATCATATAAAACCCCAAATGTGGTATCTATGTCATTAATGATATGATTAACATTAGACATATAAACCCACAATACATTGTTTTTTTTTCATATCATTGTTGAATACTAAAGGATTTTATATTCTTCAATCCTCTCATTCATCATAATTATTCATGAAAAAAAATTTGAATTAACATTAGAATATCCATTAGGGATGTATATCCTGGTGTGTGGTCTTATGCATACTCACAATTCACCAATGACATTCGAGTAAATACACAACCCTACCCATTATGATTTTTACACCAATGTGCATTTATTACATTGATGCATCCACATTCTAGTATATTCAATGGAATATATTCATATGGAAAACAACATAGTAAATACTTTTCCAAAGAATCGTGATATTAACCTCTATAAAGACTTATCCTTAGAATCTTTCATTTTGTTATGTTTTTAGTTAATTTATGAAAAATATAGTTCATAAGGATCCTACTAAACTTCCAATAATACAAAATATAACACCCCAACTCTAGTAACTCTGATCCAATGGTAATTTTACGATATTCTAACATCATTAAGAATAATTAATTCTAAAGGGTCATGTATTTTAGACAACATTAGAGACTAGATGTATACATGATTCTCACATTACATATAAATATTTGAAAGAAAATGTAAAATTATACATATAAATTTATTATTTATATAGGTGTATTAATGGAATAATTTATAGATCCATATATAGTATCCTATAGAATGGAAAACCTTGTAAAGGGTGAGCTCTGATCCTTAGTAAGGGAAACTATCATAAACTAGTTGTGGATACGATCCAAACTGACACTTGACCCAACCCATGTCATACCTAGATTGGCATTCCCAAACCCAACAAGATGGAATCAAGTTCCCAGTCTTCATGGAATTCCTCTGGGAATAGTGACTCCCATGAGATGTATAAAGAGGTTTAATCAATAATCATGAACATTTTTGAAACATCTATTACACACAAGGGAAAGTAAAATATTACAAGAATAAGTTAAGTTATCAAATATTTAAGCTAAGAAAAATTGATTGGGTGTTAATTGGATGATAAAAAACATCATGTGACTTGTGGTTCAACAACCCCATGCCACCAACACTAACACATACACAAATAGAAACTACTAATCATTGGAACCATTATTTTATCCATGGAAGGAATTCAGTTTACCGGCTTCAATTATAATATATTTTACCTACACTTTAAGGTGCACATGTGGTGTGAGATTACATTACAATTAGTATTATTTCATAAAGGCTCCATAAAAGAATACTAAAAGATTATATAACAAGTTGGTTTTATATGAATGAATACAAGTAGCTCAAATTTGAAATAATATTTATTCTATTATGAAGGGAATGAAAGTGAAAGAATAATTTTAAAAATGGAAATAAATAGTTTATTAAATTTGGGAAAACCGAAATAATTATGCGATCAAGGTCCTAGGAACCACATTCCTCAATGGTCAATAAATATTGTCCATTTTCAATCACAAGCTACTATAGTTCCTCATGCTAATGTTGTATAGATCCCTAATGCACCATCATTAATTTAGTTAATGTTATACAGTAATCCTGCTAGTATTCCTAGGCCTTTTCCTTAATGAATCTACTAGAATAGAATTCCTTACCAACCCTTATAGAAACCTAGGGTTCCCATGTTCTCTATCCCATTTTTATATCAATTAAAAACCCTTCTCAAATTCATAATTCCATTTTCAAATTCCACACAAGAGGGGAAACCCTCATTTATAAAGGGTAATATCTATTTTAAACATTAACAAAAAAATACCATAGAAAACACCATTCTCATCAAAATACATAGTTTATAAACACATATAGAATCACAATGATGCATAATAAAATCATATTATTTTTTTATATTAAAATCATATTATAATTGTATGCCTTGGAACAAAAAACCCTTTAATTGAAATCACACAAATATTGTTGGAAACATGATGTTTCGAAAAAGGAAGACCTTAAGGAATAATGATCTCACCAAAGCCTCAATATTCTATCTAAAAGACTGTGATTCAACCAATTTTAATCCAATAATATTATTGGAGAAATCAGAACACAAAAAAGAAGATATGGGTAAAAAATATAACATATGATAAAGAATGAAGAGATTACTGGAAATTTAATAAAGGAATCAATCCCAAAACCATCCAAAAGGTGAATACAATAGTAGTAGAGGAGGATGAAGGCTTTCCCTATGATCATATAGGGTTGAATGAGGTAAAATTAGGGGGTTTATATCTAAAATTAGGAAGGTTAAAGCTGTAATTTCCAATTTTTAGGAATATAGAAGGAAACATGGTTTGGTTGGAATGTTTTCTGAACAGTCTGTGAACCATTCAGTACCTATGTCTATGATGATGGGTAGGGCACATGGTGTTCTAAGAGGGGAACATATCCATGAACCTAAACATACCTCTTTAAAAATTCCACTGTCTATTTAGCATAATATGTACTATGATGGAACATTTCTTCACTAAACCATAATCCAACCATGAACCTCCTTATATCTTCCCAAAAGTAAAATTTTTCTTCAATAATGTCTGGAAGAGATTTGGAAATCATGTTAAATAGAAGATTATTATAAAAAGTTCCTCCAAATAACCCCATGGGATTAAATATTCTCCCACCATGAAAAAATTCTTCCCATAGAAAAATAAACTATAATCTAATGAGAGATTAAATTATGATACTACTCCTTTTACTAAGAAATCCATTCCAATGTATATTTCTCCAATAATAAATTTTATAATGAAATATATTTTCCTTAAATAGATTTATTCTAGTAATCTACAATCATCATGTGTTTCTCCACCACTAATAGGTAGGGTTCTAGATTAATTTATTTAAAATTAAGTATAAGTAATGTTTCCAAATTATAATTATTCAAAAACAAGAGATGGAATAAATCATCAACTGATGTTAATTGGGAAGGAAAATAAATTCAATATAACACCATAAAGATTCAATAAGTAGTTTTTAAGGGCCCAAAATTCATTAATGTAAGATTCCCTTATGTACCAAGATAATGGAGACCCATACAGGGTGTCACATTTAAAAACACTTGGTCACCCACTATGTGTTCCTATGATCAATGTCTCTAATATAAATATGAATTATATAGACTATATGAAATGAACATTTGATGTCTAATCATAAGAAATTTATTCAATTTTACCAATAGAAGACCTAATCCGATCCACGAATCATTACCCAGATCCATTAAAAAAAGAGGTAATTGATATGGTCATCCATAACTTTATTCAAAGTGAGCTAGCCTAATTGATGGTTTGTAAATATTATCGTATGAAAATTCCTCAATACCTAGATAGTTCTCCAAATAGATTCATAAATCCATTACATAGGAATGAAGAATATAATACTAAATCTTATTTGGATGCTCTATATAAACATCCAATTAAGGATGGTATTCTATGTTATGCATGACTTGTGATCCTATTTCCTTATGTAGGATTTATCAAAGTAAAGAGGAAAAATAGATGTCCTTGTCTGAAAAAAAATTCCAAAGGAACACCATATATACCCACATTATATAGAATATATAGCCTTTATAGTTATTCCACCATTGAGGAATCCATTATTAGGATGAAATGAGGGGATTCGGTCAGACGATCAATAACTACCAGGATGATCATACATCATCGAGGTACACGAGGAATCCTAATAATGATGTATATGGTGACATCATCCCACTTCTATGTATGAATGTGTAGTTGGTTAAGAAAACACGAGGGATTCAAGTGATCATATTTAAACTAAACACATGTTTATTATCTAAATAAAATGTTAGGGATATCATATCTCATGCCTAGCCACAAGAACTAGTGAAGAACATTTTAAAACATAATGTTATTCCCTAAATTAGTGGACCATTGATACTAGTGTCTAGCGTTCATCATCACCATCTATAAAATCAATGGAACTAATAAGTGACCCATTTTGTAGATAATTTATATAGGGGATATCTACCTCTAATGAAGAACATTCCCACAATTTAGAATCTCTATATATCATAGAAATATTTCATATTTGGTTTTATATTATTTGATAAGTTCAACAAGAGAGGGTGTTAACTCTAAGCTATACTAGAATATTCCTCTACCATGGTCTATGTACTCTAGGTGCATCTGAGTAAAAAGTAAATCAAGGTTTCACTCATTATTTTAATCCTTTAAATCATGAAAAAATTCAACTCAAGGAATATGCATCCACATTTCCCTTACATTGGGTGTAGACAATATCAATGAAAAATCCCTGAAGCTACATGATCCTTATGTTTTTTCTTATATATAGATCCAACTAGGAGAATATTCAGGCTATGAATTTTTTATCAGCGTAATCTATGATCTATTCCTTGAATAGGTATTGGTGACATGACATTAAAAAATAAATCACCATTTTCAATTCTAGGTCAAGGGGGGAGATATTACTTTTGTGTGGTATGTTTTGGAAGGAGACAAATGACACCACATGACCAAAGTAAATCCATATGAAACTCAGAACAATTTTTAAAGTATCACAATATGCCAATTCACATTTCAAAATTCATATAAATTCAAAATAGGGGATGTGGTGAATCACCACTTCGTATTCTCACAGTATTTCTGGAAATCCTGTCTCAAATAAACCCCTATTCTTTTTTGGTTAAGCATAATAATATAGGGATCCAAGGGAGATGAATCCATAATGAACTGCATGTACTATCATGTTATACCTAAGAATAATCCAATCTAAATAAATTATTTTTCTTTTTTATAATATAAAAATCTAGGTGTTTTCCATATCAACTGTAACCTCATTCTCTAAGATAACATTCCTCAATTATTTAACTTCATAGATCCACAAAAAAATATAGATTTTTTAATGGAGGTAGTCATGTTAGAGTATGGACAGAAAAATCCTCAAATACTGACAATTCTTCTCTTTTGATTAAATGAAACTAGGATTTCATATAAAAGGATCATGATGAAGGAGTCAATGTATTGATGAATCAGCTAGTCTATATGGGTTATAAAATATTGGGAGCCTTCTTCATCCCAAGGGTAATATCTAAATACTAAAAATGGTGGAACCTGCTTCAGGAAGATTTCTTGGGAATATCGATTTCCCTAACCATGAGTTGGTGATACCAGAAGCATAACTCAATCTTGAAAAATCATATTTCCACATTGATATGAGAAAATAGGTAGTCAATATTGGGAAGGGTGTATTTATTCTTGATATTTAACATATTCAATATCTGGTGGTCAATGAACAATTAGAGGGATCCTTTGGACTTCATAGAAAAGGGAATGGGTGAAGCCCTAGGAAAGATGCTCAAGTATATGAGTCCATTGGTTTCTAAATTATCTAGTTGTATAATAAGATATTTAAACTTGTTTGAATAAATTTGGTAAGAGGATATAGATACTTATTATGTACTTGATTCTAGGTAAATGGTGAAAACCACATCCTATTCTTTTGGTAACCAAAAAAATCCCCCAATAAAACCTTCCGGAAACTCATCCACTATGTGAGGAAACCTATTCTTAGGTCATTCTCCATCACCATCTAGCATAAGAGAAATAACTCATCAAAATAGGTTTTATAACTCTTCATGTGGAGGTTTGGCTCATCTTACCCATGGATCTCATTCTCTATGGAAAACCTGAGTACTCCCATTGAGTTATATGAAGGTCAATCCCCATCGATAATAATCAATATTATATTTTAAGTGCACTATACCATCATTTTTTGGATAACATGATTGAGGTCCATATACAGAACAATTAATTCACACACTAGCTCATCCTCTGATAGGGTAATAGTGAATTATGGACATTTTCAACCAAGTTCCATCCTCATTCTATGGTATCTAACTAATTAAATATAATATGAAATATTTTTTTCATAATATTAAATGATTAAACAAGGTGAAAAAAGATGAAATAAGTACATAAACATGTCTCTAATAGAGAAACAAATATAGGGAACAAAATAAAAAATGTACCACTAATTATTAAATGACACATATATGATTCAATATGAGCTTGATCCACAAAATGATGGTGTCCTTCCTCTATTAAATACTTGACATGGATACTAACATTTAGTTCTACCATTAAGATGAATAAGCCTAGTGGATGATCCTACCCTACCACCAAGACCACCATAAAGAGTACCAGTAGCTTTAGAGCGATGTGACAGAGTTATTATACCCATATAATCTGAAGACTTGTCACTAAGTTTACATGTGGTAACATTTATAACAAATCACTACAAGTTCCCCATATGTACACCCTGATGGAATCACCTAGGTGGAGATGATAATGTGTTCTATATGTTTCTATACATTTAACATTACATGTACATGCCATACCACCCACCAAAAGTTTCTGAAAATAGTGATTTTTATGGATAAACCAATCTAATACCATTCATCTTCTCATGCTCATCACACTTGTTATTTTCACTCTCATGAAACCACCACATTATCTCAACACCAAAAGAAATAAATAACATTTAGATTTACCTTATTGGTTAATTTTCACCATCTATGATTGATCAACAATGTCAACCTATGTCTTTAACATATACAGAACAAATATTGATTGCATATCATACTGAAATACCATTTCAAACTAATGGGCCTTTAGTGGTGGACTAAAAACTACATTAAAATTTAAACTGACTAACTCAATGAAATGATTAGCATACTTCATCATGAATTATTCTCCATGATAAAGGACCATCAACTCATAGGTCTTATATATTTACAAAGTATCTTAGAAATATATTCCATTAAAGTTGTCCTTGAAATTCTCACATTCCATCTTCTCATTATTCCCTTACTGAACCACTGACCCCCAACACCTATAACTAATACATTCAATCATATGCATGGAATATATCACTTTTATTCCATTAAGAGTCCTAAGGAACTAAAAACTCCAATCATGTTTTTCTTACATGTATTACTCTTTTTATTGAATCACATATCCCTTGAATGAAGGGTTTTTTGGGATCTAATTATCCCTATATTTCTAATGTCTAATCCTAGATCCCATAAATTGTGTTGGACTAGAGCCTACTCCATGATCCAAATATATGAATTCCCAAACCACTTCCCAAACTATCCAACGCCAAAATAGTGAAGGAGAAATATATGTACCCTATCGCCATAGTTTCATGGGTGTTATTTGGGGAGGAATGACTATATACAAATAAAACACAAATATGGAATGTTAAATACATTATCCCATACTAAGATAGAAAATAACATACTTTAAAACATATGAAGATTCATGATTTAAAATTCCTATAATAAAAATTTTCAATTAATCTGATCCACTGTTATTTGGTGACCATTGCTTAGTTTGTAGAATGTACCCTATATCTAATTGAGGATTCAAAAAAATCTCAATATACCATGGTAAAATAATTCCTACCACAAGGTTTATTTTCTAGAATCCACACTCATAACTAATTCCTTAATCCTAGATAGTCTTAGCTCCTTCCAAACCATAATTCCTAAATTGCACAATAAAAATAAGGGAAAATGTCTCTGATACCGTTTTTTAGGAACCAGGGAAGGCTTTTATACATCCTAACACTCAAACCAGACTATGAAATGGCCCAAATGGAATTACCAATCACCAGAGGATGAAAACTAGTTCCAAGGAATCATGTTACTCGTTTGTAAATGGGATCTCCCCTGAGGAGAATAATTATCATTAAAAAATAATCATTCATATCATAACCAATATCTATAATAGAAAAGTCAAAATAAAAAAAAATACAAGTGTATGTTTAATGATCAAAATTTACAACTATAAATAGAAAAACAAAAAATGGAAGATAATCAACTAGACAAATAGAACTACCATGGGACTTGTGGGTTGACACCCCAATTACACAACCATCAGCACCTACTGAAGGATAAAACACAAAGGAGAGAATCCAATGTTTCCCCTATGGAAGGACTTTACTTTATCATGTTTGATTCAACATGGTCTATATATAATCGAGGGTGTGTGTTGGGTTTGACATCAATTATCAATTATTAATCCACCACATAGGTTCCACCAAATGACATTAAAGGATAAAATAAAATTAATCTTTTTAAAACAATATGACTTAAAGGTTATTTTTTAGAATAACTTTACTCTATTATGAAAGGAAAACATATGATGTATAACTAAAATAAATATATAAAAAATTTAGTGAAATTTGGAAAATTTGTAGAAGTAGTTCAACAAGATATTATAATTCTAATACCTTATTGATAAATCAATATTGCCTATTCAAAGGAACAATACCATATAGTTGTCTATGACAATGTTCTAGCATTCCCAAAGAGTTATAATTTTTTTAGATACCATCACCGAGTAAACAAACATGGATTCTCTGGTCATTTACATGAAAAATAAACATGTGTACCAGTATTCAAAAACCCACCAAGATACCCAAGGATCCCAAGTGCTATGTCCCTACATAAAATCAAGAAAACCCCCATTGTGAGATCACAATTCCATTTTCCAAAACAAATCATGTTGGAAAACCCATCTTTTCATAGAAGAAAATTGTTTTTAGACATTAAAAACCCCAAACACAATAGAAAACAAAAATATCAAAAAATAACATAATTTATCATATCATTTATAATCATAACAAATCATACAAAAAATGCCTTATAATTTCATACCATAGAACAACCTACCATTTATATGAAATCATTCAACTGCAATTGTAATCCCAAAGATCCACCAAAAGAAGACCCTAAGGAAGAATGATCACACCAAAACATCATGATTAAATTCAAAATAAGGACATTGAAACTATTTTAGGTTAAAAACACTATTAGATAAAATTTAACCCATATTGGAAGAGGTATGAGACCATTAATAGAGGTGAGGAGAAAATAAGAATTTCTTATATAAATTTTTATTGAGAAATAATGAACAAAAACCCCAAAACATTAAATATGTGTAGAGGGGGGAGTGGTGTACCTAGGTCTAGAGAGGACCTAATGGGGTTAAATATATATGATAAGGGATTAAACCCATTGAGGTGAAAAGTTTTAATTTCAAAATTTAAAATAATCTCAAATCCAATATGGTTTGTTCTCATGGTTTACCAAACATTGAAGTAATTATGGGGATTATATGTCCAAGAGTATTGGTAAGACGAATGATTATTAGGGATATCAATAGGATGATGCACCTGACCATGCAACCATGATAATTCAACTCTTTTAGTCATACATTTTTTAGTGGGATGGCGCATAGTTTCCACTAACCATCTACCTCATTCTCATTTCCCAAATCTATGATTTTTCTTGGAAAATTAACTGAAAATTTTGGAATTCATGTAATACAAAAAATAAATGAAAAATAATATCATAATAACACCCTTATTGTGATTGAAACCATACAACATAGGCTATAGTATAATAAATAAACCATGAATTGTATATAAATGATAAACAGTAATCAAACATTCCAAATAAATAATATCATAAAATTGGAATATATCATTTTATGATATAGTAAGATTAATAATCTAATGTATAATAAGAAATTTTTTAAATTTAATATATGATTTTTTTAATAAAATATTATGCTTGATAGCTTTATTAACATTAAAAAACCAGGGTTTAAATGAACTATGATAAACATTAAAAATATAATTATTTAAATGGGACCCTTTTAACCAAGTTATTAAATTTCAATTTTGAATATAAATAACAATATTAATAATAATTTTTGTAAAAGTGTTGGATAAATTCATTTTTTAACAAATGTATAATAAATACATAGTCAATTTTTTGTCATGTTTTTTTTTCAAAATATGGTTTCCTCAAAAATGTTATTTATGTCACATAAAATGTTCAAATTATAATTAAAATATACAAATAAAAATTTATTTCAATGAATAATGTTTTTCAAATAAACATTTTTTATTTTCATAGTGCCAATTGTTAGTTTATTTTAAGAAAAACAATTATGTCGTGAATAGTGAAAATGTGTGTTTTGTAAAATAGAAGTTTAATATCATTAAATTATTTACATTAGAATTAAAAATATATTTTTAATTTCTTATAAAATTATAATAAGTCTAATTTTTTTTATAAATAAAATATTTAGTTATTCATTAATAAATACTAAAATAGATTTATTTATAAGTAAATTTATCGTCTTAATTAAGACAATTTTTTAAATACAATTATGTGCAATGTGTATTTTTATCGTAAGAAATTAAATAATATTTCATTTATTAATTATATTTTGGTAATTTTTAGATTATATATTAAAGAAAACTATTTATCTTTTATTTTCTGATTATACTTTGTAAGCAATAGATGAAAAGTTTCTATTGTGCTTAAATTTTATTTTTTTTTAAATTGAGTTTCCATTTCATTTTAGGTGTGTATTTATAATTAAATTCAACCAAAAATAAAAATTTAATATTATAAAATTGATTCTAAATTTTCAATCCAAATAATTATTATAATATTATATAGAAAGTTTAAAATTTTCTCATAATGAATAATAAAAAAATAAAATGTCGTTACTATTGTTATGTTTAAAATGGGAATATTGAGGGAAAACCTAGGATATAAGGGATTTAATTGCACACAATATAGTATATTTATAATTTATTAATATCATCTCAACATCATGTTACCATAAATTTTATTTATTTTCAATGTTTTCATATTTCTCATGATTTTGACATTATATTAAAGAAATATTTTTTCCTTCCATGTGCGTCCCTCTAATCACTTCTCAAATGACACCTATTATAATCTATTATTCAAATAATTTTTTCCATATATATAATAAAATAAATACCTAAATAAATCCTATATTTATTCACATAATACCATATATCATGGTGTTCTCTTGAAACAAATTGTTTAAGGCATAGGATGTAAAAAAATGATTTCTCTCAAACAAGATATGAAAATCTTAACAATAATCGTTCAATTTTATTTCTTCCTCACCTCAACTAAAAAAATTGTATCCAAAATAGCATGATAACTCATTTATTATCAATATATAAAAATTTATTTGTTATTATTTCACAACCATTTCTCACTAATACTACTACGAAACATAAACAGAACTATTATTCGAGCATACATGTGGGATATTGCCTCCATGTATCAATATGTTTCATTTTACCTAAGCATATTTAATGAAAGGTTTTTACATTGAATTTAAAAAATATATTTTTTATTAATTAAATAATATTAATTATATGTTGGTGAATTATTTTTTACCTTTAGTTTTTTTCATCCGTAAAAAAATTACAAACATTAATCAAGTGTACGTTTAGACTACCGTCTCTATGAAGTGATGTAAATAATTTTTCATCACTTATTTATGTAAGGTGTCTATTAGATTATATAATGAATAAATATTATAAATATTATATGATTATTATTATTGAGATTATAGAATGATGATAAATGTTAAATTACTATAATTGTAGAAGAGAATCATATAATAATAAAAGTTATCACAATGAAATAAGGATTTCATTAAATACATATATAAACATGGGTATTTATATGTTATAAGTGAATCATATATGATATTTTATGTATTTAAATGTTTATTTTATTTAATTATAATAAACTGTATATTATTTTAAAGGATTATGGAGGGATTACAAATCATGTAAGAAATAAGATAATTGTTCTTTGTCTCAATATTTTTTCACGATGATATTTTTGAGTTTATGAACCTATTTAAATTTAGGATATCCATATACATACCTATTTAAATAGTATATCATTAAATCTTCTTAATTAATGTTATTGAAAAATAAAATTCTAAATTCTTCATCCAAGACATTTTTATTATAATGCTACTAATGTGGTAAGGGGATATAATCTAAAATCATCTTTTTTATGACATATATTATGTTTTATACCCATCTTATTTTAGGAGGTGTATCTACTAGAGAATAATATTGTGTATCAATAATTTAATTATATTTTCTTATTTAATTTTTATTTAATTTTTTTTCATTAAAGGTGGTTATAAGTAATATATTATAAATGATGTAAAAGTATGGTGTTATAGTATCACTTTTAAATGTTATTTTTATGATTTAATTTTATATGATGAAATTATATCATCTATATATCCCAAATACTATTTATTTCATTCCCAAATATTTTTTTCATAAGATAACTTGTTTTCCTATGAGTCTACCCTCTTTATGTACCCAAGATATGTTGATGATTTTTTTATGGAATATTAAATTATTTAACTTTTCAGGCATGATTTTTTTCACATATTTATGTTTTCGTTAAAATGTTTTCTATAATTTATGTACCATTACCCATTGATTACAAAAAAAAAATTTACCCATTTATGAACTTCTAAATAATTTATTTTATTATAATTTTCATTTTTTGGATGAGGTACATTTACCTTTTTAGTAGAAATGTTAAAACGTTAACTTTTTAACATACACCGTAAAAACAACTTTTAACACCATCATGAATTGTGTTCAATTTGAGGTCTCACATACAAGATTTTTTTGGTTATTTTAAAATAAATTTTAAAATTAATATTGTATACATTTTTTTATAAATTTTTTATTTCAAAATGAATAGTGTATTTTCCTCAACAAATTCTCCCAAGTTTTTTTAAATGAATTTTGATCTATATCAACATCCTTTTATGTTTCAAATGATATTCTAGGAATATGAACCAATGATACCATTTTTTTATTCTCTAGATTGTTTTTGATGATACATTTCAATTACTGATGAAACTATCTTTCTTCTCCATGGGTTAAGCATTAATGTAATAATAATATTTTTATGATCTCATAGAATACATATAAAGGGATTATTGTAATGAGATGGGTGGTACATTTAAATCCCAATGATGCATTGGGTATTGATTAATTTTTTATGAGATAAAAAGGTATATTGGAGGTTATCCCAATCCCAATATAGGGTATAAATGTGGTTATCCTAATCCCAACAAGGGATCATGGGTGGTTATCCAAGGACCAAAGCTAGGAGATTGAGGATTAGCGCATGAATGAATTGTAGAGAATTCCATGGTTTGAATACAAGGTATAATATTTATATGATTATGATTATTCAAATAATTATTCTGCTCTTTTATTGAAGGATATTGTGTAAATGTTATGCTATCAAAGATTATGATCTTGTACTAATTTATAATTCAAGTCTTATGAACTATAAAGAATCAATACATGACTTTTTGATTATTATCTATGAATCATTGTGTATAAATATTAAACAATAAGATCATGCTATCAGACCCTTATAATCATGAAATCCTACAATATTATCAATGATTGGTATCATACTTCTTTTCCCTTACTAAGCATCTAACCTAACTTTTACTTTTGATTCCATTTCCCCGTGATGTAATGATTTATTTCAATTATGATATGTTCTATGAATTGTTTTAGTTGTGAATAACTTAATGGGATATGATATATATATTTTATATACTAGAATTTTTGTATATACATATTTATACATTCAAAACAATTATAGTTATGGTGAGTATCCTAATGATATATAATGAATATTATTTTAATAAATTTTAAAATTAATATACATAGTGCTTCAGTCACATCAGTTTGAATCAGATCAATGTATTATAATTTTTGCAAATATGGATGATGAATATTTAGTTGGAAAATTTATGATAATCATATGTATAAGAAAATATAATATGTAATTATAGTGAAAGTATTGTTTTTCAATTAAAATAGATCCCATCCTCGATACTTGATTGTGGATATGGAAGCGGCATTGATAAAACAAGGGGTATGTACTCATAAAAGAGAATATTGGGTATTAACTATATCATTAACTATGCATTATGAGTTTTACAAACCAATTCACCTAGTAAAACACATATGGATGATATACATGGGTGATTCACAATTTCATTATTATGGATTACAAACTAGATGATAACCAGAGAAAACCACAGTTGTACATAAGAATCCATTGGTTGAAAATAAGTTATTCTTATTTAGACATCCAATGAATAATTTTTCTTGATTATATGGGTTTTCACTATGATAATTTTTTATCAAAAATTGTTATTATATTTAATCATTGAATAGAACCAAGGGGATTTTCTTTATATAGAACTATCCTGTAAAATGCGATGGCATTCCTCTTTATAAATAGAATAATATTGAAACTATAATGTGATGTATTTTGATTATTCCAAAATAACCATGTTGATATATAATTAAAAAATCATCATGTTTGAGTTTTTAGACACCCATAATTAGAAAAGAATCAATTTTCATGGGAAAATAGAAGATGAAGACCATGGAAGAATTGTGATCGATATTCATATATATAAAGAATACGGGGCGAAGAGTATTTTCTTGACCCAGAATCCAGTACATTTGGGCTTGAGTAGATTCTACACAAGGCCTGAAGAGATCCTCCCTATAAGCTAGAGGATATAAACTAGAATTTAGGTCCTAGAGTGTGTTAATAGATAGTCAATTAATTCAAACAGATAAAGAGATGTAGTCAAAATAACCACACATCAACTATTTTATTGATTAAAACGTTTTAGAAGAAATAAATATTCAAATATGTATAAATAAATGAATGACAATAATAGACTGATTGTCCATGTCACACATAAAGTTCTAATCACCCAATGATCAATGTAACAAACAAGAATATTTTGAAAGAATAAAAAGCATCTTATTAAAAATCTGAGATGAACTACATACATTACCTCCACATAAACATATGATTCATCCTACTTCATCATTCTCAGGCCTCAACCCATCATGTTCCCACAACCAAGTGAACATATGATCCAATAAACTAGTGAAATGGTATCCCAATTATGTTGAGAGTACAAAACTTATTAGGGAAACGCCAACATAATTCCATACTTAGCTACTAATTTTCATTAAATCTATATGTAGTCACTCATTGAGAAAAAAAATAGTAATGATAATAAATATAATTAGAGAATATCTAAAAAATAATATTTCAACAAGGAATGCTTACAGAAAGTGCTCCACCTAGATGACATACAAATGGAATATGATTTTTTCATATATATATATATATATATATATATCTAGAAAAATATATATAAATATATATACATATGAGCCAAGATTTATATAATATAAATAAAACAATTCCATTGTCAATTATTATTTTTATGATCCCAATCATACAAACATATTATGAAAAAGGGGTTTAATTGTATGTCATGTCACTGAAGTTTTTTATAAGAATATCGGTACATGAGTCCTTAGTTATAATTTACAAAACCATTTTCATCCAATCATAGATATACCACCCTAAAAAATATGTCACCAAATGGGTATACATGTCCTAGCCATAGGATCACCCATAATCACATCCAATCAATACAATGAAATATCCAGTTAAAATATGGAAAACTTGTAAACAAGGAACTGAGTTAGATTCCAAACCACTCAAGCTTTGTTTAATCTTGTCCAATTTCATATTCCTACGTCTAGTTATACATTCAATCATAATTTTTCAAATTTAGTGATCATTTAAGGGGATGACACATATGAGACATCATAGAATATTGTACAAATCAATGAGAAACCTCAAACTAAATTTTATAACTGTATTTACATATCCATTCTTGAAACTTTATGGTTAATTTAGTAATGGTGTATCCACCTTACCATAGGTAATATTCTAGGCATCAATAGAGGAAATAAATATACATCCTAGTGGATGTTAATGAAATCCAGAAGTCATGGAAAAAATGACCACATAGAATCCTCTAGTAATACTCGAGATCCTAGTGGATTTTGAGCAATATGGTGACACTAGGTTTATGGGTTCTATGATTAAATTGGAACATACCTCAAAAAATTTATATGTGAGGAGGAAAACTAGAGAGAAATATGGCATTCAAAAAAATGGTAACTATCAATAATAATGCTCCAGATGCTGATCGAGTAATTACATATGGTAATCCTCATCATATAATGAAATCATATCAGGATCATTGTCCATGTACCAAAGACAACACTGGAAATCATATATACATCAACATTAAGTAGCGAAATGAATAAATAAAAGAGTTAGGTTGACTAAACCCCTAATCCCACCTCTAAATCCACAATACCATGGTGTTACTATCCTAATAAAAGTTCTACTGTGAAATCCATTGGCATATCAACTCAAATCCATTTCTTAATAGCTTAGGGTTGTTCAAACCATGGGTGAGACACTAGGTCCCATATGTCATTCTTAGGGATATGCATATTATGGGGGACCCTCTAAGTTCACATGTAAATGTTTGAATCCTTATATAGATCATCTAAGTCAATACCTATGTAAAGAAATTCCTCTTGGGATCCATGAAAGAAATAATCATGTGGAGGAATCGTACATCTGATCTTCTAGAACACTAGTCTCAATCGAGGCACAAAGAAAGAAATCTTTGGTAGTCAGTGAATCATGGTGCTCATTAATTTAATTTACACCATTAAACTAATTAAATAGATTATTGGAATAAATGTAAATAGAGGGTTCCCCCCTCATGAGTAAGCTAATCAATTCACATACTTCCATAAATGGGATTAATTAGAATATTTATGGTATGTCAATACAATTACCATTAGAATACAATGTATCATCCATACATAGTTCCCAATAGCTCTATCCATGCTCTTCATGGGTCATCAAGGATTGGTGATGTCTGATACAATCTTACTTAGATTTTATGCTGTAGTAAAAAAATTCTAAGCTCAATTAAAATCCCAAAGAATCTATTTTAATTTTTAACAATTAATTATAAAGTAAAAGCCAAAATGGAATAACAAGTGATAACTCACCAAACACCTCTATTTAAATGTAAATTTTAGACCCCATATTCATATGTTCTTATAGAGATCCCTGACATCATTTTTAGAAAAATTGATAACCATCAACATCAACAGAATTTTTAATTTAATTTAATATAGGATTTTAATCGATATAAATGTTAAATGTTGTGACACACCAAAGTGAAATGGCATGAATTGAAGCAAAAATAGTGTCTATGTCATCCTTATTAGGTAGAGTGGAACCACAAACACCATAATCTTATTGAACCATGATTTGGTTGAACCAGGAATAAAAAAAACTAGAGAATCCAAATACATAAGAAATTAGATAAACACATAATGAAAGTTATATGAGATGAATAATTTCCCTAAGGATTCAAATTCATGATGCAATATCTTATTCTAACCATGAAAAGAGTAGAACCTCAATCATTGATCGGAGAAGGATGGCACCACATGGTGGGGTGCTTTAGGTGAAAATACCAAAATAAGGTATAAACACATTTAAGAATCAAATGAAAAAGTGTCACATCACCCTTTTTAATGGGTCGCATAGTTTCGGCACACTTTTCTCCAAACTGTGCACCAACAATGTCATTGGAAATGTCCAAAGACCACACACCATAAACATGAATAGTGCATTGTTTAACCAATAATGTACTAACTATTTGATATATTTGTAATAAATATCTAACACAAACATGGTTTACCATCACCATATATATGATTTCTCTAGCTTGTTCTCATATGAAAATTGGGTCTTAGGGTTTTCACTAACTAATTTCCAACCATATTCTCAATGCAACATTTTTCTTAAATTCATCCATGGGGCCAAGAAACACCAATACACTTCTAAAACCTTCAGTCTACATTCCAAGACTCATTCAATGTCATAAAACATAAATTTGAGGCATTCCATCCTTTGGAATCCTATTCCAAATATCTGAACAAAACATGAAATTACTTGTAATATAAAATTTTATTTCCTTTTGAAATTTAAATCATGAAAAATATGAGTCCATAAAATTACCCCTCTTTAGAACACCTCATCCCCCACATTCCTTTTCAGGCATCAATACAAAGAATTTGACCTACATGGTTAGTGAATTACACTAAAATGGCCTCATTTCATTTCGAAACACCCAACATAACATCGAATCCTAACTTCATAGAACAATTATTGACATGTCCAATTTCATGAAAATAATTATAACTACATTTTATACATCAAGATGGAACATAATTTATCCCATTTAACCTAATAAATAGTGACATGATCATTTCCTCAATGATCCGGACTATAGAACTTCAACTATATGATTTATCATTTATCAAATAATTTGGAATCATTGTACTCCGGTAATTGGAATTTTCTATCAAGAACCATTATTAGTGTCCTAATGAAACTACCAAGAAGAATTTATCCTAATTAAAATGGTTAAATCCTAATCAACCATATTAAACATGGTCTCACCAGCATTTCCAAGAAAATACTCAAATGAATCAATCACTATGAAATCATCATTCTAATGGATGTTATCAAGAGGTTCCTCACTAACCACATCCATAAACATGATAGAACTCAAACTGAGATACCTCCAGATGACTACTATCGAAATTATCAAATTCCTCCCATAATTCACCCCCAAAACCCAATTCCAATGCCTTCTTCTTAAGGCACTCAACGATCATACTCATCACACACACCAAATATAGTAAATGACAAACATTGAGATTTATAGACAAAACTTTATCGTGATATAACCATCATTTTTCCATATCAAAATCACCAACACATACATCATAAATAATTAATGAATCATCATGTGTTTCTATTTTAATAATTATGAAAAAATAACTTCTCCCAAGTCCATATTCAAATCTATACCATGAATTTTACTTGAATTTAATTAATACATAATTTTTTATATCCAGTGTCCTCTAAATCCTAAATGACCAAAAAATGACTTGTCTAAAGATCTCATGACCCTTTGGTGTGAGGGTTATATTTTATCTACATAATTACATTTCCCTATATTATGAGAACTATTTTCATTAAACCCATGAATAGAGACCCAAATCATGTATCCAGTGCACAATTTGTCTATGGATATAACCCCTAATATGGAATGCCACACACTCACCCTATGTTCTATTTTAATCATGAAAACATCACCCAATACCATTTATTGAGAATTGTTTCTTATGAAAATTAAAAAAAAATAAACAAAAAAGGTCCCCCGTCCTAAAATAATAAATGAGACCCTCTCCACTATATATCGTATCTTGTATCACTCCTCATGCATGTCCTCAATAGGTTATTATAAAATAATAGGAAAAGTATTTGTGTAGACCAACGTATAGATGAATCTCTCAAAATATACTTTATATGTTATCATGAAATATGGAACTTTCATCCCATGATGAAGAGTACACTAAGATTCCATCGATATTTGGGTACAAATATCTCAATCCATATTCATATAAAATAGTATATTCTTTCTATAGTTAGCCTATAACACCACATCTTCTGAAAATTCATGTTATGGTACACCCATGGTTCAACAGCATACGAACCCCGGTTCGTTTCCAAATTATCCCTTATCATCATGAACCATAATCAACTAAATCTTCAGGTCACCGTGCCTACTACATTGAGATTAGAAATAATAGATACTTGTACCATATCTATTATCTCACAAATTTCACATCATAAATAGTTTCCATGTTCAATAGGCATCAGCTAAATTCACCAAATATACCGGTTCAACATCTGTTACACCTTATTTATCACCATAACAAGCTCCAACAACTCATCCATAAACAAGGAAAAGATTATAGTTCATCATGGAATGATATTCATAACATTCTAAAACCTCGATTCTAAATATTCTTTATTATCAGTATACTACAAATACTATGTTTTATTCCACAATTTCCCATCATCTGGGATCATTCCATCCCTGAGTTCTACTAATACTCAGAGAAAACATCTAGCTGCATGCCACAAGTCAATAGGGCCCTAAACCGAAATGATCCTCCACATTAAAGACAGTCTGAATATCTATGAACCCCTTTTAATTTAAATGAATCATATAGAAAGACATTTTCAATATTTCAACATTGAGCTCATAATATGAATCATTAACAATATAATCGTATTGGTATCCCTTCTAAAAAAGAATCTAAAACCATGAGCCATCCCCTATCAAAATATTTACTTAATAAAACTAAATTCGGATATATATAAGGTTATTATTCATGAATAGGGGACCTCGGGCCTCCCACATATTACTACCAAACATGTCTTATTTTATGTTCAATAAGACCTACCACCAAGTATAATGGTCAATATTATCCAATGGAGGTAAATATAACATTAGTATGTGAGGTTTAGAAAACATCATAAAAACGAATTGTAATGTAATCGCCATCTAAACATCACCTGACCAATCCCTAATATGCTATGTTCATCCTCATAAGGTTCTACTCCATGGAGGGACACAATATATTCTTAGACAATATGATTAATTGACAATCATCTGGAATCCATATAATGTAATACCCACTCAAGTTTTCATTACACTGATATGGTTTACATACCAATCGACATCACGTTGAGGATATGTTGAGAAAACAATATCGGATTAAAAATAAATTCATTGTCTCATATCAACAATTTGTTTCATAGATCCCTATCAAAATTCTGTTAAGATGTATTTCATTTCATGATAACTAAGGAGACATTGTATATGTTTTTACTGATATATAAAATAAGTAAACCTAAAAAGTCACACCCCCCCAAGGTGGCCAACACCTAGGAACCATATTTCATATCTATATTCTAGGGTCATGTCCCCTCCCCCCACCCCATTCATGAGGATTGGTTCATCAGCCTCACGATTAGACATCTCAAAATAGATCCACAATACCTTCAACCAAAAAGAAATATATATAAATATATTTTTTTCGAACTAAGTAGAATTCCACAAATAACCATTATAGAAAAATTACAATTATTATATTGTATACACTTAAAAAAATTGACGTAAATAATTTGTAGTAATATCACACACTAGTATGCATATGACATGTGGACCTTACCTTCCAAGTATTACTATTGAGAGGCCTCTTTCTTTTTCTGGACAATAGTCAATGTCATTCATTAGACTCTAGGTAATGGGATGAGAGACAAAAATACTTGGATGACCTCCTTAAAATAGTAAAGTGAATTAAATACATAATAAATAATAAAATCAATACTATATATGCACCACCAAAATGAAAATCATATACAATTGTATCATTAATGTTAAATAATAGCAATCATATATTCATGGTAAACTAAAATTCATCCAGGACATGTGTTCTTGATGCACTAGTATGATATCCATAATAGATTATAAATAAATCCATGTTCTTCTATATCTAATTCCCCAAAAATAAAACTTACTAGAATGGAATAGTATTTGATATAACTTTGTAATGTCACTGTTTGGATGCAAAAAACTCGGTGCGTGATCTACCTCTCTATAAGTTCTCAAGCATGCCATTCGAGATTCTATAGGCTTCAAAATATTAGTGAGGGACTAGGGTGTCTCTATTAAGAGACAATACCCTGATATCCGAGTATGAAAAATAATAGAAATGACCACACATTATTTGTATTAGAAATTAAAAGAGTATGGATGTAGTAAATATAAACATGTTTTTAATAATAAAAGAAGTATAGTAAAGTACTGAATGGCCATTTCACACATAAAAAACAAATCACCAACTGAGACAATAACATATAATAGAATAATGGAAATGAATAAAGAATAGAGGATATACTACCAACCATTATCTATCCAATATTCCATATCTCCACATACACGGATGAGGGATTATCCTCAATATGTTCTAGGTTTCATCCCCTTATGTTCATTCAACCAATTGAACTACTTATCAGGTGCCCCAATGAAATAGTGGATCAGGAAGAGTGCGAGTAAAAAAAATTATAGGGAACCAATAACAGGGTCCCATATATAGCCAATAATATTTAGTGTATTTATATGTGAGATAATCATTAGGATTACAAAAAAAATAACAGTTACTATAAGATAAGAGTAACTAAACAATAAAGGCCAAATAAGGAATTCTTTTGGAAAGAATCAAACATAAAAGATAGATAATAGGAACTACTGTCATCATATGTGTATATATTTGTATATATATATATAATATATATATATCTGAGTAAAGAGTCAAATAATATAAATAAAACAACTCTACAATTGATCCTTTGATTCATGATCCCAATATTTTGACAAAATGTGAATTAGGGAATTAAAAAGATGTTATGACACTCAACCCATGAATAGTTTAGTCGATCAATGGGTATTTAGTCATGATTGCAAAAATTGCTTTATCCAACACCATAAATATCTCTAATCAAGATATTTCACCACCATGGGATACATTTACTATATATGGGATCAAATATAATAATTATAATGAAGTATTAATGTAATATCTATACATCTATTAAATACAGCACTAAAATGGATGTCAATCCAATCAATCCATCTATAATCCAGTCCAATGTTGGAGTCCTAGGCTCTAGTCCACAGGCAATTAGGAAATTGTAATTTGGATGATACATAATGGGGATGAACCTTATGTTATATTAAGTGTTACTCTATAGATCCACGAAAACACTCAGAATCCATTTAATAACCATCTTATAATCCCCATTCCCATATATCTTTAGGAAATTCAATGATGGTTGTCCTAACGAACTGTATACTATATCATATGATTCATTAATGAAGATTAATGTTAATCCTAAAGGATATTAATAACATACACTTGTTAGGGGAAATGCACCCACATGCTACATCTAGTTGACCACTAGATCATGAGGGATAGTGATATTTTAGGTGAAACTAGGTCTAGTGGTTGTCTGATGAAGTCATCATCCATCTATAAATATATCTATGTAGTGAGGGACCCATGTGGGAAAATGGTATTTCACACAATCGTTTGAATCAATATTATTGCTCAAGAGGTCGATCATGGAAGTACAAATGGTAATTAATACCATAGAATCAGTCCACCTTAGTGATATTAGTCAACATCAAGGAATCTACTCTACAAATCATTACTTCATCAATAGAAACTAAGTTAATTCCAAAATAAAAGAGTGATAGATTCCAAATGCCTAAACACACCAATATTTCCACATCCCCATGGGATTAAAAGTTTGGTATGGTATCAATGGTCACACTTTATACCATTTGTACCCAAATCTATGTTCCATTATATTTGGTTTGGTAAACCATTGGGGATCCCATGGGTTTTTCATTGTAATTTCATAGGAGACACATCATACTCAGGATCCTTAAGGATCACATGTTATCAGAGGTAACTGTCTTGGGATGCCCAAATTAAATACATATAAAAGTGCATCCCTCTCTAAGAAATCATTTTGAGTTATAAAGTAGATATATACTACATTTTATCTTCTTTCAAACTAGTCTTATGCTTAGCCATGAATCTAGTATATTTTCATTGTTAGTGACCCCCAATGTTCATCCATTTTATGAACATTGTAAAAATGTCCAAGAAGTCCAATGAAAAAATATAAATAGGATGATTCTCCCTCATGGGTAATCTAAAGCATGTATATATAACCAATAAAATTTTTAAATACCTCCATGAATGTATAAATTACATCCTATATTTAAAAATCATTTAATCAACTATATATAGCTCCAAACACCTCTGCCCATTCACACAACATGTCATCCAATGGAAACAATGTCTAAGAAAATATATATCTTCCTTATACTAGCATCCTAACATTTGAAATATTAGTCAAATAGTATACTCATCAATTAAAATATTAAAAAATTAATTATAATGTAAAATCCAAAAAACAAAGAACATGTGATAACTCAACGAGTTCTCGTTATTTGATGTAAATTAATGAGACCACATATATAAGTTAAAATTGGTATCCATGACACCATCCACTTGAAAATTATTGGCCAAAAGTATCAAAATAATTATTAAAATAATTTATTTTTGACTTCATATATTTAGAAAAAAAAATAGATTTAATGAAACACCTAAATTAAATGACACACAACGAAGTGAAAACATCCTATCGAGTCACCCTCAATCTTGGAAGAGTGGAACTCCCAAAACTGATATCTAATTCTTCTATAATAGTGTGGAATATGGGGAAAAACATGAATAAATGTATCTATATCTATATGAATTTTATGAAAATCAATGAATATTAACAAAGATGAAGACTTACTGCATGGATGAAAATGCATCTAGAGACGTTTGATTGCTACCAAAAATATGGAAGAACACCCATGGAGGAAGGGATAATGGGGGAATCACATGCAGGGGAGCTCATAGATGAAAATAGGAAGATTAATTTGGAAAAACCCTTTATTGTTAATAAGTTATAAAGGATAATTTATCCTTTTTAATGGTTGACTCAGTTTGGAGGTATTGTTGGCCAAACCATTCTCTAAAAATACAGTTGGAACATCCTAAACAGAACACCCCACAGACTGGAGTGCTTTATAGTATAACAAAAAAATTCAACTGTGTGATATTATTGAAATAAAATATATAATGTTTTAATGTTTTTCCTATCATAATTAATAGTTTCTCCACCCCATGATCATATGAAAATAGGGATACACGGTTTGGCTACACAACTTTCATTAACTATTCATCAAAATGTACCGCGTGATTCATTTTTCGAGAACACGTCATTTGGGTCACAAAAATATAAGACTCTCCAGAATCCTAAATTATAAATTCCAATCCTGATTTCACATAAATTAACATCAATTGGTGGAATTCCAACATTTTTAGTCCTATTATGAATCTTCAAACAAACATTATCATTCTAGTAACTGAAATTCAATTTCCTTTAGAATTTTACAACTAAAAAACATGGAAACATACAATAAGAACCCATTTAAATGTTTCAAAATTATTTTATTATGTTTTTTGGGTTAATTTTATAGTCATTATATATAATGATGTACTTATTGGAAATATATAGGAAATGATCAACAACGTTAGATGAATATAGGTTTTCCTCTTAAGATGAAGAGACTATGAGTGACATATAACACATATTATATCTATAAATAATATTTATTAAGTTAAAAGTAAGGAAAATTATTGAATTTAGGTTATTAAATATTAATAGAATTTTTATATTATTTATTTTAAGAAATAATTATTAACAAATAAGAGGATGAAGTCTTGTAAATGTTATAATAAGTTAGTTGAATGATTGATGTATTTATGTAATGGGATTTGAGAATTATTTTGTTGATGGTCTATAAAGATGATATTTAGGTTAAAGGAATCATGAAAGTTCAACATATTTTTCTAATAAATATTATTCAAATAATATTCTAGTATATTTAAATTTCATTGATAACATAGTATTGTTATTTAACTGTATGTTTATATTTTTTGAAAAAGAAGGCACAATGAATTGATAACCCTTAATATATCCCTGATGTTGATATAAAAATGTCTTTTTAGGATAAATATTTTATTTAAATTGATAAATTAAATTTAATTATATTGGTGACATTGAAATTAACAAGAAAATTATTGACAAATTAATTTATGTTGAGGTTTATTGCATTTATTTTTCAATATAGGGAATACATTGGAAATATTTTTATGGTTATTTTTTTGAATATTTTACTTCTTCATTGAGGATTGATGGTTGTTTAGATTAATTTGGGATATCATTAGAATATTTAATAAAATATATGATCATATAAGGCATGTGTTTCGTATTGAATAGTATTGGACTTATTATGTCATTTAGGGATAATTCTTAATATTCATCTTAGAAAAAATAATTTTCTAAAAAAATTATAATTTTTGGTTTTTAAAATTTTAAATACATTTATTATATGATTAGTCAACTTAACTATTTATAGAATTGATTGTAATGAAAAGTTAGAGTTATTATTGGTGTTTTGGAGATAAACTTATTGTTTCACTATACACTGATTCATAAATATTATAGAACTTATAATGACCACTTAATTTGGGGAAATTTCAAGCGATAGATGGAATATCTAGATATTCTTTTATGGGTAATATGAACTATAAATATCTAGTTTTTGTTCAGCATGAATCAAAAATTCACCATGAAAATTTATTTCCATGAGTGAGATATATGATAGATTTTGACATTGATCGAAGAAATACAAATATTATGGAATTATGAATCTAAAATAGAAGAAAATATAATCAATAAATTTTCATATATTCTATATCATGATAGTTGATAAATCCTTAATATCTAGGAAATGGATCTTCATAAATTTCCCCCATTTAAATTTATTTCCAATGAACTAGTGACCATTATTATTTTATGTGGATGAAGGGTTTTTTTCCCTTTTACATTATTGTGATCATACGGACTATCACAATTTATTTTTACAAGGAGCTTTATTTTCACATCCCACAAATATTTAACTTATTTTTTATCCCGAGTATATTTTATTTCATGTAACATTTATGTTTTCCACAAACACTTTTCGTAGAATGTTTTATAATCTCATTATATGATGTTGGTTTTAAAAAATGGAAATTTTATATTTTAGACCATTTGTTTCAATGATAAATAATTATGAGGACCTTACTGATTTAGTTGTGTTAGAACATATTTCCACAGAAAATTAGTTTACCAGAATACTATTCCATATGTCTTGTTTGACTAACAACAGCATGCTCTCTATGAACAATGATATACTATAAAAATATATTTTTATGTTTCTATTTTAACATATAAATTAAATTAAATCTATTTATATGAATAATTTTTTAAATATTTATAATGTTTAATATAATTTATATTTTTTGATTAATTCATAGTAAATATGATCTAAATTTTTTGTAATTTTAATTTATTCTTAATAATAAGTTCTCTATAAAAAAATTAAATTATTGAAATTTAGAACATAGAACATAATTAATTTCTTATATTTATAGAAATATAATTTTAGATAATAAAAATAAATATATTAAATCATCATTCCAACATGATCTTATTTTATTTTTTAAGATTTGTTTCAAAAAAAATTAGTCAATAATAAAAATACCAATATTTATAAAACTAACATTTATTTTATTTAAATAATGTAAATTGAAATTCAAATTAAGTTATATATTTTATATTAAATAAATATAAATATATATTATTTAAACATTTCTAATTAATCAAATAATAAACTATATTGTTTTTGTTTTTTATATGTTTATCTTATTCTTAAAAAGCACATTTTTCTGAAACAATTATGTGTGCAACATGGTTATATATTAATATATTAAATTAATATATATTGATTAATATTTTTAATTAAATCATGAAATCATATTTTCAATAATAAACATTAACATTTATATTATATTTTTTATAAGACATTGAATGGATGTAAATTCATTTTTATGATTAAAAATGAATTTCTCTAAAAATGGGTTTTCATTACATTGTTCATGTATATTTGAAATTAAAATATTATAATTTTTTTAATAGATTATAGTATAGTGGATTTACTATTATAAATTCTCATAATTAATAAAATATAATATTTTCAAATTAATTTTCAGACAAACTAAATTGTAAAAACTATATAATTATTCTAAATGGTTATGATTAATATGAGTTTATTATGGGTTAAACAAAGATATAATTTCATTAATTCTATATAATATTATCTAAATATTTTTTTATACATTTATTTACAAATAATCTTATTTAGTAATTGTATTATAGTACATTTTCTCAAATTCCTCCTGACACAAAAATTATTATTGAAATTATTCAACTAATTCCAAGTGCATTCCTCTCATCACTTACAAAAGGGAACTAGGAATTTTCAATTATTCAAAAAAAATCTTAAAAATAAAAATTCAATATTTTCATAACTTTATTTAATTCATTTATTTAAACCATGAACTCATAGACTTCTACTAAAAATAATCTTTTAGTGAATAAAGTGTAATTGAATGGCGGTCTTTAGGGAAGTTGTAAAATTATATTAGTGATCATTTTATTTTATTTTTTATTTCGCCACTTATAAACCTTTTTTATACCACATAATACTAAGAATATAGACTCAAAACATATAATTAAATTTTATTGATATAATTTCACAACCATTTCCAAACATATATCTATCAAATAGGAAATAAAATTTTTGCTTGTGCATACATGTGGACTACCACCTCCAAGTAGTGACATGATTTATTTTAGATCGCCATATTAAATGGTTGGTTATTATGATATAATTAATATATATATTATTTAAAATATAATAATTATTTTATAAAGTTTAATATTTATTGACATTATTGTATTCTAATACATTTGAACTCTAAAAACACCAGTCGTTCGTACGTATAGACTTTAATCTTCAATAAATGAAGTAATATATTTTTATCACCACATTATTTGAATGGATATAAATGTGTAAATGATGATTAATTTTTAAAATTAAATTTTTATTAATATTTTCAAATTTATTGAACCCTAATTGGATTCAAGGAACAGAACTGTAAAACTGAAATATACAAGAGAAATGGGACAATTATCACATAAAATGAAGATTTCAATAAATACTTTTTAATAAATAGGTTTCAAATGTGATAAATATATCATATAAAATATTAAAAGTTTGTATATGGTTCTATAAACTAATTATAATAAATTTAAATTAATTATATTGGTGTACTGAGTGGTTATGAGTCATGTAATATATAGGTAAGGGTTCTTCAGCTAAAATATTTTTCATTTAGGAATGATTGGTTCTACAAACATATTTTTGTTTATGATGTTTCTATACTATCCATTTGACATGTTAAATAATTTTTTATTATAAATTATATTTATTTAATGGAAATATTTAGGAATTTCATCCAAGGGTTTTTTGATATCAATGTTATTAGTCGTAGGGTTTTATCTCCTCAAACTTTTTTATTTTGGGTATCTATTATAAAAAAAAGATTTCTAAATTTTTCATGTGTATCTAGATCCCATTAAATATATTGAATCTTAAATATACATATTCTCATTGTATTTAATGTTTCAATTATAATTATATCATTCATTGGACCTATAACTAAAATGTTTCTAAAGTAGTAAGAGTTTAATTTTATAATCTCACTATTTAATGGGATTATTTATGATTAAACATTCAATAATGAAATTATATGATAAATCTCTAAAAAATATTATTTATTTTCTTATAATTTTTTTATTTAAATAGATTAAATATTTTCTTATAAATTTATATTGTATTTTTAATAATGATATCGAATTATTGATTTCAACAATAACTGAAATTTTTTCACTCATCGAGAGAGAATTATTTATCCCAATAAATATTTTATATAAAATGATTTCAATAAATTTTTTACCATTCACTAATTATGATATATAATAAATTTTAACCTTGATTTATTTTCTATAAAAACCATTAATGTAATCTACTTATCATTTTATAAAAATGGAAAGTTTGAATTTTTTATGAAATTTTGAATGTCATCATTATTTTAGTTTAGAAAGCATGAAAAAATATTATTGCTCTTTAGAAATCTATTTACATTCAATATTCCATTAAATGATTCAATTTTTATTATAAAATAAAATTTTAACATAATATTGTGGAAGATTTTAGATTCTAAATAAAAAATTTCATAATAAAAAATAGTATTTTTCTCGATAAATGAGAGAGTGGTATTTTAAAGGCATGTTTATCTATAAAAAATACTTATATATTTTTTAGTATTTATTAGTAATATGATCCAATTTTACCATTATTAATCATTACTTATATGGATATAAAGTGTGATTCTGAAATATTTATATAACTTATTTTCTTTTCTCTTGGATAAGAGTTGAAGTGATGATAATTGTTTGTGTAACCTCATCACATACATATTAACTAATTATAATTTATTAGTGGGAGGATTTATTATAAAATTATAATTAATGGACAAAATAGTATAGTTTATGTACTTAAATGGTACATTTTATGTTTCCCTAAGATCGAAATATGGTACATGGGTTTTTAGTCAAATCCCGACAAGAGTACACATGATGTTATACGAATCTCAAAGCTGGTACTTTGGTGTTTAGCACAATCCAATCATTTAATGAATGGCTAGGTGGTATGCCTAAACATAGAATTTATAGTATTATAATTATTACACACATTATGGTACTCTTTTCAGTAGGGATAATATTCCACTGTTATTGGTGAATGGTAAAACAATTATTGAAATCATTTTATATAAAATATTTATAGGGATAAATAATTCACTCTCAATGAGTGAAATAATTTCAGTTATTGTTGAAATCAATCATTTGGTATCATTATTAAAAAAAAAATATAAATTGATAAGAAAATATTTAATCAATGTAAATAAATAAATTATAAGAAAATAAATAATATTTTTTAGAGATTTATTATATAATTTCCTTATTGAATGTTTAATCATAAATAATCCCATTAAATATTGAGATTATAATGAAATAGAATAAATTTTTCATCAACCAAAGATAAAATAATGTTGACATTCCATAAAATGAATTGTTCAATATTATTATGTAAAAACGTATAAAAATTAAAGTAAAATATAAAAAATAAATATAAAAACATATATTAATACAGAATAAATAGTTTAAAATAGATGTTAATTATAATATAATTCAATGGAAATTAAAACATACACAATCTTGAATAAAAATAATCTTTTATAATAATCCTTCACAACATTGGTATCTTTTAAATAATAATACCATTAAAATAAATAACTACAAATGAAATATTAAATACCGTTAATATAAATATATTGATGATATAAAATATAAAATTGGTAGTATAAATACCACAAAAAATATACAAGTGGTCAATATTGCATATATCTCATGGAAAATGGGATATGGGAAAACCTTACAAAGATCATAACATTGTTGTGAAAATTAGTCAATAAAGTGATTTTGAGAAAAAAAACAATCCAAATATAATGAAATGAAATTTAAAATCAAATAATCAGTTGAAAATGTACACAAAATCTTATCATAACGTCGATAATGAATAAGTAAGATAAAACAATGAAAACAAATTGAGTTAAGAATATCATTACCTCTAATTTATCATTTCACATACATTATTTATCTCATATATAATATAATAATTTTAATTCTATCGTTTCTTATGTAAAATTTTCAGGTCTATTACATAATTATTAGCCATCATATTTAATTTTTTACAATAAAATATTTATTTATAATTTGTGTTATGTTTATTTAAAATATTTTCAGGATTATCTATTCATTATCATCGAACAATATTCCAAGGTTGACCAATATCAAAAGTTCAATGGTTATATCATATAAATAATATTAATCATTAAAAAATAAAATTTAAAAATATTAAAAAAATATATGATGGCTATAAAAGAAAAAAATTAAATCTATTCATGAATTTTGTAGTCTACTTGTTCACATGACTGATCTAATAATTTTTTAAATGTGATTAAGTATACTAAGATTAGTAAAATATTATATTCTGAGAATAATAATTATATAATTAATAGAATATATATTCATTATATATATCATTATAACAATCCTTGTGAGATTATGGTGAAAAATGAAACAAATTGCTTTATGGAGGTGGTAGTACACATGTGTACATGAGTTATGTTTTCATTTTCCATAGGATAGATATAGAGATGACTGTGGGATATATGATAAAAATAATAACATATAATTATAGTTTATATAATTATCTTAAAACATCAACATTATTTTGAGATAATTAAAGGAGGTAGAATATGTAATAAAATGAAAGAATTCGATTAAGTGTTATAGCCAATCAGTTTGAAGATCTTATCAAGGATGACCCAAATACAATGGTAACTAATTATTATTGGAATTTATATAGGGGTAATTCATCTAATAGGATAAATTTTATTTTAATATCTTTTTTATAACTTATAGTGCATGATGTATTTTGGTTTTTCTTTTTGAGGTCTGTCACTTTTTCCTCAAAAGTGTTTGAAAAAATAAAAGGGTGATTTTTATAGAGTCTATTAGTTTAAATATTAAGCACTATATGATGATATTTTGGTGATACTAAGGCATTTAGTTCATTAATAGTATTATTTGGAGTGTATTTGGTTATATATTGGGTGAGAAATATTTCTCAAATTTTGTGTAGAATAGAAGAGTGGGTTATCATTTAAAAGTGATGGTAGTGGCACAACATTAATTATAAAGAACATTAAAATATATTTAATATAATTATAATTTGAAGTGGAATAAATGTTCTATAAAATAAAATTTTGGAAATTATGATTCTCAAATGCCTTAATATAATAATTTTTTATAGGATATGTTAAATTTAAAACCATAACTTTTATCTTAACCCATTATTAACCATTATTGACATTAACTATATGACCCATTTTAACTATTTACGTGTCATAAAGTTACTGATAATTAAGAAATTGGATCCAACATTTTATGACGGTAAAATATTATACTATTTAACATCACACTTTCCCTCTATGAAATTTTTTATATCAATTGGTAATATATATTTTTTCATAAAATATCAATAAAGTTAATCTTAAAACTATTCAATTAATTTTACTAATAAGACATAAAAAGTGATATGGAATAAGAATATAAACATGGTTTACAATAATTAGACCATAAATATAACTATGAAATTCATGAAATACTGAAATACATCAAAAACATATTAATTTTATTATTTTGAAAATCATTTCCAATGATTATTGTTATGCTTCTGCAAGGGTTTCATCAACATTTCATAAGTTTTTAATGATATTATATCATTTATAAATATTTAAAAATATAAATATATTTTATTAACATAATATATTAATATTTATATGTAATATTAATTTCTTTTTATACCGTGAAAATATATTTTCTATATTAAATTAATTAGGTTTACATTTTTTATTTGTTCTTTAAATAAAATCATATTAAGGGTATAATCAAAGAAAAATTTATTGAAAATTTAATATCATAAAAATTTTATGGTATTTTTTGAATTATAAGAATAATATGAAATGTTGTAACGTTTTATTGAAATTTTTTTTGTTATAATCCATATTTTATCACTATATTATCTATTTTACCCCTATTGAGATGACAAATATTTTCCCTTGTTAATATTAATAATGACAAAAAATAAAAAGGGATAATATAAAATAGTCTCAGTTATTGATTCAAAACATTGAGTAAAATTTTCATGATTCAAATTATATATTCTTCATAAATGAATTTTAATATAAATCTATAAAATGCAACAAGAACAATTTTTATAAATATTTGTTTTTAAGGATAAAAATGAGCACAAAAAATTATATATCATGTTAATTGATTTATAATAAATTATATTATTTATAATTAATGGAGTATTATATTAACCTAAAAACAACTTCAAAGCATAATTTCCATTTAAAATATCTTTATTTAAATTGAAGAAATGATAATTATTAAAAATTGTGTTTCTTGACTATTTTCTAAAAAAATAGTCTTTTTATTTAAATCACCAAAAATTATTCTATACCTATTATGAAATTTATCTTCAAAAATGATATTATTTTTTTTAATTTTATTTAAACAATTTGTAGGAATTAATTATATTTTATTCCTAAAATAAAATTCAATAAGATTAATTTAAAAAAACATTTTTTTGAAACATAATATGATAATACTCCAATTAGTTATCTAGTAAAAAATTTAAAATAATGATAATTAATTAAATTATATATATTAAATTTTTATTTCAATTTTATCATTTATGAAAAAACAATTCCTGCAAATAAAAGTTTTATGTAAAATAACCCTTTTACCTTCGAAATATTTTTTTCATTTATGACAAATAGATGAGTAATGTATGAATTATTAAACATTTAATTAAAAAAATCATCATATATATCATAATATAGTTATCACCATTCGTACCATCCATAATATTGGGTTGGGAATAATATTCCTATATAAATAATGATATTTAAATTTTATAATATGGTTCATTTATCCTCGTGGTTGCATATACCATAACCTATCAAATATATTATTTCTATAAAGTTAATTATAAAATATATGGGTGTTACATTATTACCCTAATTGAAAATTAACATCACCAATCATATTATATATCACAACACTCAATTCATGGGCTATATGAATCAAAACCCTCACATTTTTGAATGGTTTTTATATATTATATAGGGTGTCAAATTTAATATTATACACATTAACACTTTAAAATGGGGGTGACTATGTTATAATATATAAATAAATATCAATTTCACTATATGATATTTAAAAACATAAACATCATAAATAAATTATTATATCAAAAAAATATTGTTAAGTTTTATTAAAAAATGATTAATGTGAATAAGTTATAAATTAGAGTGACTGATTACCCTTAAAATTGAGGATGTGAAAATCAAGGTAATGATTTTAGTGAATTAATTATTGATAATGATTTTATTATTTGATAATTTTTATTAATTATGTTTCAAAATTTAATCATTCTTCAAGGGTAGATTATTTTATTTCCTCTTTATTCCCATAGATTTATCTCTTCACTCTCTTTCAATTATATATGAACTTGCCTTCCGATGGGGTGAATATTATCAAAGGAGATTCCATTGGGCTTCATCACTATCATTTGACTTATAGGACCACTTTAATTTAATTAGTTACTTATTTCATTCATCTAGCCTTTTATCAACTGCATATTATTTGTAGTCTTCTATTTTTTATGTAAAATATGCTATGATTAGAATGTGCATGTGCTCGTGATTTTGTAAATTATTCTCCCATCGATACGTCAAAAAATCTCATCTAACATGGTTATAATTTTTTGTATGGCTCATATCCAATATTATTATTTCCAATTCCCATATTATTGTTAACTAATATAGTGTATCCAACAAATAACCAAAGTAAGCTCAATAGTTTTTGTTATTTTTTTATATATTAAAAAAACTAAATTTATTTATCCCATTCTTACACTTCTAATCTAGTCTGGTTACATGTTTTCATAAACATGTCTTCCTTTTTTATTTATAGGTGAATCATTATATGGTTTATTACATGGGATTTATTATGTGGATAAATATTTTTGATAAATCAACATATCAACATAAAGAATCATTTATTATTTTATAACTCATTTTTTTGTAATGATTGAAGTACATATTAATCCATTGACAAGTGCATCATAAATCATCAATGATTTAATGTGGGCTAATAGAGGTTATGTTATAATTTCTTTATTTTCTACACTAATTTTAAATTAAAAAAATTATAAAACAATATACTTTATAAATTTCGTTTAACTGAAAACAAATCAATAAAATATAACATAAATTTCACCTCATCCCAATGAGAAATAAATAAATTAAATTTTTCTTTGTTTATGATTCTTTCATATATAAATATGGTGGATAAATTTCGTAATTTTCCCTTATCATTTATATTTTTTATGTATTCTCTTAAAATTTGACATAATTTTTTTTTATTTACATTTAATAAGCACCACCTTTAGTAAAAATTTGCACATCTGTGAAAAAAAACATTTGATAATTTATTATTAGGGAATACTAATAAAAGTTTACAAAATTGTCTCCCAACATGGTTAAATTTATTATGGGTAAAATTTTGTTCCATGTATTTATTTCAATTATAAAATTAATTTTATTACAAACCCTTATACATATGAGGGGAATCGAAATGCTTCAAATAATAAGTTAGCCATTCATATTCCATATAGACATAAATTTAGATCATTTAGTTCTTGGCTAATTGATATTTACTAACTCCATCATCTTATTAGTATACTTCTTTTATTTATTCCTTTTACAATTCTATGTTAATAAATGTTTTCATATTGATCACATATATAATGTTTCTCATCTTCATCACATTTCTCTCCATGAGATGGTTGTTATGTTATTTATTGAGAAGTGTAAAATATGTAGGTAATAAAGTCATTATATAAGTTCTACATTATAAAAATAAAAATTAAAACATAATCTTTTGTATGAAACACAAAAAGTGTAGATAAAATTAATAATATATATTTTAATGTAAATAGATAGTAAAATTAAAAATCATTATATAAAAAATATCTCTGGGGAATTAATTTTTTTGATTATAATATTTTTTAGAAGATTTAGTGAATGAAATAAATAAAGAACATGAAATAAAATTGGGAATTATTTCTAATTGAATATATTTTCATTGAAATTAAATATTATGAATTATTATTCTAGTTTTATAATTATACCCTTGTTATCAACTCGTTATTATTGAAATATCATCACATTAAATTTTATAGGATACAACACTTATACAATTTGAATAGTTTTGAAGAAACAATATTCACATAAGTTATATTTGTATCCCTAATAAAAGAAATACGCATTACTTCATCTATAAGAGTAAGTACACTGTTTTTTATCATACAACGATTGGAATGTGTGATGGTCTAGAATTAATTACCAATAAATATGAAATTATTTAATGATAATACACGTACAATTAATACCAATGACCACATTGAACTCTTTTATAAATTGACTTATTATTTGTAGATAAACCATTAAATATATTCCCTCAAAAAATTATAAATGCTTTACTATTCTAATATTTTATGCCAATTTTAAAACTATTTGGAATTAATTTCCAATGCATGTTCATGGGAATTAAGTTATTTGGATCAATTTCAAGGCTCTTATATAAATTCCATAGTTATATATCCCCAAAAAAAGTTTCAGAGTTATTAAAAATTATGTTTGTTAAATTTCTTCACCCTCAACATTCTTGGTGGGATGGGATTATGGGATCCCAATGACACAAACATCAATGTGGTATTTGGTACATTATATAATGGACTCTACAATATTTTAATTCACTATAATTAATATTTTTTCATAATTTTAATTTTAGTTACACTTTTTAACTCTTTATATTCAATTCATTAGGGTGGATCCATCTAACATTTATAAGAGCATAATTTTGGATCGTCCCATCAAGTGAAACATAAAACAAAAGGCTTGTTGTGGGAATAATATTACCAATACAAATTATATGAAATAATTATATGGGATTGCAATTATAAACACTAATAGACAAATAATATTTTAAAATATTAATTTAAACATCATATTTAATTTGTGTTGAACATTTATGAACAATATAATATTAAGATATTATCTCTAAGTTTTACATTAAAACATTACAGTCATTTTATTTATTGTCATTTAATTAATAATCATTCATTAACGAAATTTTATAGATATTTGACAAAAACCCATATGTAACTAGGAAAACAATTATATAAATTAAAATAAATATATATATATTATCTAGAAAGAATATGAAATTTTTTATTTAAAAAATCACATCTTCAATTATTCTCAATTGTTTACTCTTCCATTATCCCCATTATAATTATCTATATCTTATCCATGATTTCAATTTTTTTATCTTGGTTCATCTAGAAATGTTCCAATGAAATTTCCACATTGGTTTTTGGATATTAATAAAACCAAGGAAATGTATAACATTAATTGTTTTTTCAATATTTTCTTTTTATAATGATTTTTTTGAACACAATTTATTTTTAAAAAAATTAATAATAAATATATTGATTATCTACATTTCATTGTCGAATATTTTATCTCCTATTAATATTGATGTTTACACACCTTATTAGTACTTAATACTAATTTTGTTCTATGATCAATATATATTTCATCAATATAAAACATTAAAATTCTTATGAAACCCATAATCATAATATTATTCAACAAAAATGAGTTTTTACCTTCTTTGTATATATGAAACAATATCATTCAATTATCATTGTAGACTAAAAAAATATTTTTAAAAGGGATATGAGTACTCATTCCAAATAAAATCCATAAACATTAAATATTTTCTTTTATGAGTTATACTCATTATAAAAAATATATCCAAAAACTATTATATATCAATAACCAATTGTTCTAAATTAAAATTAATATCATTATAATGTTTTATTAGACTTGAAAAAAAAATATTGGAATGTAATCATAAATTATGTATAACCATAATAATAAACTTGAATTTATTAATGTGATAATCTATTTATAGTTATTAATGAATTATAGAGAGTATATAATCAAAAAAATATTTTTTGAATAACTAAATAATCAAAGGAGAAGTTTGAAAATGTTTTGAAAAATGTAAAAAAATTATTTACCCGACATCCATGACCACACAACCCTTATTATTGGCATATCTTCTCATGAATCACCATTAATATTAGTTCTGGACTATTAAAATCCATTAAAAGATATATAAAAACTATTGTACTTATTATCAAATAAATTAGTCTATAATTTTTGGGTTCAAAAAAAATTATGGAATTTAATGTGAACACATACTATGTCAAATATTCAACCTAATAGAATGTATTTGATCCTCTATCATGTAAGTATATAGAAGAAGACATGAGTTATGATTCATAAAATATTGGATTATTTTATATTTTTTAAATAATTGAAAGGAAACCACTTGTGAGATCCCCCCATAGTGACCCTCCCCCAAAAAAATAAATGGAATATTAACATCAGATAAGTAAGTTATCTATAACCCACTTTCAAGGTATAATGACAATTTATCTTGTCACACTTTTTCTTTTACTATAATTTAGACATCCTCACATCCAAGTGTTTGATATCCATTCCCACGTATATTTCCATGAATCTAAAAGAAAACCCATCCATGGCCACTATCAAGAATCGGACCACTGAGGTTTGACCCATTACTAACCCTTGCATGCCTCCAATAGGATAGGGGATGAGGACAAATTCCAAGTAGGAATATTCCACAAATTGTAGGTATTAGAAAAATGTACACACACACATCTCCAATCCCACACAATTATGAAATATAAAACATCTCAAAACAATTAATTCATAAATCTATGATCCCACAAGATAGTATGAGAGTAATGTACTAAAAGTGGAAATATGGGATAAATATATGCACAACTAGAAACTGTAATGCATCTAACCTTCTCCAAGGGGGAGGAATAATATAAAATGTGTGATCCTTGTAAACATCATTGTCTGAAAATATCAATATACACTACACCTGCTCCATCTACTCCCAGGAAACCATCAAATTGGTCCTCATATACATAAGACATGACACGTGTTTGAAAATCCCATCTATGGGTGAGTATAAATATACCCAGTAGGGCATCATGAAACCACTATACCTGAATCAACAAGAATAGTCAACTCTATAGAAGATATCAGCATCAATATATATCATAAAAACCCATATATAATCATTAAAGACATAATTCCACTATGAAATCATTACCAACTACCATCCATAGGGTTCTACTCAAAGAAAATCTCATTCTAGGATATTCCACTCCATGAGTCATTCTATCATCTGAGACCCTCGATAAAAATGTATTTTTTTGGCCCCTGCACATGAATTCTCACTATTCTATGAAGACCCTGATACATAGATAGGGGTCACACAGAAAACCACTGGGGTACACTACAAACCCAATTTTGATCAACCCACAATATAGTAGATCATATGTGAATGATATCAAAAAACAATACTAATATGGTATCCTAGATGGTGGATCAAATCCATTATCAAGGTGGTCATTCTAATTCCACAATACCCATATAGGTTACAATGGGGATATTGGATTCCACTCCAGTCCCATTTAGGGACACCAAAACTCTATCTAAGATTCAACCTCTAGAGGGGATCACAACCATGTGATATAGATGTAATGTCATATTTTACCCTTGAGATAATGAAAAAAATGAGAAACATTTAACCTATTCTACTCTAAAATAATGAAACAATTTTATAAAAAAAATCATGATGGAGTTACACGACATTTACCAGGGGTAAAAGATGTGTCTAACTACCCCAAATCATATTTAATGGTAAAAAATTACACCTCATGTATGTCTCAAGATAAAAGGCATATAGAAGATGTAGATGAAATGAAGATATAGATGACATTGTACCTATGTTTCACAGTCATGTCTATGTATAATATTTGGGTCCGAGTATCAGCCTGTGTGCACCTAGTCATGTCTACGTACAAGTAAACTCTATGCCATTGGCTGGGTAATTTTTCCTATTTTTGTGAACTTCTCTAAGTACAACATTTTCTATCACAGATGTGTCATGTGGTATGTGACTGGGTCAAAAAACATGTGATAGTTAAATTTACTCAGAACCCTGGCATTGCAGGCAGGGGGTCAACATTTCATATAAACTTGAAATACATGTAATTTTTTATTGGAATTCTCAAATCCTTTGAGATATCTCCTGAAATATATTTCACTTCTTAAAATCCTTTTCCCTTGTCGAAACATGTGGATATTGGTTTGTTTTGGTGTCTACTTACCGAATATAAGGATTCTAGGAACTAAATCCACTCGAGAATCATTCAATTGAATAATCGAAGTCCATATCATTAAAATATCAGCAATAATGGAGAGCACCTAATTCTATAGCATTATACCATGATTTATCCATCATTTTCATTGATTCTTGATCTGTAACTACCATCACATTTCTTATCGATGGTTTCAATCTATTGTTGAAATGAATGGTCTCAAAATGATCAGGAACCGTGTATTGGTCAAACTATTATCCAAGATATACCAATGATGACCAAATGAAGAAAATAGATAAGAAAACCATAATACAGAAACATGTGGAACGAACCTTATTCATTGTATTTTTGGAATCCATTGTTTTTTAGAACGATAAATACATAGAGGAACAAATAAAAAACAAATAACAATTCCATCAATTTAAATCGATCAATGATGCACGAATAAATTATTTTCATGAAATTAATCCACAATAAAATGGTATTAAAAAACATTATTGAAATAAAAAAATAAAAACATCCTACCCAGACATTGGATCAATAATTGATGAAGAATGTTTCTGCGTAGTCATTTTTGACAAGATCCTTGAACACTATTGGGGTAACGATCTATGATATGATCTTGATCTATCATCATTTCCCTAGAAATCTCTCCAACAATTTTTTGAATCTCTAGGTTTTTTGTTGTCAACAATAAAAAATTCATATAATAATATATTTAATGTAGAAAATAGTCACTATATCAATATTAAAAAAACTATATTTTATTTTATTTTTTATGACTGTGATTACATTTACACAAATGACCTCCACTGATAAGGAATATTATACACCTAGGGTAAAACTCGTGATATGAACTCAACAGTACCATTATATCTCTGATTTTTCCCCCACCCTTTTGTGATTTATTCCATATTTTTGGGAAACCTAAGAACATGTTCTATTTAATATATTTAATAAATTTCAAACATTTATAATCTGCACACTGGGACTCATAATATAATGTCTTCTAACATACATGTCTCTAAAAAATCCATATAATATAAAAAATTAATACACATAAAATCTATGTCAATGAATTCCCTCACCATAGGTATTTTCATCATGAAAATAGAAAATACTATTAAAAAGAGAAGGGTATTGGGATCGCTTATGGATATCCTTCTCCTAGGATATCAAAAAAATGATTATTTTGATACCACAAGACATTCACAAGTTTAATAAGTCTATCAAAAAGTATCCTCTCATGTCGATCCTCAACATCAACATAGTACTCTGCAAATTCATAACCATCACTGATTTCTATATCACTCAGTCGATAACATGTGAGGCATTGTGCGCATACCTCCTTAGCTAGGACACATGGAGGATGTCGTGTACCCAGTCCAACTATGGTGCTAGACCTAATAGGTATGTCATCTATCCAACTATTCACAGCATGATGAAGGAAATAATGAATCTCTTAGATATCATGCCACCACGAGGAAATATCCCCAATCCACATCGAGGTGAGGCTCTCAAGAACACATTTTCTTCCTCCTTGAACTCTATAGGTCTCTATCATAAGTCTATATAATAATTTGGATGAATATATTTACTTATTATCTTCTCTTGGATGATCTTAACCTTCCCTATAGCAGCTCACAGAAACTATGTTCCTAGGAGTGTTGAATCACCCAGATCATGCCAATAAGGTGGGGACCATTAAGGTCTCCCTAGATAGCATTGAATAGTTCCATACCACTGGTGCAAAGGTAGTTTTGTTGTATAAAAATTTAACCAAGGGTATTTGATCTTCTGAAATATGTCCAATGTCCAGCATAAAATCCCATAAAATGTCCTCTAAGACAATAATGGTCTACTCAAACTAGCCATCAATCTGGGGGTAAAATTCCATGCACAAGCATAACGGAGTCCCAAAGGCCTCTTAAAATCCTCTCCATTCTAAAGATGTAAAGTGGGAAACATGGTCTGAGGTGATCATCAAAGGAACTTTATGGAGTCAGACTATCTCATGCACGTAGAATCATCCAAAGCCATATAATAAACTTTACTATTTAAAAACTAGGAGGTGGGATGACTTGGTGAGGCGGTCTATTCTAACCCATATGGAATCATGTATCCTTGATGTACGCAGAAATACCATCATAATATATTTTATAATTCAATCCCACTTCTACTCCAACCCTTCAAGGAGTTTTGTAAAACCTGTGGGAAACTAGTGCTCTACCTTCACCTACTGAAAATTGATGCATCGAGAGACACACTCAGCATTTCTTTTTCATACATGGAGATCAATACTAATGTGAGTAATACTATTACATATTTTACACACATTTTTATACCACTTAATGGGTTGTATAATACTCTGACATCAACCCATCCTACAATATCAAAGATACTATCATCTTTCCTTTGAAAAGGACAGATTACTCAACAACTTTAGAATATCTATCAGGATAAGGTCCAATGGATATCAGAGTATTTAAGGACTCAAAGTTGGTATATTAATTTTGAGAACCCCTGAAACACTATAAAAGTTGTTTGGTTACAACCATGTACTAAATATATGAATCACCACCCATTACCAAAAATGAAAACCATAATGATGAAAAATTATCTGATGCCTCAACCTACAACTGGGAACAAGATCACTTGCTAATATAATATTCCGCCTTCATCCCCTTACCAGTAGTATAGAGAATATCAATGTCAGATACCTTGAGGAAATAAATCCATCACCTAAGTCTCATGTTAAGATCCTTATATTGAAAATATACACATGATACTCTTGTTTTCCTAGTAAATGATTAAAATATCACCCACCAAGTAGTTTCACCACATCATCAGTGAAAATACTAACACAAATAACATAATATCATGGGTCTTGTAGTTAAGAACATGTTTTCTCAACTAAAATTAATCATTTTCAATAGTATCCTTCCATTGCATCAGAATAAATCCAATTCTGGTTCCTAATGCATCACAAACCAATATTTACTCAACGCCCACCTCTTGAAATAAGAAGATGGGAGAACTCATCAACCTCTACCTCAACTCCTGATAAGAATTATTAAAATCATTCCATACACACTAATGGCTTCCCATTTTTGGTAAATGTGGTCGAGGATCATCCACTCTAGATGAATTGAGTACAAACCTATCTTATTTCCAGGGAAACATAAGGATGTTATACACCTCGGTAACACTTTTGGATGGCTCCCATTTAAGCACATCCTCAAACTTCAATAGGTCCACTGCTACTCTGGCCTCTAAGATTTTTTCCACAAAATTAGACATCTAAACTAAAAAAATTAAACTTTGGTAGTCTCATGTAAAACTAGTAGTCTCATATTTTTTCTATAACAATCCTCAAGTGTCTCAAATAATCATCATTGTACACTGAATATAGTAGGATGTCATCGATGAAGACCACCACAAACTAGTCTATGGAATTTTGAAATATAATATTCATCTATCAAATGAACACTATAGTGGTATCCCCATTGCTGAGAGGAATCACCAATTAATTATTGGGATCATAGAAATATCTGAATGTAGTATCCAATATATCATTATCCCTTTCCCATAGATTGAGATATAATCATCATAGTACCATATTCTATAATCATCATGCCCCTCTCAACTGACCAAAGAGTTAGTTGATCCCTAGTAGTGGATAATTATTATTTCTAGTTAGCTAGTTATAGAACCAGTAATCCACACATATCTTCAAGCTTTCATTTTCCTTTTCAATAAAAACAATGGTGTTTCCCTTACAAAAATAGTTGATCTCAAAAATCCAGTTTCTTACAAGCTATCCAACTAAATCATTTGCTCTTAAAGGTATATAGGAAGCATCCAATATACTATTGTTTATATCATTGTTTTCCTGGGATGTTATTCGAAGAATATGTCTAGTTCTCGGTGGGGAGGTAACCCTAGTACAATAACAAAAAATATATCCGCGTACTCTACAACCACTATAAAAATAGACCATAACATCCATTATTCCAAGAGTCATTCTAGCTAACTGGAGGGTAATTTTCTTCACTCTCCTATGCATGATATCATATAGAACATGCACATGTTTCTTCTTATCCATGAATAAAAACCTCATCCTATAAATGTGGAGTAAAAACATCTTCCACCTAAAGCATTCATTCTAGGCATGAACAATAGATTATCGGCCCATACATATGATTATTTATAAGTTCTCATCATTGCTACAATGAAATCCCATTAAAATATCTCACCTACAAGATTTATATCATACAGTGGAAACTAGAGAGCAATTGATGAGTCCCCACATTTTGGTGTCTCTAACTACAAGGGCCAAACCAATGTCTCGCCCATAATCTCTATGTTTTGAACTAGAGATATTTCTTGGAAGGATCAATAAATACCCGTGTCCATTAATACTATAACTAAATTAAAAAATACACAGATTGTACCCTATATCAACCATGGATCCTTGGGGTTATAGGACTCTATATCTTATGGTTGGCCTTGTCCCTATGTACCTGCTCCATGATCTAGATTGAACCACCTAGGGGTGGTGGGGGTAATAGGTTAAACCTATTACCACCTATTAATGCTCTTCTGTCCCCTCTTCCATGGTTTCCTCCATATAGACCAACATGATCCTTCCATTGTCTATGCCTCATCGGCCCATAGAACATTTAATGATCAGTTGTATGATGTGTAAGACAATCCTAATCCACATGTCCCCCACTTTCGTAGGAGAAACATTTCCTCTCATATAGATGATTCGAGTAACCCATATATCCCTATACTGATGTATCAGTGTCATGGGATCCTATCCTAAAGAAACTAAAATTATCGAATCCATGTGACTATTGTCATCTACCTTCTACCAAGGTCATATCATGTGAGTTCCCACTACTGCCTCACACTACTGGTGTCTACTCTTCTAGAAATATTTCCACTACTAGGTAATTCTTAAGAACACTGATATATGTGGGAATGCTATGGAATACCAATGAATCGATGATATCCTGGTGCATTCCATGATCAATTTTACAAGATACTAATAACTAATTTTGTAGAATATTCATGGAATAATGGGAGAGATCAGTCATCATCCTTGAGTACTCTACCATAGTCAGAATGTTCCTCTATAAATATAGAAACTTATGTTTGTGTATATATTGCAGTAGGACATGATAGAAATTCTACCTAAATAGATGCTGAATTTAAAATTTGGAGATAGTTGCCTCATAATATGACTAATTCACTAAGATATATCATCACCCAGAATATCCTTGAATAATATATTCCATGAGGACCTCCATCTAATATGTATGTGTAGTCATAAGGTAGAAAACATGAGTGACTCCATCTAGCGTGTCCTTAGCCACCTGGGAGTCCAGATCACCCTGATACCTAGGAGGTTACTATCTCCAAAACGTGATCAATGAACTCAAACAATGTTCATTATTAGTTGGTACTGCAAGTGCTAGCTTCTTCTCAATGGTGGTAGTATAGTTGGTAAACCACTCATAGGTTCTATGTCTTGTACATTACATTGTACTGATGCCTCATCACTAGGTGAAACATCCTCATGATCATGCAATGTAATCATAGATGGATGTCTACATGGATGCATATAGAAATAAAAAAAAGATAAACCATGGTAAAAATTATATTTTAGTTGACCTCACTCAATAATTATAAGAAAAATGAAACCATTCCTATATGATTCATGTACCAAAGATTTTCACTGCAATATTTATTTACATATAGCCAATGATAAGGAAGGGGATCCAAGAAATGGTGTATGGATACATCAACCACCACAAAAACACTAGAGATCCTAGCCAAAATGTATAAATCGAAACACTAAACATTGTTTTTCTAAAAGAATCTCACCAACTCCAGCCTAAGGGTATAACTGATAGCTTTGATACCACTTTTTCATGACCAGACACTCTAAGGTCTGATGCATAACTACAGCAAGCCTACTAGATATTGTCTGATGTATGGACACCAACACTAAGTAGTCACTTACAATAAAATGGAGGAATTACACTAAATTAAAAGTACACATGCACAAATATCCAAGTCATCATAATGAATAAATGTAAAAAAATATGAAACAATTCATGAATACATCGAAGATACAAAAATATATTAAAACAGTAAAGCACTGAACCTGAAAAAGGGGCCAAATAAAATCCCAACCAAAATATTTAATCAGCCTAACCTACTCCAAGGGCTAGGGAAAATGTCAAATACAAGCTCCCAATATGAATCTCAGCCTAAAAATCCCCAGCTATGCTCCACCCATGACATGTCTTCCAGGACACCATCAAATGGGTCGCCGTCTGCATAATACATGACATGCATAGGAAAATCCAATGCAAGGGTGAGAATAATAATAACCTATATGAAACCCCAAAAACACTAAAAATAAATCTCAATGTATTTTCAACTAAATTCATGATATCATAGTCAATGTACAATAAAAATACCAAGATATTCTCAGTAAATACACCACACCACCATGAGGTCATAAACAACAATCGGGAATAGGATTATTCTCAAAACAACACATATTTAGAGATAATACACTACATAATTCGTGATATTGTATAAGAAACATAATGAGAACTTCTTGATCACTAGGCCCCTCCCAATAATGCTCACTATTATAATAAGACCCTGGTACACTGATAGGGTGTCACACCTAGAACAGATAATGTAAACAATTAGTCTAATCTGGATCAACCCACAACATTGGGGATAATATGTCAATGCTACCAAAGAACCTGATGATTTAGTTTTCAAGAGAGTGGATAATTTCTCTATTCAGGGAGGCCATTTTGATTTCAAAAACACCATCCAGGAAACACAGATGATAAAGGATCGCACTGGAGTCACACGGAGGGACACCACAGCTCCCTTTGATACTCGACCTCTAAATGGGATCACAATCATGTGATGTGTATGTAATGATGCTTTATACCCTTAAGGGAATATATGAAGGTAGAATGATCAATATAGACTAGTAGAAATTATGGGAATTAAGATCTACAAATATTATTGAATGGGGTACATGGTGTGGACCATGGGGTACATGGCATGTCCAACTATCCCCAAATATGCATGTGTGGTAGATCCTAACATTAAATGTAGATATAAACATACATGGAATATAGAATAAGTACACAGAATGTTGATACACATGAAATCCTTCATGTATCATTGGGACATGTCCATGTACTGTGACTGTGTTCCTGTACTAGCCTGGGCACACATGGTTGTGTCTGTGTCCAAGTACATAGTTTACCATTAGTTGTGTACTTTTCTTCTTGTCTGAGTACTTCGCAAATTAAAAAAAAATATATAAAAGAGGGATCACACTTCTAATGACTGAGTCAGAAAATGTATGATATCAAACTTCATACATATCCCTAATTCCACAATCATGGGGTCCACACTACTTGTACATCTAAAATACAACCAATGTTGCTCAGGAATTTTCAGATCCTCTGAGATATCTTCTGTCTCATCAAGAATTTCTCTTGTGTTTCCTCCCTTTCCAAAAGATATATATTTTAGTTCTGTTAGGACTCTACTATATGGATCTTGTGATTCTAGGATCTAAATCCACTCATAATTATTCTTCCTAAATTGTTTTTAGTTATTCCATGAATCACTCATAAAGAATGAAGAACACCAGATTCTCTCTTGTTCTCCCCCAATGCATACATTGTTATATTTTATTCTCAAACAAGAACCACCCTCACATTACTTATACATGGTTTCAATCTATTTCAATGTATAATAGTGTTGGAATGATTGAGAATTGAGTATTGGTCAAACCATTTTCCAATTAAATACCAACAATGATCGAGTGAAGAAAATATTGTAGAAATCATATTCTATAAATTGTGTGGAACCAACCTCAACCATTTTTTGTTTTACCTTAATCTATTGTCGTATAATAAGGTGAAAATAGAGGAATAACATTAAATTAATATATTATAATTCCATCAATTTATTTATACGTATGATTCACGTCTTAATTATATTTGGGGAGTTTATTAGTGTTCTTATGGGATTCTGAAACATGGTGTAAATAAAAAATACAAACATCATAACCTGAGTTTGGATTGATCATTGGTGAATAAAAGTTCTTTGATTCCATTATTGATGAGATCCTTGAACTTCTTTGGTTCAATGATCTATGATCTGGTCTCAATCTGTCTTTAATCACTAAGAATGATCTCCAATGGTTTTATGAATCTCCTGGGTTTAAGAGGCCAATCATGAAGAAATCCTATCACCATATATTAAAAATAAAAAATCGTCCCTACATAATATATATATAATAAGAAAATAATTATTAATTTATTTTATTAATTTACGCCCAAATTGACTATTTGAAAAACGGAACAAGCTGATAATTATTATGTTTCCCATAGGGTATATCCTATGTTCTAAAATCAATCATTCAATAATATTTTTTATTTGATCCCCCTATTTTTTTGCATAATTTTTTCAGAAGAATACGTGGGGGTGTTATATAATATGTTTAATATATTTCAATAAATATTAGGCATAACAGGCCTCTGAATCACATGTCTTCTTAGCATCTAGTCACCAAAATAATCCATATAATGTCCAAAAATAAAACATGGAAATTCCAAAACATTAATGACGCACACAAAAAATATGATCTGTAAATTTATGAGAACCCCAAATTTTTTCCATCACTTGTTGACCAACCCAAACAATGGTCATCCATTGAAACACATCCCAAACCATGTGCATCCATGTCAATGATCTAAAAACGGTGGCCATCCATTATCATTCACACTATACAATATCCATATGTATATTTTTATTCTAAAATATAGCCCTTATTTATCTGGTTTCCCAAAATCCCACCCATCAGAAAGCCTATAGTTTTCAACCTTGTACCCTTTTGGCTGGAATCCATGAACTCCATATATACCCATTTCAATACCTCTAGATGTCATTACAATAGAAAACACGACAAATAACCCACACAATCACACACCTTTCTAATAAAGGAGGCCATGTAGATTATAAAATGATTCGATGTGACATTTTAATTACTCATGTTGAATTATAATGAATTTATATTCTCACACCACTATGAAAATAACAATAATTTATTATGAAGTTCCATAAAAAGCCTTGTCATCCTATTTCTTATATTAATGATTGAGGTGCCCTTTTCATTAGGAGGATAATTATATATTGTAAGACTTGGGACTCTCTTCTGTTATTAATGACTATAGTAGTTGAGAACATATCATACAATAACTCCCCATGTTTTTTAACATAATGGTTTTCACGTCCAACTGAACTTGGTCATCTATTTTCTATAATAAGGACTTTTGAACCACTACATCCCACTTCTAGTGGGTATAGTAATCCTTAACCACATATAGTCTTCCATGGATGTGGTTTGAATACAAATTGGATAAAACTCTTGAACTATCCTAGTATATTTTAATCTAGTTTATCTGAGGAATCAAATCTTCATTTTATTATTTCAGGTTTTAGACCCATGAATTCACCGTTCTCATCTATCAAGTAAAAATAATGAATGAAAATCATTTATATGTCTAAATAGAAATACTTAATAAAAATTTCTCTAATAATTTTATTATCTATATTGGTATAAAATAGATGATTAAAATTCCCATATGCCTAAATTTAAAAGGCATACCATTGGTCATGACTATAAGACTACAAAAGGCATAATAATGTTCATTATCAGATGGACTGGAATTTTTTTTCATCACTTGTAACATGGAATCAAATTATTTTTAATTTTATTCCTAATATAAGGGTATGTGTGAAATCACATTCATACATAATATTCTGACCCCAAAATTAATTTATCCTCCCTTTAAACACTTAATCATTATAAGGTGAATAAAACCCATATTATATGATTATTATGTATTAATTAATTATATGATTATTATGAATTAATTAAGATAATGATGTTGGATTAGGAGCTTCAACTGAAGCTGAGAAACTAATAACTATAATAGTAAAACTGACTTAATTTATGAGAATTAACCTTACTCCCATAAAGCATCTCGATCCACAACATTGTGTATTAATGTTAGACCACTTCATGAGACAAAAAACTCAATCATTCAATTGTATTATAAACCCATTTATAGTATATAAATGGATAAGATCCTTAGAGAATATATTTCTCACTTTGTGAAGTAGTGAAAGAGAGAAAGTTATAGTGAAATATTATCATCTTGAGGGAGATGCAGATTAGTAGTGGCCTTTAATTAAAACCCCAATGGAGGAGGAAGAAATTGGAAATAAGAAATCAAAGTATTTTAAGGAAATTTTCTTATAAAAATATTCCCCTCGCAAATAGCAAGTGGATATGGATAGAAAATTATTGAGTCTGAGAAAAAATAGGATGAAAATGTTTCCAAGTATTAAGAGAACACTAAAATTTTGGAAAGGCATGCTATGGGTTACATATGTAATCCAAAGGGAAATATTGAACAATTCTTTGATGGGTTAAAACCATTCCTTACGAGGGCACTAATTTACCAAACATTATCACCATACGAGGATATAGTCTCATATTTTATCAAGATAGAGAAATAATTCACTATGTCTTATGAATTTAAGGGAATGAAATAGAAAAAGAGAACGATAGAGCAAGAGACAGCTAAAGGGAAAAAGGGAAAGAAGAATTTTCCCACATGTGATAGTTGTGGGATGAAACACCCCAGTACTAGCCTAAAGGGAATGGAATTTTATTATAAGTATGGAGAGAAAGGTCACCAGGCTCATGAATGTAAGGCAAAGAAAAAAGCTGTAAATGTGCAATGTTTCAACTTTAACGAGATAGAGAACTATGAAAATGAATGCACCAAGCATCAAGAAAATATAGCTTATAAAAATCCAAGGGATCAAGTTCAAGCTTATGTTGTTAATACAGTATAAGATAAATAATTTGTGTATTTTTTTGGATTCATGAATTATGATATGATATAATAGTCATGAGATATATAAGGATTGTACATCAGTACTTATTATATATGGATTTTGATGAATGCATGTTTTCATTGAGGTTTTAAGGTGATCAATATATTTATATATTTGGTATGTAAGATTAAGAGTTATATTTTTGAGGTAATCTTATGTGAAGTTGATTTTGGAAATATAGTGATCATACTTCTAAATTTTTTGTCATTTAATGTTGATAAACATGTTTTAGATGGGTCTGAAGTCCAACTAACAATGGAATGGAATAAGGATATCACTGATTTAGATTAATGTATGATTTATCATATTTGATAACCTATGATAACCTTTTTGTGTTAGTAAACATTTAAAGGCCAAAGGAATGAATTATGTATCGTTTGATCAAAAATCTTCAGATATAAAAAATCATCTCAAATATCCATATTTTTTTTATGAAATGAAGTAGAGATAGATCAAATCACAACCAAAGGATGATATTATGACATGGAAAGGAATCAAGTAATTTTATTCTTTAATGATTTTTACTCAATAGTAAAATAAACCCTCAAATCTAGGAAAAGTATTTTGGAATAAAAACACCATCCAATCACTTTTCTTTCTGAAAATTTAATGGTATTTTAACCAATAATTAATATATGGTTTTGTGATGGTAGAATTTCTAATAACCATGTTTTCTATCACCGTCCATCAAAACATAATAATTGGATTTCTCTTCCACGACCATATTTTCATGAATGTTTTACTATTTTTGAATACTATTTTTTTGTAGACCTTCACATTTCTATTTACCTCTTTTTAAAATGAACTTTTATAAACCCTTTTCACGATGTGGGACTTCCATAAATAAATTCCCAAGTATCATCCTTTTATTTTTTTTAAGTACAATTGAAAATGTCACAGATGAAATTTATTAAAGGAGGTGAGAATGTAACACCCCATGATGTTATAGTATGTTTCATTTTAAATATAATTTCTTCAACAGCATTGGTTTCACACAACACCATACTTAATTGGACAGAGATATTAAATTAAATATCATTATTTTAAAATGACCATTATAACCTAGAAATTAAATTGGAGGGAATGAATACTATTAACCAAATTATTAAATTTATATATTATAATTTAATAAAAGTTTTTTACATTAATTCAAATGATTTTATAGGCATAATATTAGAATGATTCTAGTTTTACTCATCATAAGGCTATATTTTCCTAAAGTAAATTTCACCACCATTTAATGGAAAAATTGTTTTAAAACTATGTTTTGAAACTTTTATAAATTTTATAGAAAAAATAATCTTTATTTTTAAAATTATAATGTCAAAATTATCTAAGGTTGATATTTTTTTTTATTTTTCTGAAAATATTTATCTTCTAGTGAGTAGTGAAAATACAGATTTTTATTGAACTGTCAATTTTGTTATATTAAACAAATATTTATGATTTTAATTATATATCACCAATGAAATTATAATTAAAATTTTTGTATCTAATGAATGAAAATATAATATATCTGTATCATGGAATTAGAAAATTATTATTTTAAAAATGATAAATTAAGTGTTGATGTTTTTTGAGATATAAATGCTTATTTACAATTTAACAATTAATTTAATGATTTAAAGGAAAATTTATTTCCACAAAATAGATTCATAAATTAATATTTTTTTGTATTATTATTATAAGGCAATTTTATGTAACCTTAATTAATTTTTCAAAGTGTCATTAAATCAGTTATAATTTTAAAATCAGTATTTTTTTAATAAATGATGATTTTATTTAAAAATAAAATTTTCATATATAAAATAATATTTTTATAAAATTGAATTTATTTTTGAATTCTAAATGTATAAAAATTATTAGGGTAAATATTTGGGAATTTTCTAAAATAATTGATTTTTATGAATAGTGAAATACAGTAATTTATGGTATTTAAAATATACATGAATCATTGATTAATAGATGATGTATGGATGATTTAATCCCATAATATCAAACTATTATTAATTATGATAATATATTTATTGATAATTTTCAAACAATTGATAGTATTGTGCCAAAATAATGCACTAATGAATTAAATAATCAAAAAACATGCATCTCCTCCACTATAAATACCACCCCAACCACCCCTTATTCTCACAGAACCAAAGCCTTTAATCTTTCTTATATTCTATCCAATATCTCTCCCAACCCTCACCCCCATGTTCTAGTTCTTCTAGTCTCAACCAAAAGTCGATTTCAAATTTCCTTAAGGAGGTTCTCAAGGAGAGGAATTCAATACGTAAAATCCCATTTTGTTATCTTCATTTTCTTTAGTTTTTGTTTTATTTTCTTAAACTTTCCTTACCTCCTCTGTAAACAAATACATGAAAAATCATGTATATTATAGATATTTTAATGTTATTATTTTAATTAAATATCAACCATGAATTCTATTTTCTTCCACTTTTTATTCAAAAAATGAAAACATCGTCTGTGAGTTTCCAATTTACTGCATTCATGGAGGATAAGATCTGTTTTACAATTATGACTTAAAGGCTGGTAGTAAATCCATTTTTATTTTAAAAAAATAATTTAATATATGTAATAAAACTTATTTAATGTTCTAGAACTATTATATATACATAATATTAATATATAAGAAAAAATTATTTCATGATGATCAAAAAACACCAAAATAATCTAAATGGTTGTCATTGACATTTTATTTAATTAATCATCCTCATATATAAAAAATTATATATATGACTATTTATTATTTATTATTTAATTAATAACATATAAATTTAATTATATATAATTATTTCCATTTTACGTGATCTCTCATAAATGCATACAAGGGAACCAATCATGAAATCTAAGGAAACAAACACTCCTGAACGCTGAAATTGAGTCTTATAACTAATCAAGAAGACCATAAATTAACTTAATAAAATTGCACTAAATTAGTTAAATTTTGAATAATTTATGAATTAAATTATTAATTAATATAATTTCATCATTTAGCACATTAATCACAAGTGTAGAACACTTTCATACATATGGTAAGGGATTGTCCCTGATCCTCCATTTTTCATTTGGGTTACACTTTCTCTCACTTTACCATAATTTAATTGTTCTTTATTTTTATATTCTTGTTAAAAAATATATTTTTATGTTAAAAAATCATTTATCCAAATTAGTTCAACTTTATTTTATGGATAAATACATGTTTTATAAGGTTCTATTTTAAATTCTTCCAGGTAAAGAAGCCCGATTAAAGGGTACTTCCCAATTTCTTACCCATTTTAAAGTATCATACATAATTTATTTTAAGAAAATATTATTTTTATAAAATCAATCTATTTATCATTAAAAACTATATTATCTCTTTTTTGGATTTTTGAAGACAATTATTCATTTTCCTACTTTAAAGACTCTTAAATTTTTCCTTTAGTCGCAATAAAGAGGCTCTTTTCTAAAGTTTCTTAAAAACGTTTTTTACATTTTTTCGCTAAATTTGGACACAATTTATGAATAAAACATAATTTCATTATCCTAACTTTTTTTATATTAAATACATGTTTACAATGTGATTTTATGACAAATAGTAATTATTTTTCACAAATAACTCTTCTTTGAAATGTTAAAAAAGGGTATTTCACTCAAGAATTACTTAATGATTTTATTATACTATTTTCACCTATTTCAACACCCTATATTAAATATTATTATTAATTGGGTTTGATATTTTATAATATTATATACCATATTTTATTAAATGGTTTATTATTAGTTTGACTATGGATGTGTTATCTTGATACCATTCACCATATTTCTCAAAATGGTTAGTGATTCTGTTTACTAATTGGGTAAAATTATTAACATTTCATATATATTGTTTATACTTTACCCCATTCATAAGAGAAATTAATTTTACTTATTAAGTGATGGTAGGGGCCCCCTATAGCCCCTCTTTTCATTGGTAGGTATCATGAGACAAACAAGATATGGACTTGGCCAAGGCCTTGCCGATTCATTTTCAGATATGTAATCGGATGAGACCTTAACCATTTATTTTATAATGTATTTTTTGAGGCCTTAATGAAATGTTTCATATGTACAGAATTATTCATTCCATCATTACGATATTAGTAATTGACAATCCATGAGATTATTCAACTAGTAGAATATCCATGGTTAAGTTTCATTATCATATGATTATTTATATGGTGTTGTTCAATCAACATTTATTCCTTATGTATTATGTTGAAGATTTTGTTTTAATTTCATGTCTTTTTAGTTAATTTCCTTGCCTTATTGTTTATGTATATGATAACTTCTACAGTATTTATTAACCTTTCTAAGCATCTGAGCTCTCCCATTTATTATGTTTTATTTTTTCCCATAATGCAAAGATGTATATTATAAATGACTTGAAAGGATAATCTATGAGTTTATGATTGTTTCCAATGGATTTTATTTGTTTTTTTCCTTTCCAGTCATAATGTAAAACATTTCTATGTATCTAGTTTTCCAAATTTACTAAACTATTCCATCGTTTAGGATGTGATATCTTATTCATAGTACCAATAAAATTAAGTAAGGAATCCGCTCTAGGCTACTGGGGTTTGGGTCTTTACAACCCCCAAGTAAGGAGATAGAGTTTTTCATCGTCTTAAATCCCAACACTATTCCAATATCTTATGTGGCATATCATATGTCCCCTACCGAGCTCTGGGAGATGCAACTGCGATTGTAGGACCATCGAGAGAAGGGTTTCATTAGACCTAGTGTGTCCCCTTAGATTGCTCAAGTGTTTTTCATGAAAAAGGTTGACATGAGCTCACAAATTTTCATGGATTATTATTTCCTGAACTAGGCCACAATAAATAACATGTACCCCTTTCCACAAATTGATAACCTCTTTGACCAGTTTTGAGGCATAATATAGTTGTTGAAGATCGATATCAGGTTTGGTTATCACCATTTATAGGTTCGCAAGGTAGATATTCCCAAGATGGTATTCTATTGTCAATATGGAAACTATGAGTTCCCATAAATTCTCTTTAGTGTGAAAAATCTCCTCATTGTATTTACAGATTTTATAAACCAGGTTCTCCATACATACTTGGACCATTTTGTTTTTATCTTTATCGATGACATCCTCAGATACTATGCATCAGAGGCGGAATGTGAAAAGGACTTGAGGATGGCCCTATATTTTCTTTTGGAGAACCATATTTATGGAAATCTCTCAATGTTCTAGTTCTTGATACATGTGTCTCACTTCCTAGGGAATGACATTTCTGAGAATGTTTTATCTATGGACCCAGCAAATATTGATGCATTGATTTCTTAGAAGGAACCCAAGAGTGTATTAGTGGTGTAGAGTTTTTTTGTTTGGAAGGGTACTAAAGTAGGTTTGTGGAAGACTTATCTAGAATAATATCCCCTTTAAACACCCAAACATGAAAAGGGAAGTCTTTTACCTGGTCTGAGCAGTGAGAGAAGGCCTTTGAGGATCTAAGGATGAGGATTATTAATAATCCTCTATTGAGACTACCAGAGGAAGACCTGAATTTTTTAGTCTATTGGGATGGCTTAGGAACTGGGATTGGTTTCATGTTGATGCAATTATATGTAGTTATCGTATACGGGTTGAGACAGTTAAGACCCCATGAGAATAACTACATTACTCATAACCTAGAGCTGGTAGTAGTAGTCTTTTCTTGGATGATTTGAATACACTATCTTATGGGGGAGTTCTTTATGGTTTACTCAGACCACCATAGTTTCAGGTACAACTTCACATAGTGATGCATGAACCCCAGACAACAACGCTGGTTTGAATTCTTGAAGGACTAACTTTGAGAAAGTCTATACTTGAGAGAGAGGAAATTTCTTAGAATATTTCCTTAGTAAGAATTCCAAGGATCTCTCAGTGCAGGATGCTTCAATGTAGCTGGACTCCATGCAGCTAACCCTGGTGGAGTAAGAGATTACCACTTTTCTACGGTCAATGGGGTTAACTCCTCCTCTTCTCAATCGTGTGAGGGAGTCCTGGCTGGGAGACTTCAACTACAACATCTTACATGATCAAATATCCATAATTGCCTCACCAGATGAATATTATAAAGGTGTAAATCATTTCATCTTATTACGGGGGTGCACAGTTGTTCCTGTCATGTTGTAGGATTAGGTGATGTGATAGTTCCATACCTCTCCCCTATCTATACATCCTCGTTTAGGAAAGATGTACATATACATTTAGTGGCATTTTTGGTGGTTCAACATGAGATGAAGCATAGTTGATTTTATCTCTCGGCGTCTAACCTGTTAGTAGCTGATGGATGAGCACCATGTTCCAGCAGATTTGTTGTATCCCCTTGATATCCTTGAGTATAAATTGTATGGAATATCCATGGAATTTGTGATAGGGAATATATACACATCAAAGATCCATGACCCCATCTGGGTGACAATTGACTTAATTACTATGTCAGCATGTGTCCTTGCTATCATGAAGTAGAGTTTAATTAATAGTTTAGGGAAGTTGTAAAAAAGAGAGATCGTTCTACTTCATGGGGTTCCATTGATGATTGTCCCCAATCATGAAATATAGTTTACATCAAAATTATGGATAGTCATGAAGTAGGAATTCGGGGCTTGGATGAGTATGAGTATATCTGTTCACCCTAGGTAGATGGGAAGACTAAGCACACTATCCCGATGTTGGAGGATATGTAGAGGGTTTACATTTTTGACTGTGACCAGGGCTGGGAGGGTCACTTTCCATTTTTAGAGTTTTCATACAACAAAATCTACAACTCTACCCTTAGAATGTAACCTTTTGAAGCCCTGTATAGGATACCCTATAGGTCACCCTTCTTCTAAATAGAGATTAGTGATACATCTCTTGTGGGCCCAAAGATGGTGTACGTGATGACGGAGGAAGTCCATGTCGTCTGTGAGTCGATGAGGAAGACATATAACAGAAATAAATATTATACATATTACCTTTGTAGGACCTTGAATATTTAGATGGGATACCAAATTTTCTTGAGATTCTCTCCTTGATGAGGATTTTGAAGTTTCATCTAGGGAGGAAAACAATCCTTGAGGTTCATTAGGACCTTCGAGGTCATGCATAGTGTTGGTGGGGTTGCTTACTGATTTTCCCTACTCCATAGCTAGAGTAGGTGAATGACGTCTTCCACAAGTCGCAATTGATTCGATATGTGCATGACACCCTGATCTTCATCAACTCAAGAGAGATGAACATCAAGGATGGAGACAAATTTTTTTAGCACCTGGTGGAGATCATGTCACGACCCGTCCTCGGGGCATGTGCCGTGACTACCCCAAGCCCACCTTCCATACGCCAGGGGCTGGCGACTAGAACCAAAGGCGTAAATCCCGATAACTGGGAAGGTATTGGCTTTATAAAATTAAAAAAAAAACACAACAGAGTACAAGCGGAAGTAAGACACTAAGTACAAAAGGAAGTGCTGAAAAGTAAGTGGGATAGAATACAAACCCAACTGAAAGTACAGCTACAACTGAATGAAAGTACAATAGGAAAGACAAACAGCTGGAAGAAAAATTGAAGCAGCTCCTGGGTCGTCCACCTCGGATCCTACCTGAAGGGTAGGTACAGATAGCGCAGCTCCTGGATCGTCCACCACGGATCCTACCTGAAGGGTAGGTACAGATAGCCTCCACAACGCTCTTTCCCATGAACCTCCTCTGAGTATCATCTCGTCGTGATTCCACCTCCGGATACTGACTCGTCGTCTGGTCCACCTCCGGGTACCATCCAGTCCTCGAACACTCGGCCTCTGTCAGTGTTGCCCATCGTCTGCAACCAACACAACGAGGTGCGGGCATAGCCCGTGCAGGGGTGAGTATACGATACTCAGTAGGGACCCTGAGACCCACAAGGTCTCACTAAATCCAACAAGGATAGCCACAAATAAGGATCTCAATGGATAACCCTTACATAGGTATAAGCCCATACTTATACCGAAGTTTTCAAGTAACCCATATCAATCATGAGGAAACACAAAGGTTATTATATCAATGGATAACCACTACCTAGGTATATGCCCATACATATACCTAAGTTATAAAGTGACCCATCTCCATCATGAGGTAAACACAAAGGTCATAGACTCAGCTCAAACCAGGATTTTCATTATCGAAACCGTAACTGCTGAAGAGCCTCGTCTCTGATGAGTACAGTGATCCTGTCATGACTCCGAGGTAATGCTCACTAACCTAAGACTACTGAGGTACTCCTCCTGTCGAGTACTGCGGGTCAGCCACCCAAACACATTAGTGCTTCCCGCTGGGGTCTCCCACCCAAACACAGTAGTACACCCCCCCCCCTAATAGCCTACAGAGGTACTCCTTCTGTTGAGTACCGTGAGTCTTCACCCAATCACAGTAGTGCTCCATCCGCCATGGGTCCGCACCCAAACATAGTAGTGCTCTGTCCATTGGGCTATTCGACTCAATCCAGGTCGAGTCGGTCAAGTAGTCGTCAGGTCTCAGCCAGCTACACGGTCTCCGTACTTCGTACGCTCGTCTCCAGGAGGGTCTGCTCCATGAGCTACAGGTCGATACTCCATGTATCACAAGTCCCACGAAGAAGTATCTCTAAGGGTCACCTCATCATAGGGGTCTCAATGCAATAGACGTCGCGTCAATTGGACGCCCAGTCTGTGAGTTATTAGCCTTTTCGTCCTAGGGGCCCAGTTGGTTTCGTGTACGAACCAACCCAACCATATCTCAACTGTACCCTGAACTCTCATATGGTATACTCATAGGGACCGTTTCTCAACATGATCACCAACGCCGCAGATGGTTCGTCTAACGGACGTCCGGTCTGAAAGTTATCAGCATTTCCGTTCCAGGGGCCCGGTTGGATTATGGGTTCAATCCAACCCAGCCAATATCCAACTGCGTCCAATCTCAGGAGAAGTATGCCAAAATTTCCGTCTCATCAAGAGGAATCCAACAAAGTCTACGGCACGTCAATCGGACGTCTGGAAATCATGTTATAAGCGTTTCCGCTCCGAGGGCCCAGTTGGTTTCGGGTCCGAACCTACCCGGCTGTACCCAAAGTTCTCCGAAACCTTGAGTGTAATATACAGAAACGACCGTCTTGATCCGAGGATCGCATCGCAACTAACGGTGCATCGATCTAAGGTTCGTAGCCCATGTTATGGGCGTTTGAACGGAAACTGCCCGAAAATAGGGGGTTCGGGCCCGGTCCGACCCCGCTCGAGACCCCCCTGGGTCGGCCCGAACCGAGTAGAACCAACCCTCGTCTGGGTCTGGCCCACTTGGGCGTGGCCCGGCCTCGCCGGCGCGGCCCGGCCCGGCCTGGGCGGGTGCGGCCCGCGTGGCCAAACAGCTCGGCTCGGCCGAGCTTTCGGGGAAAGGGGGGGCGCGCTGCCCCCCTGATTGAAGCAGCGGCCCCCCCACATGGGGGCCGCTCTCTTTGACCGCCAGGGGTTATGACCCCCGGTCTCCCCTCAGGTCCCACGCGGCCGGGGCACCGCCTGCCGCAGTGGCTGAAGCCGCGGCAGACCCTCCTCGCGGCGCGCCGGCAGGCTCTTCCGCGGACCACCGGACGCGCTCTGGTGGTCTGTTTTGCTGGCGTTCTTCCCCGGCGATCCTCCCGGGACCGGCTCTTCACTACGAATCCTTCAAAACGACTCTACGGCCCGTTTTTTCATCGCCCGTCGATTTTCACGTCAAATAAACAAACTGCGGCCTCTACATGGTTTTCCGGCGCGGCGCGACGGTGCCGCGGATTTTTTCGGCCTCCATGGCACGGCGCGACGGCACCCCACTTCATCTTTGTTTTTGCGCGGTGAGATGGCACCACATCACTTTCGTTTGATCCGCAATGAGTATGACAGCAAGGGGGGAGGAGGGTTAGCCGTGTTTGTACGGTCTGAACTCCTCCCGTTATAATGATAGCAAGCGGCCACCAATTATCAACGAAGTTCGTTAAATAACTTGAACGAAGATTAAACCCATACCTGGATATTTGACGTCGCACGTCGGGTGTCGTGGAGAACAGCGTCGCGAGGGTCGGACGTAGATTCCGTGGACGTCGGGTGCGTCTGAGGAGGAAATGACGTCTCCTCACTTGTTGTGGTGATGAAGAAAGAAGGTACGTTGTTGTTGGCGATGATCACCGCAGTCGGCGACTTCTCCCTTGTCATGGAGGAAGAAGAGAATGAAGAACCGTTCTTCGCTGGAGAATGAAGTTCTTCAACGAAGGAGATGAAGTTCTCTTCACAACTCAAGAGCTTCTTCCCCCAAAATCTCCACACAACCCAACCAAAAATAAAATAAGATTTCTCCGTTATTTTATTTTAACCATGCCATGCATAAAGAGTTCAAATTTCAAACACTTCATTGATTAAGAGTTTCAATAACTTAATTAAAGTGTGAGTTGGCCTGAGTTATGAGGGAGAGATAGAGAGAAGGAGTTACCCAAATAATGGAGGAGTTAGGGAGTTATACAACTGAGACAAGGGGTGTTAAATGGGGAAAAGCTAATGGGAGTTAAAGGAAAGGTGAAGGGTTGGGGTTTCGTGTGGACCCCACCACCCTTGGTTATACCTCTCTTGGGAAGTTAGGTGAGGTGTGTCCCCACCTCCATCTTCTCTGTGGAGAAATTATCTTCCACTAAAAATAAATTGTAACACTACAATTTAGTTAAGACTTATCGAACCCCCAAAAATAACTACCTCATGCAACAAAATGCATCTACGCTTAAGGTGCCCTTAAGCAATTACCGGCGCTGTGAGTTCATCGGTGCCCTAGGATTTCAATTCCGAGCACCGGTTCAAAAGTTAGAAAAACCCGCTTGTTCGTTCACTGAACGTACCTGAGCCTAACTTCGGAAATTGATTTCGGGCACACCAGGCCTCGGAATCAGGCGCCGTCAGAAACTATGTTCTTGTGAAATCCCAAAGAAAATTAAGAAAAAATTTCCCTTGAATTTTAATGGCCTTTACATTACTCCCACCTCAGGTCTTTACGTCCTCATAAAGCTTTAACACAAACTAGGGATACAAAAGCAGTACTGAGCACGCATCTGAGCCTTCCGCTCCCATGTGCTCACCTGGAGGTTCTCGTGCTGCCAAAGAAAGTGCACAAGAGGAATAGACCGTTCTCATAGGACTGCTCCTGTCAATCCTCAACTCCCACTAGAACCCCGCAAAAGTCACCCCATCGCCAATGTCCAGCTCCCCATGGTCGATGATATGCGTCGGGTCAAGCACGTATCTTCCCAGTTGAGATACATGGATGCCGTCGTGCACCTGGTGAAATTGAGGTTGATGGGTCAAGCGGTAAGCCACCTCACCTACCCTGCTGAGGACTTGAAAAGGTACGCTGAACCTCTGAGGTTACTTTCCGCCTCGGCCACATCTCCATAGACCTCGTCGAGGTGATACCCGTAAGAAAACGTGGTCACCATCCTCGAATTCCAGAAGTCTCCAATTCCTATTTATAACTGAAACTCAAAACTCTTGCTGCCAAGAGGGTAAGGTAGACCGACTCAAGAGTGATCGGCTGCACCCTCCTATGCATGAGTTTATCCGGTTCTGCCTGGGGTTTCCTTTTCTCCGACCAAGGAAAACTCATCCCGACATTGTAGTTAGACCACAACCTTTTTTCCTAATACAGTCAATCTGATCATGAACTGTGAATCCAATCCATACCGAGACCAACATCGTAAGGCCTCGACGCTACCACCAAAAGATTCCAACCGAAACTCTCGCCTCAAGGGTTAGACCACACTGTCGGTGTAAGTGTGATTATCGAGTCTCCTCCCAAGGTATCTCAAGACGTGAGGGTCAAGTCTACGGCTTACCAGAAACTCTTAGTCTGGGACAAGATTCGTGGAAGGAATGATTCATATCAACGCCTGTTACTACGGAAGCTAGTAGTGGACACAGACTGTCCCTTGATTCATTTTTAGAGCCATTGGGTCACACTCCTTGACCACATGAAGCCGCACTCTTCCCCTGCCCACCAGCTCCCTGAGCCTAGTGGGGACCACTAAGGTAGGTGGTTGTAGCATGTTAAAATGTACACCACCTCATACTGCTCTCCTAGCTCTGCCTCCATGTCTGCTACTTCGCAGACTCATCTCTCCTTAAATCTTACTCTTCTTGAAACATTTAACATGCCCGAGTCTCTAATACTGGTGCCAGTTTCCTATTTCCTACTGCACTGTGCAGTCTACATCCGCTCCTGGATGATCTGCACCTTCTTTTCCTACGATCTGTAAGGGCTGCTAAGATTTCTCCTTTGCTGAAAAGAGAAACTCGGTCTCATCCCCTGGATGAACCACACCCATTGCCTAATACAGTCAATCCTGACATGAATGATGCATTCATGACATGGATGACATCATAAGGCATCGACATTACTACCAAGAGATCCAACCATCACTCTCACCTCCAAGGGTCAAGTCACACTGTCAGCATCAGTGTGAGGTCACTGGGTCTCCTCCAGTAGAAATCTCGAAAGTGAGGGTCAAGTCAACAGTTTAAACCGGGACCTCTCAATATCAACCAAAAAAAAGGAAAGGAAAGCAAGTGTCACTAGGATATGTGTATTTTTATTACTACAGATCATAGTAAAAAGACACAAACACAAAGGCAACATGGAACTATAAGTACCAAGAAAAAAAAAGGAATCCACTAGTTCTACTCCTGTCCACCAGCTTCCGGAGATCTACTTCCTTGTCCACTGCTCGGCTGTTTCTCAAGTACCCGCCGCTACTTCTATCTCGGTGGCTCCTCCAATGCCTGCAGATCAACTGTGCGGGGAGTCGGATAGTCACGTGCCAGATGACCCTTCCTTCCATATTCATAACACTTCATGCTCCTTGTACGGCTGGCTCTGGTCCTCTTGGACCTCCACATCATCTGTCTACTGCCCACAGATGACTCGGCTACTGATCGAAAATCTTGTGGCAAAGGCAGCAGCTCATGAACATGCTCGGGGTGTAGAGACACTGGTACAAACTCCACCTTGAAAAATGTCTCTAAGTCTTTCCAGGTGAAGGTCATCCCGTCGCAAAACTAGAACAAGTGGCTCCACCATCTCTCATCTCCTGCCTGAAGGAGGCTGGCAGCAAAGATCACCATGAAGTCTACTGGAGTACCCACTATCCTGAAAACTCTCACCATAGCCTCCATCCAATCCTCAGTCACCTGTGGGTCTGTCTCTCATCGGAACCTGAGTGGCCTCTGGCGCTGGAACTCGTGCAGCGCGCTCAAGTGACGTGCATTGCCTGCTGCTGGGGCTGGTGGCATCGTTGGCCCAATGTATGGTATTACCGCTGGTGCCTCCACTGGTCCCTCAACTATAAGAGGGCCCTGTACCAAAGCTTCGTCACTCAGCAGGCTGTCAGTACGTACATCTCTCAGATCTCTAGCTGGTCGTCCATGATAAGGCATCCTGAAAGAAACAGGCGTGACACGGTCAAACGATTATACCTGGTGAGATGACCTGGTTTGAGCTGACTTTTTAAAAAAAACTTTTGGAAACACACACGCAATCAGTGTTTTCATGCACAAAGTCCGGAATCAGTTGTCAGGATCATGGGGTATGGATACGTCGGCCACCCGCACCAAAACTCGACTCCCTGAACTGAAAAACACACTCGATACTTTTAACACTATCGCTTCACAGAAAGAAAATATCAGAGTTATAAGTTCTGCGGTAGAACTGACTCCTCTGATACCAATTTGACACGACCCATCCTCGGGGCCCATGTCGTGACTACCCCAAGCCCGCCTTCCATAGGCCAGGGGCTGGTAACTAGCACCAAAGGCGTAAATCCCGATAAATGGGAAGGAATTACCTTTATAAAAGTAAACAAAACGCCACAGAGTACAAGCGGAAGTAAAACACTAAGTACAAAAGGAAGTGATGAAAAGTAAGTGGGCTAGAATACAAACCCAACTGAAAGTACAGCTACAACTGAACGAAAGTACAACAGGAAATAAAAACAGCTTGAAGAAAAATAGAAGTAGCTCCTGGGTCATCCACCTCGGATCCTACCTGGAGGGTAGGTACAGATAGCGCAGCTCCTGGATCGTCCGCCACGGATCCTACCTAAAGGGTAGGTACAGATAGCCTCCACAACACTCTTTCCCATCAACCTCCTTCGAGTATCGTCTCGTCGTGAGTCCACCTTTGGATACTGACTAGTCATGTGGTCCACCTCCGGGTACCATCGAGTCCTCGAACACTCGGACTCTGTCAGCGTTGCCTGTCATTTGCAACCAACACAATGAGGTGCAGGCATAGCCCGTGTAGGGGTGAGTATACAATACTCAGTAGGGACCCTGATACCCACAAGGTCTCACTAAATCCAACAAGGATAACCACAAAGAAGGATCTCAACAGATAACCATTACTTAGGTATAAGCCCATACTTATACCTATGTTTTGAAGTAACCCATCTCAATCATGAGGAAACACAAAAGTTACGATATCAACGGATAACCACTACCTAGGTATATGCCCATAAATATAGCTAAGTTATCAAGTGACCCATCTCCATCATGAGGTAAACACAGAGGTCATAGACTCGGCTCAAACCAGGATTTTCATTATCGAAACTGTAACTGCTAAAGAGCCCCGTCTCTGACGAGTATAGTGATCCTGTCATGACTCCGAGGTAATGCTCACTAACCTAAGACTACTGAGGTACTCCTCCTGTCAAGTACTGCGGGTTAGCCACCCAATCACAGTAGTGCTTCCCACCGGGTTCTGCCACCCAAACATAGTAGTGCACCCCCCCCCCCTAATAGCCTGCAGAGGTACTCCTTCAGTTGAGTACAGCGGGTCTGCACCCAAACACTGTAGTTATCCATCCTCCATGGGTCTGCACCCAAACATAGTAGTGCTCCATCCACTGGGCTACTCGACTCACTCCAAGTCGAGTCGGTCAAGCAGTTGTCAGGTCTCAGCCAGCTACACGGTCTCTGTACTCCGTACGCTCGTCTCTGGGAGGGTCCGCTCCAAGAGCTACAGGTCGATACTCCAAGTATCACAAGTCCCACAAATAATTATCTCAAATGGACGCCTCGTCATAGGGGTCTCAACGCAATAGACGACGCGTCAATCGGACGCTTGGTCTGTGAGTTATTAGCCTTTTCGTCCCAGGGGCATGGTTGGTTTCGTGTACGAACCAACCCGACCGTATCTCAACTGTACCCCCAACTCTCATAGAGTATACTCATAGGGACCGTTTCTCAACGTGATCACTAACGCCGCACATGGTTCGTCTAACAGACGTCTGGTTTGAAAGTTATCAGCATTTCCGTTCCAGGGGCCCGGTTGGATTATGGGTTCAATCCAACCCGACCACTATCCAACTATGTCCAATCTTAGGTAAAGTATTCCAAAAGTTCCGTCTCATCAAAAGTAATCCAACAAAGTCTACGGCATGTCAATCGTACGTCCGGAGCTCATGTTATAAGAGTTTCCTCTCCGAGGGCCCGGTTGGTTTCATGTTCGAACCAACCCGGCCGTACCCAAAGTTCTCTGAAACCTTGAGTGTAATATACCAAAACGACCATCTCGATCCAAGGATCACATCTCAATTGACTTTGCATCGATCAGAGATTCGTAGCCCAAGTTATGGGCATTTGAACAGAAACTGCCCGAAAATAGGGGGTTCGGGTCCGGTCCGACCCAGCCCGAGACCCCCCTGGGTCGACCCGACCCAGGTCTGGGTCCGGCCCAATAGGGCGCAGCCTGGCCCGGCTGGCATGGCCCGGCCCAGCCGGCGCAGCCCGCGTGGCCCGAGAGCTCGTCTCGGCCGAGCTGTCACGGAAAGTGGGGGGGGGGGGGGGGGGCGGGGCTGCCCCCCTGATTGAAGCTGCGGCCCCCCCACATGGGGGCCACTCCCTTTGACTGCCGGGGGTTACGACCCCCGGTCTCCCATCGGGTCCTGCGCAGTCGTGGGACCGCCGCCTGCCGCCGTGGCTGAAGCTGCGGCGAACCCTCCTAGCGGCGCACCGGCAGACTCTTCGGCGGACCACCGGACGCGCTCCGGTGGTCCGTTTTGCCTGCGGTCTTTGCCAGCGGTCCTCTTGGGACCGGCTCTTCACTACGATGCCTTCAAAATGCCTCTGCGGCCCGATTCATCGTCACTCGTCGATCTGCACATCAAATAAACAAAATGCGGCCTATACGTGGTTTTCAGGCGCGGCGCGACGGCGCCGCGACTTTGTTCGGCCTCCATGGCGCGGCACGACGGCATCGCGCTTCATCTTTGTTTCCACACGGTGTGATGGCACTGTGTCACCTTCGTTCGAGCCGCAACGAGTATGACAGCAAGGGGGGAGGAGGTTCGGTCATGTTTGTGCGGTCCGACTTCCTCCCTTTATAATGATAGCAAGCGGCCACCAATTATCAATGAAGTTCGTTAAATAACTTGAACAAAGTTTAAACCCCTACCTGGATATTTGACGTCGCACGTCGGGTGTCGCGGAGAACGGAGTTGCGGGGGTCGGACGTAGATTACGTGGACGTCACGGTGTGTCCGAGGAGGAAACGACGTCTCCTCACTTGTTGTGGTGATGAAGAAAGAAGGTACGTTGTCATTGACGATGATCACCACAATCGGAGACTTCTACCTTGTTGCGGAGGAAGAAGAGAATGAAGAACCGTTCTTCGCTGGAGAATGAAGTTCTTCAACGAAGTAGATGAAGTGCTCTTCACAACTCAAGAGTTTCTTCCCCCAAAATCTCCACACAACCCAACCAAAAATAAAATAAGGTTTCTCCCTTATTTTATTTTAACCATGCCATGCATAAAAAGTTAAAATTTCAAACACTTCATTGATTAAGAGTTTCAATAACTTAATTAAAGTGTGAGTTGGCATGAGTTATGAGGGAGAGAGGGAGAGAAGGAGTTACCCAAATAATGGGGGAGTTAGGGAGTTATACAATTAACACAAGGGGTGTCAAATGGGGAAAAGCTCGTGGGAGTTGAAGGGAGGGTGAAGGGTTGGGGTTTCGTGTGGACCCCACCACCCTTGGTTATACCTCTCTTGGGACGTTAGGTGGGGTGTGGCCCCACATCCAACTTCTCTATAGAGAAATTAACTTCCACTAAAAATAAATTGTAACACTATAATTTAGTTAAGACTTATCGAACCCCCAAAATTAACTACCTCATGAGACAAAACGCATCTGCACTTAAGGTCCCCTTAAGAAATTACCGGTGTTGCTTGTTCATCGGTGCCCTCAGATTTTAATTCTGAACATCGGTTCAAAAGTTAGAAAAACCCGCTCATTCGTTCACTGAACGTACCCGAGCCTAACTTCGAAAATTGATTCTGGGCACACTGGGCCTCGGAATCAGGCACCGTCAGAAACTGCATTCTTGTAAAATCCCAAAGAAAATTAAGAAAAAATTTCCCGTAAATTTTACGGGTCTTTACATTACTCCCACCTCAGGGATTTACGTCCTCGTAAAGCTTTAACACAAACTAGGGACACAAAAGCGGTACTGAGCACGCATGTGAGCCTCCGCGCCCATGTGCTCACCTGGAGGTTCCCGTGCTGCCAACGAAAGCGCACAAGAGGAATCGACCGTCCTCGTATGACCGCTCCTATCAATCCTCAACTCCTACTAGAACCCCGAAAAAGTCACCCCATCGCCAATGTCCAGCTCCCCATGGTCGATGATATGCGTCGGGTCAAGTACGTATCTTCCCAGTTCAGATACGTGGATGGCGTCGTGCACCTGGTGCAACTGAATTGGATGGGTCAAGCGGTAATCCACCTCGCCTACCCTGCTGAGGACTTGAAAATGTCCACTAAACCTCAGAGGTCACTTGCCGCCTCGGCCACATCTCCAAAGACCTCGTCGAGGTGAGACCCGTAAGAAAACATGGTCACCATCCTCAAATTCCAGAGGTCTCCAATTCCTGTTTAGAACTGAAACTCAAAACTCTTGCTGCCACGAGGGTAAGGTTGACTGATTCAAGAGTGATCGACCGCACCCTCCTATGCATGAGTTTATCTAGTGCTACCTGGGGTTTCCTTTTCGCTGACCAAGGAAACCCATCCCAACGTTGTAGTTAGACGACAACCTTTTTTCCTAATACAGTCAATCTGAGCATGAACTGTGAATCCAATCCATACTGAGACCAACGTCGTAAGGCCTCGACACTGCCACCAAGAGATTCCAACTGAAACTCTCACCTCGAGGGTCAGACCACACTGTCGGCGTAAGTGTGATTATCGAGTCTCCTCCCAAGGTATCTCTAGAGGTGAGGGTCAAGTCTACGGCTTACCAGAAACTCTAGGTCTGGGACAAGATTCGTAGAAGGAAGGAATGATTCATATCAATGTCTGTTACTACGGCAGCTAGTAGTGGACACAAACTGTCCCTTGAATCATTTTTAGAGCCACTGGGTCACACTCCTTGACCGCATGCAGCCTCACTCTTCTCCTACCCTCCAGCTCCCTGAGCCTGGCGGGAACAACTAAGGCGGGTGGTTGTAGCATGTTAAAATGTACACCACCTCATGTTGCTCTCCTAGCTCTGCCTCCACGTCTGCTGCTTCGCAGACTCATCTCTTCTTAAAGCTTCCTCTTCTTGAAACATTTAACACACCCGAGTCTCTAAGACTGGCGCCAGTTTCATGTTTCTTACGGCAATGTGCAGTCTTCATCCGCTCCTGGATGATCTGCACCTTCTTTGCCTACAATCTGTAAAAGCTGATAAGATTTCTCCTTTTCTGAAAAGAGAAACTCAGTCTCATCCCCTGGATGAACCACGCCCATTTCCTAATATAGTCAATCCTAACATGAATGATGCATTAATGCCATGGATGATGTCGTAAGGCCTCGACGTTACTACCAAGAGATCCAACCGTCACTCTCGCCTCCAAGGGTCGAGTCACACTGTCGGCATCAGTGTGAGGTCACTGGGTCTCCTCCAGTATAAATCTCGAAAGTGAGGGTCAAGTCAACAGTTTAAACAGGGACCTCTCAGTATCAACCAAACAAAAGGACAGGAAAGAAATTGTCACTAGAATAAGTATCTTTTTATTACTGCAGCTCACAGTACAAAGACACAAATACAAAAGCAACATGGAACTAGAAGTACCAAGAACAAAAAGGAATCCACTAGTTCTGCTCCTATCCACCTGCTTCCGGACCTCTGCTTCCTTGTCCACTGCTCAGCTGTTGCTCAAGCACCCGCCGCTAATTCTATCCCGGTTCCTCCTCCAATGCCTGTGGATCAACTGTGCTGGGAGTCAGATAGTCACGTGCCTGGTAACCCTTCCTGCCACATTAATAACACTTCCTGCACCTCGTACGGCTGGCTCTGGTCCTCTTGGACCTCCACATCATCTGTGTACTGCCCACAGATGACTCGGCTACTAATCGAAAATCATGCGGCAAAGGCAGCAGCTCCTGAACACGCTCGGGGTGTAGAGCCACTGGTACAAAATCCACCCTAAAAACGTCTTGAAGTCTTACCAGGTGAAGGTCATCCCGTCGCAAAACTGGAACACGTGGCTCCACCATCTCTCAGCTGCTGCCTGAAGGAGGCTGGCAGTAAAGATCACCATGAAGTTTGCTAGAGTACCCACTCTCCTGAAAACTCTCACCATAGCCTCTAGCCAGTCCTCAGCCGCCTGTGGGTCCATCTCTCCCCATAACCTGGGTGGCCTCTGGCGCTAGAACTCGTGCAGCGCGCTCAAGCGGCGTACATCGCCTCCTGCTGGGGCTAGTGGCATCGGTGGCCCAACGTATGGTAGTACCGCTGGTGCCTCCGCTGGTGCCTCAACTGTCAGAGGGCCCTGTAGCTAAGCCTCGCCGCTCGGCAGGCTATTAGTACGTACATCTCTCAGAGCTCTAGTTGGTTGTCCGTGATAAGGAATCCTGAAAGAAACAGACGTGACACGGTCAAACGATTATAACTGGTGAGCTGACCTGGTTTGAGATGACTTTTTAAAAAAAACTATTGGAAACACACACACAATCAGTGTTTTCATGCACAAAGTCGGAAATTAGTTGTCAGGGTCCTGGTGTATGGATACGTCGGCCGCCCGCACCAACACTGGACTCCCTGAACTGAAAACCACACTCGGTACTCTTAACACTATCGCTTCATAGAAATAAAATATCAGAGTTATAAGTTCTGCGGTAGAACCGACTCCTCTGATACCAATTTGTCACGACCTGTCCTCGGGGCCCGTGTCATGACTACCCCAATCCCGCCTTCCATAGGCCAAGGGCTGGTGACTATCACTAAAGGCGTAAATACCGATAACTGGGAAGGCATTTACTTTATAAAAGTAAACAAAACACCACAGTGTACAAGAGGAAGTAAAACACTAAGTACAAAAGGAAGTGCTGAAAAGTAAGTGGGACAGAATAAAAACCCAACTGAAAGTACAGCTATAACTGAATGAAGGTACAATAGGAAAGACAAATAGATGGAAGAAAAATAGAAGCATCTCTTGGGTCGTCCACCTCGGATCCTACCTGAAGGGTAGGTACAGATAGTGCAGCTCCTGGATCATCCGCCACGGATCCTACCTGAAGGGTAGGTACAGATACCCTCCACAATTCTCTTGCCCATCAACCTCCTCCGAGTATCATCTCATCGTGAGTCCGCCTCCGGATACTGACTCGTCATGTGGTCCACCTCCGGGTACCGTCTAGTCCTCGAACACTCAGCCTCTGTCAGCACTGCCCGTCGTCTGCAACCAACACAATGAGGTGCGGGCATAGCCCGTGCAGGGTTGAGTATATGATACTCAGTAGGGACCCCGAGACCCACATGGTCTCACTAAATCCAACAAGGATAACCACAAAGAAGGATCTCAACGGATAACCCTTACTTAGGTATAAGCCCATACTTATACCTATGTTTTCAAGTAACCCATCTCAATCATGAGGAAACACAAAGGTTACGATATCAACGGATTACCACTACCTAGGTATATGCCCATACATATACCTAAGTTATCAAGTGACTCATCTCCATCATGAGGTAAAAAAAGGTCATAGACTCAGCTCAAACCAGGATTTTCATTATCGAAACTATAACTGCTGGAGAGCCCCGTCTCTGATGAGTACAGTGATCTTGTCACGACTCTGAGGTAATTCTCACTAACCTAAGACTGCTGAGGTACTCCTCCTGTCGAGTACCGCGGGTCAGCTACCCAAACACAGTAGTGCTTTCCACCGGGGTCTTCCACGCAAACACAGTAGTGCACCACCACCCCCCCCCTAATATCCTGCAGAGGTACTCCTTCTGTTGAGTACAGCGGGTCTGCACCCAAACACAGTAGTGCTCCATCCTCCATGGGTCTGCACCCAAACATATTAGTGCTCCGTCCACTGGGGTAGTCGACTCACTCCAAGTCGAGTCGGTCAAGCAGTCGTCAGGTCTCAGCCAGCTACACGGTCTCCGTACTCCATACGCTCATCTCCGAGAGGTTCCGCTCCACGAGCTACAGGTTGATACTCCAAGTATCACAAGTCCCACGAAGAAGTATCTCAAAGGGTTGCCTCGTCATAGGGGTTTCAACGCAACAGACGACGCGTCAATCAGACGCTCAGTCTGTGAGTTATTAGCTTTTTTGTCCCAGGGGCCCAGTTGGTTTCATGTATGAACCAACCTGACTATATCTCAACCATACCCCAAACTCTCATAGGGTATACTCATAGGGACCGTTTCTCAACGTGATCACCAACGGCGCAGACGGTTTGTCTAACGGACGTCCGGTCTGAAATTTATCAACATTTCCGTTCCAGGGGCCCGGTTGGATTATGGGTTCAATCCAACCCAAAAACTATACAAATGCATCCAATATTAGCATAAGTATGACAAAAGTTCCGTCTCATCAAGAGGAATCCAACAAAGTCAACGGCACGTCAATCGGACGTCTGGAGCTCATGTTATAAGTGTTTCCGCTCCGAGGGCCCAGTTGGTTTCGTGTTCGAACCAACCCATCTGTAAAAAAAGTTCTCCGAAACCTTGAGTGTAATATACCTAAATGACCGACTAAATCCAAGGATCACATCACAACTAACGTTGCATCGATCGGAGGTCTATATCACAAGTTATGGGCGTTTGAACGGAAACTGCCCGAAAATAGGGGGTTCGGGCTCGGTCCGACCCAGCCCGAGACCCCACTAGGTCGGCCCGAACCGTGTCGAACCGACCTGAGTCCTGTTCCAGCCCACTCGGGCATGGCCCGGCTCAGCCCGGCCTGGGCGGGCGCGGCCCGCGTGGCCGAGCAGTTCGGCTCGGCCGAGCTGTCGCGGGAAGGGGGCGTGCGGCCCCCCTAATTGAAGCTGCGGCCCCCCCAGGTGGGGGCCACTCCCTTTGACTGCCGGGGGTTACGACCCCCGGTCTCCCCTCTGGTCCCGCGTGGCCGCGGGACCGCCACCTTCCGCCGCGGCTGAACCCGCGGCGCACCTTCCTGGCGGTGCGACGGGCGCCGCCGCCCCCGGCGCACCGGCAGGCTCTTCCGCGGACCACCGGACGTGCTCCGGTGGTCCGTTTTGCCTGTGGTCTTTGCCGGCGGTCCTCTCGGGACCGACTCTTCACTTTGAAGCCTTCAAAATGCCTCTGCGGCCCATTCCGTCATCGCCCATCGATCCGCACGTCAAATAAACAAACTGCGGCCTCTATGTGGTTTTTCGGCGCGCCACGACGGCGCCGCGGCTTTTTCGGCCTCCATGGCACGGCGCGATGGCGCCGCTGATTTTTTTGGCCTCTATTGCTCGGCGCGATGGCGACGCGCTTCATCTTTGTTTCCGTGCGGTGCGATGGCACCGCGTCACCTTCATTCGAGCCTCAACGAGTATGACAGCAAGGGGGGAGGAGGGTGGGCCATGTTTGTGTGGTCCGACCTCCTCCCGTTATAATGATAGCATGCGGCCACCAATTATCAACGAAGTTCATTAAATAACTTGAACAAAGATTAAACCCCTACCTGGATATTTGACGTCGCACGTCGGGTGTCGTGGAGAACGGTGTCGCGGGGGTCGGACGTTGATTCTGTGGACATCGGGGTGCGTCCGAGGAGGAAACGACATCTCCTCACTTATTGTGGTGATGAAGAAAGAAGGTATATTTTCATTGTCGATGATCACTGTGGTCGGCGACTTCTCCCTTGTCATGGAGGAAGAAGAGAATGAAGAATCTTTCTTCGCTGGAGAATGAAGTTCTTCAACGAAGGAGATGAAGTGCTCTTCACAACTCAAGAGCTTCTTCCCCCAAAATATCCACACAACCCAACCAAAAAAAAATAAGGTTTCTCCCTTATTTTATTTTAACCATGCCAGGCATAAAGAGTTCAAATTTCAAACACTTCATTGATTAAGAGTTTCAATAACTTAATTAAAGTGTGAGTTGGCATGAGTTATGAGGGAGAGAGGGAGAGAAGGAGTTACCCAAATAATGGGGGAGTTAGGGAGTTATACAATTAACACAAGGGGTGTTAAATAGGGAAAAGCTCGTGGGAGTTAAAGGAAAGGTGAAGGGTTGGGGTTTTGTGTGGATCCCACCACCCTTGGTTATACCTCTCTTGGGAAGTTAGGTGGGGTGTGGCCCCACCTCCAACTTCTCTATGGAGAAATTAACTTCCACTAAAAATAAATTGTAACACTACAATTAAGTTAAGACTTATCAAACCCCCATAATTAACTACCTCATCAGACAAAACGCATATGCGCTTAAGGTCCCCATAAACAATTACTGGAACTGTGAGTTCATCGGTGGCCTCAGATTTCAATTCCGAGCACCGGTTCAAAAGTTAGAAAAACCCGCTCGTTCGTTCACTGAACGTACCCGAGCCTAACTTCAGAAATTGATTCTGGGCACACCGGGCCTCGGAATCAAGCGCCGTCAAAAACTGTGTTCTTGTAAAATCTCAAAGAAAATTAAGAAAAAATTTCCCTTGAATTTTACGGGTCTTTACAGATCAAGGATTTGCCAGGGATGAATTGGCATAGGAAGACCATCTCCATGGTATAAAAGTTGTGTCAGCATGGGAACATGTAGGAGATTTCCTAAGAGTGAGAGATCTAAGTGTGATATCAGTATCCTAAGATGTTTCTTTAGTTTTTTTTTGGGGGATGAAAAGTTTGAAAGAGGAAATAATGTTGATACCCAGTCTTTTCCTTGTATCTCTTTGTAATATTTCTATATATATTTCTAGAGTTAGGTACTGAGATGGAGTGAAATTCTAAAGCCTTCTGTGCCCACATTAATATTATAAAAATATTATTTATATATATGTATATATGTATATATATATATATATATATATTTGTGTGTGTGGGTTTTCTTAAAGAAAATGAGATAACTCATAAACAGGAGCTTGGATCATAAATCTGAGACCATATTTGATTCTGGGACATGGTTTTTACTCTAATAGTGATATAAAATTCATCGGTACAGGGCATTCATACTTCCCAGTCATTGGTGGTATGTTCATAAAAATTATTAATTCGTTCATTAATTAATTGCTCATTTTTATGCAATAGATAATTCTATAACATTATCTCCAGGTTTAATTCTCTAGGGTTAGCTTTGGAAAACTTGGGAGAATTATAGAGCTCTCTCTTCCTCCTCCATTAGAGAATCTCTTCAGACGATGGTGAAATGCATGATTAGATCATATCAAGATGTATTGAACTCAATGAATTTTCTGGATATTTTCCAATGCATTATTCATCAAATAATAATCCATAATTGAGGAAGGACTTGAAAATTGATTATTTAAACCCTTTGAATAAATATATGATCTGATCCATCCTTATTCTTGGATTTGTTCCAATTATTGGACAGTTGAATTTTCCTAGCTACAGAAACTAAATTAACATCAATTATTTTCTAACCCTGGATTCCTGTTCTTGATCATTTGTCAAGAAATCTTGGACAATGATGTATAAACCTTTAAACAAGTGATTTACCCCCTTGTTTCTTTACATTTATCCATGGTTGGACCCTAAGTCTTTGGTTAGACAATTTTTGGGGGGTACCAAGCCCGATCTCTCCCCAATATTTGTAGCGGTTTCATGAAAAAAGGCATGGATCGATGATCCAAAACCATATCTCAGATCATTTCATGGAATTTATGTTCATTCTAGTGATTAAATTTTATAAAATAGAAGGTGGAAGGAATGGTTTTGTGCAGAACATGTGACCAAACCCCGATGAACCAACAAAAACTCATTTCCAACAAACGAAGGCTGGAGACCGTGATATTCGGCTAGATCTACGAGTTTCAGGCTGATTCAACGAGATATCTTTAGTGGATTGAGTAGATTCTAGCATGATAGTCATATTTGGGATTTCTATAAATTAATCGACTACACGTTGTGTACGATGATGAACACATGGCGTGTAGACCCTCCAGAGAGGTGACTAGGGTTTTATAGAAACTTAAGGATGAAAAGACGGGTAGCCCTCCTACATGCCATATACCCCTTCCATAGATAGATAACCTGTGTAGAGGATCAGACGGGTGTGATTTAATGTGGATTTACAAAGCCAAGTTCATGGTCATGTACTCGAGTACAAGGACATGACCAGGTCACATGGGCATCACCCTATGTGAGGCAACACACCATTTATAGAGCACACAGGGTTTGGTACATGGACATGGGGTCCAGTGTATGGACACGACCATAAGGACATGGATCAGTCCCGGTTATCCTGGAAACACCTTAAAGTCCAACTACACATCGTGTACTGCTACACGGATAGGGATCTGTGTATTGTCTAGGGACACAACTCGGTTGTAGAGTGGGACCACATGCCATGTGGGTCCCCTCACACTCCATGTATCCCTTGGTTTCTTTTTAGGAAACTTTAACATTCTATATCTCCTTCATTTGAACTTAGATTTCGGACCACGAGTATCATATATTGTGTGTCTTCCCACATAGAATGTGATGGTACCATTGGTTTTGTCTTTCAAGATACCATGCAGAATGTTCCAGGAAACAAACCTAATAAGGAAACACATGATGTTGGTAGTGATTACACAGGATCACCAAGAACATTCTGAGTTGACCTTACATCATATTGGGCATTGTAATCCTTGAAGGATACCGAGTTGACCCACCAACATAGATGGGAAGTGGAATCCCCAATGGATTATGAGTTAACCCTCTATCATAGTTGGGCAGTTATATCCTCAATGAATGCTGAGTTGACCCTCCAACATAGTTGGGCAGTGGTGACCTCGACTGATACCAAGTTGTCCCTCCAGTAAAGTTGGGCATTGGCTTTCTCGATGGATACAGAGTTAACCCTCTAGCATAGCTAGTCAGTGGAATCCTTGATGAATACCTATTTGACCCTCTAGTATAGTTGGGAGGTGGTGTCATTGATGGATTCCGAGTTTAGCCTCCGACATAGCTAGTTAGTGGAATCCTCAATGGCTTACAAAGTGGAACCCCTCATCAACATGGATAAGGTTCCTCTATGAATACTTACAGAGTGGAACCTTCATGATCTGCTAGGGTGTGGATCCTCTACTTAAAGTTTGTACCCCCCCCCCCCCCAACACACACACACACACACTCGATTGTGTGGAATAGGGACAAGGAATGGTTTGACATGGATGGTTACTTCTGGTCATATGCATTGTATTTTGGGAATCATTTATGGACTTTTGAAACTTTTGGAAAATTTTCTTCTTGGGGTGATCTGTGAGACTGAGATCCCCTTAGTCTCTCATTTTTGTTTCATTAAATGAGCATATATATATTATTATTCTATATACACAACTTGTATTAGTTAATATCCTTTCAGAAGAGTTGAATTTGTGTGGGTTATTCCACATGATTTCTGTGTTTAGATTATCATGGTTTGATGAGTCTACTCTACTGGTATTGGTGGAGAAGACCCAATGGGTAGTTCATCTACTAACTTTTTTTATCCACTTGTGTTTGTATGACCTTACGTTTACTCTATTGTTGGGTTAAGATGAACTATTTCACTGTACGTTGTGCTATCTACTATATTTATCTTCCTATTGCATCTCTTACTACTCCCCCTTTATCCTTTAGGAAATCCTACTGGGTATGTATATACTCACTCATGCATGGTATTTTCCCACACATGTTGTGTCTTTTGCAGAAGATGGATAGTTCAACTATGACTTAGATGAGCTTAGGGATACTAGGTGCTTGGTCTATGTACGATGGTCATATCAAGGGATTTAGGAGCTAGGCTCTCTCAAGTATTAACTTTTCCAGTTTTGTTAGGTTGGGACATATTTGTGATTGGATGTTTATTTTTTTCACCCATTACTTTTCAGTTTACATTGTCGTACTTTTGTATACTCGTGTGATTCATGCATGATTGGTTTACTTTATAGTAGTGTTGAATCTATTATCCTTTCCCTCTACACTTTTTCATTGAGATGGTAGTGTGTGTGCATACAGTTACTTTAGAAGAGGCCTCCTTGAGTTAGTTATGCCTTCAACACTTGTCACCACCCCTGTCCTATAAAGGTGGGATTGGGGTAGTTGCGGCTTGAGCCCCAGATTGGGTTGGGTCAGAAAAACTTTTCTATTCACTGAGGATGGTGACTCATTATTAGTTGATAATGATGATCTACTAACCTATAAGGAAGCAGTGAGTAGAATAGATTTTTTCCAAGTGTAAAGAAGTCATGAATTTTTAAATGGATTCCATATACCAAAACCAAGTCTTGATTTTTGTATGTCCTCTGGTGGATGTAAATCCCATTGGTTATAAATCATAATTCAAGAATAAAATACACATGGAGGTAAAAGTTAGTACCTATAAGTCATGAATTGTTGTAAAAGGGTTTAAATGATGTCAAGGCACTGACTATGAAAAAACATTTTCACCAGTTGAATACTGAAATCCAACCTAATTGTAATTTAAATTATATATTTCCATGACTATGAGAATTAGAAAATAGATTTCAAAAATGGATGTCCCTAATGGGAACTTTTAGGAAGATGTCTAAATGAAACAACCTAAAGGGTTTGGGACTCTAAAGGATGAGAACAAGATATGAAAATTGTAAAAATTATTTTATGGATTAAAGAAAGTATTTAGGCCATGGAAAATTCATTTTGATGAATCCATAATGGAATTTGGTTTCATAAAGAATGAATATGAGTTGTGTGCCTACATATGTTTTAGTGAGATTGTGGTCATTTTTATCATAGTATATATTGATGACATATTACAAATTGGAAATGAAATATCTGTATTACAGTCCGTTAAGTTATGGTTGAAAAAAATCTCCATAAAAGAATTAGTTGATGAATCAAATATTCATGGGATCAAGATCGATTCTGATAAATCCAATAGGATTATTGGATAAAGTCAAAGTATATATATTGAAATGATACTAAATAGATTTTGTATGGAACATTCCAAGAGAGGATTGTTTCCAGTGTCGCATGAAATTCATATTTCTAAGAAAATGTATCCTTAGACACATGAGTATAGAAAACTAATGGAAAGGGTTCCATATGAATTAGTGATTGGGATATTCTTGTATGATATTTTATATACTAGGCTAGATGTCACTTTTACATTAAGTAAATTATGAAGATATCAACCAGACTCAGGTGATCACCATTGGATGGTAGTAAAGACTATCCATAAGTACATGATGCATAATAAGGATATTTTCATGGTCTATAGAGGATATAAGGAACAATTTACCATAGTATATCTATATTCTAGTTTCCATAAAGATCTAGATGATATAAAATCTCAAATGGGATACATATTCACATTTAATGGAGGTATTGTGAGCTGGAAGAGCTTAAAGAAAGTTGTGGTCATAGATTCTAAAAAAAGTCTAAGTACACTTTCACTTCTAAGGTAGAAAAATAAGTATTATGGATACAAAACATTTTCAAACAGCTTGATGTGGAACTTATAAGTAATGATCATATAACACTCTAATGTGATAATACTACAATTGTGGCTCTTACAAAAAAGGAAAGGTCAATTTATCATAAGAAACACATACTTTGGTAGTATCATGTATTGGTGGATTTTTATCAATGAGGAGAAGTAATAGTGAGGAATATTTCTATGGAAGAAAACATGGAATACCCCTTGGATAAAGCCTTGAATGAGAAGAAAAATGATTATCATTTTAGGTCTAGCGGATAGAAAGCAGTAAATAGTTAGATCTAGTCAACATGGAAGTTTGTTGGTGTTGGGGTCATAGAAATAACTATTTATACTTTAATTATATGTATGTTCAATTATTTGAATATTGATAAATTAACATATTACATATTGTTAATTTTATTTCATGACTTCAATATAATAATGTTCTAGAGTATATATTGTATTGATAAGGTTGTAGAAATTCCCCACTATTATGAGAACATTGAAATTCCATGATGATATTCCTAAATATAGTTTATGGCCAGATAACATTCTATAATTGGACAAATAGAATGTGACTGTTAGATTTAATTACATGTAATCATATGAGGATTCTTCTCATGAATTTATCAATTGGTAATATCCAATTTGGGATATTATGAGAACAGAACTGTCAGTAAGAATCTTTCATGTTTTACAGTCAACAAATATTCCAATTAGATTATGGTGGGGTTAATTCCTACACTTTGAAAATGGATTATGGATCATTGGTCTAAAGGTTCAAAATAATTTAAATTCATTTTATTGGTTTTGATCATATCACATGAGTTTTTAAATGAAATGTAAATATTAAACTTAAAACATGCACTTTGAGTCATATGAGACACACCGTGGGTTTTATTGATGTGTGGTTAATTCTTACACATCAAAACTGAATTATGGATTATTATAATAAATTTTAAAAACAATCTGAATGTGTTTTCTTAGTTTTTATCATGTAATATTTGTTTTTAAATTAAATTTAAATTATAAAATAAAATCTTATACTTCATGTCATACCATGCACAAAATGTATCAGATTGAGGTGTGGAAGATTCTTACATCATTCAAGGCAATGTTTGTGGTAGTCATAATTTTCCTTTAACTATATCAAAATCCCTTTGTAGATGAGAGCTTTTATTTGAACCTCAATCTCTCTACCAAAATAAATTGAAGAAAAATTATGTGATAATATATTTTGTATATGCATCCTTTTGATTCACTTTAAGTTTCACATGGCACGAAATATCCTCTTCCATCTAAAAACATATTCTTAATTTTTTTCCCTACTATAGGTAGTTGAAATAAAAGTATTAATTCCCAATAAATATGTAAAAGTTACTAAATAAGTATCAAATAAAAATGATAAGGAGAAGAAATTAAAAATAACGTATTAAATGATGGTAAAATTAACTAAATAAGTATTATAAATTCACATTATCATGATGTTTGTATACATTCTTAACCCATTTCCTTACCACCATTATCCCAATTGCAGCCTCAAATTCCGATATCTAGTGGGAACATGAAGCTTTAAACATGTTACCAGCTCTATCATACCGGGCGCACCGTGTATCATATTGAGGTGTGGATAATTCGTTCACATGAAAAATGAATTGTGAATCATTTTACTAAATTATCAAAACAATTTGAACATTTTTTATTAGTTTTGAGTATGTAACATGTGTTTTGAACTAAAATTCCAATTTTGAACAAAAAACATAAAATTAGATTCATACTTCGAATACTATGAATCAAATTGAGGTGTGGTTGATTCCTATACATCACAACATGTATTTTTATTCTGTAATGAATTAAAAATTCATAGTTATATAAAAATATTGTTGTTTGATAACCCAAAATGTTGAATTAATTATAAAATAGAAATAAAAGTGCATTATTATGATTCCATCATCCTTGTTGAGTGCATGATCATAATACATGATTTCATCATCCTTGTTGAAGGATTTTTCTATAATTTTTTATCTTATCGTTTTTTTATTAATATAGCACAAAATGGTCAAATAAAAAATCATAGATGAATTAATTTCATCATGATATCTGTGAAAATCAACCAAATAAGTATCAAATAAAAATTATAATGAAATTAACTAAATAATTATATAAAATAATTAATAAATTAACTACATAATTAGTATGAAGTAACATATCCATGTTCCATACATATATATCTTCTGAAACCATGTATTCTACCAATTTTTTTCTAAGTAAATATATTTCCACCTTTTAATATTAGGACTGTCGATGGTTCTAGTAGTACTGAAAAAATATAAATATAAAATGGGTTAAAAAATATTTTAAATGAAATTGTAATTATCATCAGAAATACCTCCTCGATGATGATGTTTTTTTATGGAATATTTTCTCTTTCATAAGTTTTACAAGAATAATAACATAATATTTGACATTAGATTTTTTATCACTACAAAAACATCGATAAAAATATGTAAATTTTTTATAGTGAAATCATAATATATATACCCAAATACTTATCCAACTGTATAATTATATAATCTTTTCTTTCTCATGGACTATTCTCATTCAATGATTTAGATGATATTTAAATGTCACCCTATCATAATATAATTTTTATTAAAACGTAATATAAAATGTATAAATTTAAGTTTATTTGTTAAATTTTGCATCTATTGTATTAAAAATTGATAAATGTCATCATGTGTGGTCATTTTGTTGGGTATACATTCATTGAATCAAAAAAATAAATCTCTGGAGTATCAAAATTTATTGTAATTCGTAACCAATAGTACCTAAAAACAAAAAGGAATAAGTAATTAAAGGAATGAAAATATATTTTATATGATTAAATTGTATAGTTTTACCCTTGTGTCGGGGGTATTTAGAAAATTATGTCATCTATAATTTTTAATTCAAAAATTATGGCCATTTTATCCCCTATTAGTTCATATTTCTTTGAACCCAATGAGAATAGTTGTGTAGTAGTGATGTGGGGAATAATGAGTCCAAATTTCTATACATAGGGTTTTCCCTTCAAATAGTATTGATATATACACCTGGAAAAAAATATGAATAGTATTTATTCATAATTAATATAGTAGATCAGCTATTGGGAAAACAAGTTATAAAAATATGCCTCATCTATACATTTATAGTAGAGACTCTTATCCATTCATTCTTTAGGATTTCATTTACATTCTCAAGAATAACATAGTCTATAATGGGTTATCCATATATTTGATCTTCAAAATAAATTGTGGTCATATCACCACTTTTTAATAGTGTATTTGCATGAACCATTAATATTAGTAAACGTGGAAGTTTTACTGGAGAGTAAAGGTACATTATGGTGATATTTTTGATTGGTAGGTTTATCATTTTGATCATTTTGATTCGAACATTCATTTCACTCCCTTCCCTTTCTCCATTTGTAATAACATTCATCAGTTCATTCCTTTCTCATTTATTGATAAATTTTTCACGTAAAAATAAATTGGAATGGAATATCTCATTATCAATATATATTCTTACAAGATAAAATGACCATTCTATGAAAACTCTAATATAAAGATCAAGCTTATGAATATCTAGACCATCAAGTGGAGCTGGTATCTCAGCACGTAACTCCTAAGATGTGTCAATCCCCACTCTCACATGACCAATTGGAAGTTTTTTTCTCTATATTATCTCCTTAGATATTAGACATGGTTCCCCTTACAACAAGGGGATGGTTGGGTGCTGAAAAATATAAATCACAATCATTTTAACCATAGAGAATATTAGTACTTGAAATATTTTATTGTCTTCTTGATTCAAATTTCATGAAAATAATTATTAAAAAATTGATTACCTATTCTAAGACATCCCTTTGAGGGTAATGAATCACCTCAAAACTAGTGGGGGTGGGGGAGTGGGGAGGGATATTTATGCAGTGTTTTTTGTTTTTTGGTTTCTTCTATTTAATTCCTTCTCATAATATTTTCTAACAACTCAAACTAATTATTAATTTTTTATTCTAGAATACCAAATAATACATGCATATATTATATTTTCTTATATTTATCCCCTTGTTCATTTCTTTTCTAAAAATATGTTTGTGGTGACACTCCAAATCTCGCACCTCTAATGTGACCATACTATTCTAGAAACATCAAGGACACTGGTAGTTTTCATTCATCAAGTACTATTTATTATGATTCTTATGTCTAAGTTGGATAAAAAAATATAAAAATAAATAATCATTATTATGTAATAATGATTTAAATAAAAAAATTATTATGTCCTAATTATATATTCTCCACGTACTGTTTGTGTGTTTTCATCTATTTATATCCCATATTTATTTCCATGAGCCTCCTTCCATAGTATATTACATGGGATGAAAGTCGATTTGGATTTTGAATTATCAATCTGAATATAAAAAAAGGAACCTAATTTTGTTTTTTTTTCATGTCACATAAAATTATTACTGTAGATTTAAAAATACATACCATTATTTTTTTCAAGTAAAACATACCCCATCATTGCTTTATGTTAGGGTTACATTGGTTATGTTTCACATGGATTTTTTTTCAGAACTCATTTGTTATTTTATAAATTAACAAATCATAATCAAAGTGGTTAACAGATGTATTGTTAAGAAACATATTACCAATCATAATGTACCATAAAATTTGTCTCCTCATAGTGACTAATAAACACATTCCATATTTGTTTTTTTATCAAGTGTGCATACATCTGTGGTGGGTGTGGGTTTGTTTTCACTTTAGTATACTTGAGGTGATACTTTATAAGAATTATCTAAAAGCCACTCTAAGCCTTTATAGTGATAATTAATACATGTTTCATTTAGAATTCATCTACTATAGATTTACTCTGTAGGGGATAATTATGAGTAAACAAATGATTCATTATAATTAGTATTAAAATGTAGAAATTATATCATAATTTTACCCTCATTTCTACCCAAATTAGTACCTTAACCATGGGTACAACATTGTGCGATGAGTCTACATCAACTGATACATGTATTGAAGTGGTTATATAAATTTATCTATTGAACAAGGAATTTTTGGGGTTAACATGATGGCTGCATGGATTCCATCCAACCTCAAATTTGATGCATTTATCTCACACCTTAATAATTTTTGTAAACACCATCACACTATGATGCTAGTATTTTTTCTAGGACACAGGGTATTCACTGTATACCATTTCCAAGAATTTAACATCAGTAATATGTTGCTCATATGTATTGGTAGCATCAACATGTGAATAAGATTATGATTCATCTGTATTAGGACCGTCAACATGTTAAGGAACCTATTCTTCTTTAGGAATGGGAGCATCAGTAAGTCTAAAAGTCATTATCTAAAAAAGTGGATGAACATTTAATTTAGATTAAATGAATTCATTTATGAAAAGATAATAATATGAGGTAACACATTGTATATTACAAAAAAAAATAACTTGATTATTGAACTCTTGTTTTTCAATGTCGACGGCATTTAACCCCTCTATCGACTATCCAAATCCCTTCATTGTGGCCTCCATTAACATAAAATACCCTATCTGTATTGTGACTAATGAGAAATGATTATGAAATACCAATGAAAGGGTCATACTTAGTTAAATTGACATCCAAAAACTCATTGGTTTTTTTTTATAACAGAACAATTGACAACTTTCAATTTTAAGGATTTTAAACATAAAATACTTTAAATACCTATGATGATGTTATAAATAGTTCATATTTTACCCTTACTTACAAAAATCCACTTTTTTGAATCCTAATTCATCTATTTTAAACACACTCATGCAATCAAACCACTTTTATTGAAATTTTTTCACTTGGAATGTTGTATAATCTAACTCCCTTACTTGTTTCATGATGCCAAAGTATGATATATTTTCATAAATTGGATTTATTTACTTTCTACCTAATACATGCATCTCTTCAGCCATAAGTGTAACACCACTATTTTTCATGGCACTACGATCAACATGTTTATTTATATAGAATATATAGCCATTAATTATATAACCATTATGAGATAAAACTTGAACACTTGGTCCTTTTTTATCCATCAAATTCATTATGAAATTGAATTTGGATTGGTAGTTGAATCCTTAAAAATATGTGTCTTGAAACCATCCTATAAACTATTTATTATGTGTATTTGATATCCATTTTTTAGGATTTGATGGATTCAAATTACCAATAATTACTTTGTGGGTTTCAACGTATATCGAAACCAATAAAATATTTTGAATAAAAGTAATTGTTATCTTTCTCCGTCCCTATAATAGTAATTGTGGAAATATCTATTCTAGAAATTCCTTCACCCACAAGTATCTTGGTATGACCAAATTTTTGTAGAAAAATTATTTCCACATCATATATATAGTTGATATAGAATTCAATGGATTCATCAATACTATATTTCTCTATAATAAAACATTTTGACCAACATCTATTTTTTACATACACTTTAAAAATATTTATATACCATTCAATGGGATTCATCCATCAATAATGTAAATTACCACCTAGTTGAATCTTTCTAACAAATAGAACCTTCAAGTGAACCATCATATCAAAAAAATGGTAGAAAGAACATATCCAATTGAAATAATATGAAAGTAATTTCCTTTTCCATTATTAGTAATTTCACCAAGTCTATAACTTTCTACATATATCTTTGAAAAATAAATAGATCTTAGTTAATGTTTGATTGGAATTTGTTGGAAAAATGCAACGTAAATCTATCAAAATTGGATTTTCATCAAAACAAGATATTCATGTGATTTCATACCCTTTAACATTAAATCATCCATTGAAACAATATTATTTATACTACTACCCAACATGTTCATTTTCATGGAATGATCATTCAATTACATATTTTCATACACATTAATAATTTGAAGTTACTAAAACATTTATAATGATAAAATATATGACGATATGTGAATTTATGTGCATGGGTGTATATAAATTAAATCAATTTATGCATAAATTATGAAAACATTTCACACAATGTATGTATAGTATATGCATAATACTATATGCAACTTGTTAATGTAGAAGAGGCATGAAAGGAATAGGAAACTACATGTAGAAGGAATGTGTACTATAATTTCATACAATATATAATGTATGAATATATTTTTGAAAAAGTGGTGAATGTGGGATTGGAATGATATAAATTTAATAGTCTATATTGAAATATGAAGATTGATAAACATGAAAATGTATATAGATTTTTAGAGATGTTTTATTATTATGAATGAATATTGCATATTTTAACTATGTATATGGAACTAAAACATCTGAATTAATTAGATAATATATATATGTCTCATCACCAATTTATAAGTCAAATACATAATGAAAACATATACTTTCATAGAGAGGATCATGTTTATGAACCATCATAATAATCAACCACATCCTAATCTTTCTATTGACATCAATCTCTATACACCAACATTCCATGAAATATTTCTATATGGGATGCATAAAGTATTACAACACTCCATTCAATGCTCCAAAATAAAAAATTCAAAATAAAAAACTATAATAAAAAATTAATAAAATCAAACTAGAACTATTCATAATTGTAAATGATTATGACCAAGAAGACACTGTCATGGAATGTATAAAAAATGAAACTGTATTAATGTTTGGATAGAAAAATAAATATTATAAAAATTCATATTTATTAGTTAAACAATTTATTAGAAAAGAGTAATGCTATAAAATTTTAGAAGGCCCAATTGTCAACAGAACCCACTTTTTTAATAGTAAACCATAAACTAAAATACCCATTTTTCTCTTGAAACAATCAATAGAAGAATAAATAAATAAACAAACATTACTATATAAAACAAATAATATACAATTCCTAGGTTTAATCCCTACACCTTTTCACTTAAATTAACACATAACTAAGGTATAACACTGTACAAAAACCTTTTTAAAATATTTCTTGGAAATACAAGGGTGAAAAATTAGGCATTCAAGGGAAGAATCCTTCTGAAGCTTATATCTATAGTGACACTTTTTAGGACTCTAAATTCGGTACATAGGGGGAATTCATCCGGGAGAGTTATGTAGGATTTGGACAATCTATTCATACAATGCACCATTCATTTGATATTTCTACTAAAAATTAGGTTCATGCTTCCCTTGAGGAATCTTCTTATGTTATTGATAGCACAACATAGATTCTAGGTATATCAAGAGATCGAGATTCTCATATTTCTAAGGATAATGGTACTGGAAATGTCTCGAGGGACAACAACACAATAATATTCAAGTAAAAGTCGCTGATGAAATCGTAGATTAACAATATGATCATAGATAATTCAATATGAATTGAATGGTAAATATAGATACAAAAAAAACACCACAAACCACAATATAGAAAAATGGTAGAGAATTCTAGATAGAGTTAATAAAGATATGAAATTACAGAGAAATAATTATTTACCTGAATCAATATAAATTCATATTATACTGAAATGAGTATTCACCTAAGATAGTAAGAATAATATACACTATAAAGTGAAAAACATTATAGTGTAATAATTAAATTGAAGTGTAATTTTAATATATTATTGTGTTTGAAAACATGACATAATCAATTTAGATGAAAAATTTTCCATTAATACATTTTATACATATATAGAGTTGATAAATTCAGTACATACTATGTTTTTAACATAATATAGATGCTAAATTTTATATAATCAATAAACATATAAAATCATGTATACATATTAACAAACATTATATAAAACCACTTAATAATGTCTATAAATCATTTGATGGAGTCTGTCACTGCAATAAATGATTGAACTTTTTCATGAAAATACTCCAACCCACTCACAACATCAATAATAATTCTCACACACTACACTAGTCAAGAACAAGTCCAATATATGCACCTTGATTCCCCTTTCAACCATTGAGGATTTTATGTTGTGAACCCATGGCTTCAAACACGTAAGCCAGCACATGAAGATTTCCCTCTATACAGGACAGTTGGTTTAAAAAAATAATTTAAAATAACCTAAATAAAGGGAATTCAAATTTAATAAATAACTATTAATAAAGAAATTGTAATATAATAATAGATGGGAAAGATAACAGTTTGGTTAAAATATAAAGGCTTAAACTTACCAAATTAATTAAATCTTGTATTCAAAACTCATGTGTTCTTATAAGTAATTTCAATTAAAACTGCATTATGAAAATCAATACATGATTATAATTAACTTTGGATTGGAAATTTTACAATCTGAATATAATAGTACACAATTAAAATATTATTTTAGTCACTTGAAACATATTTTCATAATTAAATGAAACAAACTGATTCAAATGAAGCATGGGAGTCATAATAAAATGTTTAGAAATCTAAAGAGATAAAGAGATTAATGTCTGTGCATATAGATAACAGATCAAGAACTCATGGCTCATGGGAGGAATAGATCATGGAGATGTTGAAGAACCATTCACTACACTAATAATTGGTAGAAATCATACACGTAAATGTAAATTATTTAATAATTTACATTTATAAAAAAATTTAGATAGTTAAATTGAATAAACTATAAGGAAAATCATAATATGATATATACATATACCAAAATTAAAGGAATTAAAGAAACTATACATTCAAAAAGTATATGAAGATACAATATGAAAGAAAAGAGAATTCAATAATACATATTAAATAAATAAAATGTAACATAAAATATGGAATTGAGTTTTTAAAACCTAGAAAACATTGAGTTTGTAAAAAATAACATAAGAAATTGGGTTGTCATTTTTTGTTATATTTATTTGATCAATGGTTCTACTAACTAATATATTTCTACATATAATTGAAACCCAATTTCATGATCTTACTCAAAAAATTAATGTCAAGGAACTAATAAAATTGTATATCATTATGTTTCTAGAAATATAACAAAAAAATTCAACTGATTCTCTTAATTAAAAATATAAATTTGCCAAGTAACTCATAAAAAAAATACATTACTAAAACTCGAATGAAAAAAAACACTCCACTAAAGAACTTCTATAGATGGGTTATAGCCTTTGGCTCTTGAGGAATCTAGCCACTTGGTCTTGGAAGTTAAACCAGCACTCCCTTAATACCATGTGATTTTTAAAAAAATAAAACATTAAAATACATGTTGCCTAAAAATAACTTGATAGAACAAATAGGAAATTGGAAAAAATATTGGATGCATGGATTTAGTGACAAATGCTCGAGGATAAAATACTATTGGAAATTGTTTATTAAAAAAAATGGGGTGAAAATTTAAAGGAATCATATATTACATGTGGGAACAATAGTAGGGAAATAAAATGACTAAAGGGAAAGGAATATAATTTGATAATCATGCATTTTGTATGTAATATAAAGGATACTATGTTAATATAAAACATAAATGTGTATCATCGTATAAATTTACATCAATAATATATTAATTAAGTCAATTAACTTGTAATTTTCACCTGATAAACATTATATATAGAAACAAAGGGGAAATAGTGAGAAAATTTTAATTTCTGATTTACTTTATTTATACCTTCTATGCCATATTTAAAATTAATACAGAAAAAGTATGAACAAAAAAAATTATAATGGAAGAATAAATATAAGAATAGTGTATAGTATTAGCACACTTAAATAAAAATGGAAGTGTAAATAAAGTGATAAGGCGTGAAAGTGGGATAGTCTTACCTAGTAAGAAGTGAAATGTCAAAGCACTAATTTCTATTTTTCCTCAGGACCACTGTAACTTGAAAATTTTTAATTTCATAAAAAATTGCATTTCATGAAACCAGAAAATTTTAATAGGATAAGATTCAAGAAATCAGACCACTATGGTTGTGTTCTGCAAATTTACATGCTTTACATACACGTATTATATGAATTTGAAAGAGGCATGGCAGGTATATATATTTTCAAAAAAAATCCCATTTTATAAGGTAAAGGAATATAAAAAATGTAGTGATGATATATTTAACCAAAAACACAATAAATGAATTACATGCTTGTTCAGAATGTGTGGAAAAATAAAATTGCATTATCATCTTCCCTGATCTTTGAGTGTTACAGATTTATTTTTGAAATGTAGTTTTATCATTGACCTATGCATATGAAAATTACAATTTCATTAGAGATGAAAGGAATATAAATTACTAGTTCTCCAATAACATATCAGAACATATACTATATGGGATGAGGGTATAACACTATAATCAAAGTGTAAATTTTAGGGGTTTCACCTTCTATGGTTTGATTAGGCTTATATGAATAAAAAATAACAAGCTATAAGGATTTATAAAAAAACTAAATCAATGATGGTGACTAAATAGAACCATACTGGTCATATTTATCTCTTGATTTTTTTCTATATGTGATCATACCATCTCATTCCTAAGCATCATCATGTTAGATTGGTAGTTATTATGTAATCAACTCATGCACAAAATATTTTTCTTTGATAAATGGTTCTACATACTGATAAGTTTCTACAGATAATTGAAACTAAATTTCCCGATATTACTCAAAAAATTCATATTAAGGAACTAATAAAAAAATTTATGCTTACATGATTGTAAATATAACAAAAAATGAAAACTGATTCTTTTAATTGAAAAAATAAATATAAAGAGAAACTCACAAAAAATAAATTACTAAAACATAAATGAACAAAACCCACTAAACTAAGGAAATGATAGAGATGGGTCATAACCCTTATCTATATAAACATCCAGCCACTTGGTCTTGGTAATTAAACCATCACTCCATTAATACCATTTGAGTTTTTCAAAAAAAAATCAAACATTAATATAATTTTCACCTAAAAAGAACTTGAAATAACTTATAGAGAAAGGAAAACAAAACACTCACTTCATGGATTTAGAAACAAATTCTCAAGGACACAATACTGTTGGAACTTTTTTATTAGAAAAAACGGTGGGGTACAAATTTGAAGTAACCATAGATTACATGTGGGTACTACAACAAGTAAATAAAATGACTGAAGGGAATGAAATATCATATAATAATAATTAATTGTGTATATAATATAATTTTCACTAATTTAATAGAGTTCCAAGATGTGTACTCTTAAATAAACTGACATCAATGATATATTAATGAATTCACTTAACTTGGAAATTGAATATAATAAACTTTCTATATATAAACAAAGGAGAAATATTGAGAGAAATTATTTTATGATTTACTTAATTTATAACTTCTACAACATATTCAAAATTAATTCATAAAAAGTATGAACAAAAATCAGGTTAATAGAAACATAAATAAAAGAATAATTCATAATATTAGTACACTGAAATAAAAATGGAAGTGTATAGAAATTATAAATATATGAAAGTGGGATAGTCTTACCTGGTAAGAAGTATAATGTCAAAACACTTATTAAAAAAACGGTGACCACTGTAACATGAAAATTTCTAATTTCATCAAAACAAAATGAATTTCGGGAAACTTGAAATTTATAACAGGATGATATTTACGAAAGAAGACCACTCTAGTTGTATTCATAAAATTTATATACTTTACATACATGTACTGTATGAATCTAAAAGAGGCATGGGAGGTATATATATTTTAGAAATTACAATTTTATAAGGGAAAGTAATATAAAAAGGCAGTGATGATATATTTGACCAAAACATGTTAAATTAGTTGCATGCATGTGGGGATTATGTGGAAAAAGAACATTTCTTTATCATCTTACCTGATCCTTGAGTGCTACCACATGAATTTTTCAATGTAGGTTTATCATTGAATTGTGCAAATGAAACTTCCACTTTCTTTGAATAAAAAAGGAATATAAATTATTAGTTTTCCATTAATGTATAAGACCTTATACTATTTGGGATGAGGGTAGCAGATTGTACCCCATGTGGAAATGTTAACAGTTTCACCTTCTGTGGTTTTCTTAGGCTTATATGAGTAAAACATGGCATGATATTAGGCTTTATTAGAAAAACTAAATAAGTGAAAGTGATTTAATAGAAGCATAATGATCATATTTATCTTGTGAATATTTTTTTTATTCAATATTTGATCATATCATCTCATTCTTAAGCATCATCATGTTATATTTGTAGTTATAAAATAATCAAATCATACAAAAAATATTTTTATTTGATCAATGGTTCTACTAAATGATAAGTTTCTATAGATAATAAAAAACCAATTTTCTCATCTTACTAAAAAAATACATATCAATGAACTAATAAAATTGTATATGATTACATTCCAAGAAATAGGCCAAAAAATGAAAACTGGTTCATTAAATTGGAAACACAAATATGAAGAGGAAATCCCAAAAAATACATTACTAAAAAATGAATGACCAAAACCCACTCAAATAAGGTATTTCTAGAGATGGTTCATAGCCCACATATCTGAAAGCATCCATCCACATATTCTTGAAATTAAACCAATACTTCATTAATACTAAGTGAGTTTTTCAAAAAAATCAAACATTAAAATACATGTTTCATAAAAATAACTTCATATAACAAATACAAAATGGTAATCAAAACATAGGATGTATGGATTTAGAAAAAAATGATCAAGGATAAAATACTATTGTAAATTTTGTATTAAAAAAAGGTTATGGTGAAAAATTGCAGGAACCATTGATTATATGTGGTCACTCCATCCGAGAAATATGATGAGTGAAGGGAAAGGAATATCATATGATAATCATGAATTGTGTATGTAATATAAATGTAACACCCCAAGATTTCATAGTGTGTTATTTCTTCAAAATAATTCAATAACTTGCACTACACGTAACACCGAGTTCAATCACACCATGACTTAACAAAAAAACCATTCAAAAGAGGTTATGAATAGTATTAACTAAATTTTAAACTTTATATAATCCTTATAATTTTAGAATCCATATTATGAGTTCCTTAGACATAATGCAAGAACAGATTCATTTTCAGTATTGCACTTTTATCAGATTTTAATAGTGAAACCTTTTTAAATACAATATTTTAAACTTTTTGACTAAATGGGGACATCAAAAAAATTTAAAATGAAACATCCCAAGCTTCCATGGTACTCTTTCCTTTGAATAATGCAATGGCGTGCATTGTACGCAACTTCGAGATTCTAACACACCACAACCAATCAAACTAGCCGTTGTGAATAGTAATACCTACCTTTTAAAATTTTAGAAATTTTATCTCTCAAAATGGACATCATTTTTGGATTCGGAGTATCGAATTTAGCCTAAGGTGAAATTTTAGTACTTTTCGGATAACTTTCATATTTTGATGAATAGTGAAAATTACTAAATTTTAATTAAAAACAACTTTTTTAATCAAAATAATTAATAGTGATAAATTATGAATTTGAGTGGTTTTAAAGTATATTTAGAATATATTTTTACCATTTAATATAAGTTTGGTCATTGGACATAATTTTACAATTAAACTGAACATAAACAAGTGTCAATCTTTTGATAGTTATTATCTCTTAAAAACACGCTTTTTGTTTTGACAGCGGAAATTAATTTTAAATTAATTTCTGCCACTTCTGTGTTTTGAATTTAGAAAAATGGATTCCATATTTTGAATCAGGATGTTCAAATTGTGTAAATAGGTAACTTTAATTTTTAGACATTTTGAATAATTACTGCGGTAAATATTTTATTTACCATGGTTAAGGGTAAATCCGGTAAATAAGGGTTAAAAAATAATATTATAATAATACTAAATTACTCTAAAACGTGTCCTAGCCTTATTTGTTGATACATGTTCGACCATAGGCATCTTTGGGTCGATTTTGGGACCTCATGGTGCCACTTGTAGGTGATAGGGACACTTTATTTTAATGAATACAAAAACGACACAAGCATATATCTTTTAGCAAAACAATTTTTACATAGGGTTATATATGTTTGATTTTAGATTATAAATATTAATTAGAAAGATAAAAATATTTCATACATAATGATATTTTATTTATAATTTTTAGACATTAAATAATTTAATTTATCTATGACACAATGATGATGAATTAATTACTATAATAGTGAAAAATTAAAATAATTGATATTATAAATACCCAAATAAATATAATATGGAACTTTTAATGAATTAAACTAATTTTCTAGGATAATATGATATGTTATTATTGATTTAATTGACTTTTTTTGAAGTAATAAATCTGTTATGAGTTTCACAAAAATCAACTATTGAATAGTGTCAAAATTGACATAAAAGATTTCTTAAAACAAATATTATATTATTAATTGATATTAAATTCCTAAAAATCTAAGGTTCGGCAAAGAGACTTATATCATGATAGGTTCATCATTAATGGACCACTTGGGGGTCTTTTGGATGTATATAGTAAGTTTATTAACCATATTATATAAAAATACAAAGAGACATTGTAAAAGTGAAACTAATTAACTTAGAGTTAATACTTAAAGATAAGGTTAATATAAGTACCCAAAAATATCTAAATTCTATTGGTTGAGTTTTTTTCGACCCATCCCCAATTTAACATTTAAATAATCAACTTTGGAGCCATTAGAAACCGAATATGAATTTATTATAAACTAATATTTCTAGCTTTTCCAAAGGTGCCCCTCACCCCTCTTATAAAAGGGCACTCCTCCTTCTCATTTCTTCACACCTTCAAAACCTTTTGGTTCGGACAAACTCTGCCCAAATACTCTCCCAACTTCCCTCACTACAACCTAGAGGCCTTAGTTTGATCAGAAAGACATCCTAAGGAGCACTTTTGATCAAATCAAAAGGAAGAACCCGAAGAAAAGGTAATGATTTCACCACCCTTTTCCAAGTTCCTTTCTTCTTCCACTTCTTCTTCCTTTGTTATTACCATTCTAAAATAATAAATCCAGTATCATATATATACTGTGATGTTATTATAAATATGGTACAACAATATTCAGTATTCTATCCACCCTTTGAATAACATGTCACCATACGTGTGTACGTACGGCTTACCGTCTCCACATCGTGGTGTAATTGTTATTCAATATATTATTATTTGGATGAGTATAATAATGATATGTAACTCATGTAAATAATAAATATAACATGTTAATGATTCTGTATATATGATATAACAACCATTTATATATTATTTCAAAAGAATTATATTGTCGCTCGTGCGTACGTACGGACTACCGTCTCCACGAACGCGATGAGATTCATTCTCCATCGTATCCATTAAAGTATAATTATCATTTGATGATTTAAAAATGATGTTTTAGGACTTGATATCATTCTGTATATGAATAATATACAACCTATCCATTACAAACATGGCTTACGTAACAAAACATATAAAAGAAAACAAGTAAGTTAACACCCGAAACAACGATAATACTAAGATATTATTATCAAATCAATATTAAAAGATCATATATGATATCATATTAATGTATATGATTCTTGTATAATTTAATAACAATTATTTCACCATTATACAGGAGGTTAACCTACCCCAACCAAGGAAAAGTACAAGGTAAGGGGTTTTCATCTCACTCCTTATTCCCGTGAGATTCATGTCATATTGCCATCATCACCTTTTGTGTGGTGTATGTACTGCCCATAATTATATTCTTTGTGTAATACACTCTAATTTATGTGTATTTACATATTCATTGTATGATACCTCTTTCATGGGTTGTATGTTTCATAAGTTACCAAATTGGTAATGGTTATTTCACAATCTCTTCATTATCCGAGGTTGTTTATACGTAATAATCTACTGGGATCTCTTTATCATCCACATCCATGTTTCTTAATAATGTATTTCGAAACATTTTTACTATTTACAAGAATATGGGTTAAAGTCATTTATACCGTTATGTGTTTCTAAAGGAATCTTTCCGTCGTTTTCCAAACAAGGCACTTTTAACATTTTTGACAAATTTAAGGTAAGAATGTTTTTTTTAACTTATACGGCGGGTGTGGCTATTTAACGCCGTTATAAAATCGTCAAAGCTTCCCTTATAAGCTTATAAGAATATTTTTAAAGAAAATGATTTATTTTATATGGATCTTAAATGATTTCAAAATAAAAAGAGATATTTCTTTAAATAGAATTTTCATTTCATCTATGTCAACATCCTTTGATGGCTTTTAAGCTTATTTGGAGTTGGTTTATTATGATACAAAACATCCATATTTTATTAAAGGTTTTGTGATATTTTTGACTGTGGATAATCTATTCTTATGTCACTCATGTTTTTTTAAGTAATTTACATTTCATAAGTTATTTTTAATCTGAATGTTTATGTTATATTTCAACCTTTCATTCAGATGAATGTGTTAGACAAGTATGTTCCGGGTTGGGGACCGGTAAAAGTAAGCCCTCCGGTTTGGTCTCCGGTTATTAGAGGAACTCCAGTTTGGTCTCCGGTTATTAGAGGAACTCTGGGTTGGTGTCCGGTTATTAGAGGCACTCCGGGTTGGTGTCCGGTTATTAGAGGCACTCCGGGTTGGGTTCCGGTTACAGATAGCCCCAAGGTCTTGGGACGAGGCCTTGACAAAGAAATTAAAGTTTAGAATTATGCATTCCAACATTATGAAAGTGGTTATTGATATTTCATGTGATTATTCGATTAGTAGAATATCAATGTGAACAAGTAAATGGAATTATTTCATTTTACTTTTTCCATACTATGTTGAACTTCAAGTTTAAAAGGCTTTTGTTTTAGTAATGCATTGCCTTAAATATTTATGCTTATTTTTGAATGTTCTGCTATATTTTTATCCTTACTGGGAATTTGAGCTCACCCCTTTTCTATGTTTTATTTTTCCCAGGATGTGAAGAAGTAAGTTATGAATGACCTGCAGGGATTTTATGTGGGGATATGATTGTGGAATATGGAGACTATGTTGTTGTAGTATTTTTTCACTTTATGATGTAATGTAAAACTTTATGAATATATCTAGTGTTTCCAAGGCTACTAAACCAATCGGTCTTTTGAGATTTGATCTTTCTTGTGATCATACCAATGTTATGTAATAATGCACCGACTCTGGGTAACTAGGGTCGGGGCGTTCCAGTTGGTATCAGAGGAAGTTTAGTACAAACCTTGGAAGCTAGATTTAGATAAACTCTGATTAGAGCACATAGATTTAAGATGAATTTTGAGAATTAGTATAGAAGAACTTCCTAGAATTTTGGTATTGTAGAGATTTTGTGAGTTTTCCGAGCAATACATCCCTGTCTGGATACGAGCAGGTAGAGACGGCTCTGGCACAGATGTACCTAGGGGTAAAACCCGAAAACACCTCTTTGAGCTAGACTCGAACGGGAACTGGTGCACGACAACGGGCCTTGCTACACTCTTGGTTACGACACTCCCGGGGGATATTCTTAGGATAACTCTCATTTTCTTTACAAATCATTATGAAGGGTTTATGAGTATATACTTCCTAAAATGAGACATTTTTATGATTATGGATTATATCCATAAACTATTTAATTTATGTTATGTGTTTTAAAAGTTTGGGATTAGGTATTGTTATTCATAAACTAATCTAATGTATGCCATTGTTTAGAAATGGTGCCCAGTAGAAGGAATGAGAACTCTAGCAATGCACATGATACAAAGAGAAATAAGGATCATATATTTTATGGTCTTAATCCAGAATTTACAAGAGAAATAGTCTCGCATGTATTATCATCATATGAAGAAATAATATCATGTGTTGATAAGATAAGTAAAGAGTTTACTGAGTCCTATGGATTTGAAGGGAAGCAAGAGAAGAAAAGGATGGAAGAGAGAAAGATGGATAAAGGGAAGAGGGAAAAGAAGAATTTTCCCATATGTGATAACTGTGGAAAGAAACACCCTGGAACTTTCTTGAAAGGAATGGGAGTTTGTTATAAGTGTGGAGGAAAAGGGCACAAAGTACGCGACTGCAAGGGTAAGAAAATGGTTTCAAATGTACAATGCTTCATTTGCAAGGAGTTTGGACACTACGCGTACCTATGTCCCAATCATCAGACTATGCCGCAAATGATGCTATTGGATAATAATCAAGTTATGATTCTACCGCAGATGAAGAGGAATGATTAGAGTTCTTATGTTGATTATGTCAATTGAGTGTTGTATCAACAATGTAATTGTTATAATAATTATGGAGTATATAAGGATTGTACTGCAGTACTATTTCATTAAGGACTTGAGATTGTGTGGAACAAAGAAAAGTGACTCAATAGCAGGATAAATTTTTGGAAAATATATGGTTGAGAGAATGATAAACCATAATATAGTTCTGATACTGAGGTAGTGATTTTGGAATAATACATGATTGTTTTGGATAAATTATATTGGATATTCTTGACTACCTTGGAACTGATTAATGATTTGTATATTCCATCATTGTTGGGGTTTAAAACATTTTTGGATTGATGAAGTATATCCAGCATTCTATATAGAATAAGGGAGCATGAATGTAATCAATAAGGAATATGGTAATTCAGGATGTTTCAGTGTATTAAAAGAATACATGATGAAGGTATTCATATGCTATTACGGGGTAAAAAGGATCTACATTATGTTTACCTTCCTTATAAATGTTGGACTGTGAGTTTGGACAGAAGTATTTTGGATAGTTCTAGTTTGGATTATTTTGGATTGCCATAAAAGGACAACCTAGAGGTCGGGTGGCAACCCGTCGCGTCTGGCAAGGCCGCGAGACTTGAACCCGCAACCGAAGGGCGACAAGGGTGTATCACCTACCACTGGCCCACGAGATGTCCTGGATTAAATAATGTAGTTTTTTATAAAAAGATCTGGAAGATGAATTATAAATTCATTTATTTTGGAACCCTGTACGAATAGTATAAATAGAAATTTTTTTACGTTCTATAATCTTTTAGAGTGAAAGATGAGATGTGGTAGAAATTTATTAATGGATAAAACTCTAATTATAAAGTAAGTATATCTCCTTATGATCTTATTCAATATCATAAATAAATTCCTCAACATTAATAAAAGGAACTTAGAACAAAAATGTTGTCCTAGATGGTACCTTAAATCATCACTAATTTATGGCTTTGGGATTGTTGGCCTTTTCATAGCCATGTTCTCTACCACTCTCCATCAGATAATTGATGGTTAGATTTCTCTTCCATATCCATATTTTCCTACATGGAACCCTAGTATGTGTTATTTTCAGTAATCTTCATACTTTCCACTCTTTATTTTAAATAGAGGCCTCATTAATTCATTTTTCGATGTGGGATTTCAACTAAGATATTTTGAAACGTCAAAATTGTGTTATCCCAATACCCTATGTTTTGTTGAACCGGTGGTATTTCAAATCATCATAGATTGATGAGTTTAAGGACCTCAATTTTATACTTGTTTGTGATTGATGACCTCAATCACTACCTATAAATATTTACGTTTTTCCTCTAATTATATGTCTCTAATTGCCACCAATGTTCTCCTAATCGAGATCATCATTTGGTGGTGACCCTTTCATTTCATTTTTCCTCATATTAAGACTAAATTTTAGTAACCCAATTTCCGATGTGGGTTTTCCCACAAATATATTTTCTATTTTCAACCTTTTATTTTCAAAGAACAATTTCAAATTGCGAGGACGCAATTTATTGGAGGGGAGAATGTAACACCCCAAGATTTCATAGTGTGTTATTTCTTCAAAATAATTCAATAACTTGCACTACACGCAACACCGAGTTCAATCACACCATGACTTAACAAAAAAAATCCATTCAAATGAGGTTATGAATAGTATTAAATAAATTTTAAACTTTATATAATCCTTATAATTTTAGAATCCATATTATGAGTTTCTTAGACATAATGCAAGAACAGATTCATTTTCAGTATTGCACTTTTATCAACTTTTAATAGTGAAACCTTTTTAAATACAATATTTTAAACTTTTTGACTAAATGGGGACATCAAAAAAATTTAAAATGAAACATCCCAAGCTTCCATGGTACGCTTTCCTTTGAATAATGCAATGGCGTGCATTGTACGCAACTTCGAGATTCTAACACACCACAACCAATCAAACTAGCCGTTATGAATAGTAATACCTACCTTTTAAAATTTTAGAAATTTTATCTCTCAAAATGGACATCATTTTTGGATTCGGAGTATCGAATTTAGCCTAAGGTTAAATTTTAGTACTTTTCGGATAACTTTCATATTTTGATGAATAGTGAAAATTACTAAATTTTAATTAAAAACAACTTTTTTAATCAAAATAATTAATAGTGATAAATTATGAATTTGAGTGGTTTTAAAGTATATTTAGAATATATTTTTACCATTTAATATAATGTTGGTCATTGGACATAATTTTACAATTAAACCGAACATAAACAAGTGTCAATCTTTTGATAGTTATTATCTCTTAAAAACACGCTTTTTGTTTTGACAGCGGGAATTAATTTTAAATTAATTTCTGCCACTTTTGTGTTTTGAATTTAGAAAAATGGATTCCATATTTGGAATCAGGATTTTCAAATTGTGTAAATAGGTAACTTTTATTTTTAGACATTTTAAATAATTACTACGGTAAATATTTTATTTACCATGGTTAAGGGTAAATCCGGTAAATAAGGGTTAAAAAATAATATTATAATAATAATAAATTATCCTAAAACGTGTCCTAGCCTTATTGGTTGATACTTGTTCGACCATAGGCATCGTTGGGTCGATTTTGGGACCCCATGGTGCCACTTGTAGGTGATAGGGACACTTTATTTTAATTAAGTTAAAATGAATACAAAAATGACACAAGCATATATCTTTTAGCAAAACAATTTTTACATAGGGTTATATATGTTTGATTTTAGATTATAAATATTAATTGGAAATATAAAAAGATTTCATACATAATGATATTTTATTTATAATTTTTAGACATTAAATAATTTACTTTATCTATGACACAATGATGATGAATTAATTACTATAATAGTGAAAAATTAAAATAATTGATATTATAAATACCCAAATAAATATAATATGGAACTTTTAATGAATTAAAATAATTTTCTAGGATAATATGATATATTATTATTGATTTAATTGACTTTGTTTGAAGTAATCAATCTGTTATGAGTTTCACAAAAATCAACTATTGAATAGTGTCAAAATTGACATAAAAGAGTTCTTAAAACAAATATTATATTATTAATTGATATTAAATTCTTAAAAATATAAGGTTCGTCCAAGAGACTTATATCATGATAGGTTCATCATTAATGTACCACTTGGGGGTCTCTTGGATGTATATAGTAAGTTTATTAACCATATTATATAAAAATACAAAGAGACATTGTAAAAGTGAAACTAATTAACTTAGAGTTAATACTTAAAGATAAGGTTAATATAAGTACCCAAAACTGTCTAAATTCTATTGGTTGAGTTGTTTTCGACCCATCCCTACCTTAAAATTTAAATAATCAACTTTGTAGCCATTAGAAACCGAATATGAATTTATTATAAACTAATATTTCTAGCTTTTCCAAAGGTGCCCCTCACCCCTCTTATAAAAGGGCACTCCTCCTTCTCATTTCTTCACACCTTCAAAAAAATTTGGTTTGGAAAAACTCTGCCCAAATACTCTCCCAACTTCCCTCACTACAACCTAGAGGACTTATTTTGATCAGAAAGCCATCTTAAGGAGCCCTTTTGATCAAATCAAAAGGAAGAACCCGAAGAAGAGGAACTGATTTCACCACCCTTTTCCAAGTTCCTTTCTTCTTCCACTTCTTCTTCCTTTGTTATTACCATTATAAAATAATAACTCCAGTATCATATATATACTGTGATGTTATTATAAATATGGTACAACAATATTCAGTATTCTATCCACCCTTTGAATAACATGTCACCATACGTGCGTACGTACGGCTTACCGTCTCCACGTCGTGGTGTAATTGTTATTCAATATATTATTAATTGGATGGGTATAATAATGATATGTACCTCATGTAAATAATAAATATAACATGTTAATGATTCTTTATATATGATATAACAATCATTTATATATTATTTCAAAAGAATGATATTGTCGCTCGTGCGTACTTACGGACTACCGTCTCCACGAACGCGATGAGATTCATTCTCCATCGTATCCATTAAAGTATAATTATCATTTGATGATTTAAAACTTATTTTTTAGGACTATATATCATTATGGATATGAATAATATACAACCTATCCATTACAAACATGTCTTATGTAACAAAACATATAAAAGAAAACAAGTAAGTTAACACCCGAAACAACGATAATACTAAGATATTATTATCAAATCAATATTAAAAGATCATATATGATATCATATTAATGTATATGATTCTTGTATAATTTAATAACAATTATTTCACCATTATGCAGGAGGTTAACCTACCCCAACCAAGGAAAAGTACAAGGTAAGGGGTTTTCATCTCACTCCTTATTCCCGTGAGATTCATGTCATATTGCCACCATCACCTTTTGTGTGGTGTATGTACTGCCCATAATTATATTCATTGTGTAATACACTCTAATTTATGTGTATTTACATATTCATTGTATGATACCTCTTTCATGGGTCGTATGTTTCATAAGTTACCAAATTGGTAATGGTTATTTCACAATCTCTTCATTATCTGAGGTTGTTTATACGTAATAATCTACTGGGATCTCTTTATCATCCACATTCATGTTTCTTAATAATGTATTTCAAAACATTTTTACTATTTACAAGAATATGGGTTAAAGTCATTTATACCCTTATGTGTTTCGAAAGGAATCTTTCCGTCATTTTCCAAACAAGGCACTTTTAACCTTTTCGGAAAATTTAAGGTAAGAATTTTTTTTTAACTTATACGGCGGGTGCGGCTATTTACTGCCATTATAAAATCGTCAAAGCATCCCTTACAAGCTTATAAGAATATTTTTAAAGAAAATGTTTTATTTTATATGGATCTTAAATGATTTCAAAATAAAAAGAGATATTTTTTAAAAAAGAATTTTGATTTCATCTATGTCAACATCCTTTGATGGCTTTTAAGCTTATTTGGAGTTGGTTTATTATGATACAAAACATCCATATTTTATTAAAGGTTTTGTGATATTTTTGACTGTGGATAATCTATTCTTATGCCACTCATGTTTTTTTTAAGTAATTGACATTTCATAAGTTATTTTTAATCTGAATGTTTATGTTATATTTCAACCTTTCATTCAGATGAATGTGTTAGACAAGTATGTTCCGGATTGGGGACCGGTAAAAGTAAGCCATCCGGTTTGGTCTTCAGTTATTAGAGGAACTCCGGTTTGGTCTCCGGTTATTAGAGGAACTCCGGGTTGGTGTCCGGTTATTAAAGGCACTCCGGGTTGGTGTCCGGTTATTAGAGGCACTCCGGGTTGGATTCCGGTTACAGATATCCCCAAGGTCTTGGGACGAGGCCTTGAAAAAGAAATTAAAGTTTAGCATTATGCATTCCAACATTATGAAAGTGGTTATTGATATTGCATGTGAATATTCAATTAGTAGAATATCCATGTGAACAAGTAAATGGCATTATTTCATTTTACTTTTTCCATACTATGTTGAAGTTCAAGTTTAAAAGGCTTTTGTTTTAGTAATGCATTGCCTTAAATATTTATGCTTATTTTTGAATGTTCCGCTATATTGTTATCCTTACTGGGCATTTGAGCTCACCCCTTTTCTATGTTTTATTTTTCCCAGGATGTGAAGAAGTAAGTTATGAATGACCTGCAGGGATTTTATGTGGGGATATGAGTGTGGAATATGGAGACTATGTTGTTGTAATAGTTTTTCACTTTATGATGTAATGTAAAACTTTATGAATATATCTAGTGTTTCCAAGGCTACTAAACCAATCGGTCTTTCAATATTTGATCTTTCTTGTGATCATACCAATGTTATGTAATAATGCACCGACTCTGGGTAACTAGGGTCGGGGCATTACAATAAAGTTTAATAATATAATAGAGAACGTATATGTGTAAAGTTTAATAAACTGACATCAATGACATATTTATCAAGTCACTTAACTTATAATTTTCATCTGATAAACTATCTATATGGGAAAAAGGGGAATAGTGAGAAAAAATGATTTTCTGATTTACTTCATTTATAACTTTTACACCATATTCAAAATTAATTCATACAATGTATAAAAACAATCATTTCAATGGAAACATAAATTTAAAAATAATGACTAGTATTAGCACACATAAAGAAAAATAGAAGTGTCAAGAAAGTTATAAGACATGGAAGTGGGATACTCTTTCCTCGTAAGAAGTAAAATGTAACAAAACTCATTTCCAATTTTGTTCATGACCATTGTAACCTAAAAAATTCAGATTTCATCAAAACAAAATCAATTTCATGAAACCCGAAAATTTTAACGGAATGAGGTTCAAGATGGAATACCAAACCTGTAGTGCAGTCTCATACCTTTTAGACTAAGGAAGAATCAGTTCTTTATGGAAAAGCTGAAACATAATTCTACAAATTATTGGAAGTTGGGTGAAACCATTTTATATGACTTTGTAACATTCTCACCACTTTCTTTAAGAAAAGCTATCAATGTTTTTGTTTTTCAACCGTGATGTATAATATTCATGTTATGATACAAAAAAATATAAAACAATTTTATGTACAATCTATGAAAAAAGTGAATATAATGTATCATATAAAATAATTTAATGTATATAAATTAAAATATAATAAAAACCTTTCCAATAGCTACTACTCACTTTTCTATATTGATATATCTAATTAAAATCACGTAACAAATTAAGAAAATACATTCAACAAATGTATATAATATACTAAATAATATCTTTTTGTTGAATACAAATGGAGATGATGAACCAATCCAAATTCATGATGGAAATTATGGAGATGATGAACCCTAATTGACCATGGATAATTATTGAGAAGATGAGATCAAGGAGATAATGAACATTATACCTAATTAACCATAATTTTGGAGATGATGAAAACCAAACCTAATTCACACTGAATAATTATGGAGAAGATAAATATATATGATGAACCCTACAATAAATAAGATATTCATAGGGGTAGAAGATTAACACTTAATATAATTATATGTCCCTAGCAGAGAAGACATGGGATGATTGAAAACCTAACAGGAATCACAACAAGCCCAATTTAACTCCTCTCTTTGGAAGTAGGTTGAGATCAAGGGGTTGAAGAATCCATATAAGGGGAGATGGATATGTAGTTGAGGGAGAGGGTGCTAGGAAATTGAAGGGGTTGGGAAGATGGAGGTGAGGGAGCATGAGGGGGAAGAATCCTGATGGATATGGTGTGGCGGAGGCTGGGTGGGGATGCCGAGGTAGAGGGGGCGAAGCGTCGAGGGGGGTGTGGGAGGAACAAATATAATTTACGGTGAGGCAGGGATGCGGGGCAGAAGTGGGGATGTACGGAAGGGAGGATTCTATGTGGGGATGCAGGGAGGAGAAAGGGATTTTTTGCAGAGAGGAGGTGAGGTGAGTAGGAGGTTGAGGTCATTATGGTGAGGTGGAGATCAGGAGGAGTAGATGCAAAGGATGGAGGAAAGGGATAAAGTCGGTATTGATGGAGGTGTATGAGTTAGAGCTAGAGCCAGAACTAGAACTATAGGTGAATGAAGATACAGGTATAAGGTAAGAGATAAAGAACAAGAGTTGGGTAGGTTCCAGTGATTACAGATAGACATGATCATAATTGAAGGAGATGGATACACATACTGGAGAATTTATGTGGCGGAAAAACATAGAATAATATTTACCTGATTTAGTATAGATAATGGATTTATTGAATACCCCTATGGAACCTTTACATCATTACAAAAGATTCCAAACTAATATATCTTTTTTCCTAGAAAGAGTGTAAGCAGCTGGAGGAAGAAAAATCTTTTTTTTACTCTTCACTGGCACTAACTCTTCTCATATCCCCATGTAAATATTCTCCATCTTATCCTTAATTCCGTCCTTTTTTTGTTGGGTGCATTTAATAACATTTCAATGAAACTATCACAAATTGTTTTTCCACATGCATAACATCAAGAAAATTCTGGAATACAATCAATTCTAGTATGGTAATTAAAATAACTGATCTCTTTTTCCAACTAGTTTTTGTAAGGTTTTTCGAAAAAAAAAAATCCAAAAGTAGTGTCTATATATTTTACTTTCTCAAACATTTGACCACATCTTAGTGTAGATAGTACAATAAATTATTCTAAACTCCCATTTAATGACATATTCCTAGATTAGTATTTATGTCATTGGGGTAGAAATCTGTAATGTCCTAGAAAAAAAGACCTCAAATAATTTTTCAACCCAATTGACAGTGTATCTTGTTCATAAATGGGTCACCCTTGAGTTCCTTTAAATATATATCCTACCCAGATTTCCATAATTAGGAATGTCATTTATCATCCTATACAACATGGGTCTCAATGTGAAATGTTCATTTTTGTATTCATCATACTATGTAACACATGAATCCCATAATAATTTCAAATCATTGGTAAATGGACCCAAATAAACATCAATAACATTACTCAATTTTTATGGAATTTATATAATCGTAGATAACATAATATATTTTTATTTCATACATAACCACAGTAGAAAGTTATAATTCACCAAAATAATTGTCCATGTACTTTGAGTGCTCCTTTGAAAACCAAAGGGATTTAATCCATCTCTAGATAGCACAAGACAAAGGTTTCATGGATTATTTCCAAATTTATAATACTCGTGATCAATTTTCATTTACTAAGATGAGTATGTAAGGCAATGAGGTTTTCCATATTTATTTCTTGTGTCTGCATTCCATGTCAATTTTCTTAAAGTCTCCTCACTTATATATATCTTCTTAAACCATATAATGATTGGAAGGTACCATACAACTTTTGTATAACATGATTCATATTTCTTGTATAAGGACACAGAAAACTTTTGGAAATTTTTATGTTATTCATGGTCCCTGAGAAATAGTATAAAATCATTTGGACAGACATGTATTATTTCGGAAGTTATACCCATTGAATGAAGCATTAGTTTAGAATTTTATGTTATAAAGGAATGTCATTAACATCAAAGATCATATCATTCAAGAGAGAAAGTGGGGAAGTAATGTTGTAATCACTCTATATATATCTAGTTTTTATATTATATAGCTTCAGTATAGCTGGAAATGTGGTATATTTAGTACAACCAGAATATAATGTCATCCCTACACAACTATTTAACTTCTAAAAATATTTTTGGAAAATTGGAATGTTCATCTTCAATTGTCATTTTCATTTACTCAATACCATCATAATTATCATTCACACCTACAATAATATCCATGATATAATTTTCAGCATTTTCCACACTTATAATCATATCTTATTATCCATAAAATGCAGTGTCATCCAAGTCACTAGATGCATTCATACTCTCCCCAAGTTTAGTCCAACATTTATAATGTATATCTATTCTATAAAAAATCAATTGTTCTTCCAACATTTATGGATTAATTAGTCTTGAATAAAAAAATCATAAACATGGAAAAAGGATTTGAGAAGGGATGTATACATGATCTTTGTCAAACTTGATGAATTCTATCATCCCATCCTTATACAATTTTATCATATGATTGGAATCCATGTATTTTTTTATTCATATCCATCCTATTTTATTAAGTAATATTAATAATTTATAATATAAATAAATACACAAAAATCATTAGCTTAGAACCCCTAAAAGTTCATTCTTACAGAATCATTAAAGCTATAAGAACCCATTGTTCTAAGATAATAAAAGTTGAATAATGTGTATTGAGATTTTTTTAGTGGGGTAAATCATTAAAGAAAATGAATGTGTGATTTATATAAAATTATAAATTATATAATTAAATTTTCATATATTTTAAAACATAGAGATCAAGGAAGGTTTTTATAACTTCTCTAGGTTGGAGGAAAATAATATGGAGGAGTTTGTTGGGGTTCTTCTACCTGGTAATGGGAACCTATCATAGATTTTCATGATAATGAAAATATAAAAAGGATTAGATTTATTCAAAATAGTAATGGAAGACAATTAATAATTTTTTTTATTTTACTTTATTAGAGCAGGAAGCATGCTTGGAACATGGGGCATATTACCATCTATACATTGTAAAAATCATACCAACTTATCATTTGAAATAACCACCATACAAAATAAGTGGTTAGAGTTTTTATAGTGAACAGATGGTCCTTTTATCCACATCTTCATTCTTCCCAGAACTCCATGCAATCAGAGTAAGAAAATTTCAAAATAAGATCTCATATATGATGAATTCAATGATATGTCATATGATTAAATTGATAGATAAGATCCAAAAAAACATTAAGTGATTGAAATAAATAAGAGGGAGGGGTTCTTTTATTCATTTCTTCACTTGGTACATGGTAGGAAAGATGATTTTTAGTGATATTATGCCAAGGAGTCAATATTGATGTTTTTTAAAATGATGAAAAACTTGATATAGCCCAATCACATGGTCTTGAGAAACTAATTTTTAAAAAAACTCTTAAATTTAATTGTTTTTCGATGAATAAATGTTTGGTTCTATCTAAATGGTATGAACTAATGGAGTCAACAAGAAAAAAATATCAAAATTATGACTTAAAGAAATCAAATGGTGAGAATAATGAATGCAATTGGGGAAAAGAGAAATAATTAAATGAAAATAAAAGAAAAAAATCAACAATTTATGTTATATGTAACAAATAATTTTAAAAAAAAATTGGGTGTGGACTAAGGGTGGAGGTTTGATAAAATAAAATATAAATAGGGGTAAAATAAAGTTTTTGAAAAAAAAAGACGCGTTGTTTTACCTTTTCCATCCAAATCACTATGATTTTGAGGTGGTTTGAAATATTCAATTAGGGATAAACTGATTTCTCCACATTTCTCCAAGAATGATTTCTCCCCATCCAACATAACCTCACCAAATAGAGGAACAGAGTTTGAATCGCTCCATTTCATTTCCATTCTCCCCAAATATTTACTTCCAAATAAGCTATCAAGGTAGTGGAAACAAATTTCTCGTGGATTTTGGTTTGAACCATGATGTTCTCAACTTATCTAAGAAAATAAATCCATTTCAAAGGTGATAAATATAAGGAATGTTTGAGGATCAATTAAGATGTAGATTGAATAGTGTAAAGGTGATGATCATGCAGATCAGTTGATGTAAGATTGATCAAAGAGGAGTATAAATGATCTCATACGATAGGTTTTGAGAGGATCTATTCATCTGAGAATTTTGAGGGGGATCAATTGTAATGGTGGACTTCCACAAGAGATTGAATAGTGTGAAGAAGAATATTCTATTTAGGTTAAATAAATAAGGATGGGGAGGGTTTTGTCATTGATTTCCAAAAAAGTGCTGATAAAGACAAGTTTTATCAAAGCAAAAAATATAAGCACTCGTAAAATAACTCTTTATCACCAATTTTTTAGTATTGATGATGGTTTATCTTTATCGGCACTATAATTATAAGGCTGATAAAGATTTTTTTATAATATTTTATAAATAAAATAAAAAAATATTAAATGAATATATATTAAATATATATAAATTATAAAAAAGTAAAAAAGAATTTATATTGTTTATGAATTTATAAAAAATGAATTTAAATGGATTAATTAAATAGATTTCAAATATTTTAAAAATATTACAACTTAATAAATAAGATTGAATGAATATTAATCATATAAACTAAAATCATGATAAGATTATTAAAAATTTGTATATATTTATATATAGTTCATAAGAATTATGACCTTGGTCATAAACACGTACAAAAAATAATGAATATAATAGAAAATGCATTTAAGTAAATTAATTTTATAAATTTCAAACATTTTAAAAATATTATAGCTTAATAAATATAATTATATAAATATTAATCATTTAAATTAAAAAAATTTAAAGAATGTAAAAACATAGAATATAATTTTGTATAAATAAATATTAAAATATGAATATATCCAAAAAAATATTAAAAATTAATAAATATTAGAAATGATTAAATGATGTCAAATTATTTTTAAAAAAATGGAAAAATAAAATTAAATAAATTACAAAAAAAATTTAAAAAACAAAATTTGAGTCATTAACCACTTTAATTAAAAACACTTAAAGATGAATAATTTTATATTATTAATTATTTAAATAAATAGTTAATTAGGATTAATTTTATATTGACTATAAAAATATTAAAATTAAAATTTATTTATAGGAATCAATTATATAAATTTCAAACATATTAAAAATATTAAAACATAATAAACAAAAATTAAAAAACAATAATCATACAAATTACAAAAATATTGAAAACGTTAAAACTTATAAAATAAATATGTATAAATTCTAAAAAATGTATAAATTCCAAAATATTAAAAATTAATAAATATAAAAAATGAAAAAAAAAATTAAATAAAATATTACTACAAATGAATAAATAAAATTAAATAAATTTAAAAATACTAACTATTTGAGTTGCAAAATTATTAAAAAATCATTTAAATAGGTTAATTATATAAATTTCAAACATATTTTAAATGTTAAAACTTAATAAACAAAATCGAATACATACTATTCATGTAAATTACAAAATTACTGAAAATATTAAATTGTAAATAAGTATATGTATATAAATATTAAAAAATGATTAAATTCCAACAAATATAAAAATCAATAAATATTAAAACATAATAAATAATATGAAATGAATGAATTTGAAAAATGAATAAATAAAATTTAATATAGAAAACTATTTAAAAACAGAATTCATAAGATTAACTAGATGGATTCTAAACGTGTAAATAAATAAATAAAATATTAATAAATGCATTTAAATAACTTAATTATATAAATTTCAATCATTTTAAAAATATTTAAACTCAATTAAGTAAAAAAATACTTATCATATAATTAAAATATATATTATAAATAATACATAGAAAATAAATATGTATATATTTTAAAAATTGAATAAATTTCAAAATTATTACATCTAAAAATTAAAAAATATATACATTAAATGTAAAATAACATTAAAAATATGAATAGTAAATTCCAAACATACACATTAACACATGTCATATACTTACACATGCACTTGAATATATGTGCATCCCTCTTATAAACATAGATATAAATATATAATTTCAAATATAACTTATTAATCACACATATTCATTTATAATTATTTGTAATTTTTTAAATTATGAAATTATATAACAATATATTATATTTATATTAGTTGTATAAATTTTATAATTAATATATATAATTAGACATCAGATTTTGAATATAAATATGATAATTATATATATTTATAATTTTTTATATTAAAATTTATACAAATATTTTATCAATGATAGGGAAGTCGTTGATAAAGCGTAACCATTACCAGTGCTAAAAATGTACTAGAAAAGAGTACACTTTTATTAGTGCTTTCTTCACTGATAAAAAGTTAACTTATCAGCACTTTTAGCCAATAGTGATAAAGATTCATCTTTTATCAATTCTTTCTATTTAGCATGGATAAAAGCCAACATTGTATATCGTGTGATCAGTGGTAGTGTTATGAACACACATATATACATTTGTACACATATTGTAAATTTTTAACAGCCATACAAATATATTTATAATAGCACTACTTGATATTTTGGATTTTATTATACTTTTTCCTCATCGCTCTTTCTCTTCACTCGCCACTCATACATACATGAAAATAGTCTAGTCAGAATCCAAATATCCTGAACTATTTTTAAAATGTGAAAGAAAAAGAAGGCAAGGGAATAAGAGAATGAAAGGGGTTACATGAAGAGTCATTCCCTCTTTTGGAAAATCAGTTTAATGATCATAGAATATAGAATCATTTCCAAAATCATAGTCAGAATCATTATAATAATTAGAAATTTCCCACTCTGACTATGAGTTAGCTTGATTAAGGATCCCAAGGACTGATATAATGGATCTTTCCTACTCCGAAGTGAGCTTCATCTTTGATTCCATCGAAGATGATCTGGTGGACACATTCCTTCCCAGATTAGAATAATCCTTCTAGAGCCTTCCTTTTAGAAGAACCAGAGTTAACCCTTCATTATTGGCCATTTTTCCCATTCTATTTATTATAACATCCTTAAAAGATATTGATTCACCACTACCTATAGACCAAATATCAGTGGTGTCCAATAAAACTGTATGTTGTTCTTTGTCACTTCCATCATTCGATATATTACCCCATTTACCAAACATTCATAAATAACTAAATAAATTCTAAATCTCTTTATAATTATATATATTCTGTTTAAAATCTGATTTACAAGACCCATATTCCTATGGAACATGCCCTGAGAATTCTACATCCAGCAGCTATATAAGGAAACCTTTCCCTTCAAGTTGTGAAGTAATTTCCTCTTTCATGACACACTGGTACCTTGCCAAATCCAACACCAATCCACTTGGATCCCTCCCTTTAAGAACCTTCTTTAAAACGTTGTTGTTGATGCATGAAGAATCCCTCTTAAGAATTTTTAATGTAGTACCAAGATCAATACTATATGCACTTCCCTCTTGTACACAATTATCAAACTCAATTTTCTCATTCATTAAGCCCTTCACCTTTCCCTTTTAGGGAGACTATTGATTAATATCAGTATCCCCAATAGTTGCATTCATATACATTGATGTGTGCTCGAACACACGACTCGTGGCTGTCGAGGAAAAAGCCATCCCCACTATTGATGTATCCAAGATGAGGGGGGATTCATCTCAACAATGGGTTATTTCCCATTATGGTAATGTATAATAGGAAAATCAGTATAAACCAGCTCTCTATTATTTACCCGAGAACTCTTTCTATAGAATACATCTAAATTCCCTTGAAGGTTATAAAAAGAGAAAAAATTGATCACGAATTCAAAAACAACACACATCTTGAATGATAGAGAGTACTCAATAGAAAAACACACAAAATATTGAATTGGTTTATAAATATTAACTTTCACACTCATTTAATAATGAAGATGGAGTTTCCTAGTGAGAGAATTCACATTGACGCAAAGAAAATGATCGATTGAATTACCTAATTAATGAAAAATAACATGATTGTACAGAGTAAGAGGAAGTACAGGGAGCCTCAACCAAATCGTTGTTGTGGATGAATCATGACTAGAATGAATATTCATCATCTAAAGAAAGTGTAGAAAGCATCATCCTTTAAAATATCTTGATTATCTTGACAAGGAATAAAAAAATCCTTCAGTTAAAAATTTGAATAGAAATATGATAGAGAATGAGGAAGCTAACAACGACCAGATCCTTCATATCCCAAGAAGAATTCACATGCTTGTTAAAACATCGAAAAGGGGTTGAATCAAACCAAACCTACCAATTAGAGTGATGGATATAAACGATGAAGCCTTTTTGAACTTCAGAAAAGGCAGATCCATGCCAGGATTGTCATTGACCAATCTTGAAGCCCTAGAACAAATACTAATTTTTGGAATATAGGTATGTTAGGAGATAGAAACCCCTACACCTAGGAGAAAATTGATGGGAGCTGCAGCCTATTAAGGAAGAAGTTAATGGGTTATGACCCCTTCTATCATAACTTTAGCGAACAGCATGCCCAAACCTTAGAGTGCTCCCTCTCGAGAGATCTCTTGGAAATTTCACATGTACGTACAAACATACATTAAAATATACATAAACATAAATCACCACTACATATTGTTTAATATTCAATGCTTAATTTTATAAGTGCTCAATAAAAAGAGCTAATAAAGGGAGTAATTTTAGCCATTATAGCTAAAATTTATGGTAAAGAAATATTTTACCAGTTAAAAAATTACTAATAAGAGGGTACCCTTTTCCAGTGTTTTTTTTTCAATGCTAATAAAGGAGATATTTTATCAGTTCATTTTATAGTACTGATAAAATATACACCATTAAAAGTGTGAGAAAATTTCTATTAAAGGGAACAATGAATAATTCAATTTCTATATAGATATTTATATTTTTAAAACTAATATTTTTATTAAAATAAGTATATATATGTAAATATATTATCATCCAATTGTAGTGAAGTCTGGGTTTGACTCCCATTAGCAGTCACATGTTTTCCCAACTACTCATGAGGCAGGCGGATTGGTCTGTAGTGTGGGGTCGATGCATTCAATGGTGCATGTGGTGGTAAACATGGAAATACATGGAAGGTAGATGAAGGCCTAGTATACGTCGATGCTATAGAGGATAGGTGATGGGAAACCTTCTGGTCTGCCGAATTATGATTGTTGCGGACCAGCACAGGGTGGTAGAGCACAGACTAGCATTGGGCTATTCGATTGATGAAGGGAGGTAGAGGAGTGGAGGCCCTCATGGATTCATGGCACAGGTGGTAAGGTGTACGGACCTAGAGACCAGATGATAGGGAAAAGAAGAGGTGGCTCGCGGATGATGGGCATCGGATGTCAGGGTGACATCACAGGCATCAATGTGGTTGATAACTACGATGGACCAGGAGATGAGGGAGAGTGGAGGTGGGTACATTTTTTATAAAAAACAATGGTTTTGGTATGTCATTAGTTTAATACCCATTGGTACTATGGGCTATTCTATAAATAAATAAGGCTTGATGGGTTGGTTTTCCCCTTGTGGAGCTACGACCTGCCCTTTTAGTCTGTGTGTGCTGTGTGTGTGTGTGTGTGTGTGTTTAAATGTAAGTGTACCCTTAATCACCTAATTTATATATATATGTGTGTGTGTGTGTGTAAATATAATATATAAATATGATTTATATAACTTGTAATAAAAAAATTATTATTAATCTTATTTTCATAATTTTATAAAAAAAAATTAACAAATTTATGTCAATCAATAAAGATGATTAATAGTATATTTTTATACATTAATTACAAAATGTATATATGATATATAATTATTTTATTTAAATAATTATATAAATATATAAATGGATATTTTTATTTAAATATGTTATTCATGCTTAAATTTATATATTTATATTCATATTAAATAATTTAAAATACACACACATGTATGTGTATGTATATATGTTCATGTATATGTACGTGGATGTATGTGTATGTTTTTATGTTCATATATGTTGGTGTTGTTTGCGTAAGAATGTGTTAGGTGGTGTGTGTGTATGTGACTATATGTGTGTGTGTGTGTGCATACATATGTGTGAGTGTGTGGATATACATGCATGTGTATATATGTGTACGTGTATGTGTATGTGTATGTTTATGTGTATGTGTATGTGTATGTGTATGTGTATGGGCACGTGTATGTGTATGTGTATGTGTATGTGTATGTGTATGTGTATGTGTATGTGTATGTGTATGTATGTGTATGTATGTATATGACATGTGTATATGTGTATGTATGTGTACGTATGTTTATGTGGTATGTGTATATTTATATAGTATGTGTATATATGCACATGTGTATATAATCGTATGTATGTGTATGCATATGTGTATGTGTATGCGTATGTGTATGTATGTGTATGTGTATGTGTATGTGTACATGTATGTGTATGTGTATGTGTATGTGTATGTGTATGTGCATGTGCATGTGCATGTGCATGTGTATGTGTATGTGTATGTGTATGTGTATGTGTATGTGTATGTGTATGTGTATGTGTATGTGTATGTGTATGTGTATGTGTATGTGTATGTGTATGTGTATGTGTATGTGTATGTGTATGTGTATGTGTATGTGTATGTGTATGTGTATGTGTATGTGTATGTGTATGTGTATGTGTATGTGTATGTGTATGTGTATGTGTATGTGTCTGTGTGTGTGTATGTGTATGTGTATGTGTATGTGTATGTGTCTGTGTATGTGTATGTGTATGTGTATGTGTATGTGTATGTGTATGTGTATGTGTTTGTGTTTGTGTATGTGTATGTGTATGTCTGTGTCAATCTGTGTATGTATATGTGTGTGTGTGTGTGTGCATGTATGTGTACAAATGTATGTCAATGCGTATGTGTATGTGTAAGTGTATGTGTATGTTTATGTGTATGTGTTTGTGTTTGTGTATGTGTATGTGTATGTGTATGTGTATGTGTATGTGTATGTGTATGTGTATGTGTATGTGTATGTGTATGTGTATGTTTATGTGTATGTTTACGTGTATGTGTGTGTGTGTGTGTGTGTGTCTGTGTCTGTGTCTGTCCTCCAATGGCCCGAAGGCCTTCATTTTTCATTGATTATGATAATCCACCTTTCAAGGGATGAGGTGGAACCCTATTACATGCCCGTAGGCCATATAGGAACCAATGCCCGTAGGCACAAACATACCATACAACCCAGACAAACAACTTGGAACTGCTCCTCCCCAGCATCTTCATCTTTGAAATCAGCTCTTCACCTCCGCATGGCTGTTCGGCTAGGCATTCCTGTGCATGCACAGGCTTGTCCCGATGGCAGGTGTCATACCCTCTCATTCTTGCAATCCGTGTAGCCCTGCTGTGGTGAAATCTCTTTTGCTCATCCTCCTGTAGAGCTTGTTCCTTGTAGTTTTTTTGGTATGGTTTGTATCTGCAGGTGATCCGAAGGCCATAAAATAGCCCGAAGGCCCAACTGACTCGAAGGCCTGGGTGCCCGAAGGCCAATGAAGGACTCGGGGACCAAATCTGATGCCCGAAGGCCCAAATGGGGGCATATCTCCGGCTGCTACAGTGCCAAACAGTGCCTGCTACAGTACTTCTACTGTAACCCAGAAATCCTGCCTCCACCTGGTTTTGATCCCTGGTCACTTGGATGCACCTCAGAGACCTTGCCAACTAGGCTAAGGCTCATGTGATCTGTGTATGTGTCTGTGTATGTGTATGTGTATGTGTTTGTGTATGTGTTTGTGTATGTGTTTGTGTTTGTGTTTGTGTATGTGTATGTGTATGTGTATGTATATGTGTATGTGTATGTGTATGTGTATGTGTATGTGTATGTGTATGTGTATGTGTATGTGTATGTGTATGTGTATGTGTCTGTGTATGTGTATGTGTATGTGTCTGTGTATGTGTATGTGTATGTGTTTGTGTTTGTGTATGTTTGTGTGTGTGTATGTGAATATGTATATTTTTTTGTCGTATGTGTATATATGCATATGAATATATCTTTATGTATGTGCATGCATGTGTATGTAATTTTATGTATGTTTATGTGTATACATATGAATATGCATATTCATATGTATGTGTATTTATGTGTGTGTGTGTGTGCCTGTATGTGCATGTATGTTTACATATGCATGTTTATGAATATATATGTGTGTATGTGTATGTGTATGGGTATGTGAAAGTGTGTGTGTGTGTGTGTGTCTGTGTGTGTGTGTGTCTGTGTATGTATGTGTATGTGTATGCATGTGTACATGTATGACAAGGCATATGTATGAGTGTTTGTGTATGTGTATGTATATGTATATGTATGTTTATGTAGTATGTGTATGGTAGATTAGATAGGTTAATATAAAAATATTCTCCCCAAAGGTGGAGGATGAGCCCGTAATGGGCACCATCTTGCTAGGGTTTCCCCTATCGCTGCCCATCTCACTCTGCTTTGGGTCGGCATCAAACTGCTTCCTTGCTCCTTTTTGGTGCTCTCGCAATGGCGTATTCTATCAGGGGTGGCATCTCTTCATGGGCATGACTGGAATGAATTCCCTATTTATTGGATTCTCCTTGCACAACCCCCTCTTCGTTGGGTAGGGTTTCATATGGCGGCACGGTGGAGCTTGCAGTCATGATCCGGCTTCTCCTGTTGTGGATCGACGTGCGGGTCTGTGTCAGCTGAGAGTGTGCACGGTGGTTCGAGGTTGTCTCTGGGTGAGTGTGTGAATGCGGCGATGGGATATGGCTTGGTTTGCGACATTACCCGCGGATGCCTTTGGGATTTTGGTTTGTTCCTTCTTTATTTTCGATCCTGTTTTGTTGTTTGTGATTATGCTTTGGGAATTATGTGTTTTTTTTATATGGTTTTGTAGCTTGCGATGGATCCGTGTAGTTTGGTTGTGGATTTTTTCTTGACGCGGTTTCGCGGATGAAGGATTTTTGTGATGTGGTATTGCGGGGGAAGGTCGTTCTGGTTTGGTTCGGTGGCATTGGCGGCAATGTGGATCTGGGAGCTCCTCATGTGGTCTTTCTACAGTTTAGGAGTAAGTGAAGACGTGATGAACTACAGTCTGCCGGGATGCAACATTGATTTTTTACGATTTGGTGAAGGTTTATGTGCTATTGTGAATTGATGAGGCTTTTGTGGTTTGATTTTTTTGAATTTTCTTACGTCATTGTGGCCTTGTCCCATGAGAGACTGCATCTATTTTACTTGCAAGGGAGTTCCCCAGATGAGCTTTAGAGTAGAGAGCATTCTCCTCTTCGTCGCTATCCAGAATTGGATGTTTTGAGAGGGTATGGTGTTAGCCATCAGTACCGGGCCTGTGCATCCTTGCACGAGACAGCTATTCGAGCAGTGATGGGAAGGTGGATGCTGATCGTATTGTATTTTTCTAGGGTGGGGCTTCTTCTTACTATAAGTACCTTGCCTTAAAACATTACATTATCTTGAATTAAATGAACAATTCGCATTGAGGATCTTTTCTGGTTTAGAGTTTTAGAGAATTAGGACATAACTATTACATCTCAAAAGATTACAAAGTAGACACTACTACTATAACTGATTTTTCACAACAATAAAAAATCCTTAAATAAAACAAGAGTTCTTTTCTTTATATAAATCTTCTTGAATACTTCTTTTCTCATACACTTCCTTATAACCTGTGAAAAACATTTCAAAAACTTGGAATGATCATAAAAATCTCTGTAAGGGTTATAACATAATGAATGGAAACATTAACCTGCCAATAAATACAAATCAATGAAACCATAACTTTGAATCATAACATACCTTCTGAAATCATAATATTTTTGTATAACTCATAGAAATCATAAGACAGAAAGGTAACTTGAGGCATTCATAACATTCATATGTAGGGAGTAACCGTTATGGTTACGTGTGAAATACCCATCATAGTATATTCCCTAAATCTCTTCGTAGAAACCTTAGTGTTTAACTCCTACGCGTCACCCAATGCATTAGAGCACTATCTTGGGCTCACCCTCCCTTAGTTTATCATGGAACCAACCGTCTTCATATACAATGCCCAAGAACCATAACATAATCGTATCACATAAAAAATGCATAAAGGCAACATAACATTTCCACATTTCAATCACAAGATATCAATACAACATATTGATGTAATCAAAACATTATCAAAACCATTTTCAATACCAAAATAGATAAGAGTATATAGTATTTATTTTCCTTTTAAAAATATTTCGGCTTGTTAAGGAAGCCAAAGATCATATAATACTCGTAGCGGCGTAAAGGTCATTGTCACCGCGTACGTTAAAAAGAAACATACTTTTTGTCGTTTAGTAAAATGCTTCATAGAGAAAATATTCCTCTTGAATAAAAGTAAAAGTAAAAGGGGTTTATACACCGTATAAAAGAAATTTGTTTATAAAACAAAATATGCCTCAATGAAAGGAGATTGAGACGAAGACCCGTACAAAGATGGTATCCTTATATTCAAGATAAATCAATTACATAATTATGTGTGACAAATATAAATACACCCAATATAAGTGGATATTAAGTGTAAAAAAATGAGAGGTCATCCACACATATTCATGGCATGACATAATCATGAAGTAGAGGATTAACCCAAAGAATTGAAATTGGTTTAATAAGTTCCCTTACAGAAATTCGACAGCCTAACGACCTCACTTTAAAGTTCAGAAAACGAGATGATGAGAGAGAAAAGGGTATCTCATCACTTGGACATAAAATTTACAGAAATAAGGATATATAAGAACATATCCCAACATAAGAAGATTTGAATTAGAAGACATAACAAAAATAATCCTTTTAAAAAGATGAGGGTGAAAGGTTCCCTTACCGATTTGGGTAACTTTCGAAACTTACACCCCATGAAATAAGGTTCATACAATGAAGATGTAAATACCCACAAATTAAAGTATATTAAACAAAGAATACAATCATGGTCATAACACACACCACACAAAAAGGAAATAGTGGAAAATGTAGCATGAATCTCATAGGAATAAAAGTGAGATTAAAAATCCCTTTTGAAAACATGGCAGCCTAACGACGCTGCTTAAAACATCAAAAAAATGGATTGAAGTGATAAAATAGGGTCTATCATCATATTAACATAAATATTACAGAAGGAGGAATACAAAATAACATCCCCCAACATATGAAAGAGTATCTTAAAATAAGTGACATAAAAGAGATTACTTAAAAGGAACAAGAGAGGTAGGATCCCTTACCTCACGTCTGACTTGTCTTGTTCGTTTCTTTATTTTTGTGAATAATAAACTTTGGTCAATTTATAATTAATTAAGTACATCCCTTAAATTTTATTATTGAATTCATATCAAATATTATAATGTTATAATAACTATTTAATTATGAGAGTTCATATCAGACGTTTTTTTTGTATGTTCGGTACATGAGTCAAAAATGAACTTGTTTGAAAAGAATTGTCTATTTAGTTATAAGTACACCATATCCAGAATAGTATTAATGATTTAAATATAATATATATCCAGTATATATTCATTTTATACTATTCCACAACATTTTGAGATAAAAAATGAAATGCACCGTTCATGAAGACGGTAGGCCATACGTACGCATGAACGCTGCTTTCATTTATTTATCATATTAATTGAATTAAAACTAAATGGGAGATATATATATTATAATTACAGAATTATATTAATAATTTAGATGTAATATATATCATATATATCCATTATATATCTACTTATAATATTACATAACATTTGTAGATAAGAAATGAAATGTACCGTTCATGGAGACGGTAAGTCGTACGTACGCATGAACGCTACTTTCATTTATATTTCTTACATTAATGGAATGAAAACATAATTATACATAGGTATATTATAATTCCATTATAATATCATATATAATATCATTAACTCCATCCTTTATACATCCCACATATGGAATTAACGATTCAAATCACTTTGAGGGGGCAGTAGTCCGCACTTCCTAAAATAAAATTATCGCGTTTACCCATTTTGGAAACCATAAAGGTATGGAATAAATGAAAAATACAGAAGAAAAAGGAAAACATAAACATAATTTATATATCATATATAAATACAGTGACATCTTAATGTCCACCATGAGATGTGTTAAATGAATATTGAACAATCATTGTTTCGTGAGGCAGTAATTCGCCACCCACAGAAATAGTATGTTCTTTAACTATTAGATGGAGTTGTGTATAAGTGTATCTCGAATACTTCTCATAAAAAAATCCTAGTATATTGAATATAATTTTTTTTTACAAAATAATGAAATAAAAAGAGTTTAGGGGGTTGGAGAAGCAAAATGAAACAAAAGAACATAAGAGAAGACATTACCTTCAAATCGGATAACACTTTTTGATTTGAGCCCAACAGATTCCTTAGAATGAATTTTGCCCAAAATTATGATTCTAGGAGTAATAGAGGGATGTGGAGAGACAATATGGGAAGATGTTGGAAGATTCAAGGTTATGAGAGGTGTTGGTAAGGGGGTAGAGGTAGGGGCCTTTTATAAAAGGGAGGAGGGTCACTTTTGGAAAGTCTTGGAATGTTACTTTATTATAAAATGAGTTTCGAATTTTAAAGGTCCCACAATGATATATTTCAAGGATAAGGTGATACGGGATCTAAATACACCCATCCAATAGGTTTTATACATGTTTATGTCTTATATTTTACCTTATCTTTTCATTTTATTTAAATTGTTCATTAATGAGGTAATCACTACATCGACATGGTGTCATAAATAAATTTATTTATTTAATGTATAAAAATTATAAAAAAAATACCCTGATGTAGGAAATATTTTTATCTTTCCAATTAATATTTATAGTCTAAGAGATAATTTATGTTGACAAAATAAAAATTGTTTTACTTAGGTGTTACATACTTTTGTTATATTTTCCTTTCTTTAAAAAAATGATAAAATGACACTATCACCCAAAAGTGATTACATGGGGTCCCTAAGTTGGAAAAAGGCATCCCATGGTCGGCCATGACACAAAAAATAGCATTATGACACATGTTGGGGTCATTTTATATTATTATGATATTATTTTATTACCCTTAACTACCTGATTACTAATTAATCACGATAATTAAAGATAATTATCGTCGTTGCTATTCATAATATCCAAAAACAAAAGAGTCTTAATTAAATAATTTGGACCTTCTGATTCCAAATATGGAATCCATTCTACTAAATTAAAAACACAGAAATTTCAGTAATTAATTTAAAAAAAATTCATGTTGTCAAAACCAAAGATGGGTTTTTAAGAAGTAAAATCGATCAAAAGATTGATTTGTTTTTACATCCAATTTAAAAGTTAAATTACATACAATGACCAAAATTGTATTAAATTATAATAAAATAATTAAATTAATCCTTAAAACTAATTAAAATGACAATATAACTATATAAATAAATTGGATGAAAAGGCAGTTTTGAATTAAAATGCTATATTTTCCACTATAAATTAAAAAATGAACATTATCAGAAAAATAAAAAACATTTTCCCTAATATAAATTTGATATTCCAAATTAAAAAATTATTTCCATCTTACCAAATTAAAAACATATAAGTTTCATTAATAAATTATATAGTTAATTCTCGCTGTAAAAACAAATAGTGTGTTTTTAAGAAGCAACATCTATCAAAAGATTGACACTTATTTATGTTCGTTTTCAAAGAGAAATTAATTATAATGACCACCATTGGATTAAATGGTAAAAATATATTCTAATGAAAATTTAAAACCAATTAAAAATATAATCTAACCATAGAAATAAATTAGATTAAAAAGAGGTTTTGAATTAAAATGCAGCATTTTAAAAAAAATGAACTTTATCGGAAAAATACCAAAAATTTACACAAAGTAAATTTTGATGTCTTGATTCTAAAAAAGGATTTTATTTTGTCAAATATAACATATAAAAGTGACAAAAAGTAGATTTAAAAATGGTTCTCCATCAAAAGGTGGTTAATTGTCTTTTTAAAGAATATTAGAATATTTATTCTTAAAATTGGATTCACTTTCATTTTAAGCCTCTAAAATTTATTGGATAAATATAAAAATATTTAACAAACATATATAATCACTTTTTAGTTAGTTATGTTCATTCCCGCCATTACATCGGCTAGGATTTTTCTACCATTTACAATAATATTATTATATTATTAGTGTGCATCGTAAGATTTCAAATAAACTCGTTATTGCGTTTAGGGTACACCATCGAACATAGCATCCCCTTTAAAGTAATATTTTTATTTTATTCACAAATATTAATAAATATGAAAATGAAATATTATTTATTTACCTGGGATGTTAGAACCTTCCCCCCTTTTGGGAATTTCGTCCTCGCAATTTTAAAAAATTGGGCTCGGAAACTTCATTGAAAGCCCCACATTGGAAAAGGAGTCAATAAAACTATCAATTTATAAGAAAGAAAGAGAATTAAAAAGGTCACCCGAGACAACAGATACTAGGATTCCATGAAAACATGGATATGGAGTTAAAAAATAAACCATCAAGGTCTGATGGAGAGTGATTGAAAACATGTCTAGGAGATAGTTAACCACCAGAAAATCACAAACTTGTGATGGGTTAAACGGTATTTGATTCCCCAGCAGGAAAAGTTAACAAACAAAATTTTGGTTTTAAGTTACATTTCATTGAGGAATTCATTAATGATCTTTACTAAAACATAAGTAAACATACTTACTTGTCATGTAGACTTTCAACTTTTACTAGATTTCGAACACTAACTCAAATTTTCTCCAAACGATGAGTATTTAGGATGACTTTTTCACATTAAGAGCGCTATAATAAACTTCTAGAGAAGCACCTAATCCACAAAAAAGAAATATATATTTCCCATGTCTTTATAACTTAACCAAAACCAAAATTGTTAGTAGAAGATTAGATAATCCCAAAAAAATAATCTTTAAAAAAAATAAAAACTACTCTTAATCTCCAAAATTTGTCAAATAACCCCAAGTTCAACAGAGACCATTAAATACAAAATTGCCCTTAAAATTATTCAAAAATAAACCAAACTATGATTGAAACCCAAATCTCTGAAGGATTTAATCACATAGTCTTCCAAGTTAAATCTTAACATTTATCTCCAAATAACATTAGTTACTCTTAAAGTCTCATATTGAAAAGTAATTAACCTAATAACATATCCTCCATGATAGGTCAATCATTTCCATAGATAACCAAAAATAAACCTATTCCCGATTCATAAGATCATCTAACTAAAAATAATTAGTCATACTAATCAGGTGCTTCACGTAGTCCAGTGGTAGGTGATAAATGTCAGTAGCACTTTGGTTGTCGGTTCGATTCTCGAGCTTCGTCCGACAGGACGGGTTGTTACACAGTCTACATGTGGTCCTTTTTACAAAAACTATATAATTATTAAAACATTCCCCAAAAAGAGATAAAATCATCATAAATAACCATAACATAATTAACCTCAATTTTATCTCATGCCTTTCATTTTCCATCATAACATATAGTAACCCATAATTACCTCAAAAGTAATTATCATATAAACCCGAATGGTTACCTTTATAATTATTAACTGAACTTCCACATCAAGTTGGTTCTCTCATACTTGATTCATTAGAGAACTCACTAAGGTTCAAGTTGTTAATTATTACTCTTGATAGTTGGTTTAGAATAACCACGATATTTCTCATTGAATCCCCCATTTCATCCAATCTCTTAATCAGAGAACCACCATAGTTTCCTTCAAATCCATTGTAACTTTGGTGCCTGTTAGATCCATCCATTTACTGAAACCAAAATGTCAGTTTGAGTATATCAACAAAATCATCATGTACTAATGAAAAATATAAACACTAAGATATACTTATCCATGTTATCTCAAACTCACTCCAACTTTCAAAAATAATAATGACTTCGTCTAATATACTAACCATTGTGGTTATAAACAACTTTTCACTTATGCTTAAACAACACTCTAACCTCTAAAGTTATCTAAACCGACCTCTGATACCAACTATAAGGAACCGGCCTTAAAAAATTACTTAATCTTGAATTAAATGAATAATTATCAATGAGGATCTTTTCAGGTTTAGAGTCTTAGAGAATTAGGACATTACTATTAAATCTCAAAATATTACAAAGTAGACACTACTACTATAACCGATTTTTCACAACAATAAAAAATACTTAAATAAAACAAGAGTTCTTTTCTTGATATAAATCTTCTTGAATACTTCCTTTCTCTTACCCTTCCTTATAACTTGTGAAAAACATTTCAAAAACTTGGGATGAGCATAAAAAGATTAGTAAGGGTTATAACATAATGAAAGGAAAAATTAACTTTCCAATAAATACAAATCAATGAAACCATAACTTTAAATCATAACATACCTTCTGAAATCATAATATTTATATATAACTCATAGAAATCATAAGACATAAAGGTAACTTGATGCATTCATAACATTCTTACGTAGGGAGTAACCCGCATGGTTACGTTTGGAATACCCATCACAGTATATTCCCTAAATATCTTCGGAGAAACCTTAGTGTTTAACTTCTTCTCGTTACCCAATGAATTGGAGAGATATCTCAGGCTCACCCGCCCTTATTTTATCATGGAACCAACCGTCCTCATATAAAATGCCCAAGAACCATAACATAATTGTATCACATAAAACATGCATAAAGTAAACATAACATTTCCACATTTCAATCACAAGATATCAATACAACACATTGATATAATCAAAACATTATCAAAACCATTATCAATACCAAAATACATAAAAGATTATATGGTATTTATTTTCCTTTTAAAAACATTACGGCTTGTTAAGGAATCCAAAGATCAAATAATAATCGCTGCAGCGGAAAGGTCGTTGTCACCGCGTACGTTAAAAATAAACATACTTTTTATCGTTTAGTAAAAGGCTTTGTAGAGAAAATATTCCTATTGAATAAAATTAAAACTCAAAGGGGTTTATACACCTTATAAAATAAAGTTTTTTATAAAATAAAATATGCCTTAATGAAAGGAGATTGAGACGAAGTCCCGTACAAAGATGGTATCCTTATATTAAGGATAAATGAATTACATAATTATGTGTGACAAATATAAATACACCCAATATAAGTGGATATTAAGTGTAAAACAATCATAGGTTATCCACACATATTCATGGCACAACATAATAAAGAAATAGAGGATTAACCCAAATAATTGAATTTGGGTTAAGAAGTTCCCAAACAGAAATTCGACAGCCTAACGGTGTCACTTTAAAGTTCAGAAAACAAGATGATGAGAGAGAAAAGGGTATCTCATCACATGGACATACAATTTACATCAATAATAATATAAAAGAACATATCCCAACATAAGAAGACGTGAATTATAAGACATAACAAAAATAAGCCTTTTAAAAAGAGGAGGGTGAAAGGTTCCCTTACCGATTTGGGTAACTTTAAAAAGGTACACCCCATGAAATAAGGTTCATACAATGAAGATGTAAATACCCATAAATTAAAGTTTATTAAACAAAGAATACAATCATGGTCAGTACACACACCACACAAAAAGTGACTAACAGATAGCATTATTGACTTTTGGAAAACGAAAAAGATTCGGAAGAAATTTCGTTATCTTACAGGGAAGAAGAAGGGGAAGGAACTCGACTCGACTGATATAAGAATCCTTCGTCCTTTAGAATTACGCGGATTTGAAATAATGAGCTCATCAAGACAGAGCAATCAATGGCCGATCTACTACCTATATTATACCGATGCTGAAATGTAGCATAAATCTCATGGGAATAAAAGTGAGATGAAAAATACCTTACGAAAACTCGACAGCCTAATGGCGCCACTTACAACTTCAAAAAAATGGATTGATGAGATCAAATAGGGTCTCTCATCATATGAACATAAAAATTACAGTAAGAGGAATATAGAATTACATCCCCCAAAATATGAAAGAGGAGATTAAAAAACTGATATTGAAGAGAGTACTTAAAAAGAACAAGGTTGGATCCCTTACCTCAAGTCTGACTTGTCTTGTTCATTACTTTATATTCCGGAATAATAAACTTTGGTAAATTTATAATTTCTTAAGGACATCCTTTATATTTTATTATTCAATTCTTATCACATATTATAATTTTTTAATAATTAGTTAATTATGAGAGTTCATATTAGACGTTTTTGTCGATGTTCGGTACATTAGTCAAAAATGAACTTGTTTGAAAAGAATTGTCCATATAGTTATATGTAAACCACCTTCAGAATATTATTAATGATTTAAATATCATATATATCCATTATATATTCATTCTATACTATTCCATAAAATTTGGAGATAAAAAATGAAATGCACCGTTCATGGAGACTGTAGGTCGTACGTACGCATGAACGCTACTTTCATTTCTTTGTCATATTAATGGAATTAAAACTAAATGAGATATATATATATATTATAATTCCAGAATTATATTCATCATTTAGATGTAATATATATCATATATATCCATTATATATATGTACTTATAATAGTACATAACATTTGGAGAAAATAGATGAAATGTACCGTTCATGGAGACGGTAAGCCGTACGTACGTATGAACGCTACTTTCATTTATTTTTCTTACTTTAATGGAATGAAAACATAATAATACATAGTTATATTATAATTAAAGTTTAATATCACATATAATATCATTAACTCCATCCTTTATACATCCCACATATTGCATTAACGATTCAAATCACTTTGAGGGGCCGGTAGTCCGCACTTCCTAAAATGAAATTATCGCGTTTACCCATTTTGGAAACCATAAAGGTATGGAATAAATGAATAATACAGAAGAATAAGAAAAACATAAAAATAATTTATATATCATATATAAATACAGTGACATCTTAATGGCCACCATGAGAGTTGTTAAATGAATATTGAATAATCATCATTTCGTGAGGCAGTAATTCGCCACCCACAGAAACAGTATGTTCTTTAACCATTAAATGGAGGTGTGTATAAGTGTAGCTAGAATCCTTATCCTAAAAACATCCTAGTATATTGAATATACTGGTTTTGTTACAAAATAAATTAATAAAAATATTTTAAGGGGTTGGAGAAGCAAAATGAAACAAAAGAACATGGGAGAAGACATTACCTTCAAATCGGATAACTCTTTTTGATTTGAGGTCAAAGGATTCCTTGGAAAGACTTCTGCCCAAATTGAGGATTAAAGGAGTAACAGAGGTATTTAGAGAGACAATATGGGTAGAGGTTGGATGATCCAACGGCTTGAGAGGTGAGGTTAAGGGGGTAGAGGTGGGGGCCTTTTATAAGAGGGAGGAGGGTCACTTTTGGAAAGTCTTGGAAAGTTACTTTATTATAAAATGAGTTTCGGATTTTAAAGGTCCCAAAATGATATATTTCTAGGATAAGGTGATAAGGGTTATAAATCCTCCCATACAATAGGATTTAGACAAGTGTAAGTCTTATATTTTACCTTATCGTTTCATTTTATTTAAATCGTTCATTAATGTGGTAATCACTGCATCATCATGGTGTCATAAATAAATTTATTTATTTAATGTATAAAAATTATAAAAAAATACCACGACGTAGGAAATATTTTTATCTTTCCAATGACTATTTATAGTCTAAGTGATAAATTATGTAGACAAAATTAAAAAAATTACTAGGTGTTACATACTTTTGTTATATTTTCCTTTCTTTAAAAATAAAATGATAAAATGTCTCTATCACCCAAAAGTGATTCCATGGGGTCCCTAAGTTAGAACAAGGCATCCCATGGTCGGCCATGACACAAAAAATAGAATTAGGACACATTGTGGCATCATTTTATATTATTTTATTACCCTTAACTACCCAATTACTAATTAATCACGATAATTAAAGATAATTACTATCGTTACTATTCATAATGTCAAAAAACAAAAGAGCCTTAATTACATAATTTGGACCTTCTGATTCCAAATATGGAATCCATTCTACCAAATTACAAACATGTAACTTTCATTAATTAATTTAAAAATAATTCTCATTGTCAAAACCAAAGATGGGTTTTTAAGAAGTAAAATCTATCAAAAGATTGATTTGTTTTTACATCCAGTTTAAAAATTGAAATTACATACAATGAACAACATTGTATTAAATGATAATAAAATAATTAAATTACTCCTTAAAACTAATTAAAATGACAAAATAAATATATAAATAAATTGGATGAAAAGGCAGATTTGAATTAAAATGTTGTATTTTCCACTATTCATTAAAAAATGGACATTATCAGAAAAATACCAAAAAATTTCCCTAAGATAAATTTGATAATCCAAATTAAAAAATGATTTCCATATTACCAAATTAAAAACATAGAAGTTTCATTAATAAATTATATAGTTAATTCCCGCGGTAAAAACAAATAGCGTGTTTTTAAGAAACAACATCTATCAAAAGATTGACACTTGTTTATGTCCGTTTTTAAATTGAAATTAATTCTAATGACCACCATTGGATTAAATGGTAAAAATATATTCTAATTAAAATTTAAAACCAATTAAAAAGATACTATAACCAAATAAATAAATTAGGTTAAAAAGAGTTTTTGATTTAAAATGCAGCATTTTTAAAAAAATGAACTTTATCGGAAAAATACCAAAAATTTACACCAAGTAAATTTTGATGTCTTGATTCTACAGAATGATTTTATTTTTTCAAATATAACATATAAAAGTGACAAAAATTATATTTAAAAAAGGTTCTCCATCAAAAGGCAGTTAATCGGCCTTTTAAAGAATATTAGAATATTTATTCTTAAAATTGGATTCATTTGCATTTTAAGCCTCTATCATTTTTTGGATAAATGTAAAAATATTTAAAAAACATATATAATCACTTTTTAGTTAGTTATGTTCATTCCCGCCATTACATCGGCTAGGAGTTTACTACCATTTACAATAATATTATTGTATTATTAGTGTGCATCATAAGATTTCAAAGAAACTGGTTGTTGCGTATAGGGTACACCATCGAACATAGCATCCCCTATAAAGTAATATTATTATTTTATTCACAAATATTAATAAATATGAAAAAAAATATTATTTATTTACCTGGGATGTTACATCCTTCCCCCCTTTTGGGAATTGCGTCCTCACAATTTTAAAAAATTGGGCTCGGAAACTTCATTGAACGCCCCACATCGGAAAAGGAGTCAATAAAACTATCAATTTAAAAGAAAGAAGGAGAAGTAAAAAGGTCACCCGAGACAACATATACTAGGATTCCATGAAAACATGGATATGGAGGTAAAAAAAACAAACCATCAAGGTCTGATTTAGAGTGATTGAAAACATGTGTAGGAGAAAGTTAACCACCAGAAAATCACAAACTTGTGATGGGTTAAACGGTATTTGATTCCCAAGAAGGAAAAGTTAACAAACAACGTTTTTTTATGTTACATTTTATTGAGGAATTAATTTATGAGCTTAACTAAAACATAAGGAAACATACTTAATTGTCATGTAGACTTTCAACTTTTACTAGATTTCTAACACTCACTCATATTTTCTCCAAACGATGAGTATTCAGGATGACTTGTTCACATTAAGAGCGCTATAATCAACTTCTAGAGAACCACATAATCCACAAAAGAGAACTATATATTTCTCATGTCTTTAAAACTTAACCAAAATCAAAATTATTAGTATAAGATCATATAATCCCATAAAAATAATCTTTAAAAAAAATAAAAACTACTCTTAATCTCCAAAATTTTTCAAACAACCCAAAGTTTAACAGAGACCATTCAATACAAAATTTCCCTCAAAATTCATCAAAAATAAACCAAACTATTATTGAAACCCAAATCTCGGAAGGATTTAATCACATAGTCTTCCAAGGTAAATCTTAACATTTATCTCCAAATAACATCAGTTACTCTTAAAGTCTCATATTAAAAAGTAATTAACCTAATTACATATCCTCCATGATAGGTCAATCATTTACATAGATAACCCAAAATAAACTTATTCCCGATTCATAATATCATCTAACTAAAAATAATTAGTCATACTAACCAGGGACTTCACATAGTTCGGTGGTAGGTGATAAATTCCAGTCGCACTTTGGTTGTGGGTTCGATTCCCGTAGCTTCATCCGATGCGACGGGTTGTCACGCAGTCTACGTGTTGTCCTTCTTCCAAAAACTATATAATTCTTAAAACATTCCCCAAAAAGAGATAAAATCTTCAAAAATAACCATAACATAATTAACCTCAAGTTTATCTCTTGCCTTTCATTTTCCATCATAACCTATAGTAACCCATAATTACCTCAAAAGTAAGAATCATATAAACCCTAATTGTTACCTTTATAATTATTACCTGAACTTCCACATCAAGTTGGTTCTCTCATACATGATGAATTATAGAACTCACCAAGGTTCAAGTTGTTAATCATGACTTCTGATAGTTGGTTTAGAATAACTACGAGATTTCACATTGAATCTCTCATTTCATCTAGTCTCTTAATCAGAGAACCACCACAGTTTCCTTCAAACCCATTGTCACTTTGGTGCCTGTTAGATCCATCTATTTACTAAAATCAAAAAGTCAGTGTGAGTATATCCAAAAAATCATCATGTACTAATGAGGAAGATAAACACTAAGATATACTTATCCAAGTTATCTCAAACTCATTCCAACTTTCAAAAATAACAATGACTCCATCTAATATACTAACCATTGTGGTTATACACAACTTGTCACTTATGCTTAAACAACACTCTAACCTCTAAATTTATCTAAACCGACCTCTGATACCAACTATAAGTACCCGGCCTTAAAACATTACTTAATCTTGAATTAAATGAATAATTCACATTGAGGATCCTTTCAGGTTTAGAGTTTTAGAGAAATAGGACATAACTATTACATCTCAAAAGATTACAAAGTAGACACTACTACTACAACCGATTTTTCACAACAATAAAAAATCATTAAATAAAACAAGAGTTCTTTTATTGATATAAATCTTCTTTAATACTTCATTTATCTTACCCTTCCTTATAACCTGTGAAAAACATTTCAAAAACTTGCGATGAGCATAAAAAGCTCAGTAAGGGTTATAACATAATGAAAGGAAACATTAACCTTCCAATAAATACAAATCAATGAAACCATAAATTTCAATCATAACATACCTTATGAAATCATAATATTTATATATAACTCATAGAAATCATAAGACATAAAGGTAACTTGAGGCATTCATAACATTCTTATGTATAGAGTAACTGTCATGGTTACGTTTGGAATACCCCTCACAGTATATTCCCTAAATCTCTTCGGAGAAACCTTAGTGTTTAACTCCTTCGCGTTACCCAATTCATCAGAGATCTATCTCGGGCTCACCCGCCCTTAGTTTATCATGGAACCACCCGTCTTCATATACAATGCCCAATAACCATAACATAATTGTATCACATAAAATATGCATAAAGGAAACATAGCATTTCCACATTTCAATCACAAGATATCAATACAACACATTGATATAATCCAAACATTATCAATACCATTTTCAATACCAAAATACATAAAAGAGTATATGGTATTTATTTTCCTTTTAAAAACATTACGGCTTGTTAAGGAAGCCAAAGATCAAATAATACTCACGGCGGCGGAAAGGTCGTTGTCACCGCATACATTAAAAAGAAACATACTTTTTGTTGTTTAGTAAAACGCTTCGTAGAGAAAATATTCCTATTTAATAAAAGTAAAATTAAAAGGGGTTTACACACCGTATAAAATAAAGTTGTTTATAAAACAAAATATTCCTTAATGAAAGGAGATTGAGACAAAGTCCCGTACAATGATGGTATCCTTATATTAAGGATAAATCAATTACATAATTATGTGTGAAAAATATAAATACACCCAATATAAGTGGATATTTAGTGTAAAACAATCAGATGTCATCCACACATATTCATGTAATGACATAATCAATAATTAGAGTATTAACCCAAAGAATTGAAATTGGGTTAAGAAGTTCCCTTACAGAAATTTGACAGCCTAACGGCATCACTTTAAAGTTCATAAAATGAGCTGATGAGAGAGAAAATGGTATCTCATCACATGGACATACAATTTACATCAATAAGCATATAGAAGAACATATTCCAACATAAGAATATGTGAATTAGAAGACATAACAAAAAAGAAGCCTTTTAAAAAGAGGAGGGTGAAAGGTTCCCTTACTGATTTGGGTAACTTTAAAAATGTACACCCCATGAAATAAGGTTCATACAATGAAGATTTAAATACCCATAAATTAAAGTTCATTAAACAATGAATACAATCATGGGTAGTACACACAGCACGCAAAAAGGAAATAGTGGAAAATGTAGCATGAATCTCACGGGAATAAAAGTGAGATGAAAAATCCCTTAATAAAACTTGGCAGCCTAACGGCGCCACTTAAAACGTCAAAGAAATGGATTGATGAGATCAAATAGGGTCTCTCATCATATGAAAATAAAAATTACAGTAAGAGGAATATAAAATAACATCCCCCAACATATGAAATAGGAGCTTAAAATAAGTGACATAAAAGAGAGTACTTAAAAAGAACAAGAGAGGTAGGATCCCTAACCTCATGTCTGACTTGTCTTATTTGTTTATTTATATTACTTAATAATAAACTTTTGTCAATTTATAATTTATTAAGGAAATAATTTAAATTTTATTATTCAATTAATATCACATATTATAATGTTATAATAATTAGTTAATTATGAGAGTACATATCAGACGTTTTTTTCGATGTTCGGTACATGAGTCAGAAATGAACTTGTTTGAAAAGAATTGTCCATGTAGTTATAAGTACAGCATATCCAGAATAGTATTAATGATTTAAATATCATATATATCTAGTATATAATTAATTTTCTACTATTCTATAACATTTGGAGATAAAAAATGAAATGCACCGTTCATGGAGACGGTAGGTCGTACGTACGCATGAACGCTGCTTTCATTTCTTTGTCATATTAATAGAATTAAAAATAAATAAGAGATATATATATTATAATTCCATAATTATATTCATCATTTAGATGTAATATATATCATATATATCCATTATATATATGTACTTATAATAGTACATAATATTTGGAGATAAGAAATGAAATGTACCGTTCATGGAGACGGTAAGCCGTACGTACGCATGAATGCTACTTTCATTTCTATTTCTTAGTTTAATGGAATGAAAACATAATGATACATAGTTATATTATAATTATAGTATAATATAATATATAATATCATTAAATACATCCTTTATACATCCCACATAAGGCATTAACGATTCAAATCACTATGAGGGGGCGGTTTTCCGCACATCCTAAAATGAAATTATCTCGTTTACCCATTTTGGAAACCATAAAGGTATGGAATAAATTAAAAAGACATAAGCATAAGTAAAACATAAACATAATTTATATATCATATATAAATACAGTTACACCTTAATGTCCAGCATGAGAGCTGTTAAATGAAGATTGAACAATCATCGTTTCGTGAGGCAGTAATTCGCCACCCATAGAAATAGTATGTTCTTTAACCGTTAGATGGAGGTGTGTATAAGTGTAGCTATAATACTTCTCATAAAAACATCCTAGTATATTGAAGATACTGGGGTTGTTACAAAAGAAAGGAATAAAAACAGTTTAGGTGGTTGGAGAAGCAAAATAAAATAAAAGAACATAAGAGAAGACATTACCTTCAAATTGGATAACTCTTTTTGATTTGAGCCCAAAGGATTCCTTGGAAAGACTTCTGCCAAAAGTGAGGATTCTAGGAGTAATAGAGGGATGTGGAGAAAAAATATGGGCAGATTTTGGACGATACAAGGGCTTTAGAGGTGTGAGTAAGGGGGTAGAGGAGGGGGCCTTTTATAAGAGGGAGGAGGGTCACTTTTGGAAAGTCTTGGAAAGTTACTTTATTATAAAATGAGTTTCAGATTTTAAAGTTCCCACAATGATATATTTATAAGATAAGGTGATAAGGGTTCTAAATACACACATACAATAGGTTTTATACAAGTGTAAGCCTTAGATTTTACCTTATCTTTTCATTTTATTTAAATCGTTCATTAATGAGATAATCACTGCATCATCATGGTGTCATAAATAAATTTATTTATTTAATGTATAAAAATAATAAGAAAAATACCCTGATGTAGGAAATTTTTTTAGATTTACAATGAATATTTATAGTTTAAGATATCATTTAGGTAGACAAAATTAAAATTGTTTTACTTAGGTGTTACATACTTTTGTTGTATTTTCCTTTCTTTAAAAATAAAATGATAAAATGTCACTATCACCAAAAAGTGATTCCATGGGTTCCCTAAGTTGGAACAATGAATCCCATGGCCGGCCATGACACAACCAATAGCATTAGGACACATTATGAGGTCATTTTATATTATTATTATTTTATTTTATTACCCTTAACTACCCGATTACTAATTAATCACGATAATTAAAGATAATTACAGTCATTACTATTCATAATGTCCAAAAACAAAAGAGTCTCAATTACATAATTTGGACCTTATGATTCCAAATATTGAATCCATTCTAACAAATTACAAACATAAAAATTTCAGTAATTAATTTAAAAACAATTCTCGTTTTCAAAACCAAGGACGGGTTTTTAAGAAGTAAAATCTATCAAAAGATTGATTTGTTTTTACATCCTATTTAAAAAAGAAATTACATCCAATGAACAAAATTTTATTAAATGATAAAAACATAATTAACTTACCCCTTAAAACAAATTAAAATGAAAATATAACTATTTAAATAAATTGGATGAAAAGGCAGTTTTGAATTAAAATGTTTTATTTTCCACTATTCATTAAAAAAATGAACATTATCAGAAAAATACCATAAATTCACCCTAAGAAAAATTTGATATTAAAAATTCAAAAATTATGTCTATATTACAAAATTCAAAACATAGAAGTTTCATTAATAAATTATATAGTTAATTCCCATGGTTAAAACAAATAGTGTGGTTTTAAGAAACAATATCTATCAAAAGATAGACACTTGTTTATTTCCGTTTTCAAAGTGAAATTAATTCTAATGACCACCATTGGATTAAATAGTAAAAATATATTCTAATTAAAATTTAAAACCAATTAAAAAATAATCTAACCATATAAATAAATTAGATTAAAAGGAGGTTTTGAATAAAAATACAGCATTTTTAAAAAAATTGAACTTTATCGAAAAAATACCAAAAATTTTTACAAAGTAAATTTTTATGTCTTGATTCTAAAGAAGGATTTTATTTTTTTCAAATATAACATATAAAAGTGAAAAAATTATATTTTAAAAGGGTTCTCCATCAAAATGTGGTTAATCGGCCTTTTAAAGAATATTAGAATATTTTTTCTTAAAATTGGATTCATTTTCATTTTAAGCATCTACCATTTATTGGATAAATGTAAAAATATTTAATAAACATATATAATCACTTTTTAGTTAGTTATGTTCATTCCCGCCATTACATCGGCTAGGATTTTACTACCATTTACAATAATATTATTATATTATTAGTGTGCATTGTAAGATTTCAAAGAAACTCATTATTGTGTATAGGGTATACCATCAAACATAGAATCCCCTTTAAAGTAATATAATTATTTTATTCACAAATATTAATAAATATGAAAATGAAATATTATTTATTTACCTGGAATGATACACTTTCTCTTGAATTGGATTGTCTTTTCTCTTGAGGAACTTAGCCCACGGAGGCATGGTTGTGTTTTAAGTCTTTGATGTCAATCTGGTTTCCCACTTTTGCCTCAAAAGTTCTTTTGAAATAAAAAAAAATTAATTTTCAATCCGTCAGTAGTATATGTATGTATGCATATGTATGTGTAAGTATGCATATGTATGTGTATGCATGGTCATGCTGGTGTATTTAATTGTATGTATGTGTTTGGGTATACATACATGTATGTGTGTGCATGTTCAAGTCCATGTGAATGTGAATGTGCATGTGCATGTGCATGTGGATGTGTATGTGTATGTGTATGTGTATGTGTATGTGTATGTGTATGTGTATGTGTATGTGTATGTGTATGTGTATGTGTATGTGTATGTGTATGTGTATGTGTATGTGTATGTGTATGTGTATGTGTATGTGTATGTGTATGTGTATGTGTATGTGTATGTGTATGTGTATGTGTATGTGTATGTGTATGTGTATGTGTATGTATATGTGTATGTGTATGTGTCTGTGTATGTGTATGTGTATGTGTATGTGTATGTGTATGTGTATGTGTATGTGTATGTGTATGTGTATGTGTATGTGTATGAGTATGTGTATGTGTATGTATATGTGTATGTGTATGTGTACGTGTATGTGTATGTGTATTTGCATCTAAGTACCTCTATGTATCTGCACATGTATGTCTATGTGTATGTATGTGCGTACGTGTATGTTTGTTTATTGATTTAAAATTATTTATTCATTGATAATATTTCTACATTTTTAGTATATTCTGTAATTTATTCATTTTTAATATTTTTTTATTTATTCAAACAGGTTTGAGTATGAGTTGGCAAGTCAACCCACACCCACAAAATTTATTAATTAAAAATAAATTACAAAGTGAGGAAAGCAATGCACAACAAAGCATGAGGTGTCCAAAAAAACAATATGTCCAATCCTTCTGCTCCCTCTATATCACAAAATCTTTGGATAATGACATATTTCCTTTGGGTTTCGTCCCCTCTGCCATCACATAGCCCTTTGCGGAGTCACTAGCTCATCACTTGGTGAAAAATCTAAGGAGTCCTCTCGAGTGATGTTGCTCTTAAATTCCCATGAAATATCCTGAATATCAAGCCATATCTTATGCCTGTAACCATCTTCAATGTTTTTTATAAAAATTTTGGACTAGAAGATAATACCTATATCTAAAAACATATAGTTCCATTTTAGTGAAGGTAACTTCAAGATGTAAATCAAACCATTTTTTCATCTATTCTGTAAAGATCTGGGGATACCTATCACCCTCATAATCCTCCAGAGGAGCCATGAAATTTTTTTTCTGAGCAGATTCACAATCAATGGTAGAAGACTTCCAAAAGGAGTCACAAGAAGATCTCATAAGATCGAAAAAATGAGATGGATAAGAGGACTCCATATTTTCATCTGATCTAACTCGTCTACCACCATTTCTTCAAAAGCTACCTTGACCTCTCTGATGTATTCCACTCTTCCATTATTTTTGAGACTTCCAATTACCATCCTGATAATCAATGATCATTGTTTCATCTTTCCCAACCTTATGCTCACTATCATGCCTAATTTCAAAAAGAGCATCCCCTATAGTCTGAGGTGTAGGTGTAGTCTAGTCAACTTTCCCAATAAAATTATTATAATCCTTTCCATCACCCTTTTCACCAAAAAATTTGAGTTCAACAATTGATGGAGGTTGAAATATTAACAAATTCTGTTGAAGATCCAAATAATCAGATTCACCTACAAGCTTATGTCTGGTTACCTATTCATCAATAGAATGAAGAGTCTCAAAGACATAGGCCCCCTGATCTTGCATTGTGGCTATAATAGTATCAACAAATGAGTCCGTATTTGAAGCAATACCAACACTGGGAGCTTGATGAGATATTTTCAATGATGAAGAAACAATTGCTTTACCATGTTCCACAAAAGGTGGATCCTGTATAGTGTCGTTCAAGTATTACTAAAAAACTATCCTTTAACAGTGCTAGAAATGGCCTTTATCAGTGCTAGAAAAGTGATGACTACATGAGAGAAGTTAAAAGCCTTGTTCTTTTATCAGTGCTGAAAAAGTGCTGATAAAGGGGTCCTTTATTGGTACTAAAAAAAGCACTAACAAATTATACCTTTTTCAGTGCTTTAATTTATCACTTTTAAAGAAACCATTTATCAACACTTAAAAAAGCGCTAATAAAGGGGCATTTATCAATGCTTTTATGAGTACTGATAAAATAGACTTTTATCATCACTTATAGAAGTGTTGATAAATTCGACCATTATCAGCACTTTTAAAAGTACTGATAAAGGGCCATAATACAGTGTGTTATAACAACACACTACAGAACCACTACAGTGTGTTGTAATAGCACACTACAGCACTAGAAACACACCAGATATAAAGAAAAACAAGTCCCAATACATGATTTAAATTAAATGAAATTTACAACACAAACACAAGGAAAAAAACTATATTATTGGCATTTCAAACATTGGTTCATACAATTACATAAAAAATTATTACATATATTCAATAACATAAATGTTCCTTTTAATCCTAACCTAGCCCATACTATCTTCGTAAAAACCACCCCTCCTCCAGAAAAAGCACGCACATATACAAGAAAACAATTCTAATGTTAGTAATAATATAAAGAAATAAATTAACAAGAAGTGTTACTTCTACAAAAATTGATGTCAATTTTAAATATAATGACACACATGGAGTCATACTGGTCACACCGTGCATCGAATTGAGGTGTTTCTGATTCCTACACATCAAAAATGACTTAAAATTATTGTCCTAAATTATGTAAACAATTTAAATGTTTTTTCTCAATTTTGAGTAGGTCGGTTGGCCTTTGTACTAAAATTGATGTCAATTTTAAATAAAAATGTGCACTTGAAGTCATGTCAATCACACCACACATCAGATTCAAATGTTAGTGATTCATGCATTCCTAAAATAACATATGGATAATTTTACTAAAGTATAAAAACAATATGAATGTTTTTGTTCAGTTTTGAGTGGGTCATTTTTTTCTTCTAAAATTGATGTCAATTTTAAATAAATACACACTTAGAGTCATACTAGTCACACCGTGCATCAGATTGAGGTGTGGATAATTCTTATATGTTCCAAATCACTCATGGATTGTTGTCCTAAAGTATCAAAAAAATATTAATGTGTTTTACTATTTTTATAGTATGACAATCATCTTTTTTACTAAAATGTCATTTTAAACTTGAAACACACACATTGGCTCATACGGATCACATCATGTTTCGGTTTTACATGATATCGATTCCTACATGTCACAAATGATTTATTAATCGATTCCATAAGTTATTATGAAAATCCAAGTGCATTTTCTCAGCTTTCAATGAGTGAATATTTTTAAAGTCAAATATCGATTTTAAACTCATAACTGACAAATTTAGTGTTAGACTTGGTGTCCTAGAACCAACTGTTTGTACTTATATTACATGTATATTTAATGTATTTAAATATTAAACATATTTTTACATATTTTTCATTATTTTTCATTACTATGATGTAATAATGTATTAGAGTATTTTTTACATTGATAAGGTCATGACAGTTCCCCGCTATGATAGAACCTTGAAATTCTATAACAATATTCTTAAATATAGTTCTTCATTTTGATGATATACTATGATAAGACACATAGTTTACATATCATTTAGTGTGAGTGATCATAATCAGATGATACTTCTTCGCGTGAAGTTATTACTTGGTAATCTCCAAGATAGGATATTATGAGAATAGACCTTCCAGTAAGAATTTTTCATGTCTTGGTGTCATTGGATATTCCTATCTGCGAGTGTGTATAATAGTCTTTAGACTTTAAGATTATCATTAATATGTGTCATGACTCACGCACTTTGATTTACTAAGAAAAACAATCATTCCATATTTCGAAGGGAAGTAGGGTATGTTGTGTGTGTCAAAAGTGACATGTTACTAATGGATAAGTTAAGGAAGGTTTTGTCCCTTCCATTTATGGAAGTTCATATCTTGGCCCGTTGAATGAAATAGAACCATTGTGCGAAATTCCATTTCAATGGTGTAACAATGAGTATATTTCAGTTAGTCATAGAATGACGTATCAAGCACAATGGTTGATGACATTATCATGAAACCTTCTTGATGAGAAATGGAGACAAAGAGATTATATTACATAGTGAGCATTCGTATGTGGATGTCATTATTGTGACTTTAAGTTATTTCCCTTAGATGTATTTGACCCATTGCTAGATTGATGTTATTAATATTTTCATGAATTATTATATACTCCCTTTACTAATTTTATACAAAATGTGCATAATTTGTGTGAAATATCAATGTTTTAATACTAAATATAATTTTTGAGAAATTTTAGAAGTAGTCCAATTGAGTTAGTTTACGATTTTTTTTATAACTATCACCCCATTGATCCAAATTGTGTTATTATTGTTTTTTAGGATTCCTTATTCAATTTTAAACATATTATTAGAAGGAATTAGTGGCTAATTCTTCCATTTGAAGGGTCACATGGACTGCACAAGAAGACCCAACTAATTTGTGATGAAACTGGACCATCCGTGAAGATATAATTATTGGTCTCACTCCAGAAGTCCAAATATATAAATTATATTCCAATGTTTGTGAGAAAATTCAATACATCTTTTATAAAAATTTCAAGGCCCAACTCCAAAGACAATGGGCCCAACTGATGAATTTAAACCCATTCCATCATTCTGGATTGGAATTAGAATCTGTACAGTAATCATGACATGTCTCCTGATCTATTCCTCAAATCAAGATGATATTTTTCATTTTGAAAGAGTAGATATAGTTAGAATAATTTTTTGAAGAAATAATTCAGATTTGAAGACATCTTCCTATTCAAAAATCCATTCACATTTTGGACATTGAAAAGGCATGGATAGAAATGGACAGTTTGACATTGTTTAATAAAACTGCCATAACATTGGCTACTTAATTCCAATAGATGCCAAATTTTCAGAGTCGATAGAGGAGATATTTATATATAACTTTTAATAAGACCATAACTCTATATTCATCTTTATAATTTATCAAAGTGTCTATGAATGTGGAGGGACATATCGGGAATGCAAACAGCCCACTTCCTTGGGCTATAAATACATCCCTATCCTCTTCTTCAAATTAGTTGGAATTTAAGAAGAGAGGATAATCAATTGGTATGACCCAATAATTTATAATGTCTTGGGAGGACCTTAAATACTCAACTTTTTACTTTAGATACCCTTCGTCCTCTCTTTGTTTTCATTTACTTTTGTGTTCTTCATCGTTGTAATCTTGTAAGTCCTTTCTTTTGTAATTATGTTATAATGAAAGTTTTTTCTTAAGTATATCTTATTCATATCTACCTTATGTAGTTTAAAATTAATGATCTTAAAATAGTTTAAATACAGTTTAATCCCTTTCCCTTTATTTTATTTCTCATTCAATCTAAAGTTTATTTTAATTATCATCATCGTTTGTGTGTGTGTTCGTCGCACCAATCTTTTATTATCCCTTTATTTTTCTTATCTTCTTAATTTATCATCATAATAATTATAACCATATTACTAATCATTTCAATGTCTGTGTAAATCTCTCATCTTGGTGAGTCATTATTTAGATATGTTAAGCGATTGAGATCTTTTACTCTATGAGTATTCTTTAATTTAGCATTGTGTGTGTTGGACATAACATGTCATGGATTAATGACTTGTTTTGTATAACGTGGGGTTTCCATGGATTATTGGAACCATAAATACACTACCATCTACAAGCTCTGATTGATATTAGAATCCTAAGATATGTTAAGGCTTGGATTAAAGCCTTAACACTTTGGAATTCCAATCAACATCAACTTGTGACATGGGTGTTAATTTAATGCAATATAAAGCAAAGCTCAAGGATATCACAAGCTTAACTACCTAATGATGAACTCGCCCCAATATTTATAAAATTGTTAAATCAAACACCAATCATTAATCATATCGTTTAATCTCTTAAAACACACTCCTCCAATCAAAATACAATCAACTAAAAACATTCGACTATTAAAAAAGTATCATCGCTGAGGATTCGACCCGAGTGTTGTTATACACATTAGCAGAGCATCAAAACATTGAATGGTTGACAGGTAATAATCGTCTGCACTATAAAATGCTTCCATTTCTGTGGATGGTTCTTTATGTAGTCATTAGTTTCTGGTTATTGTAAAAAACAAAAAAAAACAAAATTTAAAAAAATTGAAATAAAAACACAAAGAAAAATCAGCCTTCTCCTAAAAATCAAAAAATGAAAAAACACAAAGAAAACCCCATCTTCGTCTTTCTTCCAACATCTCTCTAAATACCCCGTAGCCTCCCAAACAATCCCTCAGATTTTTTTGACCCTAAAATTGAGTGAACACTGCTCCAACTTAGGAGGAACATAAGAGATAATCAACTCGATCAAGAACCAATCCTTGTCCAACCAATTGAATTATATATGGCCAATCCTAGGGAACAAACACTTAAAGAACTTTATGCCCCTGATATGAATTACCAACAACTTTTTATTCAATATTCAAACATGAAGGCTGACTTTGAACTCAAATCAGGTTTGATTCACCTTCTCCCTCATTTCCACGGGCTAGCCGATGAGGATCCACATATTCATCTTAAAGAGTTCCAAGTGTTGTGCTCTACCATGAAGCCTCAAGGGGTTTCTGAGGAACAACTAAAACTCCAAGAATTCCCTTATATCTCTAGCTAACACTGCTAATTCATGGCTCTACTACCTTCCTCCTGGTTCCATAACCACATGTAATGACATTAAGTGACTCTTCTTAGATAAATCCTTTTATGCTTCTCGTACTGCTTTTATCTGAAAGGAAATAAGTAGTATCTATCAGTTATCAAGTTAAACACTCCATGAATACTAGGAGAGGTCCTAAAAGCTTGTTTCAAACTTCCCACATCACCAAATATCTGACCAAATCTTAATCCAATACTTCTATGAGGGTTTATTGTAAATTGAGAGAACTCTCATTGATGTCGCAAGTGGCGGTGCTCTTGTTGATAAAACTCTCATAGCTATAATGGATCTTATAATAAAGATGGATGAAAACACAAAATAATTTAATACTTGAGCACATGCTCAAGTAAAACAAGTCCAAGACAATCAATCCATAGAGTCGAACAAGATGACTGAGTGGATGAGTGAACTTGCAGGTCTTATGTGACAACTAGTTGTGGCAACCAAAGCCCCAACCTCATCTTCTCCACAATCAATGTTTCTTGGACCTTTCAAAAAATTTGGAATATGAAACTCACCAACTCATCCAACTGACACATTTCCACAAATTCAAGAGGATCAATCTGATTAATCTGGACCAATAGAGCTCAATGTAGCATATACTCAATGGAAACCCAACCCTCAACAATTAGGTCAGTTCATTAGAAACTTCAACAAACCTCACTCTGAGACCTTATCTTATTCTTATAACCAAGTCCTATGGTATGGTAATCCCATCTCTCATCCCCCTCAATTCCCTCCTCAAATCCAGATTCAATATGGTCAAGGTGTTGGTAACTTCCAACAACTATAACCCTTTGTTCCTCAATAATAGAGGAACAATCCTCCTCCTAGATTCCACTATCCTAGTGAGCCTTCCCAATTCCCAAACCAATACAATCGCTTTCCTAAGAACCAAAATCAAGGAAATCCCAATCCGGGACAAACCTATTCTTCCAAGAAACCTTGGGAAAGTGCAGTTGAGGACCTTTCCTCATTCACCCATTCCAGACTTAAAAACATTGAAACCCAAATTGGTCAACTTGCATCCCACATAAGCTAGCAACAATAATGAAATGATTCCCAACTTCCAACTCAACCACTACCTAACCCCAAGGGTAATGTAAGTGCAATTTCACTTAGATTAGGAAAGAAAATTTATATTCCTCAAGATAAGTCCTCAAACCCTCCTTTAAATGTTGTCCTAGAAAATGAAAATAAAAAGAAATGTGAAATGGAACCTGAAGCCATTCCCTCACCTCCTTCCATTCCACATATAAACCCAATTCCTTTTCCTCAATCCATTTCTAAGCCAAATAATTCCTTTCAACCTGATCCAGAAATGCTCGACATGTCTAGATATATTGAAGTGAACATTCCCCTCTTAGATGACATTAAGAAAATTCTTAAGTATGCCAAGTTTCTCAAGGAGTTATGTACCCATAAGAGGAAACTTAGTAACTTTGAAAATGTTTCAACCCAAGAGTACATACTAATTAAGAGAAAAGATCCTGGAACCTTTACGGTTTCATGCCAAATTGGAAGTTTCAGCTTCAATGATGCACTCATAGACCTAGGAGACTAAATTAATTTCATTCACAAATCTATATTCTCCAACCTTAGTCTAGGTCCCTTAAATCCAATGGGTGTTGTCATTCAATTGGACAATCGAAGCACTACTAGTCCTGAGGGTATAATTGAGGATGCCCTTGTCCGAGTCAACGACCTTATCTTCCAAGATAACTTCTATGTCCTAGACATAGAAGGTGAGACAACTTCTTGCTAAACTCCTCGGATATTAGGAATTCTTTTCCTCATGAAATCTAAAACCGAAATTGATGTCCATGCTGGCATCTTATCCAAGAAATTTGGTTACCAACTGGTCAAGTTCAATATTTTTCAATCCATGCGATACCCATCAGAGAATGAATCTGCATTCTCTATCCATTCTTATGAAACTCTCTCTGAGAGTGTGTTTAATCCCAATTTATCATGTCCTTCTTTTTCTACTGATATAGGTGTTTGTGAATATTTCATTCTCATTAACCAAGTAATAAATGGAGAAGTTGATGTTGACATTACAAATGAAAACTCCATTGATCTAAAGGATCTTGAAAAATATTTAGAATCTCATCTTGCCTCTGACCTCCACTTCTCCATCTTGGATGATAATGAGGAAAATGAACTAGAATGATCATTAGTTTAATCATATTAGTTTATCCAAAACACATCATTTCCTATCCATGATTCTGAAAATTATGTTATATGTGAGGTTAACCCTAAACAAATGTGTTTATATTATCCCAATGAGAGTGAAGGTTGTGTGATTTGTTCCCTAATTAATAAAGTGATCACTAGTGGGGTATAAATTGACCATTATTTGTTGAAAAACATTGAAATAAAGGATATTAAATTTTTTATTCAGTCTTATGACTCTAATGATCCTCATTACTCTACATCAGTAAGTTATGAAATAAATGAGTTGAAAACAATTGGGATCTCGTACTCTAGTTTTGTGTTATCGGAACCATACATAAATGAACCATCAGAATTGAGACATCTTCCTTAATTTCCAAGCATAGAAAACCATAACTTTGTGGATAAAATCATTCCTCACATTGAATACCAAAGGGAGGATAGTCATATTCTCTTTCCAACCTCATTGAATTGAAAGTGAAACAACAAGGAATGGATGAAATTATCCAGTGAATCATCAATCCTCCCAAAGGAAAAGTTTTTTTAGAATCACACTGGAGTAGAGAAAATATGATGGCCACCTTCAGACTATGGGTAGTCCACTACAACTATCCAGCTGTAGACAAACAAATTCTGCGTTTCCTGGGAGGCAAACCATGTTTTCTTTTACTTTTATGAAATTTTAATTTCATTTTAGTTTTTTATTAGATGAATAATGATTTTTCTTTTTAAGGTAACATCCCACAATCCTAGAACAACATCGACTGTAAGGACCCTACCCCGAATGCCTGGAGTAGGTGCCCATGAGACATGATGTACCACAACTAAAACATTATATTTAAATTTATTACATCATGTCTCATGCTACAGAGGACCGTGAGGTTCAGGTTCTGGGAAAACCAACTACATTCTGAAAACTTCATTCAAGACCTGATACCAAAAAAAAATTCATTAAAAACGTAGGGTGAGCATTGAAATACTCAGTAAGGGTTTTGAAAATACTTAATACAGCTTTGGAAAACATCCTTTGAAAATACTTTCACATAAATCAAAATTATTCCTTTGAAGAAAACATCATGACATTTAAAAGGTTGCTATTAAACAATCAAAGCATTTCATACATAAGTATTTGAACATTTAACAATAAACTAGTAAGCATGTTTGTATAATATTCATAAATACTAACAAGTAAAGTAGGCATAGCATGCAAGGTATGCAAGTACTACTAAGCATGAACATTATCAGAGTTGCGCATAAACAATTTCACTACAACTTATAGAAATAAACATTATGACATGACTAATGTAATGCTAACATTTGCATTAAAAATAATGGAAAGGTATACTGATCATGCATCATCACTGTCTCATCATAGGCTATGTGCACTTTAATATCATACTCATAGGTAATGGTTCTATACCAAGGATATTTCTGTAGTCGAAATAATCACTTGGTTGGTCAAATACTAAAAAATAATGAGGAAATGTATAATGCTGGACTCATGTCTAAATGTCAAGGCCTCGTGCCATGACCTACGGGTAAAAACCCAATCTGACTATCTCGAGAACTATCGATGCATCGAAGAGCTTACTTTTACCGGTCTCCAACCCGGAGGGCTTACTTTTATCAGTCCCTAACCTGCAGGGCTTACTTTAACCATTCCCCAACAAAGAGGTCTTTCTTTTAAACGGACCCCAACCCAGTAGCCCAATACATTCCTCATATGTCAATAAGGTCTGATATTCAAGGTGTAACATAACACTTTGAATATTTAATTTCCAATTTATATTACCCAAAAATACTCCAGTGTTATTCTGAAAACATTAGGCAAGCTTATGAAAACAAAATAACTAATTCTGAGACTGCTCGACTAATTACAGGCCATGAGGGATCCACGCCCAATCCCTTCCTGTCTACCACACTCGAGAGTCGGGTTTTCGGAATACGTTTTTAAGATTGCATTAAATATGTATACATTTGAACTATGTTTTCATATATTAAAACTTGTAAACAAAATTTGATACATAATTAATGCATATACATATTCGCACGTATATATATATACTTTCATAAGAATTTATCTGTCTGTTCTGAAGTAGTCGATTCACACAAACATAACATTGAAGATATGGTAATAAATAATCAAAGGTATACATAGTATGGTAAAAAAAATTACACATAAGATGACACATAAAATGATGGGTGATTAGGGTTTTCCACATTAAATGATAACTCATTAATTTAAAAATAAAACCCTATTTCATGGAAATTAAATACTTAAAAAAATTACATGTCATTAGATATGCTGATAAAAGGGTCAGTGAACATGCATCTATACTAAATCATAAGCTTGGTAACCAATAGAAAATATTGTGGAAAATTAAACCTACATGTGTGCACAACCTGGTTACAAATGTAGCATGTTTTTACAAATCCATTTATTCTATAATAACTTTTGGTCAAATCAAAATATATTATTTTAAAACATAGAAACACCACAAGATTTAATATTATGAAAACTTATTTAATTCAAACATACCATATATAATAATATATACTTATATAAACACATATTGGTTTATCAGACTTCAAAATTGACATTTAATAAAATCTTACAAGAATTAATTACGTTGAACGTAATAATTAATTTCTGAAATTCATTATTTGAGTCTCCCAATTAGACTAGGGTCATATATTTATAACCATATATAACCTAAGAGTTTATACATGGGTTTTACATAACCAAAATAAGTTTTTATAATTTCTTATAAGTAATATATATACTTTAAAACATATTTAATACACCATTATTACATGATTTGACACCAAAACCATGTTAGGGTTGTAGTATATAATCGTATGTGTATACATATATAAAAATTGGGTTCTTACATAATAATTATAAATCCAATTGAACAGAAAACATAATTTGCATCAAAAACATTATTTGAGGGTTGGAAATTATCTTTTAAAATTATAAAATGGATTTGGATTGTGATACATAAATATGTATATAGATATATATATATATTACAAAGAAAGTATTTTTTTGCAATAAGTAAATTCGAAACACCCTTGATGTGTATATGATCATACTAGAATATTTGAAAATCTTAGAGATTGTTATGAGTTGAGATTTTATACATGTATGTATATATACTCATTTAAAGATTATATATATATATATATATCCGCATGTATAATGTATATTTGTAAAATAAAACCAAAAGGAATCAGACCCTTTCATCATTCAAAGAAAACCCTACCAAAACCCGCACTCCCAAAGGAGGAGGGATGACTCCCGCACTGGAAAGGACCTATATATATGTATGTATGTATATATATATATATATTTACATACCATATATCCGATTACACGGTGTGTATAATCGGTTTTGTACTATAAAAATAAGTGGTTAAGTCCCCTTACATGGTTTATGCATACACCAATACCCATTTTAAAAACCTTAAAATGAGAGAGAGAGAAAGATATATATATATATATATATATATATATATATGTATATATTGTATATAGAGAAACTTATAAAATGGGTTTGATGAATCAAAACTGATTGAAATCTATCCCTTACATTATCTTGAGGAGGAGAGTCAGACTGACATAGAGGGGAAGCTTGTTGGAGATCCTGAGTAGCTCGGGAGAGGTGGAGAGGATCCATAGGTCTCGACTCAAAAACAGGGGACCCTACACTTGACTACTGAAGGAGAAGACAGGGGTTCGAGTTGGGGAGAAAAAAAATGCAGACATATATATTTATATTCTATATGACCTTACCCGAAGAGGAGCTTAGGAGGATATGTTATAAGGAACTTAGAGGGGTAGGCTCGGGGAAAGGTGTGGCAAAAGGAGTCCTTGAAAGGTGATGGGTGGGCATGGGCCGAAGAGGAGCAGTGGAGGAGGGAGGTGGTGACCGCGATGGCCACTGGTGTGGCTTGCTGAAGAAGATAACGATGCGGAGGATAGATGGATGGTCCAGATCATTCCTGTCTAGATCGAACGGTTGCGGGTAGGCAGGATTTGAGATGAATGTTTAAAAAGGAAACAATGGCCAGGATTTTGTTTGGGAGAGATCGGATGGACGCGGGGAGTCTTCCAGTGAAACCCTATGCACTATCCACCTTGCACCACCACCCTTCAAACCGCGGTTCCCTTCTTCTACTATTATTATGCATTTATTATCTCTTTTTTTATTCCTTATGTATTGTTTTATCCCATTTTTTTATTGTTGTTTTATTTCCTTTTTTTTGGTTTGTTGCGCCTAACCCTAACTGGGTTCCCTCCCAAATCCCATTCCGGATTTTCTTCCCACATTCTTTTATTTATTTGCCTTTTTTATTTTAAAAAACCTATTATTATTATGTCAGCTTTTAAACTAGTCAAAAGTTATAAAAAATTATTTAATAATCTATTATCTAATCATCCTTTTTTTCAATCATACGTTTTTTTTGTCCATCACGTTTTCCACTTCATACCACTACTACTTTATATTATAATTTTTTTCTTGTTTAATTATTACTAATACATCATTATCACTATTTAATTAATTCCATTAATGTAATTTATATAAATTTTATCATAACACATGTATTATAAGTTTAAATTTAAACATTAAAATAGTTTTAATAAATTACTTGTTCAAAATTCATAATTCAAAACATTTCATATGTTTAACATTAAAATATTTATACCGTTATAATTTTTGCTAAACGAGAATCATAAAATTAATTATTTTATAAAAATTAATCTAATCATAAATTTATAAATTAAAACTATTAATTATTACTTTATATATATATGTATATCATATTTTCGAAATAGGAATTTTATATAAAACTCAAATAATTTTGATATATTCATTCCTGTTATATTTTAAATATGTATTTGCATAAAACCCATATAATTATTTATATAATAGTTTAAGTAACTATCTACTTAATTAAATAGTGCAAAATGATTTCATTAATAACAATCTTCGATGTCATGAATAATTGCATTATAAAATTATAATTATATAATTCAAAACAAATATACACATATTTGAAGAACTAAATATACCAGGTTTTTAGTTAATTATCAAACGTGGCCAAAAGCTATATTTATAGCCATTAGTATTCTATGGTCACCCCGAGGAAACGGTCATATTATTGCCCTATAAATCTAAAAGTTGAGGTGTCTTAAGCTTAAGGTGATTGAAGAAGAAGAAGAAAAAGAAGATGGTTCAAGTCATCCCTTTACTTCTTAATGTGGACACGGTGGCTTCGGCCATTATAATATTTGTTTTGATGGATTCTAAAGACCTCTATTGTCTTCTCAGGGTTCTCGTTGTTTTGAGTGTTCTTCCTGTAATCTTAAATGGTTTTTTAATTGGTATCTTTGGTTAGTGAGCTTTCCTTGTAAACTCATAATGTTGTAAGAGACTTCATTGTTAAGTTCTTAAATAAGAAGTGATGTGTTTTATCATTTATATTTTGTTTGGATAAAAGAATAAAACTTTAATGTCATTAAACACACAATTTATATTTATAAGGTTTTTAAATATTCGGGGTGTTACATTATTCCCCCCTTCAAAGAATTGTGTCCTCGCAATTCTATTCATAAGATTAAAAATAAAACCACTAGAAAATCATCATCACCAAAATGGGAGATTTGGCTCGATCAACGGAATACCCTGGTTGGTACTTAGTTCCTCTGATTCACTAGCCCAGATACACCTTGAGTAGTATGTCTTGAACTTCTACTCATGTGTTCTACACACAGGCTTCCATAGGGAGGCTCGTGCATTAATAAAGTCGGGGATGTTCAAATGGACATATTCTCTAGTACTTCGCCAAACTATATCACGCCTAAGATATTCCATTGGAACAATGAGATCAAATATACTGAGGTTTAGAATCTGGAACATGAAGGTTACTCTATGGTTCTCATCCTGGGCAGCTACTATGAAACATGCTCTGGCAGAAAAATTATGTGCTAGAGTGAAACATCGAAAAAGAGCTTCGAAGTATCTCCCCCTCTGCATATAATAAGGGAGTTGGTTATTCGTGATGAGGTGGAGTACATGGTCGACCACATGATAGGAACGAAGAATTTCATGGTTGTTGGACAAGTCAGACATGCGTTTACATGATCCTCGCAGATGGAGGAAGGAAAGATAGTCCACAGTGCACGTCCTGATTAAGATTTCCTCCAAAATTTCATCAGGTAGGGATGAGATATTTGTTTGTCTATCCATCTGAAAATACATTCATGAGAATTCACTTAACAGTTCAGATAAAGTAGAGACAGGAAAGGAAAATAGGTAATATTTCAATAAATCATAATTATATACATTAGTGCCTGAGTCTACCACATGAACTCCACACAGAGAAGAAAAACTCCCTATCTCCTCAAACCATACACAGGCTGAGCATTCAGGGTTAAACCCATAGAGACACAGGTGACGTCTCCTGAGTGTAGCATGAGGGGTATTAAATTGGGAAACATCAACATACACTTTTTTTATAAGACAGTCAGGTGGAATCATATTCTAACATCCTGAAGTACAACAATTGGTACGAGAAGCCATAGTTCAAGATTTGGCAGAGATAGGCCGCGTGGAGGTCTCCAGCAGCAGCAGCATCTTGAAAAGCATTGAGGGCCATTAAGACAATGTACTCACCTGCCGTAAACACTCAAAAAAGTCCCTCATGGTATCTCTCCCAATGTAAATATGAGGGAAATTGGGTCATCATCATAAGAAGGTAATCAAATCCTAATCCCCGGTGTAGACGAAGCACCCGTGGTGAGTTTGACACATCATATAGGTCCTTGCATGACATGCAGATATGGGCATAATTAAGAAATTTCTCTAGGCTATCTAGAGACACAACGGTCTCTAGGATCTCAGTGGGAAGTCACAGAAGATTGGTAGGTACATTTCCATATTCCATCTGAAAGTTACAATATAATTACTTAGTAATGCTCAGTCATATATTTATACTACCTGGTTTTCCAGAGTTATCTGAACCTATCATCTGATACCAACTGTAAGGACCCGGCCCCGAATTCCCAGAGTCGGTGCCCATGACCCATGATGTACCACAATTAAAACATTATATTTACATTTATTACATCATGTTTCATGCTATAGAGGACCGTGAGGTTCAGATTCTGGGAAAACCAGTTGCATTCTGAAAACTTCATTGAAGACTTGATACCTGAAAAATTTTCATTGAAAATGTAGGGTGATCATTGAAATACTCAATAAGGGTTTTGAAAATACTTAATACAGCTTTTAAAAACTTCCTTTGAAAATACTTTCACATACATAAAAATTATTCTTTTCAAGAAAACATCATGACATTTAAAAGGTCGCTATAAAATAATTAAATCATTTCATGCATAAGTATTTGAACGTTTAACTGAAAGCTAGTAAGCATGTTTGTATAAAATTGCATAAATACTAACAAGTATGCAAAGCATGAAAGGTATGAAAGTACTACTAAGCATGAACATTTTTATAGTTGCGCATACAAAATTTCACTACAACTTATAAAAATGCACATTATGACATGATTAATGTAATGCTAACATTTGCATTAAAAATTCTAGAAAGGTATATTGATCATGCATCATCACAGTCTCATCATATGACATGTGCACTTTAATCTCATACTCGTAGGTAATGGTTCTATACCAAGGATATTTCTCTTGTCGAAGTAATCACTTTGTTGGTCATGTACTAAAACATAATGAGGAAATGTATAATGTCGGACTCATGTCTGAATGTCAAGGCCTCGTGCCATGACCTAAGGGTAAAAATTCAATCTGACTATCTTGAGAACTATCGATGCATCGAGCAGCTTACTTTCACAGGTCTCCAACCCGGAGGGCTTACTTTTATCAGTCCCTAACCTAGAGGGCTTACTTTAACCAGTCCCCAACCTGGTGAGCTTTCTTTTAACTGGACCCCAACCCGGTAGTCCAATACATTCTTCATATATCAATAATTTATAATATTCAAGGTGTCCCATACCACTTTGAATATTTAATTTCCAATTGATATTACCCAAAAATACTCTAGTGTTTTTCTGAAAACATTAGGCAAGCTTCTGAAAGCAAAATAACAAATTTTGAGACTTCTCGACTAATTACAGGCCATGATGGATCCATGTCCAATCCCTTCCTGTCTACCACACTTGAGAGTCGGATTTCTGAAAACATTTTTAAGCTTGCATTAAATATGTATACATTTTCACTGGGATTTCATATATTAAAACTTGTAAACAACATTTGATACATAAGTAATGCATATACATATTCAAACATATATATATATATATACTTTCATAAGAAATTATCTGCTTGTTATGAAGTAGTCTATTTACACAAACATAACATTGAAGATATGGAAATAAATGATCAAAGGCATACATAGTATGGTAAACATTCTTTGCACATAAGATAACACATAAAATGATGGGTGATTAGGGTTTTCCACATGAAATGATAACTCCTTAATTTAAAAAAACCTTATTTCATGGAAATGAAATACTGAAAAAAAATACATGTCATTAGATATGCTGATAAAAGGGACAGTGAACATGCATCTAGACTAAATCATAAGCTTGGTAACCAATAGAAAATATTGTGGAAAATTAAACCTTCATGTGTGCACAACCTGGTTACAAACGTAGCATGTTTTTACAAATCCATTTATTCTCTAATAACTTTTGGTCAAATCAAAATATATTCTTTTAAAACATAGAAACAACATAGGATTTAATATTATGAAAACTACTTTGATTCAAACATACCTTATATAATAATATATACAAATATAAACACATATGGTTTTAGCAGACTTCAAAATTGACATTTAATAAAATCTTACAAGCATTAATTACATTGAACGTAATAATTAAATTCTGAAATTCAATATTTGAGTCTCCCAATTAGACTAGGGTTATATATTTATTACCATATATACACTAAGAGTTTATAAATGGGTTTTACATAACCAAAGAAAGGTTTTATAATTTCTTATAAGTAATATATATACTTTAAAACATATTTAATACACCATTATTACTTGATTTGACACCAAAACCATGTTAGGGTTATAATATATAATCATATGTGTATACATATATAAAAATTGGGGTCTTGCATAATAATTATAAATCCAATTGAACACAAAACATAATTTGCATCAAAAAATTATTTGGGGGTTGGAAATTATATTTTAAAATTGTAAAATGGATTCGGATTGTGATACATAAATATGTATATAGATATATATATATATTACAAAGAAAATATTTGTTTGCTATAAGTAAATTCGAAACACCCTTTATGTGTATATGATCATACTGGAATATTTGAAAATCTTAGAGATAGTTATGAGTTGAGATTTTATACATGTACATATATATATACACTCATTTAAAGATTATATATATATATATATATATATATCAGCATGTATAATGCATGTTTGTAAAATAAAACCAAAAGTAATCAGACCCTTTAATCATTCAAAGAAAACCCTACCAAAAACCCGCACACCCAAAGAAGGACGAGGGATGACTCCCACACTGGAAAGGACCTATATATATATATATCTATATATATATATAACTACCGTATATCCAATTACATAGTGTGTATAATTAGTTTTGTACTATCAAAATAAGTGGTTAAGTCCCCTTACATGGTTTATGTATACACTAATACCCATTTTGAAAACCTTAAAATGAGAGAGAGAGAAATAGAAAGATATATATATATATATATGTATATCTTGTATATACAGAAATGTATAAAAGGGGTTTGATGAATCAAAAATTATTGAAATATACCCCTTACATTAGCTTGAGGAGGAGAGTCGGACTGGCAGAGAGGGGAAGCTTGCTGGAGATCCTGAGGAGCTCAGGAGAGGTGGAGAGGAGAAAGAGATAGACCTGTGGGGTTCATATTTCATGAAAGAGAAGTTTAAAGGATCCACAAGTCTCGGGTCAAAAACAGGGGACCCTACACTTGACTACCAAAAGAGAAGACAGGGGTTCTATTTTTGGAGAAAACAAAATTCAAACATATATATTTATATTCTATATGACCTTACCCAAAGAGGAGGTCGGGAGGATATGTTATAATGCACTTAGAGGTGTAGGATCGGGGAAAGGTGTGGCAAAAGGAATCCTTGAAATGTGATGGGTGAGCATGGGCTGAAGAGGAGTAGTGGTGGAGGGAGGTGGTGACCGCGATGGCCACTGGTGTGGCTTGCTGAAGAAGACGATGATGTAGAGGATAGATGGAAATTCCATATCATTCTTGGCTGGATCAAACGGTTGTGGGTAGGTAGGATTTGAGATGAATGTTTAAAAAGGAAACAATGGCCAGGATTTGGTTTGGGAGATATCAGACGGACGCGGGGAGTCTTCCAGTGAAACCCTACGTGCTATCCACCTTGCGCCACCACCCATCAACCCGTGGTTCCCTTCTTCTGCTATTATTATGCATTTATTATCTCTTTTTTTATTCCTTAAGTCTCTTTTTATCCCATTTTTTATTGTTTTTTTATTTCCTTTTTTTTTTGGTCTGTTGCGCCTAACCCTAACCGGGTTCCCTCCCAAATCCCATATGGGATTTCCTTCCCCCTTTCTTTTATTTATTTGTCTTTTGTTATTTTAATAACCTATTATTATTATTTCAACTTTTAAACTAGTAAAAAGTTATACTAAATTATTTAATAATCTATTATCTTATCTTCCTTTTTTTCAATCATACTTGTTTTGTCCATCAAGTTTTCCACTTCATACCACTACTACTTTATATTATAATTTGTTTTTATTTTAATTATTACTAATACATAATTATCACTATTTAATTAATTCCCTTAATGTAATTTGTATGAATTTTATCATAACACATGTATTATAAGTTTAAATTTAAACAGTAAAATAGTTTTAATAAATGATTTGTTCAAAATTCATAATTCCAAACATTTCATATGTTTAACATTAAAATATTTATACCGTTATAATTTTTTCAAAACAAGATTCATAAATTTAATTATTTTATAAAAATTAATCTAATCATAAATGTATAAATAAAAACTATTAATTATTACTTTATATATATGTATATCATATTTTCCAAAAAGGAATTTTATATAAAACTAAAATAATTTTGATATATTCATTGATGTGATAGTTTAATTATGTATTTGCATAAAACCCATATAATTATTTATATAATAGTTTAACTAACTATCTGCTTTATTAAATAGTGCAAAATGATGCCTTTAATAGCAATCTTCTATGTCATGAATAAATACATTATAAATTTATAATTATATATTTCAAAACAAATATATACATATTTGAAGAACTAAATATACCAGGATTTCAGTTAATTATCAAACATGACCAATGGCTATATTTATAGCCATTAGTATTTTATGGTCACCCTGAGGAAACGGTCAGATTAGTAGCCTATAAATCCAAAACTTGAGGTGTCTTAAGCTTAAGGTTATTGAAGAAGAAGAAGAAAAAGAAGATGTTTCAAGTCATCCTTTTAGTTCTTAGTGTGGCTGCGGTGGCTTCGTCCATTCTTATGTTTGTTTTGATGGATGCTAAAGACCCCTATCCTCTTCTTGGGGTTCTCATTGTTTTGAGTGGTCTTCCTGTAATCTTAATATGGTTTTTAATTGGTATCTTTGGTTGTGATATTTCCTTGTAAACTTAGAATGTTGTAAGAGACTTCAGTGTTAAGTTCTTAAATAAGAAGTTCTGTGTTTTATCTTTTATATTTTGATTGGTTAAAAGAAGAAAAATTTTATGGCATTAAACAAACAATTTTTATTTATAAGGTTTTGAAATATTTGGGGTGTTACATTATTCACCCCTTCAAACAATTGTGTCCTCACAATTCTATTCATAAACTAAAAAAGAAAACCCCCACACAATCATCATCACCAAAATGGGAGATTTGGCTCAGTCAACGGAATACCCAGGTTGGTACTCAGTTCCTATGCTTTACTAGCCCAGATACACCTTGAGCAGTATGTCTTGAACTCTTTCTCATGTGTTCTACACATAGGCTTCCATAGGGAGGCTCATGCAGTAATAAAGTCAGGTATGTCCGAATGGACATATTCTCTGGTACTCCGCCGAACTATATCATGCTCAAGATATTTCATTGGAACAATGCGATCAAATATACTGAGTTTTAGAATCTAGAACATGAATGCTGCTCTGCGGTTCCCATCTTGGGCAGCTACTAGGAAACATGATCTGGCAGAAAAATTATTTTCCAGAGTGAAATGTCGAAAAATACCTTCGTAGTATCTCCCCCTATGCCCATAATAAAAGAGTTGGGTATTGGAAATGAGGTGGAATACATGGTCGACCCTTTGACAAGAACGAAGAATTTCATGGCTGTTTGACAACCCAAACATGAATTGACATGATCCTCGTAGATGGAGGAAGGAAGGATAGTCCACAGTGCACGTCCTGATTAAGATTTCCTCCAAAATTTCATCGGGTAGAGATGAGATATTTGTTTATCCAAACATATGAAAATACATTCATGAGAATTCACTTAACAGTTCAGATAAAGTAGAGACAAGAAAGGAAAACAGTTAATATTACAATAACACATAAGTTTATACATCAGTGCCTAAGTCTACCACACGAACTCCACACAGAGAGGCAAAACTCTCTATCTCCTCAAACCATACACATGATGAGCATTCATGGTTAAACCCATGGAGACACCTGTGACGTCTCCAGAGTGTAGAATGAGGGGTATAAAGTTGGGAAACATCAACATACACTTGTTTTATGTAAGACAGTCAGGTGGACTCATCTTCAAACATTTTGAAGTCCAAGAATTGGCCCCAGAAGCCATAGTTTAAGATTTGGCAGCGATATGCCACGTGGAGGTCTCCGGCAGCAGTAGCTTCTTGAAAAGCATATAGGGCCATTAAGCTAATGTCCTCACCTGCCATGAACACTCGAAAAAGTCCCTCATGGTATCTCCCCTGACGTACATAGGAGGTAAATTGTATCATCATCATAAGAAGGTAATCAAATCATAATCCCTGGTGTAAAAGAAGCACCCGTGGTGAGTTTGACACATCGTACAGGTGCTTGCATGACATGCAGATATAGGCATAATTAAGAAAGTTATCTCAGCTAGCTAGAGACACAATGGTCTCTAGGACCTCAGTGGGAAGTGACAGAAGATTAGTATGTACATTCCCATCTTCCATCTGAAAGTTACAATATAATTACTTAGTAATTCTCAGTCATATATTTATATTACCTAGTTTTCCAGAGTTATCTGAACCTATCCTCTGATACCAACTGTAAGGACCCGACTCCAAATTCCCAGAGCCGGTGCCCATGAGACACAATGTACCACAGTTAAAACATTATATTTAAATTTATTACATCATTTATCATGCTACAGAGGATGGTGAGGTTCAGGTTCTGGGAAAACCATCTGCATTCTGAAAACATCATTAAAGACTTGATACCTGAAAATTTTTCATTTAAAACGTAGGGTGAGAATTTAAATACTCAGTAAGGGTTTTGAAAATACTTAATACAGCTTTTTAAAACTTCCTTTGAAAATACTTTCACATACATCAAAATTATTCCTTTGAAGAAAGCATCATGACATTTCAAAGGTCTCTATAAAACAATTAAATCATTTCATACATAAGTATTTGAACGTTTAACTGAAATCTAGTAAGCATGTTTGTATAAAAATGCATAAATACTAACAAGTAAAGTAGGAATAGCATGCAAGATATGCAAGTAATATTAATCATGAACATTATAGGAGTTGTGCATAAAAAATTTCACTACAACTTAAACAAATGCACATTATGACATGATTAATGTAATGCTATCATTTGCATTAAAAATTCTAGAAAGGTATACTGATCATGCATCATCATTGTCTCATCATACGCCATGTTCACTTTAGTCTCATACTCATAGATTATGGTTCTATACCAAGGATATTTCTCTAGTCGAAATAATCACTTGGTTGGTCATATACTAAAACATAATGAGGAAACGTATAATTTCGAACTCATGTCTGAATGTCAAGGCCTCGTGCCATGACCTAAGGTTAAAAACCCAATCTGACTGTCTCGAGAACTATTAATGAATCGAGGTGATTACATTTACTGGTCTCCAACCCGGAGGGCTTACTTTTACTAGTCCCTAACCACAAGGGCTTACTTTAACCATTCCCCAACCTGGAGGGCTTTCTTTTAACCAGAACCTAACCTGGAAGTCCAATACATTCCTCATATGTCAATAAGGTATGATATTCAAGGTGTCCCATACAACTTTTAATATTTAATTTCCAATTGATATTACCCAAAAATACTCCAGTATTTTTTTGAAAACATTAGGCAAGATTCTGAATACAAAATAACTAATTCTGAGACTGCTCGACTAATTACAGGCCATGATGGATCCACGCCCAATCCCTTCCTATCTACCACACTTGAGAGTTGGGTTTTCGGAAAATGTTTTTAAGATTGCATTAAATATGTATACATTTGAACTGGGTTTTCATATATTAAAACTTGTAAACAACATTTGATACATAAGTAATGCATATACATATTCTCACGTATATATATATATATATATATATATATATATATATATATATATACTTTCATAAGAATTTATATGTTTGTTCTAAAGTAGTCGATTTACACAAACATAACATTGAATATATGGAAATACATAATCAAAGGAATACATAGTATGGTAAACATTCTTTTCACATAAGATAACACATAAAATGACAGGTGATTAGGTTTTACCACATGAAATGATAACTCCTTAATTAAAAAAACCTTATTTCATGGAAATGAAATACTTAAAAAAATACATTTCATTAGATATGCTGATAAAAGGGTTAGTGAACATGCCTCTAGACTAAATCATAAGCTTGGTAACCAATAGAAAATATTGTGGCAAATTAAACCTACATGTGTGCAAAACCTGGTTACAAACGTAAAATGTTTTAACAAATCCATTTATTCTCTAATAACTTTTGGTCAAATCAAAATATATTCTTTTAAAACATAGAAACACCACAGGATTTAAAATTATGAAAACTTCTTTAATTCAAACATACCTTATATAATAATATATACTTATATAAACACATATTGGTTTAGCATACTTCAAAATTGACATTTAATAAAATCTTACAAGCATTAATTACATTGAACGTAATAATTAAATTCTGAAATTCATTATTTGAGTCCCCCAATTAGACTAGGGTTATATATTTATAACCATATATACACTAAGAGTTTATACATGGGTTTTACATAACCAAAACAAGGTTTTATAATTTCATATAAGTAATATATATACTTTAAAACATATTTAATACACAATTATTACATGATTTGACATCAAAACCATGTTAGGGTTATAGTATATAATCATATGTGTATATATATATAAAAATTGGGGTCTTTCATAATAATTATAAATCCAATTGAACACAAAACATAATTTGCATCAAAAACATTATTTGAGGGTTGGAAATTATCTTTTAAAATTATAAAATGGATTTGGATTGTGATATATAAATATGTATATATATATATATATATATTACAAAGAAAGGTTTTTTTTGCTATAAGTAAATTCGAAACACCCTTTATGTGTATATGATCATACTGGAATATTTGAAAATCTTAGAGATAGTTATGAGTTGAGATTTTATACATGTATATATATATACACTCATTTAAAGATTATATATATATATCATCATGTATAATGCATGTTTGTAAAATAAAACCAAAAGGAATCAGACCCTTTAATCATTCAACAAAAACCCTACCCAAAACCAGCACACCCAAAGAAGGAGGAGGGATGAATCCCACACTGGAAAGGACCTATATATATATATATATATATATATATATATATATATATATATATATTTACATATCGTATATCCAATTACACAATTTGTATAATCGGTTTTGTACTATCAAAATAAGTGGTTAAGTCCCCTTACATGGTTTATGCATACACCAATACCCATTTTGAAAACCTTAAAATTAGAGAGATAGATATATGTATATATATGTGTTGTATATACAGAATCGTATAAAAGGGGTTTGATGAATCAAAACTTGTTGAAATCTATCCCTTACATTAACTTGAGGAGGAGATTCATATTTCCAGAGAGGGAAAGCTTGCTAGAGATCCTGAGGAGCTCGGGAGAGGCATAGAGGAGAAAGAGATGGACCCGTGGGGTTCATATTGCTGGGGGAGGAGTTTAAAGGATCCGTAGGTCTCGGCTCAAAAACAGGGGACCCTGCGCTTGACTACCGAAGGAGAAGATAGGGGTTTGAGTTGGGGAGAAAACAAAATGCAGACATATATATTTATATTCTATATAACCTTACCTGAAGAGGAGCTTAGGAGGATATGTTATAAGGCACTTTGAGGGGTAGGCTCGGGGAAAGGTGTGGCAAAAGGAATCCCTGAAATGTGATGGGTGAGAACGGGCCGAAGAGGAGTAGTGGAGGAGGGAGGTGGTGACCGCGATAGCCCCTGGTGTGGCTTGCTGAAGAAGACGACAATGCAGAGTATAGATGGACGGTCCATATCATTCCTGGTCGAATCGAATGGTTGTGGGTAGGCAGTATTTGAGATGAATGTTTAAAAAGGAAACAACGGCCATGATTTGGTTTGGAAGAGATCGGACGGACGTGGGGAGTCTTCCAGAAAAACCCTACACGCTATCCACCTTGCACCACTGTGTCACGACCCGTCCTCGGGCCCGTGCCGTGACTACCCCGAGCCCGCCTTCCATAGGCCAGGGGCTAGCGACTAGCACCAAGGCGTAAATCCCGGTAAAAGGGAAGGAATTGCCTTTGTAAAGTAAACCACAAACACTATAGAGAAAGCAGGCATAGGTAAACACTAAGTAAAAACTGGTACAACAGTAAGTGCGGAAAAGTAAGTGGGCAAGTATACAAACCCAAACTGAAAGTAAAGTACAACTGGAAAGGGAAAACAACAACTGAAAAGTAAAGCCGCAACATCTAGCTGTCCACTGGAAATCCCACCTGAAGGGTGGGTACAGATAGCCTCCACTGCTCCTCGGGTCCAGTCGACCGCTCCGAGTACGTCCCGCCCAGTGGTCCACCTCCAGGTACCGTCCTGCTCTGCAAACCTCAACCATGATCAGCGTTGTCCATCGTCTGCAACCAACACAACATAGTGCGGGCATAGCCCGTGCAGGGGTGAGTATAAGCTACTCAGTAGGGACCCCGAGACCCCCGTAGGTCTACCAGAATCCACAAAGGATAAACCACAAAGGAAAGATACAATCACGAATTAATATTCGACACTGCTTAGGTATATGCCAATACATATACCTAAGTCTTCAATTCTCGTTCGGCTCCAACATCCGAGCCCAAGTACAACCCAGTCCACATAGAAAGCAAAACTTAAATCCACACATGATATCACAACACAATCCACAAGGAAAGAAAAACAGGATTTCAGCTCACATAGGTATACTTCTTCATATGACGATGAAGATGACCAGATATTGCCACTGATTCATCTAAGTCATCGGACCGACAAAGGATCGATAGGTACTAACCCCCGCAATGACCCACAAAGGATCTGACCCACAAAGGATCGATAGGTAACTAACCCCCACAATGACCCACAAAAGATCTGACCCACACAGGATCGATAGGTAACTAACCCCCGCAAAGACCCACAGAGGATTGGACCCACACAGGACCTGTAGGCACTGGCCCACACAGAACTGCTGAGCTCTGACCCACACAAGATCAGACCCACACAGGATCAGTATCACTGACCCACAAAGGATCGCTGAGTGCTGTAGTCGTCGCCGTCGAATCCACAGAGGATCTCTGTACAGTCGTCGCCGTCACAGTAGCAGTCACAGCCACCTCTAGGGTTCCCGCACACAGCAAGCTTGTTTTGGAGGGTCCGCTCCACGAGCCGAGAGGATGATACATCAACTGACACATATTCTAGATTTGATGTATCCAAAAGTTCCGTATCGTCAACAGGAATTCAACGTCGCAGACGACGTGTCAATCGGACGCCCGGTCTGAGAGTTATTGGATTTTTCGTCCCAGGGGCCCAGTTGGTTTTTAAGGAAAAACCAACCCGACCGTACTCCACCTGCATCCAAACCTCGGGCGGAGTAAGCCAAAAGATCAGTCTCACTAAGAGGAATCCATCAAAGTTGACGGTACGCCAATCGGACGACCGGAACTCAAGTTATAAGCGTTTTCGCTCCGAGGGCCCGGTTGGTTTCGTGTACGAACCAACCCGGCCGAACCCAAAGTACTCTGAACCCTTGAGTGCGATATACCGAAACGACCTTCTCGATCCAAGGATCGCATTGCCACTGACGGCACGTCGATCAGAGTCCTTTAGATCAAGTTATGAGAAAAAGACCGAAAAGGTCCGAAAACGGGGGGTCTGGGCCCGGACCGACCAGGCCAAACCCCCCTGGGTCCGCCCGAACCGGGTCGACCCGACCCGGGTCCGGGTCTGACCCGGCCGGCGGACTGGCGCTGGCCAGGCGCAGCGCAAGGCAGTCGCGGCCCCCCGCGCGGGGGCCGCTCCGTGACACCCGGACGCGGCTTAAGCCACGTCCCTCCTCTGCGGCTTAAGTCGCGTCCCTCCTCTGCGGCCGCGGGACCGGCCAGCGCCGCCGCGGCTTTAGCCGCCACAGCTTTAGCCGCGGCGGGTCTTCCCGGCGGCGCGCCGGGCGCCGGTGCTTCCTGGCGGCCAGCCGCTGCCGGCGGGGGGTTCCGCGGACCACCAGACGCGCTCTGTTGGTCCGATTTGCGCGCGGTCTTCGCCCGTTCTCGTCCCGGGACTCGTTCTTCACTGCAAAGCCTTCAAAATTAACTTGTGGCCCCATTTGTCATCGCCCGCCAATCCGCGCATAACAACAAGAAGGGCGGTGGGTTCGGACTTGTTCGTTGGTCCGCACCCACCGCGTTAGCAGTTTTTAAAGTCTCACAATAATCATATTTAACAACCGGATATATAAATCACGAAGATTTAAAAAGAAACAAACCCTACCTTGTCGTAGTCGTCGAACGTGCGTTCTTCGCAGGATTGACCACCGCGGAAGAAGAGGATCGTCGCGTCGCAGAAGGGGCGTCGCGTCGTCGCGGTACATGACATCGCGTCGATGATCTCTGAGGGTTAAAGAAAACACAGAGATTTAATTTCACGAATTAAATCCATGTTGAGGATAAAATCCACAAAGGAATTTAAAAGATTTGAAATCTCCTACCTCAAGAAGTTGATCGAAGATTTGTCGCGGGGAAAGAATCGTCGCGGAAGAAGCATCACGGAAGGAGAATCGTCGGCGTTCTTCGTCGCCTTTCGTCGAAGGCCGGCGTTCTTCGTGTTCTTCGCGTTCTTCGCATTCTTCACGAAGAAAGATGAAGATCTTCTAGCTTCAGAGATTTCTCCAAATCCTCTAAACAAGACACCCCTCAAAAGACAAGTGTTGGTCTTATTTTTTATCTCATGCCAACAATTGATTTCAAAGATAAGTAACGAACAAATTAATTCATATAATTAATTGCAACGAATTAACCGCCCAATTAATAGGGACATTAAGAATTTAGAAAACGTGTCAGTTGACTTTCATAAAGAGGAGTTTTCGCTGGTGTGTTTCTTAGGGGTAAAGAAACGGTGGGGCTCGTGCGGGCCCCATATCACAAATATTCTACCAGGTGGGTAGGATATTTTGGGTTCCACCCTATCCCCTTCAACTCAGCTTAAGTGGCTTTTAAGTGGCTTTAAGAGAAATAAAATAAAGTTGTCGCATCACTTTATTTTATTTTCTTAACTTAACCCCAAAAATTAAAAACCACACCCGAGCAAACACAACTCCGGAAAAGGCGTTTCTAAGCAAACACCAACGCTTCGATTCCATCAGTTCCCTCGAAATTCGATTCCGAGCACCGGTTCAAAAGATAGAAAAACCCGCTTGTTCGTTCACTGAACGTACCCGAGCCAAACTTCAGAAAATGATTCCAGGCACACCGGGCCTCGGAATCATGTGCCGTCAGAAACTGCGTTCTTGTAAAATTCCAAAGAAAATTAAGAGAAAAAAAAATTCCTTGAAATTTATGGGTCTTTACATCACTCCCACCTCAGGGCTTTACGTCCTCGTAAAGATATATCACAAACTAGGGAAACAAATGTGGGTACTGAGCACGTATAACGACCCACACTTTACATACATTGTTAATACTTCAAAATTGAATCACACTTATTACAACATATGACAAAACCACAAAGGACCGTATAGGTATAGTGTCTTTAGAAACTGGGAAACATAAACAACTGGTTCATAAATCTTCTACAGTGTCTCCCATTTATTTCATCATATCTAGGGTCCCTTTTAGAATATTCTACTTAATATCCATCTTCCTGACCTGGGGAAAAGAAAACATAAAAGGGTGAGCTCAAATGCTCAGCAAGGGCAAATAAAGGAAATAAAAATCATATCATATCTTTATGAAAATCAAAACCTGCAAAAGAGATCATAATATCTTAACATGGAATAAATCATAGAAGTGAAAATGAGATCCCCAAAATCATAACATAAAACTTGAAACTTTGTGGCATGCACACATAATCATGGAGATCATTTCTTGTTAGTCATGACTCATTGCCAAGACTATCTTAGTGGACAAAGTCCCTTTCTGAACCGAGTTCACTCCTCGTTTCAGTCCTGTATCACTGAACCGAAATAACCTTCCGTTCCAGCCATGTCTATCTCATGAGATATAAAATCTTTACCCAATGCATTGGAGGGAGATATAGGTCCCACCCATCTTATAATGAATCCTTTCTTATGTGTGCCACATAATCATACATCATCGCATAACACATGTAACAAAAATGGGATTCTTGAAACATCATGACATCATAAATCAATTCATATATGATAAAGGAATTCATAAACATAATTCCATCACAACATAGTCAAACCAATGTAAAAATATGGATAGAAACAGAACCCTTTATTATCTTAGATGGAAAATAATTTTGATAAAACACTTGAATTGAATTCTTGAGGAAAATATCCTTTCTTCTTCAAAAACATTTTTCCTTTCATAACATGTCATACAACTTTAAAATAAAAGAAGTTGATTAAAAATAAACTTGAAAACTTGTAAAGGAAGCTTCTTTGAAGTAATGTTTTAAAAATCCATTCATGCCGTATAAGTTAAAAAAAACATTCTTCGTACTTTTGTCGGAAAAGTCAAAAAGTACCTCGTACGGAAAAACGACAAAAGATTCCTTTCATATTCTTTACTAAAAACTCACCTAAGGGTAAAATTCGATTTAAACTATTTCAAGTGGATGGAAACAATATTACATATTGAGGGAACATGGATGTGGATGATAAAATACACCCCAGTAAATACTTACGAATAAACAATCTCGGATAAAAATGAGATTGTGATATTTCCCTTACCTTAGGTCCGATTAGCTTTGTACGTGTCCGAAGCTCCTGTATAATGGTTTAAATAATGTTATTGACTTATTCCAGAATCATACATATTGATATGAGATCATATATGGTCATATTATTAGCTTCTTGTTAGTAATATTTCATTGTTACTTGTTACTCGGGTCTTTATAACTTTTTGTTCTTATGCGTGTTTTGTCGAATAAATTCTTATTCTTATATTTAGGTTATAGATAATTCATTTCCAGAATGGTATTAGTGTAGTATATACCATATTCATTCATTCAATTCATTTATACAATCATTATTAAATGAATATCATGTAGAACGAGTCGCATCACATCGTGGAGACGGTATTCCGTACGTACGCACGAGTGATGATATCGTTCCTATGATCGTGGAATTGTATTGGAGTTTATATATATATTATTTCAGTATCAATATTACTTAATAATAATCATATATAGTTACTCATTACACCATTATACCCATCCTTGTAAGGTGATGGTGGAAAATAGATTACACCACGGCGTGGAGACGGTATTCCGTACGTACGCACGCGCGGTGATTTCATTTTTTCCGTAGGATGGATAGAAGGTGAATTAGGGTTGTTTCATATTTATAATAACATATCAGTATGTAAGTAATACTGATGTTATTACTTTATCATGAAACAACTAAAGAAGAAGAAGTTGAAGAAGAAATAAATTGAAAAGATCGGTAATGGATATTACCTCTTCTTTGGAACGCCTTTTTGAATCCTCCACTTAAGGAACTAAGATTGGTCTTTGGAGAAGACCAGGACCTCTAGGATTATTCTAGGGAAGTGGAGAATGGAAAATGGCAGGGGTTGGCCGAGCTTGAGTGCTCAAATTGGTGTTTATAACATCAATTATGTCAATATTTCATTAATAAGATAATTACTGCATCATCATTATGTCATAAATAAATTAAATTATTTAATGTCTAAAAATTACAAATAAAATATCATCATGTAGGAAATCTTTTTAGCTTTCTAATGAATATTTACAATTGAATTTATCTTATGTATAACCCCATATTAAAAATGATTTACTTATTAAACTTTGATTTTAACTATTTTAACCCTTCTTTAAATAAATTAATAATAAATGTCCTAATCTAATCCAAGTGGGCCTAAATGGTCATATTTTATTCCTAAGTTTGTTTTTGGTCGAATTACACTTGTCCAATAGAATTAGGACATGTGTTAGGGTAATATTAATATCATATTTACCCTTAGTTACCCTATTTACTATTAACCGCGGTAAAATAGTAAAAAGTTACTATTCACCAAAAAATTATTTTCATCTCATTGAACCACATTTTAGTCCTTGATATTAACCGTGTCTCTCGGATTTTTGAAATTCCATTCACAGAAGCGGTAAAATTAAGTTTTATGCAAAATTCAGTTTTTAACCTACCACTTAGTGGTTTCACTATTCATCAAAAATTGAAAGTTTTCAGAAAAATACCAAAATTTCACCCTAGGCTAATTTCGATATTCTGAGTCCGAAAATGAAGTCCATTTTGAAAAATAAAATTTATAAAATTTCAAAAAGTGGTTATTACTATTCATAACGACTAGTTTTAATAGCATATTGTTGTTTAGTGAAACTCGGTATTGCGTACGACGCAAGCTATCGAGGAAGGTTGCGATTGCGTGTAAAGCAAGCCAAGCAAGTGTTGTGTAGAAAAAGATTCCTTTGATGATTTATATAACATAAAAGTCTCGGGTGTTACATTCTACCCCCCTTAAAAAGAATTTCGCCCTCGAAATTCGTCACTTTGCAACAAACAAATGAGGATACTTCTCCCTCATCATATCCTCAAGCTCCCATGTAGCTTCTTCAAGTTGGTGGTTTCTCCATAAAACTTTCACCAAGCGAGTGGTCTTGTTTCGTAGGACTTTTTCGCTACGATCCAGAATCTCTATCGGCTGTTCTTCATAAGAAAGATCTTGCTCCAGCGGTACAACTTCTGAGCTGAGTACATGTGAAGGATCTGGTATGTACTTTCTCAGGAGAGATACATGGAACACATCGTGAACTTGAGAGAGATTCGGTGGAAGCGTCAATCGGTAAGCTACCTTCCCAACACGATCCAGTATTTCAAAAGGACCGATATATCTAGGGCTCAACTTCCCCTTCTTTCCAAATCTCATAACCCTCTTCCAGGGAGATATTCGTAAGAACACTTTATCACCCACTTCAAACTCTAGGTCTCTTCTTCGATTGTCGGCATAACTTTTCTGTCGACTCTGAGCTGCTCTTATGTGTTGTTGAATAGATCTGACCTTTTCTGCCATTTCATCAACGAGATCAGGTCCTAATAGCTTTCTTTCCCCAACTTCATCCCAGCAAGTTGGAGTCCTGCATTTCTTTCCATAGAGAGCTTCATAAGGAGCCATTTGAATACTGGAGTGAAAGCTATTATTATAAGAAAATTCCACCAAAGGTAGGTGTTGATCCCAACCTCCTTTGAAATCCATAGAGCAAGCTCTCAACATATCTTCTAGGGTTTGAATTGTTCTCTCAGACTGACCGTCTGTCTGGGGATGATAAGCAGTGCTGAAACTCAACTCTGTATCCAGAGTATGCTGAAGACTTCGCCAGAACTTCGAGGTAAATCTCGGATCCCGATCAGATATAATAGAAAGTGGTACTCCATGCAATCTTACCACTTCCTTTACATATATCCTGGCAAGCTGATCTAGAGAGAAATCCTCTCTAATAGCAATGAAGTGTGCAGACTTTGTAAGACGATCAACTATGACCCAGATAGCATTATTGCCTTTGGATGTTTTAGGAAGTCCTGTGACAAAGTCCATAGTGATGTTTTCCCATTTCCATTCGGGTATGGGTAATGGTTGTAACATCCCCTTAGACTTCTGTCTCTCAGCTTTAACTTGTTGACAAACCAAGCATCGAGAGACATATTCAGCAACATCTCTTTTCATGCCATCCCACCAGAAGTACTCTTTCAGGTCCCTATACATCTTCGTGCTTCCAGGATGAATAGAGAATGAAGAACTATGAGCCTCATCCAGCAGCTCTTTCTTTAATTCGGGGATGGGAGGAACACAAACCCGATTCCTGAACTTTATTATCCCATCACAATCAAGGTTGAATTCAGGAACATTTCTCACCTTCTTTTGTAACTCGACATCTTCTTTCTGTGCCTCTTTAATCTTCACATGTATAGATGGTTGAACATTCATTTGAGAAAGATAAGATTTTTCCCCTTCCATTATAATTCCAAGATCCATCCTTTGTAAATCCATAAATATTGGATCTTTTTTTATCCTCATCATGGATAAACTAGCATGGTCTTGTCGACTTAATGCATCTGCCACCTTGTTTGCTTTCCCAGGGTGGTAATGGATTGAGCAGTCATAATCCTTAATCAGCTCCAACCATCTTCTTTGACGCATATTCAACTCCTTTTGTGTGAAAATATACTTTAAACTTTTATGATCAGTATAAATATCACACCTTTCACCATAAAGGTAATGCCTCCAAATCTTTAATGCAAAGATTACCGCAGCCAACTCCAAATCATGTGTTGGGTAATTTTTCTCATGGATTTTCAACTGTCGTGAGGCATAAGCTATCACCATATCATTTTGCATAAGAACACACCCCAATCCCTTCTTGGATGCATCACTGTAGATCACAAACCTTTCTCCACTACAAGGCAGTGTGAGCACAGGTGCACTGGATAACCTTCTTTTCAACTCCTTGAAATTCTCTTCACATTCCTCTGTCCAGACAAACTTAACTCCTTTCCGAGTCAACTTGGTGAGTGGATTAGATAATCGTGAAAAATCTTTTACAAAACGTCGATAATATCCAGCCAAACCAAGAAAACTTCGGATCTCAGTTACTGTGGTTGGTCTCGACCATCTTTCGATAACCTCTGTTTTTGCTGGATCCACAGATATCCCCTCTTTTGAGATTATATGACCCAAAAATGCAACTTTTTGAAGCCAAAATTCACACTTGGTAAATTTGGCATAAAGCTTCTCTTTTCTCAGGGTCTTCAATATAATTCTCAAGTGATCTTCATGCTCTTCCTTGCTCTTTGAATAGACAAGAATATCGTCTATAAAGACTACCACAAATTGATCAAGATAGTCTCTAAAGACTCTATTCATTAGATCCATGAAGATAGCAGGGGCATTAGTAAGACCAAATGGCATCACTATAAATTCATAGTGTCCATACCTTGTACGGAAAGACGTCTTTGGTATATCCTCCCTTTTGACCCTTAATTGATGATACCCTGAACGAAGATCAATCTTGGAAAAGTATTGAGCTCCGCGTAGTTGGTCAAATAAGTCATCAATGCGTGGGAGAGGATATTTGTTCTTGATAGTGATCTTGTTAAGTTCTCGATAATCAATGCAGAGTCTCATTGATCCATCTTTCTTCTTAACAAATAGAACAGGTGCTCCCCAAGGTGACGCACTAGGGCGTATGAATCCCTTATCAAGATTCTCTTGGAGTTGCTTCTTCAATTCCTGCAACTCAATTGGGGCCATTCTATAAGGTGTCTTTGAAATAGGCAAAGCACCCGGTACGAGTTCTATTGAAAACTCAACTTCACGATTTGGTGGAAGACCCGGCAATTCCTCCGGAAAGACATCATCAAACTCCCGTACAATGGGCATATTCTTAATCGTGAGTTTCTCACCAACCATTTGAGATAAATAACCTTCATTTAGTGGAATCAATACCCATAAGATGGAAGAAATTTCCACTGAAAGGTTATGTTCATCCTTGCATTGATAGACGATCGTAGATTGATCTGGAATATGAAATGTGACTTTCCTTCTTTGGCAATTGATATGAGCTCCATGTAGAGAAAGCCAATCCATGCCAAGAATCACATCAAATTCCACTAAAGGAAGGATCACAAGATTTGCAGGAAGCACTTTCCCACAAACTTCGATCGGAGAAGAATTATAAACTTTTGATGCGATTGATGTGCCATTAGGTGTTGTCACGGATAACTCAACATCTAATTGTTGAGGTAATACGGTGATACCCTTAGAAAAGTCTTCAGAAATAAAAGAGTGGGTGGATCCAGAATCAAATAAAACATTTGCTACTTTAGAATGGATGGTAAGTGTACCTTTCACCACATCGTTATCGTACTCCACATTGCTGATAGAAATTGCATGTGACTTTCCTTTGTCTTTAGCCTTAAGATTTTGTTGACGTCGACCATCATCATCAACCCTTGGATTTGGGCATTGATTGGCATAATGCCCCATCTCCTTGCACTTGAAACATTGAAGTGTAGTAGGTTCATTCTGTGTATCCCTTCCTTTGTTTGCATCATTAGACATCTTCTTCCCATTATCACGGCATTCAAATGCCCGATGACCTTCCTTTCCACATTTAAAACATTTACTTGTCCCTTTAAGACAACTCCCTCCATGTTTCTTTCCACACTTTGAGCATAAGGGAAAGTTCATCTTCTTTTCCGTGTGCTCTTTAGATTTTTCTTTGAATTCCATCTTCCTCTTCTTATCAAACCCATGTGACTGATGGGTTACTCCAATCTCCATCTCGACTTTGAGAGCACATCGAACGATTTCCTCGTAGCTATTGAAGTCCCTTATGGCTAACGCCCTTCGAAGACTTGGTTTTAAGCCACTAAAGAATCGATCGATCTTACTCTCAGGTTGGATAATAATACCAGAAGCGTACCTTGCAAGTCTTGTAAAATTTGCTTCATAGGTACTAACAGATTCATCATCCCTTTGCTTCAGTTCAAGGAACTCTTTCTCCATCTTTGTTCGGAGAATACGAGGGAAGTACTTATTGAAAAATAAGTTCTTGAACTCGTCCCATTCCATAGACTCAATTTCATCCCTTTGCCTCGTATTCTTAACAAGATTCCACCATTGATCCGCATCTCCTTCCAAACGATACACTGCTAGGATGACTTTATCATGCTCAGAACATTGAAGAACTGAAAATATCTTTTCAGTAGTACTAATCCATTGTTCAGCAACTAATGGATCAGTAGACCCGCTGAAAGATGGTGGACGCTGCCTCATGAAGGATTCAACAGAATGTTGCTCCCTCCTTTGTTCGTTTGGAAATCCTGCATGATTCATAGCTTGAGAAAGTTGCGTGAGCATGGCTACAAGATTTTGCATTCCAGCTCCCATATCGTTTGGTTGCTCAGGGGGACAATCATTGCATTGCCCATCGCATTCCGCATTAACACGGTTCCTTCGGGTTCCAGCCATTGACTAAAACCAAGAAGAATAGTGTGAGCAACACTAATTATAATAGGAAACCACATAATTCAAGAATAAAATTTTCATGCTTATGGTCTTATCCTAGGTTATTCATGGCCATTTCTAAGATTGTGTTCTATGCTTAGACTTATTCTTAGGGTTCTTACTAAGGCTTTCACATCCTAGTTTCCAAAGGTTGACTATACCTTTCCTCTGATACCAACTATAACGACCCACACTTTACATACATTGTTAATACTTCAAAATTGAAGCACACTTATTACAACATATGACAAAACCACAAAGGACCGTATAGGTATAGTGTCTTTAGAAACTGGGAAACATAAACAACTGGTTCATAAATCTTCTACAGTGTCTCCCATTTATTTCATCATATCTAGGGTCCCTTTTAGCATATTCTACTTAATATCCATCTTCCTGACCTGGGGAAAAGAAAACATAAAAGGGTGAGCTCAAATGCTCAGCAAGGGCAAATAAAGGAAATAAAAATCATATCATATCTTTATGAAAATCAAAACCTGCAAAAGAGATCATAATATCTTAACATGGAATAAATCATAGAAGTGAAAATGAGATCCCCAAAATCATAACATAAAACTTGAAACTTTGTGGCATGCACACATAATCATGGAGATCATTTCTTGTTAGTCATGACTCATTGCCAAGACTATCTTAGTGGACAAAGTCCCTTTCTGAACCGAGTTCACTCCTCGTTTCAGTCCTGTATCACTGAACCGAAATAACCTTCCGTTCCAGCCATGTCTATCTCATGAGATATAAAATCTTTACCCAATGCATTGGAGGGAGATATAGGTCCCACCCATCTTATAATGAATCCTTTCTTATGTGTGCCACATAATCATACATCATCGCATAACACATGTAACAAAAATGGGATTCTTGAAACATCATGACATCATAAATCAATTCATATATGATAAAGGAATTCATAAACATAATTCCATCACAACATAGTCAAACCAATGTAAAAATATGGATAGAAACAGAACCCTTTATTATCTTAGATGGAAAATAATTTTGATAAAACACTTGAATTGAATTCTTGAGGAAAATATCCTTTCTTCTTCAAAAACATTTTTCCTTTCATAACATGTCATACAACTTTAAAATAAAAGAAGTTGATTAAAAATAAACTTGAAAACTTGTAAAGGAAGCTTCTTTGAAGTAATGTTTTAAAAATCCATTCATGCCGTATAAGTTAAAAAAAACATTCTTCGTACTTTTGTCGGAAAAGTCAAAAAGTACCTCGTACGGAAAAACGACAAAAGATTCCTTTCATATTCTTTACTAAAAACTCACCTAAGGGTAAAATTCGATTTAAACTATTTCAAGTGGATGGAAACAATATTACATATTGAGGGAACATGGATGTGGATGATAAAATACACCCCAGTAAATACTTACGAATAAACAATCTCGGATAAAAATGAGATTGTGATATTTCCCTTACCTTAGGTCCGATTAGCTTTGTACGTGTCCGAAGCTCCTGTATAATGGTTTAAATAATGTTATTGACTTATTCCAGAATCATACATATTGATATGAGATCATATATGGTCATATTATTAGCTTCTTGTTAGTAATATTTCATTGTTACTTGTTACTCGGGTCTTTATAACTTTTTGTTCTTATGCGTGTTTTGTCGAATAAATTCTTATTCTTATATTTAGGTTATAGATAATTCATTTCCAGAATGGTATTAGTGTAGTATATACCATATTCATTCATTCAATTCATTTATACAATCATTATTAAATGAATATCATGTAGAACGAGTCGCATCACATCGTGGAGACGGTATTCCGTACGTACGCACGAGTGATGATATCGTTCCTATGATCGTGGAATTGTATTGGAGTTTATATATATATTATTTCAGTATCAATATTACTTAATAATAATCATATATAGTTACTCATTACACCATTATACCCATCCTTGTAAGGTGATGGTGGAAAATAGATTACACCACGGCGTGGAGACGGTATTCCGTACGTACGCACGCGCGGTGATTTCATTTTTTCCGTAGGATGGATAGAAGGTGAATTAGGGTTGTTTCATATTTATAATAACATATCAGTATGTAAGTAATACTGATGTTATTACTTTATCATGAAACAACTAAAGAAGAAGAAGTTGAAGAAGAAAGAAATTGAAAAGATCGGTAATGGATATTACCTCTTCTTTGGAACGCCTTTTTGAATCCTCCACTTAAGGAACTAAGATTGGTCTTTGGAGAAGACCAGGACCTCTAGGATTATTCTAGGGAAGTGGAGAATGGAAAATGGCAGGGGTTGGCCGAGCTTGAGTGCTCAAATTGGTGTTTATAACATCAATTATGTCAATATTTCATTAATAAGATAATTACTGCATCATCATTATGTCATAAATAAATTAAATTATTTAATGTCTAAAAATTACAAATAAAATATCATCATGTAGGAAATCTTTTTAGATTTCTAATGAATATTTAAAATTGAATTTATCTTATGTATAACCCCATATTAAAAATGATTTACTTATTAAACTTTGATTTTAACTATTTTAACCCTTCTTTAAATAAATTAATAATAAATGTCCTAATCTAATCCAAGTGGGCCTAAATGGTCATATTTTATTCCTAAGTTTGTTTTTGGTCGAATTACACTTGTCCAATAGAATTAGGACATGTGTTAGGGTAATATTAATATCATATTTACCCTTAGTTACCCTATTTACTATTAACCGCGGTAAAATAGTAAAAAGTTACTATTCACCAAAAAATTATTTTCATCTCATTGAACCACATTTTAGTCCTTGATATTAACCGTGTCTCTCGGATTTTTGAAATTCCATTCACAGAAGCGGTAAAATTAAGTTTTATGCAAAATTCAGTTTTTAACCTACCACTTAGTGGTTTCACTATTCATCAAAAATTGAAAGTTTTCAGAAAAATACCAAAATTTCACCCTAGGATAATTTCGATATTCTGAGTCCGAAAATGAAGTCCATTTTGAAAAATAAAATTTATAAAATTTCAAAAAGTGGTTATTACTATTCATAACGACTAGTTTTAATAGCATATTGTTGTTTAGTGAAACTCGGTATTGCGTACGACGCAAGCTATCGAGGAAGGTTGCGATTGCGTGTAAAGCAAGCCAAGCAAGTGTTGTGTAGAAAAAGATTCCTTTGATGATTTATATAACATAAAAGTCTCGGGTGTTACAGCACGCATCTAAGCTTCCCACTCCCAAGTGCTCTCCTAGAGGTTCCCGTGCTGCCATCTGATGCGGACTAGAGGAATCGACCGTCCACATAGGACCCGCTCCTGTCGATCCTCGATCTCCACCAGGACCTCCGCAAAAGTCACCCCATCATCAACGTCCAGCTCCCCATGGTCAATGATGTGTGTTGGGTCGTGCATGTATCTCCTCAGCTGAGATACGTGGAAGACGTCGTGCACTCGGTGCAACTGAGGTGGTAGAGCCAGGCGATAAGCCACCTCGCCAACCCGATTGAGGACTTGGAATGGTCCGATAAAGCGTGGAGACAACTTGCCGCCTCGGCCAAATCTATGTAAACCATGTCGAGGTGAGACACGTAAAAAGACGTGTTCCCCATCCTCGAACTCTAGTGTCCTCCGCCTCCTGTCAGAATAAGACTTTTGCCGGCTCTAAGCTGTCCTCATCCGCTCCTGGATGACCTGGACCTTCTCTTTCGTGGATCGGACCATCTCTGGTCCCACAAGTGCTGACTCCCCAGGGTCTGTCCAGCACAAAGGAGATCTTCAAGGTCGGCCGTACAACACCTCGTATGGTGCCATCCCGATGGTGGAGTGGTAGATGTTGTTATACGCAAACTCCACCAAGGGTAGGTGGTCCTCCCAGTTGCGACCAAAGTCGAGGACACATGCGCGGAGCATGTCCTCGAGAGTCTGAACGGTCCTCTCCGTATGACCATCTATCTGAGGGTGAAAGGTGGTGCTCAGACGTAGCTGCATCCCGAACGCCTCCCGCAACCCCTTCCAAATTCGGGGAGTAAAGCGAGCATCTCGATCGGAAACGATAGATGATGGCACACCGTGAAGCCGTACAATCTCCTGAACGTAGAGACGTCCCAAGCTCTCCACTGAGCCCTGCTCTCTGATGGGTAAGAAGTGTGCCGACTTGGTGAGTCGGTCGACAATCACCCAAATGGAGTCGTGACCTCTGGAAGTGCGTGGAAGTCTAGTCACGATGTCCATACATATCTCATCCCACTTCCACTCCGGGACCTCCAAGGGTTGTACCAAGCCTGCTGGTACCTGATGCTCTACCTTCACCTGCTGGCAGGTGAGGCATCATGAAACGAAGTCTGCCACAGCCTTCTTCATGCCTGGACACTAGTGCTGTCATCTGAGGTCCTGGTACATCTTCACCACTCCAGGATGTACCGCCAAAGGAGAAGTGTGAAACTCTCTCAGCACCTCCTCCCATAATGAAACTGGTACCAAGGTACGTCCTCTAAAAAGGAAATTGTGCTCTACTCCAAAGGAGAAACCATCAGGTGGCTGTCCTGAGGATATCTGCGCATGCCGCATCTCACAGTCAGCGTCCCCATGTTGTGCCTCTTTGACCCGCTGCAGTAGTGGAGGAGATACTGTGAGTGACTGAAGGAAAGCTGCTCCATCTCTATCCACAAAGGATATCCGCAAAGCGGCTAGCTGCTCCGTCGCCTCCTTGAGTAACTGAATGCCCGTCCTCCTGCTAAGAGCATCGGCTACCACGTTCCCCTTCCCAGGAGTATATATTATCTCAAAGTCATAGTCCTGGAGGAACTTGAGCCATCACTGCAGTCTCAGGTTCAGGTCCTTCTGAGAGAAGATATACCTGAGACTCTGATGGTCAGAAAAGACTGTAAAGCGCTCACCCATCAGATAGTGTCGCCATGTCTTTAGAGCGAAGACCATTGCTTCTAGCTTCAGGTCATGGGTAGCGTATTTCTGCTCATGCAGCCTCAACTGACGTGATCCATAGGCGAGCATTGCCCGCTCCTGCATCAGGACACATCCGAGTCCGGTCCCTGATGCATCGCAGTATACTACGTACCCTACTCCCTCCTCAGGCAATATCAAGATAGGGGCGCTGGTCAATCTCTGTCTCAACTCCTGGAAGCTCTGCTGACATCTTTCTGACCACACAAAGGTTTTCCCCTTCTTTGTCAAAGCTGAGAGTGGTGCCGCAACTCTGGAGAAGTTTGGCACAAATCTCTAATAGTATTCAGTTTGTCCCAAGAAACTCCGCACCTCCGTCACGCTCCTGGGTGGCTCCCAAGCTAGAATTTCTTTGATCTTCACAGGATCCACTGCAACTCCCGCCTCAGAGATGACGTGTCCCAAGAAGTGGACCTCACGTATCCAGAACTGAAACTTCGAGATCTTGCCATAAAGTTGGTTCTCTTAGAGTGTGTCAGTACAACTCTCAAGTGGTAGGCATGCTCCTCCTCGGTCGTCGAGTATATCAAAATGTCGTCGATGAAGACCACGACAAATCGATCAAGGTATGGCTGAAAGATCCTGTTCATGAGGCTCATGAACACCGCTGGAGCATTGGTTATGCCAAATGGCATAACCAAGAACTCATAGTGGCCATACCGTCATCTGAAGGTCGTCTTCTGTATGTCCTCGTCCTGAAATCTGAGCTAATGATAGCCTGACCTGAGGTCTATCTTCGAGAACCACCGTGCTCCCTTGATCTGATCGAAGAGGTCATCAATACTCGGTAGAGGATACTTTTTCCTCACTGTCACCTGGTTCAGGCGACGATAGTCGACACAAATTCGCAAGCTCCCGTCCGCCTTCTTGGCGAACAGTATCGGGGAAGCCTAGGGTGAAACACTGGGTCGGATGAAACCCTTTCCCTGCAAGTCCTCCAACTGTACTCGTAGCTCTCGAAGCTCAGTGGGGGCCATCTGATATGCTAGAGTCAATATTGGGGTTGTCTTGGGGTACAGGTCAATATAAAAGTCTACCTCTCTGTGAGGAGGTTGTCCTGGAACGTCGTCAGGAATGACGTCCGCATACTGATCCACCACTGCAGGAAAACTAGGACTCCGCACGTCAACTGCTCCTAAGATGAGGCTAGCCAACTGATGAGTGATGGGTTTTCCTCTCCTCTGCGAGAGTCCATCCTGTGCTGCAAAGGCTCCCTTCTCGCCGGTGAAGGTGAACCTGCTCCCGTCGGTGCGTACACATCGCACCTTTCGCCTAATACATTCAGTCTGTGCATGGACTGTAGATAACCAATCCATGCCCAAGATGACGTCATAAGGCCTCGACTCCGCTACAAGAAGATCCCAGCCGAAGCTCTCGCCTCCTAGAGTAAGCTCACACTGCCGGCACCAGTGCGTGATAGTCGAGTCTGCTCCCGTAGAAGTCTCTAGCTGTAAGGATCGAGCCAACGGCTCTGTCGGAATCTCCGAGATCCGAAAAAGGGCAGCAGCTATGAAAGAGTGACTCGCTACTGTGTCTATAAGAACTGCATCAAGGGTGGAATAGACACAGATAGTACCTCGAATCATCTCGGGCGCGCCGTGGTCATAGGCCACCACTTCCTGGATCTGGGCATGTCTATGCCCGCCAGCTCCCTGTGGCCGGGGTGGACCTCCTGGTGGTGGTGGTGGTGGTAGAGCCTCAAAGCGTCGCCCACCACCTGTTGCTCGGCCAGCTCCTCTGCCTCGTCCACCTCCTCCTTGCGAACTGCCACGGTCGACCCTCTGCCTCTGCCTGGGTGGCCCCTCAACCTTCTGCTGCTCCTTGGCATGGTGGGTCAGGCAGTCACGAGCCATGTGGCCCTGTCCGCCGCATGTGTAGCACTGCCTGCCTCTCGAAAGACTGGCTCCACGCTGTGTTCCCCGCACTACTGAGCCAGTGTCCTGAGGTCATCTGCGTGAGGTTCTGGTCTTCCTGGACCCCTGAGTCATCCGTCGACTGCCTGCCGCAGAAGACTCTGCTACGTGACACCCCACGGCAGGTCTCGCTGCTGATGAAAGATCAGTAAGGAAGATCTCGATCAAAAGGGCTCGCTCCAGTACTCCTTCCTGAGTCGGAATGATGAGGGAGATTAGCGATGCCCTGATCTCATGTCTCAATCCCTGCTCAAAGGTCCGGACCCGGAAGAATGGGTCCCGTACCATGTCTGTCGAGTAGCGCGAGAGATCGGTAAATCTCGCCGAGTACTAGGTGACCGTCAAGCTGCCCTGCAGCAGCTGAAGAAGCTCCTGGATGCGCACCGCACGGAGGGTGGCTGGATGAACTCCGAGCGGAATAGGCTCTCAAAGTCCGTCCATAGAAGAGATGCCTCATCGTGCACCTGGAGTATCAAGCTCCACCATCGGCCTGCTGCCGCGTGCAGTAGGCTCGCTGCGAGGATCACCATGAGATCTGTTGGTGTCCTCACTAACCGGAAAACTCGCACCACTGCCTCCAGCCAGTCCTCAGCTGCCTGGGGGTCCGTCTCCCCGTGGAACCTGGGCGGTCACTGGCGTTGGAACTCATGCAGTTCACTAAGGCGACGTGCATCGTCAGCGGCTGGGGCTGGAAGCATCGGTGGCTCGGCGGGTAGAGGTACCGCCGGTGCCTCAGCTGTCAAAGGGCCCTTTACCGAGGCCTCGTCGCTCGGTGGGCTGTCGTCACGCTCAACTCTCGGAACCCTAGCTGGCCGCCGTCGTGGGGCCTTCCTGAAAAAGGAAACAGATGCACCACGGTCAGAACAGTATACCTGGTGAGCTGACACAAAGTAATCACAAAGAAAACTTGAATCACACTCGCAATCTATGTTTTCGTGCATTAAGTTGGAAATCAGAAGTCAGGGTCCTGGTGTACGAATACGTCGGCTGCCACACCAACACTGTACTCCCTGAACTGATAACCACACCCAATACGCTAAACACTATTGCTTCACATAGAAAAAAGATCAGAGTCCCAGGTTCTGCGGTAGAACCGAACTCCTCTGATACCAATTTTTCACGACCCATTCTCGGGCCCGTGCCGTGACTACCCCAAGACCACCTTCCATAGGCCAGGGGCTGGCGACTAGCACCAAGGCGTAAATCCCGGTAAAAGGGAAGGAATTGCCTTTGTAAATTAAACCACAAACACCACAGATCAAGCAGGTAGAAGTAAACACTAAGTAAAAACTAGTACAACAGTAAGTGCAAAAAAGTAAGTGGGCCAATATACAAACCCAAACTGAAAGTAAAGTACAACTGGAAAGGGAAAACAACAAATGAAAAGTAAAGCCGCAATGTCAAGATGTCCACTGGAAATCCCACCTGAATGGTGGGTACAGATAGCCTCCACTGCTCCTCAGGTCCAGCCGACCACTCCGAGTACATCCCGCCCAGTGGTCCACCTCCAGGTACCGTCCTGCTTCGCAAGCCTCAACCACGATCAGCGCTATCCGTCGTCTGCAACCAACACAACATAGTACGGGCATAGCCCGTGCAGGGGTGAGTATAAGATACTCAGTAGGGACCCTGAGATCCCCGCAGGTCTCCCAGAATCTACAAAGGATAAACCACAAAGGAAAGATACAATCACGAAGTAACATTCGACATTGCTTAGGTATATGCCCATACATATACCTAAGTCTTCAATTCTCGTTCGGCTCCAAAATCCGAGCCCAAGTACAACCCAGTTCACACAGGAAAGCAAAACGTAAATCCACATAGGATAGCACAACACAATCCACAAGGAAAGCAAAACAGGATTTCATCTCACACAGGTATACTTCTTCATATGACGATGAAGATGACCAGATATTGCCACTGATTCATCTAAGCTGTCGGACCCACAAAAGATCGATAGATACTTACCCCCGCAATGACCCACAAAGGATCTGACCCACACAAAATCGATAGGTAACTAACCCCCGCAATGACCCACAAAGGATCTGACCCACACAGGATCGATAGGTAACTAACCCCCACAAAGATCCACACAGGATCGGACCCACACAGGATCTGTAGACGCTGGCCCACACAGGACCGATGAGCGCTGACCCACACAGGATCGGATCCGCACAGGATCGGTAGCACTGAACCACAAAGGATCGCTGAGTGTTGTAGTCGTCGTCGTCGAATCCACTGAGGATCTATGTACAGTCGTCGCCGTCACAATAGCAGTCGCAGCCAGCTCTAGGGTTCCTGCACACAGCAAGCTCGTTTTGGAGGGTCCGCTCCACGAGCCGAGAGGCTGATACATCAACTGACACATAGTCCAGAGTTGATGCATCCAAAAGTTCTGTATCGTCAACAGGAACGCAACGTCGCAGACAGCGCGTGAATCAGACGCCCGGTCTGAGAGTTATTGGCTTTTTCGTCCCAGGGGCCCGGTTGATTTTTAAGGAAAAACCAACCCGACCGTACTCCACCTTCGTCCAAACCTCAGGCGGAGTAAGACAAAAGATCCGTCTCACTAAGAAGAATCCATCAAAGTCAACGGTACGTCAATCGGACGTCCGTAACTCAAGTTATAAGTGTTTCCGCTCTGAGGGCCCGGTTGGTTTCGTGTACGAACCAACCCGGCCGAACCCAAAGTACTCCGAAACCTTAAGTGTGATATACCGAAACGACCGTCTCGATCCAAGAAATGCATCGCCGCTGACAGCGCGTCGAGCGAAGGCCCATAGCTCAAGTTATGAGCAAAATACCGAAAAGGTCCAAAAACAGGGGTCTGGGCCCGGACCGACCCAGCCAAACCCCCCTTGGGTCGGCCCGGGTTCGGGTCCGACCCGGCCGGCACGGCCCGTTCCGGCTGGGCGCAGCCTGGCCCGGCGGTTTGACTGGGTGGCTCGGTCGGCGCGCTGGCACTGGCCAGGCGCCGCGCAGGGCAGCCGCGGCCCCCCGCGCGGGTGCCGCTCCGTGACACCCGGACGCGGCTTAAGCCGCGTCCCTCCTCTGTGGTCCCGCACGGTCGTGGGACCGGCCAGCACCGCCGCGGCTTCAGCCGCGGCGGGCCTTTCCGGCGGTGCGCCCACGGGGGGTTCCGCGGACCACCGGATGCGCTCCGGTGGTCCAATTTCCGCGTGGTCTTCGCCAGTGCTCGTCCCAGGACTCGTTCTTCACTGCAAAGCCTTCAAAATTAACTTACGGCCCCATTTGTCGTCACCCACCAATCCGCGCATAACAACAAGAAGGGTGGTGGGTTCGGACTTGTCGTTGGTCCGCACCCACCGCATTAGCGGTTTTTAAAGTCTCACAACAATCATATTTAACAACCGGGGATATAAATCATGAAGATTTAAAAAGAAACAACCCATACCTTGTCGTAGTCGTCGAACGTGCGTTCTTCGCAGGATTGACCATTGGGGAAGAATAGAATCGTCGCGTCACGGAAGGGGCGTCGCATCATCGCGGTACACGACGTCGCGTCGACGATCTTCGAGGGTTAAAGAAAACACACAGATTTAATTTCATGAATTAAATCCATGTTGAGGATAAAATCCACAAAGGAATTTAAAAGATTTGAAATCTCCTACCTCAAGCAATTGATCGAATATTTTTCGTGGGGAAAGAATCGTCGCGGAAGAAGTGTCACGGAAGGAGAATCGTCGGCGTTCTTCATCGCCTTTCGTCGAAGGCCGGCATTCTTCGCGTTCTTCGAGTTCTTCGCGTTCTTCGCGTTCTTCGCGTTCTTCGCGTTCTTCACGTTCTTCGCGTTCTTCGCGAAAAAAGATAAAGATATTCTAGCTTCAAATATTTCTCTAAATCCTCTAAACAAGACACCCATCAAAAGACAAGTGTTGGTCTTATTTTTTATCCCATACCAACAATTGATTTCAAAGATAAGTAACGAACAAATTAATTCATAGAATTAATTGCAACGAATTAACCGCCCAATTAATAGGGGCGTTAAGAATTTAAAAAACACGTCAGTTGAATTTCATAAATAGGAGTTTTAGCGGGTGCGTTTCTTAGGGGTAAAGAAACGGTGGGGCTCGTGTGGGCCCCACCTCACAAATATCCTACCAGGTGGGTAGGATATTTTGGGTTCCACCCTATCCGCTTCAACTCAGCTTAAGTGGATTTTAAGTGGCTTTAAGAGAAATAAAATAAAGTTGGCACATCACTTTATTTTATTTTCTTAACTTAACCCCAAAAGTTAAAAACCACACCTGAGAAAATGCAACTCCGGAAAAGGTGTTTCTAAGCAAACATCGGTGTTGCGATTCCATCGGTGCCCTCGGAATTCGATTCCGAGCACCGGTTCAAAGGTTAGAAAAACCCGCTCATTCTTTCACTGAATGTACCCGATCCAAACTTCGGAAAATGATTCCGGGCACACCGGGCCTCGGAATCACGTGCAGTCAGAAACTTCATTCTTGTAAAATTCCAAAGAAAATTAAGAGAAAAAAAATTCCTTGAAATTTACGGGTCTTTAGACACTGCCCTTCAACCCACGGTTCCCTTCTTCTGCAATTATTATTCATTTATTATCTCTTTTTTTTATTCCTTAAGTCTGGTTTTATCCATTTTTTGTTGTTGTTTTATTTTCTTTTTTTTGGTCTGTTGCGCCTAACCCTAACTAGGTTCCCTCGAAAATCCCATATGGGATTTCGTTCCCCCTTTATTTTATTTATTTGTCTTTTGTTATTTTAATAACCTATTATTATTATGTCAACTTTTAAACTAGTCAAAATTTATACTAAATTATTTAATAATCTATTATCTTATCTTCATTTTTTTCAATCATACTTTTTTTGTCCATCACGTTTTCCACTTCATACCACTACTACTTTATATTATAATTTGTTTCTTGTTTAATTATTACTAATACATCATTATCACTATTTAATTAATTCCCTTAATTTAATTTATATAAATTTTATCATAACACATGTATTATAAGTTTAAATGTAAACATTAAAATAGTTTTAAGAAATGAGTTGCTCAAAATTCATAATTCAAAACATTTCATATGTTTAACATTAAAATATCTATACCGTTATAATTTTTTCTAACGAGAATCATAAAATTAATTATTTTATAAAAATTAATATAATCATAAATTTATAAATTAAAACTATTAATTATTAATTTATATATATATGTATATCATATTTTCGAAAAAGGAATTTTATATAAAACTCAAATAATTTTGGTATATTCATTCTTGTGATAGTTTAAATATATATTTGCATAAAACCCATATAATTATTTATATAATAGTCTAAGTAACTATCTACTTAATTAAATAGCGCAAAATGATGCCATTAATAACAATATTCGATGTCATGAATAACTGCATTATAAAATTATAATTATATAATTCAAAAAAAATATACACATATTTGAAGAACTAAATATACCAGGTTTTTAGTTAATTATCAAACATGGCCAATGACTATATTTATAGTCATTAGTATTCTATGGTCACCCTGAGGCAATGGTCATATTAGTGCCCTATAAATCCAAAACATGAGGTGTTTTAAGATTAAGGTGATTAAAGAAGAAGAAGAAAAAGAAGATGGTTCAAGTCGTCCCTTTAGTGCTTAGTGTGGCTGCGGTGGCTTCGGCCATTCTATGTTTGTTTTGATGGATTCCAAAGACCCCTATCGTCTTCTTGGGGTTCTTTTTGTTTTGAGTGGTCTTCTTGTAATCTTAATAGGTTTTTTAATTGGTATCTTTGGTTAGTGATCTTTCCTTGTAAACTCAGAATGTTTTAGGGCACTTCGGTGTTAAGTTCTTAAATAAGAAGTTCCGTGTTTCATCTTTTATATTTTATTTGGTTAAAAGAAGAAAACTTTAATGGAATTAAACACAAAATTTTTATTTATAAGGTTTTGAAATATTCGATGTGTTACATCAACTTCCATCGGATCCACAGTAGACCCACCACTAGATGGAGATGGTGACCCAACAAATCCAAAACAGGGGAACCTCTTTCCCTTTCTCTCTCTCTCTCTATCTCTCTATTTCTTCTTCTTCCTCCCTCATTCTCATTTTTTTCACTTTCCTCAACACATTTTTTATTTATTATTCCTCTTTTGAGTGGGTTTTTCTTTATTAAAAACTAAAAAACTAAAAACCTACAAAACTAAAAAATATATATAATAATTTAAAAACAATATGAAAAATAAATAGTAATGCTTACTCATATTCCGATTTTCAAATTTTTTCCAACCATTTTGTGGAGTAAAAAGGCATGTTTTCATCTCAAAAATTTTGTATTTTCATCATGACATTGGATAAATAATGTTTTTTCAAACCCAACAAATTATGAATTCTCAATTTTTGATTTGTAAAATGATTTTCCAAAACTATGAGGAACAAAATTAGCTTTCATTCCAAGGACACCTATGGAAATCTATTCATAATGTGTATTTTTAACCCCCATTTGTGATTCTTGAGTTTTTGAACCTTTGATCTGAATTTCCTAATTTAGTGTGCATTATTATGAGAGAGGTATTTTTTGAGCCACATGAGAATTATAATAGCCAAATAGCCTCCCATTAACCATACATTAATCCTCCTTTTGAAATCCCCTTTGAACCTATGAAAACCTTTTCTTTGATTGCCACATTACAAACCTAATACATTATCCCACAAAATATCAACACGTATTTTCATTTCATAATTTTTTGAAATTTGCATGTGGGGGGAAAGGATTTCATTTTGGGTATCCTTTTGTTTATTTTTACCATGTTATCATATGCTTGAGGGAAAGCATCAAATTAAGTGTGGGGGAGAGGTTTTACTTTAGTGGATAAGTGGGCTTTGGAAATGTATATATGTTTATCTTGTACAAATTATATTGAAAATTGTTCAAAAATATTTCAAAAAAATTAAAAAAGAAGAAACAAAAATTGGGTTGTCTCTTGGGTGGGTAAAAAACCACTCTTTCTCAACCTTTGATCTTGTTATAACTATAATAATTAGTGTCATTAGGAGATCAATCATGGTTTGGGATATGAGTGTGAGATCTGTTTCAAGTTCAACTTTCAAAAAAAATATAAAAAAAATAAAAAAAGAACACTTAAGTCATTGGAAGAAGTTTTGTGGTTTGTAAATATTTCTTCTTCTCATACCCTTCAAATTACTTTCCTATTTTTTGTCTTTATTTACACAATCATTTCCTTGTAAATATGTTCTTTCATTTCCTTTCATGTCTCATTTAAAAAAATATGCATTTCTTTTCCATGTTGGTGTTTTAACCCCTTTTTCTTATTTTTGGATATCCTCTTCCTACTATCCCATAGCCACAGAAAAACCCCTAAATGTTCCTCTTGATTTATGAGCACTTTAGGATAGGGAGTGGAAGTTGGGAGCACTTACAAACTCTAAAATTTTCACTTGTGGTTGGTGAATGAGTGAAACTCAATAAATAACTTTTATCATCTTGAGAGGAGTAAGTTTTGTGTGCCACCATTTTCCATTTCTAAATTTTAGCATGAAAAAAAAGGTTGTTTTTGGAACATTGTTTAGGTAACAACTTGTGGTGGAATTCAATATGGATGAGTGGTGTTGTCTAAACCTTCCTGATTGGGGAAAAAATTAATATTTTATGGTGAGTGAAAATGATTTTTGTCACGTTTTTATATTTTTTGCACATGAGGACATGCACAAGACTAAGTGTGGGGGATTGGATGTTATTAATATTTTCATAACTTATTATATACTCCCTTTACTGATTTTATATGAAATTTTCATAGTTTTTGTGAAATATTAATATTTGAATACTAAATCTAATTTTTGAGCATTTTTAGAAGTATTCCAATTGAGTCAGTTTACTATTTAATTTATAAATATCCCCCTACTAATACAAATTGTCTAATATGATTCCTTATTCAATTTCCAACAAATCATTAGAAGGAATCAGTGGCCAATTCTTCCATTTGAAGGGTCATATGGACCGCACTAGAAGACCCAAATAATTTGTGAAGAAACTGGACAATCCTTGAAGATATAATTATTGGGCTCACTCCAGAAGTCCAAATATATAAATTCTCTTCCAAAGGTTGTTGTACAATTCAATTCAGCTTTGATAAACATTTCAAGGTCCAACTCCAAAGATAAGGGGCCCAACTAATGAATTTAATCTCAGCCCACCATTTTGGTTGGGAATTAGAACCTGTACAGTATTCATGACATGTCTCTTGATCAATTCATCAAATCAAGATGAGATTTTGTAGTGTGAAATAGGGGATATATGTGGCTGACTTTGTTGAATAAATCATTCGTATTTGAAGGAATATTCCTATTCAAAAATCCATTCACATTTTAGACATTGAAAAGGAATGAACAGAAATGGACAGTATAAAATTGTTTAATAAAACCACCATAACATTGTCTCCTTAAGTCTTATAGATGCTAAATTTTCAGAGTAGATAGAGGATATATTTATCTAAAACTTTTAATAGTACCATATCTTGAGATTCGGCTGTCTAATTTATCAACGTGGCTATGAAAATGGAGGGACAGATTGTGAATGAAAATAGTCCACTTCCTTGGGCTATAAATACATCACCCTCCTCTCCTTCAAAGGATTTGGAATTTCAGAAGAGAGGAGCATCAATTGGCATGACCAAAGCCTTGCCAAAGGCTTTGGAGGACCTTCCATACTCAAGTTTTCACTTGATATACCCTTCCTACTCTCTTTGTTTTCATTTAATTTTGTATTCTTCATTATTGTAATCTTGTAAGTCCAAGTATCTCTTATTCTTATCTACCTTCTGTAGTTTAAAATTAATGTTCTAAAAATAGTTTAAATACAGTTTAACCCCCTTACCTTATTTCTATTTCTCATTCAATATAATGTTAATTTTTAATTATCATCATCATTTTTGTGTGTGTTCGCCGCACCAATCTTTTCTTATCCCTTTTGTATTTCTTATCTTCTTAATTTATCATCATAATAATTATGACTAGATTACTAATCATTTAAATGGATGAGTAAATATCTCATTATGGTGAATCATTATTTAGATATGTTAAGCGATTGAGTGATTTTTCTCGATGAGTATTCTTTAATTTAACATTGTGTATATTGGACTTAACATGTCATGGACTAATGACTTGTATTGTTTAACGTGTGGTTTCAATGGATTATTAGAACCATAAATACACTACCATCAACAAGCTCTAATTGAGATTAGAAACCTAAGATAAGTTAAGGCTTATATTAAAGCCTTAACACTTAGTAATTCCAATCAACATCTCTTTGTGACATGGGTGTTAATTTAATGCAATATAAAGAAAAGCTTAAGGATATCACAAGCTTAACTACCTAATGATGAACACACCACAATCTTTATCAAATTGCTAAATAAATCACCAATCATTAATCACATCATTTAATATCTGCAAAAAAAACCCCAATCAAAATACAATCAACTAAAAATATTTAACTATTAAAAAAGTATCATCACCGAGGATTCGACCCGAGTGCTACTATTCACATTAGCAGAGCATCAGAACATTGACAAGTCAATAGGTGACAATCGTCCGTGCTTTCATAAATAGTACCCTTGTACTTTAGGCAAGCCCACCTAATTCCAGTGAGAAATAATCCTAGAGGGTCACACACTAAGTGTTTCCCATGGCCTCGGTTAAATTCTATTTTAATTTAATTAAAGGAATAAATATTATTCTTAGGAAAGTGAAATAATTTTATTCAAGTTAAAAAGATTTCATAAATTAAATAAATATTTATTCACTAGATTTTGGGTAAAATTTATTTATTTATTTTATTGAACCTTTAATAAATATTTATTTTCTAGTTTTTAAATAAAATATTTATTCAAGAGAATAAATTATTTATTTATTTATTCAGGTGTTCAATAAATTGAAGTGGAGTTCGAGTGGACCAAGTCCTGTCCAATAGTAAATAAATAATTTAAAAGATGGTAAATAATTATTTAACTAGTTGTCAAAAGTTAAAATAATGATAACGATGTTATTATTTTTTTGACATAGAATTTTATTTATAATTCGATTTTGTGAAAGTTGGCTCACTATAAATAATGAAGCGGTATTATTATTAAAATCACAAGTTTTCTCTAAGGTTATGAATTTTTTTAATTTTTGTTACACAACTAAATATTTTAATTAAAGCCCCATGTTGATAAATAGACATGCACGCCTATTGTTCCATGTAACAAACTGCACGCCCGAAAAATTGAGTATTGTTGAGCTAAATGATTTCTCTCTCGAATCCTTTCACCTCCCCTCCCAAAAAACGAGAGAGTTTCTTCAAGACTGAAGAAAACGTGATCAAGAATGACTGACACAAGACACTCTCTTTGCAGCGCTAGCACCCATAGAACAAGTGGTATCGATTGGAGGCCATCATGGCACGTTTGGATCATTGCTAGAGGGATTCAGGTTTAGATCCTCTCAAGCGCACCACGACAATCCATAAGGGTCATTCTGGATTATCAACATCATCAATGAATAATGTACCGAAGACCCAAGTATTATTTTCATTATAAAATTAATTAAATTAATTATAAACATGACGTACAAGTTCCTCTCTAATGGTTTCAAGCCTCTACATTCTTTATCTAAATATTGGATTCTGTTCTATGGAGACTGATGTTTATCATCGTATTGGTCCTGAAATAATCATTGATCTTGCTAAAAATTAAATTTGGGATTTGGTCCAACTGCTCTTCCACTATGCCTGAAACCTACAAGTGGTATCAGAGAGGTTACATTATAGTTTATAATTATTTAAATAATTTTTTTATGATTTACGGTTTAATATTTTAGTGTTTAAATTCAAGGTTAATCATTCTTGTAATATTGATTTCGAGATCTGTACTCCCTCTTTTTGTTTCTCATAGTTTTCATAGAAACAAATGATTTTTTAATTAAAATTAAAATGGAGAACTCATCAGGAGGCACCGATGATTCTGCCCAGGTGAAAAAAAAGTACACGTCATGTGTTCGGACATAGACACCATGTTCTCTTCCATACACACCATGTCATAGAGACTGCATGTTGTGTAGTTGTGTACAACACATCAAGAGTAATTCAAAAATTACTCTCAAGTCGTGTGAAATTATTACATGTTGTGCAGTTAATTTTACACCACATGTTGAATAGGATAGATTGGTACACAGATACTGAATTACACATCATGTGGCCCACTGGACACAGCAAGTAGTCTCTTTGGGTTAGGGGACAAACTATGTATCCCATACATGAATAATCCAACTGGTAACCATGTAACGCCGAGACAACATGGTGTGTATCCCACTGTACTTTCCATGTACTCTGAAATTTCCAAAGTACACCCCACACGCCGAGTCCCTAGGTATGTACTTCAGGAAAGACGGTGAAGGTATTACACACCCTGTAGTTTGAACTACACCCTATATACTTTACCAAATTACACAAATTTAAGACATTAATGTGTGTGTAATGTTTAGAACGGCATATCATGTATAAATCAAACTAGATGTTGTTATTATATTCCTTGAAGAACCATGTATGCCATATGTTTGAAGAGTAAAACCGTATATGAATATAATACATGTTTGGTGTATTTGAATGGGGTCTCACCAGCTTACCTCCAAGGAGAATTTATGTACAATGACGATAATCTCATGTAAATTCAGAAAAGGATTGATTAATTAAAGATAATAATTAATCGATTCAAGTGCAATTTATCTTAATAAGAATAATTAAGGAAGTGAATACTAGTTTCAATAAATATGTAACTCGTTGCATTTATGTGGGTGATCATGAGCTAGACCAAGACATTTTTATATGATTGGATTCCTTTTAATTTATTTATTAAATTAATTGTTGGCATGCGAGCCATCTCTCCTCATTAATATGTAAGGCATGCGTGCCCATGGTTTCTTTTATGTAAAACCCCCCTTTACCCATCACCTATGTGCGAGTTAAAAAAGAATATTTAATGGATGCAACTCCCAAGATAGTAGAGGTGGTTCAAGAAGGAGATAAGACAAAACCCATCCCAGGAGATATAGAGGTGGATAGGTAGAAATCTATAAACATGAACCCAAAAGGTTCAATGTGTTTATTCCCTAGGTAAAGGTTAGTTTATCAACTGCTAAATAAACTAACCATTAGAAAATCTCATGATAATTCCATTAACATTTTTTTATTTCTGTCAGATTCATTGTTTATCATTATAGATGTGTTGTCATGATCACATAATTAATGAATTAAACAATAATGCAAAATGTTACTAAAATAAAACATGCTTATGCGTAAATATTATCAAGACATGGTTAATCACTTAAGTAAGTTCCACTTAATATTAACAAGAATTTGATAATGATAATAAGAAATTAATGCATAAGAGATAAAAATCCCTCAAATAAAATATTAAGTCAGACCAAGCCTTCCATTACTTGAATGAGGGAAAAAATCAATAAAACTATGTGCTTGACCAAGCCTTGTTGGGACACTTAATTTTATACAGGAATCCCTTATGAAAATTTTCAGGTTCCCTTAACCATATTATATCAAGAGGATCATCCCTTGATATACTTGGTGTAATATTGGAGGCAACAGTTGAGGAAATCCAAAGTCATAATTTCAGGATTGGGGAGTCCACTCAACAGATCAAGGAGCTGTAAGCCCGCAGTTGGAAAAGATCTACCTACCAGTAAAATAACTTGACTAACCCTTTATGGGGTTATTATAAGAGGGTATGGATCATTTCCACTAGAATTTCATTGAAATTGGACAATATGAGTTAAATGGTGAGGGCCAAGGGGACTTTATAAAATAGTGGGAGACTTAATAAAATTAATTTATTACTTATCATAAAATGTAATCAAGAAATTACTAATGATCTAATCTTTTAATTATAGAATAAAAATTAAAATCTCATCAACCACACTATCCCTATGATCAATTATGGATAAAGAAAACATCCTCACCGGTAGTAACTTCTAGGAATGGTTTAGACAGCTTCAGGTTATCCTACGCCATGAGTGGAAGTCTTACATGTTGGAGTTAGCATTATCTGATCCTCCTACCAAAGAGGTGAGTGATGAGGATTTCATGGTCTATCAGAAACATATGAACGATGTGGTCTACATTCAATTTTTGATGCTATCATCAATATATAGTGATCTCATGAAGTCTCATGATAACATTGATCCTTATATCATGCTCGAGAACCTATGTGGTCTTTACCATGAGAGATCAAGACAAGAATGGTTTGAGATCTCTAAGGCACTATTTTAGAGTAAGCATGGAGAGGGTTCCCCAGTTGGGCCTCATTTAGTCAAGATCATTGTTTATATTGAGTTCTTAGAGGTTCTAGGGTTTAAAATCCCCAAATAACTAGGTCCCTATCTAATTCTTACATCACTCCCTCATAGCTTCTCCATATTTTTTAGTAATTTCAATATGAACAACATTGAGAAGTACCTAACTGATCTTCTAATCCTCATTATCCAAGTGCACAAAGATATGAAGCTTGAAAATCCTTATGTCATTGTGAAGAAGAAGAGAAAAGGGAAGGAAAAGAGATTTAAGCCCAAATCTTCTTCACGCCCTTCCAAGAAAAGGAAGATCAAAGGGGGGAAGAGAATAGGAAGCTGTTTGTTTTGCATGTGGCAAGAAGGGCCACTGAAAGAAGAACTGAACTCCGACTAAGAAGCAATGGGAAGATTTAGGTGCATTTGTTATCAAATGTACTCTATATGTTTCTATGAATTGGTTATTAGAGACAGCTTGTAGTCACTACAAAAAAATCGGGCATTAGCGACCGCCAATGGCGGTCGCTATAGGCCTATAAGGACCGCCCAGCGACCGCCATTGGTGGTCGCTTCAGCTTCGTCACTGTCGGCCAATAGCGGGCGCCAATGGCGGTCGCTATAGGTGGCTGAAATTCCGGCCTTACGCGACCGCCTTTGGCGGTCGCTAGCCTGGGAAATTTTTTTTTTAAATTCCTACCAAAAGAAATATATATTTATGTATTTATTTATTAAATAATATATATATATATATTAAAGAAAATATTTATATATATAATATTAAATAAAATATTTTAAATATATATATATATAATATGTTTTAAATATTTTAATATATATATATATATATTAAAGAAATATATATATATATAATATTAAATAAAATATTTTTCATTTTTTTAATGAAATGTACGAATTGTGTTTTTTTTCTTCACGGTGAAAAATCAGAGATAAAACAAGGTAAAAATCATAAAAAATGGAAAAAAATTCAAACAGCATAAACATAAATATTGTCATAAAAAATAAATGATAAATGTGCTTCAACGATCCGAGCAGGTCCATCCATTTCAATCTTCTGCTTCAATAAACCTACAATAAGACAAAAAAAACAACAAAACAAAACAAACGTAAATTGGACATAATTATTCAGTTATTATATACATATAATAAAATTAAATCTAACATCAAATCATGGTGCTATAAGAATTTAAAACCCCCAATTTAAGAAATGATATCATTTCAGGTCATTCGGAGCACGTTTTCTCCGAATTCGACCGTCTCACGCTGTTTTTGGTGTTTTAAGACACCGGAAACGCGTTTCCGGTCACCGCGGTCAAACGACGCCTCCGATTGACATGCCATCTGAACTAAAATTTTAAAAATCACACAAAGGCTGTTGTCATACGGTTTCATGGCATTCTGAGGTCGTTCGTGTGGTTTTGACACACCAACGCGCCATTTTAGCGTGCGCCGAGCTGCTGAAAATGACACAATCGACCGTACCGCATGCACCACACGTCCAATGGGCATCCCGTCTCCTCCTACACATCAATAATAATATTCCTAATGTTTTCATGTGGTTTCAGGTCATTCAGAGCACGTTTTCTCCGAATTCGACCATCTCACGCCGTTTTTGGTGTTTTATGACACCGGAAACGCGTTTCCGGTCACCGCGGTCAAACGAAACCTCTGATTGACGTGTCGTCTGCCCAAAAATTTCACAAATCACACAAAGGCTATTTTCATACGGTTTCATTGAATTCTGAGGTCATTCGGGTGGTTTGACCCCCCAACGCGCCATTTTAGCGCGCACCGAACTGCTGAAAACGACACAATCGGCCGTACCGCGCGCACCGCATGTCTTATGGGTGTGTCGTCTCCTCCTACACATCACGAATAATATTCATAATTTTTTTGTGTGGTTTAAGGTCATTCGGAGCATGTTGTTTCTGAATTCGACCGTCTCATGCCGTTTTTGGTGTTTTATGACATCGGAAACGCGTTTCCGGTCACTGCGGTCAAACGAAACCTTCGATTGACGTTCTGTCTACCTGAACATTTCAAAAATCACACAACAGCTATTTATGTATGGTTTCATGGAATTCTGAGGTCGTTCGGATGGTTTTCACCCCCCAACGCGCCATTTTAGCGCGCGCCGAGCTTCTGAAAACGACACAATCGGTCGTACTGCGCGCACCGCACGTCCAATGGGCGTGTCGTCTCCTCCTACACGTCACGAATAATATTCCTAATGTTTTCATGTGGTTTCAGGTCATTCGGAGCACGTTTTCTCTGAATTCGGCCGTATCACGTCGTTTTTTGGTGTTTTATGACACCGGAAACGCGTTTCCGGTCACCGCGGTCAAACGACACCTCCGATTAACAGGTCGTCTGGATGACCATTTCAAAAATCACACAACGGTATTTTTCGTACGGTTTCATGGCATTCCGAGGTTGTTTGAGTGGTTTTGACCTCCCAACGCGCCATTTTAGCGCGCGCCGAGCTGCTGAAAACGACACAATCGGCCGTACCACGAGCACCGCACATCCGATGGGTGTGTTGTCTCCTCCTCCACATGACGAATAATATTCCTAATGTTTTCGTGTGGTTTAATGTCATTCGGAAAAAGTTTTCTCCGAATTTGACCGTCTCACGCCGTTTTTGGTGTTTTGTGACACCGGAAATGTGTTTCCGGTCACCGCGGTCAAACGACACCTCCGATTGACGTGCCGTCTACCCAACCATTTCAAAAATCACACAACGTCTGTTTTCGTATGGTTTCATGGCATTATGAGGTCGTTCAGAAGATTTTGAGACCCCAACGCGCCATTTTAGCGCGCGTTGAGCTGCTGAAAACGACACAATTGGCTGTACCGCGCGCACTGCACGTCCGATGGGCACCCCGTCTCCTCCTACACGTCACAAATAATATTCCTAATGTTTTCGTGTGGTTTTAGGTCATACGGAGGACGTTTGGTCCGAATTCGACCGTCTCACACCGTTTTTTGGTGTTTTATGACGCCGGAAACGAGTTTCTGGTCACCATGGTCAAACGACACCTCTGATTGACGTGTCGTCTACCCAAACATTTCACAAATCACACAAATTCTTTTTTCGTATGTTTTCATGGCATTCCGAGGTTTTTCTGGTGGTTTTGACCCTCCAACGTGCCATTTTAGCGCACGCCTAGCTACTGAAAACAACACAATCGGCCATACCGCATGGACCACACGTCCAATGGGCATGTCGTCTCCTCCTACACGTCACGAATAATATTCCTAATGTTTTCTTTTGGTTTCAGGTCATTTGGAGCACGTTTGCTCCAAATTCGACCGTCTCACGCCGTTTTTGGTGTTTTATGACACCAGAAACGCGTTTCCGGTCACCACGGTCAAATGACACCTCCGATTGATGTGCCTTCTGCCTGACCATTTCAAAAATCATACAACAACTGTTTTAGTACAGTTTCATGGCATTCCGAGGTCACTCGGGTGGTTTTGACCCCCCAACGCGCCATTTTAGCGCGCACTGAGCTGCTGAAAAGGACACAATCGGTTGTACCGCGCGCACCTCATGTCTGATGGGTGTTCCGTCTCCTCCTACACATCACAAATAATATTCCTAATTTTTTCGTGTGGTTTCAGGTCATTCGGAGCACGTTTGCTCCGAATTTGACCGTCTCACGCCGTTTTTGGTGTTTTATGACACTGGAAACATTTTTCTGGTCACCGCGGCCAAACGACACCTCCGATTGACATGTCGTCTCCCCGACCATTTCAAAAACCACCCAACGACTAATGTCGTATGGTTTCATGGCATTCCGAGGTCATTCGGGTGGTTTTGACCCCCCAACGCGCCATTTTAGCGCGCGCTGAGCTGCTGAAAACGACACAATCGGCCGTACCGCATGCACCGCACGTCCTATGGGCGTTCCGTCTCCTCATACACATCACGAATAATATTCCTAATGTTTTTGTGTGGTTTCAGGTCATTCAGAGCACGTTTGCTCCGAATTCGACCGTCTCACGCCGTTTTTGGTGTTTTATGACACCGGAAATGCGTTTCTGGTCACCGCGGTCAAACGAAACCTCTGATTGATGTTTCATCTACCAGAACATTTCAAAAATCACACAATGGATGTTTTAGTAGGGTTTAATGGCATTCCGAGGTTGTTCGGGTGGTTTTGACCCCCCAACGCGCCATTTTAGCGCGCACTGAGCTGCTGAAAACGACACAATCGGCCGTACCGCGCGCACCACACATCTGATGGGCATGTCGTCTCCTCCTACACGTCAAGAATAATATTACTAATGTTTTCCTATGGTTTCAGGTCATTCGGAACACGTTTGCTTCGAATTCGACCGTCTCACGCCGTTTTTTGTGTTTTATGACACCGGAAACGCGTTTCCAGTCACTGCGGTCAAACGACATCTCCGATTGACGTGCCGTTTGACCGACCATTTCAAAAATCACACAACGTCTGTTGTCGTATGGTTTCATGGCATTCCGAGGTTTTTCGGGTGGTTTTGACCCCCCAACGTGCCATTTTAGCGCGCACCGAGCTACTGAAAACGACACAATCGGCCGTACCGCACGCACCGCACATCCGATGGGCATGACGTCTCCTCCTACATGTTACGAATAATATTCCTAATGTTTTTGTGTGGTTTCAGGTCACTCGGAGCACATTTTCTCCAAATTCGACCGTCTCACACCGTTTTTGGTGTTTTATGACACCGGAAACGCGTTTCCGGTCACCACGGTCAAATGACACATCTGATTGACGTACCGTCTACCCTACCATTTCAAAAATCACACAACAGCTATTGTCGTATGGTTTCATGGCATGTTGAGGTTGTTCAGGTGGTTTTGACCCCCCAATGCGCCATTTTACCGCGCGCCGAGCTGCTGAAAACGACATAATCGGTCGTACCGCGCGCGCTGCATGTCTGATGGGCATTTCGTCTCCTCTTACACGTCATGAATAATATTCCTAATGTTTTTGTGTGGTTTCATTTCATTCGGAGCACTTTTTCTCCGAATTCAACAGTCTCACGCTGTTTTTGGTGTTTTATGACACCGGAAACACGTTTCTGGTCATCGCGGTCAAACGACACCTCCGATTGACATGCCGTCTACCCGACCATTTCAAAAATCACACAACGGCTGTTTTCGTATGGTTTCATGGCATTCTGAGGTCATTCTGGTGGTTTTGACCCCCCAACGCGCAATTTTAGCACGCGTCGAGCTGCTGAAAACGACACAATCGGTCGTACCGCACGCACCGCACGTCCGATGGGTGTGCTGTCTTCTGCTACACGACACGAATAATATTCCTAATGTTTTCGTGTGGTTTCAGGTCATTCGGAGCATGTTTGCTATGAATTCGACCGTCTCACGCCGTTTTTGTTGTTTTATGACACCAGAAACGTGTTTTCGGTCACTGCGGTCAAAGGACATATCCGATTGACGTGTCTTCTACCTGACCATTTCAAAAATCACATAACGGTTGTTGTCGTATGGTTTCATGGCATTCTGAGGTCGTTCGGGTGGTTTTGACCCCCCAATGTGCCATTTTAGCGCGCGCCGAGCTGCTGAAAACGACAAAATCAACCGTACCGCACGTCTGATGGGCATGTCGTCTCCTCCTACACGTCACTAATAATATTAATAATGTTTTCGTGTGGTTTCAGGTCATTCGGAACATGTTTTCACCGAATTCGACTGTCTCACGCCGTTTTTGGTGTTTTATGACACCAGAAATGCATTTCTGGTCACCGTGGTCAAAGGAAACCTCCAATTGATGTGTTTTCTACCCAAACATTCCAAAAATCACACAAAGGCTGTTGTCGTACGGTTTCACGACATTCCGAGGTCGTTCGGGTGGTTTTGACCCCCCAACGTGTCATTTTAGCGCGCGCCGAGCTGCTTAAAACGACACAATCAGTTATACCGCACGCACATCACATCCAATGGGCATGTCGTCTCTCCTTCTACACATCACGAATAATATTACTAATGTTTTTGTGTGGTTTAAATTCATTCAGTGCACGTTTGCTCCGAATTCGACCGTCTCACGCCGTTTTTGGTGTTTTATGACACCGAAAACACGTTTTTGGTCACCGCGGTCAAACGACACCTCCGATTGACATGCCGTCTGCCCAACCATTTCACAAATCACACAACGGCTGTTTTTGTACGGTTTCATGGCATTCTGAGCTCATTGGTGTGGTTTTGACTCCCCAACACGCCATTTTAGCACGCGTCGAGCTGCTGAAATCGACACAATCGGCCGTACCGCGTGCACTGCACGTCCGATGGGCGTGTCGTCTCCTCCTACAAGTCACGAATAATATTTATAATGTTTTTGTGTGGTTTAAAATCATTCGAAGCACTTTTGCTCTGAATTCGACCGTCTCACGCCGTTTTTGGTGTTTCATGACACCGGAAACGCGTTTCCGGTCACCGCGGTCAAACGACACCTCCGATTGACGTGTCGTCTGGCCGACCATTTCAAAGATACACAAAGGCTATTTTCGTACAGTTTCATGGCATTCCGAGCTCGTTCGGGTGGTGCGGGAGGGCTGTTCGGGGTGCGGGAGGGATGTTCGGGTGGTTCAGGAGGGCTGTCCGGGGTGCGAGAGGGTTGTTCGGGTGGTGCGGGAGGGCTGTTCGGGGTGCGTGAGGGATGTCCGGGGTGGGGGTGGTTGTCCGGGGTGCGGGGGGGCTGTTCGGGGTGCGGGGGGGGGGGGGGGGGGGGGGGCTGTCCGGTGTGTGGGAGGGCTGTCCGGGGTGCGGGGGGTCTGTCCGGGGTGCGGGGTGGACTGTCCGGAGTGCGGGGGGCCTGTTCGGGGTGCGGGAGGGCTGTCCGGGGTGTGAGGAGGGTTGTACGGAGTGCGGGGAGGGTTGTCCGGGGTGTGGGGGGGCTGTCCGGGGTGCCGGGGGCCTGTCCGAGGTGCGGGGAGGACTGTCCGGAGTGCGGGGGGGGGGGGGGGCTGTCTGTGGTGCGGGGGGTTGTCCGCGGTGCGGGGGGCCTGTCCGCGGTGCGGGGAGGGCTAACTGGGGTGCGGGGAGGGGCTGTCTGCGGTGCAGGGAGGGGTGTCCGCGGTGCAGGGGCCTGTCTGGGGTGCGAGAGGGCTGTCCGGGGTGCTGGAGGGCTGTTCGGGGTGCGGGGAGGGCTGTCTGGGGTGCGGGGAGGGGGGGGGGCTGTCCGGGGTGCGGGGGGCCTGTCCGAGGTGCGGGGAGGACTGTCCGGTGTGCGGGGGGGCTATCTGGGGTGCGGGAGGGTTGTCCGAGGTGCGGGGAGGGCTGTCCGGAGTGCGGGGAGGGCTGTCCGGGGTGCGGGAGGGTTGTCCGGGGTGCGGGGAGGGCTGTCCGGAGTGCGGGGAGGGCTGTCCGGCGTGCGGGGGGGGGGGGGGGCTGTCCGGGGTGTGGGGGGCATGTCCTGGGTGCAGGGAGGGTTGTCCGGCGTGCGGGGAGGGGTGTCCGGGGTGCGGGGAGGTGTGTCCGGGGTGCGAGGAGGGGTGTCCGGAGTGCGGGGAGGGCTGTCCGGGGTGCGAGGATGGCTGTCCGGTGTGGGGGGCATGTCCGGGGTGCGGGGAGGGTTGTCCGGCATGCGGGGAGGGGTGTCTGGGGTGCGGGGAGGGGTGTCTGGGGTGCGGGGAGGGGTGTCTGGAGTGCGGGGAGGGCTGTCTGGGGTGCGGGGATGGCTGTCCGGGGTGCGGGGAGGGCTGTCTGGGGTGCGGGAGGGCTGTCTGGGGTGCGGGGAGGGCTCTGCGGAGTGCTGGGAGGGATGTCCGGAGTGCGGGGGGTTGTCCCGGGTGCGGGGGGCTGTCCGGGGTGCGGGGAGGGCTGTCTGGAGTGCGGGGAGGGCTGTTCGGGGTTCGGGGAGGGCTGTTCGGGGTTCGGGGAGGGCTGTCCGGGGTGCGGGAGGGCTGTCCTGGGTGAGGGGAGGGCTGTCCGGGGTTCGGGGGGGTTGTCCGAGGTGCGGGGGGGGGGGGGGGCTGTTCGGGGTGCAGGGGGCCTATCCGAGGTGCGGGGAGGGCTGTTCGGGGTGCGGGGAGGGGTTGTCCGGGGTGCGGGGAGGGGCTTTCCGTGGTGCGGGGGGCCTGTCCGGGGTGTGGGAGGGCTCTCCGGGGTGCGGGAGGGCTGTTTGGGGTGCAGGGAGGTCTGTCCGGGGTGCGGGGGGTGGGGCTGTTTGAGGTGCGGGGGGCCTATCCGGGGTGCAGGGAGGACTGTCCGATGTGCGGGGGGCCTGTCCGGGGTGCAGGAGGGTTGTCCGGGGTGCGGGGAGGGATGTCCGGAGTGCGGGGAGGGCTGTCCGGGGTGTGGGAGGGCTGTCCGGGGTGCGGGGAGGGCTGTCCGGAGTGTGGGGAGGGCTTTCTGGAGTGCGGGGGGCTTTCTGGGGTGTGGGGGGCCTATCCGGGGTGCGGGAGGGCTCTCCGGGGTGCGGTAGGGCTGTCTGGGGTGCGGGGAGGGTTGTCCGGGGTGCGGGGGGGGGGGGGGGGGCTGTCCTGGGTGCGGGGAGGGCTATCCGGAGTGCGAGGAGGGTTGTCCGGGGTAGGCCGGGGACTAAAAATAGTGAAATCAACTCATTCATCAAAAAAAGTTTAATGGTTTATATTAGGAATCACATGTTTTTTTCAAAAATATTACAGAACATGCAATTCTAAACATTGAAAATTAAATGATCAAAAAATATCCAAATCATTATTCAGTTTCATGGTTACTTCTCAATTCGTGCACACAAACATTTCATGAGGCCAAAACACACATGATACCCCCAAATCACAAAAAAAACTCACTAGAAACCCAACATAAATATCAATAACAACCCCACCATTAAAAGCAGAAACACACCTCGTGAATATGATGTGTCATGCATGGTCATGACTACTACCTCCATCAGGTGGGTCAGGGGCCTACAACAAAAAAACATTATGAATATTTTCATAACAAAAATAATATAAATTAAATAAATAAATACAGTATAAACCTGCATCGTCTGATACCCTTCACCATCACCTGGACGCACATATTACAGCAGTGCTCTAACCTCAGTGATCAATTGCACATTTACCTCCTCGGAAGCGTGCAGCCGTGCCTCAAAATCTGACAACCATTGTGTCATCTGAGCAATAGCAGGACCGACAACCGCAGCACATGACACTACAGAACGGGGAATCCTTGTTCTATAGGTCAAACTATATCCATGCCCATCCCGACCAATAATGCGATGAAAGATCTCATCCCTTCGCATGGGAAGCTGTCGCTGGTCCTCTGGCAGATGTTCTAATTCAGCTTCAAATTGAGCCTATGAAATATTTAAATATATATACATATATTAATATACAGATTTTATGTAAGTATTGGTAATGAGTACAAGTACTTACTATCAATGTTGCAGCCTCTGGATCATTGCGATCATGAGTCCTCATCCACACCGAAATTTTATCAGTTGGTGCACCTTGCTCCCGCAACTGTATATGAATAGAATATAAACACAAAACCTTATTAATTAAAAAAATTAAAAAATTAATAATAAATACCTCATGTCGGAGCTAAGACACATGACGATTCCCGATCCTGTGAGGTGGTCCCTACAACGCTCGATTCTGAGAATGGTGTGTTGATACCTCCTACATTCAATTCATTCAAATTTCAAAAAAATCACACATTCTTGAAAATATATATACCAAAATAAATATACAAACTGCAACACCCTCAGTAGACCAATATACAACTAAATCATGCCACTGAGCCAGGAGGACACCTCTCGGTACTTTTTCCAGAATGTCTGGGGTACCCACATTTGGTACCCAGTGGTCCCTCTTGACTTTGCCTTTATAGTCCTTCCACATATTACGGCATTTGCTCATACACACTGGCCGAAACTCATCGGGACATACTTTCAAATTTTTCTATTAAAGAAAAAAATCACATATGTTATGGTTGTTTATACATAGGGAATAAAGTAAAATGGTCTTCTTACCTGAACCTCCCTCCAAAGACGATCTAATGTGTCCTGAGGGATAGAAGCCCAGTCACGCATGGTCAATAGAAATCGATGTGGATCACGTATGATATGACCCAGCTGACGAATAAATGCAGGGTCATTCTGTCCCACAGGATGAAATACCTCATCAAATGAAACATCAAAAGTCATGTCGGAATTTCATGATAATATGCCACGACCAGGGCCTCTCCTGCGAGAGGAAGAAGCAGTCAAGTCTGATCCTGTTGAAAAAAAATTTATATACAAATTGAAAGATGTTATAAGTAAATATATATATATATATATATGTTTATTAATTACCTAAAAAATAGAGACAATGAAATTCCAACATACCTCAGCCCTGAGACGTAGATGCCTCATATGGATGATGTGGATCTTCTGCCTCTTCCCCGGACATGCATGCAGTCATGGAAAACATTAGTAAGGGGACAATCCAAAGTGTCCAAATGATAAATTGGATTGTTTTTTAAAAAATCAAACTTGTACAGTTTTTAATCAAACAAAAAGGGATTGAATAATTAGTTGTGAATGAATTTTAAAAGATCAGAAAGTTCACAAAACAGATATACAAATTACGTACAAAACCAATCAATGCATAGCCAAATTTCAAATTGAATTAATAAAAATTCAAGCATCACATGAACCAAATGAAGAATACCTCAATGGGAAGATACACCGACAATAACATCAATATAACATGAGTTAAATCACCCTAAATATTTATAACTGAATAAACTTCCAAAAGTGAGGATTAAAACGTACAAGGATTTATAAAATGTTTAGATAATTTATGATATCTTAGGCTGAATAGCGGGAAAACAATTATACCTTTCATTAAGCATGCAAATCGACTGTTTATCCTTCAGTAGCCGCTTTGACCCAATAAATATCTTTTTCACGTTGAACTATGGTATGTTGATCAAGATGTTGGGAAACAAAAGGAACAGTCTCGAGTTCATCTTGTTCAAATACAAACACTCCTCGCCGAGACATTTTGACAATAACTTGCCAACTTGGATTCGAAGGCAAAATAACGAAGAATACTTGTTCCACTTGTGATTTCAAAATGAAAGGTTCATTATCAACTCATTCATTTCTGTATAACATATAGTTAAAATTCACCAATGAAAACTGATATTGATCGACTTTACATCCACACACTGGATCAACCCAATTACACTTTAACAATATGTACTTCAACCCATGTGTGTATACAACTTCAATTATGTCTATCAATTGGCCATAGTAATAACCAGAATCGACAAATGGACAACTAATTCCACTGTTTTGTGTTGCTCGTTTGTCGTCAACATCTTTAATGCGAAATTGAAAACCATTAGCATCTATAGATTTATAACGACGAGCCGTTATAGATGGACCCTCAGCCAGTTGGATAAATTCTTCAGTTAGCGTGGGGTCCCCTAGCTCCCTCAGCTTATGAACCTACATAATTCATAGAATTCAATAATAATATATGAAGAAATAAATTAGTATAATACTTCACTCATAATGAAAATCAATTTATACGTACATAATCCTTGAACCAATCATGAAATGACGCATAATGAGACTGTTGAATTTGCAACTCAGTCGCACGATACATCTCTTATTTTATCTCATTAATGTGTTTCCTGCAAATGATAATGCGATGTTTAAATGATCAAATTATGCAAACAAAACATGTAAAAGTTAAACAATAAAAGTGATAAGATACTTATTGTATTAATGGTGCAACTGATGGAGTATTGAACAAGATATATCGATGCACTTGTATCCACTCGATTTTTTCCATATCATATGTGGTTCCTTCTCCAACTGGACCATCCTGAATCCGAGAGGGCTTATCTAATTTTGTTTCAACATCCATAAGATATTCTACACAAAAAGTAGTACACTCATCCATCAAATAACCATTGGCTATTGATGCCTCTGGACGAGCTCTATTGCATAAAAATTGTTTCAATGTACTCAAATACCACTCAATAGGATACATCCACCTGAATTGCACTGGACCAGCAGCCATTACTTCATCAATTAGGTGCACTTTCAAGTGGACCATAACATCGAAAAATGAGGGGGAAATAGTTTCTCAAAGTGACAAAGCATAAGTACAATTCGGTCCTGTAAAATTTTTAAATCACTCATTTGTTTATTTCTTAAACAAAGATTTCTAAAAAAATTACTCATCTCAATCAACGGCTGAACAACATTGGGGGATAAACAATCACAAATTGTGATCGGAATCAACTGCTGAAGTAGTTTGTGATTATCATGACTTTTCAACCCTTGAAATGCCATGATCGTCAGATTCACACACTTTGAAATATTAGAAGAATAACTATCAGGCACCTTGAGCATCTTCAAAATGGAAAGAAATGTCTCTTTCTCCTTTGTAGTCATCGTATACTGTGCAGCAGGCATATATGCCTTGTTTCCCTCAGCTAACTGTAAATGAAAATGTTTCCTTAAACCCATTTCTTCCAAATCACGGCGTGCATTAACATGGTCCTTTGATTTTCCACTGACACCTAAAATGGTCCACAATATGTTATCAAAGACATTTTTTTCAATGTGCATGACATCCAAATTATGCCTCAGCATGTTAGTTTTCCAATACGGAAGACTATAAAAAATACTTTTTTTCCATTTGTGACTACGCTGCCTACCCGCAGCTCGAATATTACGTACCGGAAGAGCCACCAAATCTTGAATTTCATATACCATGTGGATTTTTTCTTCCTCAATCTGCGATAACATTTCGACTCCTGTCATGATCTTTGGTGATGGGTTGAACTCTCTAGAACCATCAAATTCCACTCTGTCCTTTCTGAACCTATTCTAAGGGGGGAGAAAACATCTGTGACCCATGTATGCCCATTTTTTGGAATGCTTAAGCCATACAGATATTTTACTTTTGTTGCAACAAGGGAAAGAAAATTCCCCTTTTGTACTCCATCCTGATAAATTTTCATAAGTTGGGAAGTCATTGATTGTCCACAATAAAGCAGCATGTAGTTTGAACATTTCATTCATTTCACAGTCATAAGTCATCACACCATCACCCCAAAATTCATTCAACTCATCAATCAATGGCTGAATGTAAACATCAATCTTATCCCCTGGACTTTTAGGTCCATCAATAAGAGTGGAAAGTAATATAAATTGTTTCTTCATACAAAGTGACGGAGGAAGATTATATGGAACCAACACCACAGGCCATGTGCTATGAGTTGCACCAACCATAGACTTGAATGGATTGAAACCATATGATGTCATTCCAAATCGGACATTACGAACATCTTTGGAAAAGTCGGGATGTCTCTTATCAAAATCCTTCCATGCATGAGAGTCTGCCGGGTGGGTTAACATATCACTTTCATGAACTCTTTCTGCATGCCATCTCATTAAATTAGAAACTTTAGATGACATAAAAAATCTTTTCAACCTTGGTTTAAGGGGAAAGTAACACATTTGCTTTATGAAAATCAGTTTCCCCTATATCACAATATGACTTTGATGAGTCTGATTTCCCCTGTTCTCTTTCCACATGGAATCACCACAAACCGTAAAAATATCCAAATGGGCAGTTTCCTTTATAAACAACATACAGTTGTTTGCACATGCATCTATGGTCTCATATGTAAAACCTAAGTTCTCTGTCAGCTTACAAGCATGGTAATATGACTCGGGAATCTTAGCGTCGACAGGAAGAACCTTTTTCAATAACACCAACATCATGTCGAATGATGTGTCTGACCAATGATTCAAAGTCTTCAAATGCAACAACTCCACAATAAACGACAATTTATTGTAAGAAGTACATACAGGATATAATTCTGTTTTTTCATCATCAATTGCTTCATAAAACCTCCTCGAATCACGATCTGCACCAGAGCGAAGATTTATCTCACCGGTCTCAAGATTCTGGATGTCAATGCCTTCAGGATCCAACCCACATACCATTTCAGTAAGCATTTCATGCATTGGATCATTCATCCTTGCATCAATATCCATCTGAACTGCATCCGTATTTTGACAACGAACATATTCTTCTCCATGATGAGTCCAACTCTTATAATTTTTCAGAAATCCATTAAAGAATAGGTTCTCCCTCACAGTATCTCATGTGAATTGATATCTGTTAGCACATTTTATACATGGATAACTAATATAGTAACTTTCAAATCCTTTGGTGAAGTCAATAAACTGAATAATTCAATTGAAATACTCTCTAGACGTTAAATTTGGAAGATCAATCCAACTCTTATCCATAATAAGATCCCTATAACAAACATTTACATAAGAATTATTACATTTTCATTTTTCATATCAAATATATTTAAAATAAATACTAATTAATTTTTTGTGAACCATTTATAAAATAATAATGTATGTGAAATCCCATGTCATACCTGATTGCGCTACAAACCTGGAAGGGAGGGGAGTCGAAGGCGGTGCTGTGAGGGAGAGGAGAGGCAGCGGTGGGGAGCCGGAGCTGGATCTCGTTCGGAGAGGTAGGGGATGGGCGGCGGCGGTGACGGGGAGACGAAGGAGAGGAGGCGGTGAGGTGGCGACGGTGCAGCGAGGGTGGGACGACGAGGGAGGGGACCGAGGACAGGGGGAGCTGGAGTGGACAGGCGGCAGCGGCGAGGGGACGAGTAGCAGTCGTGCGGGGAGGGAGGGGACTGGGCGGCAGCAGTGCGGAAAGGGAGAGGATGGTGAAGGAGGGGACGGGTGGCGGTGGTGAGGCGAGGGAGGGGACAAAGACGGAGGAGACGGGGGTTGGCGGGGTGCGGGGGTGTTTGGGGTGCTGGGGGGGAGGGATGAGGGGGAAGAGGGCTGAGGGAAAAGGTCGAAGGCTGGAGGGGATGGAGGCCAAAGGGCGGCTGGAGGGCTGCCTGAGGGCTTCTTGAGGGCCGCCCGAGGGCTGTCGGAGGGATACCGGAGGCGGGTGGCGGGGGGCCCGAGGGCAGAGGGCGGCCGGAGGGCAACCGCAGGGCGGAGGGCGGCCGGATCCGGAGGGCAGAGGTGGAGGAAGCCCGGAGGAGATGGAGGGTAGGGTGGAGGGCGGACGGAGGGCGGCCGGAGGAGGGCGGGGTGGCGGAGGGCGGCCGACGGAGGGCAGAGGGTGGCCGGCAGAGGGCGGAAGGGCGACAGGGACGGCGGCGAGGGATGGTTCGCGGTGGTGGGGCAGGGTGCGCGGCGACTGAGGATGGCGGCGACGGGGAGGGTGTGCGGCGACGGGGAGGGCGTGCGACAACGGGGAGGGTGGAAGGGTTCGGGGGGGCGCTTCGCGAGAGGAGGGAGGAGAGGGTTCGGGGGGGGGAGCTGGTTTTTTTTAGGAAAACCTAGCGACCGCCAGTGGCGGTCTTTATAGGTAAAGGGGCTCAAAAGCCCATATTTCTAGTAGTGAGTGCTCACATATGTATCCATACATAAGAACCAAATAGATTCAAGAATATTGATCGAGGGGAGGAAGATCTATGAGTAGCCAATAGAGCCACACTTGCTGCTATAACTGTCAGGGACTACCACCTCACATTTACAACTGGGATGATCTTGGTATTAAAGGGTTGTTATTATGTGTCATATATTACTAAAAACATTATTTATGTATCCAGATTATATACAGATGGGTTTTTTGTCAAGTTTGAAAATGAATGTTTCTTATTTTACAAAGATAGAATTTTTTTGGTAGGGAACATTTATACAACGGTCTTTACATGTTGGATTACATAATCCAAGTAATGAAAATTGATAAAAAAGAAACTTCACATGACTCATACCACACCCAAATTTGGCATTAATGGTTAGGTCATGTAAACGATAAATGCTTAACAAAGTTACATCAAGATGGATATTTAGATTCTTTCAAACTAAAACCACTTGGCATATGTAATGCATGTTTACAATGAAAAAATGACCAAATCCTCATTTAGTGGGAAAGGTAAAATGGCTAAAGAGATTCTTGAATTGGTTCATACCAATTTGTGTGGACCATTTCCAGTTGAAGCGAGGGGAGGGTACTCATACTTCATAACTTTTATTGATAACTTTAATAGATATAGATATATCTTATTAATGAGGTATAAGTCAGATTATATGGATAAGTTTAAATAATACAAGAATGAAGTTGAGAACTACCTTGGTAAAAAGATTAAGAAACACTTCTCAGACAGAGGTGGATAATATATTAATCAAGACTTCATTGATTACTTACGGAAGTTTGGGATCCTATCCCAACTCACTTCTCCTTACATGTCCCAGTGGAATGGTGTGAGAAAAAGGAGGAACCACACATTGTTGTACATGATGAGATAAATGATGATTCACGCAATCCTTCCATGATACTTTTGGGGACATACCTTACAAACCGCAGTGCACATACTAAACCAAGTTTCAACTAAATCAATATATAGTATTCTATATGGTTTCTAGAGTGGATAGAAATCCACGTTATCAAATTTACATGTGTGGGGAAGCGATGTGTTTGTTAAGGCCTCTTTAGGTAACAAACATTCACCTTAGGGAACAAAGTGTACCTTTATAGGATACCCCAAGGAAACAAGAGGATATTACCTATACAAACAATCAGACAAAAAGGCTCTAGTGGAAAGACATGCCATATTCCTTTAGAGGGAGAACATCTCTAAAAGAGATAGTGGGAGAAAGATAGACTTAGATGAAGTTGAGGCTCAAGGTACACTATAGTTGGTATAGGAACAGATTCCACAAAGCCCTGTGGATGAAAGAACTATTATAGAGACACAAGAACTGCATAGTAGTACAAGAGAGGTTAGAGAACCAAAATGGTATAGTTCTCTTGTTACTGAGGATGGTGAATCATTTTTTGTTGATAATAATGATCCTCTAATGTACAATGAAGAAGTAAGTGGAATAAATGTTTCTAAGTAGAAAAAAATACATGAATTCTAAAATGAATTCCATGTACCAAAACAAAGTTATATTTTAGTAGATCCTCTAGTTGATATAAATCATGTTGGTTGCAAATGGGTATTCGAGAAGAAACTGGATATGGAAAGACAATTCAGTACATTTAAGTAACAACTAGTTGCAAAAGGGTTCAAGTAGCATCAAGTCATTAACTATGACAAAACCATTTCACCAGTTTCAATGTGGAAATCCATCAGAATTCTATTAGCCATTGCTTCTTACCATGACTATGAGATTTGGAAAATGGATGTAAAAACATCCTTCCTTAACGGGAACCTTTATTAAGATGTCTACATGACACAACCTGAAGGGTTTATGACTCCAAATGATGCCAATAAGGTATGAAAATTGTAGAAATCCATTTATGGATTAAAACAAGTATCCAAGTCATGGAATATTCTTTTTGATGAATCCATAAGAGAATTTGGTTTTATCAAGAATTAATGTGATCCTTGTGTCTACAAATGGTTTAGTGGGAGTACAGTTGTTTTCCTAATAGTATATGTTAATGACCTAATAGTTATTGGAAACAAGATAACAACTTTAAATTATATTAAGGCATGTTTGAATCAATGCTTCTCTATGAAGGACTTGGGTGAGGAATCAAATATTCTTCCGATCAAGATACATCGTGATATATCCAAGAGATTGTTGGGCCTAAGTCAAAGTATATACATTGATAAGATACTAAAGAGATTTAGTATGGATAAATTCAAGAGGGGATTATTTCTACCAACACATGGAATTTATCTTTCTAAGAAAATGGGTCCTCAAACACATGAGGAAATAAAGATAATGGCAAGGACTCTATACGCATTAGCGATTGGGTTAATCATGTATGAAATGCTATGTACTAGGATAGATGTCACCTACACATTGAGTGTGGTAGGAAGATATCAAGTTGACCCAGGTGACCGCCATTGGATGGTAGTCAAGACTATCCTAAAGTATCTAATGCATACTAAGGATATGTTCCTAGTTTATATAGGAGATGAGGAACAAGTCAACATAGGATATTCAGATACTAGTTTCTAGACTGATCAGGATAACATGATGTCCCAAACGGGATATATCTTCACTTTGAATAGAGGTGTTGTGAGTTGGAATATATCAAAGCATAGTTTGGTTGCATATTCTACAGAAGACTCCATGTATATCGCATCTTCTAAGGTTTCTAAAGAAGAAGTTTAGATTAAAAGCTTCATCCATGAGATGGATGTGGTACATAGTAGTAAATATTCCATCACACTCTATTGTGATAATACTATAGCGGTGGCTCTTGCAAAAGATCCAAGGTCACATCATCGGATGAAGCACATAATTTCAAAATATCATCTCTTGATGGATTTTTCTAAAAGAGGTGAAGTTGAAGTGAGAAATATTTCCACGGAAGAAAATGTGGATGACCACTTGACTAAATCCTTGACGCAGTAAAAATTTGATCATCATGTGAGGTCTAGCGGACTGAAATTAGTAGGCAGTTGGCTCTAGTCCAAGTGGATATTTGTTAGAGTTAGTGTCCTAGAACCAAGTATTTATACTTTGATTATATGGATATTTAATGTATTTAAATATTAAACATTTTATTGCATATGTTACATTGTTCTGCATGACTATGATGTAATAAAGTCCTATAGTATTTGTTGCATTGATAAGGTCATGGAGGTTCCCCACTATGATCATAACCTTGAAATTATCTATTAATATTCTTAAATATAGTTTTGTGGTTAGATGAAATACTATGATGAGACACGTTGTATAGAGACCATCAGGTGAGAGTACTTGTAAGCAGATGATACTTCCTCTCATGAAGTTAGTACTTGGTAATATCAAAAATGGGAGATGATGAAAACAGATGTGCTAGTAGGAATTCCGCATGTTTTGGTGTCATCAGATATTCCTACATATGAGTGTGTCTAATAGACTATAGACTTGAATATTATCATTAATACATTTCATGACTCTTTCACTTTGATTTACTGATAGAAACCATCACGTCATATATTTTTGGGAAGTATGGTGTGTTGGGTGTGTCACGAGAAGTATGTTATTAATGGATAAGTCGAGGAAGGATTTCTCCTGTCCATTTATGTAAGTTGATATCACAACCATTTTATTGAAATAGAATCATCACGTGAAATTCCATGTCCATAGTGTAACAATGAGTTTATTTTAGGTAGTCAAAGAACAATGTATCAAACACAAAGGTTAATGAAACTATCATGAAACCTTCTTGATGAGATATTGAGACAAAGGTATTATATTACATAGTGAGAGTTCATATGTGGATATCTTTATTGTGACTTTATGTTCTTTCTTATTTGGTTCCATGACCCATTTCAAGACCGTACTCTTGGACTTTAGGCAAGCCTGCCAAATTCTAATGAGAAAGAATCTTAGAGGGGCACACACTATGTGTTTTTGGTGGTCTCAGTTAAATTTTATTTGAATTTAATTAAAGGAATAAATATTATTCTCAAGAAAATGGAATAATTTTATTCAATTTAAAATGATTTCACAAATTAAATAAATATTTATTCACTGGATTATGGGTAAAATATATATATTTATTTTATTTAACAATTAATAAATATTTATTTTCTAGTTTTTAAATAAAATATTTATTTAATAGAATAAATTATTTATTTATTTATTTGGGTGTTCAATAAATGGAAGTGGATTTCGAGCGGACCAAGGCTGGTCCGGTAGTAAAATAATTATTTAACAAGTTGCCCCAATATAAAATAATAATAACACTGCTATTATTTTGGGATGCATAATTTTATTTATAATTCCATTTTTTTCAAGTTGGCACACCATAAATAGTTACACGGTATTATTATTAAAATCATGGGTTTTCTATAAGGTTATGAATGCACTTAATTAATATTACACAATTAAATAATCTAACTGAATCCTCATGTCAATAAATAGGCATGTACGACTATTGTGCCATCTACCAAACTGCACGCCCAGTGAACTGAGAATTGTTGAGCTAAAAAATTTATCTCTTGAATACTCTTACTGTACCTCTCAAGAACAAGGGATGTTCTTCAAGACCGAAGAATAAGAAATCAATAACTACTATCACAAGACACTCACTTCACCACACTAGATCCTGGAGAACGAGTGGTGCCAATTGGAGTCCATCATAGCACGTTTGGATCACCGCTAGAGGGATTCTGGTTTGGATACTCACAAGCACAATGAGACAATCCAGAATGGTCATTCCGGATGATCATCATCATCAATAAATAAAGTAATGATGATCCTTGTATTATTTTCATTATGAAATTAATTAAATTAATTATTAACCTGATGTTCTAGATCCTCTCTAAAGGTTTAGGGCCTCTTCCTTCTTTATCCAAATCCTTGATTCTATTCCATGGAGACTGGTGTTCATCATCGTATTGGTCCTGAAATAATCATTGATCATGGTACAAATTACAGTTGGGTTCCGGCCCAACTGTGCTTCCTCTACGACCGAGATCTATAAGTGTTATCATAAGGGTTACATCATAGTTTATAATTATTTAAATAATTCTTTGATGATTTAAGGTTTAATAATTTACTTATTTAATTCAAGTTTAATCGTTCTTATAATCTGGATTTTGAGATCTATTCTACCTCTTTCATTTCATGCAGATTTCACATAAACAAATGATTTTCTAATTAAAATTAAAATGGAGAACTCATCAAAAGGCACCGATGATTCAGTCCAAGTGAAACAAAAGTACATGTCATGTTTTCAGACTTACATACCATGTTCTCTTCCATACATATCATGTAATCTGTATTACACATCCTATAGTCATGTATAATGCATCAGAAGTAATTCGGCAATTACTCAAGCCGTGTTCATTTATTACATGTGGTGTAGTTAATTTTACACTGCTTCTTGACTAGGATAGATAGGAACAGAGATACCTAATTACATGTTGTATGGCCCACTGGACATGGCATGTAGTCGCTTCAGGTAAGGGGCCAAACTGTGTATCCCATATGCGACTAAGCCAATTGGTAACCATGTAACATGGAGACAACACGATGTGTATCCCACTGAACATGCCATGTACTCCAAAATTTTCGATGTACGCCTCACATGCTAAGTCCTGAGGATTGTACTTTAGGAAAGACAGTGAAGGTAGTACACACCGTGAAGTCAGAACTACGAACCATGTACTTTACTAAATTACAAAAAGTTAAAATTTTAATGTTTGTGTAATGTTCATAACTGCTTATCATGTATAAATCAAACTACATGTTGTTTCTATGTGAATTGAAGCATAATGTATGAAATATTTCAGAAGAGTAAAATAGTATAGAAATATAATACATGTTTGGTATATTTGAATGGGTATTCACCATCTTAACTCCAAAGTTCATTTATGTATAAAAATGAGAATATCAAGGAAATTTAGAAAAGGATTAAGATAAAATTATTGATTAATTAAAGATAATAATTAATTGATTTAAGTGCAATTTATCTTCATAAGAAATATTAAATAATTGAATACTAGTTTTATTAAATATGTAACTCGCTGCATGTATGTGGCTGATCATGAGCTAGACCAAGACATTTATATGAGATTGGTTTCATTTTAATTTAATTTTTAATTTAAATTTTGTCTTGCGAGCCATCTTTCTTCATTAATATGTTGGGTTCATGTGAAAATAGTTTCTTTTATATAAAACCCCCTTTTTACCCCTCACATGCATATTAGTTAAAAACGAATATGTAATGGATGGAAGTACCAAGATAGTGGAGGCAATTCAAGATAGATTTGAGACTTAACCAATCCCAAGAGATACAGAGGTGGGCAGGTATAAAGCTGTAAACATGAACCCAAAAGGTTCAATGTGTTTCTCCCCTAGGTGAAGGTTAGTTTATCAACCGCTAGATAAACTAACCATTAGAAAAACTCATGATAATGCCCTTTAATTTATTTCATTTCTTCCAGTTGCATGGTTTATCATTATGGATGTGTTTTTTCAATCACATAATTAATGAATTAAATAAGAATGCAAGATGGAACAAAAATAAACCAGGCTTATGCAAAAACATTATCAATACTTGGTTAATCACTTAAGTAATTTCCACTTAATATTAACAAAAATATGATAATGATAATAATAAATTCACACATAAGAGATAAAAATATCTCAAATAAAATATTAAGTCCTACCAAGACTTTCATTACTTGATTAAGGGAAAAAATCAATAAAACTATGTGTTTGACCAACCCTTGTTGGGATTCTTACTTTTATATAGGAATCCCTTATGAAAGGTTTAGGGTTTACTTAAACATATTACATCCAGAGGATCATCCCTTGATATACTTGGTGTAATATTGGGAGAAATAGTTGAGGAAATCCAATGTCAGGATTTCAAGATTGGGGAGTTCACTCAATAGATCAAGGAGCTCCAAGCCCGCATTTGGAAAAGACTTGCCAACCCAAATACCTTCAAATAACTTATCCAACCCTTTTTGGGGTTATGCGAAGGGGGATATGGATCCTTTCCACTAGAATGTCATGGAAACTAGACATTCTGAGTTTAATGGTGAGGTCCTTTAGGACATGACAAAATAGTGGGAGACTTAGTATAATTAACTTATTATTTCTCATAAAATGTAATCAAGAAAGTACTAATGATATGCTCTTTTAATTGTAGAATAAAAATAAAAATCGCATCAACCACACTATCCCTGTGATCAATTCTCAATAAAGAAAACATCCTCACTGGTTATAACATCCAAGAATGGTTTAGACCCCTTTGGGTTATCTTACACCATGAACAGAATTCTTACATGTTGGAGTCAGCATTACCTGATCCGCCTGCCAAAAAGATGAGTGATGAGGATTTCCTGGTCTATGAGAAACATATGAATGACATGGTCAATGTTCAATGTTTGATTCTATCATAAATTTCTAGTGAGCTCATGAAGTCTCATGAAAACATGGATTCATATAGCATGCTCGAGCACCTATATGGTATTTACTAGGAGAGATAAAGACAAGATTGATTTGAGATCTCCAAGGCACTCTTTTATAGTAAGCTTAGAGAGGGTGCCCCAGCTGGGACTCATGTAGTCAAGCTCATTGGCTACATTGAGTGCTTGGAGGTTCTAGGGTTAAAAATCCCCGATGAAATTGGTACCGATATCATTATTACATTACTCCCTCATAGCTTCTCCATATTTGTTATTAATTTCAATATGAACAACATTGAGAAGTCTCTATCTGATCTTCTTATCCTCATTTTCCATTTGTACAAAGATATTAAGCATGAAAAGACTTCTATCCTTATGGTTAATAAGAGGAAAGGGAAGGTAAAGAGATTTAAGCCCAATGCTTCTTCGTGCCCTTCCAAGAAAAGGAAGATCAAAGGGGGGGAGGGAACATGAATATGTTTGTTTTGCATGTGTCAAGAAGGGCCACTAGAAGAAGAATTTCACCCAGCCTAAGAAGCAAGGGGAAGATTCATATGTGTTTTTTATTGAATTTAATCTATCTATTTCTACAAATTGTGTATTAAATACAGCTTGTGGTGCTCACATATGTATCCAAATATAGGAACCAAGTATATTCAATAAGAAGGACCAAGGTGAGGTAGATCTATGAGCATCCAATAGATATAGACTTACTATTGTAGTTGTTGGGGACTACCACCTCACACTTCCAACTGGGATGATCTTGGTATTGAAGGGTTTTTATTATGTGTCATTTTTTTCTAAAAAAATTAATTTTGTATCCAAATTAGATCTAGATGGTTTTTTTTCATGTTTGGTAATGAATGTTGTTTCGTTTACAAAGACAGAATTTTTTTTGGTAGGGCACATTTATACAATGATCTTTATGTGTTGGATTACACAATCCAAGTAATGGAAGTCGATAACAAAGAAACTTCACATGACTCATACCACACCCAACTTTGGAATCAATTTCTAGGTCATGTAAACGAGAAATGGTTGATAAAGTTACATAAAGATGGATATTTAGATTCTTTCAAACTAAAACCACTTGGCTTATGTCATGCATGTTTACAGGGCAAAATGACCAAATCCCTATTTAGTGGGAAAGTTGAAAGGGCTAAATAGATTCTTTAATTGGTTTATACCGATGTGTGTGGACCATTTCTAGTTGAAGCAAGGGTAGGGTACTCATACTTCCTAAATTTTACTGATTATTTTAGTATGTATGGATATATCTAATTAATGAGGTATAAGTCAAATTATTTTGATAAGTTCAAAGAATACAAGAATTAAGTTGACAACCAGTTTGGTAATAAGACTAAGAAACGCCACTCAGACCGAGGTAGAGAATATCTTAATTAAGACTTCATTGATTACTTACAAAATTTTGGGATCCTATCCTAACTCACTCCCCCTTAAACGCACTGGTGGAATAGTGTGAGAGAAAGGAGGAACTACACCTTGTTGGACATTGTGAGATCAATGATGAGTCAGGAAACTCTTCTATTATCCTTTTGGAGATATGCGTTACAAACAGCGACACACATGCTAAACCAAGTACCAACTAAATCGATATATGGTATTCCATATGAGTTCTGGAGTGGAAAGAAATCCATGTTATTGAATTTAAATTTGTGGGGAAGCGATGTGTTTTTTAAGGCCTCTTCAGGTAACAAACATTCACCCTGGGGCACAAAGTGTAAATTTATAGGATACCCCAAGGAAATAAGGGTATATTACCTATACAAACCCTTAGACAAAAAGTTTATAGTGGAAAGACATGCTATATTCCTTGAGAGGGGTCACATATCCAAAATATATAGTGGGAGTGAGATAGATTTCGATGAAGTCGAGTCTCAAGGTACACAAGAGTTGGTATAAGAACGGATTCCACAAAGCCCCATGTAAGAAAGAATAGTTTTGGAGACACAAGAACTGTGTAGAATTAAAATAGATGTTAAAGAACTAGAACGATATGGTTTTCTATTTACCGAGGATGGTGACTTGTTTTTTTTATAATAACGATCCACTAACCAATAAGAAAGTAGTAAGTGGCACAAACGTTTCCAAGTGGTAAGAAGCCATGAATTATGAAATGGATTCCATGTACCCAAACCAAGTCTAGATTTTGGTAGATCCACTAGTTTATGTAAAGATTTTTGGTTGAAAATTGGTATTCAAGAAGAAACTAGATATGCATGTACAAGTCAGTACCTATAAGGCATGACTAGTTGAAAAATGGTTCAAGTTGGATCAAGGCATTGACTATGATGAAACCTTTACACCAGTTTCAATGATGAAATCCATCAGAATTCTGTTTTCCATTTCTTCTTAAAATTACAATAATATTTGGAAAATGGATGTCAAAACATCCATCCTTAATGGGAACCTTCATGAAGATGTCTACATGACACAACCTGAAGGGTTTATGACACCAAAGGATTCAAAAAATGTATGGAAATTTCATAAATCCATTTATGTATTAAAACAAGCTTCCAATTCATGGAATATTCTTTTTGAGGAATCCATAACGAATTTAGGTTTTATCAAGAATGAATGTGATCCTTGATTCTACAAATGTTTTAGTGGGAATGAAGTCATTTTCATAATAGTATATGTTGATAACATATTAATTATTGGAAATGAGATACCAGTATTATAGTCTATTAAGGCATGGTTGAATCAATGATTCTCCGTAAAGGACTTGGGTGAGGCATCATATATTCTTGGGATCAAGATACATTGTGATATATTGAAGAGATTGTTGGTCCTAAGTCAAATTACATACATTGATAACATACTAAAGAGATTCAGTATGTAAAAATCCAAGAGAGGATTATTTCTAGCGTCACAGGGCATTCATATTTCCAAGAAAATGTGTCCTCAAACACATGAAGAAATAAAGATAATGTCATGGAATCCATATGCATCAGTGATTGGTTCAGTCATATATTAAATGCTATGTACTAGGCTAGATGTCGCCTACACATTGAGTGTGGTGGGATGATATCAAGGTGACTGAGGTGACCTCCATTGGATGACTGTCAAGACTATCCTAAAATATTTGAGGCATACAAAGGATATGTTCTTGGTTTATAGAGGAGATGAGGAACTAGTCCTTAGAGGATATTCATATGCTTGTTTCTAGACTTATCCGAATGACATGAAGTCGAACATGTGATACATCTTCACTTTGAATGGAGGTGTTGTGAGTGGGCAGTGCTTAAAGAAGAGTGTGTTCACTGATTCTATAGTGAATTCCGAGTATATCTCAACTTCTGAGGCAGCTAAAGAAGTAGTTTGGATGAAAATATTAATCTAGAAGATGGACGTGGTGCCTAGTATTAAGGATCCCATCACACTCTATTGGGATAATACTGTAGTGGTGGATCTTTCAAAAGAGCTAAGGTCACATCAGTGAATGAAGCGCAAAATTCAGAAGTATCATCTCTTGTGGGTTTTTTCTCAGAGAGGTGAAGTTGCAGTGAGTATTATTTCTATGGGATACAATGTGTCGGACCCCTTGAATTAGCAGAAACATTACCACCATGGGAGGTCTAACGGACTAAAAGTCGTAGGAATTTGGCTATATTCCAAGTGGAAGTTTGTTAGAGTTAGTTTCCTAGAACCAACTCTTTGTACTTTTATTACATAGATATTTAATGTATGTAAATATTAAACATCTTATTAAATATTTTTCCTTGTTCTACATGACTATGATGTAATAATGTCATAGAGTATTTGTTGCATTGATACAGTCATGGAAGTTCCCTGCTATGATGAGAACTTTGAAATGACCTAAAAATATTCTAAAATATAGTTCTGCGGTTGGATGACATACTATGATGAGACACATAGTATAAAGAACATCAGGTGCGAGTACTCGTAAGCAGATGAGACTTCCTCTCATGAAGTTCTTACATAGTAATCTCCTACATGGGAGATGATGAGAACAGACCCTCCAATAAGAATTCTGCACGTTTTGATGTCATCAGATATTCCAATCTTAGAGTGTGTGTAATAGTCCTTAGACATTAATATTATCATTAATATGTTCCATGACTCGTGCACTTTGATTTACTGATAAAACTCGTCACGCCATATGTTGGCGGGAAGTAGGGTATGTTGGGTGTGTCACGAGTGGCATGTTATTAATGGATAAGTCATGGAAAGATGTGTCCCTTCTATTTATGGAAGTTGATATCTCATCCCTTTGATTGAAATATAACTGTCGTGTAAACATCCATGGACATGGTGTAATGATGAGTCTAATTTGGGTATTCAAAGAAATACATATCAAGCACAAAATGTTGATGGCACGATCATGAAACATGCTTGATGAGATATTGAGACAAAGGAATTATATTACACAGTTAGCGTTCTTGTGTGGATGTCATTATTGCAACTTTAAGTTCTTTCTTTTGGGTGCCTCGACCCATTTCTAGATAGTACTCTTGGACTATAGGCAAGCCTGCCTAATGCCCGTGATAAGGAATCCTAGAGGGTCACACACTAATTTTTTATGGCGGTATCGGTTAAATTCTATTTGAATTTAATTAAAATAATGTATATTATTCTTAATACAGTGGAATAATTTTATTCAAGATAAAATGATTTCATAAATTAAATAAATATTTATTCACTAGATTGTGGGTAAATATATTTATTTATTTTATTGACCATTTAATAAATATTTATTTACTAGTTTGTAAATAAAATATTTATTTATGAGAATTATTTATTTATTTATTTATTTGGGTGTTCAATAAATGGATGTGGAGTTCAATAAGAATAAGTCCAGTCCGGTAGTAAAATAATTATTTACAAAATGGTAAATAATTATTTAAATAGATGGCACAATTTAAAATAGTAATAACACTGCTATTATTTGTTGATGTGTAATTTTATTTATAATTCTGTTTTGCACAAGTTGACGCACCATAAATAATTACGTGCTATTATTATTAAAATCATGGATTTTCTCTATGTTTATGAATGTATATAATTATTGTTATGAAATTAAATATTGTAACTGAATCCCCATGTCGATAAATATAAATTTACGTCTATTATGCCATGTACCGAACTGCACACCCGGTCAATTGAGAATTGTTGAGCTAAACAATTTCTCTCTCAAATTATCTTCCCACCCCTCTCAAGAATGAGATACTTTTTCAAGTCCAAAGAACAAGTGATCAAGAATGATCGACACAAGACACTCGCTTCACCTCTCTAGCACTCGGATAGAGGGTGGTGTCGATCGGAGACCATCAGAGCACGTTTGGATAACCACTAATGGTATTCTGGTTTGGATCCTCACAAGGGCAATGAGACAATCTGGAAGGGTCGTTCTAGATGATCAACATCATCAATGAAGAATGTACCAAAGATCCAGGTATTCTTTTATTTATAAAATTAATAAAATTAATTATAAACATGATGTGCAAGATCCTCTCTAATGTTTTTGGGCCTCTTCCTTCATTTTCTAAACCTTTGATTATATTCCATGGAAATGGGTGTTCTTCATCTTATTGGTCCCGGAATAATCATTGATCATGGAAAAAATTAAAGTTGGGTGTTATTCCAACCATGCTTCCACTGTGTCTGGAACCTTCATTGAGTCATCTATCATTTTTACTAAAATTAATGTCAATTTAAATTAGAACTAAGTACATGAGTCATACCGGTAACATCGTGTGTCATATTGATGTGCTGCTGATTCCTATATGTCCCAAAGTATCAAAAAAATCCTAATTGTCAATTTTACCATGATTTAAATTGATTTTATTTTTTGAACTTCCAAAACTACATGATATGCTTCAAACAAAACACATCAACTCCAAATAATCCATCTATATAAGAAAAAAATTATCATGTGTATTATACTAAAAAGAAAAAAATTAAACATAAATAAGAAAGAATACATTAATTCTATGGAAAATAATTTTAATGTTCAAACATTAAGATTACTTCTATATTTGAGTAGAGGTAGCATTGTTTCTCTTCCTGCAAAGGAAATGGAGGTAACTTAAAAGAAAGTGATAAATGCAACTCTACAGGGGTGGAAATCTTTTAAGGTATAATAAGCATGAAAGATGGATAGAGCACCCCAACTCAAACAAAAGAATATTCCTGTTCAGGAAAAAATTTATTATGTGAGTAACACTAAAATGAAATAAAGTAAACATAAATATGAAACAACACATTAATTTTATGGACAATGATTTTACTACAAAAACTTAAAGATTGCCTATGTGATTGAGTAGAGACAACGTCATTGCTCTTCTTACAAAGTCGTGACACATGAAAAAAATATTATAACATAAAATATATCTACAAGGAATAATGAAAATTAAATCAACCTTTCATTATATAATTTTTTAGTAAAATAGAGAAAGTATATCTTACATTATCTTTACATCATTCCAACGGGTTTCCTTCATTATAGTTTGTCCTTACATCATGTAAATTAGAAATTGTCTTCATGAGTTGTCAAATATTTAATATATATTATGTTAATATAGTATAGAATATATAATATTATGATAAAAAAAATAATATATTAAAAACACTTTACCTTCTCATTGAACCCTCTTTCTTTTTTAAAATGTTTCAAGGATTTGGTTCCTCTATAAAGAATCAAAATCCCCTTTTTGTGGTCCCCTCTTATATACAAGACATTTTCAACATTGGGACCTACATGAACCGATTGTGATATACCAATAAAAGGGTCATCCTCAGTTGAATTTTCATCTGACTCAATATTTGTTTTAGTTTCCATCATGACAATTGATCAATTATTTTTTGTTTGTTCAGATACATAAAATACTCTCTCTACTTGTGATTCCATTATGAATTGCTTGTCTTTTTCCCCATACACACTGAAATTCACCTTCACAAATCATATTTCATAAACTTTCACTCCATTGATATTGTGAACACATTTTAAATGGAAAAGAAACACTTGAAATGTTGTATAATCCAACTCATGTATCTGTTCAATAATGAAAAAATATGAAATATTTTCATAAATTGGATTTCTATGCTTGGAACCAGATATGTGAATCCATTCAGTGACAAGCATAACACTGCTATTTTTCATCGTACTAAAGTCATCATGCTTTTTTATAGAACATGTAACCATTTATTACAAAACTAGTGTAAGATATAACATTTTCATTTGGTCCTCTGGCTAGCTATTGAAATCATTCAACAATTGAATTCATATTTTCATATAAATACTTATATATTTTATCTTTGAACTATCATATAAACTATTGATTTTGTGTATTTGATATCCATCCTTTAACCCTTGATAGATTAAAATATCTAAAGAATTTATTTGTGGGATTCAATGTAAGGATCAAAATCTTTAATATTATATAATATATAAATATGTGATTTATTTCACTCTATCAATGTAATTTTAGCAACATCTCTTCTGAAAATTTGTTCTCCCATAAGGAGTTCGTTGTGATGAGACTTTGGGAGACCAATGCTTTCACCATTTAATAGGTAATTTGTACAAAATTAAATATATTCTTCAGCAATATAACTTTTTTCAATACAAAATTCTGGTCAACTTTGATTCTTGATAAACCCTTTCAAAATATTTATATACCATTCAATGGGGTACATCCACCTGTAATGGATAGGACCACATAGTTAAACCTATTTGACCAAGTGAACCATAAGGTGTAAAATTATATCAATGAATGATGATGGTAAGAACAACTCTAATTCACATAATATGACTGCAATATTCTTATTCATGATTAGAAACTTCACTGGGTCTACAAATTTACTACATTTGACATTGAAAAAGAAGTAGAGTTTGGTTAATGAATGCCGAACAATTTTATTCAGAATGCAATGGAATGAAACAAGAATTAAATCTTACATCAAAACATGATATTCGTGGGATTTTAGTCCTTGTAACTTCAAATTATTCATTAACATGAAATTCTTGATATTTGATAAATACCCCCTGTGGAACTTTTACACTAATAAGGAAAAGGAAAAATTAAAAAATTTCATATCTAGATAGAGTGTAATCTACTGGAGAAAACAAAAGTCTCCCTTTTACCCTTCACTAGTGCCACCTATTCTCTTACCACATTTCAATCATGTACAACTTCTCCTTGATTCCATCTTTCATTTTTTAGGAACATTTAGTAATGTGATAATAACACTATAAAATACCTTTTTTCTACATACATGATATCAATAAAATGTTTGACATACAAAAAATTCCAAGACAGAAATTCAAAGAAAATTGATCTCTTCTTCCAACCTGATTTTGTATGGTTTTTCAAAAATGGTTTACCAAAAATAGTGTTAATATCTTTTTACTTTTTTGTACAGTTGATTTCTCTTTGCTGGAGACAGTGTTGTACAATGTTTGATATTACCATAAAATATTATCATCCAGGATCAGTATTTTTTTCATCAACGTAAAATTTCTAATGTCTTAAAAATACAACCTTTGAGGAATGTTTCAACCGAACTAAGTATGTGCACTTTTCAAAAATGGGACACCCCAACATTCCTTTAATGCTATATGCTGATGAATTTCTATAAGCAGGGAATTCATTTATCATTATGCACAACATGGACCTCAATGTGAATTATTCACTTATATGAGTATCATAAATTATAATACATGTATCCCACATCAATTTCAAATATTCGATCAATGGAGCCAAATATACATCAATATCATTACTGGGTTTCTTTGGTCTATATATAAGCAGATACAACATAATGTATTTGTGCTCTATAAAAAACCATGGTGGAAAATTATAATTTACCAATATGAATGGTCATCTACTATGAGTACTACTCTATACACCAGAAGTATTTATTCTATCTGTAGATAAGGTAAGAAAAAATTTTCTCAACTCATCACCAATTTTAGGAAACTCGTAATCAATTTTCTTCCACAAAGGAGAATCTGAACGATGGTGCAAGTTACCATATTTAATTCCTATATCTGTATGGTATATTAATTGTGTCACGGTTTCATGATATTAAAATAGTCTTCTAAACCATGGAATGATAGGAAAGTACTATACAAATTTTGAAGGACTTGATTCATTTTTCTTGTTTTGATCTGTGCCACACTTGGGTCATTTTATGAGTGATACATGGTCCTTGCAAAACAATGTGAAATCATTTGGAAAAAAATTTATTTTTTAGAGACCATTCCCATTGAACATATCATTCGTTTAGCATCATTTTTTGGGAATGGTAGTTCATTTTCTTCAGGTAGCATATCTTTTAGAAGACCAAGTAGTTTTTTAAAGCTGGTGTCACTCCATCCACTGTCAGATTTCAAATTATATAACTTCAACACAGCTAGCAATGTTATTTATTTAGTACAACTAATATAAAGTGGTTTCTTGGAGTAGCTATTTATCTCCTCAAACAACATTGTACAATTATAAAGGTTATCATCAATTTTCATTTTCATTTCTTCCATGTGATATCCATGATCTTTTACAAAGGTATTCATATCAAATGATTCATATATAGTAGTATCATCCCAATCAATGTCCGCATTCAGTTTTCCCCATGTTTAGTCTAACATTTATAGCTTTGATCTATTCTGCGATAAATCAAATATTCTTCCAACTCTTCTAGACTAATTATATTTTAATAAAAACAATATAAACATAGACATAGGATTTTAGAAGGTTCATCTGCATGCTCTCTTGAAAACTTGATGAACTATTTAACTCCATATTCATATTCATTTGTCAAATGATTAGAATGAATCCATTCTTGGTACATATCCATCCTATTGGATTCATTAAATATTAATGTTATACAATATAAAAATAAATACACATAAGATGTTCATTATCAAAAGTGAAAGTTATAAACAATTCTAATAAGGGAAATTCAACATTTGATCATTTGAAATAATTTCAATATGTTGAAGAAATTGGGTAATTTAATTTAATAAAATAATTACTCCACGTCAAATATTTATTAAATCCCATAAAAATGACAATATAATATAGGCAATTAATGAGTTATAAGAAACTCAAATATGATAAACAAGAATAATAAACTCTCATTTAATCAACTAGAAGATGCAAAACTATATTAGAACAAGTGATGTAGCATCCTAATGAATTATTACATTTAAAATTAATGTTATATCAATATTTGAAAACATATCAATACTCTTGAGATTTTATATCACCATACCGACCCATACCAAGGAAATTCAAGGTACTCCAACTGGATGTAAAATTAGAATTTACTAATGGATTACATGAATATGAAGTTTAATCAAATAGATAGATAGTTTTCTCATTATTTAATATGAGAATAATGTTTTTAAACTAACAAAGTTTATGTATGAATTGAAACAAGAACTTAGATATTGGTATTGGAGGTTAGATGAATTATTAAATAAACTTTAATTTAAAAAATGAGGAGTTGATCATAATCATTACATAAAAAATAATGTTATGGATAGATTGAATGTTTTTATCAATGAGGATGACATAATATTTAGAGTTCCAAGAGATTAATGATTATAAAAACTTTCTACATTAATAATGACCAATGTTTAAATGTTGATGATTAGTGATTTGAAATTTTCCTTATTTTATAAGCCACTCATGAAATTTAAGGGATATTTATTTACCAATTCATGTATGTGGGGGAATTTATTTATAGATTTCAAAAGGAATATTGAAAACCCATGTTGAAACACAATGAAAATTTAATAAAAGTTTCAAATGTTGTGGATGGAATGTCAATCAATATAATGGAGTGTGGGATATTCGTTAAATGCCAACTTTCTTGATAGTAAAAAGGTTTTACATGCTATTTTTCTACATGTCATATAGCTATGTATCAAAGAGATTACATGGAAATACACTTGTTATTAGTTAAATAAATACTAAAAGGGGGGTCGAAATTCATAAAAATAAACATTTTCGAGAAAGAAATTAAAATTTATTATAGTGGTATATAGGTCTCCAAAAAAGTGGTATAACTAGAAAGGGGTAATCTCGAAAAGATATTTTTTTATAAATTATTGAGAGAGGTGGAGTATGATGATGATGAAAAATTATAATGTAGTTGTAAAATAGTACATAGAATCATGTTATAATATTTCTTAAATTATTATTAAAAGGATTTATAAATAATGTTGGATTAATCTAAAGAGAGAGAAAAATAAAAGATATTTTTTAAGAGTGTAGAGAAATAGAAACTTGGATTATTGAGAAAAGGTAAGACACCTTTAGAAATAGATCTAGTTTTCAAAACAAACCCAAGACATACATATATCGAACACCTGAGTAGGTCCATAATAGTGTCTGAGGGACATTCTAGATCCCCCTTGGGCTGGCTACAAGAACCAGGGCATGAAAAACAACATAGTGGGAATTATTTTTCCCAAAAAATAAATAAAACTATTAGATGGAGAATTTAAATAAAAACTATCATGATTCACCCATACATTAGATTCCCACACCAACATAGATAAGTATAAAAAAGAAGATAAAAACAGTATAATATAAAAAAAATCCATAAACCATACTTCAAATCCCTCACACCCAAAATCCCCATTTTAAATTTATAAAATTTCACATGTATGGAATACCATTGATAAAATAAATATTAAAAAATATGTATGATATCTTTTGGTAATCAATTTGGGAAATGTAAACAAAATAAAACAACCAACTAAACTCCTTGTCACTCAATGTGTCACCTTCAAGTCTAAAAATAATAAACTCTCCATAAGTGATCAATATTTGAATCAAAATTAGAAATTGGGAAAATCAGATGGCCTACCTCGCTAGTATACATTCACCGGACCACAAATAATGACATCGTCAAAGAAGAAATTAAAAGAAAAACCAAAAATACAAAAAGAAAATCAGAAGGCCTACCTCTCTATTATACAGTCACCGAACCACAAATAATGACATCGTCAAAGAAAAAATTAAAATAAAAACCAAAAATAAAAAAAAGAAAATCAGAAGGCCTACTTCGCTAGTATACAGTCACAAGACCACAAATAATTACATCGTTGAAGAAGAAATTAAAATAAAAACCAAAAATAAAAAAAGAAAATCAGAAGGCCTACTTCGCTAGGTTAAATAAAATATAAAACCCTCTAAATAAATCCTAACTTCAATTGAACACCATATGTCAGAAGAGATGTTCGAGAAGCCTTCAAGTGGTGTGATTCGAGGATCAATTCACTGAGGAGCATTGGTAGTGGGTGGATTCTATGGAAGCCTTTAAGTGGTGTGATACAGAGTCCTTTTATCATCACTTATTATTTAAGTGTAGATAAAAGGACTCTCTATTAGTGATTTTTTAGCACTGATAAAGGTAGTTCTTCATCAGTGCTAAAAAATAATTGACAAAATCAATCTTTATCAGTGCTAAAATTATAGTTTTGATATATGTTAATTTTATCAACACAATTTCTAACACTAATAATTCCTCATCTTTATCAATGCGAAAAAATCACCAATAAAGATTCTTTTATCTAACCTTATTACTTAAGTGCTGATAAAGGATTTATAATTATAACTACAAATAATATTTTCTTAATATTTATATGTACTTAGTAAATATAAATAAATATAAATATAGTAAACATATTCCTTTTCAAATATATTTATTATAATTTTATAATTATTTATTCATAATTATAGAAATGTTTTTAAAAAATAATATTTATACCATTATATATATTTATATAATTATACATATATATATTTAATAAATATATATAAATATAGTATATATATTCATTATTTATGTAAATTTATTATAAATTTAGTAATTATTTAAATATATATAAATATTTATTTATAATTATATATATACTTTTAAAATATATATTTATTTATCTATAATTATAAATATATAATTGTATAAATATAGTAAATGTACATTTATAAATATTTTTATTTATAAATATTTTCTAACAAATATATTTTAACATTATTAATGAATATCTAATTTTAACTACATGCATATATGTTAAAAATGAGTGAAATTGAATAAATTAAGAATAAATACACTTTAACAATATTGAAAAAATGGATAAGTTTTATGTGTGTGAATTGTATATAAAAATGAATTAACTATGTATATGTGAAATCAATATGAAAATGATTTGATCTATATATGTTAAATTAAAAAATCAAACGACATTCAATTATATGTCGAGTACTATGTTCCCCCAGGGGTGTAGCCTAGTGGTTACATCCTTGAGGGGTCTTGTGGGAGGTATCAGGATTGAGTCTCCCTGAGTACTTTTAGGTGTAATAGTTTCTTTATTTCATTGTAATCCCCCTCCCCAAACTATTGTAATATGTCGAGTACTATGCAATTAGTCAATATTTTTAATTCATATTAATTTTTAATTATAAACCATTGCTCAATAAATATATGACTATTTAATGTAAAGAGCATAAATATTTTTTAATTAGTAAATCATATTTATATACATTAATATATATATATATATATATATCTATTTAATATATATAATTTAATAATATTAATTGTCATAATTATCTAATTAATAAAAAGTTTAATATTTAATAATGTATAATCAAATTATTCATTTTATCAATAATTATTTAATTAATAAATTTTGTTATATTTTTTTAATAAAATAATTTTTATTTAGAGGTTATTTAATTATTTAGTTTTATTTATTTGGACCTTTATCAGTGATAAAAAATCAATAATTAAAAAATATTAATTCATGCTAAAAATAAAGTACTGATAAAGGATTCCCTTTTTTAGTGTCACAACCCATCCCAGAGGGGCCCATGTCGTGACTACCCCAAGCCCACCTCTGATAGGACAACGACTTGTGACTATTATTGAGTAAGCATATCCACTAAATGGGAAGAATTTTCTTAAGTACCTATACACACTCCCACATCTCCAAGCCCGAAATCCTGAAATGTAAAAACTCTAAGTAAACTACACATCAATACACTAAGATTCCAACCATAGAGTAGGAAAATAGGAAAACTGAAAAGTAAATAGGGCTAGAATAAAATCCCACCAAAAGAAAGAGTCTGTCAGGTAAATACAAAAATTCTTGAAACTCATCTGTAGAAAACCATGCTTAAAGTGTAGGTGTAGGATAGTTGCCTAATGTCGTAGGAGCACAGCATGTAGGTATGATCCCTCTAAGCACCAACCGGTCCTGGTCCACCTAGAACTCTGTCAAAGAATCAATTGTATACACAAGACATGACACATGAGGGAAAAAACCATGCACGGTTGAGTAAAACAATACTCAATAGGTCACCCTGAAACCAAAAAAGAAAATATCACTAAGAAATGCACGAAGTACACCACAAATGAAACACACGATGTACACCGCAAAGGAAACACATGAAGTGAACCACAATGGAAACACAAAAATTATACCACAAAGGAAACACACGAAGTGTGCCACAAAGGAAACAACTAAAGTACACCATAAAGGAAACACATGAAGTACAATCAGCTCACACAAGTATACGTCTAATGTACAAAGAGAATGACTTTTAGGTGTAGTCCACATATCTCCTAGTTTCCATAACACGCAGAGTGTCGATGACACATGGAGTGTTGATGTCACGTGAATAATTGATGGTGCATGGAGCATCAATGGTTCATGAAGCATCGATGGCGCACGGAGCATCGATAGCACCTAGAGCGATGATGGAACTCGAAGCATCGATGGCACCAGAATCTTCGATGTCGCACGAAGTGTCGATGGCGCATGAAGTATAGATGGATCATGGAGCATCGATGGAGCATGGATCCTCATGGAACACAGAGAGTCTATGGTGCAAGGATTATTGATGGTACATGGAGCATCGATGGGTCATGCAGCACCCATGTCACGTAGTCACCATGTTACAGAGTCACCAAGTCACAGTCCACTATAAGATTCTGCTCGTAGCATTCTTGTATTGGGAGAACCTACTCCTCAATCCAATAGTTCATATTACAACTTTTATAAAGACTAACTTATAGTATCTCAAAAGGATTGTCTCATCACAAATCTCCCAACGCAACAACCAGCTTGTCAAATGGACACACGGTTCGGAAGATATGGCCATTTTTGTAAAACAGACTTACCTGTGTATGGTACTGGTACAACCCAACCTGGGCCAGCCGATCCAGGACGGCATAGCATGTTGGACCTACTAGGACACTGGGTCTATCCTACTAGGCCACAGGAGTGGTCCATCTCATCGATTCTGGCCCGCTGCATGCAAGTCAGTTTGTGGGCTCCGAACATGGCCCACCTTGGCTATGTCCCTTTGGTCAATGTAGAGTCATGCCGCATTTCACGCAACCAGCCCACCTCCTTCACCCGGTCCTGCTACTTCACCAATATTGTGGGCTCCCTTTGACGTGACTCTGAGCCACGTCCTACTGTCATCGCCACAACCTCCTACTGTGGCCTCGTGGATGTCGCCCACAACCCCCACCGCCATAGGCTCCCTCCGACATAGTCCCGTCTGGACCACTTCCTACTGCCACCCTACAAGTGGATCATCATACCGCACTCCACCTAGCTCAGACCCACACTGATCTGTTGCTGCCTCCATTTTTGGTTGCCCTGTCGGTGACCTGTCATCTTCTCATGCTCCACCTGAACCGACCTCGTTGGCCGCATCCTACCCTCATCGTTGGCCACCCCATCAGTATTCTGCCTTACACCGTTGTAAACCTCCACCTCACCTGAACCATACCACACTCCCATTGAACCTCATTTATGCCATCATGTGGTCAAACATTCATTCTTAGACCATTGCATCATGGATCAGGGGCCCAAAGACCAATAATTCATGCAAGGGTTTCAAGGGAGAAGAACGTATGAATAATTCAATAGATTGAGGGTGGAGAGATAAAGCACATGAACGCACAATGAACGAATCCTGGCCTTTTTCAGTTCATCCTTTATCCATTCATGTTATAAAGGTTAATGAAGAACAATCGACAAATAGATCTAAAAACCCATTCAAAATCTCGCAAGCAGTTATCCATCCTACATGAACAAATGAACCACGGATCAACCTGTTCATGAGTTGGTCTATGTATGACATTTGAATCTAAGAGGGTAAAGGAAATCACAGAGAGATTAACATCCTACATTGTGGTTGGATCATTTGCTAATGAAGAACATAGATCAGTGTCATCATCAGTCCTCAATCCGCTGACTTTCATCATCATGAGATTTTCCTTCCACGCCTTTGAAGAATTCAAGGGTTACGGTGATAACTCTGAATTCCAGAAAAAGTTTTCATTAAAAATAAAAACTCCACTATATCTAATAAAATATTTTATTAAAATATATTAATGACAGTTACATCCAAATTATAAATTTTACATTCAACCCGTGATGGTCGATGTTAGGCCCCCCTTATGGTAAATGTGTTTCTATGAATGCAATGGTGACCTTATATTTCTGATTTGGGCACTCATTTAGAAGTTATTCCCGTTTTTAAGAAAAATTACTTGAACGCTTTATTAAAAATTGAACATTTTTATCATATCATTTTGAGAACACTAGGCCTCAGAATATATTGTTGTCTAAGCACCAGGTCTCTAAACTTTCCCAATTAATTTATAAAAATAATACTAGAGAAAATTTGAGTCATTAAATTCTCCCCACCTTTGGGATTTATGTCTTGGAAATCCAAAACAAGGGATACTCAAAAAAATATGAGGGTACTGAGAATGAATCTAAGCCTCCCCCTCCCATGTTTTCTCATAGAGATTCTCGTGCTTCCACTGAATGTTAATAGGTGGAATCGACCCCCCATGAAGGATCTTAACCTCCCGATCCTATATCTCCACTGGGTACTCTGCAAAAGTCACCCAATCGTAAATGTCCAGCTCGCCCCAATCAATGATGTGAAATGGATCATGAATGTACCTCCTCAACTATGACAGGTGGAGTACATAATTCCCCTGGTGAAACAATGGGGGTAGAGCTAAGTGGTATGCCACCTCTCCAAATCTACTCAGAATATGAAAAGGGTCGATGTATCTCATAGATAACTTTTCACCCTGTCCAAATATTGGTAATTACCATAGAAGTGAGACTCAAAAGAACACATGGACTCACTCCTCAAACTCCAAGGGCCTCCGTATATGATCAGCATATGACTTCTAACAGCTCTTTGAAGTCTTCAGCCACTCTTGTATGACCTGCACCTTCTTTGTGGTAGCCCTCACCTACTCTGGACCCAAGACTACAGACTCTCCTAGGTCAGTCCAACAAAGTGGAAACCTTTAGGGATGCCTGTACAAGGCCTCCAGTGGTTCGATACCAATAGTGGAGTGATAGATATTATTATATGAAAACTCTACCAGTGGTAGGTGATCCTACCAACTACGTCCCAAGTCTAAGATGCAAGCATTTAGCATTTCTTCAATAACATATATGGTTCTCTCCATCTGTTCATCCTTCTGGGTATGAAATTCCATTCTCAAGATTATCTTAGTCCCAAAAACATTATGTAATCCCTTACACAACTGGGGTGTCAAACGAGCATCATGATATGAGATGATTGTTGATGGAACTTTATGGAGCTGAACTATCTTTTACACGTAGAGGTTTCCCAAACTCTCTACTGAATTCCTATTATGGATTGGTAGGAAGTGGGATCAATGGGTCAGTTGTACAATGATCACTCAGATGGTATCATGACCCCTAGACGTGTGTGGTAAACACATCATGAAGTCCATCGACATCCCATACCATTTCCACTCTGGAAACTCAAGTGGTTGGGTGAAGCTCGTTGGAACCTAGTGCCCATTCTTCACTTTCTGACAAGTGAGGCATCGAGAAATGATCTTTGCCACCACCGTCTTCATACTCGGAAACCAGAACTGACATCAGAGATCCAAGTAAATCTTCTCCACACCTGGATGTACCCCTAAAGTGGATGTGTGGAACTCCCTTAGAACCTCCCCCCTGCAACATCACTGGTATGACTACACACCCTCTGAAAAGAATGACGTTCTTCCCACCTATCGAATATCCATAAAGGGCATGCCCCATGGACAACTGAGCACATCATGTCTCACAGTCGATATCCTCAAGTTATGCCTCCCTGACTCACTGTAAGAGTGGAGTGGTGAAAACCATCGACTAGAGGAAGGATTTTACATATATATCTAAAAATTATATCTATAATGTGACAAAATACTCTAACACCTCACTCAGTAACTCTAAGATTGATCTACTTCTTAGAGTGTTTTCCACTACATTCCTCTTCCCAGGAGTATAAAAAATCTCAAATTTGTAGTCATGGAGGAACTTCAGCCATCATGTCTATCTCAACTTCAAGTCCTTCTAAGAGAAGATATACTAGAGATGCTTGGGATTAGAGTACATGGTAAATTACTCGCCCATCAGGTAGTGTGGAAACATATTTAACGTAAATACTATTGATGCAAGCACAATATCATGGGTTGTGTAGTTATACTCATGCTACCTCAACTGGCATGAACCATACACAGTCACATATTTCACCTGCATTAGAAAAAAACCAAGCCTGGTCCCTGATGCATCATAGAACTCTACATATTGAACACCCTCCTCTAGTAGTCTCAAGATGGGAGTGCTCATCAACCTCTTCCGCATCTCTTGAAATCACTCCTTATATTTCTCTTACTTCACAAAAGGTTTCCCCTTCTATGTCAAGGACATCAAGGGTGTTGTTACTTTAGAAAAGTAAGGTACAAAACTCCAATAGTACCTAGCCAAACCCATAAAACTTCTCACCTCAATAACACTCTTGGGTGGCTCCCAAGCAAGCACTACTTAAATCTTCATTAGATCCAATATAAGTCCAGCCTCTGAAATGACATGTCCTAGAAAGTGGACCTCCTAAATCCAGAACTGACACTTCGAGAGCTTCCCATAAATATGGTTCTCTCTAAGTGTTTCCATGACCATCCCCAAGTGTATTGTGTGATCCTCCTAAGACGTCAAGTACACTAAGATTTTATTGATGAATACAATAACGAACCGGTCTAAGTAAGGCTGGAAGATTCTATTTATGAGTCCCATGAACACTTTCGCGGTGTTCATCACACAAAATGACATCACTAAGTACTTGTAGTGTCTATACTGACATCTGAAGATGGTCTTCAGTACATCCTCATCCCTTACATGAAGATGGTGACAGGAAGACCTGAGGTTAATCTTTGAGAACCACATTTCTCCATTTAGCTGATCAAAGAGTTCATAAATTCTTAGTAGTGGATACATGTTCTTCGAGGTCACCTGTTTAAGCACCATAATCCCACACATAACCTCAAGCTCATGTCTACCTTCTTGGTAAACAAAATGTGTGCTGGATAGGGTGAAACACTAGGTCTCCCAAATCCCTTCCCCTACAATTCCTCTAACTATACCCTCAACTCACAAAGCTCTGTAGGAGCCATTTAATATGAAGGTGTAGATATTGGCATTGTCCTGTGGTACAAATAAATGTAAAATTATACCTACCATTTGGGAGGTAATCTATGGACATCCTTAGGAAAAACGTCCTTATACTCCACCACCACTATATGAAACTGAGGACTCCTATCATATACTACCCTGAGGGTGAGACTATCCAACTGATAAGTAATTATATTTTCCCTCTTATGTGTGAGTCTATCCGGAAATGCATGTGTTTCCTTTTCATTAACAAAAGAAAACATGGTCCCATCATTGTGGACACACCTCACTCTATGCCTAAAATAGTCAATCTGGTTATGAACATCAGATAACCACTACATACCAAGAATGATGTCGTAAGGCCTCAATGGTGACACCAAGAGATCCTAATTGAAACTATCACCCCCTAGAGTAAGGGAACACTGTCTCAACTAGTTTCTAACCATAGAATATCCCCCCATATGAGTCTTTTAGAGTAGGGATCGAGTCAACGGTTCCACTGGAATATCTGAGTCTCGAACAAGTGTCGTGGTAAGAAAAGAGTGATCGGAACCCATGTATATAAGAATTACATATAGGGTGTAAAAGACATAGATCATACCTTTAATAATCTCTAGAGATCTGGGGTCATAAGCCTCCAATGCCTGAAGCTAGCCTCATTCATGTCCATGAGCTACCTGAGCTCGTGGTGGACCACATGGGGGTTGTAGTGGTAGCCTATTAAACCTCCACCCACCGCCTTCTTATTTACCTGCTCCTATTCCATTCCCACATCCCTATGGACCACTCTAATCCAACCTAATCCTCAGCCTCGGTGGTCCCTTGACTGTCTTTTGATCATTTGTATGGCGAGTCGGGCGATCTCTAGCCAGATGTACCGAACTGCTTTATGAGTAACATAACCCATCCTTCAGCTAAACAACTCTACCTTAGGAGCCCCACAATGCTAATACTATATCTTGGGTTCATCCCCTAGAGTTCTTGACCTTCTTGGGTCCCTACATATATTGTCATCTACCTACCACTGAAGACTCAACTGTCAGGTTCCTATTGGTAGCTCCCACTACTAGAATATGCTCCGCAAGAAAGATCTCCACTAGCAGGGATCTGTCCAAACCCCAAGATATATAGGGGTGATAATGGATATCATGGATTCCCTAATTTCCCATTTTATCCCCTACTCAAAGGTTTGGGCCCTGAAGAATGGGTCCCACACCATATCGGTGGAGTAGCAAGAACGATCCCAAAATCCCTCTCAGTACTCCTCTACTATCTGACTACCTTGTTTTAGATATAGGAGCTCGTATATGCACAATAGGCATAACATATCCAGAAATAACTCCTTCCTAAAGAGGCACTCTAGGTCTTCCCAAGAGAGATTTGTCTCGTCATTCGTCTGGATCACCAAGCTCCACCATCGACCCGTTGATCCCTTAAGATGGATCATGACTAGAACATCCATCTGGTCAGAAGGCATCCTAATAAGTAGAAATACACATGTTACTACCTCTATCAAATCCTTAGCTATTTGGGGGTATGGCTAACCCCTAAACCTGGGAGGTTACTGCCTCTGGAACTCATGCAATGCACTCAGCCTGCGTTCATCCTCTACCGGTAGTGCTCATAGTAATTGATACTCTCCGGGTGGTGGTATCAATAGAACACCACCCAGAGGTGCTATCTCCGGTAATGTTCCCTATACCAAAGACTCATTTCAGAGAGGATCATTATCATGATCATGCATCAGAATCCTGGATGACTATCTGCGTGGAGGAATCCGAAAATAGATCATGATGTACCACATTTAATAATGTATACCTGCTTCGATGACTAAAGAAAGACATGAGAACACACTCAAAATCCTATATGATTCATGTACCATTTATTTTCCCTAAAACTAGTGTTTTAATTCATCAAGTTGAAAAGTATAATTCAAAGTCATCATGTATGGATACATTGGCCACCGCAAAAACACTATAGTATCTGGTCTGGAATTCAAACATGAAACACTTTACACAGTTTTCCCAAACCAATCTCACGGAATCTTGGTTCTCTAGTTAAAACCAACCTTCTATGATACCACTCTGTCATGACCCATCCTAGAGGATCCCATTTCATGACTACCCCAAGCCCACATTCGATAGTCCAGGGGAAGCGACTAGCACTGAGTATGCATATCCCACAAATGGGAGGCATTTTCCCAAGTACTTGTACACACACACACATCTCCAATCCTGAAATACTGAAATGTAAAAACTCTAAGTAAAAAATGCATGCATACACTAAGAAACCAAACACGGATTACGATAGTAGGAAAACTAGAAAGTAAACATGGCTAGAATACAAGCCCGGTAAAAGAAAGAGACTGTCATGTGAATACACAAGTTTCTAAAACTCGTCCGCAGAAAACCCTACCTAAAGGGTTGGTGTAGGATAGTTGTATGAAGTTTTAGGAGCACAACATGTCCGTCTGATCCCTCTAAGCACCACCTGGTCCTGGTCTACCTAAAAATCCATCAAAGCATTGATCTTCTGCACAAGACAAGACTCGTGTGGGAAAAACCCATATAGGGTTGATTAAAACAATACTCAGAAGGACACCCCGAAACCACAAACGAAAATACCACTAAGAAATACATGATGTATACCACAAATAAACACATGAAGTACACCAAAAAGGAAACACACAAAGTACACCATAAAGGAAACACATGAAGTACACCACAAACGAAACACATGAAGTACACAACAAAGGAAACACCCTAAGTACACCACAAAGGAAACACATTAAGTACTGTCAGTTCATACATGTATAAGTATAAAGTATGAAGAGAAGTATTGTTAGGTGTAGTCCACAGATATCACAGCTTCCAGGAAACATGAAGATTTGAATATGCACAGAGTGTTGATGGTACATAAAGTGTTGATGGTGCATGGAGGGTCGATGGCACCTGAAGCATCGATAGCACCTGGAGCGTCGATGGCACATGGAGCGTCGATAGCGCATAGAGAATCGATGGTGCCTAGAGTGTCGATGGCTCACGGAATGTCAATGTAAGATGGATTGTTGATGATTTATGCATCCCCCAAGTACTATAGTCACCAAGTAACAAAGTCCTCAAGTCACAACCAGCCCCAGGATTCCACTCATAGCACACTTGTACTGGGAGAACCTACACCTCAACCCAATAGTCGGTATTCAAAAACTCAAAAAGACTCACTTAGAGTATCACAAAAATCCCTTATTAACGCAAGGGTCCCAATGCTTCAAAAATCTCATCAAACGGACATAGACTATGAAATATTTGGTTATTTTTATAAAACAACCCGACCCATGACTCATCTGGATCTGACCCGACCCAGTCGAGCCGACACGACCAGGCCCAGCCCGGTCTAGTCCAATCCAGCCCAAACTGGCCCATCCTACTAGGTGCATTCTGTTGGGATGTTGGAGTGGCCCAACTCATTTGATTTGGCCCGCTGCATGCGGGCCGGATTGTGGGTATCGGACGCGGCCCACCCTAGCTGCATCCCTCCAGTCAATGCAGAGCCATGACAAATTTCACATGGCTAACCTGCCTCCTCCTCCTAGTCTCGTGGACTCACCTCCACCATGGGATCTCGTTGACGCAGCACTAGTATGCATTCTACTGCCACTTTTGTGACCTCCTTCCATGACCAGCTAGTTGCCGCCTGCAGCCCCCCCCCCCCACCGCAAGCTCCCTCTGATGGAGTCCCACCTAGACCGCATCCTGCTACCACCACCGACCACCCTACTAGCGGCCCATCCTTCTTCACTCTGCCTAGCCCAACCCCCATATGGCCACTACATCCACCTCCATTGTTGGCCTATCGCCGCCTTGTGCTCCTCCTAGGCCTATCATGCCGGTCGTGTCCAGTCCTCACTATCAGCTGCCCCACCATTGGTTTTCATTGCACCTTCTTAAGCCTTTTCCTTGCCCAAACCGCACCATACTCACATTCCACCTTTTATATTCCATCATAGGGTCAAATATTCAATCTCTAACTATTTCTCCACGATTCAGGGGCACAACGGTTGATCGTTCATGTTGGGGTTTCAATGGTGAAGAACATACGAAGAAAAAAATAGATTGCGGAGGGAGATATAAAGCACATGAACACCCAATGAATGGATCTTAGACTTTCTTTCATCCTTGATATGTTCATGTTGGAAGGGTTATGTAAGAATAGTAGATACATAGATCTATATCCCCATTCAGAATCTTGTAAGGAGTTATCCATATTCAAGAAAAAATAAACCATAGATCAACATGTTCATGGGTTGGTCAGTGTTTGTCATTTGAATCTAAGAGTGGAAATTAAATCACAAAGATATTAACATCATACCTCATGGTTAGATCAGTCTTTAATGAAGAACGGAGATCTGTGTCATTGTTTATCCTCAATCAGCTGACGTTCGTTATCAAGACAGTTTCCTTCCAAGCCACAAAGAAATTCCATGGTTATGGTTATAACTCTAAATTCATGATAGGGATTTAATTAAAAATAAAAACTATGATACATATAATAAAATATTTTTATTAAAATATTTTATTGATGGTTACTTCCAAATAACATATTTTATAGTCGACCCATGTCAGTTGATGTTAGGCCCCATCTAAGTAAAAGTCACTACTCTGGATACACCAGTTCCCTCAGATTTCTAATATGGGAACCTTTTTAGAATTTATTCTCATTTTAAAGAAAAACTATGTGCACGCTTTATTAAAAACTTAACATTTTTTATCATATCGTTCTGGGAACACTGGGTATCAGAATCTCACACTGTCTCAGCAACTGGTCTCTGAATTCTCCCAATTAATTTATTAAAATAAAAAAAAGAGAAAATCCGAGTAATTAAAATCAATACTGAAAATAAATTGTTGATAAAGGATACCATTTATCAGAGCTAAAAGTAAAGCATTGATAAAAGGTTAAATTTGTTAGTGTTTTCCTTAGTGCTGATAAATATTCCATTTATCCGCATTTTTTTCTTACATTAAAAAATACTGACGTTGTTAAACAAAGGTTTTGTAATAGTGAAAGCACTCTTCTTCAACATGGGTTAAACACTTGATGATCCCACTATATCAAGATATTTTTTACCTCTTCCTATTGATTTCAAGATCATATATTATTTCATCTCTTATGAGTCAACATTATCATCACTGGAAGACCATTGAGTCATATCTAAGACCATTTTCTAAGTGATTGTATTAATCCCAGAACCAACTTCCTCATGTGACGCACTCCCTTTATCACCCTATACACCATGCCCATCCTTCACACCTTCTAGATGGAAGCTCTAGAAAATTGTAATATAGGATTCCTTAAAAACTTGTGCCAGTGTTTGAGGTCCACCAGCCCCATTGAAATCAACCAGATTAGTAACAATTTGGTTTGTACCATGCATATTCATAGTTTCACCCCTTCCAACAAGAAGTGTTCTTCCTCCATCATTCATGTCTCTAACAAGAGGAATTTTAAATTTGAAATTTGAAATAGATTCTCTATTTTTCATACAATTTGTTTAACTAAGGTTCCTTGGATAGTTGGCTTCCATGTTCCCAATATTTCCACATTTCTTACAAAATGAAGGTTTATTTTCAAACTCTATTGAGAGTTCCAATATTCTATCAGTAGTAAGTAAGATAATATAATAAGTAATAATTGATTTCAGATCAATTTCCACTGGTACACTATCAAAATTCCAATATTGAACAATTTTAATTTTTTTTATTAAATTTAATTTGATCCCCTACTACAGAAGCAATATCCAAAACAATTGAGGATTCTGAAAACAACTAGGGATGACCATGAATCCATTTCCATCCTGAGTGATAGAAGTTTTCATCAGGGTCAACTTGAAAAAGGGATCCACATCTTGGATCCTCAAAATTATAGGATTAAGTGATAAAAATATTAAACCCCATGCACTGTATTTGAGATCATCATAAGGAAAAAAATATTAAAAAACCTTTTTCCTATCGAGATGATATTCCATACACTAATGACCCATATTTGAAAAATATGATTCTTCAAATCCACAATCTTCCATGGAGTTTTCATTCCCTAAAAGGCCATCTTCGCTAAAATCGAATGTTGGAATTCAATAATTTTATCCAAAATCAACTTAAGATTGGCCCCAATGATTTCCAAAGATCCATTTTTCATGACTTTAGTGAAGATTTCTCATTTTGAATCTGTGCTGAACCGATTAATCCTCATCTTTTGAGAAAAGTAATCATGATTAATTTTTTCTAAAGAAGATTTCTCTTTTAATGGTCAAGAATCCAATGTAGTTACAGAGGAATTCATAAAAAGAGTTGAGTCCCATGTCCGATTAGCCAACTTTAAAGGGCCATAGAAGACGTCTACCAGATTGAAATAGAAACCTGAGAGTGAGTACATGAAATCACTAGAAGGAGCTCTCATACCAACACCACCTCCTTCATATTCCTTTAATATATTTTGTATTATATTCAATTTTGATAGTTATTTTCACATTTTAAAATATTTATATCTTTAATTAAGTAATAATATTTAAAATTATTATTAAAAAATATAACAATTAATAATTAATTATATTTTTATATATATAATGAATATAGTGCTTACGTTAATAGTTTCCAATAATATTGTTATTTATTCATTCCTTTTTTATGTGTATACAATTCATGTAATTAATTTTATGAATTAACCATTTTTATAACATTTTTAAAAAAATTTAAATCTTATTTGTTCATTTTAACATAAATTAATTTGATATTTTTTAATTTTTGATATTTATTAATTTTTAATATTTTTTAATTTATTCATTTTTTAAAATTTATACATATTTTTTACAAGGTTTTATTATTTTCAATTTGTTTTTAATTTATATGATTAATATTTATTCATTTTGTAATAAATTTTAATATTTCTAATATGTTTGAAATTTCTATAATTGATTCCTAAAAATTAATTTTAATTTTAATATCTTTCTTATAGTAAATATCATTCATTTTTAATAAGTTTGTAATTTTTATAATTAATATTACATATTTATTCATTTTTATGTGTGTGTAATTCATGTAATTAACTTTACAGATTCACTTTTGTAAATATTTTCACAATTTGTTCAATTTAATTTATTCAATTTTAATATTCTTTCACTAAATATTATATATTCATTTTTAATATTATTAATTTCTATTTTTATTGGATTTTATTCATATGTTAATATTTATTTATACATAATTTTTTTCTAGGTTTTAGTATTTTTTATATCATTTTAATTTATATGATTGATATTTATTCAATTTAATATATTATGATGTAATATTTTTAAAATGTTTGAAATTGATATAATTATTATATTTAAATGCATTTTGTTAATATTTTCCTAAATTATGTACATCATTATAATTCATGTAATTAATCCTAATAATTTTTTATATAGTTTTTTATCCATTAAATTTCATTTAATCATTTTTAATGTTATTTCATTTAATATTATTTATTAATTTTTAATATTTAATGTTTTCTATATTTTTTGGAATATAATCATTTTAAAATATATATTTATAAATATTGAGTTACTATGATTTAATATTTTCAATATGTTTTTAATTTATATGAATAATATTTATTTATTTTTTCTTTATTAACTTTTATCAATTTTTATATGTTTGAAATTTATATAATTTATTTATTTAAATTTTTTTGTTAATAATTTTGTCTTTATAATTTTTAATATTTTTCATTTTTAATAATTTTTTATTTATATGATTAATAAAATTTATTTATTCATAATTTAGGTGATTATAAGTTATGTAATTAATGTTATGAAATCATTTTTTTAATATTTTTTTAATTTATTCGAATTTATTTATTAATTTTTAATATTCATTCATTCGATATTATTTATTAATTTTTTATATTTTATATTTTAATTTCTTTTCAATTTAGTTATTTTTTAATATTTATTTATTAAATTTTAATATCTTCAATATGTTTATAACTATAAAATTAGTTCATTTAAATACATTTTTTTAACATTTTAATAATTTAAATTGCTAGTATATTTCATTTTTAGTATTTTTTATTCATTTTTTATTCATTTTTTTATTATTTTTTTAGCACTTTTTTAGCACAGATAAAAGTTTCTATTTATCAACACTAAGAATGTGCTGAAAAATGTAGCATTGATTAGTGCTAAAACATAAGTACTAAAAAATTCTAAATTTTTCAGCACTTTCTTAGCAGTGATACATCATAACTTTTATCAGTGCTAAAAAGTTCTTATTAAAGTAGTATTTATCAGTGCTTAGGTTTTTAGAACTGATAAAATATACTTTTATCAGTGTTGATTGGTAAGAACTAATAAAACTTGTCTCCCTCTTTCTAAAAGAACTCTAACATCACATCTTCCCCACACCACACTGAAGTTCTCTCAGAACCGAAGGCCTATTTCATCCAAATTTGATCATTTTGGAAAAATAAAACCTTAAAACTGAAGGTATGATATTCCAAACATTTTTTATAAGTTTGAGTTTCCCCTATAAATGGTAATATCCCCCCTCCCACACCTCCTATTATTTTTTGCCTTTTCAGTCTTATTTTTCACTCTTCATCTTTCCCTATGCGTGTGTAACTAGGCCACATGGTGCCTAACACGTTTTTTGGGTTTTTAATAGATAACATTACATCTCATGTCAAACATGAAGATTCTAGGGTTACTAGTTTATTAACATGGGCATTCACTACCACCACTCAATCCATACAACTCCATTTTTCCTTTGGGTATCCCCATCTTAGGTGTTCCTTTTCCCATACATCTGTAATACATTTTCATTGGTTTAAGAGTGACTACTCCTTCTTGTCACTGAATCCAAAATTTTGTAATTCTTTCTACTGAATGATATCCCCTTTTGATAATATTTAGAATTTTAATTCTTCTTCAAATCATGAATATATCCATCATGTTTCTCAATTGTAATGCCCCGACTCCTATTACCCAAAGTCGATGCATTATTTTAATACATTAGCATGATTAAAAGGAATCAAGTCCCAAAGGACCGATCAGTTTAGTATTCTTGGAAAATATATTGCATATATGAACATTACATTACAATTTCTAAAATAAAACACAACATAAATAATCCTTTGAGAATTCCATTATTCCCCTAGCTTAACCATGTATATCAATCATAACACACTTCTTCGCATCCTGGGAAAAATAAAACATAATAAAGGGGTGATCTCAGATTCTCAGTAAGGATAAATATATAACAGAAACTATCATAAATAAGTATAAACATTTAAGGTAATGTATAAGACTAAAATGAAATACTTTTAAAATTAAAATTCAGCATAAAATGGAAAATATTAATCAAATAATGTCATTTAATTATTCACATAGATATTCTAATAGTCGAATAATCATATGAAATATCAATATTTAATTTCATAACGATGGAATGCATAATTCGAGACATCATAACCACATAGTCAAGGCCTCGTGCCAAGACTAAAAATAAATATTTTTTCAAGGCCTTGTGCCAAGACACTAGTTTGTCTCACAAGGCCTACCTATTCATCAAGGATCTACAGTGGGCTCTACATGTCACTTACTAAGTCTAATGCATTTCTCATATGAAAAGGTTAAAACATAACACAAACATTCATATTAAAACTAGCATAAAAATGTCAACACTTTAAACATAAACCATGAATGGCATAAAAATAGCACATCCACAGTCGAACATTTCATAACTCATTCAATACAATATGGAATATTTTATTATAGTAAATCAACCTCAATCAAGAATAATATCCAATAAAGGATTTTAACATAGTTGAAAATAATCAATAAAACTCTTTGAGAGAAATATGTCTTCTTAAGAAATCATTTAAAAGTCACAAAATTTATAAATGAAGTCATTTAAAAGAGATTTTTGAATCAAAGTGTCCTATACCACTTTGAATCTTTTGAATGAAATTAACACTTTAAAACAATCATGTCTACTTAAATAAATCCTTAAAATCATTTTGAAAACATGGAAATTAATTAAAATATTTAGAAAAATAAATATTTAAAAACATTTAAAATGATGATATAGTTAAAGAGTCCCTTCCATAAAAACATAAAATGTTCCTTTTTAAAATATTTTAATGAAACATGGACATAGACGATAAATATGTCCTAGTAGATACTTATTGATAAACAATCTTCTATAATAATGAGATTGAGGAAATAACCCTTACCTTGTACTTCCCTTTGGTCAAGGGTATGTTTAACCTCCTATATAATGACCATAGTATGTTATTAAATTATACCAGAACCATATTCATATTTATGATATCATACTTTATTCATTTATGGATCTATAATACCCATTTAATAATAATTTCTATGTTAAAATAACATTTCGAGTAATAATATCTTTCTCTATCTTACATGTTTTAACATGTTTTTCTTGAGGGTATCACTTATATCATGATTTAATTGCTTCCAGAATATAAAAAATTATTTATGTATCATATATATTCAGAATATAAATATGTATAATAGATAGATATATGAAATGGAAAACACCGTTTATGGAGATGGTAGGTCGTATATACGCATAAATGTTGTTTCTGTTTTCATATCGTATTGAACGGAAGTAAGTGAATGAGATATATGTAAACACACACACACACACACACACACACACACACACACACATATATATATATTCATTATCATTATTATTTCATATATTAAAAACTTATTAATATGATATATTTTTATAATCATCATTGAATGGTGAACCTAGAAATGAATCTCATCATGTCATGGAGATGATAAGTCCTACGTACACACAAGCGATGATATCATTCTATTGATGGTGAAATCATATGTAATTGGATGTTATATTATATATAAATAATCATTAAGATGTTGTATTAATTATTTACATCAATTATACTTGTAACGCCCTGACCCCAGTTACCCAGAGTCAGTGCATTATTACGTTACATTGGCATGATACAAGGAATCATGTCTGGAAAGACAGATTAGTTTAGTATCCTTGGAAGTACTAGATACATTCAACAACATTTTGTCCCATTTTACATCATGAAATAAAAATATCAACAACATTTTGTCCCATTTTTAACACACTTATATCCTTAGCCTATCCCTAAAGGTCATCCATAAAATACTTCTTCACATCCTTGGAAAAATAAAACACAGAAATGGGTGAGCTCAAGTGCTCAGTAAAGATAACAATATAGCAGAAACTTTCATAAATAAGCATAAACATTTAAGGAAATGTATTAGACTAAAACAAAAGACTTTTAAAATTAAACTTTATCATAATATGGAAAAGATAAAATCAAATAATTCCATTTTCCTATTCACATGGATATTCTACTAGTCAAATAATCACATGCAATATCAATAGCCACTTTCATTATGATGGAATAAATAACGCCAGACTTCATAACCTCATAGTAAAAGCCTTGTGGAAAGAATACAAATAAGATTTTTTTGAAGTCCTTGTTCCAAGACACTAGTTTGTCTCATGAGACCTACCGATACAATGAGGAGCTATAGTGGGATCCACTCGTCACTTACTAAGTCCAATGCATTCCTCATATGAAAAGGATTAAACATAACATAAACATTCATTTTAAAACTAGCATACAAAATGTCAACACATTATCCATAAACCATGAATGGTATAATAATAACACATCCAAAATAAAAATATCACAAAACCTTCAATACAATATGGATGATTTGTATCATAATAAATCAACTTCAAACAAGCTTAAAATCCATCAAAGGATGTTGACATAGATTAAATCAAAACTTTTTTAGAGAAATATCACTTTCTATTTTGAAATAATTTAAAATTAATATAATTATAAACGAAAACATTTATTTTGAAAATATTCTTATAAGATTGTCAGGTAAGCTTCGATGATGTTATAACGGCGGAAAATATCCACACTCGTCGTATAAGTAAAGAAAACATTCTTACCTTATATTTTTGAAAAGATCATAAAGTACCTTATTTGGAAAGGAACATAAAAATTTATTTCCAAACATATAAGGTAAAATAAGGGTATAAATGAATTTAAAACTATTTCTAGTAAATAGTAAATTTTCTTTGAAATACATTTTTTAAGAAAACACGGATGTTGATGATAAATAGGTCCCAGTAGATACTTACGTAAAAACAACCTCATATAATAAAGAGATTGTGAAATTAACCCATACCTTGTAATTTTCCTTGGTCGAGGGTATGTTAACCTCATATATAATAGTTAAATCATTGTTATTAACTTAAAAAAACTATATACATAAATATGATATCATATATGATCCTCTAATATTTCTTTATTAATAATATTTTAGTAATATCATCATTTCGGGTGTTAACTGATCTGTTTTCCTTTATATGCTCGGTTACGTAAGACATGTTTGTTATGGATAGGATTTATTTTATTTATATCCAAAATGATATAAAGTTATTAAACATTATTTTTAATTATAAAATGAAAATTATTCTTGAATGATTATGATGAGTAATGAATCTTATCGCGTTCGTGGAGATGGTAATCTGTATGTATGCATGAGCGACAATATCATTATATTGATGGTAAAATCATATATAATTGGATGTTATATCATATATTCAGAATAAATAACATGTTATATTTTTTATTTACATTAGTTATACACATTATTATATCCATCCAAATAATGAAGTGTTTGAATAACAAACTACACCGCGATATGGAGACGGTAAGTCGTACGTACGCACGTATGGTGACTTTGTCATTCATATGATGGATAGAAAAATGAATATGGTTGTACCATTTTTATAATAACATCACAGTATATATAAGATACTGGAGTTATTATTTTATAATGGAAACAACAAAGAAAGAGGAAGTGGAAGAAGAAAAGAACATGAAAGAGGTGATGAAATATTTACCTCTTCTTCGGGTTCATCCTTTTGATTTGATCAAAAGGGATCCTTAGGTTGTCTTTATAACCAAAGTAAGACCTCTATGATAAAGGTAGAAAAGTTGAGAGGATATTTTGGTAGGGTTTGACCGATCCAAATTGCTTTGGAGGTGTGAAATTAAGAGAAGGGTAAGTACCCTTTTATAAGAGAGGTGAGAGTCACTTTTTGAAAAGCTCGAAATATTATTTCTTTAATAAAATAGTTTTCGGTTTCTAATGGATCAAAAATAATTTATTTAGAGTATAATGTGTGGATGGGTAGAAAACCTCTCAACCAATAGGTTTTATATAGGTTAATTTACTATATTAACCTTATCTTTTAGATTTAACTCTTAGTTAAATAGTTTGATATTTACCATGTCTCTTTGTATTTTTATAATATATGGTTAATAAACTTACTATAAACTTCCAATAGAACCCCAAGTGGTTAATTATTAATATATATAACCTTATATAAGTCCTTTGGACAAATATTATATTTTTAGGAATATTATATCAATTAATAATAGAGTATTTGTTTTAAAACTCAATTATGTCAATTTTGACACTATTTAGTATTTGGTTTTTGTGAAAATCATAAAAACATGATTACTTTGAAAAAAAATTATTTAATCAACCCTAACATGTCATATTAACCTATTAAATTAGTGTAATTCATCAAAAGTCTCAAATTACATTTATTTGGATATTTATAATATCCACTATTTTAATCTTTCATTAATAAGGTAATTACTGCAACATCATTGTATCATAAATAAATTAACTTATTTAATATATAAAAATTATAAATAAAATACCATTATGTAGTAAATTTTATTTATATTTCTAATTAATATTTATAGTTGAATTTATATTATGTAAAACCCCATATTAAAAATGGTTTAGTTATTAAAAATTGAATTTAACTCTTTTATCTCTTCTTTAAATAAAGTAATAATAAGTGTCCTAATCTAATCCAAGTGGACCAAAGAGGGTCATGTTTTATTCCTAAGGTTTATTTGGTCTAATTATACTTATCCAATATAATTATTACATGTGTTAGTTAAATTATGATATCATTTTTACCCTTAATTACCCTATTTACTTTTAACTGTTGTAAATAAATGTCAAAAGTAATTATTCACCAAAAATTATTTTCATCTTATTAAACCAAATTTTACTTACTGATATTAACCGTGTCTTTCAGATTTTTCAAATTCAACTCACAAAAGTGATAAAATATAGTTTTATGCAAATTTGCAAATGCTCCTAGGAGGTGGGTAAGAGACGGTAAAAAGTCCAATAAATTTTTTATATATCTAAAAATAATATAAATTGACTCTAATGAATTACATTGAACTTATATAGGTATTATGTATCTATTTTGACCTAAAATAAATTTAAATAAAATAAATAATTATTTAAATAAAAAGTCAGTTTTAACCAATAACGTAGTTTTTTTCTCCATTCATCAAAAATTGAAAGTTTTCAGAAAAATACAAAAAATTTACCCTAATATAATTTTGATATTCTGAATTCAGAAATTAAGTCCATTTTTTTAAAAAAAATATAAAATTTCAAAACGTGGGTATTACTATTCATAACGGCTATTTTGATTGGTCGCGGTGTGTTAGAATCTCGAAGTTGCATACAATGAAATCTATTGCATTATTCAAAGGGAAACGTACCGTGGAATCCTGGGGTGTCACAATACTTATTATTATACCCATCCAAATAATGATGCGTTGAATAACAAACTACACCACAACGTGGAGACGGTAAGTCGTGCGTACGCACGTATGGTGACTTTTTCATTCATAGGATGGATAGAATAATGAATATGGTTCTACCATATTTATAATAACATCTCAGTATGTATAAGGTACTAGAGATATTATTTTAGTATGGAAACAACAAATAAAGAGGAATTGTAGGAAGAAAAGAACTTTGAAATAGGTGATGAAGTTATTACCTATTCTTCAGGTTCTTCCTTTTGATTTGATCAAAAGGGGTCCTTAGGTTGGCTTCTGATCAAAGTAAGGCCTCTAGGTTGAATTTAGGGTAGTTGGGAGGATATTAAATCAGGGGTTGGCCGAGCCAAATTTCGTTGGAGGTGTGATTTTGAGAGAAGGGGAAGTACCCTTTTATAAGATAGGTGAGGGTCACTTTAGAAAAAGCTTGAAATATTATTTTATTATAAATTAATTTTTGGTTTATAATGGATCCAAATCGATTTATTTAGAGGCTAAGGTAGTTTTGGGTCAAAATCCTCTCAACCAATAGGTTTTATACAAGTTTAGGTCACCATATTAACCTTATCATTTAGATTTAACACTTAGTTAAATAGTTTAACTTTTACAATGTCTTCTTGTATTTTTATATTACATGGTTAATAAACTTACTATAAAATTACAAGAGAACATAAAGTGGTTCATTAATGACATATCTATCATTATATAAGTCCTTTGTATGAACCTTATATTTTTAGGAATATTATATAATTTAATAATATGGTATTTGTTTTAAAAACCCATTTATGTCAATTTTGACACTGTCTAGTATTTGGTTTTTTTGAAAGTCAAAAAAACATTATTACTTAGAAAAAAAACATTACATAAACCCTAACATGTCATATTAACCTAGAGAATTTTTTTAATGCACTAAAAGTCTCAACTTACTTTTATATTGATATTTATAATATCAATTATTTTAATATTTCATTAATAAGGTAATTATTGCATCATCATTGTGTCATAAATAAATTTAGTTATTTAATGTTCAAAAATTATAAATAAAATAACATGATGTATAAAATATTTTTATATTTCTAAAGAATTTTTATAGTCAAATTTATGTTATGTATAACCCTATTTAAAAATGGTTTAGTTATTAAACTTTGAATTTAACACTTTTAACTCTTCATTAAATAAAATAATAATAAATGTCCCAATCTAATCCAAGTGGACCAAAAAGATAATATTTTATTCCTAAATTTTATTTCGGTCTAAATACACTTGTCCAATAAAATTATTACATGTGTTAGGGTAATTATAATATCATTTTTACCTTTAATTACACAATTTACTTTTAACTGTGGTAAATTAAATTCAAAAGTTACTATTCACCAAAAATTATTTTCATCCTATTTAACCACATTTTACATACTGATGTAAACCATATCTCTCAGAGTATTGAAATTAAAGTCACAAAAATGGTAAAATTATGTTTTATGCAAATTTGCAAATGTACTTAGAACGTGAGTAAAAGACATTAAAAAATTCAATAAAATTTTATACATCTAATACTTTTATAAAATTACACCAATGAATTACATTGAAATAATAGAGGTATCATGTTTCTATTTTTACTTTAAAATAAATTTATATAAAAAATAATTATTTAAATAAAATTCAGTTTTTAACAATAATGCAGTGTTTTCACTATTCATCAAAAATTGAATGTTTTCAGAAAAATACCAAAAATTCTCCCTAAGGTAATTTTTATATTTGGAATCAAAAAATTATGTCTATTTTATCAAATTTATAACATAAGTGGCATTAATTAATTTAAAATTGATTCCTATTGTCAAAACCAGAAAGCGGGTTTTTAAGAAGTAAAAGCTATCAAAAGATTGACATGTGTTTCTGTACAATTTAAATATGAATTTACATACAATGATCGAAATTTTATTAACTGATAAAAATATAATCTAATTATAATTTATAACCACTCAAATGAATAATTAAACACTACAAATTATTTCGATTAAAAAAGTTGTTTTCAAGTAAAACTTAGTATTTTTCAATATTCATCAAAATATGAAAGTAATCAGAAAAGTACAAAACATTTATCCAAACTAAATTATTATATCCCGATTATGAAGAATAAATTACTTTAATTAAATTTAATATATAAAATTTTCAAATATTGGATTTAAAAAGGGTTCTCCATTAAAATGCGGTAAAATTGCATTTTTTTTAAAATACATTTTTTATGAGAAAAATTAAATTTGTCCTTATATTATGTATAAGAAACACAAAATAATAATGTTAAAGTTATATAGAACATATATAAAATTCAAAATCTGGTTAATATTATTCATAACAAAATGGCTAGTTTTATAGGTCGTGATGCACTTGAACTCAGTGTTGTGTGTAGCGCAAGCTATTGAATTACTTTAAAGAGATAACATACTATGAAATCTTGGGGTGTTACATTCTCCCCTCCTTCAATAAATTGTATCCTCGCAATTTGAAATTGTTCTTTGAAAATTAAAGGTTGAAAATAAAAAATACCTTTGTGGAAAGCCCACATCGGAAATAGAGTCAATAAAATTTAGTTTTAATAAGAGGGAAATGGAATTGAAATGGTCACAACCAAATTATAGTTTTGAATAGGAGAATATTGGTGGAAATTAGAGACACACAATTGGAGGAAAAACGTAAATATTTATAGGGAGTGATTGAGGTCATCAATCACAAACAAGTGAACAATAAATGGAAAATTGAGGGCCTCAAAGGCATAAATCTATAATGATTTAAAATAGCATTAGTTCAAAAAAACACAAGGTATTAGAATAACACATTTTTTGTTTTAAGATTATTTTCCTAAATTTTAAGAATTAATTTATTCATAGAATAAAAAAAATACTTGACAAGTAGAGTTCCATCCTTTAACTAATTTCTACTACAAACTCATTTTTTTACTCTAAAAGATAATTGAACTCAAAAATATTCTATTTATCCTAATAATATAGGGTTTCAAAAAAATTAATTCATAATTCATCTATCAGAACATTTTAAAAAACAAAATACATTATACATACCAGGACATCACATGGGCCAGTGTTAGGTGATGCACCCTTATTGCCCTTTTGTTGCAAGTTCACGTCTCGCGGCCTTGCCGAATGCGACGGGTTGTCGCCCGACCTTTCGGTTGTCCTTTTTATAAAAAAATAAAAAAAAATATTAAGAAATGTTTTAACCTTAAACCATAGTATCAAATTTCCAACTTAATCCATTACAACCTTTAGACTTATCCAAAATACTTGTGTCCAAACTCATAGTCCGAAAATTTATAAGGAAGGTCAACATAACATAATAAAGATCTCTTTTTTCCACATAATAACATGTGAGTACCTGCATTATGTATTATATTAAAACATGGTAACACCTTGAATTACCATAAAACCTTATTGATTACATTCATTCTCCTTTATTCCTTATAGAATACTAGATATATTATTTATATCCAAAAATATTGTAAACTCCAACAATGATAGAATATAAAAATCATTAATTAGTTTCAAGGTAGTCAATAATATCCAATATAATTTATCCAAATCAATCATATCTTATTCCAAAATTACTACCTCAGTATCAGGACCATATTAAGGTTTATCTTTTCTTCAACCATGTATTTTCCAAAAATTATAACTCGTTATTGAGTCACTTTTCTTAGTACCATATAATCTTAAATCCTTAATGAAATAGTACTGCAGTACAATCCATATACTCCATAATTCTTATAACTAGTACATCGTTGATGCAACACTCAAATTACATAATTCTTTAATATCAACATAAGAACACTAGTCATTTATCTTCATCTGCAGTAGTATCATAACTTGATTATTATCCAACAGCATCATTTTTGGTATATTATGATGTTTGGGACATTGAATCACATTGTGTCCCAACTCCTTATAGATGAAGTATTGTACATATGAAACCTTTTTCTTACCCTTTCAATCACGTACTTGGTGTCCTTTTTTCACACTTAAAACAAACTCTCATTCCCTTCAAGAATTTACCAAGGTGATTCTTTCTATAGTTATCACATATGGGAAAATCATTCATTCCCTTTTTCCCTTTATCCATCCTTCTCTCTACTATCCTTTTACTCTCTGGCTTCCCTTAAAATACATAGGACTTATAGAATTATTTACTTTTCTTATTAATACTTGATACTATTTCCCATATGATGAGAATACGTGGGATACTATTTAACTAATAAATCTTGGCTTAAGACTGTGAAAGATATGATCCTTCTTACTCTTTGCATCATGAATATTAATGGAGTTCTCATTCCTTCTACTATGAACGATTTCTAAACAATGGAATACTCTAGGTTAGTTTATGAATCACAATGCATAATTCCAAACATTTAAAATACCTAACATAAATTGAACAGTTTATGCATAAAATCCATAATCATAAAAAAAATGTTTTCTTTGAAGAGGTATTTACTCAAAAATCCCTCATAATGGTTTGTAATTAAAATTTGAACTATCCTAAGCATATCCCCCATGAGTTTCATAACCAAGAGTGAAACAAGGCCCATTGTCATGTACCAGGATACCCAGGGTCAAGGCCGAAACTCCTTGTTGGAGTTTTCACTCCTAGGTACATCTCTGACAAAGCCTCCTCTACCTAATTGTATCTAGACAGATATGTATTGCTCGGAAAACTCACAAAATCGCTACATTACCAAAATTATATGAAGTTATTCAATACTAATCCTCAAAGTCTATCTTAGGTTAATGTTTCAAAATTAGAGTTTATCTAAATCTATTTACAAGGTTATTGCTAAACTTCCTCTGATACCAACTGTAACGCCCTGAACCAAGTTACCCAGAGTCAGTGCATTATTTTAACACATTATCATGATTAAAAGGAATCAAGTCCCAAAGTACCTATCACTTTAGCAGTGTTGGAAAATAGATTACATATATGAACATTACATTAAAATTTCTAAAATAAAAACAACATAAATAATATTTTAATAATGCCATTATTCCCCAAGATTAACCCTGCATATCAATCATAACACACTTCTTCGCATCCTGGGAAAAATAAAACATAAGAAAGGGGTGAGCTCAGATGCTCTGTAATGATAATAATATAGAGGAAACTATCATAAAAAAGTATAAACATTTAAGGCAATGTATATGACTAAAAAAATCCTTTTAAACATAAACTTAAGCATAATATGGAAAAGATTAATCAAATAATTCCATTTACTTATTCACATGGATATTCTACAAGTCTAATAATCACATGTAATATCAATATCTAATTTCATAATGATGGAATTCATAATGTCGGACATCATAACCACATAGTCAAGGCCTCGTGCCAAAACTACAAATAATGATTTTGTCAGGGCCTTGTGCCAAAACACTAGTTTGTCTCGTGAGACCTACCGACGCATCGAGGAGCTATAGCAGGATCCACCCATAACTTACTAATTCTAATGAATTCCTCATATGAAAATGTTTAAACATAACATAAACATTCATATTAAAACTAGCATATAAAGTGTTAATACTTTAACTATAAACCATGAATGGTATAAAAATAGAACATCCACAGTAAAACATATCATAAATAATTTAATACAATATGTAATATTTTATTATAGTAAATCAACCTCAATCAAGAATAATATCCAATAAATGATGTTTACATAGTTGAAAATGATCAATAAAACTCTTTGAGAGAAAAACCCCTTTTTAAGAAATCATTTAAAAGTTGCACAATTTATAAAGGAAGTCATTTAAAAGAGATTTTTGAATCAAAGTGTACCATACCACTTTGAAACTTTTGAAAGAAATTAACACTTTAAAATAATCATGTCTATGTAAATAAATCCTTAAAATCATTTTTAAAACATGGACATTAATTAAAAAAAATTGAAAAATAAATCTTTAAAAAATTTAAAATGAAGATATAGTTAAAGAGTCCCTTCCATAAAAGCATAAAATATTCCTTTTTAAAAAAATTTAAAGAAAAATTGACATAGATGATAAATATTTCCTAGTAGTTACTTATAGATAAACAATCTCGGATAATAATGAGATTGAGGAAATAACCCTTATCTCGTACTTTCATTTGGTCGAGGGTACGTTTAACCTCTGGTATAATAACCATAGTATACCATAACCATATTCATATTTATGATATCATACTTTATTCATTTATGGATTTATACTACCCATTTAATTATAATTTCTATGTAAATGAAACATGGACATAGATGATAAATATGTCCTAGTAGTTACTTATAGATAAACAATCTCGGATAATAATGAGATTGGGGAAATAACCCTTACCTTCTACTTTCATTTGGTCGAGGGTATGTTTATCCTCTGGTATAATAAACATAGTATGTTATTAAATTATACCATAACCATATTCATATTTATGATATCATACTTTATTCATTTATGGATTTATACTACCCATTTAATTATAATTTCTATGTTAAAATAACATTTCGGGTAATAATCACTTTATCTATCGTACATGTTTTAACTTGTTATTGTTCATATCACTTATATCATGATTTAATTGCTTAAATAATATAAAACATTATTTATGTATCATATATATTCATAATATAAATTTTTATAATAGATAGATATATGAAATGGAAAACACTGTTTATGAAGACGGTAGGCCGTACGTACTCATAAACGTTGTTCCCGTTTTCATATCGTATTGAATGGAAGTAAGTGAATGAGATATATGTAAATAAATACATATATATATATATAATAGAATTATTATTTCATATATTACATACTTATTAAAAATATATATTTTTATAGTCATCGTTGAATGGTGAACATGGAAATGAATCTCATCATGTCGTGGAGATGGTAAGTCGTACGTACGCATGAGCGGTGATATAATTCTATTGATGGTAAAATAATATGTAATTGGATGTTATATTATATATGAAAAATAATTAACATGTTATATTTATTATTTACATCAATTATGCTCATTATTATACCCATCCAAATAATGAAGTGTTGAATAAGAAACTACACCACGACGTGGAGACGGTAATTCGTACGTATGCACGTATGGTGACTTTGTCATTCATAGGATGGACAGAATAATAAATATAGTTATAAAATATTTATAATAACATCTCAGTATATATAAGGTAATAGATTTATTATTTTAGTATGTAAACAACAAAGAAAAAGGAAGTGGAAGAAGAAAAGAACGTTGAAAGAGGTTATGAAGTAATTGCCTCTTCTTCGGGTTCTTCCTTTTAATTTGATCAAAAGGGCTCCTTAGGTTGTATTATGATCAAATTAAGACCTATATGTTTAATTTAGGGTAGTTGGGAGGATATTTTATCATGGTTTGGCCAATACAAATGGCTTTGGAGGTGTAATTTTGGGAGAAGGAGAAGTACCCGTTACTTGAGAGGTGAAGGTCACTTTAGGAAAAGCTTGAATATTATTTTATTATAAAATAATTTTTGGTTTATAATGTCTCATAATGAATTTATTTAGAGTCTCAGGTAGTTTTGGGTCGAAATAATCTCAACCAATAGGTTTTAGACAAGTTTAGGTCACCATATTAACATTATCTTTTAGATTTAACTCTTAGTTAAATAGTTTAACTTTTATAATGTCTTCTGGTATTTTTATATTAAATAGTTAATAAATATACTATAAAATGTCAAGATAACATAAAGTGGTTCATTAATGAAATATATATCATTAAATAAGTCCTTTTTCCAAACATTATATTTTTAGGAATATTATATCATTTAATAATATAGTATTTTTTTTAAAACTCATTTATGTCAATTTTGACACTATTTAGTATTTTGTTTTTTTAAGTAAAAAAACATGATTAATAGAAAATGATACATTAAATCAACCCTAACATGTCATATTAACCTATAAAATTTGGTTAATGCACCAAAAGTCTAAATTTACATTTATTTTTATATTTATAATATCAATTATTTTAATCTTTCATTAATAAGGTAATCACTACATCATCATTGTGTCCTAAATAAATTTAATTTTTTAATGTTAAAAAATTATAAATAAAATACCATGATTTATTAAATCTTTTTATCTTCCTAATGAATATTGATAGTCGAATTTATCTTATGTATAACTCTATGTTAAAAATGGTTTAGTTATTAAACTTTGAATTTAACACTTTTAACTCTTCTTTAAATAAAATAATAATAAATGTCCTAATCTAATCCAAGTGGACCAAAAAAATCATATTTTATTCCTAAGATTGATTGTGGTCGAAATACACATATCCAATAGAATTAATACATGTGTTAAGGTAATTATAATATCATTTTTATCTTTAATTACCCTATTTACTTTTAACCGTGGTAAATAAAATTCAAAAGCTACTATTCACCAAAAAATATTTCCATCCTATTGAACCCCATTTTACTTACTAATTTAAACCATATCTCTCAGATTTTTGAAATTCAATTCACAGAAATGGTGAAATTATGTTTTATGCAAATTTGTAAATGTACCTAGAAGGTGAGTAAAAGACGTTAAAAAATTCAATAAAATTTTATACATCTGATATTATTATAAAATGACACCAATTAATTACATTGAACTAATATAGGTATTATTTTTATATTTTAAATTTAAAATAAATTTATATAAAAAATAATTATTTAAATAAAATTCGGTTTTAAACAATAACACAGTGTTTTTCACTATTCATCAAAAATTGAATGTTTTCAGAAAAATACAAAAAATTTACCCTAAGATAATTTTTATATTAGGAATCCAAAAATGATTTATATTTTACCAAATTCAAAATTTAAGTGTTGCATTAATTAATTTAAAATTGATTCTCATAGTCAAAACCAGAAACCGGGTTTTTAAGAAGTAAAAACTATCAAAAGATTGACATGTGTTTATGTACAATTTAAATGTGAATTTACATCCAATGACCTAAATTTTATTAAATGATAAAAATATAATCTAATTATTCTTTAAAACCACTCAAGTGAATAATTAAACACTATAAATTATTTCAATTAAAAAAGTTGTTTTCAAGTAAAATTTAGTATTTTTCACTATTCATCAAAATATGAAAGATATCAGAAAAGTACAAAACATTTATCCAAACTAAAATTTTTTATCCCAATTATAAATAAGAATTTAATTTCATTAAATTGAATATATAAAAGTGAAAAATATTGGATTTAAAAAGAGTTCTCCATTAAAAGGCGGTAAAATTGCATTTTTTTAAAATACTTGTTTTATCATAAAAATGGAATGTATCCTTATATTATGTCTAATAAACACAAAAATATTAATGTTAGAATTATATAGGATATATATAAAATTTAAAATGTGGTTAATACTATTCATAACCACTTTTTAAACGGCTATTTTTATAAGTCGTGATGCGCTTGAACTCGGTGTTGCGTATAGCGCAAGCTATTGAATTACTTTAATGAGATAACATACAATGAAATATTGTGGTGTTACATCAATCCTCAAATACTAATCTTTTATATGACTATATAAAATTTATATTTAATAAGTATTTTCCTTATTTTAAATCATTACCTATTAATTATACTACTCTTTTAAGATAGACATTGTGTCTCTAGGGAGTTTTCCATTTCCATTTCTCAATTCATCTCGTGAAAAAGTTATTCAATTATACCATATTGTTCCATTACCTTCTTATTCATTCTTTCAATTATATCCTTTTATCCCATCTATTACCCCATCAATATTCTATTATATTCTTCCAAATATACAATATATGTTGAATTTATTCAACCTTTAGACTTTAAGAATTTCACTTTACATTTCAAGACTTAAATCATATCTTGTTTGTGACATAGAAAAATCTTTATTTATGACATGATGTGGTTTCCTATTTTATACTTTCATTATCTAATCATTCAGGTTAATATCATATACAAATCAATAACTATTTTTTTATATTTGCTTTGATAATGAAACTTAATTACATATACCATATTTCTTATCTAGTTTTAGAAATCCATAGGTTTCTTGTGAACATTGATAGTGATAGTGAGTGAATTATCTACATGATGGATATATTTAAAAAACAATTATTTATGATATGTGACTTCTTTTAATAAAAAATACGTGTTATAACACTTTAAATTCATATAATTATTTTTCTTTATGTATTCTAACAAGTTTTGGACACAATATCAATTTATATCAAATATGATGACTATGTGTGTGTATATATAAAGAATAAAATTTTAGGGTTCCAATATCATACATTCTATATATTTATTTATTTTATTAAATATGAATATTTATGATTCAAATAGGATATATAAGAATCAAAAATGGATGGATTCCAATCACTTGAAAAAAGTGTATGAGGATGAGGTGAAACAGTTCACCATGCTTGTAAAAGATCATGCATATAGCTTTTTAAACTCCTTTTTCCTTGTTTGCATAGTTTTATTCATGATTAATTAGTTTGAAGTAATTGGAAGAACAATTGACCTATCATGGAATATATCAATGTTATCAATGTGGGACTAAACATGTGAAAAACTGGATATAGCTATTGTCATGGATACTAATTCATTTTATGTATCATCTGATATGATTATAAGGGTGAAAAATGTTGATGACCATATTGAGGATATTATTATAGGTGTGGATGATGAAGAAGATCCTATTGAAGAAATTATAATGAAAGTTGAAGATGAACTTTATGATTGTCCAAAACAGTTTTAGAAGTTAAAGAGTTGTGAAATTATACCATTGTATAATGGTTTTACTAAATATATAACATTTTCATATATACTGAAGATATATAAAGTAAAATATGGAAATGGATGGAGTGACATGAGCATTACTGAACCACTTACTCTCTTGAATGATATTATACCAAAAGATAATGAACTTCCTTACCAAACATATGATTCTAAATGAATTAAACATTAAATGGGTATTATCATTGAAAGAATACATTCATGTACAAATGACTATATATTATTTTGAAAATACCATGAATCATATTAAATTCTCACAAATTTTGGTTCATCTTGATACAATAAAGACTAATCAAAACCTTATAATGGTGTATGGCACTTTCCAATCATTTCAAAGTTTTAGGTACATATATGGAAGTGAAAAGATTGCAAGGAAATTGATGTGGCACAAAGATATAAGGAATCATCTAGGAAAACATTGTCACAAAAAAGTCTCTCCTCAGGGGAAGAAAATTAATCACGAGTGTCTAAAATTTGGATACAAGTAGAAAAAACTTTTGTCTTGAACTATCTACATATAGAGTTAATCCTTTTGGTTTACAAAGAAGAATTCATAGTACATTACCATTTATGTTGGTAAATTATAAAATTTTTGCGTGGTTATGAATAAAGTAAAAAAAAATTATGTTTTCCCTACTTATATCAGGACCAAAACAACTGAGTAATGATATTGATTTTTATTTGGACCCATTGATCGTACCATGATTCACTGTTTTATTCCACCCTTACACCGTAGTTTTAAACTAGTTTTGTAATGAATATTCCAAATATAACAATAAATTGAACTTCATGTGTGAATAAATCAATCAATGTTAATAAATATTATAATGGGCAATGTTTCTTGTTTTCATTGTTTCAATGTAGGTGGAGGTGATTTGGAGGGACTTTGATGAAGTGGAAGAAAAATGGGCCAAAATTGCATGGATCCATGGATATATATCCATTGTTTTGCATAGTAAACGAAATACGTGCATCCGAATGGGCTGAAATATTATGGGTCTATCCAAAACGTAATAGGATACATTTTATATTCAGGAACCCAATGCTGATTCGGCTTCTATTGGGCCCATCCTAACTGTTTTGTCCAAGCCACCGAATTTGGACCAAGTCAAATGCGGTGTTCTGTATTTTATCAATATCATGAGCTGTAGTTGTCCAAAGGGTTCCAAACTTTCGGTGGAGATATTCAAGCGGTAGGGCTACAACGTTTCTATTTTCTCCAAACCGAGATAAGACTATCTGAAGGCCGAAACGCATAGTACAAGAGGTTTGAAGAAATATGTGTGCCTAAAACCACCTTCCAATTTTCCTATAAAATGGCTCCTTGGGCTCCCCATTTGCAAGTTCGGCCAAGAGGAAAGGTGCTGAAATTTTGGATTCCCCAAGGAGTCTTCTCAAAATCCCTAGAGGTTCTAGAGGCTATGGGAGGTGCTACTTCAGCATATTTTTCTTCTTCCCCTCCCATGGGTTTCTAAACCCCTTATAATCACCCGAGGAGGAATGTGACGTAATCCTGAGCTTCAATGTTGTATTAATTTGAATGATATTTTTAATTCCAGGTTGTATGTTGTTTTCCTCATCCTATATTCTTATTTTATTGAGTTGTGTACTGGTATGTCATGCTCAACTCATATGATCATGTTTGGGGGTACCCATTCATGTGATGTTTCACACACCGTTCACCACTTTCTTTTCCCCCTTTCAATTGCGGTGCTTGTGTGATTCATATTGGTCAATAGAACTCACACAATCTCTGTCAAGGCCATGTACATTTATTTCATGGTATCAAAATTAAATAACATGCAAACCTGGAGATCACATCGAATTCTTCATGTGTTTCCTTAGTGAGTTTTGGTTATGATGTCGAACACAAATCACCCAATCATCGGCGGTGTCCGGTGAATCGTTATGTGTTTTCGACTGAACACTAGGAGGTATCCTAGTATAAAATCAGTAACATTCTGGTTCTAGGTGTTACAAACCAGGGATTAAAAGATCATAACCCCATCCCTTGATGCGATGAAGGATCAGCATCACGAGACTTCCTCGAGTTGATCACGCTTAATCAATCTTGTTAATTTCTACTTTGTTTTATCGCTTTCATTTTCTATTTTCATCATTAATCATAAAACCACCAAGTTTCAAAAAACATAATTCACCTTCTACTTTCATAATCATAACCCTCTTTTTAAATTAATGATATAAGGCTCCGTCGAGAGACGACCTAGGGTTGCTGCTATACTGCAGAAATTCTAGTCAAAATTAAACAACTAATTTGACGCGCTCGACAATGCGGTCAAATTTTGGCGCCGTTTCCGGGGAGCCAAGATTATTTTTTTTCTTTATTTCCTTTTATTTAGTTATTTTACTTCTTAATTATTACTCCTTTAAATATCCCACCTCCATTTTATTGTTTTGGGTTTTGGTTTTTGTCTTTATTTTTTTTTTGTTTTTGGTGTGTTCTTTATCTCTCTCACTCTATCTTCCTCTCCATATCCCTCTCTAATTCTATAGTATAAAATTATATTCTTCTTTCACCCTTATTAAGTTTCTATTTTATCCATCTTAAATCAAAAAAAACACAACAAACAATCAATCAATCAAACTGGACATCATTGTTGCATGACAGATCTGGTAAAGGAACACTACTTGAATTTGATCCTGAAATCGATAAGTCACTTCACACACAAATCAAGAAATCTAAAGAAGGTTAATCAAGTAAAATTTTGGAACACCATTTAGAACCTCAAGTGGTTCTAAACCAACCCAAAATTGAACCCAATCAAACCCAAGAAAACATGGCTGCAAATAATCGAACTTTAAAAGAACTTACTACCCCTGATGTGGAGTACCAACCTGCGTACATCCATTATCCTGAGGAAGTAGCCAACTTTGAGCTTAGATCAGGTCTCATCCACCTTCTTCCAAAATTCCATGGTCTTCCCAGTGAGTACCCTCACAAACATCTAAAGGAGTTTCACATAGTGTTCTCCACCATGAAACCCCAAAATGTGTCTGAGGACCTCATTAAGTTTGGGGTCTTCCCTTTCTCCCTTTATGGTGTAGCCAAAGATTGGTTATACTATTTTCCTTCCACAATTGGGGGTTGGAATGACCTAAAAAGACTTTTTCTAGAGAAGTTCTTCCCTGCCTCCCGAACTGCATCAATTAGGAAAGAAATCTGTGGAATTAGGCAATCACAAAGAGAGACCCTTCATGAATACTGGGAGAGATTCAAGAGACTTTGCTCAAGATTCCCCCACCACCAGATTAGTGAAAAAATATTAATCCAATACTTCTTGAGGGACTTATCCCCATGGATCGTGGAATGACTGATGTTGTAGCTGGTGGTGCCCTAGTTGACAAAACTCCTTCTGCTGCTCGTGACTTAATAGCCAACATGGCTCAAAATGCACAACAATTTGGTACACGAGCTATTGCACCAACCCGAGGAGTTCATGAGGTAAGTCATTCGGCCCTAGAAAAAAAGGTAGATACTAAACTTGATGAGATGAATACCCTTCTAAGGAAATTATCTCAAGCACAAGGTAACTCACACTCTACTTCTATTCCATTACATTGTGGGATTTGTTCTGATAACACTCATTTTTCTGACCAGTTCTCACAACTTCAAGATTCATCTGAGTCCTGTGCAGCTGTGTTCCTAGGGCTTCCATTCCAACAAGCACCTCCCTTCAAGAAAGAACCATTCAAGCCAAATCCAAACCCCGAGTGGCAAGCACAACCCCAGTACTGACAAGGAGGAAACTCAAGCTACCCCAAGCAGAATTGGTATCAACAAGGCCAAGGTATGCAACCTTCTTATCCTTCAACTTCTCAAAAAAATCATCCTCCTCCTCCCAAATATGAACCAATCCTCGAGGACATGGTGAAACAAATGGAAACCCAGAACCTCCAGTTCCAACACACCACACAATCAGCAATTCGTGATTTGCGAACCCAAGTGGGGAAATTGGTGAACACCATCAGTGAGCTTAAGATGCAAGGTTCTGGACAACTACCATCCCAACCCATTGACAATCTAGAGGACAAAGGTAATGTATGTGCAGTTACACTTTGTAGTGGTAAAGAAGTTTCTCCTTCTACTGATTCTGCACAGTAGGTATGTCCCCCTCATGAAAAATCTCTTTCCCAACCCTCAAAAACTTCATGTAAAGAAAAACAAGACAAAAATGGTAATCGAATAGTCATTGATGATTCTGATGAACAATCCATTCCTCTTCCTTTCCCTCAAAGACTCTCTAAATCTAAGAAAAACTTTGATAATGAGATTGACAATGAAATAATGGATACATTTATAAAAGTTCAAGTTAATATTCCATTGTTGGATGCAGTCAAGAAAATTCCCTGTTATGCCAAATTTCTTAAAGAACATTGCACCCATCGATGAAGGCTAAAGGGGAATGAGAGATTCAACCTGGGAAGGAATGTCTCGGCCTTGATTCAACCAGCAATTCCAACCAAATGCAAGGATCCTTGCACATTCACCATACCTTGTACCATAGGGGAGACCTTCTTTTCTGATGCTATGCTAGATTTAGGTGCTTCCATTAATGTAATGCCTCACTCCGTTTATACTTCTCTACAAGTTGGAGAGCTTCAACCAACAGGCATTGTTGTGAAACTTGACAACCGGAGTACAACACATCCAAAAGGAGTGATTGAGGATGTCCTTGTTAGAGTAAATAATCTCATATTCCTCGCTGATTTCTACATTCTTGATATGGAAGATACCAGAACCCAAGGAAATGCCCCTCTCATAATTGGGAGGCCATTCCTAAAAACAGCAAAGACAATCATCAACGTTCACAATGGTACGCTATCCATGGAATTCGGAGGAGAAAAGGTACGTTTTAAAATCCTTGAGGCTATGAAGCACCCTATTGAAGAGCACCCCACTCTTCCTGTCTATTCGATGGAAGTGCTCTCAAACGATGCACACACACACAATTATCTCCTCAACCCAAAATCTGATTATTTTTTGTTTTCTTCACCCTTGGATGATTTTAGTTTTGGTTCTTCTTTTGAATGTTGTGTGGGTTCAGAAAAATGTAAATTTTGTGCTTTAATTGATGAGTGTGTTTATTCTGAGGTACCCATGACTATCGATGATTCTGCAAATCTCATTTCAATATATTCTATTTCCTTTAAGAATAAACATGAGTAGATATATAGTTTCATGGACCTCACTCCCCCTAAATCCCCTCCCTCAATCCAGAAATAACTGGTGTTTGAACTTAAACAAATTACTTCTAATTTAAAATATGCATATCTTGAGGGTATTGACCAATTGCCCGTCATTATTGCCAATAACCTATCTCCACAATAGGAATTGAAACTGCTCAAACTTTTGAGAGAGTGTAAAAAGGCAATAGGATGGACATTGGCTGATATTCCCGGGATTAGCCCATCTATTTTTATGCACCATATACTTTTGGATGATGAGGCTAAGCCCGTAAGACAATCTCAATGCCGGTTGAATCCCACTCTCCTTGAAGTGGTAAAATTGGAAGTCAGTAAATTACTTGCTGCAGGGATCATTTATCCTATATCTGATAGTAAATGGGTTAGCCTAGTGCAAATTGTGCCTAAAAACAGAAATAACAGTTGTGTCAAATGAAAGGAATGAATTGGTTCTAACACGTGTGCAAAACAGTTGGTGAGTCTGTATTGACTACCGTCGACTGAATCAAGCCACATGGAAGGACCACTTTCCTTTACCTTTCATTGACCAAATGTTAGAAAGATTGTCTGGTAAGTCCCATTATTGTTCCCTTGATGGCTATTCGGGTTATTTCCAAATCCATATAGCCCCTGATGATCAAGAAAAGACAACATTTACCTGTCTATTTGGCACATTTTCATATAGAAGGATGCCATTCGGTCTATGTAATGCTCCTGGTACTTTTCAGTGATGTATGTTGAGTATTTTTTCTGAGGACCTTGAGAGTTGTATGGAAGTCTTTATGGATGATTTCACGGTTTATGGTTCTTCTTTTGATGATTATTTGGAAAACCTAGGTTCTGTCCTCCGCCGCTGCATTGAAAAAGATCTTGTTTTAAATTATGAAAAATGTCATTTCATGGTTGAGCGGGGGATAGTTCTTGGGCATATCATTTCAAATAATGTAATTCAGGTTGATAAATCTAAAATTGAATTAATTTCATCCCTTCCATTTCTAAAATGTGTTCGTGAGGTGCGGTCTTTCTTGGGTCATGCTGGTTTTTACCGCTGATTCATTAAATACTTTAGTAAGATCGCACTTCCCTTATCTCGGTTATTACAAAAGTATTCTGAGTTTGTGTTTGATAAAAATTGTGAGGATGCATTCAATTCACTAAAAAAGAGTCTCACATCACCTCCCATAATCCAACTACCTAGGTGGGATCTCCCCTTCGAGATTATGTGTGATGCCTCTAACTTTTCAGTTGGGGCAGTTTTATCACAAAGGGTTGAAAATGTTCCTCATGTCACTGTGTTTGCATCACGTACCCTTGACCCTGCCCAGGTAAACTACACAACCACAGAAAAAGAACTCCTTTCTATTGTGTTTGCCTTGGAAAAATTCCGTTCATATCTTCTTGGGTAAAAAGTGATTGTGTTTTCATACCATGCTACCCTTCGTTTCCTCCTAAAGAAACCTGAAGCCAAGCCCCGCCTCATTCGGTGGATGCTCCTCCTCCAAGAGTTTGACCTTGAGATTAGAGATAAGAGAGGAGTGGAGAATGTTGTAGCTGACCACATTAGTAGGATTTCCCCACCATTGGACCATCATGTTGACTCACCCCTGCCCATTGGAGAATACTTCCATCATGAGAACCTTTGTGTTGTTGTGGACCTTACCCCCTGGTATGCGGACATTGTGAATTTTCTAGCAACATCTAGGGTCCCCACTGATTTTAGCACTTCACAATCCCAGAGACTTAAACATGATTCTCGATGGTACATTTGGGATGACCCATACTTGTGGAGAATTTGTAGTGACCAGGTTGTTCGTAGATGTGTCCCTGACCATGAGTTCACCTCTGTTTTGACCTTCTGCCACACCTTGGCATGTGGGGGCCACTTTGTCTCTCAACGTACAGCTCGAAAGGTCCTTGACTTAGGATTATATTGGCCAACATTGTATAGAGATGCCCATAGGTTTTTTAAATCTTGTACTTGATGTCAATTCACAGGGAATATCTCTAAAGGGAATGAAATGCCCCAACGGCGCATGTTATTCTGTAAAATCTTCGATGCATGGGGCATTGACATCATGGGGCCTTTTCCAAATTCATTTGGATTTTTGTACATCTTATTGGTTGTTGACTATGTATCTAAATGGGTGGAAGAAAAGTCCACCAGAACCGATGACTCTCGAGTGGTTGTTGATTTTGTGAGGTCCCAGATTTTCAGTAGGTTTGGTCTAAGAAGATTCATCATTAGTGATCAGGGTTCACATTTTTGCAATCGTAACATGAAAAACTTGCTTTGTAAGTATGGGGTTGTTCATAAAGTCTCCACTTCATATCATCCCCAAACTAACGGACAAGCAGAAATTTCAAATTGGGAAGTTAAGCGAATCTTGGAGAAAATGGTACAGCCCAATAGGAAAGATTGGAGTTTGCGCTTGGATGATGCACTTTGGGCATACCGTACTGCTTTTAAAACACCGATCGGAATGTCACCATATAGGATTGTGTTTGTAAAATCTTGTCACCTCCCAGTGGAGGTAGAACACCGTGCATATTGGGCTGTTAAACAATGTAATATGAACCTTTCAGATGCAGGTGAGGAAAGAAAGTTGCAGATTCAAGAGTTAGAAGAAATTTGACGTGGCGCATATGACAACTCCCGAATCTATAAAGAGAAGACAAAGGATATTCATGATAGCATGATTCACTAGCAGAAGTTCCATATTGGTGAGAAGGTCCTCATGTACAATTCGAGGCATAAGCTCCACCCAGGTAAGCTTCGTTCCCAATGGCTCTGTCCTTATACTGTTACTAATGTTTACCCTTTTGGTGTAATACAGGTTTTACATGAGTAGAATTGATGAAGTCTTACCGTCAATGGTAAGCGACTTAAACACTTATATGAGGATTTTCCAAAGAATCCGGTGGAGGAAATCCACCTTCTCGACACATCATACCAGTAAAACACACTAGGTTTTATCCTTCCTTCTCAAATTTTCAATTATTTCAGTGAGGACACTACACATTCTAGGTGTGGGGGGTGGATACATTCCTGGGTTAGTTAGGATTTTTCATCGTTTTCTCCTTTTGTTTTCTCTTTTTTTCCTTCTTTATGGTATTTTTATTTTTCCCCATCAACAATTTCAAAATTCCATGATGTGGCGAACATAAAGTGGGAAAATTAAAAATAACATAACGAAGGCTAAAAAGAATTTGTGTATGAGTTTACCATCATGGAGTGATTTTTAGTGAATTGGTTTTCTGTCAATGATATAAATGGTTGTATCTATGTGAAACCTTTGAGATGATTTATGCCCTTTGTGTGAGTAGTTTTTTGGAAAACTGTGTCACTAATATATCCACAAATTTTTGCACCAAACCACAAAGTGTGATTATTTCTTACTTAATATAAGGTAAATATATGTTGGGTTAATATTTTTTATCTTTAAATTATATTTCCATACGTTCGTTCCTTATCCGATCTGTTTCATTACTGTACTAGATTGACCTATGCGTGTGTACCTAATGTCCGACTGTTGTATGCCCTCAAAAAAAATTGTGTCTTGGGTAGGTCAAAAACCACTCCTCCTCAAACTTTGATCTTGTTATAACTATTTCAATTAGTGTCGTGAGGAGATCAAATAGGGGTTGAGAGATGAGTGTGAGATTTGTTCTAATTGCAACTTAAAAAAATAATAAATGAGGGGAGTGATCAAATGTGCAATATATGGGTATATCTAGGTCAGGAGCTTATGGTTTGACTTCTGGGAATGCTTAAATGAGTGGGTCTTGAAATATGATTGAAAAGGATGTAGGACAGGTTCAGTGACAAAATCATTTAAGCTGAAAAATGTTAAAATAACAAATATTTATTGGATAGCAAGTGGAAAGAATAGCATGGAATGGTTTTCACACACACACATGGAGATTTAGTGTCATGGTTTAATTCTGAATTCCTTTCTCAATTGGGTATCATGAATCTTTTTGAATTTCTCTATGATATGAATTATGAGACATCTTTTTCTATTTTCACTAGGAAGAACTCCTTGGTGTGGTTCGTGCATTGATCACTTTACTTTAAATAAAATTTCCTCAAATGATAAATATTCAGGATGTTGGAAATATATATATATGAATCATTGTATTTGGATATGTGACTTTGCCCAGGAGTGCAAATGTTTAGGTGTGGGGGTGTGATCGTACAACGATTCACTGTTTTATTCCACCCTTACACCGTAGTTTTAAACTAGTTTTGAAATGAATATTCCAAATATAATAATAAATTGAACTTCATGTTTGAATAAATCAATCAATGTTAATAAATATTATAATGGGAAATGTTACTTGTTTTTATTGTTTCAATGTAGGTGGAGGTGATTTGGAGGGCCTTTGATGAAGTGGAAGAAAAATGGGCCAAAATTGCATGGATCCATGGATATATGTCCACTGTTTTACATAGTAAACAAAATACGTGCATCCCAATGGGATGAAATATTGTGGGTCTATCCTAAACTTAATATTATACATTTCATATTAAGGAACCCAATGCTGATTCGGCTTCTATGGGGCCCATCCGAACTGATCTGTCCAAGCCACCGAATTTGGACCAAGTCAAATGCGGTGTTCTGTATTTTATCAATATCTTGAGCTGTAGTTGTCCAAAGGGTGCCAAACCTTCAGTGGAGATATTAAATAGGAAGGGATAAAACTTTTCTATTTTATCTAAAGCGAGATAAGACTGTATGAAGGCCGAAACGCATGGTACAAGTGGATTGAAGAAATATGTGTGCCTAAAACCACCTTCGAATTTTCCTATAAAATGGCACCTTGGGCTCCCCATTTGAAAGTTCGGAAAAGAGGCAAGGTGCTGCCATTTTGGATTCCCCAAGGAGTCTTCTCAAAATCCCTAGAGGTTATGGAGGCTATGGGAGGTTCTACTTCAACATCTTCTTCTTCTTCCCCTCCCATGGGTTTCTAAACCCCTTGTGATCACCCAGGGAGGAATGTGATGTAATCCCGAGCTTCAAAGTTGTATTAATTTGAATGATATTTTTAATTCCAGGTTGTATGTTGTTTTTCCTCATCCTATATTCTTATTTTATTGAGTTATGTACTGGAATGTCATGCTCAACTCATATGATCATGTTTGGGGGTACCCATTCATGTGATGTTTCACACACTGTTCACCACTTTCTTTTCCCCCTTTCAATTGCGGTGCTTGTGTGATTTATATTGGTCAATAGAACTCACACAATCTCTGTCAAGGCCATGTACATTTATGTCATGGTATCAAAATGAAATAACATGCAAACTTGGAGATCACATCGAATTCTTCATGTGTTTCCTTGGTGACTTTCGGTTATGATGTCGAACACAAATCACCCAATCATCGGTGGTGTCCGGTGAATCATTATGTGTTTTCGAATGAACCCTAGGAGGTATCCTAGTATAAAATCAGTAACATTCTGGTTCTAGGTGTTACAAACCAAGGATTAAAAGATCATAACCCCATCCCTTGAAGCGATGAAGGATGATCATCATGAGACTTCCCCGGGTTGATCACGCTTAATCAATATTGTTCATTTCTACTTTGTTTTATCGCTTTCATTTTCTATTTTAATCATTAATCATAAAACTCCCAAGTTTCAAAAAACCTAATTCACCTTCTAATTTCATAATCAGAACCCTCTTTTTAAATTAATGATCTAAGGCTCCGTCGAGAGACGACATAGGGTTGCTGCTATACTGCAGAAATTCTAGTCAAAATTAAACAACTAATTTGACGCGCTCGACAACGCGGTCACCCATTGATCAATGATTTGGAATTAATATGGGATTCATATATTATGTTGTATGATGATTACAAAAATAAATATTTCACATTGAGATCCATGTTGTGTGGTATGATAAATAACTTTTCTGCTTATGAAAATTTGTTAGGATATATAATTAAAGGAAATCAAGGGTGTCCCATTTATGAACAAGGTATACACATAGTTAGGTTGAAACTTTCATCAAAGACTTTGTTTCTCAGACAAGATATATTTCTACCCTGATGACATAATTACTGATATTATATGATATAATTCGATGATAACTTAAAAAAAGGCATAAAACCATATCCACTAATAGTTGATCAACTCTTTGAGAAAGTAAAGTATATGACCATCGCTTTTGGAAAACCTTTTTTGAATTACCTTATAAAAACTGGTAGGAAAAAGGGATTTTTTTTTTGAATTATTGTACTGTAATTTTTTGTATATCATAAATTTTGTTAATTTCATGCATGTTTAAAAAATGTATGTGATAATTTCATGGAAACATTACTAAATTGACCTAGAAAAAAAGGATGGAATTTGGAATATGTTGAACAAGATTGAAATTGGGATATGATAATTATGGGTGCCAATGAAGAACGAACAACATAATTTTCTTCCTCCAGCTTCTTACACTCTTTCTAGGAAACAGAGATATAAGTTTTGAAACTTATTAAATGGTGTAAATGTTCTAGAGGGGTATTCATAAAATATATATAATATCATGTCAATGACTTATTTACAGTTGAATTATATAAAATCACATGACTATCATGTTTTGATGCAATATATAATGCCTATAGCTTTAATTTTAATTTTTTCTATGAATTTCCATCATATATTAACCAAGATTTTTTTTCTTTTTCAAATATATGTGTTGTAATGTTATAGACCCAAATAATAATCCAAATATGGAAAAGGAAATTTCTATGACATTATGTGAATTGGATATGTTCTTTTCTCCATCATTATTTGATATGATGGTTCAATTGGTTACACAGATATGGCTATGTGGTCATGTGCATTATAAATTATTGTACCCTATTGAACAATTTTTGATGATTTTTAATGGGTATATCAAAAATTGAATTCATTTAGAATGTTGTATTGCATAGTGATAAATTTTTAACTAAGTCATTAAATTATGTACCGAATACCTATTTTATGTGGAAATAATTGTTCTACCAAAATCTTTTCACACTAGACAACTTTTGGGTAAAAGAATTTATGGAATTTATATTGTCATGGTTACTATTACAGAGCATGAGTAGGCTCAACTTTAATTTTTACATAACATTTTAGAGGTTATTCCATATTTTGAAACCCATAAAGTAATTTTATGCATTTAAATCCATTTGGGGATCACATCTAGATATCAAATACACATAATCGATAGTTTAAAGGATGAATTTGACAATATATTTTGAAGGAGTAAACTAAAAATTAGAATTAAATTTAAGAATTATTTTGTTGGATTGTCATAGGACTAAGTGTGAATGTATTATCTTATAATTTATATGTAATTAATGGTTATATATTCTATATAAAAGAACATGATGAATGTAGTACCAAGAAAAATGGTGTAGTTATACTTGTGAATTAATTGATTCATGGATCTGGTACCAAGGAAAGAAATCCAATTTAGGAAAATATATCATAATTTGGAATCATAAAAAAATGGGAGTTTCTTTATAAAACATTACATGTTCCATATTTTCAATGTCAGTGGGTTGATAAAAAGAGTACAGTTAAGATCGATGAATTGGGATTCATAAAAGAGGATTTCAGTAAGGAAGGGTACAAGGAATTACTATTCATAACGGAATCACATGCACTACAAGTATTTTATGTCCTAGATCCTATAAACTAAAAGTGGTCAATTTTTATGTTATTGAAAAAACCACTAAAGGTTTAGATGTCAATTCAACTAAGGATGTCCCTTTCATTTGGTTATTGAAATAATTTCATAATGTTCCCAATATATTGAGGTATTTTATATTAGAGGAAACCTCAATGAGGGGATTTGGATACATGATAGAGGGGTCAAATCCATTCAACATTTAAAGGAAAAAAGAGATTCCAATAATCATGTTATATATATTTTTTAATATAAATTGTGTTGCCTCATGTTATTATCTATTAAGTACTATATTTATATTTTATAAATGAAATGTTAAACCACTTATATATATATTGTATTATTTAAATGTTGATGATCCCAAACTATAGGAATAATAGGTTTCTCAACAAATTTATGTTTTTAATATAGAGGAACTACAAGTTTCCCCTCACACCAATGCTACCAATATAAAGAAACTATATATTTATGACGTTGAAGCTGAGAAAATGGTAGATATTGAAAAACAAATGTCCTAGAAAAAATAGTAGCTTTGTAGCATAAAAGTGTTAATAAAAATTATTACGGAGAGGGAAATAGGTATCAAAATCATGGTTAGATAGAATGCATGCGGCCATCCTATTAACTCTAATAAGTCCATTAATATTAGTTACATTAAGATCACCACTCGAATTCACATGAATATTGATGTAGAGTCATGGAAAAATATTCTTCCCATATTTTATGGACAAATTTGTGAAGATATTAAGTCTTAAGATATACCTTATTTATTTTACTAAAAAATAAAATAATGAAATGCTAATTTATTCTTCATTTTCCCTTATAGAGTTCATTTATACTAGATGAATACTAAATGAAATTTGTATTAATGGTAATCAGAAAGGGTCATAGAGGATTTTATAAAATTATTATGAAGTACCAACTCAAGGATGTTGAAGGGAAAGTAAATTCATACCCACCACAGATTCATGAACACCTGATAAACAAAAAAACATTGAAAATATTTATTATTTATTGTGGGGTGGAATCCTTTCATGAACATTGTGATTTATAATTTATTACTCAACAATACATGTATTAATCACTTTGATTAAAAAAATTAATTTAAAAAATAATAACTGAGTGCTGAAAATTAGCAGCATGCATCAAAACCAATGTGCCCCTATCATAAAGCAATGATGGGGTATGCTTCACTTAAAAAAATGGAATGTGTTTTTAATATATAGAAATAATTTTATGTGGAATGAAACAATGACATAATTATGTTCCTTTTTTTATATTCATATTGAAGTATCAGAATCCAAAACCACTTCTATCCCACATCATGTGCTATAGAAGGTGGCTCATATATATAAAAACATAATAATAATAGATAAAATGCATAAAAAGAATATGAATCATGTTTTAGTATGACATAATAAAAAAAATATGCATTAAATATATATTATATGATAATGATTATTTATTTTCCTATATTTTTTAATAGTTTTAGATACAAGAATCATCATCGGTTGTACCTGATGAATGATTAATTTTGGTGGACTTGAAGTGGCTAGAATAACATATCTGTATCATAGGTGCCAATTTTGGATTGGTGCTCGAATATATTTTGATAAAAATATACACAAGGGGATAAAGATTAGAAAATAGAGGATATTAAGATAATAATAACTTCTCTATAAAAAACCTAATTGGCTGTCAGAGTTGTTATATAATTTTATAGGAAAGAATCAAAGATCATAATCATACAACAACAACCACAACATGAATATCCTCCCCTAAACTTTAAGGTGATCCATTCCCCTCAAAGGTCATCCTTACTATAGGTAATTGATATTTTCATAAATATTTTTATAAAGTGTACATTAGTTAGACATTGATACCTTTCATGTACTAATATCCTTCAAGGTGAAAATGATTTTAATTAATATCAATCATCACCCACCCATTTCATTTCTTCAAGGGGTATAATATAAAATATATAAGGAGATATTATACAAAAAAAACTCCAAAAATTTCATGTGAGAGTGCAGATTTACCTAGATCACCATATGAGTTCCAAGATACATATTCTCATTGATGATCTGAATGTTCAGACAGTCGAACTTGCTATCCAAACATTCAAATTTGGACTATTTGATCTTTTAAAAATACACCTCGATAAGGATATCTTTCTATCTATTTTTTTTTTAAAAAAACCTTTAAAATTAACTAAAAAAGTTATAAACCAATTAATATTATTACATATAGAAAAAATTAAGGGGAAATATAAGTTTGAATCTAAATAATATAAAGGATCAACATATTGCTCAAAAATTCTTTCAACGAGTAACGTTTACACACCAGTTCAACATAATTATTTACTAATATTGCAAGTTCATGTGGATAAAATGTAAAAAGATGGTGATATTTCCATCATTTATTTTGAATAAAAATTTTATAGAGAGGCTATTAACGAATTCATTGTCCATGGTAATGTTGATGAAATCTTAAAGCATGGGTGGTTATGAGTCTCAGTTGTAAATGTATAATGACTTGTGATTTCATAATTTCTTTTTCAAATAGCTAATCTATAATATTAATTATTGTTAACTAATATTCATATTTTTTATCCATATATATCAGTAGTTTTTTAAGGGAAAATATCATGAATAAAAATTTGGACTCGATAGTCTTCACATCACTTCTAAACAAAAAAGTTCATTGAAAGATGAGGAATATTTAATAATAGTTGACGTTTTTTGCTTAAATGATTGAAAATAATCTTAAATATGATAGAATCTTATTATAACTATGATGAATTAGTAAAACTATACAATTTAATTATATCAAATATGTTTTTATTTTGTTCATTAATTATTACTTTTTTTGGGATCATTGGTTTCTCATTAAAATCAATTTGGATACTTAAAAGATTTATTTTTTGCATTCTATGTGTGGATACCCAACAAATAGACCACACATGATGATGTTTATAAACTTTTAATACAATACATGAAACATTTTACAAATAAACGTCAAGTTATATATTTTATATTATATTTTAATGAAATTTTTTTAATTCAATGGTGGTATTTAAATATTTAAAAAATCATTCCATGAGGATAGTCCTTAAGCACAAGAATCCTATCAAATTATACAAGTGGTTAATTATTAGGGTTTACATAATAAAATTTCACTATAAAAAAATTAGCTATTTTTCTCAATGTTCCTAAAGTGTCCAAAACGAACCAATGAAAAATATTTTTGTTGTCATGTTTTAATATTTATGAAAGATATCTTATTCTATCAAGAAACTAGCATATTTAAGAGACATTTACAATGATAAATATAATTTCATTTAAAAAATTTATTAATCATTTTTTATTTATATTTTTTCATTATTACCAGGCCTATCAACAATCCATGTATTCAAAATAAGAAATATAATTTTTTAGAAACAAATGGGATGAATACATGGTGTTTGGATGTGTATAGACATCATGAAGAGATACGTTCATACTACTTATTTTGTTAATTCTATCATCATTTTTTATAATTTTTTAGTAAATTTCCTTATATTTTTATTTATTACTTATTTTTTTAATTTTCATAGAGATCATGAATAAATGACTTCATAGAGAATTGTTTTTTCTTGGACCATTTTGTGTTCTATTACGAGCACAAAATGAATGAAGAAAACAAATTCTGGAAAAATTATTCAACAAGGATTATGCACTTTGGTACTATTATCTCTCTTTATAGATCTATATATTATTTATTTAATATTTTTTTATGTTCATTAGTGCGTTTTTTAAGCTAATAAATGACTCAAAGTTCATGTTTTCAGTTTAAATTGAAATTTTTGATAAAAAAGAAGTATTGTATACTCAAAACCTAACAAAATATTCCATATTGTTTTGATACATTAAGACAATGATCTATAAGTAATTCTTGACATGAAGGAATCAATCGTACCTCAATCCAATATGTGATGTGTCCATTAGGACTCAAAATGAGTGTTTTCAATTTAAAAATGGCATTTTAGTTAAAAACAAGTTTTAATTAAAGAAAAATAAGATAGCATGCTCATATTGTCTTGATACATTAAGAGAATGATCCACAAGTTATTTCTGACATATAAGAATCATTTGCATGTCAATTTGATATATGGTATGACTGGTGTGACTCAAAGTGTGTGTTTTTAGTTTAAAATGACCTATTAGTTAAAACATGTGACGATTACTCAAAATCAGATAGACACATTTAGATAAATTTAATACTTTAGGAAAACAATAAACAACTCATTTTTGTTGTATAGGAATAAAATAGACTTCAATCTATCACACAGTGTGACTGGTAAGACTAAAGTGTTTGTTTTTATTTAAAAATAAAATTTTAGGTAAAAATACACAATAAATGCCTAAAAATAAGAAAAAATCATATTGTTTTGATACTTTATGATAAAAATACATTATAGTAATATTTTTCAAGTTGGAATCATTAAAACCTCAATCTGATTCATAGTGCAACTAGAATGAATCTAAAAGTATGGTTTCTATTTAAAAATGCCATTTTAGATAAAAACATGTTTCACTCACTGAAAAATGAGAATATTTTCTCAAGTAGTCTTGATAATTTAATAAAATAGTCAATATGTCATTTTTGACATGTATAAGTTATAAAAGTGTCAATCTGAAACACGATGTGACCGGTATGACTCAAAGTGTGTGTTTTCAGTTTTAAAATCAAATTTTAGTTAAAAACATGTGTCACTCAGGGAAAACCTAAGAAACATGATATAATTGTCTTCATAATTTATCATAATTATCCTTAGGTCATATGTGTCATGTAGGAATCAATTGTACATCAATCCAACATACTTTGTGACCAATATGACTCAAGGAGTGTGTCTTTTTTTTAAATTGACATTTTAATATAAAATACACATCACATACTCAAAACTAAGAAAATGTATTCAAGTTATTTTTATACTTTAAAAAAATGATCCATATGTCATTTTTTAAATTTAAGAATCATTTGTACCTTAGTATGATATATAGTGTGACCAGAATTACTCAAAAAGTGTGGTTTTAGTATAAAATTTAAATTTTAGTTTAAAATGTATGTTACTCACTAAAAACCAAGCAATCATGCTCAAATTGTATTAATAATTTATAAAAAAGTTTCATAAATCATTTTTGACATCTATAATTATACTACATGTCAATTTGATGTACAGTGTGACCTATGTGACTCAAAGTGTATTTTTTAATTTTAAATTCACATTTTAGTTCAAAATGTAAATCGCATAATTAAAACTAATTAAAAACATTCATATTTTTTTTTGATACCTCAGGCTAATGATCCATAAGTAATTTTTTATGTGTAGTAATAATTTTTAAGTCAATTCGATACATGGTGTGATTAGTATGACTCAAAATGTTTGGTTTCAGTTTAAAAATGGAATTTTAGTTAAAAAGATAAGAGTCGCTCTCTAAAAATTGTGAAAGCATTCTCGTATTGTTCAAATAATTTTGGATAAGGATTCGAAAGTCATTTTTGATGTATAGGATTCAACCACATGACAATATGAAGCATGGTGTGATTGGTGTGACACAAATTGTGTGTATGCATTTAAAATTGGAATCTTAGTTAAAAAGATACATCACATACTCAAAATTGATAAAACAAATTTGGATTGTTTTGATACTACAGGTCAACGATCCATATGTCATTTTAAACTTGTAAGAATTAGTCATACCTCAATATTATACATGGTGTGATTGGTATGACTCGGAAAATGGGATATCATTTTAAAATGACTTTTTAGTTAAAAATACATTTGAAACCCACTAAAAGCCAAGAAAACACAATATATTTTCATGATACTTTATAAAAATAATCCATAAGTAATTTTTGACATGTAGTAATCAACCACACATCAATTTTATTCACTGTGTGACCAGTATGAATCATAGTGTGCACTTTTATTTAAAATTTATAGTTTAGTTCAAAATGCATGTCGCATACTCAAAATAGAGAAAACATATTCTGATTTTTAATATAATTTATAAAAATGATACATAAGTCATTTTTTATGTGTAAGAACTAGTTGTACCTCAGTCTAATATACATTGTGAGCAACATGACTCGAAATTCATGGTTTCATTTTTATTTAATAACCAAGGTCACTCTTTGAAAATTGATAAAAAAACACGTATTATCATGATACATTAGGATAATGATCCATAATTCATTTTTTGAAATGTAGGAATCAAACACTTATCTATCTTATTCACAGTGTGACCGGTATGACTCAAAGTGTCTATTTTTATATAAAATTGACATTTTAATTCAAAACACACATCAAATAATCAAAAAAGATCAAACACATTAAGATTGTTTTTATACTATAGGATAATGATCCATAAGTCATATTTGATGTATAAGAATTATCCATACCTTGGTCTGATACACAGTGTGATTGGTAACACTTTAAATGTGTTGTTTCAGTTAAAAAAATACATTTTAGTTGAAAAGAAACATGACAAATCAAAACCAGGAAACACATTGATATTGTTTGGATAATTTATAAAAATGATCCACAAGTCATTTTATATGTGTAGTAATCATTTATACCATAATCAGATACACAGTGTGACTGGTATGACTCAAAATGTGTCTGTTTAGTTTGAAAATGATATTTTAGTTAAAATCAAGTATTACTCACTAAAAAAATGAGAAAACACGCATTTATTTTCTTGATACTTTAGAAAAACTATCTGTAATTCAATTTTGATGTAAAGGAATTAGTCTCACATCAATCCAACATAAGATGTGACTAGTATAGCTCAAAGTGTTTTTTTAATCTAAAACATACTCCGGTTTTCTTGATACTTTAAGAAAATGATCCTTAGGTCATTTTTGATTTATAGAAAATAACTGCACATCAATCTAATGCACATTGTGACCAGTATGAATCAAACTATGTGTTTTTATTTAAAATTGGCATTTTAGTTCAAAACACATGTCATATACTGAAAACCAATAAAAGAAATTTATATTGTTTTGATACTTTTGTAAAATTTTCTCTATGTCAATTTTTGATGTTTTGGATTCAGTCACACCTCAATCTAATACATGGTGTGTCTAGTATACCTTGAAATGTGTGGATTCAATTTAAAAAATAAATTATTGTTAAAAACTTGTTTCAATCACCAAAATTAGAGAAAACACTATATGAATTTCCTGAAACTTTAGTAAATTAATCCCTATTTCATTTGTGACATATAGGAATTCACTTCATGAAAATCTAAGGCATAGTGTGTTTAGTATGACTCAAGGTGTGTGATTTTATTTAAAATTGAAATTTTAGTACAAAACATATATCACATAATAAAAAATAATAGAATAAATTTAGATTGTTTTGATACATTATTAAAATGATCCATAAGTCATTTGATATGTATAATAATTAGTTTTACCTAAATCTAATACATGGTGTGACTCATATGACTTGAAATGTATGGTTTCAATTTAAGAATGACATTTTAGTTAAAAAGATGTGTTTCACTCATTGAAAACTGAATAAATATTCTTGGATTATCTTGATACTTTAGAAAAAAGATCCAGAATTCATTTATGACATGAAGGAATGAACCACATTTCAATCCAATACACTATGTTAAAGACATGACTCAAAATATGTTTTTTTATTTTAAATTTTCATTTTATTTCAAAAAAAATTATCACATACCCAAAACAAAAAAGAATAATTCATATTGATTTATACTTTATCAAAATGATATATAATTCATTTATGATTTTTAGAACCATTCATACCTCAACCAGATACGTGATCTTTCTAGTATGACTCAAAATATCAGTTTTCAGTTTAAAAATTAATTTTTTGTTAAAAATAGGTGTGACGTAATCAAAAGTGAGAAAACATATTCATATTTTTTGATACTTTAATAAAATGATTCATATGTCATTTGTGATGTGTAGTAATCATTTTTACCTCAATCTGATACATGGTGTGACCGGTATGACTCAACATGTGTGTCTTTAGTTTAAAAATGACATTTCAGTTAAAAACATGTTTCACTCCCTTAAAACCAAGAAAATACACCAATGTTGTCTTAATACTTTTTCACAATGATCCCTAAGTCTTTTTTGATGTGTAGGAATCAGATTTATGTCAATATGATACATGGTGTGATCGGTAGGACTCAAAGTATGTGTTTTGAGTTTAAAAATGACATTTTATTAAAAAAACATGTTTCACACACTAAAAACCTAGAAAAACACTCAAATTGTCTTGATATTTTAGATCAATGATCCATAAATAATTTTTGATGTATAGAAATTAGTCGCACATCACATTGCCACACAATTTGACCAGTATGACTCAAAATGCATGTTTTTATTTATAATTAACATTTTGGTTCAAAACACATGCTACATAGTTAAAAATGAGAAAATATGGTCAGATTTTATAAGTACATGAGGAAATTGATTTAAAAGTGTTTTTTGATATTGGAATTAAGAACACATTAATCTTACAATTGGGGTACCTGTTATGACTCGAAGTGAATTTTTTAGATTAAAATTTACACTTTATTTAAAAAAACACATCTCTTAATTAATGTAAAGAAAATGTGATCATGTAGTCTAGATAATTTAGGATAATGATCCATCAATCATTTATGACATGTAGAAATTAACCACACATTAATCTGGAATGCAATGTGCCTTGTATGAATCAAAGTTTATGTTTTCAGTTTGAAGGATAGATTTTATTAATTAATTGTTTCATAGTTATTTTTACATTATTTAATTATAGTATTAAACTATAATAATTGTTTTTTATACAGGTGAAATATTTTTCTCAAGTTATGGTTTTTTTAGGAAACTGGTAGCATGATGAGAATCTTTTGTGAGGGGTGGGGCCAAAGAAAATGGAACATTGATGTTTTTGAATATTTTTTGGTTTGTGATAAATTTTACATACCAATGTAATACTCCAAACTAATGTTTGAAATGTTTGTAACATAGTGAAATTTTATTTTATTTTTTATTTAAATTAAATTTAAATTAAATTTTTTATTTTCTATTATAGTGTGATGTAATTTAGAGGCGTATATATTACAGCATGGATTTTATTAGTGCTAGAAATAATGCTGATAAAAGGTATTTTCATCAGTATTAAAAACATGCTGATAAAGTTTCCCCATTATCTACACTAAAAAATCATTGATAAAGGTATATCTTTATCAGTCTTAGATTAGAACCAATAAATGCCCCCTTTATCATTTATTTTTTTACTGCTGATGAAGGGCCCTTTCATCAGTGCTTTTTTAGTGCTAATAAATGATGTTATATTTTCAAGGCGCTTAAAGCGTCAGTTCTTTTTTAGCACGGATGAAGATTATTTCTTGCATTGTTAAATACCATGTATATAGTAGAGAAAAAATTACTAAATACTTATATATACATGATTTAATACTTACTTACATATATACATAAATACATACGTACATAAAAACATACATAATACAAATATATATATATATATATTTATATATTATTTATAAGATAAATTTTTAATTTTTTATATAAAATACATTATAGTCAAAGTAACACACACACACACAAATAAAAAAATTATATAATTTTGTGTGTGTATGATATTTATATAAATATAACTTCTATTTAAGTCTATGTGTCTACATATTTTTAGAATTATATATTTAGATGTCAAACACATATTTAACTATGCACAAATTATAATTGTCGGTTCACCCTTGTCCAGTTGGCCACTGTGGATTTCCAGCATCCCATGGACGAGGGTATAATTCCTCCAATACCCCCCTCACATAGGGTTTATTTATATGTTTTTTTAAAAATAATTATAGGTTTAAAATAATTTAAAAATCTGAAAATGCATTGGTCGCCACAACACTTTTTGAATAAATCTGAATGGTATTGAAGACATCAGTGCCAATACCTCGGATAGATGACATGGAAAAAGAGTGATACCCTCAAAAAAATTTACAATTTATTATGCAAAAGGAATTTCTAACCCCTCCACCATTCACCTAATAGAAAAATAAAGGCATTAAGGGAATTAACACCTTCCATCACCACCCCTATAAAAATGACCCCTCCCTTATCACAAAAATCCCTCTCACTATGAACCTCCCCTAATTTTTACTCTTTATCGCTCTCTGTCTCTATCTCTAAAATTATATTTGTTTTTTTTCATTACTCACAAATATTTTGGTAGCCTTAAATGAATAAAAATTTATGAAGTTTCATTTAGAAGAATTTTTTATAATTTATTTTAATGATTTATTTATTTAATGTTTTATTTTTTAGTTTATTTTAATTATTTTATTTACTTTATTGTTTTGTTAATTAGATATAATTTGAAAAACAATATTCAATATTAGTGAGTAAATAATTTTTATTTAATTATGACTATTTATTAATTAATTAAAAATTATTCGTAGTTAGTATAATAATAATTATTATGAATTGATTATTTTTTAATATCATTTTTTAGTTTAAAATAAGTAATAAATAATAATTAAATATTAATTAACTATTAATTAACTGATAATTAAGTAATAATTTAACTATTAAGTAACTATTAATTAATAAATGATTAAATAATGAGTAATGAATGATTAATAAAGGATTGACTAATGATTGACTAATAATTAAGTAATGATTAACTTATAATTAACTTAGGATTAACAAACTCTAAACTAATAATTATCTATTAATTAACCATTAATTAATTAATGATTAAAAAATGATTAATAAATTATTAACTAATTATTAACTCAGGATAAACTCAGGATTTACTAATAATTAACTAAAAATTAACTAATGATTAATTAAAAATTTACTAGTAATTAACTATTAATTGACTAATAATTAACTACTTATTAACTATTAAATAAAAATTAATTAAAAATTGATTAACTAATGATCAACTAATTCTTAAATAATGATTAACTAATGATTAAATAATTATTAACTAATTATTAACTAATGATTATTGAATTGTTAAAAAATGATTAGGGAATGACTAACTTAGTATTAACATAAGATTATATAACACTTAACTAATAGTTCACCAAAAATTATCTAAGAACTAACTAATCATTAAATAATAATTAATTAATAATTAAGTAACAATTAAATAGTAATTAACTAATGATTAATTATTAATTAAATAATAATTTACTAATAATTTACTAGTAATTAACTACTTATTTACTATCAATTAACTATTTATTAATGAATGATGAATTAATGATTATCAAATAATTAATTAATGATTTACTAATAATTAACTAATAACTAAATAATGATTAAATTTCGATTAACTAACATTTAACTAACAATTAAATAACAATTAACTATTATCTAACTATTAATTAACTAATGATTAAATATCAATTAACTATTCATTAACACATGATTAAATATTTAATACATTATCATTACCTAATGATTAACTAATAAATAGATTACGTGTAACTAATAAGTAACTAATAAATACATAATCATAAACTAATGATAAAATGATCATTAATTAGTGATTAACTAATCATTAACCAATGATTATCTAATCATTAACCAATTATTATCTAATCATTAAACAATGATTAAAAAATGAGTAGTTAACCATTAAAATTTAACTAATCATTAACTATTAACTAATTATTATTTAACTAATTACAAACTTAATTAAAAACAATTAATTAACAATTACAAGCTTAGTTACTAACAATTAAAATAACTTATTTACTAACTTCATTACCATAAAATAAAATCTCAATTACTAAAAATTCAACCTTACTTAATTATTCCCCATAATGAATATTGTCTTTCAAAAATAAATGTTGTGTGGTTATCTGAGTAATAGAGTCTATATCTGGATACTACAAGTTGATGCAGGCTCTAGTATAGATGCACCCAGGGGAAATAACCATAAAAGAGGAATATTGGGTATTAACTAAATTATTACTGAGTGCATGGAAAAGTGGACTAACTACATTTCGGGTTTAACACTCCTCAGGATATAATTTGGATGATTCACATTATATTTACACCACAAAAATCACAAAAAGTAATATCTTTAAAAAGCATTAATAATATTATGGATAAGTCTAAACATAAGAAAATATTATAAAATTTAGGTAAAGTAAATATTGTGTGGTTTTATGAGCAATTAAATCCCTATATGGATACTGTAAGTGGATGTGAGCTCTAACAAAAATGTATGTAGGGGTAATAATCCTGAAAAAGGTGTCTTGGGTATTAACTCAATTTTCACTCTATGCACGATAAAAAGGCCCAACTGCGTACCTAGTCTGACACTCCCAAGGGATCTGCTTTGGTTGATTCACATTTTATTTAATCCACCATACTCATAGTAACTAATATCTTTATATACCATTATGAATATAATGGATAAGTATAAACATACGAAAAATGTCTAAAATTTTGGTAAATTAATGATTGTGTGGGTTTCTAAGAAATAAAATCTATGTCTAGAAAGTACAAGTGACTAAATTCTTTAGCATAAATGAACCTATGGGTAATAACCCTAAAAAGGTTTATTGGTCATTAACTCAATCATCGCATGATTCATGAAAAAGATGACTAACTTTACCCATGGTTTGAAAATATTGGGGGATATTTTTTGGATGATTCGTATTCTATTTACTCCACAAAAATCACACTAATTAATATATTTTCATACATTTAAGAATATGAGGGATAATTCCAAACATAATAAAAAACCAGTAAAGTAAATATTGTGTGGCTTTTCACACAATGACATCCTTATTTGGATACTACAAGTGGATATAGGTTATGGAATAGATGCAACTTAGGTTAATGAACCTGAATGGGATGTATTAAATATTAACTCAATCTTTACTCAATTTATGAAAAATAGGCCTAATTGTACACCCAGTTTTCCACTTTCATGGGATATTCTTTAGATGATTCACATTCTATTTACTTCGTTAAAATCATTCTAATTAATATATTTTTATACATTTAAAAATATTAGGGAAAAGATTAAATATAAGAAAACATTATAAAATTTTAATAAAGTAAATATTATGTGTATTTAAAATAAATGGAATCATTTTTTGTGTACTATAAGTGGATAAAATCCCTAGTATATATGAATCTTGGGTAATAACCCTAAAAGAGGCATATTGGATTTTAACTCAGTCATCACAAGGTGTATGATAAGAAAGCCTAACTGTACACATGTTTTTACAATTATGGGGGATCTTCATTGGTTAATCAACACACTCTTTATAAAGTATTGAACTCTTAATTATATCCTTGTACCATGAAATAAATTTACACAATTATTCCATGGTCAAACTTTCAGGATGATTCCCTGTAGTGAATATTGTTTACACTATTGGAATCAAGATCATAAAATATTTTTCCACATAGAAAAACATGTATGTATGTATCGACCACTATGGTTAAGTTATTAAATATGATCAAGGATCTCCATATAGTATAAAACCAACATTAATGGTTATCATATGTGATTGTGTTACCCTAAGAGAAATTCTGGAAGGAATTCATGTTCAGTTAAATCAGAGAACTAATTATAATATCTTATCTATTATCTATAGATATTTGAATTTCTAAAATAGGCTATGGAATATAGATTATTCATTAATTGATGATAAGGGATATTTTATAGAAACAACATTATTTAGCCAAAAATTTGATAATGATTTTATGAAGTTATACATGGAGGTTTAAGCTGTCCAAAACAAGAAAATGTTGTTCAATTCATGAGTCATACAAGATTCATTGAAGAAATTCCATCTCAAGAATATGAAATTTTTTCATATCATGAGGAAATATACAACCAAAATAATAACCCAAATATGTTTTAGGAGAATTTTATGATAAATAAGTGTTTAAAGATGGATCATAAGGAGAAAACAGTGATAAGGATGAGGAGGATGGAGAAGATAGGGTCATGGTTGTTGGAAATTTAAAAGTTTTATAAAGTAATTCATAGAAATATTAATATAGACTAATTAAAGGATTCATTAGGGGATATAGTATGAGTGAAAAATTAAAGGAGAGATTTATAGGAACATTGAGAAAGTTTCATGTTTTTTTGTGTGAATGTTCAACTTAGAATCAAGTTGATTCAAAGTGACAGAGTGTCAGGACTCCATCATAAGTAGCAATGGTTGAGTATTGGTGGAATTAATGTATGTAAGGCATTATGACTATGTAAACTTCTATTAATTGTGGTTTCCATGTGATCATGTAGTTATTCCATGTGATTCTGTTAACATCTTAGGAGAACCAATGTTTATAACAATCTTAAATTATTTTTTCTTGTATTTGTTGTTAATGTGTTATTAAGTGATCAATCACATAATGTCAATATGAATTAAGTAAATAATAAAAGGTTGTAAGTTCATTGGTGTTCCCAATAATGTTTGTTAAAGATTGAATATATGTCCATGGGAAGTTAAAAGGTCACATGTTAAATTTTTGGATGAAGTTGATTTAACTGTTATGATTTTTGGGTTGTTATTAAATGTCAAAGACATGTGTCAAAGATGAAACATTATTTAAATAATGACAAGAAGTGGATTTAAATTAGTTCATGTGATATTTTATTATTTCATGTGGACCATGAATATATATATATATATATATATATTGATTTTACATTACAAGATGAATCATTTTTGAAAGAGGCATTTAAGTTAGCATGGTAATATCATACTTAGTAATTACAAAATATTCGTGTTGGGTGTTTATGAAACAAATGTATATCCATTAGCCAAATGAGGACCCCATGAACCACACATGTGGGACCTAGGGGTCCATGTGGGAGAGGGTTGACATGATTATCCGCAAGCGACAAGTTTTAGTAGTCGGCTTATGTAGCACCCATTAGGATAATGCAAGGTGGTGTGTATAGAGTGCGCACACGAAATGAAGGAGGGCGTATGGGGGGCATGGAAGGGTGTGGCATGGCCCATGTTGGAAGGAGTGTTCCAAGGTGTTCTAAGTTTCGACCCCAGTTCTAGTTTGAAGGGTATATGACATGGATATGTTTATATTGTGAAGACTGACCAAATACAAGATCGATGTGGGACACTCTCATCACGTGACATGGATATGTTTATATTGTGAAGGATGACCAAATACAAGATCGATGTGGGACACTCTCATCATGTGACACTATTCCTCTATCTTAAATTATATATATATATATATATATCTAATTTATTTCATCTTATCCAATCAATCAAGGCCATCCAATCTATCGTTCCATAAAGCACTTCATATTTGACCTTCAGTTTACCTTTATGCGGGTAATGGAAGATCTGATATACCCTTACGTAATCCAAAGTTGAGATTTAAATGAGCATTATAACTCACAAGTTACCATTTATTGGTTATAGGAATCTATTTGTTATACTTATGTAGAAGTTGGGATAACCTTATGCAGTGTACAGAAAATCCGCTTACCCTTACGCAACTCTGAAATTTCATTACTACCTTAACATAATATTTCAAAAAACATTTAACTTTATAGGGAAGAGATTCACTGAGGATGATTCAAATAACATTATTCAGATAAGGATGATTCAAATTTTTAGATATGTGATTAATATATTCATCACAATAACAATTTTTTATTGTGTAAATTACTTTAGTTTACACAATTGGGTGGCATCGCATGGAAGACTGCAATCAAGAAAATCCATGGAAAAAATATTTGATCCATCATAGGAAGAATAGTATAACCTTCATCTTGAAAATATCCCATCATGGATGACCATCATCACATGAATAATTCAAGAGGTGTCAAGCATTTTTCCACTGAGGTGTCACATGATTCAGTGAAGTGATCATGCAATCACATGTTCACCTCAGAGTCACATGAAGAGACTGAAATATTTAGTATTGAAAGTAGAATGATATCCTTATATCATGGGATCATTGAATGGTATTTGGATCACCTTGAATATTGTAGGATATGTGGTGTAAATATTCCTATAAATATATTGGTAAAGATAAGGTTTGTAGTTGTTTTTTAGAATATTTGGAGAATTCATATTTATAAAGAAACATAGCATCAATATTATTTGATCACATAATGGAGATCTACAAACTACCCCGGTATCATGAAGAAAAAACCCCCATTATACCATAATGAAAATGAGAAGAACCCAATATCCACTTCACTAGGTCATGTGAAGAGGAACCATGAATCCCACAACTATCATTAATAAAAAAAGAGATCCCATGAAGCATTTATTACTTTTGGGAAGGCAAGATGTTATAAACATGATTCTAGTCACATGAAGAATAATAATAAGAACAACCTTTGTGTGATACTATATGTGAAGTGTGAGATCATGTGACTAACTATTACACAGAGAGAAGAGGAAGAATAAGCTAGTATAAATGAGTACAGTTTTTCATGATGAAGTTAAAAAAACACATATACTCACATGAATATTAAATGAAATAGTGAATGTATGTGAATATTACATTCATGAATAAATACTAATATTGTGTGTTTCGTGTGAACAATATATTTATTATAACATCTAGAAAAAATTTCTTGTGTGAAATATGATGTTGTGATAAGGTACCAATCACTATAATTAACTTTGTTCATGAATGTAAAAAAAATTCACAAAGAGAAAATTGATGCTTCACTTGATTTTTGACATTATTTATCAAAAAAATAGAAAACAAAAATGATACACTATTTTATATTATTGTTTGACAAAGACTTCATGAACAAGAAGTGAGTGGCCAATCTGTATTTGATTTATTATAAATTTTTTGGAAGAATTATGAGATTTCCAGAAAACAACATATTCATATTATTCTAACTGAATGAAAAGTGGAGTCAAACCATTGATTGTTTTATGAGAGGAAATGTTTTGATTGTTGCATTTCAAGGAAGATGATTATAAATATTGAAATCCATTGATGAATAATTTTTATACACTATTAATCACTTAAAGTGGTACATACCGATATCCTATAATCTAGTTCTGTAAATTTTATACTTTCATTATACCTAGTTGGTTCTAGGAGAATGGGTATAAGAACATCCCCTATCCAACTCTTTTTGTGATAATAAAAATGATGATATGTGTGAGTGGGATAATAACCACCATATACTAGGGACATATTCATCCACATTGGAGGTAAACCTTGAAAAAATCATAGTGTTCTTTGTGATTTATCATTTTATGTTCGTTCTTGATAATAAAAGGTAAATGAAAAAGAGAACCATTCACTGAATAAGTGATAGAGATATAAAAATGGGTAAAAGTTTTAAAGATATAAAAAGTCACCCACACTGATTCACCCCCCCCCCCATCTTAGTGTCTTCATCCTAAAGTGATCCTAACAGTTGATACAGTGTATCATATCAACATCATTATTAACTATTATAGTTCACTTAAGATTCATATTGGGGAGTTTTAAAATTACCCCATACTTCATCACATTAATACCTGAAATCAACATGATTTGAACCTAAGGAAGAGAAAAGTCTTTCAGGATTCAGAATGATATGGATTTACCTCAATAACAAGGCTAACATCTATGATGAAATAATGTTGTAGAGAATTTCATAATATTAAGTGATTCCATAACATTTATATATTGAGTTTTCATACTCATCTATGATGATGTATTTCCTGCAAATAATGTTATGTCCTGAGTATTTAAAAATTGTATTAGGGTAGGACCTCAGGTTGACCTTTTGGGTAGTTTTAAAAAAAGTTTTATTGATTGAAAATCAAACTTTTGAAAATATATTACGTATGAATTTAAAAATAATCCTTCTAAGAATACTCAATAAACTCTAGTGATCATTCAAGACTACTAAACATGTTTCTTCTAACACTTCAAGTGATTTTTCATAATATTATAATTTTGATAAAAGTGATGATCTAAGTAAATATGTAATGTATTTAAAAGGAAACTTGAAGAAGATCAATGAAAAATGATGAAACTGAGTTTTCAAGATTAATGCAGATGTAAATATGTGAAAGAAGAATTGTGATGAAAAATATCAATCCATGTTATCAACTTAAGAAAGATAAAATAGTGTTAACATAACTATAATATCCTACAATCTATCAATCATTACATTTCACTAACTATAACATTATATTTACAAGTTAAACTTACTTAATAGTTATTTTATTTTTATGCATCGATATGTAGGATAATACTCTACTCACCAAGTAGTATAGAAATGTTTCACTTGAGGTGCTATCAGGTCATGGTTCCATGAGCTATGGTGTGTATGGAACACCATTATCATCACATTGCACCTCTAACATCTATTATTCCATACCTATAACATGTTGGATTATGTGGAATTGTAATATTTGATTACATATTTATGAATCATCACCTCCTCACTACCCTCACCTTGAGATGGAGACTTGAGACTCACCCATTCCACTTTCCTATGGGAGAGATAACCATCACCATATATGATGTTGTAGTTATTCTCGATCATCCTATCTAGGGTAATACAATCATAGGACCCACCCATAAAGATTGGACATATCTCGGTCAATGATTTCTATTCCTTTAAATTATTGATAATGATACTCCTATAGATTGTAGTTATCTATCTATGAATTAGCTTAACATGCACTTCACCCATTTACTCTCAAACACCGATGAGAAGACAACCATTTTCATACCAATTCATATATCTAGTGGATCATTATAGAGATAATGTGTGTTGAACACTGTAGTATAGATGTCCACATAATGTATTTGGGGATACTAAAGTGTCTTGATCAGGCTGGGAGATACAACTAGGAATCTACATGCTTGACATACACATATAGAGAATTATACACTGCAGTTCAATCAGATCATAATGATCTTGGGAAATGTGTTATCTTCATTAAGATGTGGGAATGGGAGCACATTTCTCTCCTAGCCCCTATTGTTTATGGTCTAGTTCTTGGTATGGTTTTTCTGTATGATACTCCATGTGGATGTGGGTATGATCACTCAAATTTTTTGTTTTCTTATGTTAATATGAGTTATTATTCTCAATTTTTATTATTTATCACTTTCTATGTTATACGTTACATGTGGACTTAGGAACACAAAATTTTCAAGACATCGAGACTCAATTTGGTTTTATACCATCTCATGTTAGAAAATCTAGTACCTACTAATGTAAGTATATACATTCTTCTATTGACTAATAAATTTGATAAATTTCACATTTAATGTCAAATTTCATGGCTTCCATACTAGGGTTTATTAGACTAGATTCCTATATACTGCACTGATAGGCTTGACAAGGTTATAGTTCCTCTCATTAATTTCCATATTATTTAGTGGAACCAACCCAATAAAGTCCAGGGTCAATTTGGATTTGTTCAATGTGTTTCAATTCCACCACAAAACCAATAATTATTTATCCCCTAAAGGTTATGGGGAGGTAGGATGTTGACTGGCGATGACAGAATGCATAGTATAGTGACATCTGGGACAAACATGCATCATTCCATATTGAGGGAATGTGTACATTATGAAATCATATGTTACAGCAGATCAAGCATGTGCGATGGTATAGAACAATGTCTATATTGTATCTTACACAACATTCTAGAGGGATCCACAATATAGTAAGTTAATAACATTACATTAGTTTTCTTATTGTACATTTTTAGTTCAGTTTGAATCCCTATACAAGATACCTGACTAGAGCATATTATCTACATGTCTGATCTTAAAGAGGGAGAGGTATTTAGTTTGGGAATGTGGCATGCAACAACGCACAACATGATGACATCGTATCATGTTCTACATGATATTATATTCAATTTTCCACTTGGGGGAGAGGATATTCTTGCTCAGGGAGAGGATTTTATTACTCATGAACATCCTCCAAAAGCAGTTGATGATCCATGATGAAGGTGACATAGACACTACAAAAAAACTGTAATTTAGTAATGTTTTTTAGCAAACTTTTTTTGAAAATCAGGCTAATTTAGAGATGTTTTTTATCCATGTTTTAAAATGTTGATAATTTTAAATTTATCTAGGTTTTTTAGAAAATGTTTCTAATTTATCCACATTTTTTAAAAAATATAGCTAATATAGTAACATTTTTTAGCCACATTTAAAAATGTGGCTATTTTTTAATTTATCCATGATTTTTAGAAAACATCACTAATTTAGCCATGTTTTCCAGAAAATTTGGATAATTTAGCGATGTTTTTTAACTATGTTTAAAAACATTGATAAATTTAAAAATGGTGAATTTTTTTTTATAAAAAGTTTCTAATTTTAAATTTAGTGACATTTTTTAGAAAATGATTCTAATTTAGATACATTTTTAAAAAATTTGGCTAATTTAGCCATGCTTTTTCTAGAAAACTTGACTAATTTTACAATTATTGATGTTCAACATGGCTATTTTAGTAACATTTTTATCATTTTTTTAAAACATGTCTAATTATATACAAGTATAATTCTAATAATTTACACATATATAATGTTATGAAACTATATATATATCTGTGTGTGTATGTGTATAAATTTATATTTATATAAAATAAATAAACATATATTTAAATATCATAATATATATATATAAAATAAAGCAGTTGGCCTCTCTCTCATATGGAGAGTTTCTATTTGTTTCCCATTATGGTGATAATTTTGGTGATTTCACTAAATTGATTGTCCCTGAAGATGGTTGTTCTCAATCTAATGTTTTTGGGAATCAAGAGCTTATTTCCTTGTGTTGTCAAGACTTTATGATTAGCCTTCTAAATGTTTATTCAATTTCTATTGGAAATCATAATTTTTCTAGGGATCTATATAGATCCCTTTATTTTGAAAAATCCCTATCCAAAGAAGACACTTCAGTTGGGAACCTTGGGTTATGGAATTTGGGATACCCTGTGATAAGGTGCCCTCGAGTGGTGAAACTCACTTGTTCGGTTGCAAAGAGTTGAAGACCAAATGTGATTTGGTGATGGCATGATATGTGAATGTTGGAGTCTTTTTTTCGATGTCTTTTAGAGATATGTGGTGGAGGACTTATTGTGGTAGATTAGAGGCAAAGACCGTAGATCCTAGGATGGCAGTGAGGGTTAGTGATTGAAGTATCACTCTGTGAGGTGAGTTTATCCGAGTGGAGGAGACAACAAAGGCCCGACATTCGGGTGTGGTGGTTATGGAACCCCGATGGTTAGTCACAATTGGGTGATGGGGTGAGACTTTCAGCATCTACGAGGGGTGAATCCCGATGGTGGTGAAGGACAGATGAGAATTTGGGATTCGAGGTGGGTGGACGATGATCATCAACTGGAAAGACGTGAGGAGAATATCTAAAGAAATATCAGGAGGGTTAACCTTGGGATGTGGTGTTGGACACATGGTGGTGGCAGGTGCATGATTTTTTAGGGATGTGCAGATTCTTTAGGTCTGCCGATAGTTTCATGGATAGGGCTTCACCAAGTTTCTAAGACGGGTTTTAGGCCGGTTTTGTGAGAATATGGCACGTATTTATGGGGTCCTCATATCTCATTTTTATGGTGATGGTTTTGTGAAGGAGGATATGGTATGAACTGTGGTGGTATGTGACACTGATGGGGATGAAAATCTCAGATTCCATGATCATATCATGGTATGGGACACCGATAGTGAGTATCTCCTACAGACGGCGTGCAGGCATCGACTCCTCCAACAAAAGGCATCAGGGATGACTTGATAATGCGAGTGATGACAGCGCAGTGCCCCAAAACATCCTAATGGAATTTTTCATCTATGATGATGACCTCAGGTGGAGTGTTGTTGGTCAGCCTCATCAATGTGGTCAGCTACGTAATGTCTTCATGGTTTCCAGTTCTCAGTCGAATCATGGGTGTTTCAGCTAGTGTTGGTGTTTCAGGGCCTTTAGACATTTTTTTGGTCTTGGGGACTTTTTAATGGGTCTATGGGATTTATATTTCTTTTTTTGGGTGGACTTTTGGCAACATTCATGTTTTGTGGGTCTTTCATGTGTCACTTTCTTTGGCTTTGCTGTAATTTTATTTTATTTAATAAATTTTTAGAGTTGAAAACGCTCGGTTCCTGAACATTCCTAGTATAAACACAAATATATATATATATATATATATATATATATATATATATATATCCCTCATGGTGCATGTTAGTGGTAACTTCTCTTGTGGGTCTCAGTGAAGTCTCTACCTTGAGCCTCATCGAGTTCTTCATTTCATTTGTGTGTTGCTTGTTTTTATTGGTAATATAGCACATTTCCGCACATCGATGTAAAGATATATATATATATGCAAACACAAATGTATATAAACATATAATATATATGTATATAAACATGTATATAAATGTAAAAATTAAAATATATAAACATGCATATGAATATATAAATATATATATACATATATTTATATATATAAATGCATATACAATTTAAATTTAACAACATTCTTAAGAAAACATGGTTATTTTAGTGACATTTTTATCAATGCTCTAAAATATGGCTCATTATATATATATATACTTATATTAATTTAAATATATATAAAAATAAAAATGTATAATTATAAATATACATATATATGTATGTATGTATATAAATTTATATGCAAACACAAATGTATATAAACATATACAATAAATGTATATAATCATGTATATAAATATAAAAATTAAAATATATAAACATGAATATAAATATATAAATATAAATATACATATATTTATATATAAAAAATGAATATACAATTTAAAGTTAACAACATTCTTAAGAAAATATGGTTATTTTTGTGATATTTATATCAATTCTCTAAAACATGGCTCATTATATATATATATATAATTCTATTAATTTAAATATATATAAAAATAAAAATTTATAATTATAAATATATGTGTGTATGTGTGTATATAAATTTATATTTATATAAAAATACATTAACGTATATTAAAATAACCCAATATATATATAAGACATATATATATATAAGCATACTTACATCATCATCATCATATTAGATTATTTAATAAAAAAATAGGGAAACAAAAGGAAATGACGAAACCATAGGGCCAAGCCCTTCCCTCCCTATGGAGGCCTAAAGTAGTGAAGACCTAGAGCATCCCCTTGAATTAAATTGACCCCTTTCGGTTTATGAAAAGTAATGTTAGGGAGACAAGTGACATTGGATCCTTGATCTGCCATCGAAGTTGGGTGCTCTGTAACCTTGTTTCCCTCCCTCCATGTGTGTGTGACCTTGATACTCTGGTAGAGAGGACCCTTAAATTTCCTAATGATATACACAATCGACCAAGGAATGGCTCCTTTTCCATGAAAGGAGTCATGAAGTATCACCAAGTCAGTTTCAATGTGTGTGAATTCTATGTTCCGCTGATGACAAAGATTGAGGCCATTAAGCACTGCATTCTCCTATACCTGAAGTGAGATTCCACTTATATATTGAGCTATAAAAGCAAGGAGAACACTTCCCACAATGTCTTGGACCACCCCTCCTCCACGCATGTTACCTGAAATACATGACCCGTCAGTATTCAACATGAGACCGTTATTTAGAGGAATCCAACGAATCTAGTGGCCTCGCTTACGGGGCGTATGAGGGATGGCCAGAGTCAAGATGGAGTGAAGAGGCCTCAAAGATAGGGCCTCCTGCCAGTTCCCTACGAGCATCACCAAATCGGCCAAAAGGCTCATTGTCTGCACAACAATGGACCGACCAGTGGATAGAAACCCCACGTATATATAAACACACCCAAAAATACACACACATATATATATAAACATACATAGAGATTTATATGTGTGTGCGTATATATATATATATATTAATTATTTATTAAAATGGTTTGCAGCCTGTCCTAGATTAGAATATGGATGTGAGCGAGGTATCACCCAATCCCAATGGACTCTTCAGTTTTGTAATACCCTATACTAGTAATAAATAATATATATATATATATATATATTATTTTTTAAATACTGAAATATATTAATATATATAAAAATATAGGATAGTACATGTTTCTAATCAAAAGACTGTTTAAATGGGTTGGTCTAGATTTGGACTGTTAGTTGGTCGGTCTTACATGTGGGGCTTGAGTTTCTTGCCAATGGAGGGTACTAGCTAGATATGGTGACTTCATCTATCAATGTTTGTGTGACATAGGGGGTGTAATCCATTATATTATAAATAATAAACATTTTTTTAAAAAAAACTAGGCATCAGGTGGGATCAGTCAGATAAAAAAATATGTGATTAAAAAAATTCCATGAATTCAAAAAATAAAAAATAAAAATACACACATTTATAAAAAGAACATATCTAAATAGTGACTAATTTACCAACATTTACAAAAAAAATTGGTAAATAGGGCATTGGTAATTAGCAATGTTTATAAACATCACTAATTATCCATGTCGCAAACTAGTGATATCACATTTCCTAGCATTTTTCAAAAACACTTGTAAACTCATTAATGGCATTTTTAAAAATTTTCTAATATAATAAAAATTCTACAAAATTAAAATTTTCTAGTAGTGGACTCACGTCAAGACACACTTGAGGCCTCACATGTTCCCTGGGAAGTGGAAAAACTTTTATAAGATGAGCCTTTGTGATCATGTACCACCAACGACAATATCCATTTCTATTATCAACATATCCACAATTTTAATCAGGTATAAAACATCCAAGATTTTATCTAGAGTCATTTCTCATGCCTTCATCTATTATGACTGAGTATTCATAGGTTATATGAATCCCTCGTAAGATGAAAGTTCCTTTCACTTTTACAGTGGGATAAGGATCATGTGAACATCTCAACATCCCAATGACACCTCATCCTGATGATTCATGGATAGATGATTAGATATTCAAGGTTCCCACACCCAAGAAATACCCTCTATATCTCATTAGAATCTACCCCATCACAGTGTATGGTGATCTTGATACAGGTATCTCATTCGTACTCCAGAATATGGGATGTGACCTCATTCAATATATTGATGAAAAATAATTATACTCATTGATTTATATGTTTTCTATTGACATAAATTTTTTGATATTACATCGAGTTCTTTATCTTATTTGTAATGGGTCATTCCCTCCTAACATGTTACATTTTCAGTTTTTGGTGTTAGAGGTGCTTTGAAGGAGACTTTAGGAGGTTCCATGGTGTTTGGATGTGTAGCAGATCTGGAGTGGGAAATTCATGTTGTAAAAATCATGCAGAACATTAATTAGTGGTCTAAGGATTGTGTAGATGACTATAATCGATGAAATGGATTCACTTTAGGGAGGAAATCCATGATGTTTAATTAAATAAAGGCCGAGGCTATGATAATTTTATAATATTATGGAATTTTTGGGAAAAATTTTGATTTCACTTCATGAATGGGTCATATGGTGTGAAAGTGTTGAGTTCTATGTTTTATATAGGTATTTCAGCCGAATCCCTCCTCATTCGTCTGTGGATTTTCTCTCTTGTTTTGGGAGAACCCTAGGAAGATCTCAAAGGATCTTCATCCCCCTTTTTTTTGATTCAATATATTGTTTCTAGTTGATCCCTATTGGAAAACCATGTTGAGTTCTCCTCTCTTTCCCAGTATTTTATTTTATTCTTCTATCTTATATCCACTCTAGTAGTGCAGTTTTGGTTTGAGGTGTGAGTATTTTATGTGTTTTTTATAACCCTTTATGCAGTGTAAGTTGATATGTGGGTTTTCCATTTGGTTGTGGTTTTTGGACATTTATTCTTCTCCCTATGGTGTCTAGTGAGAGTATAATTCTCTTTTGAGGTAGGGAATCCCTTATTTCTCACTTTTTTGTATCATATGGGAGAGTTTTGCTCTTTTTTATCTATCGGGGATGTTTTGTGTTGGCCTAATAAAGATAAATTAATTGGTTAAATTAAATTGATGGGGAAGGTGAATGATTCTCAAGATTTTATATCTTTGATATTATTATTATTTCATCTTTGTATGATCTGAATATCCTACTAAAAATCATGGTTGTTGGGATCCTTTTTCTAAAATATAGCTTTTGTGATATGGAAATCTTGTTTCATGTTGTTGTGATACTACCCCATAATAGAAATTTTCTTACCACTTATATTTGGTTAGTAAAATGGTTCCACTTAATTTACAGATTTTGTGATAACACCCCTAAAATGAAGTGAAATGTGATAAATTCTCCTTTTCTAAATCTATAATATGATCCTTGATGTGTTTTGATGTGTGGTCATGATATGTGGTTTCGATGTGTGGTTGTGATGTGGTTTGGGGTGATGTAATGTTTTTTAGTAATTCTTTTGGCATATTAAGTTAATGGTTATTTGGTCATGATTCTGAGGTGGCAAGGTGATTGTTTTTTTATTGTAGTGCTTCTAGAGATGTGAGGTGATGGTTTGTTTGGTCATGCTTTTAGGATGGTGAAGTGATGATTTTTTTCTTTTCTTTTGGGGAGGTTAGGTGATGGTTTGTTTATTCGTTCTTGTGGGGTGTAGAGACGATGATTTAATGGGAATGATAAGATACTTGTGCGGTTTGGTTGTGTTGTTCTAGATTCCCAAGTAGTGATAGAATTATTATTTAATAATGAATAAAATGGTTGGGTTTCAGTTGTTTAATGGGATTGAATATACTAACGAAAAAAAATAAATTATGGGTTTTTTAGTTAAATGTGGTTGATACTAAATAATGAAATGATGGGATGGATAATGGGATTGGTTGGAAATTTGATATGTGTCTTGTGGTTTGTGTGGTGTTATGAATTTAGTGGTGGGGGGAATGTGGGGATGTTGTGAGTTGGTTAGTGCTTTTTTGTGAACCCATAGGTTGGTCTTATGGGTGGATATATGTATATACTTGTATAGTTATTATGATTTCTATATGCACCCCACACACATCGAGCACTATGTTATGACACCCGAATTTTCATATAGAGGGTATTTTTTTAACATCCTGATGATGAGGATGGATGGATGGAAACATGGTCTTCTTATCTCTCTCTCTTCCAAGTGAGTAAATATACCAAATTGATGATGTATAGTGGTTTGTTAGTGCACTAGGTGATATCCCATGTGTTTACAAGAAATGTGTGACATGATGATGTTGTGGGGTTGCATATGGTAGGGGTTGTACGTAGTAGGAGATGGGAATAAGGTTTATGTCCTTCATGTCCACAATACCCAACTTATCTAGTTATGACAGTGGTTATGATGTGACAGACCAAGTGTCTTTAGGCAATAAGATTTGTGACCATGTAGTTGGGTGGTTTCCTAGGTGTATACAGATGTGACATGATGTTATTATGCTTATGGGGAGGTGGTAAATGTTATTTGAAAGAGAGGGGAGCTCCAAGATATACAATTTTTGGGTGTGAGATTGGGAAATAAGTGGCAAAGTGTTTTGGGGTACCCCTTATTGATATGATTCCTATTATGTTATTATACATGACTTTTATTACTTTGTGATCATTCCTCGGTGAGGTTAGAATCTATAGTTTATCTGTTTTGTTATTGTTTGTTCAATTATTTGCTCACAGTTGTATAAGTATGCTTCTTTCACATGTTCATGAGACACTTTGGTTTTCCTAATGAGTATAAATCTAGACTCACCCTATGTATATAAACTGATTTTCAGGTTTCCAGGAGGATTATGTGTGTTGTGAGGGGTAGTATTAGCCTGGACCTTTTTAGACAATTTCTTTGTTGTTGCACTAGCTTTACTTTTGGATATTTACCTCTGGATACTTTTGTTTGTATTGGTTTCAATTATACAAGCATGCAGGATGGTTTTGGTTTTTTTTATATTATTTCATGGAGTTTCTTGTGGATGATTCATCTTATCTATAGATCCTATATTATTATAGAGGGTAACGTCTCTTATTTCAAGAGATTTTTATACCCTTGGTGCTAGTTTCCAACCTATTTCCTACTAGAGGTGAGACTCAGGGGGGGTCATTATCTCTCTCTCCTCATTACAGTATCCTTAGAGGGAGGGTGGTCATAACAGAGTGGTATCAGAGGTGATGGTTCAAAGATAGGATGGATTTGGAGTTATACATAGTGAAGATTTCATGTGTTAGAATGGGAACTAGGACAATTGACCTTGATGCGTGAAATTGGGCAGGGAGACTGGCTAGGAATTAGGATTTTAGGCCCCACCATAATCCAGTTCAGGGACTATGAGATTATTCAATGACTAAGTGAGGTCAATCTATTTATATGGTAGAGACAACGGATAGGTACACATATCATGATGACTTTTTTCTTATTCGAGATGGGTTGTTTTGTGAATGATAAAATGAATAGAGTGAATTAAAATGAATCAAAATAAATTTCCATACTACATGGTCTTAGGAAATATTTGTTTAACCCTTATTCTATGGATAATAAATTTCATCTGTGTGGTGATCAAGCAGTTAGGTTTCAACTGGATGATCTTGTTCATTATCATAGGGCTGATCTAGTAGAGGAGGACCTGGATTGGAAGAGGGTGTTTCATTATTTTCAATGGAAGTATTTTGGGAAGTATGATGGAATTTTTTCTGATGGGTAGATATAGATATGGCTAGTGGATCTTGAGATCAATTTTAGTTTTATCCAAACCCTGGGGGGGATACTGGGTCCCCTTAATAGTTAATTAGATGTGGGGAGATGTGTGTTAGTGGTGAATGTTGTATCTAGTTAAGTGGAAGAAGGAAGATTTTTCACGGGTATACTTTTAGAAAATATTATAGGTAGAGTACTTATAATCTACCATGAATGAAGTGAAGATACATGAGCTTCTTTCTCTTTATCACGGAAGTATGTCCATGTGGGAGTTGGGAATCAAGTTCAGTGACCTTTTTTGTTTTTTCCTAGATATTTTTCTAGTCGAGGAGTCTCATGTGAGATGTCTTGAAGAGGCACTCTATCCTTCTATCTAGTGTGCCGTTACTGCACATGAGCCTCATCCAAGTTAGTTAGGACTCGCTAGGTGCATCCAAGAGACCCGAGATCAAATCCAGGTGGAGGCATATTTCAAGTACTGTAGCAGGCAATGTTCGGTACTGTAGCAGCTGGAACTATTCATCCATCTGGGCCTTCGGGCCACCAGTTTGGTCCTCGGGTCCTGCAAGGCTTTCGGGCCACCCAAGGCCTTTGGGCCAGTTTATTATCAAGGCCTTAGGGCCACCTTAAGGACTTAGGGCCACCTCAAGGCCTTCGATCCACATGACTGCAGGCCCTAGACACACTAAAAAAAAGGAGCAGCCACAGAAGAGGATTTAGAGCAGGTGCACTCACTAGAGAAGAGTCAAATGGATTGTCAGAATGAGAGGGTATGGCTATGTCATCGGTACCAGCCTATGCTTGCACAGGAAGCCTATCCAGATGGTCATGCAAAGGTGGAGAGCTACTATCAGGATGCAGATGCTGGGGAGGGGCATCTACTTGTAGATAGTCTAGTTGAATTCCCTAAGACCTTCGGGTCATGTAATCTCCTAAGCCTACAGTCCATGTAATCTATGAGCCTAAGGGCCTTTTAAGGGTTCCCCCTCATCCATTGAAAGGAGGATTATCAAAAATCAATAAAAATGAAGGCCTTCGGGCCATTTGGACTAGTGTGCAGTTACTCCTTTTTCATTTACAATGTATCTGGAGGTTCATAATAAGTTGAAAGTGATCAATAATATTCACTCATGAGGAGGTTAGTTGTGAGAGGGGATCAAAAGGGTTCCTTGAGGAGAAGAGTTGTTAGTGGAAGGTCTCATGCACTAGGACCTTCGAGGTTTTGACCAGTGGGGAGTCGAACTCAACCACTTACCTTGTATACTTCTAGGGAAAGTGGTTTCTATTATTTTTGTAGATATATCATGATAGTGTGTTTTATATATGGGTTTCATTTTCATCAATCAAATCAGTTCCCATTGTTTCTTCGATCTCAGTTTGGTGGAGGCAGACAGGTTCAGCACCCGCCTCAGTAGTAGTATCCAGTGAAACCGTTAAAATAGCAAGGGTAGTAGGATGATGCTTTTCTGAGGGAAGATAGAGTTAGTAAAGGTAGACCACAAGATATTTCTCTTGTTTAGGGAACTCAAATAGAGTGTGGTCATGGATATTTTCATTAGTAGAGAGTTACATGAGCTAGGTGTTGTCAGATACATGCATTAGAGGCACCAACACCAGTAGAGCCTGAAGCTGTTCGAGGTGCAATCATTTTATCACCTACTATGCTATGTTCCTTTTTTGATTAAGGATCTTCACACTAATTGTTTATATCCTCTCTATTCTATTCTATATTACTAGACATAGATATTCTTCTCATTCCCCTAATGTTGACTATGCCTATCAGAGACCAGATCCGCTTGTTTGATGTGTATCAATGGTGTAGAGTGATGATGGGTCACATCAATCCCATGTGGATATTTTCTTCATATATATTTATCCATAAAATTTCATCCTAGAAATTGATTAGTTGTATTTTATACATGTTGTTTTCTACTACTTATGGGGGATATTTGTGTCCTCAGACGTGGATGACCTACTTGTGGTTTTTGTTGGTGAGTGGGATTGTCATGTGGGAATTAAGTGTGTAGAGCCCCTTATTCATTGTTGGTGGATATGTTAGTTGAATATTAGTTTGGGGGTTTTCCCATGGTTTTCATGGAGTTCTTATATGTGTTCCCATTATATGTTATGACACTACCTCCTTAATGTGACATTGATTTTGGGATAGAGTTACAGTTGGGTGCATCTTCAATTTTGATGGATCCCTATCAAATAACGCCTATAGAGTTACATGAGTTGAGGCTATAGGTTGATGATTTGATGTAGAGGGGTTTCATCTGGCCTAGTGTTTCATTGTGGGGTGACCCATTTTTATTCTCCCTAAAGGTGGATGTTGGTCTGAGGATGTGTATAGACTATTGGAGGTTTAATTTGGTGTTGGTTAAGAACTATTACCCTCTTGCAAGGATAATTGAACTTTTTCAATAGATGATAGGTGATAGTTGGTTTTCTAAGATTGATCAATGGTATGGATATCACCAGTTGAGTGAGAAGAAGGTAAATATCATTAAGACTTTCTTTTTATGTGGGTATGGCCACATCGAGTTTTTAGTCATGTTAGTTGATGTTATGAATTCACCAGTTTTGTTCATGGGGATTATGAAATATATGTTCCATGAGTTCCAAGACCAGTTTTTCATCATATTAATTACTGATATCTTTTTCTACTCTAAGTAAGAGTAGAAGCACGCGAAGCATATTAGAGTTTTTTTACAAGTCCTTTTACACCACCATCTTTATGGAATGTTGTCCAATTGTGAGTTCTGGATGAAAGAGGTTATTTTTTTGGGAATTTTGTGTCTCATCAGGGTGTGGAAGTGTACTCATCAATGTTTGATGAATTTTAACCTTGGGAAGCACCCAATAACTTGGAATAGGTTTGTAGTTTTCTTACTCTTGCTGGATATTATAAGAGGTTTTTGCCTGATTTCTCTCAAGTTTCATCCCCATTGACAATGTTGACTAGGAAGGACCATGACTTTGTGTGGACTTATCAGTTTCAAACAACATTCAATTATAGAAAGGAGAAGTTGTTTAGTTCTCCAATGCTTCATTTTCTTGAGTATGTGATATTTAAGGTGTTTTTTATGCTTCTTATCTAGTCTTGGGATGCATTTCGATGCATCATAGGGCAGTTACCTCTTATGGGTCTAGGAATTTTTGTCCCCATGAGTGTAACTATGCGACCCGTGATCTGGATTTAGTATTGATTATGTTTTCATTAAATGTATGGTAGCATTACAACATAAGGTAGATATTTGTGGTATTCATAGATCATAATATTTTGAGGTATATATTTTCTCTATATGATATGAATCTACAGTAGGAAAGGGGGATGTAGATTATTTAGGATTAGGATTTCATGATCTTCTACACCTTAGGAAAGGAGAATATTGTGGTTGAAACTTTGAGCAAGAAGTTTTGGAAATATGTTTTTCAGGATTCTGGGGATGATTAGAAGGGAATGGAGGAGTTGGAATACTTGCACTTAAATTAAAGGGTGGATGATGGTGGAGGAAATTTTTTTTAGATTAAGGTGGAATCCTCTCTGATATTGTAGGTGGAGGAATCTTAGTGGGGATACTCAGAGGAAAAGTTGATGTGCAATCATGTTGGCCATGGTGATGCTCTGGATGGATGGTCAGAACTAGATGTTGTTTCTTGGGAGGTTGATTATTCATATAGTGATTCATGAGGGAGTCCTTTATGAGTTACATATCTCACCTTTTATGGTACACCAAGGAGTATCCAAGATGTATCATGTCTTTAGGATTCAGTTTTGGTGGCTTGGTACAAAACAAGTGGTGGAAAAGTTTGTATAGAGGTGTTTGGTTTTCCTGCAGGAAAAGGCCGAGCATTGTGTTTCTTGTGGTTTGTTGCAGCCCTTGGATTTTTTTAGTGGAAATGGGATGAAATATCGATGGATTCCATTATATGTTTACACTGATCTTAGGGATTTTGTGATGCTATTTGGGTAATCATGGATGGGTTGAATAAATCAACCCACTTCATAATGATCAAGTAGTCGGGCATGGTGGATTACATTTATAAGAGCTATATGGATTAGGTGGTGTGTTTTATTGGATTTATTAGGTCAATTTTTTCATATTAGAATTAATAATTTACTTCATTTTTCTGGAGGGGATTAAAACAATTTTTTGGAACTCAGTTACTCTTCTACACTACTTTCCACCCTCATAAGAATGGGAAGATGGAGCAGACCATCCAGATATTGAAGGAAATCTTACAGGAATGAATCTTAGACCTTTATAGATTGTGGGAACAATAGTTTCCCTTGGTTGGGTTTTATTATAATAATATGTATCACTAATCCATCGGTATGGCCCTATTGGAGGCTTTGTACGATCAAATGTTTCATTTTCAATTATGATAGATGGAGGTTTTAGAGGAAATAGTTCTTAGTCTTGATGTGGTGTAGAGCATGATAGAAAGGTTTCATCTTTTTTAGTAGAGGATGAAAGTAGTAAAGGGCCAACAGGAGTCTTATGTCAATTAGATAATGAGGGCCTTGGAGTTTGAGGTTTGGGACCACATTTTCTTGAAGGTTTTCCCTTGATGTGGGAAATAAAGGTTTTACAGGGGGATTAAGATTTATCCCATGTTTGATGGGGCCTTTTAGGTGTTGGTGTGAGTTGGCAAGGTGGCATATCAGTTGGAATTTCTACCGAATATAGGGAGGATCTATGACATCTTTTACATCTACCATATTCATTGGTATCTTTATAATGAATTCCATGTCATTTACTGGGGAGATTTAGATGTTGGATACAATCAAAAAAATTGGAGCATTGAGTAGAGATGAAAGATCACAAAGAGAAGGCATTACATGGACAAACCATTTTATTGTTTTTTTTTGTGTTGTGGAGGAATGGTGGCCTAGAGGAGAGAACATGGGAGTGAGATACATAGATGTATTCCCAAAACCTGGATATTTTTATAGTGTTTACTAACTCTTTTTTCCTTGTGATATGATATTTGGATCTTATTGTGTTATGATACTTTCTATTTTCTATATGTATGATCGTTGATAAAGTTCTGACATTTAAAAAAGGGAGGAAATGATTCCTAATCGAGATTCATTATATTACTGTGTGATGAAACCCATACAGGAATTTCAGTACTTCCTAGAGTGTTTGGTATCTTAACAAGGATGATGGAATTACTTAATGTATGTGTTCTGGATGGTGTGGTTTTTTGGTTTTATCAATTATTGGTTTGGACTACATTGAGGTTGTGATGGTTGTGTGGCAGTGTGGTTGTGTGAAAGGTTGTAGTTTGTGGATGTGTAGTGTGTGTTTTTTGTTTTGATTGGTATGTTTGGATGATGTAACATTGAGGTAAAATTATATGCTTCAGAGGTACCTCATAGGGTGGTTTTTCAAAACACATTCCTTTTGGTATTGGTTTTGGATTCTCGAGGGCGGGAATAGTTTGAGAGGAATCTGATATAATAATATGTGTCTTCTTGTCCTATTACTTTTTCAAATTTGGGTATTGTAGGTGTTTTAAAGGAGGCTTGAGAAGGTTTCATGGTTGTTGGAGGTGAAATATGGATGTAGTGGGAAATTGATATCATGAAATGGGTACACAAAGTGAATTGGTTATTCACATCTTGTATAGCCAGTAAAAACCCATGAAATAGATTCATGTCATGAAAACAAATCATGACATGTAATTAAATAAAGGTCAAGGAGACATGAATTTTAGAGAAAGTTTGAATTTATGGGAAACCAATGGATTTAACATCAGTAATGGTTCATAATATGTGAATGTATTGAGTTCTAAGTTTTAAATAGGTATTTCTACTGAATACCACCTCATTCGGCTATGTATTTTCCCTCTGGTTTTGGTAGAACCCTATGAAACTCTTGATGGATCATCATCCCCCTTCCTCCTGATTTTATCTTTTAGTTCTAATGGATCCCCATTGGTGAACTATTTTGATTTCTCCTCTCTTTCCTATGTTTTTCTATTATTATTATCTCATAGATTCACTATGGTGTTGTGGTTTTGGTTTGGGGTGAGTATGGAATTTATTTTTTATAACCCCTAATGTGGTGTAGGTTGATATGTGGGATTTTCGAGAGGTTTTTGGTTTGTGGGTGTTTCTCCATTACTCTATGGTGTGTAGCGATATTTAAAATCTCTTTGGAGGTAAGTTATCCTTTATTTCTCAATTTTGGGCATCATGCGGGAGGGGTATACTCTTATTTATCTATGGGGGTGGTTTTCACTATCCTAATCAAGATAAATTAATTGGTTACTTGGAAATTATAAAAAATGGAATTATCTGCATTCTTTTACACCTTTTATGTCATTGTGATTTTGCGTTTGTATGGGCTAAATGTCCCATTGAAAATCATGGATGTTGGGAGTCATTTCCTTCATTGTAGTTGTTGTGATATGGAAAATTTGTTTCATGTTGTTATGATACCACCCTAAAATGAAAATTGTATAATGACTTATATTTTGTAAATAAAATTGTCATCCTTTTTTCTTTGGATTATGTAATAACACCCCATAAATAAAGTGAAATATGAAAAAATCACCTTTGTTAAATCTATAAAATGATATTTCATGTGTTGTGATGTTTGGTCATGTTGTGGGGAAGTGATGTGTTATTGTGATGTGGTGTGGGTGATGTGATGGTCGTTTGGTCATGATTTTGGGGTGGTGATGTAATGGTTGTTTTTTATGCTTTTTTGGTGGTGAGGTGATTATTTTTTCCATTATTTTGGGGATTCGAGGTGATGGTTTGTTTGTCTACGTATTTGGGGTAATGAGGTGGTGGTTTGTTTTTTCGTGATTTTGTGGCGGTGAGGTGATGGTTTTTTTCCTTAATTATGGGGCAGTGAGATGATGTTTCAATGGGAATGATGAGATTCCTGTGAGGTATGTTTATGTTGTTCTAGATTCCTAGGTAGTGATGGAATAATTATTTAATAATTATTGAAATGGTTGGGGTTTGGTTGGTTAATGGGATGGAACTAACTAATGAAAAAAATAAATGATTGGTTTTGTGGTTAAATTTTATTGATGCTAAATAATTAAAAGATAGGATTTATAATGGGATTAGTTAGAAATATTATATGTGGCTTTTCATTTGTGTGGTGTTGTGCATTTAGTGATGGTAGTGAAAGTGGGGATTTGGAAGTTTGTTAGAGTTTTTTTGTGAAATAGTAGGTTGGTCTTGTGTTTGGATATATGTATATACTTTTTTTTCTTTTTTTTTCTACGTGAACCCCACCCACATTGAGAACTATGTACTAAAACCATCAGTTTTATATGAAGGGTGTTTTTACCAATATCTTGGTGATGAGGATGCATGGATGGCTACCCACTCCTCCTCTCTATTCCAAGCAAGTAGATATGAACAGACTATGATGGTTGGAGTTCTTATAGTGCACTATGTGATGGCCTTGGTGTCTTTAGGTGATATGTGATATGACCATGCTATGGGGAAGCTTATGGTGTGGGTTTTTCATGGTAAGAGGAGTGCATGAGGTTGATGTTCTTCATGTTCATGATACCATACTACTATAGTTATGGAAGCAGTTTTAATGCCATGGTCCAGGTGTCTTTGGGCGAGATGAGATGTGACAGTACCATGGGGTGGTGGACCAGGTGTCTCTAGGTTTGATGTGATGTGACTGTTCTTGTAGGGTGGTGGTATATGTTATTCAGAATATATGGGAGCACAAGGACATATGATGTTGGGGTGTGAGACCGGAAAATCAGTGATAAATAGAAATGGGGTACCTTTTATTGATATGTTTCTTATTATGTTTTTATATTTGGCTTGCATTACTTGGTGAGCATGCCTAGGTGAGGTTATGATGGACAGTTATCCAATTAAGGTGTTTTTTGTTCTTCTATTTTCCCACAAGTTCATTAGTAGCTTCTTTCACATGTGCATGAGAGACTTTGGTTTTCCTATTGAGTATACTTCTATACTCACCCAATATATATAAACTAATTTTTTAGGTTTCTAAGAGGATTATGTGGATTGTTCTAGATAGCACTAGCTCAGGCCTTTTTGGATAGTTTTTGTGTCACTACTTTATCTTTACTTTTGGGTATTTACTTTTGGATACTTTTATCTATATTAATTTCATTTATGCATGCATGTGGGAAGTTTTTGGTTTCCTTTTATATTATCATGGTGTTTCCAATGGATTATTCATCTTATATCCTTGTCCATTATTATTATATAGGTTAATGCCTCCCATTTCAGGAAATTTTTATACCCTCGGTTCTAGTCTCCAACCCAGAGCCTACTGGAGGTGTGAATTAGGGGACATTATCTCTCTCTCCCCTCACTATGGTATCTTTGGAAGGAGGGGGGAAGTGACATTATTGATGATGTACAAATTATTGTAAAAACATTAATAATATTAATTTTAGTATATATACTTTCCTTTTTACTATAAATTTTTAACCAACCCATTTATTTATCAAAAAATCCCAATACATATTAATAAAATCATTTTATTTTATAATTACTGAAATTATTTTGAAGTCATGTTTTTTTAAAATAATTAATAAATTATTATTATTATTCAATAATAATTAAGAATGATTATTAATTAACTAATTATAATTTATTTTAATAATTCCTTCATTAATAATTATTAAATAATTAAAATTAAATAATAATGACAATAATAATGATATTTACAAAAATGCCTCAGTCATGGTTCTTGAAGCCAAACCCATGACTCCAAATTTATTAGTAAAAGTAAAGAATACAAGGAGGGAGGTAGACCAAGAAAGGAATAATAGTCCCACATGAGAAAATAAGAACATCAACCCATATTCACTCTAGATCCCAAATTCCTAGGAAATCTACCTCTACCCTTTGGAAGTCAACCTCTCTATCAAGGCTTTGCCCTATGTGGGGCCTCATACTCTTTCTTCGGTGATGATTCAGACGATCCCTATGGAGTGAAACAAATCCTAAATTTCCAAGATAAATCGTGGAATTCTACCTCTAGATTGGATCAAAATACAACTTCAATATTTATAGATAACAACTTTTGAACTTTTAAGTAATGATTAAATATGAATACCTCTGACTCCATCATTAGAAAATGGGCTTCAAGTTGTGAAAAAAACCAAGATATAGCTTCTTTACTGAGGTCTTTAGTACGTATTTCACCTTACCAATCCTATGCAGTTGTGATATTATATTTTTTTATCCATACAATATTAAATTCCTTATCTAAGTCCTTGCCAAAGGAGACGTATTAATTTTTCATTAGATCGGTAAAATGGGGTGGATAAGACCACCCCACATTCTCAAAACATAGATCCTCAACCTATAGGGTGGAAACCTACAAAGGCTTACTCAGTGAATGAGCCTGGATTTACATCATAGAATGTGAAACCTGAACATTTTGATATTGGGGATCATTTATTTTAGATTTTCTTGGGATCACCAATTAGAAGACCTCTTCATCACTTAATATTTTCTTACATTTTGTCAGATGATCCTTCTTGGTTCTTACTATCTAGTTTTCCGCACACACATACTAATGATCCAGAGCAAGGGGAGACTTAGAAAGAGTTCGTAAAGGATCCTAGGTGTCTATTTTTTCTTGCATTTCCAAGATCTAGAAGCAATCATTTGATCCTGAAGGATCTCTCGGTCAATAATCTATTATGACTCTACTTCATCATATGATTTAGACTCATATTCCATCCCATCATCCACAATTCTATCCCATATCATACTGAATGCATTTGATACATATCCCAAAACCAAGCATCTCTTATCCAATTGATTCCTCTGAAAAGTGGGCAGAGTCATTGGTGGCACACCCTAGACACCAACCAGCTACTGATCACCCCTATCAAGCTGACTAGTTTGAGTCACTAATGGTACACCCTAGATTCCATCCACTAGTTTTATTTCCATTGATCCACCATAGTCCATATCCACATATTTCATTACTAAAATTGAACTAACCTCAACCTCCTTCATTATTTAAACTCAACAATTATCCACTTGTTTCAAAGCCACATATTAGTCATACCTATGCAGTCGAGTGCTGCAATCCTCCTGTTGTGATACCACAGATGGATCACCCTTATCCATACAAACACTACCAGTCAATGGTTCATTACAACCCACATCTGGTTCAACACATGATGTCTCATGCACAAGAGGAATAGACCCCTAAACATCCTCATCCAGTGATTGAGCAACAAGTTCATCAATTAAGACTGAAAAAATCACATTGGTCTAGATATTTCACACACCAGGAGCACCCATTTCTGCTTGTTCCCTATTTCCAAGATGAGAAGAAACCACTTCAATAAACAAGTTTGCATGAGCTTCAGAGTCATAAGCACTATTTCTTCCTTGTCTATCTCCCTTCCCCACCGGTGTAGTATCACATCATTGTTTCCAACATATGTGGAAATTTTGGATTTATAGTCTTGATCATGATGGATAGACTTCTTAAAATTGGATGACCTCAAGCCCCACCGAAAATTATATCTAACATTCCCAATTTACATGGAATTAAAAAAATCTATAACATATTTATGCTATATTCCTAGTTAAACATAAATTCTCCAGAAACCACAAACACCGATTCAATCAAAGTGAAGCCAATAATAATTATTAATTATAAATAATTACCATTTAATTACTTATAATTCATTAAAATAAGTTATTAATAATTATTTACTAATAATTATAAAATTAAAAGTTAATATTAATATATATATTAGTTTATAAAACTGAATACTTACTACTATGAACATATAATACAATTATTAACATTATTTATTTTTAACTTACTATTAATATTTTTTCCCTAAATAATTATTTATCATGGCGTATATGTATATATTGAAAACCAGAAAAATCAATAAATATTTACTTATAATTTATTCTATATAATAATTATTAATTACTAATAATTATTTGTAAATAATATTGTTATTAAAAATGATTTTATTATTTTAATTTAAATTGAAGGTGTGAGGCGATCTCACCCCTTCTTCAAAACTTTCTATAATAAGGCGTTGATGCCCCACAAACCTTTGGCCTCCTTTGGAAGAGGCTAATGGTGTAAGGTCCCTTAACACCATTCTAGATTATTTTTCAAAATATTTGTAACCTAGACTTATTTTAAATTTTTTTTGAAAAACTTATAACCCCCCCCCCTCCCCCCCCCCCACACACACACATATTCTCCCTTAATTTTCATGGTGGTTTTGAGAGGTGAGGGTAAAAAGGTTGGCATGTGTGAATACAATTGCATAGTGAAAAATGTAAGGAATTATGGGAACTGGATCAAGAAATCAAGGCCAGAAAACACATTTCTATGTGTTAAAATGGGTGGGAAGGGTATGGACTAATGTAAATAGTCAAATTGGTTGGGTACTAATAGATGTAAGTTCCAGTTATGAAAGTTCCTCTCAAATTCAGACCTTCTGGATTCTTTTAAAATTTGATGATGGTTTTTAGGCCTATAAGAGAATTGTGTGGAAGCCTGATTTTTATTTTTCATTAAATTAAACTGATAAAATATGAAGAATATGAAAAATTAACCTCATAATTTCAATGATAGGATCCGACACATTTAATTTATAATTAATTTAAATATAATTACCTAAACTATGAAATTATTCATGATTGATTATTTAATGTTATTAGTCTTGTTGTGTTTCATTTCATTGGAGAATCCAATCAAGGATTCCTATTAACATATCAATAGGTTCTCTATGAAACTCCAAATAATTTTATTGATCTCTTGGGTGCTAGTGTGAGATGAATAAGTTCTCTATGTCATTCACCATTGATTGTAACAAAAATCTCATGTTTTCTCTCCATGTTTATGAGAGATGGACAATTAGAGAAGTGTATTTAAGGATTAATAGGATATCTGAAAACTTATCATGTATTTACAATGTTTCTATTGAAAAATGATAACTTTTAGAATATATAATCATGTTAAAATCAGATAATTGTACAAATATCCTTATCCATTTATTTTATCCAAGTCATACCCTTGGTCACATATAATATAATAATTATAATTATTTTTTATTTTACACGAAATTTATTTCATTTAATATAATTTATTAATAAATAAATTAATATTTATTTAAATAATATTAAAGAAAATATATCATTTCCATTGGACCTTTAAACTCGATCCACATTCTCCCATATAATAAAACTATGAATAATATAATACTTTGTTCAACAAAATAAAGTAAAAATTTTATTTTTTAAACATCAAGATAAATATTTATTTTAGTATATATATATATTCATTGAATTCGAATAAAATATTTATTTTTCAAAAATAACTAAACTTGTGAATAGGTAAATATTATATTCATAAAAAATTTAGTAAATAGAAGATAAATTCTAATCAAATATTATAAACATGAATATTTTATTATTGAATTTTAAGATCAATGTAATTTGAATATATAGCTTCTGGATAGACTTATTGTGTTCCCCTATAATACCCTTTCTTAATGTAAATAGGTAGAACTTAACTAAAATCCAAATTTGGTGTGTGGAAACACATCAAGGAATCAATAGAGAAAGAAGTTAGTGTAGAAACTTTAACAATTATCCTATGAATATTTTTTTTGTAATATAATCCCTTTGTCGGCCGATATCTCATCAAGTGGGATTCATACTTGTGACATCACATTATATTCTTGATTTATCTTTTTTTGAATTTCTTTAATGAAATTTTCTATAAAATACCAGGGTTGTAGTTTTTTATCATACACTTCCATTTTATTCAAAGGACCATAGAAATATTCTTCTAATAACTCATAAGGGACAAATCCTTTCTTGAAAATTTAATTAATGGCATATTACTTATGAATTACCCAATGCATGCTACATATTCATGATTATATATCACTGCAATTTTCATTCATTCAACTATTTACACGATTAAAAATACTCATTTTAAATAATGATCTCAATTTTAAGGAACAATACACATACTTATATATAAGAATATATAATAACATAAGAAGCATATATAATCCCTACTAACTAGTTTGTTATTAAAACCTCTATAACACCATGGATAAAATCACTCATCATTATCGAAAAAAGAGGACTAGAAGACCTCAACGCACCTCCATATATTCTAGAGACTATCGGCTAGTAGTGAGGTTCTAAATTATACACCGGGGAGATTATTCCTTTATTATAATAAAAAAAATAACAAAAAAACACATATAAAATGATAATAGTACACATGATCAATAATAAATAATGTTGTAAAAAAATGTAATGTTTTATTAAATCCTAACGATCACCCACTGGGATGATCACATATACAAAATAAAAAATATAATAAATACAGAAGGAGGATATACTACTATACCCAATCCTAACCACCATCCCATCTCCAAATCCATATCTACATGCTTCAACTAAATCCACTACAAAACATGTGATAAGACCTGCATGATAGATACAATATTTTCACTTGCACTAGAGTTTTGATGCAGGGTGTGATAAATATATCTTAGTATTTTCTCACCATGTTCCCCTAATATACACCATCATATACATTTTTATTCATTAGGTAAATAAAAAACTATAAAAAAACTACCCATAAGTATGCATGTTGGGTCATCATGTGCTCACAAGGCCACAATGACACATGGTCGCACCTCCTCAACCAATATAGGAATAATAATTCACCTCATTACACAATCCATAACTTAGACTTAAAGACTCTATATTGGATTTTATACCATTTCCCGGCCCAAATATGTAGGTTAGGGTGTCATACTATGCTTCAATCCATAACTGAAGATTTAGGCTGGGTTGTTTTGTCATGTTCTAAAAATTATCATCTCTTTCAGGATGGGGTCTTATACTATGTTGATATCTCACATATCATCTTATACTATATTTTCACCACCTACAATTAACATAGGGTGATGTTTTCATATGTCTAATTTTTAAATATAGAGATCGATTCCCTCTCACTTAGGGTGGGTCTCATAATCACATCACCTTCAATAAGAGAACTGAGGAGGGAATATTGATATCTTACCACTCAAATAGATGATACATCCTCCCATGGAAAGGTCCCATGACCATGTATTTTATCACGAAACACATGATATGTGATCTTTGGAGGTCATCACAAAAACCAAACTATTACACAAGTTAAACCACATTGTCAACAGGTAAATACCATGTCTAAGTCTTATTTCACATTACATACAACCAGTTATTTCTGGAGGGAATCACAATAGACAACCTCTTTCATATGTTAAACCACACTATCCCTAGGTAGTTCCCATGTCCAATAACACATCTTAGTTATATGAGGATGTAATCTCAATATCCATCCTATTGTGTAAGATGAATAACAAAGTAACTAGATAGGTATCGTGGTGATTCACACATCTCAGTGATATGAGGAGGAAATTACAATATCCAAACCATCACAAATGTTGAACCACTGCATTAGTAAGTGGGTCCCATGGGTCCCATCTTAGGATAAAATGTGACCTTAATTAACCCCTCATCATGGTATAACCCTCACCCATCGCTATAAGGTGATCCACCTATAATAAAAATTCGTATCAAATCCATGTTGACCCAACTCGAAATCTCAAATTAGCACCCAAAACACCTCCTAAGACTATGATTTCATCAAAAAGAAACTCCTTAAGATTTCCAAACCCTCAAATTCCTAATTTGAGTTCCAATTCTAAAATTTTCCCTTACTTCAGTATAGAAAATTCAAATTCCCATTGAATTTTGGATAAAATGATATTTTATTGAGGACTCTCATCAAAATTCACTATTAAAATCACATTTATACATTTTAAAACCCAGGTAAATAATTTATTTTTTTATAAGTTTTTTAAATTTATAATAAATTGATAAATTTATTTTTAGTTGAATTTTAATGATTTATTCTTTTTTTAATTTTATAATGAATCTATACTTTGACCTTAGATTTTAAATTGACTTTATTTAAAGACTTTTGATTTTGAATTTTAATAATTTAAATCAAATTTAGGGTTTTTTTATTTTTTTAATCAATTTTTTGAGAGAAAAAATTAATTTTTATTTGGAATTTTATACTACCTATTTGTATCTATGATGACACATGTAAATTTCTCACTTAAAGGATTTAATATTTTTTGAAGTCCTCAATTGATCATATAAAGGAGGAACAATCAACATACTGACTGAATAAAGAACCCATAGTTGATAAATAAACCATGTAAGAAAATCCCCCAAAGGCACAGAGTGATTGTATACGAAATGTGTGGTTGATCAAGATACTTTGCGTGAATAAATAGAAAATTCCTTAATCTTCCTTATGAGGTATTTCAAACTACAATATGAGGTATGTCAAGATAAATAAGGAGGAAATTACACCTAACACAAACCCTCTCCATGTTAAATCAATCAATCATGAGGAAACTTCTAAGAGATCACACCTTCCACTATTTTCATACTATTCCACACTTGAATCTACTGCACGAAGCATTTTCTTGTTATCGCAAGTGGATCTACCAACCTGTCATGGATAATCTAATATGAGATGAAGGATAAGGATTCCATGAGAATGTGATATAGAAAGAGTAAAATGTCAGTAACTTTGGGGAGATTCCATGTTATGGTGAAGAAGTTACCATTCCATCCTCAAGCTACCACATGTTTCACCCCAACCTAACTTGATCCAAAAGCTAAAAATTTCACCCCATCCAACCATGATCCAAAATAAAAGTGATTGTATCTACTGTTATTAACCTACCACACTTTTTACATACCATGATAGAAAATAATTAAAGGTTAATCTATGAACACCCGATCCCCGATGAAGATGACTCTAGCCTGAGCTGGGAATGATGGAATTGAATCCTCGTCGAAAGATCTAGCATGAAATCAAGATTATTGAAAAATTATTTAATTGAAGCTTAATAATAGAAGAACCAAGATAAATAGAAAATATTCTTCTACAATGTATATAAATTATTAAATATATGAGGTCATCATTTGAAACCTAGTATAATTGAAACTAAATTTGTGGCTAGAATAACCCAAGATGACATAGATGGATCCCAATCACAATAATTTAGGATGTTAATGTTTATCAAATTCAATAAGAACTTTGTCTCCCCTATATGTCAATTGAGACTGGTTCTTAATATCACTTGAAGATAGGGTGACCAAAAACTAAATTTAATCATTGAAGTCAACATAAACTGAAGCTAAAGGTAATGTGGATTCCATGTTTGTGATTGCTGGGTTTTAATTTCTTTGTGTAGGTGTGAATAGAGGAAATAAAGGGGGATTTGATCTTCCCCAATTAATTATATTTGATGAAATAAAACATTCAATTCATGATTATACATGTAATATCAATGAGGATTACTATTTTTTGGTTACACTCTTTATTCTTGAGTTGGAAGTCATAGGATAGATTAGTTTACTAATGGTTCAATTTTTTATGGAAAGATAAGAACTGGTAGAATATTTCAGGCTGGGAAAGATGAAAATTGAAACTGGATAAGATGACCCACACTTGACCTACACCCTCTAAAACAAAACCATGTTTCATCACAGGTTTAGGTAGATGATATTTGAATGGGAATTTTAATCCTAAATGACCTTGTGATCATCATTTCAATTGGAATTCAAAGATTATATCATGTATGCGGATTCATAGCTGATGAATCTTGATATATTTGTTGAAAAAAGAAAATTCATGATAGAGTTGTGAGACTGAAGCAATAATTCTCAAGATTGGATGAAGAAAATTCAACTGGGTTTTATTGATGATGAACCTATTCATGGATATTGATCGACTTACCCACTAGTTTTTATTTTTTTAGTGTGGGATTTAGTTAAAGAAAAAAAGGGCCCTAAGTGTTCTATGATGTTTTGTATGCAGAGACGAAGATGGTTATATTCAATTTTCTCAATGATATTCCCCAATCATGTCCAAATTGAAGGAAAAGTGTTTCACATGTGAAAATAAAACCGAGGATATGGATTTTTGTTTGAAGATTAAGATGTTCAAACCTAACATCAATCTTGAAAAATACAATTGACTATGATTGAATTTTGATTCCTATATGGGTTGAAGATATCGAACTCACTCTTGAAACTGGGAATTTGAAATCATAAAAATGATATTTGAGTTGAAGGTTGACCTAGAGTCAATATATAATGATCAAGATAAAGACAAGTTTAGGGAGTCCAATACTATCCAAGATATAAAAAAATGACCTTATCCATGCTAGTCACATTCTAATTAATTTTAAATATGGATCCATAAACTCTAAAATTACAAATTCAATGACATAAATGGGATCTTAAAGTAAGAATATTTGGTTATTTTAGATAGATTGGAGACATTCTCACATGTAAAGGAGCATATTTGGTGAGGAAGGCCTGGATCATATCACCTATAAGAAAGATGGTCAACATTAAATGCTACCACATAGAGATACTAAATGCAAGGAACCGAATAGTTTACTAAGGATAGATTATTTATGTGATTATTTTGATCGATAGTTGTGTTACTAGTATTTCATTTCTCTTTTTCCATTTATTTCAGCTATATTTTCTCCAATGTTGGCACACTATATCATTGGTGGCTATGCCAAGGAGATTATACTTAACCCTTGTTAATGAATTCTTTTATTTAAATGTATTTATATTCTATTAATATCTATGGGTTCATTCAAACTATTTATACATTAGGAAATTTCCTTATTTCTTTTCATTTTTAATTTATCTTCACTTTTCCACTTGACCACACACACATTCTACTTATGTTATCTACATTTCTTGTGATTGTAGGTAATGGGTTAACATAAGGGTTATTGGATAACTTTGATAGTTGAGCTTGGTGATATTAGAGCTTCTAGTAATTATTGTATCCATCTAATTAAATAGAAACATCCATGTGAGGGTAATCAAGTGTGGTTTCACTTGATTAAATAGAAAACTGTAGAGTTTTAGAATAAAATAACAATTTAACTGGAAAGGTGATCAGATATTCGTGGTTGGGCCATTTCATTTAAAATGAATTAAATATAATCCAAATAAATTCCTTCACACAAATAACCCATTATACTAGATAAAAACACACTCAAAACACTCTCCTCTTTGGAGACAACCCAATTCCGACTACTACTGCATTTAATTTGGGTTCAAAATTTCATTTTCTTAAAAATCTGTGACAGACAATTCATTAACCCAATACCATTGATGGGGAGGAAAATGTTTTGTTTAATTATATTTTATTTAAAATGATTTTAAAAAATGAATAGATATAGTGTAACACCCCAATGTTTTAAAAATAAATTTAATTCTTTAAACATTGTTTTATGTAGATATTTAAAACTATCCTTTAAACATAATTTTGAAGATTCTATGTTTTGAATTTTGAAAAACAATCATCTACAATTGTGTTCAATAAGTTATTTGGAGTCTGATGGAACCAACATGTTTTTTGGTGAATAGTAACATACTCTTATGAATAGTAACATGAATAGTAATATGACCCTAATGAATAGTAAATTGTATTAATATTTAATTTTATTAAGGATTTAAGATAATAACATATTGGTTAATTTTTCAATGTAATATAAAAGCAGATATAGTTTTAAAATTTTTTATTTTTGAATTAAGTATGATTTTATTTTAAAATTAAATTAGTAATATTTAGAAAATTATTTTCAAAAAATGGATTTCATTTTTGATTTCTACACGTCAAAAAATGGTAAGGGTAAATTTTTGGGATTTTCCTGATACAGTTGATTTTTCGATGAAAAGTAAAAATATAGTTTTGAGTTTCGGTGTATTAATGACATCATTAATGATGTAATAATGATGTAATGAATCTGCTCGACTTAGGTACAGTACAATAATATGTGAGGTTTCCCAAGTGTCTAATACCTTGGGCAAATACCATGGTCAAGCCCATGGTTTTGCAAATACCACTAATGAGGTGTCCCTTGGAAATTATTAAAATATTCCCTCATTTTTGCTATAAATACTAACACATTCCTTTATTAAATTCATTCACAATTCCTCGTAAACGAAGATCTAGCCTCATTAACTCCATAATAGTCCTCCCATGGTTTCTTAAAGCCCCTATGGTCCCAACCTTCATGTTCTAGGAGTTACTCTACAAGGTAAGAAAATTCTAAATTTCTTTCTTTTTCCATTCAAGTTCACTTCTATGTGGTATAACTTTCAAGTTTTCATACCATGTTCTTATTACCTTATTATTATTGATATATTCTATATTATGATTCATTTTTGGATGGGTGACCCCTGTCTTCTCTCTTTTTTAATATTTTCAAAAACCATGTTGCATAGCCGTTAGGCTACCGAATATTTGTAAGGGATTTCTCAATTATTCTTTTATTTTGAGTTTCTTTATTTTCTTATTATTTTTTCATATCATTTTATGAAATAGTAATTAAAGCTCCATAAATTCTTTATATTATAGATGTTCTCATTTTAATTAAAAATCCATCATCATTCTTATTTTTAGTCATGGCTTAAATTTATATGACAAAATGAGGTCGTTGTTATCAAAGAACCACTAAAATGATTTAAACGAACATCATTAATATTTTAACTTATGAATCATCCTCATATAGAACTTCAAAATTATAAATGGTATAAATTATGATAATTTAAATACCTAAATACCTTCCCATTACAATTCTATATTTCCACTTCCAATCTACAATAATATCCATCATGAACCAATCATGGAAAACATGTAAAGAAAACACCCCAAAACAATGCAAGGAACAAAATACTAACAAATAAAGGGTGAAATGATCTAATTAAATGATCATATGATATATTATAAAGATGAATATATTTTTTTTAAGATATTAATAACACTCTTTTAACCATTATACAGGAAGTTTAAACATATTTGAAGTAATAAGAACCTGAGGTAAGGGAATTCTTAACCCAATTTCCATTCCTTGGGCTAACCTTCTACTTTATCCATTATATTGTATTAATATTATTGGTGTGATGAGTTTCTATTTATATAATTTAGTATTATGTGTATTTACAGTTTATACGCATGTACATTCCATTCTATTAATTCTCACTTCAATTATATTTTTAAGGGACTTTCCATTTAAAATCATTTTAAAAGTCTCTCTAATAATTTTCAAAGGGATTGTATTTTTATATGTAAATAGAATGACTTATTTCTCCTGATTTCAAGAAAATTTATTACCATGATATGTTCCTTGAACATTATTTATGTTTGGTTGATCCCATTATAGCTCAAGATATGTTGGGTTGAGCCCATTATAGCTCAATATATGTTGGGTTAAGCCCAGTATAGCTCAATATATGATGGGTGAGCCCCACTATAGATTTTCAATGCATTGGGTACTCCAGAGATGGAAGTTGACCAAACAGTTATTTCATATATAAGGGTTAATATAAGATTGATATGGTAAATATGTCCCAAGGAAACAACATGAGTATACCATGCATTCGTGTTTTTGTGATATGGGTTTTATTGGTTTTTATGTTATCACTTGACTAATGCTTTCTATCTTTATATCCCTTACTGAGTTTTATACTCACCCCATTTTTTAAAAAAAATTTAATAGGATATAAGGATGGGTAAGAGAATGAAGGGATTAATTATGTTTTATATGGAGTATTGTCAAAGAAATCATGCTTTATGTTTTAATGTCTTATATTTTGAAAACAAAATGGAAACTATTTTTAGTATAGTCCTATTTGTATGAATGTGGTATGTTATGTAGGTATGTTTTTTTAATTCTTTAAAAATATAAACCCAAAAAGATACCAAATGTGTAATAATGTATGTTCTTGTTTAAAATTCAAGATTAATTAATGTTATATGGTCAGGTCCTTATATTTGGTATCAGAGGATAGTTTAGATAACTTTAGGGATTGGGATGATATTTAAAGAATACCATAATTGATTTTTACTCTATGTTTGATTTGAAATGTTCTACCATTTAAGTATTACCATGTTTCTTAATCTAAGTTATGTTGGTTAAGAATGGTTGTCTATATAAGAAATAGGGAAGCTGAACTAGGAAGGCACAAAGAGGCTGATTTCTGTCCGAATCTACAACCCAAAATAGTGGGAATCAGAACCGAGTTGTTTGTGATAGAAATGGATCAGTTGACTCAAGAAATAAACAGGTTTGGTATCCATGATAGAGAGTAACATGATCAACCACGAATAAAAATGTCTTTTATGGTGCACTTTATGAGGCAATATCCTATAGCATTTAGTGGAACTGCAGATCCAGTGATAGCTGAAGGATGGATCAATGTTATAGAAAAGATATTTGATGTCATGGGTTGTTCAGAATGTCAAAAGGTAATGCTAGAAATTTATTTTTTGGAAGATGAATCCAATCAATGGTGGTCTCTGGTTAATAATATGAGATAAAGAGATGATCTTGATAGTATGGAATGAGATGATTTTAAGATTCTTTTTCTGGAAAAATATTTTCCCAAAACTGTTCGACTCAGAATGGAGGAACAATTCTTGGAATTGAAGAAGAAAGATGATGATTTTGGGGTATCATATGGAGCCAATTTTAAAACACTAGCCGGGTATGTACCGGATTTTACTCAAGATTTTGAAAGTAAAATTAATATATTTTACTCTGGTTTGAAACTGTTTTTTGTGAAGAGCTTTGGCATCACGAGAGTTTAAATGCTATGAGAAGCTTGTTAGTTATGATTAAAATGTTTAGATGGATTTTTCTGAAACATATGTTCATTGTGATGATAAGAATATGAATCAATCAGGTTGGCAGGCAATGGTGAAGAACTCGTCAAAGAAGTCTGGAGGTAAGAAAATGAATTTCCCTTCTTGTCAAAAGTGTGGTAAAAGGAATCCCGGTGAATGTCTGGTAAATTATGGGAAATGATACCGATATGGGAAGTTTGGACACATGTTTTGTGATTGAAAGAAAAATGATCCAAAAACTAATGAGAATTCGATGGTGAGATGCATTAACTGTAAGTAATTGGGTCATTTTGCTAATGTTTATCTGAAGCTGGTTACTCAAGCAGGGAATCAGTAAGATTGGGAGTAGAAGGGTTTGTTAAAATATTTTGCAACCACTTAAAAAGATTTTGATCCATCAAATGAGGTGGTATCAGGTATGTTTCTTGTTTTTTCAGATTTCACAAAATTATTTTTTTGATTCAGGGTGTACGCATTCCTTCATTTCTAAAAAATTTTCAGAAAAATTGGGATTTCGACCTCATGAAATGAAAACTTAACTCATGGTAAAAACACCTGGAGTAAATATTGTGGCAAAAATAAATTATAAGAATCTTCCTATCCTTGTTTGTGGATATAATCTACCTAAAAACCAAGTTGTTTTTCCTCTAGAAGAATTTGATGTTATTCTGGGTATGGACTGGCTTTCTTTTTATTATGCTAAGCTAGATTGCAGAGAAAAAGAAGTTTTTTAGAAAGAATTTCAGTTTTTGTACAATAATGAACCCATACCATTAATAACATATCAGGAAGCTAAGAAAATGATAATGGATAGAAATGAATTTTTTCTTTCTCATATTTTTGAAGATAAGGGAACTATCTAGATTAATGTTGTACCAGTGGTAAATGAATACTTGGATGATTTTTCTGATGATTTGTCTGGTGTTATTTTTAATCGATAGGTTGAGTTTACTATTGACTTAGTTCTTGATTCTAATCCAATTTTTAAACCTCCTTATCGAATGTCCCAAATGGAACTTCTAGAATTAAAAATTAGTTGCAGGAATTATTAGATAAAGGCATCACCCGACCCAACACTTCACCATGGGGTGCTCCTGTCTTGTTTGTTATGTAAAAAAGATGGTTTAATAAGACTTTTCATCGATTATAGATCCTTGAATAACATTACTATTAAAAATAATTATCATTTTTCTCATATTGATGACTTATCTGATTAGCTCCAAGGAGCACAGTATTTTTTGAAGGTTGACCTGAGGTTGAGGTACCATCAGTTGAAAGTAAAGGATGAAGACATCCCGAATACTGCGTTTCGTACTCGATATGGTCATTATGAATTTTTAGTTATGCCTTTTGGGTTAACTAATGTACCTACTATATTCATGGATCTTATTAATAGAATATTTAATGAGTTCGTCGATAAGTTTTTGGGTGTGTTTATTGATGACATTCTGGTATATTCTATAAGTAAATAGGAGCATGAAAAACATCTACGAGTTGTTTTGAAAACCTTAAAAGAAAAGAAACTGTATGAAAAATCCTGCAAGTGTGATTTTTGGATGAAACAGATTTCTTTTCTTCGGAACATTGTAAATAAGGATGGAATAACAGTTTATCCTTCCAAAACACAAGTGGTTGATGAATGGAAAAGACCTAAAAATGTAACATATATTCATAGTTTTCTTGGTTTAGTAGGTTATTACCAACGGTTTTTTAAAAATATTGCACGGTTATCTAACCTTCTAACTAAGCTAAAAAGAAAAGGGGTTAAATTTGTTTGGACATAAGAATGTGATGTTTGTTTTTAGGAACTAAAGAAGAGATTGGTGAATGCTCCAGTTTTGGCATTGCCTTCCTAAAGTGGTGAGTTTTTCATCTACTTTGATGATTTATTAAAGGGAATTGGTTTTGTTCTGATGAAGAATGATTAGGTAATTTCATTTTCTTCAAGACAACTAAAACATCAAGATTTAAATTATCCCACTCATGATTTGTAATTGGCATTTGTGGTTTTTTTCTTTGAAAATTTGGAGGCACCATTTATATGGATCCAAATGTCAAATATATACTGACCATAAAATTCTGAAGTATATATTCACTCAGAATAAATTAAACATGAGGCAGAGAAGATTGATTTAACTGATAAAGGATTATGATTGCACGATAAATTACCATCCAGGAAAAGAAAACAAAGTGGCAGATGCCTTAAGTCAAAAACATCATGCATCATTATCCATGTTATGTTTGGAATGTGATCCCTTGGTTAATGATTTGATACATTTTGGCTTAGAAGTTGTCTGTGTAGGGAATGCATCTATTTTGTTTCAGGTTTCAGTGCAATCATTGTTATCAAAGAAAATTAATAAAGCACAAAAGGAAGACCGTGAGCTACAGAAAAAGGTAGAATTGGTTAAAATAGGTAAGATGCTATACTTTAATCTTGATAAAGATTGTGTTTTAAGATTTTGAAAAAGGTTGTATGTGCCTTGTGATTCCTAGTTGAAGAAATACTTGTTGTGTGAAGATCATAGTTCTCTATTTTCAGTTCATCCTGGCAGTACTAAGATATACATAGACCTTCTAGAGTATTATTGGTGGGATGGAATAAAAAGAGATATTGCTAATTTTACTATGAAATGCTTGACATGTCAATGGGTTAAAGCAGATCGGAAATTACCGAAGGGGATGATTCAGCCTTTTCCAATGCCAGAGTGGAGATGGGAGAATGTATCCATGGACTTTATGGTGGGACTACCAAAGACTTCTCGAGGTAACACTGCGATTTGGGTTATTGTTGATTGGCTGACAAAATCTGCACATTTTCGTTCTATTCGAGATACAATGTCTTTCGATCAGATTTCTCGATTGTACCTCAATAAGATTATCAGGATACATGGAGTTCCTATTTCTATTGTATCTAGCGGGGATCCCAGGTTCACTTCTAACTTTTTGAAGGGGATTTATAAGTCTTTGGGCACATAATTAAATTTCAGTACAGCTTTTCATCCTCAATTAGATGGGCATTCAGAATGAACGATTCAGAATTTGCAGGATATGATTCGAGCTTTTTCAATAAACTATCAGGGATGTTGGGATCAACATCTTTCTTTATTTGAGTTTTCTTATAATAACAGTTTTCATTCCAATATACAGATGACACCTTTTGAGGCATTTTATGGGACGCGGTGTCGAACTCCATCTTTTTGGGATGAAGTCATGGAAAGTAAGTTGATGGGACAAAAATTAGAAGAGGAAGTGGATGAAAAAGTGAAGATGATCCAACAGCACATAAGGACATCTCAAAGCAGGTAAAAATTTATATAGATAACAGAAGGAAAGAATTCTCTTTTGAAGTAGGTGACCATGTTTTCATTAAAATCTCTCCTTCAAAGAGAGTGATGTGTTTCGGTAAGAAAGGGAATCTAAGTCTGTAGTTCATTAGTTCTTTTGAAATCCTGGAAAAAGTTGGAATAGTTTCATACCGAGTAGCTTTTCCACCGAGTTTGTCTCAGGTACACAATGTTTTTCATGTTTCCAAGTAGAGGAATTATTTGTCTGATTCATCACATGTCTTAAGCCTAGAAGCATTTCAACTGGAAGAGAACCTTTCTGATAAAGAGAAACCAGTTCAGAATCTTGATTGATGGGAACAGGTGTTTCGGAATTAGGTAATCCACGAGGTAAAGGTTTTGTAGAGAAACCACTTGGTTGAAAAAGCAACATGGGAGTCTCAAAATTCTATGAGGGAAAGGTACCCTCACTTTTTTAATGAGTAAATAAAATTGCGAGGAAGTAATTTCTAGAAGGTGGAAATAATGTAACACCTCAAGGTTTTAAAAATAAATTGAATTCTTGAAACTTAGTTTTATGTAGATATTTATAACTATACTTTAAACATAATTTTAAAGCTTCTATGTTTTGAATTTTGGAAAACAATCATCTACAATTGTGTTCAATAAGTTATTTGGAGTCTGATGGAACCAACTTGTTTTTTATTGAATAGTAACATACCCTTATGAATAGTAATATGACCCTAATGAATAGTAAATTGTATTAATATTTTATTTTCTTAAGGCTTTAAGATAATAACATCTTGGTTGATTTTTCAATGTGATGTAAAAGCAGTTATAGTTTTAAAATTGTTCATTTTTTAATTAAGTATGATTTTATTTAAAAATTAAATTAATAATATTTAGAACATTATTTTCAAAAAACAGAGTTCATTTTTGAATTATATACATTGACAAATGGTAATGGTAAAGTTTTGGGATTTTTCTGATACAATTGATTTTTCAGCGAATAGTAAAAATACAGTTTTGAGTTTTGGTGTATTAATGACATCATTAATGATGTAATAATTATGTAATGAATTTTTTCGACTTGGGTATAGTACAATAATATGTGAGGTGTCCCAAGTGGCTAATACCTTGGGCAAGTACCATGGGAAAGCCCATGGTTTTACAAATACCACTAATGAGGTGTCCCTTGGAAATTATTAAAATATTCCCTCACTTTTGCTATAAATATCAACCCATTCCTTCATTAAATTCATTCCCAATTTCTCATTAAATAAGCTTTAGCCTCATTACCTCTCTATTAGTCCTCCCAAGGTTTCCTCAAGTTACTCTACAAGGTAAGAAATTTCTAAATTTCTTTCTTTTTCCATTCAAGTTCTCTTTTTTGTGGTATAACTTTCAAGTTTCCATGCCATGTTATTATTACCTTCTTATTCTTGATATATTCTATATTATGATTCATTTCTAGATGGGTGACCCTTTTCCCCTCCCTTTTTAATATTTTCTAAACCATGTTGCATAGTCATTAGGCTGCCGAATATTTGTAAGGGATTTATCAATTATTCTTTTATTTTGAGTTTCATTATTTTATTATTCTTTCATCATTTACTCTTAACCAAGAGGCATGAAAGCTCCAAATATTATGTATATTCCTTATTTTCTCATGTTCATGGAAAATACATCATCATTCTTCACTCCCCTCACACTTATTTAAGGAATAAAAATATTGTCTTTGATGTGTCGAATTACCGACATCATGGATGATGTGTTTTCAGTTTGCATTAATTATTTCAAGTACGGTAATGAAGCCATTTTTATTGTTGAAAAAAGTTATAATATATGTATTATGTCTCATTCATAGTTCTGGAATTCTTTTTTCTACTCATGTTTTTAATTTCTATGACAAAATGAGGTCCTTATTATAAAAGAACCACTAAACTGATTTAAACGAACATCATTAATATTTTAACTAATGACGCATCATCATATCAAACTTCAAAATGATAAATGGTATAAATTATGATATTGGAAATATGTAAATACCTCCCATTCCAATTCTATAGTTTCACTTCCAATCTACAATAATATCCATCATGAACCAATCATGGAAAACATGTAAAGAAAACACCCCAAAACAATGCAAGGAACAAAATACTAACAATTAAAGGGTGAAATGATCTAATGAAATGATCATATGAGATATAGTAAAGATGAATATGTTTTTTAAGATATTAATAACACTCTTTTAACCATTATATAGTAATTTTAAACACATTTGAAGTTAGAAGAACCTGAGGTAAGGGAATTCTTAACCCAATTTACATTCCTTGGGTTAACTTTCTACTTTATCCATTATGTTGTATTAATATTATTTTTGTGATGAATTTTTGTTTATATAATTTAGTATTATATGTATTTACAGTTTATACACATGTACATTCCATTCTATTAATTCTCACATCAATTATATTTTTAAGGGACTTTCCTTTTAAAATCCTTTTAAAAGTCTCTCTAATAATTTTCAAAGGGATTGTATTTTTATATGTATATGGAATGAGTGATTTCTCCTGATTTCAAGAAATTTATTACCATGATATGTAACTTGGACATTATTTATGTTGGTTTGAGCCCATTATATCTCAAGATATGTTGGTTTGATCCCATTATTGCTCAAGATATGTTGGGTTGAGCCCATTATAGCTGAAGATATGACGGGTGAGCCCCATTATAGCTCTCCAATGCATTGGGTACTTCGAAGATGAAAGTTGACCAAAGTTTATTCCATATATAAAGGTGAATGTAAGAGTGATATAGTAAATATTTCCCATGGAAACAACATGATTATACCAGTCATTTGAGTTTTTATGATATGGGTTTTATTGGTTTTTATGTTATCACTTGACTAACGTTTTCTATCTTTATATCCCCTATTTAGTTTTATACTCATCCCATGTTTTTAAAATGTTTTTCATAGGATATAAGTATGGGTAAGATAATTAAGGGATTTGTGATGTTTGATATGGATTGTTGTGAATTAAATCATGCTTTATGTTTAAATGTCTTATATTTTGAAAAAAATGGAAACTGTTTTTAATAGAGTCTTCTTTATATGAATGTTGTATGTTATGTATGTAAGTTATCCTAATTCTTTAAAACTATAAACCTGAAAAGATCCTCAATGTGTTATAATTTATGTTCTTGTTTAAAATTCATGATTAAGTAACTTTATAAGGTTGGGTCCTTATATATAGTTAATCTCAAAACATTATTTTTAATCCATATATCAAACAAACTATATTGTTAAGATTGAGAACATAAAAATCACTAAAGAGGTGGAGTGATATTTTATCACAATTCCATTGACCAAATCCCCATTATTATCATTTTCTTCCACTAAATTCAATCTAGGAATAGAAATCATGGAATATAATCAATATCAATTGAATATGAATCTATGAAAAATGTGTTAACCAAATTTTAACATCAATAACTAGTTTTAACAAACAAATATCCAACCCAGAATTGAGATTAAAAATTAAATGACCCAATACCTACAAAAGTTTCATGGCTTGTTAGGAGAGGATCCTAACTTACACTTGAGTGAATTTGATGATGTTTTCTTTAAATGTAAACCTATAGGTGTCTTATACGAACATGTTATCTAGAAGGTGTTCCCATTCTCCATTGAAGTATTTTCCAAGGAGTGTCTCTACAAACTCAAACCAATAAAATTCACTACATGGGAATATAAATGGAGGGACTTATTCTAGAAATAATTTCCTATATTAAGGAGTACCCATCTAAGTAATTAAATTAATATTATTAAACTAGAAAGTGGAGAAACCCATTAATATTTTTGGAAAATATTCAAGAGGATGACACCAAACTTCCCATACTATCCTAATGGAGGACATCATTTAAGAATATTCATATACTAAGTATTGTTGGAATGTGACCAGAATTTTATGGGTGATTACTTTGGAGGAGGTTTGATTTATAATTTCCCTACTTAATTTAGAGAGTTAATAGAGAGGATTTCTAAAAATTCTCATTAATTCGGTATGAGAACTGCAACAAGGATAGTGTATGAGTAAAATAGTTCTAGATCACTATTATTTGAAAAATTAATTGAATAACTAATATCACTTGTGATATAGTTCATTTTGAAAAACATTTCAGAGACTATAACTAATATACCCCATCAGGTGTAGCAATGTTTTCATTTTTTGGAGAACAACACAATTAGTTGTACTCAAGTCAAAGAAAGATGTGAATCTGTGTTACAAAGACAATACCAGCTGAAAACTGTAGGAAACCAAGGATTTGGATAATATTACAAAATTTAATATAAAACTGAAAACCAACTACCTCAAAGGACCCTAGTTCAATTGAAATTCAAACCACCTTACTAGAATTTTTTTCAAAAAAACATTCCATCCAAAAAAAATTTAGAGACAAAATTCTCAACCTTCTATAAGATATAAACAAAGGAAATATCAAGAACCCTCAATGGATGTGTTGGTAAGATATATTATAGAGTCAAAAACACTCATTAATCTATACCAAAGGAGATAATAGGACAGTACAACCATATTTTTACTGCCCTCAATAACCATGAAACTAAAGGTTTATTTAAACTCCATACTCATTCAATTACTAAACCCAAAGGTATTATTATTTATATTTCATTAAGGAGTGTAAAGGTGATATAAAATAATTATAACCCCTCCATATAAATCTGAATATGGAATTAGAAAAACTAATCAACTTAAATAATTTGTCCCTAATAAATATCCTCAAGAAGAATCACCTATGGAAACACTTCCAGTGAAGAAATACAAGGGAAAATACAATGTGGGGGAATCAAATTATCCCCAACCTCCATTCCCTTCTAGAGTAAAACCACATAAGAAAACCAGTGAAGAATAAATACAAATATATTATTATAGATACTTAAAATTGTAAATATCAACATCCCTTTGGTGGAATCCATTTGAAAAATACCAATGTATGAAAAATTTATCAAATAAATGTGAACCAGGAAGAAGAGGATATAAGAAAATGAAAAAGGTATATTTAGGTAGAAATTATTCTACCCTTATTACCCCATAGTAACCTAGGAAATTCTAAGACCCAGTTAGATTCACTATCCCTTTAACAATTTGATAACTCACTTTTTCCAACACACTGTATGATTTGGGAGAATCACTTAATGTAATTATTCAGTCTTAGATTGTTGTGATCAGACCCATCTAAGTAGTGGTAAAATTGGATAACTGAACCACTTCCTATAATGTTGGAGTTCCAGAGTATGTAATGGTAATTGTGAAATAATTTTTATACCTTATTGATTTTTACATATTTAACATTGAATAAGAAAAGGGTAAATCTCACTCCCCAACCATTCTATGTAATCCATTTCTCAAGACTTCCAAAAAAATAAATTTTAATGAAAGGTTTATTTTGATTAATTTTGGAGATCAGAAAATGAATGTTCATATTCTTTATTCAATGATATACCATCATGAGGAGAAATATTTTTTTACATTGAAATGTTTTGAATTTTCTTCTTATTCTATGGAAGGATTAAAAAATATGATGACATAATTCAATTAAATGAATCCTTAAAAACACATGATTTTGTTTATGAATTTTTTTTTTAAAAAAATGAATTAAATATGGAAAATGTGATGTGTTTTGATGGAAGTTACTTTCATGAGAGTTATTTTGATGACTGAATCAAATATTTTATTGACATTTCTTCTTTATATGTGCAGGTTGTAAGCATGTATAATACATATTTAAAACTATCAATAGAATAACCACTTAAACATGAATTGAAACCACTGACACCCAATTTGGAATATTATTTTTTAAATAAAAATGAGAAAATTTATACTTAAAAAAATTAAATCCCACTCAAGAACATCAACTTTTAAAGATTCTAAAAAACATTAGGGATATTGTAATTTTCCCTTATTGGATTATATGTGTGAAAATATTTCAATTTCATCTTTAGTGATAACAAAAATTCGTCTAAGGTATATAGAGTTTTAACATAGAAATTTTAAAATATGGAGGATATAAGAATATTTAGATAGTAAAAATTGATGATATGAGGAGGGAATCATATGAAAATACCTTCATATATAAGTATAAATCTATATCTATCTGTGAAAAACTCATTCATAAAATAATATTGGAAGAGAGAGAGAATGCACTGCTAATCTTTTCAAGGGTTATGATCATTCTTGGAAAGATTAATTTAAAATTGATTGGATAATACATAGTAACTAATACATTTCTCTTTGGTATATTAGAGATTAAGGGAGATGAATCCTAATACCCCTTTAAAGTAAATTTCCTATAAGTAAAGAAATACTCTAATGATTTTTGGAAAAACCAATGGATGAGTCCAAAATTCTTCCTACTTCCATTGAATAGTGGACTTCCATCTAGTATATTCCTATCATATTGATCTAAAAATAACTCTTTAAATATGTTTTTCCTAATAAAATGCATGTTGTAATTGTTAGTTCTGGGAGAAGCGGAAGTGCGTGGTGGTAGATGATATATTAAAATTTATTTTAATAATCATTGATCGAAACCAATAGAGAGTATATTTCATGTCAAATTTATAATTAATTTATATAATATATGAAAAAATAAATACCTGGGCTTAGTAACATTATTCATTGATAAATTTTGATGGTCTGAAAAGACCCTTTCAGATTTCCTTCCTTCCACTGTGAGAATCCAATGATCAAATCCCTCTAGTAGTGATCCACATATACTACTATGTTCTCTGATCAACGCCACTCAATATCTCAGTTCTAGTTCATTATTGATCAATTATTCTTTTTTTATGAATAAATATCTCTTATGTTTCTTGATCTTGAGAGGGAGAGAGGGGAGGATTCGAGAGAGATTTCATTGTGCGCAACAATTCTCAATTATCAATCTTGGATTACCAACACAATAGATAGTGTTTTCTATTTATAGAGTTAGGATTTAAGTTAAAATATTATTTAATTATATGTCAGTCATTAAATAAAATTTATTACCTTTAATAAATCCCAGGCCACATAATAATAATATTATTATTATTATTATTATTTGGTGTGCTCCAACTTATGTAATAGAAAATATTATTTATCTGAATTATTCATTAATATATTTTATCAGACATGATCTTGATCCATTTTAACTCGTATTACATTTATTTAACACCCAAATAAAAATTTTATTCAAAAATAAATTTTTTATTCACATACCAGAGAATAAATATTTATTAATTATTTAATAAAATAAATAAATATATTTTTATTCACATGGAAGTGAATAAATATTTATTTAATTTATGTTATTAATATTACATGAATAAAATTATTCCCTGGACTTGAGAAAATTGCTTATTACATTAATTAAACTCAAATAGAATTTAATTGAGATCAACAGAAACACTTAGCTTGTGAAAATTGCTTATTACATTAATTAAACTCAAATAGAATTTAATTGAGATCAACAGAAACACTTAGCTTGTGACCCGCTTGGATTCATTCTCATCAGCATTAGGTGGTATTTCCTAAAGTCTAATATTACTATCCAGAAATGGGTCAATGCACCCAAGAGAAACAACATAATGTCACAACATTAACAACCTCATAGGAACATTCACTATGTAATATAATCCCTTTGTTACAATATCTCATTAAGCAGGCTGCACAATGATGTCATCAAACTATTTACTTGATACATCTTTTCTTGACTATATAAAATAAACACGTCATTACACCATGGAAATAGAATTTAATGAAATAGTTTCATTCCAATGAAAGGGACAATATATAAGTTTCCATAAATATGGAAGGGACAAATCCTTCCTCAACTTATCCATTAATGATATATCAATCGTGAAACACCCAATGTACACTACTTCCTGCCAACATATGGTGTTACAGTTTAGGTCAATAAATATAAGTGTTCAATTCATGACATACATTAATGATAATATTAAATTATAAGGACCTTTACATACACTCACAAATATTAACATCTAAAGACAATAAAACATATATAATTCCTAATAACGTGTCTCTTCTCCTAATCTCTCATCTTGGAGATTACCTAGTTTGAACTTCATGACAAGAAAAATCATATACTTATGAGAACTCTCACCTGAGGATCTAAATATTATGTGTCCTATCATAGTACATTATCAAACCAGATAACTATATTAATAATATTTTCATACAAATTCAAGGTTCTCATCATAACGGGGAACTACTATGACCTTATCAATGTGAGAAATACTCTAGGACATGATTACATTAAATCTATGTATAAATAATGAAAAATATATAATAATAAATTAAAATAATATTCAATACATTGAGTATACATCGAATCAAAGTACAATCAGTTGGTCCTATGACACCAACTCAAAAAAAAACTTTCACTTGGACTAGAGCCAACTTCCTATGACATTTAGTTTACTAGACCTCACTTGAGAATCATGTTTCAACAGAGTCGTGGCTTTAGTCAAGGGATCCTCTATGTTGTCTTCCATGAAAATAATACTCACGAAAACCTCACCTCTCTGAGAAATTTTTTTTCAAGAGGTGATACTTTTGAATTATGATCATCTTTCATTGATATGGCCTTGGATCCTTTTCAAGATCAACTGTTGTAGTATTGTCACAATAGATTATGATTGGATCTTTACTACTGGTTAGAATGTCAATATCTTGGACAATTTTTTACATCTATACTTGTTCCTTAAATACATTTGAAGCCACAATATACTTATAATATACTGTAGAATTTCTAACCACAACCTATTTTGAACTCTTGCATCTAAAAACACCTCCAATCAAAGTGAATATGTATCATGTTTGTGACTTCATGTCATCTTAATCAGTTTAGAAACTAGAATCTGTATATCCTTTGATGACTAGTTCCTGGTCTTATCTTTAGACCAAGGATATATACTTAATATTCCTCAGATACCTAAGGATAGTATTGACTTTAATATAATGGTAGTTACCTGAATCATCTTGATATCTTCCTACCATACTCAATTGTTAGGAAACATCTAGCCTAGTACATAAAATTACATACATGATTGTCCCAATCACTAACACATATGGAATCCTTTCTATTCTATTTCTTTCCTCATGTGTCTAAGGACAAATTTTCCTAGAAATATGAGTTCTGTGTGATGTTAGCAATAATCTCATCTTAGATTTTTCCATACTGAATCTCTTTAGTACCATTTTTATGTATGTACTTTAACTTAGGCCAATATGACTTTTAGATCTATCCTGATGGATCATCATCCCTTGAATAAATGTTTCTTCACCCAAATCCTTCATGGAGAATCATTTATTCAACCACATGTTAATAGGCTCTAAGATTGGTATTTCGTTTCTTATGAGTAATATGTCATCAACATATGCTATTAAGAAAATGACGAAACTCCCACAAAACTGTTTGTAGACACAAGGGTCACACTCATTCTTTGTGAACTCAAATTCAATTATGGCTTCATCAAAATGAATGTTCCATGAATGAGATGCTTTCTTTAATCAATAAATGGATTTTTTTCAATTTTTATATATTATTAGAATCCTTTGGAGTCACAAACCCTTCAGGTTATGTAATATATACATTTTCATAATATTTTCCATTATGGAAAGATATTTTCACATCCATTTCCCAAGTATCATAGTCATGGTAATCCTCAATAGAAAATAGAATTCAATTGGATTTCAGCATTCCAACTGATGAAAACAATCATAGTCAATGCATTACACTATTTAAACCCATTTGAAACTAGTCATTACTTATAGGTACTAACTTTTCCTTCTATGTATAGATTCTTCTTGAATGCCCATGTGAAACCAACTAGCTTCACATCTACTGGAGGATCTAATAAAATATTGACTTGTTTTTTGTACATGGAATCCAATTAATAATTCATTGGTTCTTTCCACATGGAAACATATGTTCCACTTACTACTTACTTTAAGGTTAGAGGATCATTATTATCACCTAATAATGATTCACTATTTTTGGTGACTCAAAAACCATGACTTTCTAGATCTCTATACTCTCTTGTACTCCAACATAGTACTTATGTCTCTGGAATAGTCTCATCTTCGATGGGGATTTGTGGAATCTGTTCATATACCAACTCATGTGTACCTTGATCCTCAAATTCATAGAAGCATATCTCTCTCCCACTATCTCTTTTAGATATGTTCTCCCTCATAAGGAATATGAAATGTATTTCCACTATAACCCTTTTTTCATAGGGGTCATATAAGTAATATCCCCTTGTTTTTATATGGTATCCTATAATGATACACTTCATACCTTAGGGTGAAACTTTTTTATAAGAAGAGGCCTTAAAATCCCTTCACTTCCCCACACATTTAAATTAGATAACATGTTTTTTCATTCACTCAAAAAATCATATGGAATACTATTTATCAATTAATTAGTATTTGGTTTAGTATATGTGATTCTCTTTATAAAAATTATCCCCAAAAGGATAATGGATGACTCACATGACTTATAATTTATCTCACCATGTCCAATAATTTGTAGTTCCTCCTTTCAATTACACTATTCCATTGAGGCGCATAAAGAGGAATGAGTTGGGATAAGATCCAAAACTCCCATAAGTAATAAATGAAGTCTTGATTAAGATATTATCCACCTTGGACTAACCAAATTTTCTTAAATTTCTTAACAAGATGGTTTCAAGTTCATTCTTATATCCCTTGAATTTATCAAAAGAATATGACTTATACCTCATCAAGTAGACATATTCATATCTTCTAAAATAATCATTAAAAGTTATGAATTATGTGTACCCACAAATTTATTCAACAATTAATGTCCCACACACATCGGTATGAACTAATTCGATAAGATGTTTAGCCCTTTCACCTTTCCCACTGAATGTGGATTTGGTCATTTTCCCTTGTGATCATGTGTTACATAAACCAAGTGGTTTTAGTTCAAAATAATCTAAATATCCATATTGATGTAATTTAGTTAAGATATTTTATTTTACATAACCTAGATAGTGATACCAATGTTGGGTGTTGTATAATTTATGGTAATTAACTTCTTCATTGGTTTTCGGTACTTGGTTCATGTAATCCAACACATAAAGACCATTATTTAAATGTTCCTTACCATAAAAAATGTTATCTTTATAAACGAACAAAAATTTATTTCCAAATTTGAAAAAAAATACATCTATATCAAGGTTAGATATAGATATAATTCTTTTTTAATAGATGTAACATAATAACAAACTTTCAAAACCAAGATCAATTTGGTCAGCAATGTGATGTGGTAGTCCCTAATAGATACATGAGTGAGTTTATCTCTATTGGATACATGTATATCTACCTACCCTCAGTAAATATTTTTTAATATGTATCATTCCTAAATGTGATTATATAAGTGAGCACCACAATCTATATCTAACACCCAATTTTTAGAAATAGATAACTTTTGATCAATAAAAAATTCACCTGAAGCTTCCCCTTACTTCTTTGGTTGGGGGCATTTTTTCTTCCAATGGCCCTTCTTTCCACATGAAAAATAGATAGAATCATTTTCCCTTTCTCTCCCCATTATCTTCCTCTTCTTGGAATGGAATTATGATGTTTTGGGCTTAAAGATATTCACTTTCCCTTTCTATTTTTTCACCATAAGTAAAAAATTATTTTCACACTTCATATCCTTATCTACTTGGTGAAGAAGAGTGAGAAGATTTGGATAATATTTCTCAACAATGTTAGTATTAAAATTCTAAAAAAAACTGGAGAATCTCTGACAGAGTGATTCTAGAATGAGGTCGATTCCCAATTCTTCAGGGGGTTTAAACAATTCAACATTTAGTCTCTCAATGTATCTAATTATCTTGACCACATGAGTCCTAGCTGGGGAACCCTCTCCAAGATTTCTTTGAAAGTGCTCCTTGGAAATATCAAAACATTCCTATCTAGCTCCCCTTTATTAATGACCATTTAGGGGCTCAATAATTCTATATGCATCTATGTTTTCATGATACTTCTTTATTTCACTAGAAATTGATGAAATAATCCAACATTGATTGTCGTACATATCGCTAAAATGTTTTTCATAGACAAGAAACTCTCCATCACTCACCTCATTAGCAGGTGCATTAGGAATTGATGATTCTAAAGCAAAATATCTTTATTCATGGCATAGAACAACCTAACGGTTTCTAAACCATCTTATAAGTTACTACTAGTTAGGAGGTTGTCTTTATTCAATATCGACCGTAAAGATAATTTGGATGACTATATTTTCATTTTATTCTAAAATTAAAAGAGTATATTATTAGTACTTTTTCTTGATTAAAAATTATGTGAGAAATAATAAATTGATTGATTTTATTAAATCTCCAACTATTTTATCAATCCTCAATAACCCTCACCATTAAACTTAGAATTTCTAGTTTCTTTAACATTTTAGTGGAAATGATCTATATGGACCTTCACAAAACCCCAACTAGGGTTGTTCAAGCTATATGAAGGGATTTAGATAGGCATGTTTTTTTCAACTGCAAGCTTTCAGCTTCTTGATCCATTGAGTAGAATTTCCTATCCATAAATCCTGACTCGGATTTCCTCAAAAATTTCCTACAAATTACACCATGTCTAGAAAGGGATACTTCTCTTGATGTAAAATTTTTAAGTATACCCAAATTTCTTATAAGAACTCCATGTATAAAAGTACGTGTTCCAACATGGTTTGGTAAAACACATAGTTTATTGAGTTGTATTCTTAATCAAGTAATGAAAGGCCAAGTCTGACTTAATATTTAATTTAGGGATTTAAATTTATTATGCCTAAATTTTATCTAGTTTTATTCTTTTCATGTCTAATTAATATTAAGTGGATATTAATTAATTAATTGACTATGTTGGATAAAAAATTTACACATAATTCATTTACTTAATTTCCATCATTTCACATTAATTCATTTATATATGTGATCACGATATTTCAACCATAAAATAAATAATTCCATAGATATAAATAAATAAATAAAGTAAATGACTTGACCATGAGCTTATTTATCAGTTGATTTAATGAGTAGACAATAAAACAGCCTATGAGCTAGTAGAATAACTCTATTTTTTTGGTCCCAACATGAGTTAAAACATCCCACTTTTCCACCTATGTATCAGTTGATTTGGCATCATAATGGTTCCATCTAGAACCTTCTCCATGAACCTTAGGATGCTCCCTTAATTATAAGTATTTATTTCTCACACGTAAGTGAGGGAAGCTAAAGGATTAATTAAAAGGGATTACATAAATATCCTTAGACACACAGGTCCTATATAATAAAGGAGGGAGGAATGACATGCAGACCATCATTTAATTTAATATTAAATAATTGAAACCCCATGAAATAAATTAAATTAACTAAATTCCAACACATACATAGGTCTTATTCATGCTCATGATAGGTCATAGATGAAACAAATATGCAAAATTATCTAGTTTTCATTAATTTCTTTATTCACTCTTTATTATTAAGATGAACATGATTGCATTAATTAATTAATTAATTAATTAATTAATTAATTAATTAATTCCCTTTCATCTTAACAATCATTCTAACTTAATTGGATATACCCATCATTTATCAAATTCATGGAAAATAAACAGTAGAAAAAATTAATATATATTTACTTCAATAAATTGATTGAGCATTTAATTTTTTTTTTAAACCATTATTAAATTTTCAAGACACACAATAGGTGTCAATAAATAAATTAAGTTTTTAATGATGTAATTTTTAATTTAATGTAATTTAATTCTTCTATTGATTGAGAGACTACATGGCATGTACAATAAAGCTTCACACCATGTACCTCAGTTTTTGTGTATCCGAGTTGCATGCTTGGGGATTTTTCATGATAACCTGGCTAGATTAAATGTCATATACATTCCAGTTACACTCCATGTGTCCACTTTCCATTTTCCAAATTTTCCTAACCAACACATGGTGTGAAATAAATTTACCATGTAAAATTAACTTCTATGCGCATGAATGTACAATGCATGTGGGTACACGACGTGTTCTCCAGCTAAACAAAGTGTAACTTAGTTTTACTATCCAATGATTTGTCACTTCCCAATGGAATCTCCAATCATTCTTCATTTGTTATTAAACCATTAAGAAAAGGAAACCCAAAATAAACGTGATTAATATGTCTATTACATATTAATTCAAATAGGGTTAAAGAATTAATAACATGAAATGACTAATCTAACCACAGTTTTTCATAAATAAAAAATTAAATAAAAAATTATAAATTTAAACATGACTGCTCTGATACCACTTGTTGGTTTTTGGCATATCATAACCATGAAGTGGTGGGATATATATTAAAATTTATTTAAATAGTCATTGCCCGAAATAAAGAGCGAGGATATTTCATGTCAAATTTTTATTTAATTTATTTAATATTTTAATAAATAAATACTTAGGATTAGGAAATTTCTATGTTGATGAATGTTGATCATCCAAAAAGACACTTTTTGATTTCCTTTATTGACAAGTGAGGATCCAAGTATAGAATCCCTCTAGAGGTTATCCATATGTGCTCCTCTGATCTTCATGTAGTACCACTCGATATCTATATTCTAGCATGGAAAATTGAATATATATTTTAGTTCATTATTTATTTCTCATTCTTTGATCTTGAATAAATCTCTCTTAACTTTCTCATTCTTGAGAGGTGGTGAGAGAAGGAGGAGTCGACAGAGAATTCATTGAGTGGAGAAATTTATATATTCTCAATATTCGATTCCATGTGTAATATACATAGTCATCTATTTATAGAGTTAGGATTTAGGTTAAAATATCATTTAATTACATAATGGCCATTATATAAAATTTATTACCTTTAATAAACTTTTTTCCACCAAATAATAATATTATTGTAATTATTTTTTGGTGTTCACTAACTTGCATAATAAAAACTATTATTTAATAAACTTGTTAATTAATATTTTTCAATGGACATGGTCTTGGTCCGTCTGAACTCCTCTAACATTTATTGAACACCTGAATAAAAATTTTATTTATAAATAAAATTTCATTCACATATCGGAGAATAAATATTTATTAAATATTCAATAAAATAAATAAATAAATTTTTATTCACATACTGGTGAATAAATATTTATTTAATTTATGAAATCAATAAAAATTGAAAACAAAAAATTCCTCGGACTTGAGAATTATATTTATTCCATTAACATAACTCAACTATATTTTAATCGAGATCAATAGAAACACTTAGCGCATGACCCTCTAGGATTTTTTTCTCATTGGAATTAGGCAGGATTGCCTAAAGTCCAAGATTACTGTCTAGCAATGGGTTAAGGTACCCAATAGAAAGGACTTAATGTCACAATTTCAACAATCACATACGAATTATCACTGTGTAATATAATACATTTGTCGCAATATCTCATCAAAAAGGTTTCACGACAGTGTCATCTACCTATTTACTTGATATGTCTTTCTTTGACAATCTCAAATAAACATGTTGTGACACCATGGCTGTGAAATTTAATGCAATGGTTCTATTCCACTCAAAGGGATAAGATATTAGCTTCTATAAATATGGAAGGGAAAAATCCTTCCTCTACATATCCATTAATGACATGTTAATCTTGATGCACCTAATGTAAACTACTTCTCACCAACATATGGTATGACAGTTTTGGTCAGTAAATCTAAGTGTGCGAGTCATGACAAAAATTAATGATAGTATTAAAGTCTAAGGAACATTACACACACTTTTTGATAAGAATATATAATAACACTAAAACATGTAGAATTCCTACTGACGTTTCTGTTCTCAAAATCTCTCATCTTAGAGATTACCAAATTTGAACTTCATGAGAAGAAGCCTCATCCTATTAAGAGAACTTACACCTAATGGTCTAAATACTATGTCTCTCGTCATAGTATGTTATCTAACTGTATAACTATATTAATAATATTTTCATATCACTTCAAGGTTCTCATCATATCAGGGAAATCCTATAGACTTATCAATGCAACAAATAATCTAGGACATTATTACATCAAATCCATAAAGAAACAATGACCAATATGTAATAATAAATTACATTAATATTAAATTCATCTAATATACATTTAATAAAATTAAAATCATTTGGTCCTAGGAAACCAAATCTAATATGAATTAACTATAATTTTTTTTGGGATAAATTTGGGGGAGAGGGACAGGTATCTTTATATGTAAATAGTTTTTTCTTCTTTTCTGAATATTTTTTAATTTTTTTTACTTTAAATTAAAAAAATGTGGAAAAAATTATTTATGAGTATTTATATCTATATATATATTCAACTTTAATTTGATTTTATATTTTTTGAGTGTATTTAGGATATCAAAACTTGAGTTTAATTCTATTTGTCCTAGAAAAAATACCACTCTAGAATGGATTGTGTTAAATTGATCATAAAATTGTTAAAATTAAATGATTATTGAGTGAAAATTCCATTGATTACAAGGATGTTTCTACTTTATAACTAGAAAGTGAACGTAATTGAAGAAGAAAAAAATAGAACCAAAATCATAGATTTAGGTAATTGTACTGATGAAATCATTCCTTGGTAATTAGACCTTAATGACTGGGTATAACATTAATGAGTCTCTCTAAAATACAATCATATAGACCCTATGAATAGAAGTAAATCAAGCTCATGGGATCTAATTTGGAAGTCTTCCTAAGTTAACATAAACACATGTGTTTGTTACCCATTAGATAAGAGTTATATAAACCTAAGTGTCGGTTGTCTAAGAATTTATTCTATGAATTCACTGTTTTAATTAGTCCTAAAGGAAACCTACTATATTAGGATGGTTTTGGGTTTATAATCACTCGTTCAGTAAGTGATTTGCAGAAGTAGGCCTAGGAAAAATTCATTATGTTCTAATTGGAAATAGGGATGGATACGTTTGTGTAATTTTGAACTTGGATGCAGATGGGACAAATGATATATCTAAATTTCATTTAGTAAGTATAAATAATGTGTGAAAATGAACCTTAGAAAGAAAAATTAAGGGAAATGATTTTTAGAAGTTCCCACTTGATGAATTATTTATTCCACTAGTATCCATTACATTTATAACATGAAACTAGAAATTGTGTGTTAATTTAAGTGATATAGTGAATTAAATTCATAAAAGAGGAATGATAATTCAAAAAATTGAGGAATCTATCATTTTATTTCTATTTGTATTATGTACTTATGTATAGATAGAATTACCACTTAAAATAATTAAATTCACTAAATTTATTATGGGTTTAATTAATTGAGTATGGGGGAGTGATAAAATGATATTTTATTGAATTTTTTTTCTCAAATCCTTTATTAAAATCCCACTATATATTTTAAAACCTAGATAAATCATTCATTTCTCTATAAATTTTGGAAATTTGGAATTAGTTTTTGAATGTCTATTTACATTAATTTTAATGATTTATTCGGTTTTTTGGATTTAATTGTGAAATAATTCATTGAATTTTAATTTTAAGATTAATTATTTTAAAGGATTTTGATTTTAAATTTTAATTGTTTAAATAATTTTTGGAATTTGGTTTAAAATTTTTTAATAATTTTTTTTGAAAGTGAAATTAATTTTCATTTATAATTATAATTGAAATTTAATACTTCATAAATATATTTATGATGAAAAATATAAAGGTACCACTATAATTATTTGAGAATTTGAGGAAGCCCTTGACTGATTACATGAATAAGGCATGATCGATCCGCCAACTATATGAAGACCCCATAGTTGATCAACTTATCATGTAATAAAATTTTACAAATTATTAGAGTAGCTGAATATAGAACACATGATTGATCAAGTTACCATGCATGAAAATTTGGAAAATTCCTCAGGCTTCCATATGTGATATTTGAAGTTTCCCCAAGAGAAAATTCCACATATCATAGACCCTCTCCATGGTCCATCAATCGATTATATGTCCAGTATTAAGATACCATGCCTTCCACTATCTTCATGCCGCCACACACTAGAGTCCACCATACAAAGAATTATAAATATTTCATGGTCAATATATTATGATACAATGGATTAGTCTACTATGATAATGTACCACAATAGTAAAATCCAGATGACTATGGGGAGTTTCTTTGATAGAGTGAAGAATCCATTGTTCCACCCTCAAGTTGGCTCGCATTTCACCCCAACCTATCGTGATCTTGAATCTAGGTGATTGTATCTTCTAGTATTAATCTACCACACTCTTGACCTACAGTGATAATAAAGAAGGTAAGACAATCCACATGAAGTTGATCCCTAAGGAATACAACTAGAGATCGATCTGGGAAGAATGGAATTGAATCCTAATTGATAGATCTGAGTTGAAATATGGCTTTTTGAAAAGAATTTTTTGAAGCCTATCTATTCAAGATCCAAGTTGAACATATAAGATTATTCAAAAAGTTATAGATCTGATTAAAGAACAATGGTTATTGTTTTAAACCTAGTATAATCGAAAAATATTTTATATCTAGAAAAACATAATAAACTGGAGATGGAATTAGATCTCTATAACTGAGGTTATCGATGTTACATAGATTGAAGAAGAACTTGTTCACCCTAGATTATTGATTGAGACTATAGGTTGATATCACTTGAATGGAGGTTGACCATGAAATTTATTTGATTACTAAATTCAACCCTAACTAAAGCTAATGTTGATGGGGATTCGATGTTTTTTATCAGTGGGTTTTATTTCTGTTTGAAGGAGTGAATCGATGAAAAAGAGGGGGCCTCGATATTCCTTAATTAATTAACTTTTATGATGGAAAATATTGCATTCAAGTTTCTTGATAGAATGATGATAAGGATTACTATTTTTTCATTGTTTTGATTTAAAATTTGGAAGGTCAAGGATATACTATTTTACTAGAAGTTTGAGTTTTTATGGAATGATTATAGATGAATGAATATTTTCGACTGAGAATGGAGAAAACTAAACATGGATAAGAAGAACCATTTTTGATTGAAAACCTATGCTATTTTGACAAGATTCATCATGGGTTTGTGAGATGATGTTTGAATGTGAAGGTGAAACTGAAATAACCATGATCTCATTAGAGATTAGTGAAGTTGAATAAGATTATGATTATTAGGATTCATAAATGATGAATCTCGACTTAATTTTTTAGACTAAAGATGATTTCTGATTGATTTGTGAGACTGGATAAATACCTCTTGATCATGGATGGATAAAATTATTCTATGTTTGATTAATTGATATTTTTCTTATTGATTTTGATTTAATTACTTATTGGTTTTTATTTTTGATATAGTATTGGGTTGAAGAAAAGATGTGGCCTTAGTGTTCTCCATTTCCGTGGATGTGGAGTGAGGGGGATTTCATGCTATTTTCTCAATGAAAATCCCCAATAGAGTCCTAATTTAAGGAAAATATTTATGTATATGAAAATAAAACTAGGGCTGTGTATTTGTGGTTAGAGATTAATATGGTCACACCTAACTCTAAACATATAGAAGACAATTCACTATTACAGAATATCGATGCCCTGTTAGGTGGAAGATCTTGACCTCATTCTTGAAAATGGGAGTTTCTGAGGTTGAAGTTGAGATTTGAGTTCTAGGTTGATTAAGAGTTAATAGATAATGAGGAAGATGAGTCCATGTTTTTGGAATTCAATGCTAATAGAATCTATGAAAAAATAACCTCATCTATACTAATTACATTCCAATTAAATAAAAATGCAGATCCCAAACCTCTAAAATAAAAAATTGAATGTCGATAAGTGGATAATTAAGTACTAAGATTTTATATATTGTTGAAGGTTTTGAGACATGCCCATGTGTGAAGGACCATATTCGGTTAGTAAGGATTGGTTCGAAACACCTACAAGAAAGAAAATCTATAATGAATGCTTCTATGTGAAGCCACTATATGTGAGGACCCTGAGTTTCTGTACTTAAAGAAAAAATTTACACTAAATAGGGACCATTTAAACAATTATTTAAATCAAAATATATGTTTATAATAATTAATTTTTCTTTTTCTATTTCTTTATACTATATTTTCTCTAGTGATGACACACTAGGATATTAGTGGTTGTGTCGATGAGAGTCTCCTTACCCTATTTTAATGAATCTCATAATTTAACTATATTTTTCTTCTATTAATCTCTTTGATTTTATTAAAATTATTTATACATTAGGATATTTCCTTATTTTTTTTATTTTCAATTCATCTTCCCTTTTTCACTAGATGACACACACAAACCACTTAGTTTCTCTCCATTCCTTATGATCATGGGTAGTGGGTTTACATAAGGGTGATTGGAGAACTTTTATCACTAGTGTAGGTGATATTAGAGGTTATATTAATTATTTTATACCTCATATTAAACAAAAACGTCCATTTGAGGGTAATCATGTGAGGTTTCACTTGATTATATAGAAAATAATAGAGTTTCAGAATAAAAAAAATGATTTAACAGGAAAGGTATGGGGATATATGAGGCCAAGACACTTCCTTTTAACAGAATTTAAATCTAATAAAAATCACTTCCATCACACACCAAGCCCATTAAACAAGATAGAAACATACCCAAAACACTCTACTCTCTAGATACAACATGATTACAACTAAAAATGTATTTCATTTAGGCTCAAAATTTCATTTATTGGCCTCCGCGTGATAGGTGATTCATAAATTTCACAACCTATAATGACATAGTTCCTTAAAAAAACCCCTATAACACCCCTCATCCCCAATATTAACCAAAAAACACCTGCCCTGATAAAATACATTGATTTTAATATGATACTTCTCCTTATTCTAGATTTCATATTGAAGAATTCTCGTTTTCATCATCCATTTACTAATCCTAGATACATTATATTTTTCCCATATAATCTGTTTTTATTATTAAAACATACCCATCATACCCAATACGATGAACCCAATGTGATTTTCACCTCACCACATAAAATCATATGAAAAAATCATTTGGTCATCATATATATGACTTTTATTAAAATTAATTGACCTCACCTTCCAATGCATCACACTTATCTCGATAGTAATGCCTTAATTCTGGAAGACATTGTTGGGTCATCCAAATACCAAGACCGAATCCCAAACTCGAAAAATGATGTAATTCCATGGTTGGGTCCTTGACCAAACAAATCCACCTTTGTACTCCACCCATGAGCATAGAAACATCTCTAATCCTACTTACTTTTGAATGATACAAAATTACATCCTAATCCTGATGTTGTCTCCGAGACTCCATTCGACACTACATCCAAATTTTAAATTTATTGTTCACTAACAATCCAGATAAAATCAGATCCTATTGCACAACAACATCCCAATTTCATCTTGACCATCCTCCAAACAGACTCAGCATATACATGACTCTGTATATATAATGGTTGAACATCAATGACTTATTCAAGGCTCTCGACCATAGAAGTATCCTTATCATCACTTCACTAAACCAAAACACTTGATCTCTATATCCCACATCCTATCCACTACCAAATATAATGATTGGGTGTGATTATCTCACTACTACCTAAGAAATAACCCAAAACACCAAACACTACCCATTCCCAACTTATCAATAATTTTAATCTCAATATTCACAAAAATCCATCCACAACAGTGGTCACAAGATCCAAAATACAATGGTGTTCTCCCCATCATATGACTTCCCTTAAACTGATCCTCAATCACCAATATAGATGGATCCCAACATCACACATGTGTTTATCCTCCCAAGACATGATTTTCTCATTCCCAAAGGCTCATATCAAGTCCCATGACTAGGAAGACTCTACTACAATACTCTGATCCATTTTTTATTTTTCCACTTTCTATAGAGAAAATAATTTTTATTCTCATCAAAAACTCAGGTAAACATACCTGTAAGTATCTCGTTAAATCCATTGGTCATTGACTCAAAAATGGACCCTCACAAATCTGAAAACCCAATTGAACTTTGTATAACCATTTCACACTTTTTATCATACATCAAGTATTTTTCTATGAAAGGTTATGATAACACTAACTCCCCTATTCTAGGTAGGCTGGTCATCCTGAAGAACCCTCTCATAGGTTCCCAACCACTATCCACCTTGATATCATTCAAACCCAATGGATGTACACTCCCATATCACCAAATCAAACAACCCAACTCATGATTCAATGAGTCACACATCATTTATCCATGGTTTACGTGACTTAAAAAATAACAATTATTCCATTGAATGTCAACCTCATTCAACCAAACATATCCTTAGTGCTTACATTCCAACAATCCTAACACATTTATCTTATTGCAAGTCCTATCATATGATCCCCCACTACTTAGGAATTATTCCAAAACCAAAAATATATACCCATGATTTACCCATATTATACCTTGCCGTCTAGGATCACAATCCACTAACCATTAAAAAACCAAACATAAAACCAAAAAGGATAAGCATCTAATTCATCCTTACCAATAAACCCAACCTTGATATAAAAATCACTCCAGGTTCTTTACATCTCAAAATCAAATCAAAAGGAATACTAGCTTCTTTTCTATCTACCCACATAAGGTTATTTAAATCCTCAAGAAAACACTTTCCCATATCAAACCACATCCCTCAAGCATACATTGACTAAAAAAACCATAAAACCCCTAGTTTTAGGTCACATTTTTATTACTTATATATATTAATTATAAATATTTTTTATAAAAATATATTTAACTTGATAAGTAATTCAACCTTTAAAAATATGATTCAAATTAAAATCATATAAACCCATTGAGTAAAATACCACCAATTCAAAAATTATGATATATAGTTGATATTGATAAATATAATGTAGATATTAAATGTGTATTTATTTTTATGATAAGTAATTTGATACAAAATAAATGATGTTATAATAGAGAAAAAACATAAAAATTCATTTTTGAGAATTCATTTTTTTCTAAAGGAATTGTTTTTATAAAATATACAATTTTGTTAAATTTATAACTTTTGATGAATGATATCAATAAAATTTATTGACTAAATTCAAGAATTAGTGGTAAAACAAATTAATAACATCCAATAAATAATTATGCAACAATAATAAATTTTAATTTAATTATTCATGAGAAAATTAAAAACTTTATGTTTAGAACCGGTAATTTTATTTCATATTACATATATTTTGATTTAAAAGTTAAATTTTTAAATTTTTGTATAATAATTTTAAAAAATGAACTTTTTTAGGATTATTCATGTCAAAAATATATTTAGGTAAAATTTTGGGTTTTTTCTCAATTTTTTATATTGTTTTATGAATAGAAAAAAAATATAAATACCACAACTTTTTTTACATCATCATGATGTAAACTAACATAAAAATTAATGAATCATTTTTATCAACCCAATAAGTATTTAAAGAATAAATTAATTAATTTTGAAAAAATATTTTGAATTTATAAAACTATGATTGACATTTTAGAACCTAAGTTATATTTTATTTTAATAAAAACCTATTTTTGTTTATTTTCCTTTATTTGAGTATTAACAAGAGGCCATTCTGTCTTGGCTAGGTTTGAAATAAAAATAAATATACTTCAATTAATTATAAACCAATAAATTTCATTTTTGTCTGTAATATTGGTCTAAATACGAAAAAACATATTTTTATACTTAAATATTTTTTTCTAAAATAGTTTTTATTGCGTTATGCATACTTATATTGAAGTTCAATTTTATTATGATTATTAATTGACTTTAATTAAATCTGTTTCATAATTGGAATTGGTATAATGAAAATTTAGTTAATAAATATAATTTAATTTTAGTTCATAAAAATAATTTACCAAAGTAAAAGTAAGTCTCCAAGGTAAAGGTTAAATATGATAATGGTATTAAATCATGGGTAAAAGTCTTAAAGTTCCATAAAAACGTATCTTTTAATGAGTGGATGAGGTAATCATCAACATATATTTATCTTATCCTCATTATTTATCAAAATTAGAACCAATTTACTTGTAACTGAACTTTAATTTTATATTAAGTAATAAGTGTTTATGAAAAATACACCACTCTCACATACAAAATGACATATCACAGGGGGCAGTTTTCCCTAAACCCTTTGTGTATTTTGGGTGTTTGAGGTGTTTGAGAGGAATATGGAAGGGGGGGATTTTATTTTCACCTTTATTTCTAAATAGAGTAACTTTTTGTAGCATGGATATATAGGTTGATCTATAGGGGTTTGACTTAGAATTTATCTATGGAGGATGTGGTGTAGTCTAGTTTGGAGATAGACCTTATGGTCTAAGTAGTGGTACTTATGGTGTGGAAGATCATGAAGACTGTTTTTTGTCTATTCATATTGATAGGTTTATACGACATGGAGTAGTGTTGTTCCATATAGTCCTAAATGGTTTAGGTCTTGTATCTTCTTCTTGAGGGGTGGTTGTGGTGTTGGGAGTAGGTTCCACCATAGATCCCTAAGGGTTAGGTTTTTATTGTTTTGCTGAATTTTTTGTGGCTATGGTATACTGCATAGTTTTCCCTACAAAATTTACCTAGGTTTATAGGATCCAAGGGAGATAAAAATTACATAACATCAGTTATTTTGGAAATTTTATGAATGAGGGACCCTTCATGGCACAGTCTTCCTTGATTTAAGATAGTTTGGGTGAAAACCTAATGGTTTTCAGCATGGTCAACGAGATTATGTCGTGGTATTATGTTTTAAACTATTTGTATAAATAAAACCCCTCACACAAAAATATCTTATTTAATATTTTTCCTTTGATCCCTAGATGACTCACATGAAACTTTTATAGAATTCAATTCCCCTTTTCTAGGATTTAGACCTCATCTCATAGAGATTGGTCTCTTAGTGATCTCAGGTGTGTTTTCTCACTACTTTGATGGTTCTTCCCTCTATCCATCTCTCTTGACCTATCATGGTTGTTCATTTATTTACTTTTTATGGGTTTTTATATAGTTATTAATGTAATTTTACTTGTTTTATGATGTTATTAGGGATGGTTGGGTTCCCATAGAAGAGGTGATCAAATATTAGTTCTTGATATTCCATTCTTGATTGAAGAATATAAAACTCTCGTGTTGAGATAGGGGATTCATGAATTATTTTTTTTAAGAGTATGTGTGGGATTATAATGATTTATTATAATTTTTTAATTATGGGATTATCCAAATGAAAGTTAATAAGTACAATTAATATTGAATCAAAAGGGTTTGTGACCATATGTGGTGATGCTTGTAATTGAATCCTCTTGGTACTTGTTAGATGGTGCACTATCATTTTTTTTGTGACCTTTATTATCTATTAGCATGGTTAATGTTAAAAATTTGATAAAAACTATATATAGTAATAATTTCATGATAATTAAAGAATAATGTAAATGGATTATTTTTATTCCTTGAAAACTACTGAATATGAAAGTGTTACTTGGCCATGTTTAATTATTGATTCTTAGCTATTATTAGCTATTGATTATAGTTTTCATATAGCTAAAAAATATTATAAAAACTGATATAATCCTTAAATAAATAAATATTATAATTTATAACTATTTATTTTATGGATTTATATTCATCATAGTCTTATAAATGACTTATATAATTTATCAATTAAAAATGAATATTTTAATTTAACTAAATTATTATTCTGTGTATTACATGGTTTTATTTAAATGTAAAATTTATTTATTTTAGAAATATAATTTTATAAAATTGAATTCATTTTTATATAATAATATCAAATTTATCTTAGGATTATTTTTTGGGGTTTCTCTGAAAAGATTAATTTTTGTGTGAATAATGAAAAATATCAATTTTTATTAAAATTGTCATTTATTTTAAAGTATTTTAGAAGTAAAATTTTATTTTAGATTGATTTTAAAGTAATATTATTTAAATTTTAATAAAAATAATCCAAGTAATTACATTTTAATAATCATTATATTTAATTTTGGTATAAAATCATTTTTATGCTTTGAAGGGAATTTTTATAAAAACTATTTTTTATGCCCTCTGTAGTTTTATATTAAAATAATTTATTACGCTTAAACCAATTGAATATTTAAAAATTTATTTAATATTTTTATTTAGGATTTTAAAATTTGGTAATGTGGTAAATTTCATTTTTGGTCATTATGAATAGTAAACAGGGTAAAACTTTTTCACCCTGGTAAAGCTAAAAGAGTAAAACATGTTAATTAAGGTAAAAACTAGGTGATAAGGAAAAAAATATTATATTAATTGTTATTTGAGGAATTTTATTTCTAAACTTCTCACATTTTATTCTAAACTTTATAGTTTTGGTATCCACTATACCGTGATTAAGAATTTATATTATTTTAAAACTTTTAAAATTACAATTGTGTCTCCCCCCTCACTTATAAAAAGGGAACTTCATCTCTTTAATTGTTCACATATTTTGAGCCATTTATCTCAACAACTCCATACCAAAATGCCTTTCCAACATCCTTATACATTTCCAAGATGTTCTATTGTTCTAAAAATAAAAATCCTACAAGGTTTATACTAAAATCTAACGGGAGATATTTGAGGAGGAAGTATAAGTCCTAACCGATCTATTTAATGTTTATTTATTATTCTACCTCCTTTAAATATATTATAACCACTATAACATAATGAAATAAGTATATTATATATATATATATGTTATTATTTTAATGAAAAATATTGTTTCTGTCTCTTTTCTATCATATGGGAAATGAAAACACCGCCCACGCGTACGTGTGGGCTACTACCTCCACGAAGCGATGCGTTTCATTTTCCATCACCACTTAACATGGATGGTTATAAATATTTAATTAATTAATATATAATATTTTTATGATATTATTATTGTTATTATTTATAAATAATATATTACTTAACTTCTTACCCTTTCCCTCCATGGGAAATTGATAACATCGCATGTGCGTACATGTGGAATACCACCCCCATAAAGCAATGTGATTCATTTTTCATTATTTCCTCACATGGTTGGACATATGGATGGAAATAATGAAAAAAATATTAAAATTATAAAATATATATAATTATATAAAAGTATAATATTATCATATTTATTTATTTATTGTTTATTATAAAAATAAAAATGTTACTCTCGCGTACGTATAGATTACAATCTCTATGAAACAACATGATTCATTTTTCATGGAAACTTTCAGGGTTGGTTTAAAAAGTGTATTTATTATATAAATATTATAATTATAAAATTAAAAAAGGTAATGGTACCCTAACTACTTTTACCATAGTCAATGTACTGATATAGTTTTGAGGTTATAACCCGAATGACCCCAAAATATCCAAAGTAAAATTATCAATTTTAGTAACAAAATAATTCATCTTAATAAATTAGAAAAATGAATAATAATATTTAAATGACCATTTTTTTTAATAAAGTATAAAAGTAATATAATTTTATTATTTAGGAGTTATAGAATGTACCAATCTATAGAGGACTTAAGGTAAGGGAGTTTCTTTTAAAACATTGTTTTAAATATCTTAAACTCTTTCTCCCCAATAGATATGTTCTCCAAAATGTAGGAAGAATATTATTATTTATACATAAATGATTGTTAAAATTTATTTTAAAATATTTTTTAAACTATTTTTAATGCTTTGAAAAATAATATTTTAGGCATTTACAATATGAGTCATTTTGATGTTTTTTACCAAAGTGAAAAAAGAGTTTTTTTAACATATACATATTGACCTATTTTTTCAACAATCATAGAAATTATTAATTTTTATTATTCCTATATAATTTTACATGGTCATTTTAAGTGAAAATATTTCTCTAAATATTCTGTGAATTTTATGTTTAAAAAAACGTTTTTCTAAGGAAGAAAAAACTTTTTCCCATATTTATGAGATAACTAAATTTGTAATTGATTATAATCTTGAATAACGATTAAAATGGGTTTTGTGATTAATGTTAATGATATATGTGTTTTATTCATTTAATGGTTCCTGTAAAATTTATATGAATTGTGGGTGAGCATAAAGTATCTCTTAAATGAATTAGGTAAAGTGATTGAGTTTACCAGTAATAGGTTACGCCTAAGAGATATGGGAATTATCTGGTTGTTGATTCCATTATATTGGTTATTTTAGGGTTAATATAAGGATAATGTCCCAAGGTACCTGGATGATATTCATTCAATGGATTATAAAGGATTTTTTTTAATTTCAAAAGGTAAACAAATGATCTTATGTTTTTAAGGAAATTTTATGACCTATTTTCAAAAAAAGAGTGAAAATATTATTTTTCAAGGAAACATATTTATTATTTTTTCATTTTTTCCAAGAAAAAAAATTATTATGATTTTTTATTTTTGATTTAATATGAAACATTTTATGAAATATATTAAGAAATTAAGTTGTTTCCATGGAAAAGAAAATTGATATTTGAGGTGAACTTTTTATTGTGAAAAAGAAAAAATTTCATTTGAATTTTTTAGGTTCATAAATGGACTAAGAAGTTTCATTTATTTTATTTCCCTACTAATATTTTTTTTCTAATCCCACATTTTCAAATTATTTTTTATAGGGATTAAGGAATAGTATAAATTTTAATAAATTAACAGTTCTAGTAATAGAATTTACCTTGAGTGAAGTAAGTGTGTCTTTATAAATAAATTGTTTTGTTAAAAATGGTCATTGTGTGGAAATGTCCACATTTTTATGTAATGTTTTATGTAATTCTCTAAAATAATAAATCCAAAGGATCTTGTAAATGTAATTAAGTGAAACTATTTCTATAAATCATATATTTATGGTTTAAATAAGGTATGGTTCATTATATTTGTTATCATATGAATGGTTTATATAACTTTAGAGGTTAGGATAAAGTTAAAATATAATCTTAAGATATTATAATTTATGGTTATATTATCATGAGATGTATTTCAAATATTTCCATGTTCCTTCATCTAATACATGTCTTTTAGAAATGGTTTCTTGTAAATGAAAGAAGGTAGCTGGGGTAGAAATTCATTAGGAGGATAATATCACTCCGAACCAACATCCAAGAATTGTTGGAATATAGTAGTTTGTAGAAGGGTTAAATCAATTGATATAGGATATTAATGGTGGCACCAATAAAAGTTAGTGACCAAATTATTCATAGAGGTACATTTCTATAAAATATCATTTCATGAAATAATACCTTATATCCTTTGTTGGATTCACAGACCTAGTAAAATATGAATGATAAATTAATGATTTAGAGAATTTATTTGATGTTTTGGGATGTTTATAACATTTTAAGGTAAGACTTTATATTTATCATTTGGAAGTTGAATTCGATCATTGGTGGTATTTGTTTAGGAACAATAATGAAAAGGAATAAATTTATTGCATGGAATGGATGATATTTAAAGATATGTCTCTTGAAATGAATTTTCTAAAATAAATCCAAATTAGAATGGAAAGAAAATTTCTTGAGTTAAAGAAAAATGAGGATGAATTATTTGTCACCTCTGAAGATAGTTTTTCTATATTGGGTAGGTATACACCAAATTTCATTAAGTACCATGATAGTAAAATCGATCAATTTCAATTATGATTAAATCCAAATAATGAGGGTCTCTAGTTACTCGGGAGTTTGGAAGTTTTGAGGAAATTGTGTGTTGTTCTAAGAGAGATGATATTAAGTCTGTGGACAATTAAAATAATAAGGATAAGAAGTGATCTAGGTGTTAGGATATGGGGAATATTTCATTAATAAAACCCAAAGGTACAAAAATTAAATTACCCTCTAGTGATAAGTGTGGAAAGAATCATTTTGGAGAATATAAATGAGATCTAGTAAGTGTTAACGATGCAGAAATCCTAGTCACATAGGTCATGATTGAAAAGAAAATAGTAATGTTAATTATTAAACCAATGAAAAAAACATACAATGAAATTGAACAATTTTAATTAGTTATGAAATTATGTTAATTTAAGAAAAAATTTAGGTACCAATGGTAATAATCATCATGATTGGAAACATAAATTTGAAACAATGTCTTTTGATACTACTATGGTATATAAGGTACCCTCAAATGAAGTGGTGATAGGTACACTACTTGTTTATTTAAATTATTCCAATGTCATATTTGATTTGGGTTCTATCCATTCATTTATATTTGAGAAATTTAAATTTAAAATGGAAATACAATCCCAAGAAATGTATTCATAAATATTTGTAAAAAATTTTGTAGGTAGTATAATGAAAAAAATAATTTATATAAATATTTCGATTACTATCTATGTAATATTTTTTCTTATATACCTCATTGTATTTCCTATTATAGAGTTTTATGTTATTCTGGAAATGGATTGGATTTCATTCTATCATGATAATATATATTTTTTATCAAAATAATTTATTGTTTAGAATGAGTTTCAATTTTTATATAAGAATGAACTCATACCTTTAACAACATTTCAATAAGTTAAGAAAATAATAAAATATGCTAATGGATGTTACTATGAAAATGTTGTTGAAAAGAAAGGAATTATTCAAAATTGTGATGCGATAGTAGTAAATGAAAATCATGATGCATTTCCTTATGATTTGTCTTGTGCTTTTCAATATAGATATATTGAGTTTACTATTGACTTAATTCCCAATGATAATAAAATTTCAAAACCTCTATATCAAATTTATTCAATTGTGTTTCTAGAATTGAAAAATTATTTACATCAATTAATTTATAATGGTTTTATCCAACTAGTAACTTCGTATTGGGGTGCCTCTATTTTATTTTTTAAAAATAAGGATAGTTCAGTGACACTTTTCAATGATTATAGATTACTCATTAACATCAATGTTAATAAAAATTATTATTTTCCTCTTATCGATGATTTGGTTGATTAGCTCCAGCGAGCGTAATATTTTTCATAGATTGATCTCTGATCCCGGTACCATCATCTAATAGTGATGTAATAGGAATTCCAATGAAGTCATTTTAGACTGTGTTTGGATGTATTGAGTTTTTCATTATTCCCTTCAGGTTAACAAATTAAGCCGCTATATTTATGGATCCAATTAATAGATTGTTCCTTGAGTATTTAGATAGATTTTTGGTTATTTTTATCGATGATATTCTAGTATAGTTTAAAAGTTATGAATATCATGAGAAATGTCTAAGGATTATTAAATTTTATGATTTTTGTCCTTACTACAAGATGTTAAACTACATGGATTCCATCCTTACCACGAGATGTTAAATTTCATGGATCGCGTCCTTTCCACAAGATGTTAAACTAAATGGAAAAAAATAAAAAAAATTGTATAAAAAATTCAATAAATGTGAATTTTGGTTATAACATATTTCATTCCATTGGAAAATTATTTATAAAAATTCCATCACTATAGATATTTCTAAAACTAAATAAGTGGAAGAGTGTCAAAATCTTAAAATTTTCCTTGAGATTAAAAATTTTCATGAATTAGTGAATTACTACTGACGGTCTTTTAAAAAAATTATTAGTTTTTAAACCCTTGAAATAATTTAACTTGAAAATGCGTATAATTTATTTGGAAAATTGATGTGATGAATTTTTATAATAATTGAAACTAATATTGATTAATTCTCTATTTTAAGACTTAATAACAAGAAGTGGTGAATTTTTTATTTACATTGATGATTCTCTTAGGGGACATGGTTGTTTCTTGATGCATAATTACTAGGTTATCATGTATACATATCATCAATTGAAACCCCATGAGAAGAATTATACTAAAGATGATCTTGACTTGGCAATAGTAGTTTTTTCATTAAAAATATAAATGAATCATCTATATGGGAAAATATGTGAAATATATAATGATTATAATAGTTAAAATTATAGATTCAGTCAAAATGAGTTGAATATGAGACATAAAATATGACTTTAATTGATTAAAAATTATGATTGAATAATTTAATGTAATCCAGGAAAATCAAACAAGGTATATGATGCATTGAGTTGAAAAGATAATGAACCATTAACTACATTATGTTTGGAACATGATCCATTAGTAAATGATTTATTAAATTTGGGATAATAATTTTTTTGTAGAAACTCTTTCTCTTTTGAATCAGGTATCAATTCAGTTATCTTTGTGTCAAAAGGGTATGAATCCTGAGTTTAATGTTGATAAAGATGGTGTTATCAGATTCAGAAATAAGTTATATTCTCCAATTCATCCCATGTTTAAGAATGAATTATTATTTGAAGATCACAAATCTCAATTTTCTATTCATCCTAATAGTAGTAATATGTATAGGTACCTTCATGGATATTTTTAGTATGAAGGTATGAAGAAGGATGTTGCTGATTTTACCTTGAAATGTTGGACTTTTCAGTTGGTTAAAGCTAAAATAATACTACCTAAGGGGATGATTTAGGATTTTTTTTAGTGCCATATTGGAAATGGGAGAACATATCCTTATATTTCATAGTGGTCTTACTAAATACATTTCAAGTAAATAATTCAATTTTTTTTATTGCTGATTGTCTAACTAAATCTATCCATTTTCATACTATTCATGATATTATTTTGTTGGATTAGATTTCAAGACTTTATATTAAGTGGATATTCATGTTACAAGGAGTATTAATCTCTATTGTATGGGGTCATTATCCTAGGATTACATAATATTTATGTAAAGGAGTTCAGAATTTGATGGGTATTGAATTAAATTTTAGTAAAAAAATTAATCCTTAGTATGATGGATCATCCATGCATACAATTCAATATTTAGAGGATATGTTTCAATATTTCTCATTATATTATCATGGAATTTTGGATCATCCTGTCTTTTTAATTTAATTTTCTTATAATAACATTTTTCATTCAAGTATAAAGATTAAACCCTTTGAGGCGTTGTATGGAAAATGGTTTCAGACTCCAATGTGTTTTGATAAAGCCAGTGAGAGGAAATTTTTGGGACCAAAATCGATATGAGTGATAGTTTAGAAAGTAAATATTACTCAATTCCACATGAGGTAAGAATAGAGTAGAAAAAATAGATATGTATATAAATGGTGGAAAGGCTTTTAATTTGAGGTAGGTGATCATGTATTTCTTAAAAACTCTCTTGCAATGGCTAATTGATTTTGGTAAAAAAGGAAAATTGAGCCTATAATTCATTGGACCCTATCAAATTCTAGAGTGATTGGGATCAGGTTATGAAGAAAAAAAATTAAATAAGAATCTATCTTATGAAGAAAAAACAATTTATATTTTTTACCACAAAGAGTGTATATTTTAAATAAAGTGATTCACTAGGTTATGTTTCTCTGGAGGAATCACATAATTGTGGGAGAAACTTGGGAATCGGAAAAGGATATGAGGGGAAAATACCCAAACCTATTTAAGTAATGAATAAAATTAAAAGGACACAATTTCCTAAAGGGGTATAATGTGAAAAATTAAGTAATCCTAGACATAAATAAATATTATGATTTATAATTATTCATTTTATGGATTCATATTCATCATAGTTTTATAAAATAATTTATATAATTTATCAATAAATAAAGGTATAGTTTTATTTTACTTAATTGTCTTTCCATGTACTAAATAGTTGTATTTAAAAGATAATGTCACACCCAAATTTTCAATTCCATGCTTTGTTTTGAATCTTATTTTGGTTCTTATTTTTCTCTTGGTTTCTGGGTGATCCGGGTTTAAATTTTGTGTCTCAAGAGTTATTGATCTAAGTAATTAGTCTTAGAAGTCATAGATGGAATTTGGAATTGTATTTTTTTTAAGAGAAGGAATAAGGATGAGGTGCCTTGTAATTGAATTTGTGACACTCCTAGTGGTTCCTTTTGTGGGGTATGTTTTCTAGGGGGGACTTTATACCCTTGAGTTAGATAAGTTTTGGGTTGAAAATAGTGTTTTATTTTGGGCATTATTTCCCTTTATTCTTAGCCTATCTTTCCCACTAGGTTTCCCCTAGGTCCCCCTTGAATTTTTAATTAAAATAGAATGTTTTGGGCCATAAAAATAGGGTGCACAATTTGGTTTTATGGTTTAATAAACCATGCAACCAAACTATGCAGAAGGCGCATGGTTTGGCCACACGATTTACTAAACCATGGAGCCAAACCGTGCATAGTGTCCGTCACATTAAAAATATTTTTGAAATTCCAATTTTTCCTTCGAGAAATAAACTTAATCCACCCCCTTTTTCCCCCGTTCGACCCGAGCATCCATGGAAGGTCTCCAAGCTCCCTTGGAACCCATTTTTTAAGTGGTTTTTGGTGGGGGAATATAAAAAACAAAAAAGTAAGTGATTCTATCTTTGTTTTCTTCCTTCTTCCTTTGGGATCCCTTGGAGTTCCAAATGTCCAGCAACTAGGGTTTCATACGTAGGGTTTGTTTTTGAGTTTATTGGCTCAGTCTTGTGGGTTTAGGTTTGTTTACACTCTATTATGGTGCGGCGGTGGTGTGGTTGAAGTTTTGCACAATGATTTGGGGGTTTTGACACAAAAGGTAGGTGATTCCATGTGTAAGCATCTTTGTTTGAGTTATATTTTCTGCTTAACATTTTTAGAATTATTATTACCTATTATGTGTTGTAAGGAAATCATTTTTGGTATATTTAGTTAACATTTTGGTTTTAAAAATGCATGTTTACTTGAAATTGTGTGTTCTTTATGTGTAACTCTTGTGATATCTTTTGGGGTCATTTTTTACAAAATGAAAGTGGTTTATAGAAAGTTTATAGGGCTTCCAATTCAGTTTTGGTTGGGTATTGGTGTACTTTTGGCTTTAAAATAGTGGTTTGAATGGATTTTATGTGCAAAACCTTATTATAATTTTTGAAAGTGTTTTATGAAAATTGTAAATGGTTTATTGAGTTACAAAAAGTGTGAAAGGGATGTTTATGTACTTTTTTGTTGGTTTTATGTTCTAAAAATGGGTTTTTTAAAGGGAAAGTGGTGATTTGTGATGTCAAATATTTCCAGAATTTTTTATGAATTTTATAAATGATTTATTAAATTGTAAGAAATGTGTGAAACATATTTGTGGGCTATTTTGTGTGAGTATGATGTTAAAAATGAATTTGAGTGTGGAAAGAGTATAATGTGACATGTTGTGGGCTGTTTGTGGTTTTTTTAATTTGAAAAGGTATTTTCATGTGCAAATGGAATTTTATAACATGTGGAACATGATTGAGCACAAAGAGGGAAACTTGGGTATCAAGGTGGGCGGACTAAGACTAGTATGCTAGTGATATAGAGTGGTTTCATCCCTATTTTATGTTGAAAGTATTAAAATGATAACACTAAATAAACTATGATGATGATTTTGGGGGCCACTAGGTTATGGGTATTTCCCTACTAGTGAATCATGCATGAGAAGGATATTTTTATGGTTACTTTTACACTAAGATATGAGGTACCTAGGGTTCCACAACTAGCTAGTGCATAGAGGTGTTCCCGTAACTAGTGCTCAATGGATTTATTGTAGTTATTTTCACTATATGGTGTGTTTTGATAGAAAATTTTGTAGCATTTGTGTTTTATTTAAAATTTTTTGTTATTTAAAGTAACCCTCTAGAGAATAGTCTTCATTTAAAGTTTAATTCCTTCAAAAGTTTTACAAGAATTTTTATTTATAAAACTTACAAGATTTTTGTCTAAATATTTTTATCGCATTGAATATCTTTGGGTGGAATCCTACTGGGATTAGGAACACACCCTACTTACACCTTTGGGTGTAAGTAAACTTGGTAATTTTTGTCGCAGGTTTAGGTAAAGATTTTAGTGCTGGTGGTTTAGGTTACTAGTATTCCTTCTTGGTGTGGTGTCGTGGAGATGGTGTGAGTGTGATTCCACCATGGCTTGAGGTGGTTCCTAGGAAATTATTTTGGGATTTCCTTCCTTGTGTTAGTATTTGGGTTCTTTTTTAAGTTATGTAATTCAATTCTGATTTTTTTAAATAATTGTTTGGTTAAAAATTTGAGATTCATTTTATTGTCCTTGTTGGTTGTTTTATGTTTCTAATATCAGGTAAGTCATTCCCAAACCTTTTTTATCATACTCAGGCACTTGTGCCAACCCATGGGGATAGGGAACTCCCTTCGGGCCTTTCCACAGACCGAGTTGGGTTCCATTTTTGATGGAGACAAAATATGGTTCGTGAAAAAATGGTATCAGAGTGAGGTTCTTTCTTTTGGGTCATGTTCTTTGGGGAAAGAGTCTGGGTAGACTGGAGCTAGGATTGTAGAAACTCGATGTTTCAGTTACGAGTAAGGTGCCTGGACATTACACTTCATTTCATGACTTGAGTTACTTAGTAAATTTGGGTTTCATTTTATTTTTTTGGTTCTTGTGTTTGTTTGTTATTTGGGAAATGAAATGGGAGTTAGTTCAATGGTCTCAGTGAGCTCGCAAGGCCTAGAAAGCCACATGAAGCTGGGGATATTGTTTGAGAACACTCTATGTGATGATGGTGTGACTAGATTATAGTTTACAACCATACATCTGAGTCACCCATCAGTACTAGTTTTTCCTTGATTCATTCGGCATCATTATAGATTTTATAAAATCATTCTGGAAATCTCTTGTTTGAAAATTGTGGAAACTATATTTTAAAATGAAACTGATTATGACTAAATGGTGTTGAGTTTATTGGAATTTTATTTTCATAATTTAAACATCTGTTTTAGTGAAATTAATTATTGGCAAAGTGTATGTTATGTTAAATAGGGTTTTGGAAATCTGTTTTAAAAGTAATTTTAATGTGGGAATGGTGTGATTTTCTGAGGGATTGAAAATGGGTTTTTAGAAAAGTTTTAAATGAGGTTTTGAAAATGAGTATTTTCATGAAACATTCTTTGTATAAGATGATATTTTATTTTTATAATCAGAACTTTTGGATTCACAAACTCGATGGTTTGGTAAAAAATGATGATTTTAAAGTGGGTTTTGAAATTCTTTTTTGAGTGGAATGATATGTTTTGGTTATGAAATGTATAAAGAAATTTGTTTTTATCCTTGGTGTTATCATGGGTGACAACATTAATGGGTTATGTATAAGTAAAATTGGATGAGTTCCCAAGTTTTCATGAGGTGGGTGCTCGTGTTGGCACAAAAACATGCATGTGTGAGGACCATGAGATACCATTGGAGAATGTGCTAACCTCCTACCCCATTTACTTTCAAAGAAATGGTTTTTAAGGAAAATTTGATGTTTTGATAACAAGTGTTTGGGGTAGGGTGTCTTATGTGTTTTCATAAATATTGTTGTGGGATGTTTGGAGTTCGAGGACCCCTCTTGTTTGAATGATGTTTTGAGTTTGTGTTTTATTGGTAAGTTTGGTTGAAGTGTTAGTAAGTGGTATTTTACAAGAAATGTTTTGGGATACCTTTGTAGTGGTTCCCCTCTTGGGTGTGGTTTGGTTTGTGGTATGTTTTAACCAATGGACCAGCTTGGTTGGGTCATTGGGTTTTCTTGTTGGATAGGGTACAACCCCAAAAAGAGTTAATACATGGTGGAAGTGGGGCCACTGATGATTTTCCATTAGCAGATCCTCCAGTTAATCAACATAAGTACTTTCTTCTTAAGCCTTAGAGATTGAGTCTACCCACCTCTTATTTTTTCGTTAACTGGATCCTCCTATAGTAGGAGAGTGGTTGAGAAAGGTTGAAATAGACTTTAGTCTCTTAAAAGTTCCTAAGTCTTCAATGGTTAGGTTTTACACCATTGTGTCTTTAGGTTCTATCTGGAAGCGGTGAAGGTGAATCCCAGTGAGGAAAGGTAAAGCAGTCCTGAGTTGATGGTCTTTGGTTCAGTATTTAAGGGCCTTTGGGTATTTTGTTGGTTTCTCATAAGAAAAGGATTCATGTTAGTCCACCATCATGGAAAATCTGTACATTTCTAGGTTGTTATGGTTTATTGTGGTAATCTCATGCCACTTGGGACTTTATTCAGGGTCCCAATCTTAGTTATGTATCTATCAGTTTCAAGGGTCGTGTTTGATGGTGTCCTGTTGTGTTTTGTTTTCTTTTAAGGGTAAAGGTGGATGTTGTGAAACATTTCAAGGACTTATTCTCAAATGAAAGTGTGTCTCTCTTTAGAGAATCTCTGAATTCCTTATTCTGAGTGAAGGTGTCTTCCTGGTGTTCTTTCTTCTATTGTTTCTTGTTTGGGGTGAGTGTGGCAATGCATATGCATCTTCTATACCCCTGTATTAGTGATTTTTTCAGGAAAGGGTATGTGGTTTGTGGGATGTGTCATGTTCTATTGATGTTGTTGGATCATGGTGTAGTTTCTTGTGGCACCGGAGGAAGAAGTTATATTCAAGTGTTTTTAGCACCTGACTATGAGGCAGGGGATGCTTCAATCATATGAGCTCTAACCATTGGTCTCGAAGTAAATATGGAACATAGTCAGGAAAACTAGGGGTGTAAGGGATCTTGGTTCAACCTCTTTCTCCAGTGTGGGATATAGAGACAGTTCGAGTTTTCATGTGTTGGGTTCATTCCAAGTGGTCTGGTGTGGTGGAAAGGGATGTACTGGGTGGTTTTGTTTTCTCAAACCCAGTGCATGAACCCTTTTGGGTGAAACTATCAGTATGGTTGTTCATGTATAAATATCCATGTAGGATCTTTTCTATATTTATTTTGGTTGGACTTATCTGAGGATGGTAATTTTCATGGGAGTGATGTACCGATTAGTGTCTCTGTTGGTCTGGAATTTTGTTGATCGACCCCCCCCCCCTTGTGGTGGGGATTGAGTCTTATGGGGTCTTTTTCATGTTGGACCATGTTAGTCGGTTAAGAAGGTTGGTTCTTATGGTGGGGAGACCCACCATGGGTATCATGTTGGTTATTTTAGAATGAGTCTAATGTTAGTTTATCCCTTATGGTGGGGATTCCGTTCAGTCCTCCCCCTGTTGGTGTCTTGGTTCTGTCTCAAGAAATCAATTTGTCTCTTATGGTGGGGAGTCCTTGGGGACCTCCTTGTGTTGGTGTTCTGGATCAGTCTTGGATGTTTGTTCATTTCTATAGTGGGATCCCACTCAGGTCTCCCCGTATCAGTGCCTTGCTTTTGTACTTAGTGTTGGCTCGGTAGTAGGTAGTCTTGTTCAGAGCTACCTAACCACCAATTTCTTCTATGGGTAAATGTGTGATTGGATCACACCCAATGGTTTTGTTGAAGTAAGGTTGTGGTAATGTTGTTCTAGTTTGTTGTTCATTTTAGGTGGATTGCTTAATATTTTTCTTGTAGTGTTAGAGGTGTTTTGTTTTGGGATGTGTTTTGAATATGTTTGATCATTTTAGGTAAGTGGGGTAAATTTTGGTTGGTGAAAGTATCCCCTCCTTTGTTTGATCAACTGGAGCTATTTTGGCCTTTTTGGGTGGGAGAAACATGGAAACAGTGTCCATCTTGGTCTATCGGTTGGGTTTTGTTTTTCATCTGGCATTGTTGTGGCTTTCCAGGGGCGGAAATCTTTATGGTGGAGAGAATTTTCACACCCAAATTTTTAATTCCATGATTTGTTTCAAATATTTTTTTGGTTCTTAGTTTTCTCTGGGTTTTCATGTGTTTCGGGTTTAAATTTGGTGTCTCGGGTGTTATTGATATAATTCATTAGTCTTGGAAGTATTTTATGGTATTTGGACTTGTCTTTTTTTAAGGGAAGGTATAAGTATGAGGTGTCTTGGAATTGAATTTGTGACCCTCCTAGTGGATCCTTTTGTGCGGTATGTTTGTTGAGGTGGTTTATACCTTTGAGTTAGATGATTTTTGGGTTAAAAACGGTATTTTATTATAGGAATTATTTCCCCTATTCTTTTCATATCTTTCCCCCTAGGTTTCCCCTAATCCCCATTTGAATTTTGAAGAAAATTAGCAAGTTTTTGGTGGGAAGAACAGGGCGCATGATTTGGCCGCATGGTGTGTCCATCACATCAAAAATAATTTTGAAATTCTAATTTCCCCTTATGTAAATAAAACTAATCTTCCCCCTTATTCCCCCATTTGACCCAAGAAGCCATGGGAGGTCTCCAAGCTCCCTCAAGCTCCCTTATAACCCATTTTTTTAAGGGTTTTTTGGTGGGGGAAACATTAAAATCATGCAAGTAAGTGATTCTATATTTGTTTTCTTCCTTCTTCATTTGGGTTTCTTCACCCCCCCCCCCCCTTGGATTTCCAAATGTATAGAAGCTACGGTTTCATACCTAGGGTTCATTTTTGAGAGTCTTGGATCAATATTTTGGTTTTAGGCTCGTTTACACTCCCTTGTTGTGCGCTGATGGTGTGGTTGAGGTTTCACACAATGATTTGGAGTTTTTGACACAAAAGGTAAATGATTCCTAGTGTAAGAATATTTTTATGAGTTATATTTACTTGATTAAAATTTTTAGTAATATTATTACCAATTATGTGTGGTTTGGAAATAATTTTTGGTAGAGTTAGTTAAGCGTTTGGTTTTGGAAATTCATGTTTACTTGAAATTGTGTGTTTTTCATGTATAACTCTTGTGATATGTTTTGGGGTCATTTTTTAATTAATGAAAGTGGTTTATAAAATGTTTATAGGGCTTATAATTCTATTTTGGTTGGGTATTGGTGTGATTTTGTCTTTAAAATAGGTTTTTTGGATGGGTTTTATGTGCAAAAACTTGTTATACTTCTTGAAAGAGTTTTATGAAAATTGTAAATGGTTTATTGAGTTACAAAAAATGTGTAAAGAATTTTTATGTACTGTTTTGTTGGATTTATGTTATAAAAATGTTTTTTTATTGGTAAAGTGGTGATTTGTAATTTCAAATGTTTTGGTAATGTTTTATGAATTTTTGAAACTATTTATTAAATTGAAATAAAGGTGTCAAAAATGTTTGTGGTCTGTTTTGTGTGAGTATGATATTAAAAATGAATTTGAATGAGGAAAGAGTATTGTGTGACATGTTGTGGGATTTTTGGTGTGTGTATAAATTTAAAAAATCATTTTCATGTGAAAATTTTATTTGATAACATGTGTAACTTGATTGAGCACAAAGATGGAAACTCAAGTATTTAGGTGGGAAGACTAGGACTAGTATACTAGTGATCTGGAGTGGTTTTGTCCCTATTTGACATAGAAAGTTTGACTAATACAACACTAACTAAACTATGATTATGATATTTGGGACCACTAGGTTATGGGTATTTCCCTACTAGTGGCTCATGTACGATAAGGATATTTGTTATGGTTACTTTGACACTGAGATGTGAGGTACCTAGGGTCTCACAACTGGCTAGTGCCTAGGGGTGTTCCTGTAACTAGTGCTCAATGGATTTATTATACTTACCATATAAATATTTTGTGTTTGTCTAGAAAATACAGCATCATGTGTGTTTTATTTAAAATTGTTCATTATTTAAAGTAACCATCTTGCAAACAGTTTTCATTTAAAGTTTCATCCCTTTGAAATTGTTACTAGCATTTTTTTATAAAACTTGAGAGCGGTTTGTCTAAAAATAGTTATCACATGGAATATATTTGGGTGGAATCCTACTGGGATTAGTCTCACACCCTACTTACACCTTTGGGTGTAAGTAGGCTTGGTAATTTTTTTCGTATGTTTGGGTAAATCTTTTAGTGCTGGTGGTTCAGGTTACTAGTGGTCCTTCTGGGTGTGGTGTTGTGGAGATGGTGTGAGGGTGATCCCCCCATGCCTTGGGGTGGTTCTTAGGATGTTCTTTTGGGCTTTATTTCCTTATGGTAGTCATTGGGTTCTTGTTTAATTTAGTAATTCAATTCTAAATTTTTGTAAAGAACGGTTTGGTTGAAAAATTAAGATTCATTTTATGAATCTTGTTTGTTTTTTTATGTTTCTAAAATCGGTTAAATCATTCCCAAATATTTATTTATCATACTCAAAAACGTTTTCCAGCCCATGGGGATAGGTAACACCCTTCAGAACTTACCATCGACAAGGTCAGGCATCAGTTTCGATGGCGACCAGATCTGGTTCGTGACAAATAAATTTATTTATTTTATAAAATTAACTTGATAAAATGGAATTAATTATTTATATCATCATATCAAATTTATCTTTGGATGAATTTTTGAAATTTTTACTGAAAATATAGATAATTGGTTGAATAGAGAAAAATAAATATTTTTATTAAAACAGCCATTTCTTTTCTAGAATTTTAAAAGTAATATTTTATTTTTTATTTTTTTTAGTGAAATTATTCCCATTTGAAAAAAAATTAATTCTATTTTTAAGATAATTATATTTTATTTTTCTATAAAATCATTTTTTTCTTAAAAAGGGAATTTTTCTAAGAACTATTTTCATTGAAGGTTGTATTTTAAAATTAAAAGAGTAAAAAAATAATCTATTAATAAGTCATCATGTACTAACAAGGCTTCCAAAAACCCCAGATCCACCTACTTCGATAGCAGGCTAGAAGGAAGGACAACATTAATCATTTCATTACTTAGACCATTCCATGTGATCCACATATCATATTGAATTTTTTTTACAATTTTATAGTATTCTTGTTACACATTTATAGAAAAATTATACACCCTCCTGTAAGGGAAAGTCACGATGTCCACATGTTGACCCAATTAACGACTCTGAGGTAATCCATATTCACACATGTCAACCAAATATTCATATATGTGGTAGGACACATCCACACATGTCAACCAAATATCCATATCTAGGGTAAGACACATTACCACAAGGCATTAATAAATGTAAAATCCCAACCTTCCAGTATTAACAGTGACACTCTACCTCTAAGTGGATAACTATTCAAGTTAGACCAACCTAGTACCTTGAAAAAATCCATATAAAAATCATATTGGAATCCAGACATAGGGCACAATAAAACAAGTAACGAACAAGTCATATCAAGAAAGGGACTCATAGGATACACACACATCCACATGAATATCACATCAAGTAATGGTCTCATGGGCCAAACAAGAACCCTAATGTATATAAAATAAAGTAAGGGTCTCATTGGAAAAACAAGAACCCACGTACATATCATTCCATGCAATTTCATACAAGAGCCCTAAATGTTATGGACTTCCTATATGAGGGTTACTGATGTCAATTTCTAACATCCATCACTGAATCAGTCATGTACACTAAATACCTCTTGAATAAATCTTGATTCATCGCAAATTGGATTCTAGAGTCAATATTCAAGAAGGGAAACATAACATGGGATTAGAGGTAGACTAACTCACCCAATGAAATCTTCCACCAATGTTAGATCTAGATCCATTTTGGAAAATGTTGGAAAATTCATAGATTTAGCCTCTTATCCAATGATAAATAAGGAATTAATTATTATATCACTTTAGATCCCATAGTCCTAGCTATGAAATCTGGGATCTATGATTCCTTATATGAAGAGGAGAGGAGATCTAGAAAAAAATGAAGAATGAAGGAATAACGACAACTTACCTTGATTTATCATGGGATAAAGCCTTTAGATCCACAAAAATTAGAGTTCAAACGGAGAGGAACCCCCAAGAACATCCAATGAAGCCCGTAGTTTTGATATCCATAGGTTTTGGAGGAAAAATAATGTGTTTTGGGGAGGTTTTAGTTTAAAATTCCAATTTTTTGGATTATTTAATTTGTTATGAAAGGTTTGGTTGCACAGTTTACTAAAACATGAACTAACCATGCAAGGCTAACTAACTCTTTAAGGAACTTTCATTTATTAGTAAAACATGCACCAACTATGATTTTTCCCTCTGTTCTAAGTTACACATTATCCAAGTGAATTTCACATTATTATCTCTAAACAAGAACCATCTACTTCCCCTCTCTAATAAGTCACACAATTTCTTGGGGAGAACCGCATAATTTTCCAAAATCGTGCTCAAACCATTTACCCATTTAAAATATTCAAAAATCCTATAAAACCACCTAAAATTACTAATACTACACTGAATAAAATCATAACTCAAAAAATCATAGGGAAGGGCCAAAATCAAGGCATAGCGTACCTAAAAATCATGTGTTGTTACACTTATGGTGCAACATGTTGGAGTTGATTCCCTGGAACCGACATTTTTAGTACTTAATTATAATTTTACATTATTATTGAAGTTTTCTCATCACATTATTATTGTTTATCTTCAAAAAAAATTAATGTGATGATGTTCTAAGAATATATGTTGCACTGAAAGGTCATAGCAGTTCCCCACTATGATGACAACCTAGAGGTGTCACAACATTATTCTTCAATCTTGTTCTATGGTTGGATGATATTCCATGATATGATACAAATTATATGATATATTAGGGGTATGAGTCTCAAAATACATTTAGAAACCTTCTAATGGTGTTCTCCCTTGGTAATATCTAATATATGAGCTTATGAGAACAAACCCATTAATAGAAAATCAACATTTTCATGTTTCATTGGATGTTCCTATATACAGATGTGTGTATCAATCGATAGAATTTAATATTATCATTAATTGATATCATGAATCGGGTTCTTTGATGTATTGAAAAAAAATGTAATGAAATATTCTCACATCGAGGTAGGATGTGTTAGGTGCATCATAAGTGATATTACATTAATGGATAATATGAGAAAGGACTTTTCCCTTTTATCCCTTGACGGAAGATGATATATCAAGACCTTTTATGGGAATGGAACAACTTTATCAATCCAAATACATGGTTTTTGGTGAGAGAGTACATTTCTATAAAGTCAAATAGTGATACATTGAACATATAGGTTTATAGAACTAGCATGCAACATCTTTGATTTGAGATATCATGATAAAGAAATTATATTACATAGTAAGTGTTCGTAGGAGGTTTGATGTCAATGTGACATTAAATATTTTTTCTATGGGAAACTTATTGTATTTCAAGATGATAACCTTAGACTTTAGGCAGTTATACCTAATTCCACTGAGAAAGATGCCCAGTGGGTTACACATTAAGTGTATCTACAATCTCAGTTAAATTCATGTAATGAATTGTAAAAGTTAAATAATTAATATTTATTTGGTTTGGTTTATCACCATAATTTAATCATAGGTTATTAAAAAGAATAAGTTTGTTAAATAATAATAAATAATTATTATTTCCATATGTGGAGAATAGAATATTTACAATATTTATCATAGAATAATGTAGTGACATTTATTTATTAAATATTCACTTTTTGAGGATTAGTAAATGTCGATGAGGGAAAAGAAGACCGAGTTCAATGGTCTGATTAGAAATGGTATAAATGATATTTATTTATATTTTTAATGAATTTCACATGTTAATTTATTAATAATACTTTTTTATTATTAATGGACATGGGGTTAACTAATAATATAAAAAATGTTTAAGGTCTTGTCTATGATTTTACAACCCTAAACTTACCACAATAAATATCTATTTATGAATCTTTCCAAAATTACTTGTAGTTTTCACAACATATAGATAGAGGCTTTCTCAAACCCTAGAGTGAATTATCTCTTCCTTATCTCTAAAGATTTCAAGATAACATGAAGGGTTATTCTCCATTGAGGAGAATACTATTGTGATCAACAACGAACAACGCAAGTGATTAGAATTAAACATGGTAGCACTTGGTGATTCTAATATGTCATTCAGAGATTATGGTGAACATGTATATCATTGTTAGAGGGATAGTGAACTTGGATACTATAGATAAATGATGGTATGATAAGATATAGTTAACTTGATCATCAATGAAATCATAATTACAAGTTGAGCTAATTCTATATCTTCTTATAAATTAATTTTAAATTAAATGTGAAGATCCTCCTATTCTAGTTCAAGTATTTTAATCTAGTCATGTAATATATTTTTTTCATTGTACATGAAATTTTGATCATGTGAGGTAATTATTACACATGATTTAAGACAAAAATTATAATTAGTCATACCTTCACAAGATGTTTTCACTGCGTCCATAACCTACAAGTGGTATCAATGAAGTCGTGTGTTTAATTTATAATTTAGTATTATTCATTAATTGTTTACTTGTTTTTTTAATTTTATTTTACATAAAATGATCCTTTTTAATATATGGCATCATTATCTCTTCCCTTTATTCATTCTCGATAACATAACTAGTAAATGGTAAAGATTTAGAAATTGAAGAAGTATTCAAAGAATACCATTTAGAGGTACCAAAGGCTATCCCTAAACAAAACCAGAGTACACTACGTGTAATGCCTGTGTAGACACTGTGTACTATTGTTTTCATGTATAGATATTGCGATAAAGTTATATGGATTTTATATAATCAGATCAAAGATCCAAAAAAAAGGATTGGTGTGTAGATCTAGACAGACCAGCACACATCTTGAAGAAAAACATGTCGTGTAACCACTGTACATGATGTATAGTCCCTATTTTTCACAGCTAAGAACAGAGGGTGTCTCAAGTGTACCGTGTATCAGATACGTGACATAGGGACCGATAATCCATGAAATTTAGAGGTTACACGTCGTGTATTCCCAGTACATGTTGTGCAGCTTAAATACATCCATGACAGGCAACATGGCCAGACCCAAGGCATGTGTAGTGGACACTGGTAGATTTAAGTACATGTCATGTACTGTTGTATATGTCGTGTAGTCTTCTACAGATAGTGTGCCTAGATTTTCAGGGAGAAAAATTAAATATATAATTAAACCTATTTATATGTGTTTTATGTTTTATTTATTTTATGGTATACACCATGGATTATGATTTATAATTATATATATTAAATTTATTTATATGTTAAATTTTGGATAAGCACACATTTTTTCCTTCAAGTACACTTGTGTACTTATTAAATTTTAAATTAAAGTAATTTTATTTAAAATTATAGATGATGGTGAGTTAAGGATTCTTGGATGGAATTAAGACAATTTTTAATAAATTGGATTAATCAATGGTTCATTATCTTAATTAAATAATGAAATAAAATAATTGATAACAGGATTGAAAATATATGCTCAATGCATGTTATCACTACTGGAAATCCCATTTTTACCAATGATTATATCCCAATGGTTTGATAAACCATTGGTAATGGTTATGTATACCAACGGTTTTAAGAAAACCATTGGTATAGAGGCTTTTATGAAGAATTTTACCAACAGTTTGTAAAACCGTTGGTATAGGCCTCAATTAAGACACTTTTACCAACGGTTATACACTAACCATTGGTATATGTTGGAATCTATGCCACCTTTTACCAACGGTTTAAAGAAAACGTTGGTATAGGACTACATTCCCAACGGTTTTTAAAACCCGTTGGGAAAGTTTTCCCCTATATCCAGTTCGGGTGTCCAGTATCCCCTCCGCTCGATTGTAGTCCCCCTCCGATCGACTGCAGCCCTAAATTGAACCTCTCCCGATGCTCTCTCATTACCCAGTCTCCGAAACTCCATCCATCCTCTTCAATCAAACAATTTTTCTATTCTACACTTCAAATCTGTAAGTTCTACCTCAGTTATAATGTTATTCATCTATTTTTTTATTTTCTATTTTGATTTGACCTAATCGTCTGGGATCTCTTTATAAAAAGACTCAGAAACTCGTTCCACTCATAGATCCATCTTAAATCAAACAATTTTTTATTTATACACTCTAAATCTGTAAGTACTACCTTAGTTTTAATGTTTTGCATCTATTATTTTTGTTTTCTGTTTTAATTTGGTATAAACTAGGTTGTGTTGTTTATGGAATGCGAAGGTTAGTGATATTTAGGATGAATTGGATTTTGGTTGGGTGATGGATTGGAATTGTGATGTTTTTTGGATTAAGTTTAGCTAATTTTAAATGAATTATTTGGGGATTTTTTCCCTTTAACAGATCCCCCACTCCTCATGGACCCTAGACACCCCCCATCTTGGACCCTGGACAGTCCCCCCCCCCTCCTGGAACTTGGACAGCCTGGCCCCCCTCTTTCTTGAAACTTGGACAGCCCCCCTCATGGACCCTGGACAACCCCCCTCCACCCTCCTCCTAGGACCTTGTATAGTCCCCCTCCTTCCTGGACCCTAGGAAGCCCCCACCCTCCACCCTGGACCCTGGATAGCCCCCCTCCTCGATGGACCCTGGACAGCCCCCCCCCCCCTCCTTCCTAGACCATGGACAGCCCCTTCTCCCCTTCTCCTTGACCCTGGATAGCCCCCCACCCCCTTCCTGGACCCTGGACAGCACCCCCACCCCTCCTCCTAGACCTTGGACATCCCCCTCATCCCCCTCCTCAACCACCAAATACCCCCCCACTTCAAAACTTTGACCACCAAACTTGGACATGCTGGATTTTCTCTAAAAAGATAGATTTGATCCTCAAACCACCTCAATAATATCCTAAACAATGCTTATAATTTGGTTTTCACCACATAGCATCCAATTGTATTCCAAGTCACTGTTCTATCATCCCTTGGAAAGATTTTACAAAAAGCGTTCAACCTTAAGGATCCAAATAAAAATAAATTGATATAAGACATTTGATAATGGATTAAAATTTCAAATTGGGATCCAATGAGGAATATTTGAGATATTATGCATCATGTCCTTGAGTAAATCCATTTTTATATATCCGATAAGTTATTTTTCACAATTTTCACACATTAATTGTTTGTAAAAATGGGACAAACATTTATAAAGGTTCTAATATATAAAAATGAATCTATTTGTGGATGTAGCTTAACCAACAATGTCTAGCTTGTCTGCCTCTTCCATGATCATCGATGCGCACGTCCCGTCTCTATCTGACCTCACACGACTGGTGAATCGGCATCTGGCTGATGACGAGCACCATATTTTCTTACTTCCACACCAGATTCACGCCCGTTATGCTCCTGAAGTGATCAATCCTACTAAGCGTCCATGTGAGCTTGATGACACGGCCACCAGTTCTTGTAAGAGGCAGAGGAGTTCTGAGCTGATGGACCAAGACGATTGACCAGTGTCCATCCATATGGCTGAAGACATAAAACTTAGTGCTTCATGGGAGGAAACCCATGTTCTAGATTTTCATCATTTTTCTTTTTTTACTTTGTTTTAGGAAATAAACATGGCATGTATGCAACAATTTTTTAGCTGCTTCTGATCTGTCTGTGCACTTGTCATTACTCTGCATGACTGCTTCTATTTTGTCTGATCCTTGGTGTTATTTTTTATGACATGATGCGGCTATGTGCTATCTATGTGTAGATTTTACAGGTACATAAGTATGTGAAATTTTCATTATTCCATTCTTTCAGTGCTTAGGCCGATGGTACGAGGGAGGTTCGTACTAGAGGTAGACGAGCATCTCCGCGTACCCGACTAGACCCTTCCCCTCCGACCAAACGCATTCTGATTCTATTGAAACTTAAGGGAAATGATCCATGGGTCAAATGTGATGTGTATAAGTCAACCCCACCTCAATAAAAGGCACGGTGTGGCCAGGATCACTCAAACTGTCTCTCTTTTGTTCAAAATTGACTTATTTTTAAGTGAAATCTACAACTGACATATGGGAAATGGACCAAACGCCTTAGGATTATGTTGACACTTTAGGAAAACGATCCATGGGTCATATGTGACATGTAAAAGTCAACTATGACTCAATCTGATGCGCGGTGTGGCCGGTATCACTCCAAGTGTATGTATTTTGTTTAAAATGGACAATATTTTACGTACATACGCCAATCCAATCAAAAAGCTTTTGATTGTGTTGATACCTTTTCACAATGATCCATGACTCATATGTGTCGTGTACGAGTCAACTCCTCCTCAATTCGAGGCCCGGTGTAGCCGATACCACTCAAAGTGCCTCTGTTTTGTTAAAAATGGACTTAATTTTAAGTGAAATCAACAACTGACATACGACAAACCGACCAAACGCATTCGGATTCTGTTGAAACTTAAGGAAAATGATCCATGAGTCAAATTTGACATGTATGAGTCAACTCCGCCTCAATACGAGGCTCGGTGTGGCCGACACCACTCAAAATGCCTCTGTTTTGTTAAAAATGACTAAATTTTAAGTGAAATCAACAACTGACATACGGTAAACTGACCAAACGCATTCGGATTCTATTGATACTATAGTAAAACGATCCATGGGTAATATGTGACGTGTACGAGTGAACCTCGCCTCAATATAATGCGCAGTGTGGACGGTACCATTCAAAATGTCTCTTTTTTGTTCAAAATGACTTTAATTTTAAGTGAAAACAACAATTGGCATACGGAAAACCTACCAAATGCATTCCAAATATGTTGAAACTTTAGTAAAATGATCCATGGGTCATATGTGATGTGTATGAGTCAACCCCGCCTCAATCCAAGGCACGGTGTGGCCGGAACCACCCAAATTGTCCCTCTTTTGTTTAAAATGGACAATATTTTACGTACATACGCCAAACCGATCAAACGGATTCTGATTGTGTTCATACTTTTTCACAATGATCCATGACTCATATGTTATGTGTACGAGTCAACCCCACCTCAATTTGAGGCCTGGTGTGGCTGACACCACTCAAAGTGCCTCTGTTTTGTTAAAAATTGACTTAATTTTAAGTGAAATCAACAACTGACATACAAAAAACTGAACAAACGCATTAGGATTATATTGAAACTTAAGTAAAACGATCCATGAGTAAAATGTGATGTGTATGGGTAAAACCTGCCTCAATAAGAGGCTCGGTGTGGTCGACACCACTCAAAATGCCTCTGTTTTGTTAAAAATGGACTTAATTTTAAGTGAAATCAACAACTGACATACGGTAAACCGACCAAACGCATTAGGATTCTATTGATACTATAATAAAACAATACATGGGCCATATGTGACGTGTATGAGTCAACCCCGCCTTAATCCGAGGCGCGGTGTGGATGGTACCATTCAAAATGTCTCTCTTTTGTTCAAAATGACTTTAATTTTAAGTGAAAACAACAACTGGCATACGAAAAACCGACCAAATGCATTCTGAATCTGTTGAAACTTGATTAAAACGATCCATGGGTCATATGTGACGTGTACGAGTCAACACCGCCTCAATCCGAGGCGCGGTGTGTCCGGAACTACCCAAACTGTCCCTCTTTTGTTTAAAATGGACAATATTTTACGTACATACGTCAAACTGATCAAACGACTTCTGATTGTGTTGATAATTTTGAAAAAAGATCCATGACTCATATGTGATGTGTATGAGTCAACTCCGCCTCAATTAGAGACCCGTTGTTGCCAACACCACTCAAAGTGCCTCTGTTTTGTTAAAAATGGACTTAATTTTAAGTGAAATTAACAACTGACATACGGCAAACTGACCAAACGCATTCGGATTACAGTGAAACTTAAGTAAAACGATCCATGAGTCAAATGTGACGTGTACGAGTAAACCTCACCTCAATAAGAGTCTTATTGTAGCCGACACCACTCAAAATGCCTCTATTTTGTTAAAAATGACTTAATTTTAAGTGAAATCAACAAATGACATACAGTAAACTGACCAAACGCATTCGGATTCTATTGATACTACATGAAAACGATCCATGGGTGATATGTGACATGTACGAGTCAACCCCGCCTTAATACGAGGCACGGTGTGGATGGTACCATTCAAAATGTCTCTCTTTTGTTCAAAATGACTTTAATTTTAAGTGAAAACAACAACTGGCATACGAAAAACTGACCAAATGTGTTCCGAATCTGTTGAAACTTTAGTAAAACGATCCATGGGTCATATGTGATGTGTAATAGTCAACCCCTCCTCAATCTGAGGCGCAGTGTGGCCGGAACCACCCAAAATGTCCCTCTTTTGTTTAAAATGGACAATATTTTACGTACATACGTCAAACCGATCAAACGGATTCTGATTGTGTTGATACTTTTGCACAACGATCCATGACTCATATGTGATGTGTACGAGTCAACCTTGGCTCAATCCAAGGCCCGGTGTGGCCGACACCACTCAAAGTGCCTCTGTTTTGTTAAAAATGGACTTAATTTTAAGTGAAACCAACAACTGACGTACGACAAACTGACCAAACGCATTCGGATTCTGTTGAAACTTAAGGAAAATGATCCATGGGTCAAATGTGATGTGTATGAGTCAACTTCTCCTCAATATGAGGCACGGTGTGGCCGTAACCACTCAAACTCCCTCTCTTTTGTTCAAAATAGACTTATTTTTAAGTGAAATCAACAACTGACATACGGGAAACCGACCAAACGCCTTCGTATTGTATTTACACTTTAGAAAAACGATACATGGGTTATATGTGATGTGTAAGAGTCGACCTTGGCTCAATATGAAGCACGGTGTGGCCGGTATCACTCCAAGTGTATGTATTTTGTTTATAATGGACAATATTTTACGTACATACGTCAAACCAATCAAACAGCTTCTGATTGTGTTGATACTTTTGAAAAACGATCCATGACTCATATGTGATTTGTATGAGTCAACCCCGCCTCAATCTGAGGCCTGGTGTGGCCGACACTACTCAATGTGCCTCTGTTTTGTTAAAAATGGGCTTAATTTTAAGTGAAATCAACAACTAACATACGGCAAACTGACCAAACGCATTTGGATTCTGTTAAAACTTAAGGAAAACGATCCATGGATCAAATGTGATGTGTACGAGTCAACTTCACCTCTATCCGAGGTGTGGTGTGGCCGGGACCACTCAAACTTCCTCTCTTTTGTTCAAAATGGACTTATTTTTAAGTGAAATCAACAACTAACAGACGGGAAACTGACCAAACACCTTCAGATTGTGTTGACACTTTAGGAAAACGATCCATGGGTTATATGTGATGTGTACAAGTCAACCCTGTCTCAATACGAAGCACAGTTTGGCCGGTATCACTCCATGTGTATGTATTTTGTTTAAAATGGACAATATTTTACGTACATACACCAAACCGATCAAACGGCTTCTGATTGTGTTGATACTTTTCCACAACGATCCATGTCTCATATGTGACATGTTCGAGTCAACCCTGCCTCAATCTGAGGCCCGGTGTGGCCTAAACCACTCAAAGTGCCTCTGTTTTGTTAAAAATGGACTTAATTTTAAGTGAAATCAACAACTGACATACGACAAACTGACCAAACGCATTCGAATTCTGTTGAAACTTAAGGACAGCGATCCATGAGTCAAATGTGACATGAACGGACAGCCCCAGACAGCCCCCCCACCCCCCTTCCTGGACCCTAGACAGCCCCCCCCCCCCACCCTCCTCCTTGGACCCCGGATAGCCCCCCGGACATGAATAACATTTTCCTTTTGTACCACTGTGTATGCAAGTAAATGAGACTCGTATGCCTTATGTATAATTCTATTACAATTTTATTAAATGTTATACCTCATGGATGATATGTAAATGTAGGCATGTTGATTTCACATGCCTTTTTTTATTTATTTGATCATGCAATCTTATTTGGGATTATTCCATTTTTGTATGTCTTGAACTATATGAATGACTTGGTAAGCTTATTAGCTCATGCTCATCAAATGCATGTGATGATATGCTATAATTTGAATACAAATCCTTGTTGCACATTCTCCATGACCCCCATACTCGCTCCCTGGAAATATCCCCTCCCCTCTTCCTGGACAACCCCCTCCCCTCTCTAGACATCCCCCCACATCACATTCAATGCAAGTCATGCATCACTCTAGATGATTCAAAAATATTAACCACATTGTTAATTCACTTTATCACACATACCCCTCATGCACCAATTTCTATCATAATCATCACCTTTTTGAGTAAGAAAAATTGATATGTGTGAACCCAATAAATTGAAATAGGTTAATTGGAAGAGTTGTTGTCATATGAAGATTGAAATGGGGAATTGTAGTACAGGGCATGGTTGGAAGAGTGATGTTTTTATGTGTTTTTTTTGTGTTATTTCCAATGTTTTTTGTGGTGTTTGATGTTTATTTATAGATGTTATTTGTGATGTTTTTTATGCAGGTCTATCAAGTGGAGACATATGTATGCAGGCTGCTGGTTTTTTGTGAAAATACCCAATACCAACGGTGAGCATATATGAATATATACCAACGGTTTATCTAAACCGTTGGTAAAAAGCTATACCAACGGTTTTGAACCGTTGGTATAAGCTCAAAAATATGAATTTCCCAACGGTTTTAAACCATTGGTAAATCATTTTGCCAATGGTTTAGAGGAACCGTTGGGAAATTAAAACTTTCACCACCTTTTACCAACGGTTTTCCTGAAACCGTTGGTAAAGGTCTTTCCCAATGCCTTACTTCCCTACGGTTTGGGAAACCGTTGGTATATCTTATACCAACGGGTTTCCAGCCTATACCAACGGTTGTGAACCGTTGGTATTGTCTATATTTCCAGTAGTGTATGTTTGGATGATCTTGAGATAAGAACATCCCATTATAAGTGATTGGTTTCTTTTAATTTATTTTTATTAAATTAAAATGATGGCATGTGGGTCATCCCCACCCCTTATTATGTAAGGACATTCATGATCGTGGTTTCTTTTATGAAAAAACATTTAATCTAATCCACTAGATCCCCTCACCTACATGTGAGTAAAAGCTTATGTATGGAGGGACCTCCTAGGTGAGAGGATATGGTTTGAGTCAAGGAGTCTAGAAAACCCAATCAAATCAATGCATGGGAGAAAAGTTGGAATGTTTTAACATGAACCAAGTTACGGTTCAAGGTGTATTTTCCCCTTGGGTCAAGGGTTAGATTATCATCCACTAAATAAACTAATTGTTAGATAATCTCATGATCATTCCAATAATATTTTATTTCTATCAATTGCAAGGTTAATTATTTATGTTTTTGAATTTTTCGATATCACCTAATAAAGAAATTAACAAGTATTCAATATGGAATATAATATAACTCGATTATGCATAAATGTTTTATCGAACATAGTTAATCACTTAAGTAAAATTCACTTAATATTAACAAGGCATGTGAAAAGAAAAAGAGGATTTATGCAAATGGATAAAAGTCCCCTAACTAAAATATTAAGTCGTTATAGCCTAATACTACATAAGTTATAAATGACCTTGTACTTTAAAGTGTTTGACCATCCCAAGTTAAGATGCTTTCAATTAACGTGGAACTTTTAACTTGAATTTTTTGGTAGAATTAACGTAGTTTGTATCAAGGTTTAACTACCCAAGAAGGACTCAGCGTAACTGAGAGGAAAGCATTGAGGAAATAATTAAAACGTGATTTCGGAATTGGAGAGTGCATTCAATGGATCAAGAAACTAAGAATTAATGTAGTTGGCAAGTTATGACTACCTAAAACCATTCAATTATCTTTTCAGGTTCAAGTATGGGTTATAAGAAGGGAAATATGAATCCTTGTTACTATAATATATAAGAAACAATATATTATGAAATTAATGGTGAGGGATATTATGTTTCAAAAAATAATGAGTTCCTAATGTAATTTAATTACATTTAAATTTTATAATCTAATTTTGTAATAAAAATTGTATTAATTATCTGTTCTTAATTTATAGAAATGGAAAATTAAAAGACTTCGAAAATATCACTACAATCCATAATTGAGAAGGATATCCTTCTCGCTAGAATGAATTTATTTGAATGTTATAGGTTCATTCATGTTATACGATGCCATGAACGGAAAATGTATGTGATCGAAACCCCACATTCTGAATTTATTTTCAAAGAGGCTACATAGGAAGATGTATCTCTCTATTTAAAGCAAGTAGACGATGCTATATATGGATTTTCAATGTTTCATGATATCCTCTATGTACAATGATATTATAAATTAATATGAGGGTATAGATGCACATTTCATTTTTTTCTCGCCTTAAGGATCACTATACAGAGAATGTGAGACCATAGAGATATAAGATCTCGAATTCACTATTCATAGGCAAGCTTGGAGGGTCGGTGCTAGCTGGGGAAGATGTATTCAAGATGATTGGCTACATTGTGATGTAGCCTCGAATTCACATGATTTTTCACATCATTTATCAATGTTTTTAGTTATTTAATTAATTATTTTTTGTGTTTTTATTAAATTATTATACGTAATTAATTATTTAGTTTAATTTATTAATTAGTCAATTTTTATAACTAATCTTTTATTTTAAGCATTTATAAAACTCTATTTGTGTTTTAATTATCTTAATAATCTAATTTCATTTTAAGTTTTTATTCTGCTTTAAATAATAGTATTTTGTTGTGTTTTTTTAATTAACCTATTAATCTTTTTATTTTCAATAAATTAAGTAATTATTTAATTTTATATTTTATCTTTTAATTTAGATTGATTAAAATAAATCAACATTATTAATTTCTTCTAATAAACTTATTTTAAATTGATTTTATTTCATTTATTTATTTATATCCTTTAAATTTAATTTAACAATTCTTTTTATAATTGGTAATTTAATTATTCTGTTTAATAAATTAGTTAGTCTTTAATATAAGTTATGTATTTAAGTTTTAATTTGATAAAATAATGTGTTTTTAATTTTAACTCTTCATTTACTTAATTAATTAATTTAGAATTTTTTAAATCCTTAATTTTTTTAATGTTTTAGTTTATTATTTTTTGTCTCGGGTTTTGCAGATTTATGTTGAGACACTGATAGCCCCTCTTTCTATCTCATTGATACTGCTTCCTACCAATATTGGTGACTCAATGAGTCACTAATGCAGTTTCACCTCACTTACCATTGTCTTTCCTTTTAATTAAATTTTATTTAATTAATTAATTGACTCATTAATTTCACTTTTAATTTTTTACTTTTATATTTTCAAAAATGGTTTAACCATTATCAAGTTTATTAATTAGTGTGTTTACAAATAATAATTTAATTATGTTATGTAAATGTTGTCTTTAAAATTTTAAAAAATAATAAATAATAATCCATTTTCATTTTATTTATTTTCTTAAAGCAGCACCGCTGGTTGATAAGCTGAAGTGTGGTAGTGCCTGGGCTGCTATCGTCGTGCCGCCGCTGAAGGAAACAGCCTGGAGAGCCGAGCCAGGTCACTACCTCCCTTGGAGCCGATGCCGCGCAGCTGCTGGAGGACCGTTCGACCTGCACCAATGCTGGAGAACCTGGTACTCGCTGTCGATCCAGCGTCCGTGGAGGAGGAGACCATTGTCACTGCATCACATGGAGAAGCGTACTTAGCCATGGCTGGCTTTTTCTCAAAGCCATGAAACCCTACCACCCTTACGCAGTAAAGAGGAAAGGGGGGTGGATAATAAAAAAAATTAATTAAGAAATAAAAATATAAATTAATTCAAAACTTAATTAACTAATAATAATATAACATAGTAATAATAAAATACGTAAAATAATAAAACTAAATAAATATCATATTTAATAAAACTAATTCTTAATATAAAATAATAATATAATCAATTAAATAATTAATAAGTAATAATCATCATAATAATAATTTATACCCTTAATGAATAATTATAATTAACTTTAATAATATTAACTAAAATAAATAATTAACTTAATAATAAATTTAATCTTATCGTAAGTAATTAAAAATATCAATTTTAATGATGTTAATAAAATAATTTAATAAATAATAAAAGTTTTAAATTAAATAATAATAAAAATATTTTAATAATAACTATATAAATATAAATATAAATAAATAATATTTTTTCACTTTAATATAATTATATTTAGTTAAATAACTCAATATGTATTAAACCGTTTCAATAACATTAATTAATTCATTTAATTATACTCTGTTTTTCTTTTCAGATTCAAGCAAGGCCATAATGATGTCCAAGTTCATTTCAACCACCTGGAGCGGAGTTAGTTACATGGGTTAAGTTAGAACGACATGGTTTGCACACAAAAACGCACATGTGCAGTGTGGGAGTGAAGAACTTACCGATGTCGGTGGAAACCATTTGTGATTTATAGTGGATGATAGTTGGTTTAAAAACAGAGCAACAGCGGGGAAGATACCATTCATTACACATCTCATTCACTTCTCGACACTTTACATAGGAGATTCCTCGAAGATGATTAGAGTACCACTTCTCAAAGTTCTCGCGGAGCAGAGGCAGGAGTAATGCAACACCGTTGTAGTTCAAGGGGAAGTCCTTCCTTCCCCTGTTCTTTCTCAATTTCAATTCCTCTAATTGAATGATTTCATTTTCGATTTGGATCATGATAGTTAGCTAAAATTATTGTTTTGGTGAATGTCTTTTTTCTACTGGTTTTTCTTCAATTTACCTTCTCACTCGTTCTTTTCAATGATTTCAGAATTGATCGGTAAGATCAATTCTGAAACCATTCAAATGATTTTTACCACTTGCATTTAATTTTCAAATCCATTGTCATTCAGTGAGTTTTATCGTGGATGCATTTCCTTTCATGTTTCTTAATAAAAAAAAGATATTCAGAACATTCGACGAGATTGTTTTGATGAATTTTTCAAATATTAATTTTGCAGTTGAACCTTTCTTAGAGTGGCGGACTCTGAGATTGTTCAATCTGAATGACTTATCTTTGGGATAGGGAAATAAGTCATCTTTTTTTAGTGGTTACATTGCATCTACATTTACATGATTATGAAAACTTTTTAAACCAGCAGGATAGATATTTCCTCGGGCATATCTCTTGAATTTACATTTTTTAGCATCTTTGTCTCTATTGTTTACTATTGTCATATTTTGTCCTATTCCATCATAGATTAGAACAAAAATATAAAAAAACATTTGTGTGTCATTAATGCCTTACAAAAAAAATGTAAAAAGTAAAATGTTGTAAAAATAAAAAAAAGTCTCCCCACTGCTGACAACAGTGGGGTTGTTTGAAAATAAAATCTGGTCACTAACATTCCCTATGGGTTCAACCCTGCTAGCCACTATATAGTTATATAAGGAAATCATAAAAATTTAAAACATTGACTCGTTTTCAACGACGAGAGAGTCAACTTTTTGGTGTTGTTTCTGAGGAAGGCTTTGAGCGACCACTTTTTCTAAAAAAAATCAAAAAAATCATATAAAAAATCTATAAAAATTGAAAATTGAAAACTATTGTGAAAAAATTCTACTATGCTTTACTGTCAGTTTTTGTCTACAGTTTTCACTGTTAGTAAGGTTTTACTATTGTGTTGGACTGCTGAGTTATTGTTCACTATTTTTGTGCTCAATTTCATATTTTATTTCCTATTATATGAGCACAATATCTTCCACTTCTAGATTAGATCCCCATAACCCAGAAAAAGATAAACACTTAACTGATCTAACAAAGAAAAACAAATCTTAAAGGAAAATTTTGATGAAAGAGTACCTGCACCTAAAAATCAACAACATTTCCACCTTGAACTCTTAGAGGAAAAGTATAGGCCTAGGATGAGGGAGTTCCAACTCCATCAAGTGTTAAGTAATCCTTCATCTATTAGACTTTCACCTAGATCCAGGAACTATGAACTGAAATAGTCCCACATTTCTCTACTGTCTGCTTTCAATGGGCTCTCTAATGAGGACTCTATACCCTTCATTAGAGACTTCTATAATACTGTTTAAAAACTTCCAATGTTAGGAATCACAAAAAAGGATGTGAGAATGAGGGTATTTCCATTTTTTCCTTAAATGGAATGCTAGGAATTGGTTCTTGAGTCTAGATAAAAATATTTTTGATAATTGGGATCAAGTGTACAACTCATTTATAATGAAATTTTATCCTTAATACTTAAAGGATAACTTATAACTAAGATAATAAGATTTTATCAAGAGGATGGAGAAGCCTTTCATGAGGCTTGAGATAAATTTAGGGACTTTCTTCGGTAGTGTCCCCATCATCAACTCTCATCCCACCTTCTCATGGATACCTTATATGAAGGGTTTTCCTCCTCTTGTCAGAACTTAGTTGATCAAGAAGATGGGGGAAATTACAATGATAAAACTGATGAGGAGTTGAGAAAAATTTTCAACAAACTTCTTTAAAGTCTCAACATAAAAATTCAAGAAGAAAAAGAGTGAGTAGAAATGTTAACACTGGTTCAAGAATGGAGATGAATACTCAAGCTCAACTTGCTAAAATAACCAACCAACATCAAACATTAATGAACCAGAATTATAAACAAATGGTTAACCAACTGGGCTATCAAACACAAACCAATCTCTTAGGGAATATTGTACCCAGTGTGGAATGTTTGGGAGCACTGAGAACTTCTGTCCCAACTTTTACATGCCATTCCAATAATAAAAAAACTCAAACATTTTAAATTATGGTCCTAGGATGCCTGTTATAGAAGAACTATTTTCAAATAATTAAAACCAAGGCTATAGGAACCATCCCAATTTTTTCTATAAAGATCAAGGTTTAATCAAACAATCTACTGCCCCTAATTACCAAAACCAACCTAATTTTTTTTTTTCAAAATCAACAGTGGGGTTATTTGAAAAGAAAATTTGGTCACCAACCTTCCCTGTGGGTTTGACCCTACTAGCCACTATATAGTTATAGTAGGAAATCATAAAAAATTTCAATGACGACTGGTTCACATTGGGCAGCGAGACATCTTGGGTTTTAATATAAATGATGAGATTCACATAGATCTCATTTTTTCCTCACTACCTAAAAACTTCACCAATTTTATTCTGGATTGTAATATGAGAAATAGTGAGAAGTAGCTTTTAGAACTTATTACACTTATTTACTAAGTTGATAAAGACATCGGGTGTGAAAAAACCATTGTCCTTATAATGAATATGAAGAGGAAGAACAAGGAAAAGGTGATGAAGTTTCATTCTATGTCTAAGGCTCCAGAGCACCATCCTTCCAAGAAGAAGAAGATCTAAAGGCAAGGAAAGTAATGGGATGTGCTTTGTTTTTCATGTGGAAAAAAGGCCTACTGGAAGAGGAATTATACCTATCCAAATAAGCAAGGGGAAGATTCATATTCATTCCTTATTGAGTGTAATATTTCCATATCAGCAAGTTTGGTATTATATACTACCTATAGTTCTCACATTTGTATCCAAATACAAAGACCAAGTAAATTTTAGAATATTTTTATAGATGGGGTCAATCTATGGGATTCCAATGGAGAAAAGCTGGATTCTCTAACCATTAGAGACAACCATCTCACATTTCCATCGTAGTTGATGTTGGTTTTAAAGAAATTTTATTATCTTCCTAGTGATATTGAAAAGATTATTTCTATTTATTATTTAGACGAGGATGGGTTTTTTCAGATTTGGAAATAAGGGTTCATAATTTTATAAAGATAGCATATGTTATGGTATGGAAGAGTTGAATAATGGTCTTTATGTATGGAATTAAAAAAAACCAATGAAATTGATAATGAAAGAAATACATGTGACTCATATAGCACCCAATTATGGAATCTCCATCTTAGTCAGGTAAACAAGATGCATTTGATAAAGATCTATTAAGATGGTTACTTAGACTCTTTTGAGATTAAGCTGCTTGAAAGATTTCAACCTTATTTATAAGGTATGATGACCAAACCACCATTCAGTGGTAAAGGTGAAAGGGCCACAAAGCTTCTAGATTTGGTATACATAGATGTGTGTAGATATTTTCAAGTAAAGTCTAGAGGTGTATTCTCATATATTATTACTTTTACCAATGACTTGAGCTTGTATGGTTATATCTATATAATGAGGCATAAGTTTGAATCCTTTGAGAAGATAAAAGAGTTCAAAAATGAGTTTTATAATAAAATTGGTAAGAAGATAAAGAACCATTAATCAGATTGAGGTGGTGAATATCTTAACCAATAATTTATCAAATTTCTATAGGGGTATGGGATTTTATCTCAAATCAGTCCACCTTATACACCACAGTGGAATGGTGTTACTGAAAGGAGGAACTATAACTTGTTAGACATGGTAAGGTCTATGATGATCCATGGAATCATTCTATTATAATTTTTGGGATATGCATTATAGACACCATTATACTTACTAGAATGTGCACCAACTAAAGTGGAATTTGATATTCCCTTCGATTTATAGAGTGGAAAGAAACCCATTTTGTCACATGTTCATGCATGAGTTTGTGAGGAATTTGTTAAGACTAGATCAAGCAACAAACTTTCACCCTGAGACATGAAGTGTATCTTTATAGTGTATCCCTTGGAAACAAGAAGATACTATATATACAACTCTTCATATTAGAAATTAACTATTGTAAGACATAACATTTTCATTTATAGGGAGCACATCCTCAAGAAGGATAGTGGGAGAAAGATTTAATTTGATGAAGTTGATGAATAACATACACAAGAGTAGGAACCAGTTCTAGAGATTCATGTGGAAGAAGCTATTAATGAAACTCAAGTGCTACATAGGAGTGATATAGAGGTGAGATAACCAGAGAGATATGGTTTTCTAGTAATTGATGACGGTAAATCATTATTGGCTGAATATTATGATCCTCTCTCCTTCAAGGGGATAGTACAGATATTATAATCTTCAAGGTGGAAATAATCCATGAATTCTGAGATGGATTCCATGTATCAAAACCATATTTAGGTTTTAATAAATTTTCCAATTGAGGTAAATCATGTTGGGTGTAAATGGAAATTCAAGAGAAAGATGTACATGTAAGGTAAATTTAATACCTATAAAGAATGACCAATAGCTAAAGTGTTTAGACAACATTAAGTAAATTATCTAGTCTCCATGTTTAAATCCATCATAATTTTTTCCCATCACAACTTCCCATGAGTATAAGATTTGGAAAATGGATGTCAAAACTACATTCTTTAATAGAAACCCTCAAAAGGATGTGTATATGACACAACCTAAATGGTTTATGGCTCCATGAAATGTAAAAAGGGTATGTAAGTTTCATAGATCCATTTATTTATTAAAGAAATAATCTTGGTCATGGAACATTTGATTCGATGAATCCATAAAAAAAATTTCTTTCATTAATAATGAATGTGAGAAATGTGTTTACATAAGTTTTAGTGGGAGTACAATTTTTTTCATAGTAGTATATATTGATGACATATTACTAATTGTAAATGATATAATGTCCTTACAAGAGGTTAAGGAATAGATGATAATGTTTTTATCCATGAAGGTATTAGGTGAAGTAGCCTACATTCTAGGGATCAAGATCATGCATGATAGATCCAAGAGGCTACTCAGACTAAGTCAAGGTACATATATCAACCAGATACTGAATAGGTTTAGTATATAATAATACAATAGGGGACTTGTTCACTACTGGAAACTAAGGCATTACCAATGATTTCAAACCGTTGGTAAAGGCTTCCAAACCGTTGGTATACTATATACCAACGGTTTGGAAAACCGTTGGCAAGTAAGGCGTTGGGATAACCCATTACCAACAATTTTAGTAGAACCGTTTAGAAAGGCAGTGTAATCCTAGAGTTTCCCAACAGTTATTTGAACCGTTGGTATATAAAATTACTCCCAATGGTTTGAAAACCATTGGAAATACTGTGTGAAATAAGAGTATTCCCAACAGTTTGAAAACTGTTGGCAATACTGGCTGCTGGCGGTGAGAAATAGGAGTATTCCCAACGGTTTGAAAACCGTTTCCAATACTCATTTTCATGTTTTAGCACTATACCAACAGTTTTATTAAACCGTTGGTATAGTGTTATACCAGAATTTGGAAGACCAGCCACCTAGAATCTCCTCCACTCATGCACAGTCAACAAAACCATGGAATACTAAACCATGGAATACAGAACAAACACCTGCATACACCAAAAAAAACACCTGCTACACTCAACACCAACAAAACCACATGTACACTCAACTACATACACCAACAAAACCACTGCACACTCAACTAAATACACCTGAATACACTCTTAATAGCAAAAACACCTGTTATAGCACACAAAAGCACATAAAAAGAGAATACTCTTATAACCATGGAATGTACCACAATTATAATCATGTATATGAACCCAATTACCCTATGCAATACAGAATTCATAATTGAATTCTCATCATCATCATGTAATTTTTTATTGAAAGAGGGGGAAAGTACAAAGGAAAAAAACAGAAGGGAAAGGGAAAAACAAGAAACATAGAAGAGGCCCCGAGGGAAGACCCATCCCCCCCTTAGCCAAGAAGGCATAGGGTGGTCTAAAGTGATGAAGACCCAGTGCATCCCCTTTGATACAGTCCATCCCCTTGGGTTGGATACTCCTTATAGTGTGAAGAAACACCTCCTCTGTGCTGTTGACGTCCACTACGACCAAGTGATCCGCGACCATGTTCCATACTCTTCAGGTGTACAAGATACTCACTCCAGTATTAATCATACTTGTACATTTTCTGAGGACATATTTAATCAACCAAGGAGACTCAGTGTACCCTTTCAAGGATTTGTGCACAATAATGGAGTCTGTTTAGATTTTAGAGATTGAGAGACCCTTTTCCATGAAAAGGTTGAGCCCGGTGAGAATTGCCTTCACCTCCGCTTGCAGAGAAGACCCCTGGCCCAGTCTGGTCGAGAAAACGAGGTAAACCAAACCATTGTGGTCACGTACTACTCTTCCTCCACCCAGGTTCCCTTGGACACAAGATCCATCTGTATTAAGTTTCAAACCCACCGAGGGAGGCTTCTATTGAACCCAATTTCCTTCCATGCTTCTAGGTGCCATGTCCATATTGGATCCCATTTGGAGCCGAAGAAACATAGGGGATGCCTTCCATGTCCTCACAGCTATGTTTAGATTTAGTAGGAGATTTTTCGCCCAAACAATAATGGCACGAGCCGAAACCCCCACCTCCTTGTGCTTCGATTTGTTCCGAGCCTACCAAATGGTCCAGCACCCCACATGCAGCACTACTGCACTGGCCACCCTCTCCGGACCTCTTCCCTCCGAACCTTGGAACCACATATCAAGAAAGGAAGGTATGGAACCATCTGAGGGAAGGAACGCAAAGTCCCCTAGGATTTTCCAGACCTCGCGTGCCCAGTCACTGTCGAAGAACAGATGGAAAATACTCTATTCACTATGAACACTACAACATACGCACCTAGATGGAAGGGGGATACCACACCTACAGATATTGTCATCCGTCGGGAGGCCTTTGTTACGAATCCTCCAGGTGAGGAAGATGATATTGGTGGGGATGTGTTTCACCCATAGAAGCTCATCCCAGCCCTCATTTTGCTCCTGTACATTACCAATGCAGCGAAAATCCTTCGACGATAACAAGCTCGAGGAGGAGTCTGTGAACACACACTTGTCCTCATCTTCATTAAGATCAATGAGTTGAAAACACTACTATTGTTCCTTATCCAAAACCGAGTCAGTGAAGCTAGGAAAGAGGCTGGCCTCCTTGAGCGAAATATTTTTAGCCAGGCATCCAGGGAAACCCAGCACTATGCCACATCAATCTTGATGCCAAAAGGATATCTCTCCCTTCCCCACCACCCATCTCTAAAAGGGACGAAGGATCTCAATAATAGGGCCTATCACCGACCAAAGGGAAAAGAGATTCCCCTCCCCTAGAGTGCTAAGGCACGTCACCTACACATGCATGGTAGTCCCCCATAGGGTATGCTGTTCCAAGACACTCCATGTAAGCCTCTCATGCATGTAATAAAGGGTATCCGCCAGGCTGTGCACCTCGATGCCTCCTTCATTCCCAGGCCGCACTATTTTCCCCCAGGCTACCCAATGTTTCTTTATCTCTGATAACAAATCCTAGATGAAATTGGAAAGTATCCAATCAATCAATTTAATAACTCCCTTGGGAACTTTGACGGAGGACAGACCATGAATCAGAGAGGCCACCAGAACGCTGTTCACTAGGGCAATGCGTCCACCAAAGGATAATAATTTATTTTTCCAATTAAACACCCTATCTGAAACCTTGGTGCAGAGTGTGTCGAAGTCCCGAATCCGCAGTATCCCAGGCGAGACAGGCGTGCCTAGATAGACCATAGGAAACTCACCCCTTTGGATGCCAAGAAGACTACTAACAGTTTTCACTCTCCTGATGGAGCACTTTTGCGAGATAAAGAAATCACTTTTCCCCTTGTTGATGGACTGGCCACTCCAACGGCAATATTTCTCCAGCACTCCGTTCAGACTTTGTATTGATATGCTCTTTCCATTAAGGAATAAGATGGTATCATCGACAAACATAAGGTGGGAAATTTCTGGGGCCCTTGATCGACGACAATACCGCAGAATTCCTCCATTATTGATACTTCTATGGATGATCCGGCTCAAAACATCTTGAATGACGATGAACAACGATGGCGAGTTAGGGCCCCTTTGTCTAATGCCTCGGGTAGACTTGAAGAAACCGTAAGACTTTCCTATGAAGTTCACTGAGATCCAAGAGGAACTGAAGCAGTGAAAGATAATATTGTCAAAGGTGCGCGGTGCAATAAGGCGCAAAGACCGTTTGGGGATGCAGCGCGAGGCGCGGCGCGAGGCGCGGCACGAGGTGCAACTAAGGCGCATGCGCACATAATTAATTATATACAGTTTTGAACAATATTTTAAATTTTAAAAATCTTAAATTCAATAAAAAAATTCAAATTAAAATACATACTGATATTTTTTAAGAGGTTCTACTGTGAGTAATTTCACAACAATGTTTTTATAGTCTGTTATGTTTTTCCTTACAAAAAAAAAATTAGTCTGCTGTGTTTTTTTATTAATATATTAAATATTCTATTTTATTGAAATTAGGACTGCCTTGATTTCCATCATGGTGCACTGTGATTTTTTCCTCCTACCCCGATCTCCGCCTTTCCCGCCTTTCCGCCTCCTACCCCGATCTATGCTACAACGATTCATCTGTCGCGCACTCAAAACCCCAGTCGTCGCCGACATCATACGCTTCTCTACCTGCCAGCACTGTTTCCTCCCAACATGGAATATGAGAGTGAGGCACGCCTTTATAGCACATGGCGCCCAAGCGCCTCAAGGAATGGCGGGTGAGGTGCATGCCATTGGCGCGCCTCAGCGAAGTCGCCTTGCCTTGTAGGTGGTGAGGCGCTCCGGCCTCACCTCACCGCGCCCCTTGCCAAGGTGCGCACCTCAGCGTGCCTTTGAAAACAATGATCAATAACACATAAAAAATTAATTATGTTGCATACAGAATTCCGAATACGTTTGCTCGGTTTTCCATATACCGGTTGTTTTTACTTCAAGTGATGTCTATTTTAAACAAAAGACATACACTTGGAGTGATACCAACCACACCGTGCCTCAGATTTAGTTGGGGTTGACTCGTACACATCACAGATGACTCATGAATCGTTTTCATAAAGTATCAACAGAATCTGAATACGTTTGGTCGGTTTTTCATATGCCAGTTGTTATTTTCACTTAAAATGTTTTCCATTTCAAAGAAAGGTGAGACACTTTGAGTGGTGTCGGCCACACCGCACCTCATATTGAGGTGGGGTTGACTCTTACATGTCACATATGTCCCATGGATTTTTGTTCTAAAGTATCAATAGAATCTGAATACGTTTGGTCAGTTTTCTGTATGCCAGTTGTTTTTACTTAAAATGATGTCCATTATAAACAAAAGAGAGACAATTAGAGTGATAACAGCCACACCAAACCTTGGATTGAGGAGGGGTTGACTCTTACACGTCACATATGACCCATGGCTCATTTTCCTAAAGTTTAAATAGAATCCGAATGCATTTGGTAGGTTTTCCGTATGTCAGTTGTTGTTTTCACTTAAAATGTTGTCCATTTTAAACAAAAGAGAGACACTTCGAGTGGTGTCAGACACACCGCACCTCGGATTGAGTCGGGGTTGACTCTTACACATCACATATGACCCATGGATCATTGTCCTAAATTTTCAACAGAATCCGAATGCATTTGTTCGGTTTTTCGTATGTCATTTGTTGTTTTCACATAAAATGATGTTCATTTTAAACAAAAGAGAGATACTTTGAGTGGTGCCAGCCACACTAAACTTTTGATTGAGGTGGGGTTGACTCATACACGTCACATATGACCCATGGATCATTTTACTAAAGTTTCAACAAAATACTAATGCGTTTAATTAGTTTTCTGTATGTTAGTTGTTGTTTTCACTTAAAGTGGTGTCCATTTTAAACAAAAGACATACACTTGGAGTGATATCGGTCACACCATGCCTCGGATTGAGGAGATTTTGACTCTTACACATCACATATGACTCATGAATCATTTTCATAAAGTATCAACAGAATCTGAATGAATTTGGTCGGTTTTATGTATTCCAGTTGTTGTTTTCACTGAAAATGTATTCCATTTCAAAGAAAGGTGAGACACTTTGAGTGGTGTCGGCCACACCGCACCTTATATTGAGGTGGGGTTTACTCTTACACGTCAAATACAACCCATGGATCGTTGTGCTAAAGTATCAACTCAATCCGAATACATTTGGTCGATCTTCCATATGTCAGTTCTTTTTACTTAAAATGATGTCCATTTTAAACAAAAGAGAGACAATTAGAGTGATAACGAGAACACCGCACCTCATATTGAGGTGGGGTTGACTCTTGAATGTCACATATGACCCATTGATCGTTGTACTAAAGTTTCAACAGAATCTGAATGCGTTTGGTCGGTTTTCCATATGTCGGTTGTTGTTTTCACTTAAAATGTTGTCCATTTTCAACAAAAGAGAAACACTTTGAGTGTTGTCAGCCACACCATGCCTCGGATTGAAGCGGGGCTGACTCGTACACATCACATATGACCCATAGATCTCTTTCATAAATTTTCAACAGAATACAAATGCATTTGTCTGTTTTCCGTATGTCATTTCTTGTTTTCACTTAAAATGATGTTCATTTTAAACAAAAGAGAGACACTTTGAGTGGTGCCGGCCACACCAAGCTTTGGATTTAGGTGGGGTTGACTCGTACACATCACATATGACCCGTGGATCATTTTTCTAAAGTTTCAACATAATCTGAATGCGTTTGGTCGGTTTTCTGTATGTCAGTTGTTGTTTTCACTTAAAATGATGTCCATTTTAAACAAAAGACATACACTTGGAGTTATACCGGCCACACCGTGCCCCGGATTGAGGCGATGTTGACTCCTACACATCATAGATGACTCATGAATCGTTTTGATAAAGTATCAATAGAATATGAATGCATTTGGTCGGTTTTCCGTATGCAAGTTGTTGTTTTCACTTCAAATGGTTTCCATTTAAAATAAAGGTGAGACACTTGGAGTGGTGTCACCCACAACACGCCTCAGATTAAGGTGGGGTTGACTTATACACGTCACATATGACCCATGGACCATTTTTCTAAAGTATCAACACAATCCGAATACGTTTGGTCAGTTTTCCGTATGCCAGTTGTTTTTACTTAAAAAGATGTCCATTTTAAACAAAAGAGAGACAGTTAGAGTGATACCTGCCACACCGCGCGTGACCGCGGCGTGACCGCGGCGTGATCGTGGCATGAACGCAGCATGACCGCGGTGTGTTTTCCCGGTCCAGTGACATCTACAGGGCAACATCTTCTGGCCAGGAGCGAAGGGAGCGAGAGGAAGCGGGGGAACATTCCGGCCGTTGCCTCCCACCCCATTAACTATGGATGGGTAATGTATCTAAAACTCTATCTAGGTATCATACATAAAATTCCGACAGGACTTCGAACCACCTCGGGGTGTCGTCCTAGAGCAGGGCCAAATCACGGCATTACCGCGGTGTGACTGCAGCGTGACCGCGACGAGACCGCGGCATGATGGCCTGGTCCAGCGACATTTGCCGGGCAGCATCTTCCAGCCAGGATCACATGTAGTGGGAGGAAGCGGGGAAACATTCCAGTCATCGCCTCCCTCCCCATTAACTATAGATGGGTAATGTATCTAAAACTCTATCTATGTATCATACATCAAATTACGACAGGACCGCGAACTTCCGCGGGGTGTCGTCCTAGAGCAGGGCCAAATCATGGTGTGACCGCGGCGTGACCACGGTGTGACCTCGGCGTGACCGTGGCGTGACCACGGAGTGACTGTGGTGTGATCGCGGCGTGACCACGGCGTGACCGCGGGGTGACCGCGGGGTGACCGCGGGGTGACTGAGGCGTGACCACGGCGTGACCGCGGCGAGACCACAACGTGACTACGGCGTGACCGCAACGTGTTGGCCCGGTCCAGCGACATCCGCAGGGCAGCATCTTCCGGCCAGAAGCGAAGGGAACGAGAGGAAGCGGGGAAACATTCTGGCCATCGCCTCACACCCCATTAACTATGGATGAGCAATGTATCTAAAAATCTATCTAGGTATCATACATCGAATTCTGATAGGACTGCGAACCATCGCGGGGTGTCTTCTTGGAGTAGGTCCAAATCACGGCATTACCACGGCATGACCGCGGCGTGACCGCGGCATTACCGCGGAATGACCGCGGCGTGACCGCAGCATAACCGTGACGTGACCACATCGAGACAGCGGTGTGTTGGACCGGTCCAGTGACATCCACGGGGTAGCATCTTCCGACCAGGATTCCAAATAAATCCTATGTAGTTGTCCTTCACATTATAGAAACCGATCTTATGTTATAAAAAACCGACTCTTGAAACACATGAAGGACGGGTCGCCCTTGACTTGGAAACTCGAAACCAACGAGCAAGGATCAAAACACTATACAAAGGATATTAAGAACCTTAAAACACATAAAGGATGCTACATAACTAGTGAGAAACCAACCAATTGCATTAAAGCCTTACCTAGATTGGCAACAGAAAACCAAATCCACCCGAACCAATAAAAAACGATCCAACGCCCTACCGAAAACATAATATTGAGTCAAAAACACTAAATCCCCAAATACATGAGGTGCGATACAAGTAGTAACCATAGAATCTTACCTTGGATCAAAGCCGGTGGACTGAATCAATCTGAACTCCTTCTGGCACCCTTCGTAGAATATAACTACCCTCTGTCCATAGAAAGCAGTCAAATATCAAAGTGACCAATGCGATAAAGAAAATAAAATAAAAACTAAACTATAACATACCTGTCTCCTATGACTATACCTGTCATCGCCCAACATATAAGTACCACAATGCCCCATGGGTTAAATCATGTTCCTGCAAGAAAAGGGGAAACAAATCAATGTTTCAAAATGATACTATCAAATAGTACATTCCTATTAATTAACAATTACTCTTTCTATTAATGGTATATAATAAATTTGGCATTATTTTCAACTTAGTTTGGTTTTGATCGATACAAGGGATGAGGTCTTATTATTCTTGGTTTTTATGTTTACACTTGAGATATTTATTTAAAAATGATGCATGTATTTGGATATTTATTTATGTTTTTAGTTCTTAGCCTATTTATATGGGGCCTGTCCACATGAATAATTCTTGAAATATAGGGTTCAATTGACATCTATGTGCTTTAATGTGATTGATGTCACTAACGATGAGGATTTAGATCAAGTAAAATATTCCTAAAAGGATTGGGCCTTGTAGTGGTAGGTGTGGAAATTGTACATCTAGTGTTTGATGAGGAAATACTTATGAGGATAGATTGGAATATTGGTAGGTTCTTAGAGTGGGATGGTCCCTCTAAGTATATAAAATGTATTATGAAAGGTTTTATTCCATTTAATGATTCAATATTTCATCTAACAAGATGAAGGATGAGATGCTAGTGTGGGTATTGGGTATTGTCGGACAGATTCGCATTATAATACGAAGAGGCTTGGTGTGATTTAACTTTGGATGGAACCTGGTTAGTGGGGCTAGGTTATAATACATGATTTTGATGAGGTTCTTGACCGGATTATTGAGAATATAAGGTAGATGGGTTCAACATGGTGTGATTTTGTGACTAGGACAATCATAAGGTGAATAATCCTCTTTGTCTAGTTGGATGATGAGATGTGCATCGAGGCATGGGATAATCCTCGAGAGATGAGTCTAGACTATGTGACGGAGAGGATATACTAGAATAGGTTTGATAGGATTGGGTGAGTGGCCAACCCATGCGAGGATGATATGATGTATGGAGACACTTGGAGACACTTGGGGTTATTTATGTTATCTCATGGAGACACTTGGGGTTATTTTATGACTCCAACATACTCCAGAAATGTTCCCACACAATGTTTTAGAAAAACAATTCAATCTCATGGAATACCCCAAGGATCCTCTATCTTCCAATGTTTCTTCACACTCACACCTCATGGTATTATAGTATACAAGTGATCTACATCAACTAGTTAGGATAGCATCACTACCCTCCATCCATAGAAAGAAGTAAAATACCTAAGTGGCCAATGTAATAAAGAAAATAAAATAAAAACTAAACAAAAACATACATGTATCCTATGACTATACATGTCACTGCCCAATATATAAGAACCACACCACCCCATGGGTCAAATCATGTTCCCACAATCAAGGGGGAAACAGTTCCATTTAATAATCTCTTCATTTTTCATTATGTTCTTTATATAGCACGTTGTTGGAAACACCATACTAGTACACTTAACCATTTAATCTGCACCTATGCTACATTATTTGAGTTGAATATTGTGCACATAACCCTACTAGAACCCCGTCGCGTTGTACCACAATCCGAGATTGACTACTATGGTGAATAATAACCGATTCATTATAAAATGAAATTCAGCATAGATTGACCTTGTGTCTTAAATATCTCTCCTTCTAGAATCCACCATTCCCCGGTCAATTGTGAACTCGGTCTATAATGCATTCAAACAAAATTAATAAATATATCAATCCAAGCATTATCACTCTCAACACCCCATCTTACTAGCCTGTTGAGTGGTTATAATGTAAAATAATTGCAGAGAAAGTGGTTGCTGTGTTGGGGATTGGAAAAATTGTAACATCGCAACGTTTATTTAAGTAAAAGTTCTATTTAAAGTAACATGAATGTAATAACACAATGTTTAGAGTCCAAAAATACTCTTGAATGTAAAAAAACAATAACATAAAAACTTAGTTGTTAAAATCAATAGGGGTGTAAAAATGGACCGATGTCTGGCGTGGACCTGGACAGTCTGTGAGACATATTTCTTACAATGGGCTCAACCCAAGTAGTGTTTAGGGCAGGAATCGAACTAGTGAAGGCCAAACAAAGAAAGACCAAACCCAAGCCCAGACCAACCCTAGCTCAGCCTAATTGATAATTTTGTTCAATCTTATTTTAGTTTGATGAATTGTAAGTTTACTATATTTATTATTGTTAATTTGTGTTATTTTTTACATTTTACATTTTTTAAAAGACTTGGACTGGGACCCAGCCCAAACTATTGATATGTACCATGCCTCATTACATACCTATTCAAAAATTTGTATAACACCAGACATCACAACCAACCCCTTTCCATTTATGTCTGCAATTGGGTTGAAGTCATTGGAATTTCAGCTCCCCCTCTCCCACCACACCAAACTGTCTAATTTCATACTTATGCCCTTTAATTAGTGACAATGATTCATTTTCAGTGACTTTGGACTGATGATCTATAAAATATAACAAAACTACTAAAATTTTCATTTTTTATAACTAATAGACTCCTGAAAACAGGCCACTCAGAACTCATTATGTTGATTTTTGAACCAAATTTTTGCACATTTCCAAATGCCTACTGAACTTAAAAAGACATTTTCACCATTTACAGTACAATAGATTCCCCTACTCTTATACCTCTCATCACATGTAGTATCCATTATCCAACTATTTCAATTAAAAGCATCATGTGAACAACTAAACCATTAATTTCACATTTAAACGAACAAAAAAATAACATGTTTGAGCTAGACCTGTGAAATATTAACAGATGAAATTTTTTGGCCATCTAGACTGTACAAAAAAATCCAAAAATGGAAAATTAGGATTACACCTAAACTATAAGAAATTCATCAAATAAATATCCACAAACACAGAAACCAAGATATTGGAAAAGATTTACCTCTCTTGGGGGGCAGGGGTCAGCCCCGACAATATTATTGCCCAGGCGGGAGGAGAGGGAGCCGAGAGAGGGTGATGTCCCGTGGGGTGTTCGACCATGGAGGGTTTCATGCGCGACTGGAGAGGGGGTCGGGGGACGTTGGAGGAGGAGATTGAGCTTGGATGTCGCCAAGAGAGGGAGATGAGGGGGAGGGGGGAACGTCGCCGAGAGCCGAGAGGGGAGGGGGACTTCATCGTCGGAGAAGGAGCCGAGAGGGGAAGGGGAACGTCGCCAGAGGATAGGGAGGGTGCCGGGAGGTGGAGGAAGAGGTGGAGGCCGGGAGGAGGTTGAGGTCGGGGAGGGGATGAGTGCGTGGGATGAAATGTCACGAGGTATGAAGCCCTAAATTGGGTATAATTGTGTCCAACGGTTAATAAAAACCATGGGTAAACTTTTCTTTCCGAACGGTTTAAAAACTGTAGGAAAAAACCCAACATTATACAGATTATGACAACAGTTCTAGTAAACCGTTGGCATAGGTTCTTTTTCCCAACGGTTTTTATGAACCGTTGGGAATTAAGTGTTGGTATAGAGTCTATTTCCAGTAGTGGTTCTAGTTTCACATTGTATACATATTTCCAAGAAAATGTTTCTTTTGATACAAGAGGAAATAAATAGAATGAGAAATATTCCATATTCATCTGGGATAGTATTTATCATGTATGTAATGTTATACATGAAGAATGATGTGGATTGTGATTGGATCATGATAGGAAGATATCAAGAAGATCCAAGTGAATGGAAATGGAATTATTTAAGATTGTCCTTAAGTATTTTAGGTGAAACACAGATATATTTATGGTGTATAGAGGAGATGAAGAGCTAGTCATTAGGGGTTATTAGCATTTAAAAAAATCATAATGATATGAATTTTTAGTCTAGATATATTTTTTGTCTCGATATAGGAGTTGTGCTCTGGAAGAATTCAAAGTATCCATTCGTCACTAATTCTATAGAGGAATCTAATTATATTATATCTTTTTATGTAGACAAGGAACCACTATATATTCATAATTTTTTTCCCAGAGATTGATTTGGTTCCTGTAAGTAAAGACTCTATCACAATTTATTGTGATAACATTGTATTGGTGGCTCTCTTCAAGGATCCAAAGTCACACCAAAGGAAAAATCACATAGTTTAGATGTCTCATCTCTTGAGGGATTTTTCTCAATGACGTGAGGCTATGGTGAGCAGAGTATCCATAGATAAAATCATGGAAGACCCCTTTTCTAAGGATTTATCTCAAGAGAGGCATGATTATAATGTGATATCTAGTGGACTAAATTTTTTTTTTCAGTTCACTCTAGTGAAAGTGGGATTCTATTGGAGTTGATTCCCTTGAAATGACTTATTTAGTACTATATTACATGTTTTCATTATTAATGAAGTTTTTTAATCACATTATTATTATTACTCTTCCTGAAATTTTTATGGGATAATTTCCTAAGAGTATATTCCATGTTGAAATGACATAGTAGTTTCATTTTATAATAAGAAACTAGAGGTCCCACAACATTATTCTTGAATCTTATTTTAGGGAAGGATGATATTGTTTAACAGGGCATAAATGATATGTGATATTAGGTTTAGGAGTCTCATAAGACTTTAAGACACCTTATCATCATGTTCTCCATTGGAAATATCCAAGATAGGAGGTTATGATAATAGAACTATTGATAGGAAATCCATATTTCCATGTTTCGTTAGATGATCCTATATACAAATATGTGTATTGATCCTTAGACTTTAAAATTATCATTAATGGATATCATGACTTGTGTGATTTAATGAATTTATGAAAATCATGATAACATACACTCATGGTGAGGTAGGATATGTTAGGTGTGTCTTGAGTGGTATTACATTAATGGATAATGTGAGAAAGGATGTATCCCTACTATCCCTTGATAGAAGTTTATATCTCAGGACCTTTGATGTGAATGGAATTTCCTATATAAATCCATGTACATGGTGTTTGGTGCAAGAGTTAATTTCTAAAAAGTGAAAAAAGAACAACTAGCATGTAGTTTTATGTCACCGGCATGCAACCTTCTTGATTTCGTATATCATGATATAGGGATTATATTACCCAATAATCATTTTTTAAGAGGTTGGATTTCTCTATGATGCTAACTTATTTCTCTATAAGATATTTGGCATGTTACTAGATACTAACCTTGGAATTTAAGTGGTTATTAATAATTCCACTAAGAATGATTCATAGTGGTTCACACACTAAGTGTATATGAAATATTAGTAAAACTAAATTATTGAATTTAACAAGTTATAATAAATAATATTTATTCATTTTGGTTGATCTCCATAATTTAATCATTGGTTATTAAAAATAATAAGTGAGTTAAATACTAATAATAAATGTTTATCTTCAATTTTGGTGAATATAATATTTATTATATTTATTTTTGAATTATATAGTAACATTTATTTATTAAATAGTCAATATTTGAGGTTCGATAAAAGTCAATGAGGGAAAATAAGACCAAGTTTAATGGTATGATTAGAAATAGTATAAATGACATTTATTTATATTCATAATGTGCTACACATGGTAAGCTATTAATAATAATAATATTATTATTAATGGACATGGGGTTAACTATGAATATTAATGATGGTTTAAGGCTTGTGTATAATTTTCCAACCCTAAACCTACCATAATAAATATCTAATTATGAATCTTTGTAAAATTACTTTTGGTGTTCACAATAGATAAAAAGAGAGTTTCTAAACCCCTATAGTTAATTATCTCTTCCTTCTCTCTGAACCTTTCAAGATAACATCAAGATTTATTCCTCCTTTGAGGATAATACTATTGTGATCAACCATGAACAAGGAAAGCAATCGGGATCAGTCATGCTAGAACCTAGGTATTCTATAGCATCATCCATAGGTATTGGTGCATGTGTGGATCACTATTATATGGATTATATAATTGGATCATGTAGCAAAATTATGGTAAAAAAGATATGGTGAACTGGATCATCAATGAAAAATTAATTATAAGTTCTGGTAATTCTATATATACTCATAAAATAATTACAATTTACAAATTAATATCCTCCAATTCTGGTTCTGGTGTTTTAATCTATTCAAGAAATATACTATTTTTGTTGGACATGATGTTTTAATCATGTGACTAAATGATTACATATTATTTAAGACAAAAAGCAGAGTTGGTCATCCCTTCACAAGATGCTTCTGATGTTCCTAGAACATACAGGTGAAAAGAAACAACCACTGGGTTAGTGGCCTCAAAAAAGGGATGGTCACACTAGAACCTATCAAACAGCTACCTGTATGATAGATTTTTGATTTAGGATGGATGGGGGTTTGTACAGTGATTATCAACCTATGGGACCACTCAGATGATGTGACATGATAGGATTGTGATGTAACGGGGCACTACGTAAGTCATTTTCATGTGGGAGACTCGAAATAGGGATGGATGTGCTGGTATCTATCATCTTTCCCTCTAAAAGCATTGTTATTATAGATGGAGGGTTTTCCTACCATGGTGAATCAAAGGATAACACATTACATCAATTTTTTTGGGGTGACACATAATTCATATTGATGACATGGTTTTATGACTACTATTTGGGGGTGATAAGGCATTCGACTGGTGAAACAACCTAATGTAGGATACTTCATTGGTACTTTGGGCCCCATATTGGTCCTTCAAGCCATAATATGTAACAAAATATTTCTAGTGGATGCTTGTGATTCCTTGTGGGGAGGTATGAGTCTTGACACACTATGGTGTCTGGGTGTGTGTGTTGTTTGGTTGCTTGTAATCCCCTCAACCAATAATAAACAAATAAATGTATTAATACATTTTTATATGGTAAATAAAATGAATAAATTATTATTTTAAATAAAATCTATAATAAATTTTATTTTCCATTTGGTTTATATTTTTTAAAATACATTTTATATGAAAATATGTTTATATATTTATTTATATATTTATTTTTTATACATAAATATATGAAAATATGTTTGTGTGTGTTTATATATTTATTTATAAATAAAATTACAATAATAAAATTTGTAAACTTTCAACACCATAATATCCATATGAATGTAATCTAGATAATAAATTCGGTATTCACTAAAAAAGGCAAGAATAAACTGTTAGAAACTGTTGAAATTCCATAAAACGTTTAAAAATTAGTGTATCCCAACTAAGAACTCAATTTTAGAAATATTTTAGACCAATTTTTACCAATAAAAATATGTTATTGGGTAAACCACAATAAATGTCATAGATCTATTTTCAAAATTTGATTTGACAGCTCTTCAAGCTCAAATGGACACCTAACTCAAAACTTGTGGTCATTAGAAGTTCAAGACATGTTTTTAACTTATCTTAGTTTAATAATTAATTTATTATTATTTTTAAAAATTGTTATTAATTGTCTATTAATCAATACCAATTAGTAAATTTTTAAGTGGTATAATTTTAAATTATTTTATAATCCATTATTTCACTAATTCTAATATATATTTATTGCAAATACATATTTAGTATTATTAAATTCATATTTAATAAAATATATTATATTTATATCAATATTAATATATCAATAAACTATAATATAATATTTAATTATATATAAATCACTTAAAAATGGTACCCTTTATATAATTTCTTTGTTTAATGCTGATAAAGATAGTCTTTTAGTAATGATTTTGTTTAGTGTGGATAAAATTATCTCGTTTATCAATATTTTTTAACTCTGGTAAATGTTACTATTTAAGAATGTGGAATCAGTAGTAGTGTGTCTACCTAAATAAATATTATTTTTCTATTACTATGATTAGTATTAAAATTAGTATTATTATTAAAATTATTATGATCCATCCCATAGACAGGTGGTCTTCAGTTGTTGCCTCATATTCAACTGGTCAGGGGTCCCCAACAACCTCCAATTTGAAGTGTTTTTTGGCCTGAAATGGTCATTGTTTCGAGGAATGTCATACTATATTTGGTGTCCTAGGATCAACTATTTATAATACTATTACATTTATATTCAATTTATTTAATATTAATGAAACATATTGTTACATATTATTTATAATTATGCATAAATCTAATGCAATGATGTCCTAGAGTATCCATCACATTGATAAGGTCATAAAAATTCCTTTCTTGGATGAGAACCTTGAAGTGCTATGTAAATATTCTTAAATATAGTTATATAGTTGGATAATGTGCTATGATGGGATACATACTACATATAATTTCATGTGCAAGTACTCATAAGCTGATGAGACTTCTTCTCATGAAGTTATCACTTGTTAATCTCAAAAGTGAGAGATTATGAGAACAGACTCTCCAGTAAGAATCCTACATGTTTTAGTAACATCATATATTACTATCTATGAGCATGTTTAATGGTCCTTATATGTCAATATTATCATTTATGGATGTCATCAATCATTCACTTAGATTTACTGACCAAACATGTCATGCAATATGTTGGTGGGAAGTATGGTACATTGGGTGCGTTATGAATGTCATTATATTAATAGATAATTTGAGGAAAGTTTTTTCCCTTATATATTTATGGAATTTTATATATCATCCCTTAAATTAGAATATAACGGTTTCATTAACATTTATGGACATGTTGTAATGACGTGTCTATTTCAGATAGTTAAAGAAAGATTTATCAAGTATATTGGTTGGTGACTCAGATATGTAACATACTTGATGAGATATTGTGATAAAGGGATTATATGAAAAATTGATTTTTTGTATGTGGTTTCAATTGTTACAATATTAATTTATTTCTCTTGGGTGCCTTGAACCATTACTAGATAGTAATATTGGACTTTAGCAAGCCCTCCTAAATCCAATGAGAAATAACCTTAGAGGGTCACAAACTAAGTGTTTCTATTGATCTCAATTGAATTATATATGAATTTATTTAATATAATAAATATTATTCTCAAGACCAATGTATGGTTTTATAAAGTTTTTATCAATCAAAAATATTTATTTATCAATAAACTATTTAATATTTATCGAGATGTTCAATAAATACTTGAGTAGTTAGAAAGGACCAATACCATGTCTGGTAAAAATATTAATTAACAAGACAATTAAATAATATATTTTATAGTGAAATTTGGCACACACCACAAAATAATAATAATATTATTATCATTAATATTATGATACATGGGGTTTATCAAAGGCTATAGTATTTTTTAAGGTCTAACATGTAATTAAATAATATTTTAACTCAAATCCTCGATCTATAAATAGATGGTCATGTCTATTGTGTATTGTGTGTAATTGAAAATAGAGAATTATTGTGCACAATGAATTATCTATCGACTCCTCCTTCTCTCACTCTCTCAATAATAAGAAATATGGGAGAGATTCCTTCTAGACTCAAGGATTAGCGGTGAACAGAAATAATGCAAGATAATCAATTCATCATGCTAGTACTCGACGATTGATTGGTGTTGTTTGGAGATCAAGATATCATATGTGTATCACTACTAAAGGGATTCTATCCATGGATCCTCATAGTGAAATGAATGAAATACAATAGGGGATTTTTGGATGATCAATATCCACGTCGAAGAATGAATTATCATATAAGGTATTCCTTTCTTTTGATATTAAATAAATTAATTATAAATTTGACAAGGAAGATCCTCTATTGGGGTGTCATGAAATTATATATTAAAAATATATTTTAATATATCACCCACCAACCATCACTTCTGAAGCACCTAGAACCTATATTTTGAATTGGTATATTGTTGGAAGTTTAGGATATATAAAATGTTTGGAATTGTTGCTATATGATCTCAAACTATTGGTATTGCCTACACTAATGATTTTATTATCTGTTGGTTGTAAAAATATTGAAATTATTATATTCCAATAGTTTTTCAAAATATTTGGAATATATCTTTATGCCAATGGCTTTGAAAACTGTTGGTATATATACTATAAGGAAAAAACCCTACCATAGATCTCATGATATACCATGAGGGCTTGTATTAGTGCTAAATAGAATGTATTGATATAAGTGGAAGCTATATCTATTCTAGGTAAAACCCCTCATAAAGGTTAAATTTATCCTCACTAAAAAAATCACTGATAAAAGTCTACTCTTTGTTAGTGCATTTTTTAGTGCTGATAAAAGGTATGTATAACTTTTAATAAAAAATATTATCAATAAATAAAAATTTATCATATTTATATTAAAAAAATTATTGTTTAATTATATACATTAATTGAAAAATAAATGTATATAATTAATATAAATATGAAATATATAAATGGTGTATTTTTAATATGTGATATTTGAATTTATATATTTATATCAATTTCTATGTGTGTATATTTGTATGCATTATGTTATATGTTTTTTTATGTAGGTGTATATATATGTTGTACATGTACAAATGTATATATGTGTACATATTCATGAATATGTGTATATGAACATGTGTATGTAGGATGTAAATATGTGTATATATGTGTATATATTTGTATATATGTGTATATATGTGTATATATGTGTATGTATATGTATAGTACATGTGTATATGTGTATACATGACAGGTACAATTCATTTTTAATATTATTTCACATTTAATTTATATTTTTTCATTTTTGATATAATATTTTTTGGGAATTTATTCATTTTATAAAATAAATACAAATTTATTTTTGAAGTATTATTTATAATATGTTTTTAATTTACATGATTATTATTTATTCAATTTTATTTATTAAGTTGTAATATTTTTAAAATGTTTGAAATTTATATAATTCTATTATTTAAATGAATTTTTTAATATCTTCTTCATTTTTGTATGTGTTTACAATTCATGTAGTTATAATATTATATAAATTCATTTTTTTAATATTTTTCTCCATTTAATTTTATTTATTCATTTTTAATATTCTTTTATTTGATATTATTTATTCATTTTTAATATTAATAGATTTTAATATTTTTTTGTAATTTAATAATTTTCTAATATATTTTTATACATATATTTATTTACTATGTAATATTTTCAATATGATTGTTATTTATATGTATAATATTTCTTAGTTTTTGTTTATTAATTTTTAACATTTAAAATATGTTTAAAATTTATTTAATTAATCTATTTAATTGAATTTTTTATAATTTTGTAATTTAAATAGTTAATATTTTTTGAATTTATTTAATTTAATTTATTCATTTTTAAAATTATTTCATTAAATATTATTGTATTCATTTGTGCTATTTATTATTTTTTAACATTTCTGGAATCATTTTCTAATATTTTTTAATTATATTAATTATATAGGTATTTATCGGTACTATTTTAGCACTGAAAAATATATGCCTTTATCGGTGCTAGAATTTTTATCATTGATAAATAAGGGTTTTATTAGTGCTAAAAAATCACTGATAAAACCCTTCCTTGCCATATAAATTAACCATAATATAACCAACTTCATTTTTTCTATTCAAACTCTTGTGGAAGCCAATCTTTGACGTCACTTCCCATCGATCCTCTCGGATGAATCAACATGCTCATAATATAAGGTATTTGATTATTTATACTCTTTATTCAAAATCGCCTATTTTGGAATTTATCGGTGTTCTCAGTCTCTTCATCTTGTCCCCCTAACTCTTTTATTTTTATTTCATTCACTCACTAGTTTTTATGGATCTTGTATATCTATTTTTTTATATGACATATCTTCCAATTAATCATACGTGAGATCTTCATTTTCAAATTTCTCACACAGATTGCATGGATCTCCAGGCTAAATGGGGCTGTGGATGGGATATGGAAGCCTTTATTGATGAAAGGACCAACTATTCACTGTAAAAACTCTGCCCACTTATCATGTAAGGTGGTTATTTAAAATGATAAGTAGGTAGAGTTTTTACAGTGAACATATGGTAATCCACTCCATGTTTCAAGTATCCTTCCTCCTCCCATGACTTATTATCAAACAATTCCACGCATTTTCTTCCATTACCAAGAAGAATAACCCTAATTCTTTTAATATTTTCATTATCATGAACATCTATGATAGGCATTTTTCAAAACAAACTGTTATCTTCATATTCATTTAAAAATGTCTTCTTGTAATAATGCTACAAAAAGTGAGAATACATAATAGAAATTTTCAAATAATTATTAATTAGACATTAGGTTTGAACTATAAGTATCCTTGTAAGATATTTATATACAAATAATTTATGGTAATAATTCAAATTGTGATTTTAAATATTTCAAGTATAAATGAAATAAAAAAAGTTGGAAATTGATGGATTATAATAAGAGGTTAATAAAGTGATAAATTAATCTAATTAACACTAAAAATATAAGAGTATGATATAATCATTGATGTATTGAAATAAATATTTAAAAAAGGTAAGTGGAATGATGTGTTAGGGGATGAAGTGACTATGAAAAGAAGAAAACATGATTATCAAATAATACTCCCCACTCTTCTTATGACATATATAAAATTTAAAAAAATTATAATATTATACAATGAAAAATTGAAAGTAAGAAAAAATTAAATGATCCTCATTCATATATTATAAATTTCATACAATGAAAATATTACATATTGAAATAAATCTTGTTTTAGTTTCACTGAATCCTAAAATAATATGTAATTAATTTTAAAGATGATATTGTTACACTTGATATGAATATTGAGCTACATAATTCCATGAAATTTCTTATATCCAAAAAAAAATATAGTTCAACACAATATGAATCAAATGTTTTTATTATCGATTCCTTGGTTTGTCGATCAATATATAGTCTTGTGAAAAATATGAAATAAAAAAGATGTTCAATTATATTTTTTTTAAAAGGAGATTCTTCCATCAATATTCTTATTATCTAATTGGATATAAATGAATATCTATAAATTATTCTTTGATGCGATCAAGGATTTTACCAATTAAAAGAAAAATTATCACTCATAGAGGAATTCAACAAGAAGTTCTAATTAATAATATAGAAATAAATAATCAATTTTATATTTTAAATGAATATGATATCTTATCATATAATCGATAATATGAAGTAAATATTACTAATCCCATAAATTATAAAAATTTGGTACAAAGTATAAATATATAGGAGTGGAATGTGTTAAATATTCCCTAAAAGAAACTAATGTTTAAGGAACATGGATCCTTGATACTGGTAGATCATGCCATTTGATGGAGGAAATTATTGAAAAGAAAAAATAAAAATTAGGATAGAATTGTGTGGTTTGGTTTTTTTAATCATTAAAAATATATGAAACTATAAATAATAAAATTATTAGATTAAATTTTAAAAAGTAATTTATTATATATTGAATTCCGGTAGAAAAAGTTCATTATATTGCCTTAGTTATATCATTTTCTTTAACCTATGCTGAAGTTGATTGTTCCTTCTAGCCCCAATAATAATTTGTATTTTTGTTCTTCGAGGCTTCATCTCATCCAAATGAATTGATTAAATTTAAAGCATTATTGAAAACCTAATTAGATTATGCTTAGATTTTTCTAGTAGTTTGATAATACCATCATGACACTTTTGGTTTGTTGGATTTAAATTCAAGAGCTTATTCAAATGTTGGTTTCTTAATACCATGTGATTTAAATCTATCAATATTTTCCTCATCTTAAAAAAGATCATCTCTGACTCCTAAGAATCCTATCACTAAAAAACCACCATGCCCATGATGTAACAAGTAAATAAATGAATAAGCATCAACTCCTCTCTATTATTATACTCCTAACTAGAAAATTTGCATAAACCTTTCTTGATCATTGTGGTTTTTAAATAGATGAAAATTTAATTAGATTATTTATAAATTTATAAATATCACATATTCCTTTCCGTCAATGATTTCACCACAAAAAAATAATCTTCATACAAATCATTTGGATCTTATTATATTAGAATAATGGCTTCATGTAGCTTAAATGATTCCTTAATAATGACATTATATGGTTTCTAAGATCATACTTTTTTTGTATTTATTTATTTTTTAAAATATTAATATTACTGAATCAAATAGGATGAATATGAATTGAAAATGGATGGATTCCAATTATATGAAAAAATATTATGATAATGGGGTGAAAGAGTTCATCATGTTTTTAATAGATCATTCATATGACACTTATCAAATCCTTTTTATGTGTGTACACTATTGTAATTCAAGGATAATAAGTCTAGAGAAGTTGGATGAACACATGATCTGTCACGAAATAGATCAAAGTTATAAATGTTGGACTAAACATGAGGAAAACATAATGTAGATAGTGTCGCAGATAACACTGTGTTTTGTGGATCATTTTATATGATTAAAACTATGAAAAATGATGAAGACTATATCAAAGATATGATTAAAAGTGGAAAAGATGATAAAGAATGTATTATGGAAATGAAAATGATAATTTAAGGTAAACTTAATTGTTTTCAAAGTTGTTTTAAGAGTAACATATTTGTGGAAAGAGGATATTTTATGATGGTAATGTACAATATTTTCATCCATACTAAATATATATAATGTAAAAGCTATCAATGATGGAGTGATGCCAGCATTACTGAACTACTTTATCTCTTGGATGATATGCTCCCAGAAGATAATGAGCTTCCTTTCCAAACATATGATGCTTAGAGAATGTTACGTTAATTGGGTCTTATCTATGAAAGAATACATGTTTTTCCAAATGGCTGTATACTAATTCATAAGGACCAAAAATCACATAAAAATTCTCAAAGTGTGGTGCATCTCGATACAAGAGAGAATAATCACCTCCTACAAAAGTTGTATAGTACTTTCAAATAATTTAACATCTTAGGAGCCTATATGGAAGTGAAGATACTGCAAGGAAATTTACATGGAATGTAAATAAAAGAAATAAATATGGGAAACTTCATCACCTTAAAGACTCTCCTCAGAGGAATAAAATTGATCATGAGTATCCTGAATTTTGAAATGATACAATAAACCTTCATCTTGCACTATATAAAAATGGTTGGAATCCTTTTGGTTTTCAAATAATCGCTCATAATATGTGTCTGGTTATGTTGTTGAACTATTACTTGACACATTGGTTATGCATGAAATGAAAATAAATTATGTTATCTCTTCTTATATCAATACCAAAAAATATTGGGTAATAATATTAATATTTTTTCATCTCCATTGATAAAATATTTCAAATTATTTTGGGATTTCAGTGTTATATTGTATGATACTGATATAAATAAATATTTCATGGTGAGATTCATGTTATATTAGATGATAAATTACTTTCCTACTTATGGAATTTTTTTAGGATATATAATTAAAGAAACTCAATGGTGTCCCATTTTAAAAAAAAAGTTACATACTCAATTAGGTTGAAACAATCATCGAAGATGGTGTTTCTAGGATATCATATATTTCTACACTAGTGACATAAATATCAATCTTGGATGACATCATTGAATAGGAGTTTAGAAGAAGGTGCAACACAGTCTCCACTAACATGTGATCAAATATTTAAGAAAGTAAAAGATATGGACACTAATTTTGGTAATCCTTTTTAAAAAAACATTATCAAACCCAGTTGGAAAAGGTCATTAGTTATTTTTTGAATTATTATACATTCACTTTTTTACATCAAGCATTTTATCGATGTTATTCATATATAAAAAATGTATCTGATTGTGTTATTGTAAAATTACTAAATGAACCGAGAAAAAGGTGATATAGTTATTGATAGGTTATACATGATTGACATGGGGATACAGGAAGTGTTGGCACTAGTGAAGAGTGAAATATGGACTTTTCTTTATCCAGCCACTTATGCACTTTCTAGGAAAGGGAGATATCCATTTTATAACTTTCTAAATGATGTAAATGTTCTAGAGGGGTATTCATCAAATATAAAGAATATAATTTCAATTATTGATTTAAAGTTAAAGTGTCTAAAATCACACAATTTTCATGTTTTGATTCAAGATTTAATTCATGTTGCTTTGCATTGAATTTATCATAAGACTTTCTGTCAAACACTAACCAATATCTTTATCTTTTTCAAAGCTATATAAAGAAAATCTACATACCTAATTAAATTTCTAACAATAGAAAATGAAATTGTTTAAAAATTATATGATTTTTAGATTTTCTTCCCACAATCATTATTTGATATAAGGGTTCACTTGATGGTTCAATTAGATAGAGAGATTAAACTACATGGTCTTGTAAATTATAGATGGATGTACCCCATTGGATGGTATATAATGTTTTTTAAAAGGTATATCAAAAATTAAAGTTAGCTAGAAGGTTGTATTATAGAGTGATGTGTTGATGAGGAAGTCATTGAATTCTATACTGACTATCTTTCCGATGTGAAGATCATTCTTCTACCAAAATCACATCACACCAGGTTGTTCGTGGGACACAGAATTTCCAGAATAGTTGTTTTCACAACTACTATTACAGAGAAGGATCGTTCTCACATTTACATTTTTCATAATAGTTTAGAGGTTTTACAATTTTTTGATACCCAAAAAGTAATTATTAGACTTTTGAATATCCATTAAGGGCTAAAATATGGATATAAAATACACATAATCAACAGTTTATATGATTGTTTTAAGACCATATTTTTAAGGATTCAACTACAAATCTATATTCAATTTCAGAATGACTTTGATGGCTAGCCAGAGGACCAACTGTGCATGTATTATATTATAATGGTTATGTAATTAATGGTTATATGTTCTATAAAAATGAACATGATGAAAACAATACCATGAAAAATAGTGGAGTTACAATTGTGGGTGAAATGATGCATGTATCTAGTACCAAGGAAGGAAACCCAATTCATGTGAATATATCATACTTTGGAATCATCAAAAAAATATGGGAGATGGATTATAAAACATTCAAAGTGAAAAATTTTCAAAGAAAGTGAGTTGATAATAGGATTTAAGTTAAAATTGATTAATTGAGATTCATAAAAGTGGATTTGAGTAAGGAAGCGTATAAAGATGAACCGTTTAAAATGGGTTCACTGGAAGTACATGTAGGATCAAAATGTAGGTGTAGATACTAAGTTACAATAGGGGGTGAATTGTAAGTTTAAAAACATTTATTTTTAACCTTAAGTAATTTTTTTTAAAAGTTAAACAAATAAGATTCACTTAAACCCTCTTTTGTAAGGTTAAGGAAAAACCCCTTAGGTTTAATAAATATTTGTAATGAAATAGGCACACAATAATGCTTTGACAAGATTCTACATTAAAGTGTGTAAAATCTTTAATTAGAGTGAAAAAAATTATAATAAATACTTTCTTATAGTTACATATTACAATGGAAATTTAAAGTACGTGTAAAGAATATAGATCTTTTAACCCAAAGAGTAGGGAATCCAAAACACCATGGAGAATGTTCCATTGATTTATACTATCAATAAAGTATGTCTTACCCCCACCAGGGTAATCCCTCGATATGAAGATCAGTATCTATCTTGTTATCCTCACACCCCTCTATCTGTAGATGATCAGCACCTCTGTCTTCCTTAAACTTGGAAGCCCTTGATTAAGTAGTTAATTAGAACCTATGTCTTCCTTTAGCTTGGAATCCCTCGATTATGCAGGTAATCAGAACCTCTATCTTCCTTCATCTTGGAAGCCCTTGATTAAGAAGGTAATCAGAACATCTGTATTTTTTTACATTGGAAACCCTTAATTGTATACCGCAAAAATCATAATCACACAAATAAAAACAATTCTTTTTGAAGATTTAAGTATGTGGAACAAGTTTTTCACAACATAAACTCTTTAAGGCTTTCACACGAATAAATTTTGGTAGATCTCTCATAGATTATCAATTCTCTCAAAATTTCACAGCTTCAAACACATTCAAATGATGGGGTATTTATAGGTGAGATCTCTAATGGTCAAATTTTCCTCCTACGATCATATTTTTTCTGAAATTTAGGATGGATATGTATAGTTTCCACTTACAATGGTCATAAAATAACTGATTAGATTCCATTGTTTAATAAACCAAAATCTCATGTGAAATATTATGTATATATAAATATGTTTATATAAAAATTATTTTTAAATAAAAATAGTAACTCTAAGAAAGTTATGAAGACATTACATTAAGGAAATATCATAACTTTAAGAATGTTATAAAAACTATTTCTTAAACAAAATAGAAAACATCAACAAAAGATATAAAACTGGATCTGGAAATAAATGAAAATTATAATTAAAGAAATGATAATTGAATTCAAAAACTTAGACATTTTATAATTGAGAAATTGTAAATCAGATTCACATTTTTGATTAAATAAAAATTTAAGGAAGTGAATAAAATTCAAAATTTTGGATGATTCCAAATTGAGGAAGTGAATCGGATTCACAAAATTGAGAGAATCATAATCACTATTCTAAAAAAATTCAGAATTAAGAATGATGAATTGGATTTGATTTTATACATTATTCAGAATTGAGAAATAGGAAACAAAATCAAGATTTTAAGGTAATCAGATTCATAAATTTAAAGAAATCGGAATTGAGAAACATGAAATCGGAATCTCAATTCTCAGAGAATTGGAATTGAGAAAGTAAGGGATTCCATGTTTCATTAAGGATATGACTTATTATTTTGACTTAAGGAAAATAATTTTATACTTAGCTATAAAGATAAAATGAATATAAATTTCCTTATATGAAGAAATAATTAGAAGAAAATGCGTTTGTGATTTCCAAAACATAAATAAATCAGAAAAAGTCATAAGGAAACTTTTAACTCAACAATCTCTCTCTTTTTGGAAAGCACAAACATTTGATTTAACAAAATAATATTAAAACTGAAAGAGTTCTTATTTAAACTCAAATGAAAAAATTATCTCCCCCTTATTTTATGACTTAATATGAATACGACTAACTCCCCTTAGGTTAAGAAATCCCCCTAAAGATCGTATTCCGACTTTATATATTCTTCATCCTTTATTAAGAAAATATCCCCCCTTACTTAAAGATGTCTTCTTTGAGAATTATCCTTCCTACGTTTTCCTCCTTAGAATAATATTCATTTTAGAACATTCTTATCCCCATTTTTGATTTTTAAAAGGAATGGAAAAAGTATAATGTACCTAAAAATTTAGAAAACAAACTATAAGAAAAAAAAAGAGTTAAAAATTGCTTATTATTGAAAATGGTTTTTACAAAAAAATATCAGGAATAAAAGAAAGATCAATATTTCTTCGGTATTAAAGGCTTGATCAAAGCCTTCAACTTCTTGAGATCCTTGTGATTATCTTGAAATTTTTCTAAAATAACTTCCTGATCTTGACTCTTCTTCTTAATGTTATGAATATTTTATTAATGGCTCTTACTTATTTATGCCTAGGACTTAATCTTCTCATCCACCTCATCTTTGATTGTACCCTTTTAACTTCTTGATCAAAAGAATTGAGTTTCCCATATAAATCCTTCTCTTCTTGAAACTGAATAGCTTGTTTTTCCTTTATCCTTTCTGAGAAGTTGTTTGAAAGAGTTTTGATTATGGATTCTGATTATTTGAAGGCACCCTTTACTATCTCAAAAATATCATCGAACGCTTTAATATATTTGTTGATGTGATTTTACCACTTTGTTATATATTTTCAAGACTTCCTATGATAATCATAATTATGAACAAAGGTTTTGAAATCATCTTCATGTTTAATGATATTTTCCATGAAAAGGTTTATTGATTCCAATTTATGATTTATGGAAACTTGAATAAGCTAACATCTTGAGTCAAGGTTTGGGAAATAAGGAATGGGGTTCACCAGTTTATTTAAGTATTTTACAATAAAATATTCTTATATTGTTGGGGAAGACCTTTCTAACTTCGATTCATCTTTCTTAGATGTGAAAACATCTACTTTCTTCCCTTTGTCTTTCTTGGATTCCAATATCTCTAACTTCTGAACTCTTTCCCTTTTATAAGAAACTTGAATGATTTTATCATCGTCAACTTCTTTTTCTTGATTTTCATCATTTCCACTATCAACATTATCATCTTAGTCAAATTCATCATCAGAAGGTATTTTTTGAACTTCACTTTCAACAACATTGTCATTCTGAGTGGGAGATTTATGGACTGATTTTCCTTCAAAGGAAATCTTTGATTAAGATTCTTGAGTAGTTCATAAAAATAACCTGTCGTAATGGCTCTACCTCTGTGTTTCTTTGATTTTTTGAATCTCATCATCACTTTATTTCTATTGGATATTTTCTTCTTTTTCTTCTTGATATGGTTCTTGAAAAATAGGAACTGATATTGGAACAACTTCCCTTCTTTTTACTGATTGGATAGCCTCTATTACAACTATTTGAGATTGTTGTGGAAGTTTTGTTTCTTGTAGAAAATATTCCGAAACTTCAATTTGTTATGAGACTCTTTTTGTATCTTTCAATAGAGCTTGAACAATCTTAGCTTCATTTCACTTCATCTTAAGCTTCTTATATTTTTCTTATTTCTTAGGCTTTTCATCTTCTCTAATTTTCAATGATTTATCTTCTATTGGATCTAATACAAACACCACATCTCTTTATTTTCTTAACTATTTGTCTTACCTCCACTTTGCTACAACTTCATCTAGGTAAGATTTATGTTTCTTCATATTTGGAGGTTCTTAATCTTGATTTGATTTATGTGGTTTTGTGACTTGTGCCTTTATTTTTTTAGGCTCAACTGACTATTTCATTGAGCTTTCTCCAACTTTCTTTGACTTTATATATAATTCAAGAAACTGGTTTGTCTTATCACTAAAAGAATATTTCATTATTTCAAGTGTGTCATCACTTAAAAGAAGAGTCTTGATTTTCATTGCCTTTGAAATGCAGGGAAGTTTACAGAAGTTCAAACAAATTATAATAAGCTTGGACAAGATTGATGGATACATACAGATCTTATATTTGATTAACTCATCTTTAATATTATTAATAGTAAGACAAATTTACTTCACTAGTTTGATCTTCCTTAGATTAACAAGAAAATACATCATGAAGATATCAGTTATTTTCAGGGTATCCTTGTCTCCTTTTCTTGGTACTAAAAGACCTTCCATACAGAAATCCACGACTCTGAAGTTTGCTTAGAGGTTGTAAAGATTGGGATTCTTTATTCTTTTAAGACTTAAGCGATCAGTAGCCTTAACTCTATCAAAAGATCCTTCAGAATCTAGAATGTTATGAGAGAAATATTAAGCTTCACCATTATATGATATCTCAAGGAAATTTGAAGTTTTTTATAATATAAAGAATAAGTTTTCTCATAACTCCTAAACTGAAACATATCCTTTCCTCCATCATTGAAAAACTTTACTGACTGATAAAATTCAATAACTAAATCCTCATAAATAGGATCTTATTATCCTTTTTTCTTAGCAATGCAAATACTTTACCATCCTTGAAAATTTATGATCTTTATTATAAAAGAATCACAATTAACTAAAGAAATCCTGACCAACTAACCTTTCTCTAAAGATCAACCAGTCATTAATTTCTTTATTCGTAGGCATTTAAGTCTAATAGGTGATTGAAAAAAGACATTCAGAAATTAAGAGATCTGAAAACCAGAATGATAACATTGAAGGGTGGCAGCAACTCGAGCAGAAAGACTGTGGAATTCGATGTGGGACACATGGGGTCCCCTCATTTATATAGGCACTGAGATGATGGTTCAACATCCAAGATAGATCAAGTGGTTGACATTCATATAATCTGATCCGACTTTTGTGACTAAACTAAAGAAAGTTTATAGATTCCGATCATTTGAGGTTTTAAAGAAATAAAATGGGTTTAATGAAAGATGAATTCGATGAAACCTTTCTTAAAAAAATATTTAAATACTGAAAATAATAATTGAAAACAAGATATAATAAGTAAAAATATGTACATTCAGAGTTCTCAAAAGTTTTTCTAGTAAGATTATTCTTAGATATCATAGATTCTGAAATTTTTTATTAGATTCCTAAAATTTTTTTTAGGTTCTGAAAAAAATTATTAGGGTCCAAAAAACATCATTAGGTTTTGAAAAACTTTATTAGTTTTTAAAAACTTTTATTAGGTTCTGAAAACTTTTTATTAGGTTCCGATTTTTTTAAGAAATCAAATGTACCCCCTATGAAATAGAGTATCTTAATATTAAGAGATAGTTTTAAAAAAAAGTAGATATGAATGAATACCGTGCAGTTATCATTCCTAAATTTTGTTTAATGTATTCAAATATATCAGAAGTTAATGATTTTGTAAAAATATCAGCAAGTTGATCTTGCCTTCTGATGAATTATAAAATAATATATCCTTTAAGTGTGTGACCCCTAAGGAATTGATGCCTAATATCTATGTGCTTTGCAAGAGAGTGATATGAAGGGTTTTTCTTAAAGTTATGTCACTAGTGTTATCACATAGTATCTGAGTTTTAGCAAAAGTCGTTCTATAATCAGTGAGTGTGTGTTTCATCCTAAACACTTGAGCCAAACAACTTCTAGCACCCACAAATTCAGCTTCATCAGTGGAACTTACTACAGAGTATTGTTTTCTTACATGACCAAGAAACTAATGAATATTCTAATAAATGGAAAGTTACATATGTACTTTTCCTATCCATTCTACATCAAACAAAGTCAATATACGAAAAACATTTTAAAACAAATTCATTTCTAGAAGAGTAGAAAATTCATAAATTAATGGTTCCCTTTAAATAGAGAAAAAAATATTTTCACTTCTTTTAAATGGGATTATTTTAGATTAGATTGATATATTGAACATACGTATACTGAAAATAATAAGTCTAGATCACTTGTTGTTAAGTATAGTAAACTCCCTATCATACCTCTAATAGATGTTTGGTATACTGGTTTCCTAGCTTCATCAAGATAAAGGGTATCTAAGGTACCGATTGGAGTACTTATACTTTTAGTGTTATCATATCCATACTTTTTAGAAGATATTTAATATACTTAAGTTGATATATAAAGGTTTATTCTAATTTTGGATAAATTTAAAAACCAAGGAAAAATGTTAACTCACCCATCATACTCATTTCAAACTCATAATTATTAAGATTTTTAAATGAATCAATTAAGGATTGCTTTGTTCAACTGAATATAATTTCATCAACATAGGTTTGGTAAATTAAAACATTTTTCTTTTTTTCTCTGTAAAGAGGTTCCGATCAGTAGTTCTCATAACATAATTTTTTTGTAACAAAAAACCTATAATTCTATCATACTAGGCTCTAGAGGATTATTTAAAACCATATAAATCTTTGGTAAGTTTAAAAACATGTTCAAGATATTTTTTGACTTCAAAACTCGGAGTTTGTTCAACATAAACTTCCTCTTGAACAAATCCTTGAAGGAAATCACACTTCACGTCCATTTGAAAAAAGTTCTAAGTTAAAAAAATGTTTCAAAGGCTAAGAGAATTAAAATAAATTCAGGTCTAGCTTCCATAGCATTGGTTTCTTCATATTATATTCCATATTGTTGATTATATACTTTAGTAACTAATCATACTTTATTTCTTACTATGATTCCATTTTCATCACATTTATTTCTGAAGGCCCACTTTACTCCAATTATAGAAGTTTCTTTAGGTCGTTTAACCAAGTTCCAGACTTTGTTCCTTTCAAATTTATTTAGTTCATCTTGAATAGATTTAATACAATGTTCATCACCTAAATATTCATCAGTACTTTTAGGTTATAATTGAGAAAGAAATGCTATATGTTATAATTCATTCACTAAAGAACTTATAGTTATTACAGGTTGATATAAATCACCAGTGATACAATCACTGGGATGATTATTTAGAAACAACTGACTTGGGTTTTGTAAAACTTTTTCGTCAACATAGGGTAGAAAATCTTCTGGAGTGAATACATCAGAAACATTTTCTTGTGTATTCTCTTAAATAGAAGAATCTTCCATAAAATGTTGACAATCAATTTTTGAAAACACATCTGAGGATATAGGTTGAGGTTGTTTAAAAACAAAATGATCAGTTTCATCAAATTTAACATGTACTATTTCCTCAATAGAACAATAATTTTTATTTAAGTCTCTATGATCCTTAGAGGTAGTGGAATATCCTAAAAATATTCCTTCATCATATTTGGGTGAGAATTTGTCTAAGTTGTATTTTTTATTCAAAATGAATACTTTTCATCCAAATACTTTGATGTATGAAACTTTTTTTGGCCTATCTATAAATCATAAGGTGTTTTATTAAGAAATAGACTTATTAAAACTCGATTTATAGTATAACAAGCAGTACTTACAACTTCATCTAAAAACAATTAGCAATTGAGTATTCACTCAACATGGTTCTTGTTATTTCTTAAAGAATTTGGTTTCTTCTTTCAAAAATACCATTTTTATGAGGAGTTCTAGGAGTTGAGAAGTTATGAGTAACGCCTTTCTTACTATAAAAAGTTTCAAAATCTGAATTTTAAAATTCTACTCCATGATTACTATGAATAGTTATCAATGGAAGGTTTTTCTTATTTTTAACTTTGGCTGAAAAAGATTTGAAATAAGAAAAGGATTTAGATTTATTTTCCAAAAAATAGACTCATATAAATATGTTGTAATCATCAACTAAAAAAATACATAGTATTATCTTCTAATACTTCCAGTTTGTGTAGGATCGAACAATTCCATGTGCACTAGTTGTAATGCATCAGAAGTCGATACTTCACTAATAGACCTATATCTTGACTTATGTTTCTTGGTATATTGACAAGGGTCACAGACTTTTGAATAATCAAATCTAAGATCTATTAGATACTTAACAAGTTTTTTTAGATAGTTTACATAAGTTACTTAGGTTACAATGTTTAAATATTCCATGCCATAACCAAGAATGGTCTTCCATTGTACTAAGTAAAGGTAAGTCTTAGCTCCTAATGTGTTCTAAGTTGAGGGTATAAACATTCTCATTACAATGGGAAGAAAGAATGAACTCATCCTTGGAATTATGTACTAATCATTTATCATTCCTAAAATTCATAGGGTAACCTTAATCACAGAATTTACTTATGATTATAAAGTTGTACTTAATACCTTTAAGAAATAAAACATTTAAAATTAAGGATTTTACAAGAAGAACAATGTTACCTATACCAACAATCTATCCTTGAGCATTGTCTCCGAAAGTGGATCTTCCACCACTAATCTTAATAATATTTTCAAAGAAGATGTTGTTACCAGTCATGTATTGAGAACATCCACTATCCATGTACCATGTATTGTTGTTGGTACTCCCTTTTTTTCATGAAAATAAAATAATTAGATTTTCAAAATCCAAACATTCTTATATTAGGAACTATTAGAAATTAAAATCTTAAGAGTTCACATTTTCATAGAAAATTTAGATTTATGAAATACTAAGGATTGAATTTTATTTAGAGAACAATTTTTCTCCCTATGTCCACCACTTTGACATTGAGTGAAAAAAGGGGCACTTTGAGGTACAAAATAGTTGTGACTAAAAATAGGTTTTGAGTATGTATAACTCATTCCACAACTATCCTTAAGAGGGTAAAGTTAAGAATAAATTTTATCAAAACCTTCCTTACCATAATTAAATTTTGAAAAGAATTATTTAAGGAAAATATTTCATATTTTAGTCTAATGACTAAATTCTTATCCTCATAATCATTAGTCTTAGGATTTGAGTTTGTCTCTAAAACATTTCTCTTATAAATAGAATTTTCACGATCTTTAGAAATATTTTATATTTATTTTATTAAAATATTGATTCTAGAATTTTCTTTATCAAGTTTATTTTTAACCTTACTATTTTAATTTTCAAGTAACTTAGAAAACCTAGAAACTTATTCAAAAGTAGGTAAGATATCTTTTGTTAAGGAAGATTATTCATCCGAATATTCATAATTTTCTTCATCGTGAAAATTATCACTTATTGATATATTGGTTAAAGATTCATCAGTGCATACTTTAATCATGAATCATTGGTTTTCAATAGGTAATCTGGAAATAAGACCAATATTCTTCTATCTAGAAGATCCATTATCTGAAGATTCATCAGATGAGTCTTCACCACTTTCACTCAAAGAATCATTTTCCTTCAAGACTTTATTTCCTTTAGGATTATAATATCTTTTCTAATTCCTTTCATAATTTCTATCTTTCCTATCCTTTCTTTTTAGATTAGGACAATCAGGTCTGATATTCCCCTATTTCTTACATTCATAACATGTGAATTCAGAATCTTTATTATCTTTCCTATCATTTTTCTTATATCAGTATTGAAAGTCCTTCTTTCCAAAAATCTTCTTCATCCTTTGAGCAAGATTGGATAACTCATTTTATGACTGTTCAGATTCACTTGAGTCTGACTGAATAATAACTTTCTTAGACTTTGTTGACACAACAACTTTCTCAGTATTCTTGGCTTTCATCTGATTCAGAGTAGTATTAAAAGAAAAACTACCATTTTTCTTATTTATATTATCAGTATCTCTATTCAATCTATTCTCATGTTGTAAGAGAGTTCCAAATAACTCATCAAGAGTAACAGTTATAAATTTCCTTGATTCATCAATACCAATTCTCATTGATTCACATTCATTAGTCATGATGTTAGGGATCTTATCTACAAGCATATCATCATCTAGCCCTTTTTCTCCCATTGATTTTGGACTATTTACAATAGTCATAAATAAAAGTTGAGCTTTAACAATAGGTTCTCTATAGGGAAAAAACCATGATAGTATTCTCTAAGAATAGCTCTTCTGGTTTCTATAACTTTAGATGTTCCAAAATGTGTAACTTCTAGTTTCTTTCATATGTTGTTAGGTTCTTCACAAGAATATATCTGGTTATATTTATATTTCTAATCACAGAGCAATGAAAATTATTGTTTACCTTATATTTCATCTTATATTCTTTATTTTCTTGATTGCTAAAAGTTTTAATTTCCTTGTCAGTTATTTTATAATCTCTAGTAAGCATAAAAAAATTATCCACACAAGTATTGATAACAAAAATCTTTATTCTTTCTCTCCAATATTCATAATCATTCCCATAAAATATAAGTGGTCTTGTTGGGTTCATATTATCTAAGGATATAATATTCATTCTTGTCATCTTCCAAAACAAAACTTTACCACTCCACATGTTAGTGTAGTATATATTTATAAATTTTTTTATAAAAATAACAACTTATAGAGGTAAACAAAGTGTAAGTAAACTATGTATTGAAAATATTCATTTTGATACTAAGTGTAAGTATTAGTATCTTAGAGACCTCCTTTGATACCAATTGTAGGATCAAAATGTATATGTAGATACTCAAATACAAGAGGGGTAAATTGTAAGTTTAAAAACATTCATTTTTAACCTTAATAAAACTTTGTTTAACAAAGTTAAATAAATAAGATTCAATTAAACCCTATTTTGTAAGGTTAATGGAAATCGCCTTAGGTTTAATAAAGATGTGTAATGAAATAGGCACACATGAATGCTTAGAAAATATTATACCATAAAGCATATAGAATCTTTAATCAGAGTTACAACAAAAATAAAGTACAAGAAACACTTTCTTATTGTTACAGATTGCAGTGGAAATTTAAAATACATGTAAAGAATACAAATATTTGAACCCAAAGAGTAGGGTATCCAAAACACCTTGGATAATGGTTCCATGATTTATACTTTCAAGAAATTATATCTTACCCACACTAGGGTAAGCCTTCGATACAAAGTTTAGTATCTATCTTTCTATCCCTGCAAGCCCTCGATCTATAAAGTGATCAGCACCTCTGTCTTCCTTCAACATGGAAGCCCTCAATTAAGTAAGTAATCACAACCTTTGTCTTCCTTCAACTTGGAAGCCCTCGATTAAGAAGGTAATCAGAACCTTTGTATTCTTTCATCTTGGAATCCCTCGATTAAGTAGGTAATCATAACCTCTCTCTTCCTTCAGCTTGGAATCCCCTGATTGTATCCAAAAACAATTAGAATCACAAAAAGAAAAAAAAACTTGTTGAAGATTTAAGTATGTGGAACAAGCTGTTCACGACTTAAAGTCTTTAAGGATTTCGTACTAAGAAATTTTGGAAATGCTCTCACAGAGTATCAATTCTGCCAACATTTCATAGTTTCAAATACATTCAAATGATTGGGTATTTATAGGCAAGATCTTAAATGGTCAGATTTTCCTCCAACAGTCATATTTTTCCTAAAATTTCAGAGGGACCTGTATAGCTAGAAATTACAACGGTCATATCATAACTGATTAGATGATATCATTTAATATAAAAAAATATAATTTTAAACATTAATCATATATGAATCTCTTTAGATAAAACATTATGTTTAAGGAAAAATAGTAACTTTAATAAAATTATGAAAACATTACATTAAGGAAATATCATAACTTTAATAAAGTTGTAAAAAATGTTTCTTAAATGAAAGATAAAACTTTAAGAAATATATAAAATCATATCTGGAAATAATTGGGAATCTGAATTAAAGAAATGAGAATCATATTTAGAAACATAGTTATTTTAGAATTGAGAAATCGTGATTTTTATCCTCATTTTTTAATGAATCAGAATTTAAGGAAGTGAATCAGATTCAAAATTTTGTACGATTCACAATTGAGTAAGTGAATCAAATTCACAAAATTGAGAGAATCAAAATCAAAATTCTGGATGATTCAGAATTGAGAAAGATGAATCATATTTTATTTTCTACATTATTAAAAATTGAGAAATAGGAAATGTAATTGATATTTTAAGATAATTGTATTCATAAATATGAATAAATTGGAATTGAGAAATATAAAATCAGAATCTCAATTATGATAGAATCCAAATTGAGAAAGTAAGGTATTTCTTGTTTTATTAAGGATCAAACTTGTTCTTTTGACTTAAAGAAAATAATTTTAGACTTATCTATAAAAATAACATGAATATAAATTTCCTTATAGATAGAAATAATTATAATAATTTTTTTTGTGATTTAAAAAACATAAGGGAATGAGAAAACGTCATAAGGAAATTTTCCACTCAACAGTATAAGTGTTTTATGTCAATTTAACTGAGGATGACCCTCTCCTTGGGATATAATAATCATTTCCTTGCGATCTCAATGTAGACAAGGTCTTGTATTTCAAAGGAGACCATAATGAGGAGATTTATAAAGTCGATATGGGGTTTAAATCCCATCAAATTAAAAAAAAATAGTTCCATATTTAGGTTATATTTTTTAATATAGATTGTGTTAACTCATATTATTTTTAGTTATCTATAAAATTTAGATAATCTAAATAAAATGTTCAACCAATTATATAGATAACGACTTTTAAACATGTTGAAACTCCCAATATTTAGGAACAATTGGTTTCTCAACAAGTTAATGCTCCTAAAGGGGAGGACCAAATTTTTTGTCACATGTTGATGATAAAAATCTAGAGGAATAGAATATTGATGATGTTGAATCTGAGGAAATCATAGATGGTGAAAAAACTATATCCTAGAAAAAATAGGAGCGTTTTATAATGACAGTGTTAACCAAAATTATTAAGGTGAGAAAAAAAGCATCAAATTTAAGGTTGGATAGAATGCGTGCAACCAACATGTTAACCCCAACAAGACCATATTAAGTAGTTACATTGGGATCACCACTCAAATTCATATTTTGGTTGATGTAGATACATGGAAAAATGTTGTGACCATGCTTAAGATACTAATTTAGGAAGGGATTATGGTAACATTATGATATACATTCTTTATTTTACTAAAAAATAAAATAATGAAATGTTGACTTAATCTTTATTATCCCTTAAATATTCCATTTATACTCAATCAATTCCAAATGAAATTTATATTAATTTTCTCTAGAAAGTATCAAAGAAGATTTTGAACTATTCATATGACGTGTCATCTCAAATATGTTGAAGGGAAATTAAACCTTCACCCATCATTCATGTATATACTTATGATAAACCAACAAATATGGAATGCATTTATTAGCTATCATGAGGAGACAACTTTTCATGCATATTTTGATTGGTAATATATTTCTTGACAATGCATGCATTAATCACTTTCATTAATAATTGTTAGTTTATTAAACAAAACTGATTTTTGAAAATAAGAAGCATATAGAAAAACAAACATACCCCTATTTTAATTTAAGGAATCAGTATACTTCACATGAAAAAAATTGGTATTTATTTTAAATATAAAGTAACACTTATACGTTACATGAAACGAAAACATAATTATGTTCTTTTTATATGCAGATTGATGAATAAAAAATTCAAATCCACTTTTATACCACATCTTGTTATGTAGAAGGAGTCTTGTGTAAATAAAGACATGATACTAATAGAATAAAACACCAAAAAGTATGGGAATTATGTGCAAGTATGACATGATAAAAAAATTCTACTGTAAATCGTAATTACATAATAATGGTTACATATCTTCCTATATTTTTTATTTGTATATGACTTAGGAATCATCATTAGTTGTACCCAATGAATGACTACTATCAGTGGACTTGAAGCAACCAAAATAATATGGCCATATCAGAGGTGTGTGTATTAGGGTGTCACTCCAAACATATTTTGTGAAAAGAAATGAACAACAGGATAAATATAAGAAAATAAATGAGATGCAAGAAGGATTATCTACTCTAGAAGAAAAACTAAATTAACTATCTAAGTTGTTATAAAATTTTAGGGGAACAAATAGAAGAGACTAAAAAACTCAATAACAACCAATACATGATGCCTCCCCACTAGCTTTGAGGAAAACCATTCCCCTTAAAGGGATGACTTACAAGAGGTAATAAATTTTTTCCTAAATGTTTCTATGAAATTTGAATTAGAGAGAAATGGATGCCTTCCCTATACCAATATTCTACAAGATGAAAATGATTGGGATTTATATCTATAAGCACCCACCCATCACCTTGTTGTGAGGGGTACAATGTAAAATATCAAAGGAGATATTCTACACAACAAACAACTTCTGATAGGTCATGTGAGAGTGAGTATTCACATATCTCACGAGATGAGTGATGAGATACCTATTCCACTTGATCCTATGGATTTTTATATGGTTGATCTTTCAATTGGAAATTTCATAGCATGCCCATTTGATCTTGTAAAAATACATGTCGACTAGGTGGTATTCATTTCCAATTTTATTTATGAAAAAAACTTTAACAACTAATGAAAAAAGTCTTAAAGTGATAAATTTTATTACATATTGAGAAAGGGAAGGGGTGAAATAGAATTTTGAATCAAAAAGATCTAAAGGATGAGCCAATAAATCAAAAATATCTTCAGAAAGCACCTTTACCCTTCATTTTCAACATCTTCACTTACTAACATTACAATTTCTTGTTGATACAAAATTAAAAAATGATGATATGGCTATAATTGATTTTGATGAAAAAATATGTGAAGAGTTCATTATAAAATATATTAGTCTTGAGAATGTAGATAAAATACTCAAGAATGAATGGCTATGAGTCTTAGTTGTAAATGCATACATGAGGTGTGTTCTCGTAATTTTTCTGTCCAATAGCTAATATACTATATTAATTATGTCTAAAAACTCTTCATATTTTCTACAAGTGTATACATCGAGACTATTTCAAGGGAAACCCTATGAAAATAAATTTAGGCTGATTACTCCTCAAATCACTTCTACATAGAAATTCTCATTAAAATCAAAGTAATATGAAGTAACAGTGAACAAAATGACCGTAATGTTTGAAAGAAAAATTACAGATGACAAACTCTTCTTAATACCCACGATGCAGGGGTAAAAAACTATAATTTAATTATATCAAATATATTTTCATTACTTTCACTACCTATTACTTTCCATTTTTTAGGCAACATTGCTTTCTCATTGAAATCAATTTGGATACTCCAAATATGTATTTTCCAAATTTAATATATGGATACCCAACAAATTGACCACATGTAATGACTTTAATCAATTTTTAATACACTACACAAAACATTTTAAAAATAAACATCAAGTTAAACATGTTATATTATTTTTTAATGAAAATTATATTTTGATAGGTATACATTTAAATATTGAAAAAATCATGGCTCGAGGACAGTCCATGAGCATAATAAGTTTATTTAATTCTACAACTAGAGAAGTATTAGGATATATATAATAATATTTCATTTTCAAAACATATATCAAAACAAATTAATTATTTTTCTCAATATTTATAATGTGCCTGAAACAAACTAATGGAAAATATTGTGGTTATTAAGAATTAAAATTTAATAAAGATATCATATTGTATAAAACTAATAGCATCTTTGAAGAGGTATTTCTTATGTTAATTATAGTTTCATTTAAAATATTTATTAATATTTTGTTTATATATATTTTTATAGTACTACCAAGAATTTAAATAGTCCCCATATTCAAACGAGGAAATATATTTGTTTAGAAATGAATGGGAAGAATACATGGGGTTAGAATGTATAAAGTCATCATGAAGAGTTGAATTAAAACTAATTATATAGTTAATTTTCTCATCATTTTATCTACTGTTTTTTAGTTAATTTCCTTATCATTTTTATCTAATACTTATTTTAGTTAGTTTATTTATCAAAAACACATGACATACTCAGAATTGAGAAAAACATTCAGATTGTTTTCATACTTTAGTATAATGATCCTTAAGTCATTTTTGACGTATATGAATCAAATTCACATCAATTTGTCATATGGTGTGGCTATTATGACTACATGTGTTTTTTAAACTGAAATTTTAGTTCAAAACACATGTCACATACTCAAAATTGAGAAAACTCATTCGGGTTTTTTTAATACTTTAACACAAAAATCCATAAGTCATTTGTGACATGTAGAAATCAGTCGCACCTTAATTCGATACATGGTGTACTCGGTATGAATCAAAGTGAATATTATCACTTTGAAATTTATAGTTTAGTTCAAAAAGCGTGTCACCCACTAAAAACCAAGAAAACATGCTTGAATTGTATTGATACTTTTGAAAATTGATTCAAATGTTATTTTTAATGTGTAGGAATTAGTCGCACATCAAACCAACAAATGATGTGATTGGTATGACTCAAAGTGAGTGTTTTCAATTTAAATTTACATTTTTGTAAAAAATAAATCTAACATACTCAAAACAAAATAAATGATTTCAAATTGTTTTGATACTTTAGTAAAACAATCCCTACATCATTTTTCACATGTGGGAATCAATCGTACGCCGATCTTGCACACAGTGTGTCTGGTATGACTCTAAGTGTGCGTTTTTATTTAAAATTTACATTTTAGTTCAAAACACAGGCTACATACTCAAAACCAAGAAAATTAATTCAGATTGTTTGGACACTTTATAAAAAATATCCATAAGTTATTTTTTACATGTAGTAATCAATTGTACCTCAATATGATACATGGTGTCTGGGTATGACTCAAATTGTATGTTATGATTCTAAAATTGATAGTTTAGTTTAAAACAAAACTGAGCAAACATGCTTGGTTTGTCTTTATATTTTAGTAAAATGATTCATAAGTCATTTTTGAAATGTAGGAATCAGTTTCATGTCAAACTAGCACATGATGTGTCCATTATGACTCAAAGTGTTTATTTTCAATTTAAATTCACATTTTAGTAAAAGAAGACACATGACATACTGAAAACAGACCAAATGCATTTGGATTATTATGATCCTTTAGTAAAATGATCCTTAAATTATTTATGACATTGAGGAATCAATTGCGTTCAAATCTGATGAATGGTATGATTGGTATGACTCCAAGTATACGTTTTTATTTAAAATTGACAACTTAGTTCAAAATACATGTGACATACTCAAAACTAATCAAACACATTCATATTTATATTGACACTTTAGTGCAATAATCCATAATAATTTGTGACAAGTAAGAATTATCCAGACCTCAACTTAATACACGGTGTACCTGGGATGACTCAAAGTGTATGTTATCTAATTAAAATTGATAGTTTAGCTCAAAATTTGTGCCCTCACTAAAAATTGATAAAATACACTCAAATTATCTTGATACTTTAGGAAAATTATTCATAAGTAATTTTTGATGTGTATGAATCAGTCACACATCAAACTAACACATGGTGTGACCGATTTGTCTCAAAGTGTCTGTTTTCATTTTAAATTGAAATTTTAGTAAAAAAGAAACATAACATACTCATAAACCAAGAAAATTTATTTGGATTGTTTTGATACATAATTAAAATAATCCTTAATTCATTTTTGATGCGTAAAAATCAATTTCATATTAATATGATTCATGGTGTGGCCGATATAAAGTGTGTGTCTTTATATGAAATTGATAGTTTAGTTCAAAACACACTTCACATACTCAAAACTGAGAAAAAAAATTCATATTGTTTTGATACATTAGGAAAACAATACATGAGTCATTTTTGACATGTAAAAATCATCCTCAACTAAAACTAATACACATTTTACCTAGTATAACTCAAATTTCATTCTATCAGTTTAAAATTGATAGTTCAATTTAAAAAATATTTCACTCACTGAAAACCAATAAAATGTTCTTGGATTGTCTTGATACTTTATTAAAATGATTTATAAGTCATTTGTGACATATAGGAATAAATTTCATGTCAAATTGACACATGATGTGATTGGTATGACTCAAACTGAATGCTTTTAGTTTAAATTAACATTTTATTAAAAAATACACATGACATGCTCAAAACTGATCAAATGCATTCAAATTGTTTTGATACATTAAGAAAATTATCTTTATGTCATTTTTGACATGTTGGAATCAATTTCATTTCAAGCTGATGTATGGTGTGGCCAGTTTGACTCTAAGTGTTTGTTTTTGTTTAAAAGTTACATTTTAGTTCAAAACATACGTCACACACCCAAAACTAGGAAAGAATATTCAGATTTTTTTTGAAACATTAAAAAATGATACATATGTCATTTGTGATGTTCCGAAATATCCTTCCCCTTAATCTAGTACATGGTTTTCCTGGGATGCTTCAAAGTGTATGTTATTAGTTTAAAATTTATAGTTTAGTTTAGAACGTGTATCACTAACATAAAATTGAGCAACCACCCTAGGATTATCTTTATGATTTAATAAAATGATTCATAAGTCATTTTTTATGTGTAGGAATCATCTTCACATCAATCTGAAATATGATGTGATCGGTATGACTCAAACTGAATGCTTTTAGTTTAAATTAACATTTTAGTAAAAAATACATGTGACATACTCAAAATCTAGAAAACACATTCATGTTTTTTTATGCTTTAGGACAATAATACGTGAGTCATTTATAATGTGTAGGAATCAACTTCATGTCAATATGACGTATTCTATGAATGTTATGACTCCAAGGGTATGATTTTATTTAAAATTCACATTTTAGTTCAAAATGCACATCATATACTCAAAATCAAGCAAACACATGTGGTTTGTTTTAGTAATTTAGGAAATTGAAACATAAGTCACTTATGATGTGTAAGAATCAACCACACCTCAATATGCCATATGATGTTCCCAATGTGAATCAAAGTTCATATTATCAGTTTAAAATTGATAGTTAGTTCAAAACTTGTGTCACTCACTTAAGACCGAGAAAACACACTCAGATTATCCAGATACTTTAGCGGAAAAAAATTATAAGTCATTTTTATGTGTAGTAATCAGTGTCATATTAAATCAACCCACAATGTGGTTGGTATGACTCAAAGAGTGTGTCTTTTTTTTAAATTTACATTTTAGTAAAACAAATACGTGACATACTCAAAACTAAGAAAACACATTCAGATTCTCTTGATACATTTTTAAAATGATACTTAAGTCATTTTTATTGTATAGAAATCAATTATACTTCAATTCAATATATGGTGTGTCTAGTATGACTCAAAGTGACTGTTTTGAGTTTAAAATGGAACCTTTAGTTCAAAACTCATTTCACATACTCAAAATAAAGCAAACAAATTCTGATTGTTTTAATATTTTAGGAAAAATATTCATAAGTCATTTTGATGTATAGGAATCTTCCACACCTCAATCTGATACAAGATGTTCCCAATATGACTCTATGTGTATGTGTTTAGTTTAAAATTGATGCCTTAGTTCAAAACACACGTCACATAATCAAAACCAAGAAAACACATTCATATTGTTTTTATACTTTAAGGAAATGATCCATTAGTCATTTGTGATGTATATGAACTATTCACACCTCAATCGAATATACGGTGTGACCGGTATGACTCAAAATTCATGATTTTAGTTTAAAATTGAAATTTTATTAATTTATTCTTTCATATTTATCTTTAATTTATTATTATACTATTATTAACATAATAATTGTTTCTTTATTCTTGTGAATGCTTTTGCTCGAGCTAGAGTGGTTTTTTTGAAAACTAGTAGCATGATCGGTCTCTTTTGATAAGGAGTCAGGGACCAAAGATAATGGAAGGTTAATGTTTTTTAATTTTGTGATAAATTGTACTTACCAATGTAATTGTACAAAAAAATGTTTGAAATGTCTATAATATAGTGTTTTTCTTGTATTTGTGATTTAAAATTTTTTTCAATTAAATTCTCTATTTGTTACAGTAGTGTGATGTAATTTAGGTAGCACTCTATAACAACATTGCTTTTATTAGAATTGTTTTTAGCGCTGTTAAAAGTCATAGTCTTTTAAGGGAACTCACAATAACAATGCTTTTTTAGCACTGATAAAACCCTTTTGTATTACTGTTAAAGGGAAAATATGCGGAAGTAAATTAATAAATGGTGAGTTTTGAATGTACAACCTCTTTGTTGTTATTAAAAACATTATCACTAGTCACTACAATGAAAAAGAGGTTTCATAGTGGTTTTTTATGAATTTGGAAGCGATTTAAGCCACCGCTAAATGAAGTATGACAAATTTTAAAAGCATCATGAATTTTCATGTTGAAATATTTTCACAGTGGTTTTTTAAAATCTTGGTTCATTTAGTATCGGTTTAAACCCCCACTAAATATACAACGATGGTTTTTTATTTTTTTATTTTTTTAAATTGATTATTTATTATTGATTATTTTATTATTATTAATTATTATTATTATTATATTTATTATTCTTATTATTATTATTTATTATTTATTATTCTGACCCTGCCTCAACCTAGGCCCACCATGCCCTGCGAAGCCTTTACCGCTCCACCAAGGCCTTTATATGGTAACTGAACAGACTTTAATATATTTATATATATACAGATATATATATATATATATATATATGTGTGTGTGTGTGTGTGTGTGTGTACATATATTTATTCATAATTTATAAATAAATACATATAAAAATATATTTACTTATAAATATATGTTTATATATTTATAAACATAAAATATATTAATGTTTATAAATATTCATAAATAGATATTAATATATATAAATATATATTAATATAAAAAACTTACATAGGTTTATATAAATACATATAAATGTGTGTGTATACATATTGTTAAATATAATAATATATATATACCCACATAATATATATATAAACATATAAAAATATATATAAATATATATAAATATACATAATGTGGCTAGTGTCACTACTGAGTGGTGCTCTCCCGCTAGCCTCCACATCTAGGAGGTCCTATGTTCAAGACCTGATGGGAAGAAGTACTATTACATTACTATATAGGTGGTGTTGCAAATGATGATGCAGGTAAACGGTGACACAAACATGACACATGCATGACACAAGCAGTGTGACGCACGCATGATACTGCACTGGGCCTTCGGGCTAGTTAATGGGTCTTTAGGCCATGTTATAGTCTTTATACCCACTAAGTCTACGGGCCATGTACTGAATAAATAAGTCTTGATTTGTGGGTTATCCCTTAAGGGGCTATGCCCTGCCTTTCCAGTTTGTGGATGTGGTGTGTATGCATTTAATGTAATTATAATCCCAAACACCTAATATATATACACACACACACACACACACACATAAATACATATAACTATCTATAAACATATATAAATATAAATTGATTAACATAAATATATATAAAGACACACACACAGAGAGATATATATATATATATAATTATATATAAAGAAAATTAAATATACATAAATAAATATATATACATATAACTATATATATCAATATAATGTATATAAATATATAAAATTATATATTCATATGACTATTTATATATATATATGTATATGTTAATACACACATAAATATATACATATATATATACATAAATATACATAGATGTATATAAATACACATAGATGTATATAAATACACATATATAAATACATAAATAAAATAAATAAATATAATTATATTTAAATATATATATATATATATAAACGCGTATTAATATAAATAAATACACACACACATATACCCACATATATATACAAATATTTATGAGGTAGGCGGTGATGCGGGCATGACACATGTAGGTGGTGACGTGAGCATGACATCAATAGGCGGTAACGCAGGAATGATGCGGGCATGCAATGGTGCGGGCATGATGCAAGCCTAATGACACAAGTAGAATGGTAAAGGCATTCCACTATACTGGTCCTTTGGTCCATGCTCATGGTCCACTTTGCCTTGGGCCTATGGGTAGTGTAATGGGTCTCCCTTTATCTACATTGAAAGAGGTCATTGATTTCATAACAAACTGAGGCATCAAGCCCAACTTAAAATAATAATAATAATTAGTAAATTATTTATAATTTATAATTTAAAATTAATTATTTTAATTATTTTAAATAATAAATAATTAAAAGTAATTATTGATACTAATCTGAAACGGCGTGAAGCATTGGATATAACCATGATCCCAAAATTAATTAAAAATAGAGAGAAGGTCCGGAGGGTGATGGAATGCTGAAAGTGGTGAAACACCACTACCTCAAAGTGAAATAAACAGAAGTTTCCAGGAACCAAGAGAGAAAAGTTCATCTTGTGAATTTAGATCATCCACCACTCCTACCTCTCGGATGGCAACACTCCTCCATGTTTTGTAATTTTTCTACATTTTTTCATCAACTTGAAGGTTGAAGATTCCATCTAGTGGGGTAGGATCCTCCAAAGTCTGAGACACATACCCACCAATCAATACTGATCCCTCCTATAACGTCATCAAATCGTAATTACTCCTTTCCTTGGCAACGCCAGTGCCTGACGATTTCCCTTCAACTCAGAAAAAACCATGATCATTACCAAACTCCTCACAGAAGACCTCTTTACTATTCGATCTATTTAATATGTCAAGCAGACTAATGGAGACACCATCATATTAATCCACTATATCAAATCCTTTTTCACTTACATCTTCTATTTGTTGAACCATAATTTGATGAGTAGCATCGGGTTCTTTTCCCACAGCTTGAGAAATTGTCACATCTAGGGTGCGAGCAGTGTCATTGGCCACACTAGTTTGTTGTGGACATACATCAGGCATAGGGGAGTCTATCCCCCATGTATTACCATCATATAAAATAACCATGTTAATGGAAGAGGAACCTTTTTGCACCTTTTTATTCTTATGAGGTTTAACCCAAGTGGTATATTTCCTTTTTCTATTACTGGTGTTGAGATAATCATCCCCTAAAGCATCAGCAAATTCAACACCATCCTCAGAATCAGAAGAACACTCCTGATGATAGTCATGAGATCCTCCACACCGAGTATCCAGAGCCTTGTCCAACATACCTTCATCATCATTTCCACTCACATAAGGGTGATATGGACCTCAGATTCAAATCCCTCCAAATCCATGTTATCAACATTAGGTGGCGGCCAGATTGAGGCAGGACATGTGCCAGCCACCACTTAAGCAAAAGAAATAGAATTTTTGTAGAGACCCACACTTGACGTACATGGACATTACATTAATTTTGTGGAATACTTAATACATAACAAAAACAGACAACCAAGGACCGTAATAGTTTAGTGTCTTTGGAAACTCGGAACATAATCTTCTAATCATGGTGAAAGATCTTCAACATCTCCCATAAAGATCTTCCCCTTTGGTTTTCTTAACTAAAACCTTTCTTTATATCCTATGGAAAAGAAAACATAAAAAGGGTGAGCCTCAAATGCTCATTAAGGATAAACATGGCAAACATAAAACAATCCCCAAACATTTGAACTTAAGAACATTAACATAAAACATCAAAATCATGGGTAATGACATAAATCTTGATAGTACATAAGGAATAGATCATAAATGAACATTAATAATGATAAAATAACATGGGAATAAAACATGTAATTTTGGAAAACCATTAATCACATGTTATGATTTCCATAGTATCCAAGGCATTGTTTCCAAGACCATCATAGTGGACAAAGTCCATTACTGAACCGGGTTTACTTGCCGTTCCAGTCCTGTATTACTAAACCAGATTCAATTTCCATTCCAACCATGTCTATCTGATGAGATATAAATCTTTACACAATGCATTGGAGGGAGATATAGGTCCCAACCATCTCATAATGAAATCATTATTACTTGTGCCACAAAATAAACATAAATCATTCATCATAACCCAAATAATAAAATGTGTTTCATAAACATCATCCCCTCATAACATAATCCATATAAAACAAATGGATATCATTTCATCATAAGAAGAATAAAACCATGGAAATAATAGATACATTATAGTTGAAACATAATCATACTAAATAATGTCATCTTATATGGAAAATAGTTTTGAAAAAACACTTTAAATGAATTCTTGAGGAAAATATCCTTTCTTCTTCAAAATCATTTTCTTTTCACAAAATGCCATTCAATTTTAAATGAAAAGGATTTTGTTGAAAATAATCATGAATTATTGTAGATAAGGCTTCATGAAAATTAGGCTTTATGAAATCGTAAAAATCAATTCACATCGTATAAGTTAAAAAAACATTCTCCTCGTACTTTTGCCGGAAAAGTCAAAAAGTTCCTCGTATGGTAAACAAAAGAATGATTCCTTCCATAACAAAATGTAAATGTCAAATAGGGGTAAAAATGACTTTAAAAATACATGGAATAATATTAAACACTTTATGAAAAACAATTTTATGGACATGGATAAAAAATATAACCCCAATAAATACTTACGTATAAGCAATCTCATATAAAAATGAGATTTGCAAAATTATCCCTTACCTTATGTCCAATTTCTTCCATATGTGTCCGAGGATCATGTGTAGTGGGTTTAAACATATTATTAACTTGTAACATAACCATAATAATATTTATTATATCATATATGATTTAGTTATAACTTTATATTACCTATTCTTTTATAAATTCCATGTTAAAGCAGCGTTTTGGGTAAAATCGTTTCATTTATCGTACGTGTTTTGACTTGTTGTTCTTGATATTATTAATTATATCCTGATTTAATTGATTCCAGAATGTAAAACATGATTTATATATAATATATATTCATCATATAAATATATATTATAGATCTATAAATGGAATGAAATACACCGTTCATGGAGACGGTAGGCCGTACGTACGCATAAACGCTGTTTTCGTTTCCTTATTAAATTGAATGGAATTAAGTAAATGAAACATATATATACATAAATACAGTATCATTATTATGTAATATATTTCATGATTATTTATTATATATACTTTATAATCATACTTGAATGGTTAATTATGGAAAATGAATCTCATCGCGTTCGTGGAGACGGTAGTTCGTACATACGCACGAGCGACAATATCATTCTTTTAATATTAAAATAATATATAATTGGATGGTATATAATATATAAATAATCATAATAATTTTATATTCATTATTTATATCATTTATACTCATTATTATACCCATCCAAATGATGAAATGTTTGAATAACAAACTACACCATGACGTGGAGACGGTAATCCATGCATACACACGTGTGATGACTTTTTCATTCATAGGATGGATAAAAAAACTAATATGGTTGTAGAATTTTTATAATAACATCACATTATGTATAAGATACTGGATTTATTATTTTATAATGGAAACAACAAAGAAGGAGGAAGTGGAAGAAGAAAGGAACTTGAAATAGGTGGTGAGATATTTACCTCTTCTTCGGGTTCTTCCTTTTGATTTGATCAAAAGGGATCCTTAGGTTGGCTTTCTGACTAAAGTAAGGCATATAGGATGAATTTAGGACATTTTAGAGGGTATTTGGGCATGTTTTGGCCGATCCAAATGGCTTTGGAGGTGTGAATTAGAGAGGAGGAGTGCCCTTTTATAAGAGGGGTGAGGGGCACCTTAGGAAAAATATAAAATATTATTTTATAATAAATTCATATTCAGTTTATAATGGATCCAAAGTTACTTATCTCAAGTATGGGGTGGGTATGGGTATAAATATTATCAACCAAAATGTTTTAGACAAGTTTAGGTTACCATTTTAACCTTATCATTTATATTTAACTCTAGGTTAAATAATTTAACTTTTACTGTGTCTTCTTGTATTCTTACACTATATGGTTAATAAAATTACTATAAACTTCCAATAGAACCCCAATTAGTTCATTAATATCATATATATTATTATATAAGTATTTTGGCCTAACCTTATATTTTTAGAACCATTATATCAATTAATAATATAATATTTATTTTAAAACTCTTTTATGTCAATTTTTACACTATTTGGTATTTTGTTTTTTCTAAATTCATAACAGCATTATTACTTCGAAACAAATTCATCTAACCAACCATAATATGTTATATTAACCTATAAATTAGTTTAATTCATAAAAAGTCTTAAATTACATTTATTTGGGTATTTATAATATCAATTATGTTAATATTTCATTAATAAGGTAATTACTGCATCATCATTGTGTCATAAATAAATAAAATTATTTAATGTCTAAAAAATATAAATAAAATACCATTATGTAGGAAATATTTTTATCTTTATAATTAATATTTATAGTCAAATTTATCTCATGTATATCCCTATATTAAAAATGTTTTAGTTGTTAAACTTTGATTTTAACTATTTTAACTCTTCTTTAAATAAAATAATAATAAATGTCCTAATATAATCCAAGTGGACCTAAAGGGTAATATTTTATTATTAAGGTTGTTTTTGGTCAAATAAAACTTATCCAATAGAATTAGGACATGTGTTAGGATAATAATAAAATCATTTTTCCCTTAATTACCATGTTTTCTTTTAACCGAGGTAAATAAAAGTTAAAAGTTACTATTCACAAAAAATTATTTTCATCTCATTGAAACAAATTTTACTTACTGATATCAAGAGTGTCTCCAAATTTTTTGAAATTAAACTCACTGAAGCAGTATAATTATGTTTTATGTAAATTTGCAAATGCTCCTAGGAGGTGGGTAAAATACGGTAAAAACTTCAATTAAATTTTTATATATCTAAAATTATTATAAAACGTCTCTAATAAATTACATTGAACTTATATAGGTATTATATATCTATTTTGACCTAAAATAAATTTAAATAAAATAAATTTTTATTTAAATAAAAATTTTGTTTTAACCAATAACTCAGTGTTTTCACTATTCATCAAAAATTGAAAGTTTTCAGAAAAATATCAAAAATTCACCCTAGGCTAATTTCAATATTCCAAATCCAAAAATGAAGTCCATTTTGAAAGATAAAATTTATGAAATTTTAAAAATTGGGTATTACTATTCATAACGGCTAGTTTATATAATATTTTAATAACATATCATTGTTTAGTGAAACTCAGTATTGCGTACAATGTAAGATATCGAGGAAGGTTGCTCTTGCATGTAACGCAAGCCAAGAATAGTGTTGCGTATAATAAAAGCTAATACAGTGTTGCATATAGCGCAATATAATCTTGGTGTAGCATACAACACAAGACATCAAAGAAATTAATAATATTTCTTATAAAATCTCAGGGTGTTACATTCTACCCCCCTTAAAATGAATTTCGCCCTCAAAATTTGTCATGGTTATAAATGCTTTACTAATTAAAAGTTTCATTTATAGAATCCCACATATTAAAAAGGAATAATAAAACTTAATTTTAAAAACTAATGTATGAAACGTAACGGTTACCCAAATTAACTCATCACTGGGTTTCCACAAATAAGAACATAGGTGAAAATATGGATATAGAAGAGAAATATAACCATCAAGTTCTGATAGAGAGTGGCAGAGAACATGGCTATGAAAAATTCAACAATCATAACGCCATAAATTTGTGATGATCTAAGGTACCATCTAGGACAACATTTTTGGTTTTCAAGATAATTTCCCTAAAGTTGAAAAAATGGAATTAGAACAAATACTTAATTGATTTTGGTACAATCACACTGTTGGTCATTCCTTGAACAATTTATACTTCATCTCTTAAAGAAATGAAGTTGAATTTGTCATTTGTGAAGTGTTAGAAGATCATGCGATAGAATGATAGGTCATTCCATTTGTCTCAAACAAAAGGTTAGCAAAAGTTATTAAATATACATAAGTCCATCTATAGTGATATTAATCATATATGGTTCCTAAAATGGACTTATACTTCATCTATCAAACCTCTTAATAAAATAAAACTAATTTCTACTAACCAGGGACTTCCTGTAGGCCAGTGGTAGGCGATAAAGGCCTGTCGTACTTCGGTTGTGGGTTCGATTCCCTCATCCTTGTCTGACGTGATGGGTTTTCGCCCGTTCTATGGGTTGTACTTTTTATAAAACTATACTATTATAACATTTCAGAAATAATACCAAATATTTATAGCCTTAAACAATACTATTTTATGTCTAACTTAATCCATTACAATATTTAGGATTATCAAAAATACTTCTATCCAATCTCATAGTATAAAGAAAACAATTACTAGAAAGTTCAAGAATGTCAATACCATCATTTATCCCCCCATATATCATAAGATATAAATTGTTGGTCACATTCCAAACATGTGAATACCTTAATCATGTATTCTCTTAAAAAATGAATACCCCTTGAACCTTAGTGAAAACATAAATGTTGTCAAAAGTTAAATCTTTCCACATACCAAATTCCCAAAATTTCTATATACTCGACCATGATATCACTTTGTCCTTATATCAGTCATGAGCTCATTAATAATATCAAACCTTTCATTATCTCTTTATCCCTTCATTATGCTCATATGATCTGCTTTCCAAAAATATCTCAATCACTTTTCATGGTTACCAATACCATATAATTATTGAAAACCACAACAAACCAATACATATATATTCCAATATTCAATGATACTAAAAATGAGATTCCACAACACTATTTTGGAATCCCATTACATAAAAACTTAATCATTCCACCACTTTGTTGTCATATTCAACATCGCCAATAGTGATCTCATGTGACTTCCCTTTTTCCTTTTCCTTGAGAGGTTGTTGATTTCGATCATCTTTAATCCTTGGATTAGGTCATTGGTTAGCATAATTCCCCATTTCCTTACACTTGAAGCATCAAAGTGTTGGTGGTGTATTCTCTGTAGTCTTTTCTCTATTCACATCATTAGCAACCTTTTTCCCATTACTTCGGCACTCAGCTGCTCGATGACCTTCTTTTCCACACTTAAAACATTTTCTAGTCCCTTTAAGACAATTTCCACCATGCTTCATTCCACACTTTGAGCACAACAAAACATTCACCTTCTTTTCACCATTGTTTTGAGATTTTTCCTTGAACCCCATCTTTCATTTCTTTTCAAAACCATGAGATGGATATGTAACACCAATTTCCAGTTCTACATTGATAGCACAAGGCACAAATTATTCTTAGCTATTGAAGTCTCTTATAGCTAATTCCCTTCAAAGACTTCGTTTTAAGCCACTGAAGAATCGATCAACTTTACTTTCAGGTTGGATGATAAAGCCAGATACATACCTTGCAGGCCTTGTAAAATTCGCCTCGTATATACCAAAAAATTCATCATAATTTTTCTAAAGATCAAGGAACACATTTTCCATATTTTTTTGAAGAATACGAGGGAAGTAATTATTGAAAAAAAGTTCTTGAACTCATCCCATTCCATGGATTCAATTTCATCTCGGGGCCTTGTATTCTTAATTAGAATCCACCACCGTTCTTCTTTACCTTCTAAATGGTAAATAGATATAATAATTTTTTCATGATCTGAACAGCAAAGTATGGAAAATATCTTTTCAATGGTACTGATCCATTGTTCAGAAACAAGTGAATCAGAAGACCCACTGAAAGAAGGGGGCGTTTCCACATGAAGGACTCAATAGAATATTGTTACCTTCTCTACTCATTTGGAAGTCAAGAATGATTCATATCTTATGTAAGTATAGCAATAAGAATTTTCACTCCATCTCCCAAAACATTGGTTTGTTTAGGAGTAAAATCATTGCATCGTCCATTACATTGATCAACACGGTTCCTTCTGGTTCCAGCCATCATCTAAAACCGAAAAAGAATAGTGTGAGAGGAAAAAAATCATACTAGGAAAACAACATAATCAAGGGGATTACTTTCAATCTCTAACATCTTAGGTTTAATTCTAAGATCATTACTGTAATTCTAGGACTATTACCTATAGTTATATATAACCTAGAAATCCCTAGACATACCTTAGAAATATCTCTAGGGATTTCACTAAAGTTTTCACATCCTAGTTTCCAAAGGTTAACTAAACCTTTCCTCTGATACCAACTGTAGAGAACCAAACTTGACTTACATGGAAATTATATTAATTTTGTGGAATACTTAATACAAAACAAAAACAGACACCCAAATACCGTAATAGTTTAGTGTCTTTGGAAACTCGGAACATAATCTTCTAATCATGGTGAAAGATCTTCAACATCTCCCATAAAGATCTTACCATTTGGTTTTATTACCTAAAACCTTTCTTTATATCCTGGGGAAAATAAAACATAAAAAGGGTGAGCCTCAAATTCTCAGTAAGGGTAAACATGGAAACATAAAACAATCCCTAAACATTTGTACGTAAGAACATGAACATAAAACATCAAAATCATGTGTAAAGACATAAATCTTGATAGTACATAAGGAATAGATCATAAAGGAACATTAATAAGGATAAAATAGCATGGTAATAAAACATTTAATTATGGAAAACCATTAAGCACATGTTATGTTTTCTATATTAGTCAAGGCATTGTTGACAAGACCATTATAGTGGACAAAGTCCATTACTGAACCGGGTTTACTTACCATTCCAGCCCTGTATTACGGAACCGGATTCACTTGCTGTTCCAGCCATGTATATCTCATGAGATATAAATCTTTACCCAATAAATTTAAGGGAGATATAGGTCCCACCCATTTCATAATGAAATCATTCTTACTTGTGCCACAAAATAAAAATAAATCATTCATCATAACCCAAAGAATAAAATCGGTTTCATAAACATCATCCCATCATAACATAGTCCATAGAAAACAAATGAATATCATTTCATCATAAGAAGAATAAAACCATGGAAATAATAGAGACATTATACTTGAAACAAAATCATACTAAATAATGTCATCTTAGATGGAAAATATTTTTGACAAAACACATGAAATGAATTCTTGAGGAAAATATCCTTTCTTCTTCAAAATCATTTTATTTTCAAAAAATGCCATTCAATTTTAAAAGAAAAGATTTTTTTTGAAAATAATCATGAAATATTTTAGATAAATCTTCATGAAAATTATGTTTTATGAAATCGTAAAAATCCGTTCACGCTGTATAAGTTAAAAAAACATTCTGCTCGTACTTTTGCTGAAAAAGTCAAAAAGTTCCTCGTATGGTATAAAAAAGAAAGATTACATCCATAACACAATGTAAAAGTAAAATAGGGGTAAAAATTACTTTAAAAATACATGGAATAATATGAAACACTTTATTAAAAACAATTTTATGGACATGGATGAAAAATATAACCCCAGTAAATACTTACGTATAAGAAATCTTAGATAAAAATGATTTTTGCAAAATTATCCCTTACCTTATGTCCAATTTCTTCTGTATGTGTCCTAGACTCCTATATAGTGGGTTTAAACATATTATTAACTTGTAACATAACCATAATAATATTTATGATATCATATATGATTCACTTATGACTTTATATTACCTGTTCTTTTGTAAATTCCATGTTAAAGCAGGGTTTTGGGTAAAATCATTTCATTTATCATACCTGTTTCGACTTTTTGTTCTTTATATTATTACTTATATCCTGATTTACTTAATTCCAGAATATAAAACATGATTTATATATAATATATATTCATCATATAAATCTATATGATAGTCGTTCATGGATACGGTAGGTCGTACGTACGCATGAACGCTGTTTTCGTTTCCTTATTGAATTGAATGGAATTAAGTAAATGAAACATATATGTACATAAATCCAGTATCATTATAATGTAATATATTTCATGATTATTTATTATATATACTTTATAATCGTACTTTAATGGTTAATTATGGAAAATGAATCTCATCGCGTTCGGGGAGACGGTAGTCTGTACGTACGCACGAGCAACAATATCATTATTTTGATATTAAAATCGTATATAATTAGATGTAATATCATATATAAATAATCTTAATAATGTTATATTTTTTATTTATATCATTTATACTCATTATTTTACCCATCCAAATGATGAAATGTTTGAATAACAAACTACACCACAACGTGGAGACGGTAAGGCGTACGTACGCACGTGTGGTGACCTTTTCATTCATAGGATGGATAAAAAAACTAATATGGTAGAAATTTTTTTATAATAACATAAAATTATATAGAATATACTGGAGTTATTATTTTATAATGGAGACAACAAAGAAGGATGAAGTGGAAGAAGAAAGGAACTTGAAATAGGTGGTGAGAAATTTACCTCCTCTTCGGGTTCTTCCTTTTGATTTGATCAAAAGGGCTCCTTAGGTCAGATTTATGACTAAAGGAAGGTCTCTAGGATAAAGGTGGGACAATTGAGAGGGTATTTGGGAAGGTTTTCGCTGATACAAATGGCTTTGGAGGTGTGAATTAGAGAAAAGGGGGAGTGCCCTTTTATAAGAGGGGTGAGGGGCACCTTAGGAAAAACATAAAATATTATTTTATAATAAATTCATATTCGGTTTATAATGGATCCAAAGTGACTTATTTTGAGTCTAGGGTGGGGATGGGTCTAAATAATCTCAACCAATAGGTTTTATATATGTTTACGTAACTATTTTAACCTTATCATTTAGATTTAACTCTAAGTTAAATAATTTAACTTTTACCGTGTCTTCTTGTATTCTTACACTATATGGTTAATAAACTTACTATAAACTGCCAATAGAACCATAATAGGTTAATTAATGTAATTTATATTATTATATAAGTCTTTTTTCTAAACCTTATATTTTTAGGACCATTATATCAATTAATAATATAATATATTTTTTTAAACTATTTTATGTCAATTTTTACACTATTTGGTATTTTGTTATTTCTAAATTCATAACAGCGTTATTACTTCGAAAAAAATTCATCTAACCAACACTAATATTTTATATTAACCTATAAAATTAGTTTAATTTATAAAAATTCTCAAATTACATTTAGTTGGGTATTTATAATATCAATTATGTTAATATTTCATTAAGAAGGTAATTACTGCAACATCATTGTGTTATAAATAAATTAAATTATTTATTGTCCAAAAAAATATAAATAAAATATCATTATGTATGAAATCTTTTTATATTTCTAATTAATATTTATATTTGAATTTATCTCATGTATATATTTATATTAAAAATGTTTTAGTTATTAAACTTTGATTTTAACTATTTTAACTCTTCTTTAAATAAAATAATAATAAATGTCCTAATCTAATCCAAGTGGACCTAAAGGGTAATATTTTATTCCTAAGGTTATTTTTGGTGAATTAAACTTATCCAATAGAATTATGACATGTGTTAGGGTAATAATAATATCATTTTTATCCTTAATTACCCCGTTAACTTTTAACCGTGGTAAATAAAAGTTAAAAGTTACTATTCATGAAAAATTATTTTCATCTCATTGAACCACATTTTACTTACTAATATCAACCGTGTCTCTCAGGTTTTTGAAATTCAACTCACAGAAGTGGTAAAATTACGTTTTATGTAAATTTTCAAATTCTCCTATGAGGTGGGTAAAAGATGGTAAAAAGTTCAATAAAATTTTTATATATCTAAAATTATTATAAAATGTCCCCAATGAATTACATTGAACTTATATAGGTATTATGTATCTATTTTGACCTAAAATAAATTTAAATAAAATAAATGATTATTTAAATAAAAATTTGTTTTTAACCCATAATTCAGTGTTTTCACTATTCATCAAAAATTGAAAATTTTCAGAAAAATACCAAAAATTCACCCTAGGCTAATTTCGATATTCCAAATCCAAAAATGAAGTCCATTTTGAAATATAAAATTTATAAAATTTTAAAAAGTGGGTATTACTATTCATAACGGCTAGTTTATATAATATTTTAATAACATATCATTGTTTAGTGAAACTCAGTATTGCGTACAACGCAAGCTATCGAGGAAGGTTGCTCTTGCATGTAACGTAAGCCAGGAGTAGTTTTGAATATAATATGAGCTAATACTGTGTTTCGTATAGCGCAAGATAATCTTGGTGCAGCATACAACACAAGACATCAAATAAATTAATAATATTTCTCATAAAATCTCGGGGTGTTACAATTTTGAACTTGAATATTATCCACCAGTCTGCTGAGTGGGGAATCTATATCCCTCCTCTATCCCCCTTCTAATATATAATCACCACCTTGAAAATGATATGAGTCATGACCATGATTCCCATTCATGGATATTGCTTGCTTGCTAACTGAGTGTTTCTTCCCATTTATAATGGGTAACTTGAACATTCCAAATTCAATGCGCTATCCATATCTCTTATATTAGAATATCTCAAGACCCTGCAGAAATTATCCATAACAAGTCCAACAGATACGAAATTGAAACAAAAATTAGGGACATATTCATATTCAATTGTGAGACCAAATTTGAAATCCCTGACAACAATAAATATTGTTTCAATAATAGGTGCTCTGAGATCAAACTCAACCAAGATTCTGTCATAATGAACATACCTATAAATCTCAGTCTCATTGTAAAATTTAATTAGGTGTACAATAGCCAGAGAAACATCCCAAAGAATGATCAGGTGCCAAAAAAACAATTAAGTCCTTTGAAACAAATCTAGGACAATGAAATAGAGTTCTTGGCTTCAAATGGATCAAACCAAGGATCCCAATTCTAAAATCACAGGAACCCTGGTTTGACATTGATAAAACCACAGATCCACACCTTTAGCTTAAGATCTTGAGAAGGGAAATTAATGTAGAAAAATACCATTCCAATCGACGCCAGTGCCACCCATTAAACCTCATATCTAGAGAAACCACTTTATTAGATCATCCATATTCCAATGATCATTCCTCGGTTGTAGGGTATGCCTAGTAATGATCGAGTGCCTATAGGCCTCCAGTCACTCTTTGAAAATTTTAGGGCATGCTTCAATGACATCCAATGCACCATTTCTCAAAATTCTATTGTGGGAAGTCTTTGAGGCATCCCAAAATCCTAGAAAAAACCGATCGTAAGTAGCAAACCCTTATCACATGACATTAGGAGCCTTCAAATCGACAAAATCAGTAGGAACTAAAGAAGGATAGATGGGAATCACCTTTAACAAAGATCGATTTGTATCTCGAGTATTGTCGAAAATCCTTGAGAACATGGAAACGTGTGGCATACTAGTCGAAGTGGCTGGTGTTGCATCTTCGGTGCGACGCGATTAAGTTAATTTTGGATCAAAACCCCCTACCACAACCAATGTATATGAAACCTTTGTTTCATTCCCATCACTGGAGAAGATCTTGGGAACATCTAATTCCAATTTTTGCAAGCTCGAGGGATCATCCTTAGTAGATAGATTCTACGTTGGCCTTGAATCACTATCTCTAGCCACCATCAAATCCAACGATCCAAAAATTGCCTCAGGATTACCATGGAAACGTCGAGATCTCTGAGTGTGCCACAAAACCCATCCTAATTATTTATAGTTATTAAATAGTAAAAATAAATAATTTAAATATTAAAATAATAGACAATAATAATGAATAATAAAGAATGTATAATATATAAATGTACATATGTATATATATACAGACACATATAATTATATATATATATACCCACATGATGTATATAAATATGAATAAATATTGAGAAATATATATTCATATATATATATATATAATAATTAATAATTAGTAAATAATCAATAATTAACCATTTGTAATTAGGGTCTTTAAAAACACTATTAATGTTAGGCCCATTGTAACACCCCGAGCTTCCAGGATACGCTTCTCATTCAATAATGCAATAGCTTGCATTGTACGCAACTTCGAGTTCTAAAACACCGAGACTAATCAAAGTAGCCGTTATGAATAGTAATAACTACTTTTTAAAATTATAGAAATTTTATATTTCAAAATGGACTTCATTTTTGAATTCTTAATATCGAAATTATCCTAAGTTGAATTTTTTGTAACTTTCTGAGAACTTCCAATTTTTTTATGAATAGTGAAAAATACTTAAAACAACTTTTTTAATCAAAATAATTTATTGTGATAAATTATACTATTTAGTGGTTTTAAAGTATAATTAGAATATATTTTTACCATTTTATCCAATGGTGGTCATTAGAATTAATTTAACATTGAAATTGGACATAAACAATTGCCAATCTTTTGATATAAATTGTTTCTTAAAAACACGCTATTTGTTGTGACAGCGGGAATTAATTATAAAATTAATTAATGCAACTTATATGTTTGGAATTTTGTAAAATAGACATCATTTTTTAATTCGGAATATCAATTATAGCTTAGGGTGAAATTTTGGCATTGTCCTGAAAAACTTCAATTTTTGATGAATAGTGAAACCACTAAGTGGTAGTTAAATAACTGATTTTTCGTTTAAATGAAATATTACCACTTATGTGATTTGATTTTCAAAAATCCGACATACATGGTTGTCATTAAGAAGTAAAATGTGATTCAATGAGATTAAAATAATTTTTTTGGTGAATAGTAACTTTTAAGTTCTTAATCGCGATTAGAAGTAATTAGTGTAGTTTAAGGTACAAATAATGTTTTAATAATATGAGATGAGCTTGAAACTTGTTCTACTCCTATTGGATGAGTCATGGACGACCAATAAAACCCATGGGTCAACTTGGGGACCCCATGGAGCCACTTTGGTTGGAAAATGACATTAATATATATTTATTTAATGTTAAAATTAAATTGACACAAACATGAGTTGTTTTACTAAAACAGTTTTTAAGTGGGGTTACACAAGTCCAAATTTTGACTATAAATATTCATTAGAAATATAAAAATATTTCCTACATCATAGTATTTTTTTTATAATTTTTAGACATTAAATAAATTAAATTATTTATGACATCATTATGATGCAGCGATGACCTCATTATTTAACGATTTTAATAAAATGAAAAGATAATGTAAAATCCAAGGCTTAAACTTGTCCAAATACTATTGGATGGATAGATTTCGAACCCTTATCACCTTATCCATGAATTATATAAGTGTGGGACCTTTATAAATCCTAAAAGCATTGTGTAATAATGTAACATTTCAATCTTTCCAAAAGAGCCCCTCCTCTCCACTTATAAAAGGCCCCCACCTCTCCCAACTTATTCACACCTTCAAGACATTTGGCTCGGCCAACCTCTGCCCAAATACTCTCCCAACTTCCCCCTCTTACTCCTAGAAGCCTCACTTTGGGCAGAACTCTTCTCAAGGAAGCCTTTGGCTAAAATCAAAAAGAGTTACCCGATTTTGAGGTAATGTCTTCTCTAATGTTGTTTTGTTTTATTTTTCTTCTCCAACCCCCTAAACTCTTTTTATTCATTTATTTTGTAACAAAACCAGTATCCTAAATATACTAGGATGTTGTTATAATAATTATTCGAGCTACACTTACACACACCTACATCTAATGGTTAAAGAACATACGGAATCTGTGGATGGAGAATTTCTGCCTCACGAAACGATGATTGTTCAACACTCATATAACACCTTCATAGGTGGCCATTAAGATGTCACTATATTTATATATGATATATAATGTGTTTATATTTTACTTATGCTTCTGTATTTCTCATTTATGGCATACTTTATGATTTCCATTATGGGTAAAACGCGATAATTTCATTTTAGGAAGTGCGGACTACCGCCCCCTCAAAGTGATTTGAATCGTTAATGCGATATGTGGGATGTATAAAGGATGGATTAAATGGTATTATACACTATATTATACTGTAATTATATTATAAATTTATATCATTATGATTCCGTTCCATTAAATACGAAATAGAAATGAAAGTAGCGTTCATGCGTACGTACGGCTTACCGTCTCCATGAACGGTGCATTTCATTTCTTACCTCTAAATGTTATGTGAAATTATGAATGAATTTATATACTGGATATATATCATATATATGATATCTACATCGTGAATATAATTCTGGATATAATGGATATTTCACCACATGAACAACTTGAAATTATAGGAAGTTTATTTTTGACTCAAGTACCAAAGATCGACAAAACGACCGTTATTAACTTAAATAATTACATAATGTTCATAACATGGTAATAAGGGATATAAAAGGAATAATGAACATGAAAAAGGTTCTTAAGTAAATAGGAATTAACTCTATTTTATTATTCAGGAGGTTAAAGAACGGTCGAGTCAGGACAGGACGCATAGTAAGGGAACTTCTTAACCCAACTTCCATTCTTTGGGTTAATCTCCTACTTTCAAATTATGTCATGATATTATTATGTCTTATTTTGTATTTTTACTTTCTTTATGTGTAACTATAGTGAATACACATAATATATCTATTTTATTTTAAAAATGATCTTTGTAAGGACTTCGTCTCAATCTCCTTTCATTGAGGCATATTTGGTTTTATACACAAATTTCTTTTATACAGTGTATAAACCACTTTGACTTTTACGTTTATTCAAAAGGAATATTTTTTATATGAAGTGTTTACTAAACAACAAAAGGGAATGTTTTTGTCGTACGTATGCGGCGACAATGACTTCTCCGCCGCCGTGACCACTATTTGAGTTTCGGCTTCCTCTACAAGCCATGCCCTTTTTTTTAATGAAAAATAAATACCATGTTATACTTTTCTTTTATTTTGGTATTGAAAATGGTTTTGAAAGAGTTTTTATTATATCAATGAGTTGTATTGATATCTTGTGATTGAAATGTGGAAATTTTATGTTTCCTTTATGCATGTTTTATGTGATATGATTATTTTATGGTTTATGAGATGTTTAAACCTGTTCATATGAGGAATGTATTGGACTTAATAAGTGACGGGTGGAGCCCGCTATAGCTCCTCGATGCATCGTCAGGTCTCATGAGACAAACTAGTGTCTTGGCACGAGGCCTTGACAAAATCTTATTTGTGGTCTTGGCACGAGGCCTTGGCTACGTGGTTATGATAGTCTGACATTATGCATTCCATCATTATGAAAGTGGTTATTGACATTGCATGTGATTATTCGACCAGTAGAATATCCATGTGAAGAAGTGAATGGCATTATCTCATTTTACTTTTTCCATATTATGTTGAAGTTCAAGTTTAAAAGGCTTTTGTTTTAGTTATACATTTTCTTAAATGTTAATGTTTATTTATGAAAGCTTCCTCTATATTGTTAACCTTACTGAGCATCCGAGCTCACCCCTTTCAGTGTTTTAATATTTTCCAGGATGTGAAGAAGTATTTTATGAATGACCTGCAGGGATAGTTCGAAGAGGATAGAAGTGTGGACTATGGAGACTATGTTATTATAGTTTTTCACTTTGTGATGTAATGTAACATTTATGAATGTATCTAGTGTTTCCAAGGCTACTAAACTAATCGGTCTTTCGAGACTTGATCTTTTGTGATCATGCCAATGTTACGAAGTAATGCACCGGCTCTGGGTAGCTGGGGTCGGGGTGTTACAGTTGGTATCAGAGGCAGTTTAGTACTAACCTTGGAAGCTAGATTTAGATAAACTCTGATTAGAGCACATAGCCCGAAGATAGACTTTGAGGATTAGTATAGAAGAACTTCCTAGAATTTTGGTATTATAGAGATGTTATGAGTTTTCCGAGCAATACATCCCTGTCTGGACACGAGCAGGTAGAGGCGGCTCTGGCACAGATGTACCTAGGGGTAAAACCCGAAAACACCACTTTGAGCTAGACTCGAACGGGAACTGGTGCACGACAACGGGCCTTGCTGCACTCTTGGTTACGACACTCCCGGGGGATATGCTTTGGATAATTCTCATTTTCTTTACAAACCACTATGAAGGGTTATGATTATATACATCCTCAAAGAAAACATTTTTATGATTATGGATTATATCCATAAATAGTTCAATTTATTATAAGTGTTTTCAAGTTTGTTATTATGTATTTTGATTCATAAACTAACCTAGTTTATGGAATTGTATAGAAATGGCGCCCAGTAGAAGGAATGTGAACTCCATCAATACGTATGATCCAAAGAGTAAGAAGGATCATATCTTTCATGGTATTAAGCCAACATTTAGAAGGGAAATATTCTCCCATGTGTTATCAAAATATGATGAAATAGTATCATGTGTTAATAAGATAAGTAGAGAATTATCTGAGTCTTATGGATTTGAAGGGATGAAAGAGAAGAAAAGGATGGAAGAGAGAATGATGGATAAAGGGATGAGGGAAAAGAGGAATTTTCCAATATGTGATAACTGTGGGAAGAAACACCTTGGAATTTTCCTAAAGGGAATGGGAGTTTGTTATAAGTGTGGAGAAAAAGGACACCAAGTGCGTGACTTCAAGGGTAAGAAAAAGGTTTCAAATGTACAATGCTTCATCTGCAAGGAGTGGGGACACTACACAAACCAATGTTCAAATCATCAGAGTATTCCCCAAATGATGTTATTGGATAATAATCAAGTTATGATACTACCACAGATGAGGAGGAATGATTAGAGTTCTTATGTTGTTATTAAAGAATTTTGTAATTTGAGTGTTGTATCAATGATGTACGGGTTATAATAATTATGGAGTATATAAGGATTGTACTGCAGTATTATTTCATCTAGGACTTGAGATTGTGTGGAACCAAGAAAAGTTACTCCACAGTAGGTTAAATTTTTGGAAAATATATGGTTGAGAGAAAGATAAACCATAATATGGTTCTGATACCGAGATAGTGATTTTGGAATAAGACATGATTGATTCGGATAAATTATGTTGGATATTCTTAACATCCTTGAAACTGATTAATGATTTGTATACATTTTTGGATATAAGGAGTATATCTAGTTTTCTATAAGGAATAAGGGATCATGAATGTAATCAATAAGGATTTATGGTAATTCAGTATGTTGCAGTGTTTTAAAAGAATACATGATGAAGGTGTTCACACGTTGTTACACAGGGAAAAAAGGAGCTTCATTATGTTTACCTTCCTCATAAAATCTGGACTGTGAGTTGGACAGAAGTATTTTGGATAACTATAAAGGTTGGAATGGATTATATTTTACATTGGATACTATTGTTAAGTTTATTTTTGGATATTTATAAAAAGGACAACACGAAGACCGAGTGACAACCCATCGCGTCGGACAAAGCTGTGGGTATCGAACCCACAACCATAGTGCGATTGGGATTAATCGCCTACCACTGGACTACGTGAAGTCCCTGGTTATTACAAAATAGTTTTTCTAATCTAAATGGTATGTGTTAATATTTGGAACCTTATACAATTAGGATAAATAGAATATTTTTGAGTTCTATTACCTTTTAGAGTGAAAGATGGGTTTTTGGTAAATATTTATTAAAGAATGAAAGTCTACATGACAAGTATGTATCTTCCCTTATGTTCTTAGTAAATCTCCTAAATAAATTCTTTAACTTTATAAAAGGTGACTTAAAACAAAAACGTTACTGGTTAACTTTTCCAACTGGGGATTCAATGACCGTTTAACCAATCACAAGTTTGTGATTTTCTTATTGTTAACTTTCTCCTAATCTAGTTTTCTACAACTCTCCATCAGACCTTGATGGTTTGTTTTTCTTCCATATCCATATTTTCATAGAATCCTAGTATGGGCTATCTTGGGTGACCTTTGTACTTATCTTTCTTTCTTTTAAAGTTATATTTGTATTAACCTTATTTCCGATGTGGGTTTTCTACAAAGGTATTTTCTATTTTCAACCTTTTATTTTCCAAGAAAAATTTCAAATTGCGAGGATGCAATTTATTGAAGGAGGGGAGAATGTAACACCCCGAGCTTCCACGATACGCTTCTCATTCAATAATGCAATAGCTTGCATTGTACGAAACTTCGTGTTCTAAAACACCGTGACTAATCAAAGTAGCCATTATGAATAGTAATAATTACTTTTTAAAATTATAGAAATTTTATATTTCAAAATGGACTTCATTTTTGAATTCGTAATATCGAAATTATCCTAAGTTGAATTTTTTGTAACTTTCTGAGAACTTCCAATTTTTTTATGAATAGTGAAAAATACTTAAAACAACTTTTTTAATCAAAATAATTTATTGTGATAAATTATACTATTTAGTGGTTTTAAAGTATAATTAGAATATATTTTTACCATTTTATCCAATGGTGGTCATTAGAATTAATTTAACATTGAAATTGGACATAAACAATTGCCAATCTTTTGATATAAATTGTTTCTTAAAAACACGCTATTTGTTGTGACAGCGGGAATTAATTATAAAATTAATTAATGCAACTTATATGTTTGGAATTTTGTAAAATAGACATAATTTTTGAATTCGGAATATCAATTATATCTTAGGGTGAAATTTTGGCATTGTTCTGAAAAACTTCAATTTTTGATGAATAGTGAAACCACTAATTGGTAGTTAAATAACTGATTTTTCGTTTAAATGAAATATTACCACTTCTGTGATTTGATTTTCAAAAATCCGACATACATGGTTGTCATTAAGAAGTAAAATGTGGTTCAATGAGATTAAAATAATTTTTTTGGTGAATAGTAACTTTTAAGTTCTTAATCGCGATTAGAAAGAATTAGTGTAGTTTAAGGTACAAATAATGTTTTAATAATATGAGATGAGCTTGAAACTTGTCCTACTCCTATTGGATGAGTCATGGCCGACCAAGACAACCCATGGGTCAACTTGGGGACCCCATGGAGCCACTTTGGTTGGAAAATGACATTAATATATATTTATTTAATGTTAAAATTAAATTGACACAAACATGAGTTGTTTTACTAAAATAGTTTTTAAGTGGGGTTACACAAGTCCAAATTTTGACTACAAATATTCATTAGAAATATAAAAATATTTCCTATATCATAGTATTTTTTTTATAATTTTTAGACATTAAATAAATTAAATTATTTATGACATCATTATGATGCAGCGATGACCTCATTATTTAACGATTTTAATAAAATGAAAAGATAATGTAAAATCCAAGGCTTAAACTTGTCCAAAGACTATTGGATGGATATATTTAGAACCCTCATCACCTTAGCCACGAATTATATAAGTGTGGGACCTTTAGAAATCCGAAAATCATTGTGTAATAATGTAACATTTCAATCTTTCCAAAAGAGCCCCTCCTCTCCACTTATAAAAGGCCCCCACCTCTCCCACCTTATTCACACCTTCAAGCCATTTGGCTCGGCCAACCTCTGCCCAAATACTCTCCCAACTTCCCCCTATTACTCCTAGAAGCCTCACTTTGGGAAGAACCCTTCTCAAGGAATCCTTTGGCTCAAATCAAAAAGAGTTACCCGATTTTGAGGTAATGTCTTCTCTAATGTTGTTTTGTTTTATTTTTCTTCTCCAACCCCCTAAACTCTTTTTATTCATTTATTTTGTAACAACACCAGTATCCTCAATATACTAGGATTTTGTTATAAGAAGTATTCTAGCTAAACTTACACACACCTACATCTAATGGTTAAAGAACATACAGTTTCTGTGGATGGCGAATTTCTGCCTCACGAAACGATGATTGTTCAACACTCATATACCACATTCAAAGGTGGCCATTAAGCTGTCACTATATTTATATATGATATATAATGTGTTTATGTTTTACTTATACTTCTCTATTTCTCATTTATGGCATACTTTATGATTTCCATTATGGGTAAAACACGATAATTTCATTTTAGGAAGTGCGGACTACCGCCCCCTCAAAGTGATTTGAATCGTTAATGCCATATGTGGGATGTATAAAGGATGGATTAAATGGTATTATACACTATATTATACTGTAATTATATTATAAATTTATATCATTATGATTCTGTTCCATTAAATACAAAATAGAAATGAAAGTTGCGTTCATGCGTACGTACGGCTTACCGTCTCCATGAACGGTGCATTTCATTTCTTACCTCTAAATGTTACGTGAAATTATGAATGAATGTATATAATGGATATATATCATATATATGATATCTAAATCGTGAATATAATTCTGGATATAATGGATATTTCACCACATGAACAACTTGAAATTATAGGAAGTTTATTTTTGACTCAAGTACCAAAGATCGACAAAACGACCGTTATTAACTTAAATTATTACATAATGTTCATAACATGGTAATAATGGATATAAAAGGAATAATGAACATGAAAAAGGTTCTTAAGTAAATAGGAATTAACTCTATTTTATTATTCAGGAGGTTAAAGAACGGTCGAGTCAGGACAGGACGCATGGTAAGGGAACTCTTTAACCCAACTTCCATTCTTTGGGTTAATCTCATACTTTCAAATTATGTCATGATATTATTATGTCTTATTTTGTATTTTTACTTTCTTTATGTGTACCTATAGTGAATAAACATAATATATCTATTTTATTTTAAAAATGATCTTTGTAAGGACTTCGTCTCAATCTCCTTTCATTGAGGCATATTTGGTTTTATACACAAATTTCTTTTATACGGTGTATAAACCACTTTGACTTTTACGTTTATTCAAAAGGAATATTTTTTATACGAAGCGTTTACTAAACAAAAAAAGGGAATGTTTTTGTCGTACGTATGCGGCGACAAAGACTTCTCCGCCGCCGTGACCACTATTTGAGTTTCGGATTCCTCTACAAGCCATACCCTTTTTTTTAATGAAAAATAAATACCATGTTATAATTTTCTTTTATTTTGGTATTGAAAATGGTTTTGAAAGAGTTTTTATTATATCAATGAGTTGTATTGATATCTTGTGATTGAAATGTGGAAATGTTATGTTTCCTTTATGCATGTTTTATGTGATACGATTATGTTATGGTTTATGAGATGTTTAAACCTGTTAATATGAGGAATGTATTGGACTTAATAAGTGACGGGTGGAGCCCGCTATAGCTCCTCAATGTATCAGCAGGTATCATGAGACAAACTAGTGTCTTGGCACGAGGCCTTGACAAAATATTATTTGTGGTCTTGGCACGAGGCCTTGGATACGTGGTTATGATAGTCTGGCATTATGAATTCCATCATTATGAAAGTGGTTATTGACATTGCATGTGATTATTCGACCATTAGAATATCCATGTGAAGAAGTGAATGGAATTATCTCATTTTACTTTTTCCATATTATGTTGAAGTTCAAGTTTAAAAGGCTTTTGTTTTAGTTATACATTGCCTTAAATGTTAATGTTTATTTATGAAAGCTTCCGCTATATTGTTAACCTTACTGAGCATCCGAGCTCACCCCTTTCAGTGTTTTAATATTTTCCAGGATGTGAAGAAGTATTTTATGAATGACCTGCAGGGATAGTCCAAAGAGGATAGAAGTGTGTACTATGGAGACTATGTTATTATAGTTTTTCACTTTGTGATGTAATGTAACATTTATGAATGTATCTAGTGTTTCCAAGGCTACTAAACTAATCGGTCTTTTGAGACTTGATCTTTTGTGATCATGCCATTGTTACGAAGTAATGCACCGGCTCTGGGTAGCTGGGGTCGGGGCGTTACACCCATGGGTCGAAAGAAGATACCCCTATGAGCCATTTAATATTGTTATTCCGAAATTAGAGTGTGGATATACCTTTGATATGGGAGGTGAGTATTTTCTTATATATATTCCCACCCTATATTTTATTACTATTATTATTATTATTATTATTATTATTATTAATGAAACTGAATGCCTATGGGGTGTAACATAGTGGTAGCAGTATTTATAGGGTCTTAGAAAAATCTTGGATTAGAGTCTCATTGAGTTATTTACTACTGATACTACAAGATTTTATTTATATTTCTACCTCTCCTTGAACCATTTTAAATTATTAATGAAATTTAATGTTCACCAACCATGTCAAATATGGAAAAAAATTTATATCCTCATTTTTTTTCTCTCCCAATGCTTATATATAAAAGGAAATGTAACACCCTAATTGTGTAAATAAAGTTTTTTTCTTCCAAATTGAAATATCACCCTCTTTCACCATTTCTCAACACTTTTTTCTTATGTAGTTAAGTTGTTCTTCTATTTTAATTTTTAGATTTTGTAATGAAAAACACTCTAATATAATGATATAGAAATTTTTGAGTTTTATTTATTGGATTTTTTGTAAAAACTAACTAATTCATAGATTTATTTATCTGTATTTTACTATATCTGTACGAATCAAGTAATGGGATATCACATTAAATATTTAATTTAAAGACTTATTTGTTGACTAAAATTGTGAATTTATTAATTTATTTTATTAATTAATTTGGATAAGTTGAATCATTAAAGTATAATAAAATAAAAAAATGAAGAATAAACTTATAAAATATATATCTATACTCTATAGATTAAAAAAGTGCTTGGAGGCATGAATTGATGATAGGAAGAAAGATTTTGGATTGTATTTAGTAACATGGGCCGACCCATTTACTAAATTAAAATATTTTAGTTTATCTATTAAATTTGTGCCCATTTGTTTCGTATATTATATCGAGGGTCACGTGTTGGGGAGAAAAAAAATAATGTATATATAATTTTAAAATTAAAAAAATGGAATTAATTCACAATATATATATATATATATTAGTAATAAATAAAAAATGTTTTATATTTATATATATACACACACACATATTTTTTACTTCAACATTTAATGAAAAATAAAAAAAAAACATAACTCAACAAATTGATTATAACTTTTATTCATTAAAATCTTCTAGTCAAAACACATCCATCTTTTGGATGCTATGTAGAGACCCTGACCCCAGAATCCTAGAGCTGATGCCTTACATTAATATATTGTCATAGATACAAGAATATAATCTAAAATTACCAATAATTTTTGTAGTTTTGGAATCTATATTACATACATAAACATTACATTAAAACTTAAAAGGAAAAACAACAGAGGAACTCCATTGGAAACACCCATAAACTCCTAGATTATCGCTGCAAGTAATTAATAATATACATTTTCACATCCGAGGGGAAAATAAAACATAATAAATGGGTGATCACATATGATTAGTAAGGGAAATAAATACAGAGGAATCCATCAAAAACAATAAGGCATGCTGAATAATAAAAAACACATGTCATTAAAACATAATTTTGAGCATAACATGGAAGGAATGAAAGATGATTAAATAATTTCATAAATAAGCACATGAGAAATAAATTAAAACACAGATATTATACTAGTCAAATAATCACATGTATTATAAATTACTAATATCATAATTTGGGAATTCATAATGTCGGACATCATAATCATATCGTCAAGACCTCAGCTAAGACGCTATACATAAATGGGTAAAAACCAAATCTACTTTTTCTCATGAGACCAACAGATGAATCAATGGGATATACCGATCCCCAACTATCAATTACTAAGTACAATTCATTCCTCATATGAATGTATTGAAACATAACCAATATATACATATGAAATGTAAATATCATTCCCCAATCAGTAAACATAATCACTAGCCACTCTGAGTAATATGGTGAATGGTATCAAAATAGCACATCCACGGTCAAACTAATCATAAACCATTTGATAAAATATGGTAAATTATATCATTAAAATCAATCCCAATAAATTATAAGATTCAATATAGGGTGTTTATATAGATTAAAATACTCTAAAAAACATTATGAAATTCTTGAGAGAAATAGCCTTTTTTTACATCGAAAAGAAGAGTTCTTTTAGAAAATCATTTTTATTTGTAATATAACCATATTTTAACATTTATATCCCATAATAGAAAATTTAGGGACAATTTAATAATATTTTAGGCATAAATGATTTCCAATTGAAGTGAAAACATGTAAAAAGTGCATTTAAGAAGCATTAGAAATGAGCCGATTAATTACAGTATTAGGGAAAATACAAGAGTCTTTAAAACAGACTAAGGGATAATTTTTTTATAAAACTATAAATTAAAAAAGACACTTTTTCATGATAAAATTAGTGGTTTTATAAAAATAATGGTGTCTTAAAACAGATTATGGAGTGCACTTGAAAATGTGTAAGAAACTGGGATATTCCCTTTAATTGGGATTTCTTTTCAATAAGAATTAAGAAAATATCCTTATAAAACATGTAACTCCCCATAAAAAATAATGATTATTTTAGGTACATATCTATGTAACATTAAAACATAATTTAACAGGATTAAATAATAAAAATTAAGATTTACAGTGGGGTAAAGATAGAGAAAGTGTAACCCGAATGAAAAATGGAGGTTTAGAGAGAATCTATTACCATATGTCCAAAAGTGTTCTTTACTTTCACTTATTGTCATGGGATATAAAATTAGATTAATTAATTAATTAATTAATAACATCTTAAACATTTAATCTATTTTATGAGTTATAATATTTAATTCTGTTGTTTGGTAGTGTTCGTTTCCTTGGTTTTCATGATTGGTTCACTTGTATACTTGTATGAAAGAATATGTAAAATGGGTATAGTTATCCATAATTATGATTATATGTTATTAATGAACATCCATAATATAAAATGGTTATATAAATCATTTGTTTATATGGTGTGAGGGATAATCATTAGATAAGATTTTAGTGATAATCGTTTAAATTATTTTGACGGTTTTTCGAACATCATAAACTAGTTTTGTCTTCTGGATTATTATCATGTATATATATATATGGATTTAAAACATTAAATAAGTTTTAATAAATATATTATATTATTTTTACCTATAATAATGGTTTTATGACCATCTATAAAGGTGAAATAAAAAAAAGAAAATTCATCGTTAACGAAGGCGGTAAATTGGCACCTCACGGGTGATGTTTTTGTTTTTAGAATAAAATGAAGAGATGAAAAGACATGACGGTTTATTTTACACTAACATAATAAAATTAAATTATATATAATATATTAGAGTTATCCTGCATGTTTTAACATAATATGTTTGGAGAGTATATGAAAATAAAAAATGTGAACAAAACATAAAGAAAGTGAAATAGGATTTTACCTCTTGAATTCTTCTCATTGAGACCCCCTTAGGGAAATTTTTTTCGGTCTTTTTTTGATACCAGAACCTCATGGACATGAGGATGAGGCATATTAAGAGTATTGGGTTGAAATTGGACAAGATTAAAAGCTTAAGAGGTGTGAGTAGAAGAGCTATCGAGGGGTGGTGTTTATAATGCAGCAGAGTGGTGTTTTTTGAATATTTTATTCATTTGTTTGTTATTTTGGCCCAATACTATGAATATTTAGATAATTATAATGATATATATTAAAATAATGATGGATAGTTTTAGATTATGATATTACATCATCCATATATCATCTATGACTAAATAACTCATGTATTTGTTAAATACCATAAACTATTATATTTCACTTTTCACTAAAAATTCAAATATTTGTAAAAAATACAAAAAATTCACCCTAAACATTTTTATGTGTATAATTAAAAAATAAGCTCCATTTTATGAAAATTATTTAATAATTTTGAGAATTTTAACTTTTAAATAAAATCACCATTAATCAAAAAAATATCGATTTTAATATTATAACTATTTTTATAAAACTATAAAAATTTTGTTAAGTCCTCAAACAGTTATCTTATAATCAGAAGACAAAAAAATATTAATTTATAAATCTATTTTATTAAAATAATTTTTTCTCTAAATCATTAAATTTATTATAAAATTGTAAATAAACACTTATGTATTACAAAAATACCAACACTTAATTTATCATTTTTAAAACATTCATTTACTTGTACTATGATATAATTATATCATATTTTTATTTATAAGATGCCTAATTATTATTTATACTTTAATAGGTGATTTTACTATTCTATTGGTTGGATTACTATTCCTAATGGTAAGGTTACTATTCCAAGGGTCAAATTATTATTCCTTCGGTATAGGTTCTCTAATTTCTAGAAATACTTATTATTTCATTCATTCTTTATTTATAATGTTTTAATTGTGTTCTATATGTGGTTTCATGTGATATATACTATATAACATAATTATGAGAAGAGAAATTCTATTGATAAAATTTTGGGTCATTATATTCTCCCCTCCAGCAGAAAATTCTTCCTCGAAATTTTCAGAAACTCATAAAAAGATTTGGGTTTTTCTTAATCAAAAATTCTTTTAGTTCCCACATTGCCTCTTTAATTTTATTATTTTTCCAAAGTACGTTTACCAGCTAAGTCGTTTGATTCCTTAACACCTTTCCTCTAGTGTCCAAAATCCAGGTAGCCTCTTCAAAGTAAGATAAATCAGGATCCAATTCTATTTCTTTAGAACTGAGAGAATGCATTCATTTTGGCATATAATTCCATAATAAAGTGATGTAGAACACATTTTTGTACTTTATAATGTCTAGGTGGAATCAACAAATGATAATACATAGTTTCAATTCTCCCCATGATTTCAAAAGGACCAATGCACTTGGGGCTTAGTTTCCTTTTCTTTCCAAATCTTATAATACCCTTTCATGGAGATACTTTCAAGAAAAAATGATCTCCCAATTGAAATTACAAATCCTTCCTTCTATTATTGGAATATATATTTTTTCGACTTTGATATTATTTGATATGTGTTTGAATATTATTTATCTTTGCTGTTGTTTCCTCCACAAGTTCTAGGTCTACAAGCTTCCTTTCACCAACTTCATCCCAACAAAATGGTGTATGAAATCTCTTTCCATAAAATGCTTTATATGGTTCCATTTGAATACATGAAAGGAAACTATTATTGTAAAAAACCTCTACCAAAGGTAAATAATAATCACACAAAACATTAAATTCAATTGATCATGATCTCAACATGTCTTTTAATGTTTGAATGGTCCTTTCAAACATCCCGTCAGTTTGAGGGTGATAAGTAGTACTCAAATGAAGCTCAGTATCCAATGATTTCTGAATAATTTTCTATAATTTTTATGTAATTCATGGATCATGATTAGAAAAAATTGAAAGGGGTTCTCCATGATGTCTTACAACTTCATTAATATAGAGTCATTTAAGGCGCTCTAGTGGAAAATCCTCCCTTATAGTGAGGAAATGTGAAGATTTGGTAAGTCGATCAACAGTTACCCATATTGCATCATTTTTTTCTTGGAGTCTAGGGTAATATAGTGAAAAAATACAGTGTAATGTCATACCATTTCCATGTTGTAATAGGCAAAGGTTTAATTAATCATATAGGATGTTATCTTTCAGCCTTCACCTGTTGACAGACTAAACATCTTGATACATAATCAACAATTTCCCACTTCATATTATCCCACCAGAAATGTTCGCCCATATATATATACATCTTAGTGCTACCAGAGTATATAGAGAAATTAAAGCTATGGGAATCATCCAAACACACCTTTTTTTATCCCGGGTATAGTGGGAACACATATCCACTTCCTAGATTTTAGAATTCCATATTTCTACCCAAATTATACCAACTTCCCATCATTCACATCTTTAATTTTATTTTAAATATTCTCATCATCATACTGAGAACTTTTAATACTTTCCAATAAATATGGTTGGGATACCAATTTAAAAGGATATGATGTTTCACCTTACTTGATAATTCCCATGTCTATATTTTCAAGATACACATACATAGGATCCTTCTCAATCATCATTTTGTTTAGAACTCCCTAATCCTTCTTATTCAATGCATATCCTACCTTATTTTCCTTCCTTGTGTGGCAGTGTATTGGACAATCATAATCCTGGAGTTTCTCAAGCCATCATATTTTTTTCATGTTTAGTTATTTCTATGAGAAGATATATTTTATGCTCTTTTGATCTCTATATATCTGATATCATTCACCATAGAGTTAGTGTCTCCATATCTTCAGAGAAAATATTATGGTTCCTAACTCAAGATCATGAGTTGGATAGTTATGTTCATGATTTTTTAAGTGCCTTGAAGTATAGGCAATAACTATATCATGCTTCATAAGGAAACAACCAAGTCCTTTCTCTAACACATCACTATAAATCACAACTACACCATTTCTTGATGGTTGAGTCAAGATCCTAGCATTCACTAATATCTTCTTCAATTCTTCTAAACATTCTTCACATTATTTTCTCTCTATTAATTTAACCTCATTATAAGTAATCTTGTTTAATGGGTTATCTAATTAGGAAAAATTATGAATGAAAAACTGATAATAACCAGCTAGACCAATGAAACTATGTACCACATTTATGTTCATTCATGTAGGCCATTATTGAACTACCTTTATCTTCAAAGGATCAACTGAGATTCAGTCCTTAGAGATAATATGTCCAAGAAATGAAATATTTTGAAGCCAGAACTCACACTTTATAAACATCCCATATATCTTTTTTCTTCTAATAATCTCAAGAACAATCCGCAATTGGTTATCATGGTCCTCATAGATTTTGGAGTATATAAAGTTATTATCAATAAATACAACAAAAAAACACCAAGATATTACTCAAATACTATATTAATTAGATCTATAAAAAACAAAGGGTGCATTAGTAAATCTAAATATAATTACTGTAAACTCATAATGTCTATACCTAGTTCAAAATATTGTCTTAGGAATATCTTCCTTCCTCACATGAAATTGATGATATCCAGGTCGAAGGTCAATCTTTGAAATATATTGAGCTCAAAGAAGTTGATCAAATAAATCATCAATGTGATGAATATGATACTTGTTCTTCATTGTAATAGCATTGATTTCACTATAATCGATGCACAACCTCATGGATCCATCTTTCTTCTTGACAAAGAGAACATGGTTTCCCCATGAATAAACACTAGGGTGAATAAATCACTTATTACTCATCTCCTATAGTTGTTTCTTCAGCTCTACTAATTCCATAGTGTCCATTCTATAAAGTGTCTTTGATATTGGCCTTGAGTTAGGGATTAAAACATCAGAATCTCAACTTTATTTTCTAGAGTATATCTAGGTAAATAATTTGGAAATACATCAATGTATTCTTGTACAATATGTACATACTCAATTTGAAGATTTCTTTTATCATCCAAAGGTGATGTTTTATAATTCCTTCTCAATATTTTTTTTAGTAGAGCTACTAGGGTGGATCTAGATAAGAATTAAATGATTAGGTTTCTGCTCTAAAGATAAGGGATTACAAATTTTCCTCACTAATCATAATTTCCTTCTTATTGCAATAGATTTTCACATCATATTTTTATATCTAGTATATACCGATGATTATTTAAAATTTAGTCATAGGTATGATGAAAAGGTCATCAACTAAAGCATTCTTGTGTTTCATAAAGGTGATTGACTAACATATCTTTGTTTCAATGAGACTTCCCATAAGAGTTTTGACTGAAAACTCTTTTATTAAATAAAAAGGGAAATGTCTAATTTTCTTAGAAAACTGGGAAGATATAAAAGAATGTGATGATCCATAATCAAATAAATAATTGGATAAGTTTGAGAAAATGATTAAATTACCTTACAACACATTATTAAGAACTCCAACCTCAGTAGTTGTGATAGAATAATATTTTCCTTGATCCCTTGTCCTTTTCTGAGGAAATATTTCTTGATTATTAGTATAATAATTTTAATAATGTCCATATTTTTATAATTGTAGCATTGAAAATTGGTAGCTTCATTCTTTACCTTGAAATCATGAGATTGGTGGCCTTTTTCTCCACACTTGAAACAAACTCCCATTCCCTTCAAGTACGTATTAGGGTGTTTCTTCCTGAAATTATCGTAGGATAAAAATTCAACTCTTACCTTCTTCCCCTTTTCCTTATTTCCTTTTCCAAAGTGTTCATTATCCCTCTTCTTCTATTTCTTTCCTTTAAATTCATAATACATAGAGAATTTTGTTTTGTCTTGATAACATATGAGACTATTTCTTCATATGATGATAAATTTTGAGAGACTAGTTCCCTTCAGAAGAATGTTTTTAACCCATCAAAGAATTGATCAATATTACTCTTTCGATTGAATATGTAATCCTAAGTATTCCTTTCTATCCTTGTAAAAATGGATTCATACTTAGAAACATTCTCATCTTCCTTCTTCCTCAGATTCAATAAATTACTCTCCATATTCATTCGATATTCACGAGGGAAATAGTTTTCCAAGAAAAGTTACTTAAAATATTTCCATTCCATATTTTTTATTTCTTACTCATACTTCATGTTTTAAATCAATGACCACCATTTATCTAAATCTCATAAGAAATGATAAATTAAAATGGAAACCTTCTCCCTTTCTTTACTTCCAAGAGTGAGAAATATTTTCTTACTAGAAGTTATCCGTTTCTCAGCAACAAATGAGTTTTTAGTCCCATTGAATGATAGAGGTTGTTGTCACATAAAGTGGTGTAACATTGTTACACTATGATGTGGATCAGGATGCTCCATGTGAGTAAGGTTATTTCTCATAACCTGAGTCAATTTTCCCAATATGGTTATAAGTTTCTCGGCTCTATATCCAACATCATTATCTTACATAAGAGGTAAATCCCTACATAGAACATGTGCATTGATGCGATTTCCATTCCTTCTACTAGGCACCAATGATAAACAACGGAATATACTAAATTAAGTTATGAATCATAATGCATAATTTCAAACTAGAAAAACAATTATATAAATTATAAATTTATGCATAGATAATATTATTATCATAAACACAATTTATTTGGGGACATATTTACTTTTAAATCCTTCATAATGGTTTGTAAAGAAAATGTGAATTATCCCAAGCATTTCTCCCAGGAGTTTCAAACCAGGTGCATAGTAAGACCCATTGTTGTATACCAGGTTACACAGAGTCAGGACCGATACACCTTATTAGAGTTAATACTTCTACGTACATCTGTTCAATAACCACAAACACTTTTAGTATCTATATAGGGATGTATTTCTTGGAAGACCCACATAATCTCTACCCTATAAAAATTCTAGGATGTTATTCTATTCTTATATTAAAAGTATATCTTAGGGTTATGTTTTCTAATATACATTTTCTAAATATTGTTTCTAATGTTTCTATTAAAATTTCAATGATACCAAATCTAGAGACCCTAAACCCAATAGACCGAAACTGGTTTATTACATTAATACATTAGAATTGATACAAGATTAGAATCTAAAAGGACCAACCATTTTAGTAGTTTTGAAATCTATCTTACACACATGAACTTCACATTAAAACTTGAAAGGAAAAATAATAATTAAAGTCTATTTAAAACACCCATAAACTCCTAAATTATCCCAAAAAGTCATTAATAATATACATATTTTCATGCTGGGGTAAAAGTAAAACATAATAAAGGGGTGATATCAGATGCTCAATAAGGGTAATAAATATAGAGAAATCTATAATAATAATAAATCATTATGAATAACTAAAAACTCATGATATTAAAACTTAATATTGAGAATAATAAGAAAATAATGAAATATGATTCAATAACTCCATAAATAATCACATGAGAAAGAAATTAAACCATGTATATTCTACTATTTGAATAATAACATGGATTAGAAATTAAAATTATAATAATGAGGTAATATTAAATGTTGGACACCATAAACATGCATTCAAGGCCTCTACCAAGAAACCATACATAAATGGGTAAAAACCCATTTTAGTTTGTCTCATGTGACCTACCAATGCATTGAGGGGCTATAGCGGGCCAGAAAACTCACTTAATAAGTCTAATTAATTACTCATATGAATAAGGTGAAACATAAACAACATATACATAGGTAATGTAAATAAAATTCCCCAATAAGTAAAGATAATAATTAACTATTATGATTAATATGGTTAATAGAACCAGGATAGCACATCCACAGTCAATATGACATCCCACCTTTTTATCACATAAACTTTCATTTCATTATACAAAACTGAGGATCTTTAAGGTTTAGTTTCTTGGAAACTAGGAACTTAAAACATGAAAACATAAAACGTTCTTATTAAACACTTGAAAGGATTATACTTATGTTCATCCTAGGTTCATTACTGCATCTCATAACCTGGGGGCATACATCAAAAGAAAGGGTGAGCAGAAGGCCCAGCAAGGGAAACAAGGGAAACATTTAACATGCTAATTTGAGATACATCAATAAAGTCATGAAAAAGAACTTTAAGGCATGAGAAAGAAATCATGAGCCATATCATAATAAAAATAATGTATTTCATAACTTGAAGATGTGGCTAAAACATTTAACATTGAAAATCATTTCTGTTTCACCAAGGTCCATCCCCAAGGTGTCATTAAAAATTACCAAGGTTATTCACCAAGGCGTCGTTAAAAATGGTCATCTCTAGAGATTAAGTCTTTACCCAATGCATTGAGCGCTATCAAGGCACAAAATTAAATTTTTATTTATTATCATGTGATCCACATATATAATCATTAAACATTTCATAAAAAACCCATATATCATAAAAGAAATGGGTTTCCTTTCATAATCATAACGTTTTAAAAACTGCTTTAAAGACATGATCTTTATGTCACTTTAAACCCACGAAAAAGGAAAGTGGGTTTCGTGTATATAAATCCCATAATTAAAATAGAAAATTTTGATATATATGTGAATACCCCTGTAGAAAAATAGATTTGAGTATTCACTAAATAAATTAAAATAATTTGAGAAAAAGAGAGAGACATTTTGAGATGAAAATTCTGCAGCATAACGGCTATGTTATAGGGTTTTAGAAAACATTGAAAAGAGAGGGGACATGAGTCACCCACTCATAAATGATTCATAACATAGTAGAGGGAAATAATATAATGGATATAAGAACATGGTAATGAAATTTGAAATACATACCATATGAATTGAAAAACATGGAAGGAAGACAAAAATAAGATTTCTCTTATGAAAATTCGGCAGCCTAACGACGTCACTTAAAACATCAAAAAAATGAATTGATGACGTAAAATAGGGTATCTCATCATATGAACATAAAAGATCAGTATGATAGATATATAGATCATACCCAACATAATAAAAAGGAACATCAAAGACTTGACATAAAAATAGATCTTGAAAATGAGAAGGGTGAAAGAATCCCTTAAAAATTCGGCAGCCTAACGGTGCCACTTAAAACTTCAAAACACTGAATTGAAGTGATAAAATAGGTTCTCTCATCATATGAACATAAAATATCAGTATGATAGATATAGATATCATACCCCAACATAATAAAAAAGGAACTTTAAAGACTTGACATGAAAGTATAACTTTAAAAAAATGAGAAAGGTGAAAGAATCCCTTAAAAATTCGGCAGCCTAACAACGTCACTTAAACATTCTTAAAACAAATTGATGAGAGAAAGAGGGGGGATCTCATAATATGAACATGAAAAGGGAATTAAGAGAAATATAAAATATCATCCTCCAACATAAGATAATGGAGAAAAAATAAATGACATAAAAGAGATTACTTGAAAAGAAAGAGAGAGGTAGGGTCCCTTACCTTAAAACGTATCTCTTAAAACTCAAAGGTTGGGACCTTGAGGGCTTGGGGGAACCTTGGGAGGACTCCTTGGGAGGTAATGAGACCAGAGATTTGTTGGGGGAGAGTTGGGAGTGAAAAATAAAGGAGGAAAGGGTGGGTATTTATAGGGAAAGTGAAGGGACAAGGCATTAATGGCCAAGGGACACCTCACAAGTGGTTTTCTCAAATCCATGGGCTCTCCCATGGTATTTCCCATGGAGTTAGCCCACATGGGCCCCCCCATAAAATAATTCATCACCTTTGGTCGGCCAACCCTTAAAATATCTCATGACATCATCATGACACAGTTATGATGTCATTAACATACTGAAACCCTAAAACTGTATTTTTACTATTCACTGAAAATTCATCTTTCTCAGAAAAATCCCAAAATTTCACCTTAACCAAATATTGATGCTCTGATTACAAATATGACTATTTTATAAAAATAATTTTCTAAATATCTTTAATTTAATTTTTAAATAAATACACTATTCACCAAAAATTCATTTTTTTTCAGAAAAATCCCCAAAAATTACCATAACATAATATCGATGCTCTGAGTTCAAAAAGGAAATCCATTTTATAAAAATAATTTTCTAAATATATTTAATTTAATTTTTAATTAAAAAACACTATTCACCTAAAAAACTAGTACTTGACTAATAATTTCTGAAACAGTTATTTACCTATTTTATTGAATCTTATTACTTAATCAAGGTGCCTAGATTATATTAATACTTTCTTTAAGTGATATTACTAATCCATTTGGTCACATTAATAATCCTAATCATAAAATCACTATTCATAATTTACTATTCATCAAAAAATAAGTTGATCTTATTAGACTCTAAATTTCATACTAATCATAATTGTAGAAGATCATTTTTTGAAAATCATTACACATTTTTAATTATTTAAGGTTTACATAAACATTTTTAAAATATCCTTTTTATAAAATTCATCAAAAATATGCATACTATATTTATCGAGACATTTGAAAATTCACAAACTTCCCCATAATAAGAAAAAACAATTTTATTTATGAAAAAGGATTACACAAGGCAGTTATGGTCTCGTTACATAGCCCCTTATAACACCAGCATAGGACCTAAGAGTAAGGTGTTCTAGGGTGATAGAATCTTGGGGTGGCTCGGCCAACAGTGCACGAGTAGTAATTTCTATCAGTTTGAACTTCTTGCGAAGGCGATTCCGTTATAGCTTCACACGATAAAGTTCGGCTTGGGTTTGGTCCAGAGCAAAGCACAGTGGTGTTACCTCCTTCCCAAGTTCTGTTAGATGGGATTCGATCGGCCCAAGACTATTGGATGAGGCCATCGAAGCTTCTTTCTATATTAATTAACCAATATCACTTGTATTTAGAGACAATAATCGAAATGTTTAGTTTCCAGCGATCATATTGACCAACGATCATATAACAGTCGAAACCCAACAGTCTCATTTTAATTATACTCATGTTATCAAATGAAACAGTTTTGTTGGGTATAAAATAACACACAAAATTAGGAAACAATATTTATTCAAAAAATTCGGGTCGTTACAATCTTCCCCCCTTAAGAAATTACGTCCTCATAATTTTTAAAATTGGTATTGGAAATTTCATTGAAAGTAACACATCAGAAAAAGAGTCATTAACACTATTACTTTAAAAGAAAGAAAGGGAAGTAGAAAGGTCACCCGAGTTAACCCATACTAGGATTCCATGTAGGAAAACATGGACATGGAGGAGAAAACAAAGGGTCAAGTTCTAAGGGAGAGTGATAGAAAACATGATTAGGAGAAAGTTAACCACAAGAAAATCACAAACTTACGATGTGTGTAAACGGTCTTTGATTACCTAGTAGGAAACGTAAACCAACAACGTTTTTGTTTTACGTTCCTTTTCATAATTTTGAGGAATTCATTTACTATATAGAATAAAACACAGGGAAATATACCTACCTTCAAGTAGTGTTTAATCCTTTAATAAGTTTCTACCAAAACTAAGATTTTCTCCAAACGATGAGCATTCAAAACACTTGGTCTCATCAAAACACAAGAATCATCTTCTTGAGAGTCACGCAATCCACAAAAGATTAACTATCAATTTATTCTATTATCACAAAAAGAAAAAGGGTAAGATAAAACAACTCTTCAAAAAGAAAGAATCTCATAGTAAGGGAAACTTCTTTAAATCTTCAAAATTCCACGGTACTACCCAAAGTTCATCATAGACCATTCCATAAATAACTTTCCTTAAAATTCTTCAGAATAAACCAAAATAAGATTGAAACCCAATTATAAGAACGATATCATAACATATTCTTCCAATATATACTTCATCATTCATCTCCAAACAACATCAACCACTCTTATCATCTTATAACAAAAGTAACTAACCTAATCACATTTTCCCCAAGATAGGTTAATCATTTCCATATGTAACCTAAATCACTATAATTTCGCCTTAAATTCATCGATTCTTCAAAATATAAGTCAACCTTTACTCCTCAAATAAAATACCGTAGTAATTTATTTACCTCGATCAAATAGGGTTCCCAAAATAGTTAACGTCTTCCAAAATAATAATCATTTTTTAATCCCCTAATCACCTTTTTTTAAGAAGAACAACTTCACTACATCAACATGTGGTACATAACAATCGATTTTTTCCTTAATGATATAAAATCATCTTAGGTAGTGACTTGATAATCTTAGAAAACATAAAATATATGCTCATAGAGCACGAACTAAAATACAACATGACATAGACAATTATTGTGAAGAAGTTGCATGTACTTCAGTCGTCATGATCCATCTCAGCATAGGACTAGCATTGTTCCCTTTTCCTCGAAGATTATTGATGCTCATCATGCTTCCCATCCATTCTAAGAGAGCATTGACTTGGATAATGTCTAACTTCTCCACATTTACGACATCGAAATGTATAAGGTACATTAGATCTAACCTTATCTCCATTCATCACATTATCCATTTTTTAAAGAAATTGGGTACTTTATGCCCTATCTTCCCACACTTAAAACATCTCCCAGTTCCTTTGTGACATTCTCCTTGGTGCCTCTTCCCACACTTTTTACAAAAATAAATTAGGTGTTCTTTCCCTTATCAACTTTATCAGATGAACATCCTTAAGACTTTGTCTTCTTCTTCCTTGATGAATTTGGGCATTCAACTAGGTACCAATTATTAATTGTGATTTTTGATAGCTGGTTTGGCATAATCACAATATGTTCAACTTGATCTTTTGTCATCTCTGTCACATTAATAGGTCAATCATCACATTTCCTATCACATTAGTTGTTGGGACATTATCTTCCATTTCCCACCATTAACTAAGAAAAGAACGTATAATTAGGGGGATTAAATACTTATCCAATAATAATTAAAAGGAAACTTTAAGCATAGAAGGACAAACTTGTAGAAGGAAAGTATACCCTAACTTGTGATCCCCTAGGTTCCAATCTAGGTTATTCATGATCATATATTCTTATGTGAATCTTTATTTTATTTTATCTTTGTTCCTTTAATAATGGTTCATACTAAGCTTATGAATTTACCAAAGCATATCCCCCGGGAGTATCGTAACCAAGAGTGTATCAAGGCCCGTTGTCATGTACCAGTTCCCATTCGAGTCTCGCTCAAAGCAGTGTTTTCAGGTTTTACCCCTATGTACATCTGTTCCAGAGCCACCTCTACCTACTCGTATCCAGACAGGGATGTATTTGCTTGGAAATCCCTTACTCAATACTCACCAAAATACCAGGAAGATTTCCTATATTTAAAATTTTCTATATGGTTCTTCCTAGAGTTTTCCTATCCAAATTTCCACAAATAACTAAACCTCCCTTTGATACCAACTATTACATCCCACCTTTTTATCACATAAACTTTCATTTCATTATACAAAATCGAGGATCTTTAAGGTTTAGTGTCTTGGAAACCAGGAACTTAAAACATGGAAACATAAAACATTCTTCTTAAACACTTGAAAGGCTTATCCTTATGTTCATCCTAGGTTCATTAATGCATCTCATAACCTAGGGACATACATCAAAAGAAAGGGTGATTAGAAGGCCCATCAAGGGAAACAAGGGAAACATTTAACATGCGAACTTGAGATACATCAATAAAGTAATGAAAAAGAACTTTAAGGCATGAGAAATAAATCATGAGGCATATCATAATAAAAATAATGTATTTCATAACTTGAAGATGTGGCTACAAAATTTAACATTGACAATCATTTCTATTTCACCAAGGTCCATCCCCAAGGCGTCATTAAAAATTACCAAGGTTATTCACCAAGGCGTCGTTAAAAATGGTCATCTCTAGAGATTAAGTCTTTACCCAATGCATTGGAGCACTATCCGGGCGCACCCTTAATTTTGTATTTATTATAATGTGATACACATATATCATCATCAAACATTTTATAAACAACCCATATATCATAAAAGAAATGGGTTTCCTTTCATAATCATAACGTTTTAAAAACTTCTTTAAAGATACGATCTTTATGTCACTTTAAACCCATGAAAAAGGAAAGCGGGTTTTGTATATGTAAATCCCAGAATTAAAATATAAAATTTTGATATATATGTGAATAAACCTGTAGAAAAATATATTTGAGTATTCACTTAATAAATTATAAGAATTTGATAAAAATATAGAGACATTTTGAGACGAAAATTTTATAGCATAATGGCTATGTTAAAGGGTTTTAGAAAACATTGAAAAGAGAGGGGACATGAGTCACACACTCATAAATGATTCATAACACATTAGAGGGAGAGAATATAATGTATATAAGAACATGGTAATGAAATTTGAAATACATACCATATGAATTGAAAAACATGGAAGGAAGACAAAAATAATATTTCTCTTATGAAAATTCGGCAGCCTAATGGCGTCACTTAAAACTTCAAAAAATGAATTGATGAGGAAAAATAGGGTCTATCATAATATGAACATAAAAGATAAGTATGATAGATATAGAGATCATACCACAACATAATAAAAAGGAACATGAAAGACTTGACATGAAAATAGATCTTGAAAATGAGAAGGGTGAAAGAATCCCTTAAAAATTCAGCAGCCTAACGACGCCACTTAAAACTTCAAATTACTGAATTGAAGAGATAAAATAGGGTATCTCATCATATGAGCATAAAATATAATTATGATAGATATAGATATCATACCCCAACATAATAAAAAGGAACTTGAAAGGCTTGACATGAAAGTAGAACTTTAAAAAAATGAGAAAGGTGAAAGAATCCCTTAAAAATTCGGCAGCCTAACGACGTCACTTAAACATTCTTAAAACGAATTGATGAGAGAAAGAGGGGGGATCTCATAATATGAACATAAAAAGGTAAGTAAGAGAAATATAAAATATCATCCTCGAACATAAGAGCATGGAGCAAAAAGAAATGACATAAAAGAGATTACTTGAAAAGAAAGAGAGAGGTAGGATCCCTTACCTTAAAACGTATCTCTTAAAACTCAAAGGTTGGGACCTTGAGGGCTTGGGGGCACCTTGGGAGGACTCCTTGGGAGGTAATGAGACCATATCTTCGTTGGGGGAGAGTTGGGAGTGAAAACTAAAGGAGGAAAGGGTGGGTATTTGTAGGGAAAGTGAGGGGACAAGGCATTAATGGCCAAGGGACACCTCACAAGTGGTTTTCTCAAAACCATGGGCTCTCCCATGGTATTTCCCATGGAGTTAGGACACATGGGGCCCCAAATACAATAATTCATCACCTTTGGTCAGCCAAACCTTAAAATATCTCATGACATCATCATGACATAGTTATGATGTCATTAAACATACCGAAACCCTAAAACTGCATTTTTACTATTCACTGAAAATTCATCTTTCTCAGAAAAAATCCAAAAATTTCACCTTAACCAAATATAGATGCTCTGATTACAAATATGAACTCTATTTTATAAAAATAATTTTCTAAATATTTTTAATTTAATTTTTAAATAAATACACTATTCATCGAAAATTCATTTTTTTCAGAAAAATCCCCAAAAATTACCATAACATAATATCAATGCTCTGAGTTCAAAAATGAAATCCATTTTATAAAAATAATTTTCTAAATATTTTTAATTTAATTTTTAATTAAAAAACACTATTTACCTGAAAAAAACTAATACTTGACTAATAATTTCTGAAATAGTTATTTACCTATTTTATTGAATCTCATTACTTAATCAATGTTCCTAGATTATATTAATACTTTCTTTAAGTGAGATTACTAATCCATTTGGTAACATTACTAATCCTAAGCATAAAATCACTATTCATAATTTACTATTCATCAAAAATTAAGTTGATCTTATTAGACTCTAAATTTTGTACTGAACATAATTGTAGAAGACCATTTTTTGAAAATCATTAAACATTTTTAATTATTTAAGGTTTAAGTAAACATTTTTAAAATATACTTTTTCTAAAATTCATCAAAAATATGCATACTATATTTATCCGGACATTTGAAAATTCACAAAATTCACCATAATAAGAGAACACAATTTTATTTATGAAAAAGGATTACACAAGGCAGTTATGGTCTCATTACATAGACCCTTATAACACCAGCATAGGACCTAAGAGTAAGGTGTTCTAGGGTGATAGAATCTTGGGGTGGCTCGGCCAACATTGCACGAGTAGTAATTTCTATCAGTTTGAACTTCTCGTGAAGACGATTCCGTTCTAGCTTCACACGATGATGTTCGGCTTGGGTTTGGTCCAGAGCAAAGCCCAGTGGTGCTACCTCCTTCCCAAGTTCTGTTAGATGGGCTTCGATTGGCCCAAGACTACTGGATGAGGCCATCAAATCTTCTTTCTATATTAATTAACCAAGATCACTTGTATTTAGAGACAATAATCAAAACTTTTAGTTACCAGCGGTCATATTGACCAACGATCTTATAACATTCGAAACCCAATGGTCTCATTTTAATTATACTCATGTTATCAAATGAAATAGTTTTGTTGGGTATAAAATAACACACAAAATTAGGAAACAAGATTTATTCAAAAAATTCGGGTCGTTACAGTCAAACTAATCATAAACCATTTAATAAAATATGCTAAATGATATCATGAAATATCAAACTCAATAAATCATAATATTCAACATAGTGTGTTTAATTATATGATAATTCTATAATAAAATCATCAATGAATTATTCATATAAATAACATTTTTTACTTCGAAAAATAAGAGTTCTTTTGGAAAATAATTTTTATTTGTCATAAAATCATATTATAACCTTCATATCCTAGAAAATAAAATTTAGGGACAATGAAATTATATTTGAGCCATAAATTATTTCTAACTAAAGAGAAAATATGTAAAAAGAGCTTTTAAGATGCTTTAGAAATTAATAGTTTAAGTGAAATTTAAGGGAAAATACAAGAGACTTTAAAACATACTATAGAATTTTTTTTATATAAAACTATAAATGAAAAAATATATTTTTTCATGATAAAATGAGTAATTTTATGAAAATAAGGGTGGCTTAAAAAATATTATGGAGTGCACTTTAAAAGGGGTAAGAAACTGGGAAGTTCATTTTAATCAGGCTTTTTTATCAGGAAGAATTATGAATGGATCCTTATAAAACATGTAAATCCCAATCAAAGAAAGGAGGATTATGATAGATAAATATCTATGGAACATTCAAACTGAATTTATGAGGAGTAAATATGAATAATTTATAATTATATTGTGTTAAAGAGAGAGAAACCATAACCCAAATGAAAAATGGTGGTCCTGGGATAATCCCTTACCTTTCATCCAAAAGTGTTCTACACTTGCACTTATTTTCCTAGAATATAAAATTATATTATTTAATAAATTAATTAATAACCTCTTCAACATGTACTTGTTTTATTATAATTTTATTAAGTTCATTTATGATGTTTTTGATGAGTTATAAGATTGAATTCTGTTATTCAAGAGTGTTTGTTTCCTTGGTTTTCATTATTGTTTCACATGTATACTTGTACAAAAGAACATATAAAATGGGATTACTTATCTAGAATTAAAATTATATGATATTAATTAAAATAAAAAATATTAAATGGTTAAATAATTAATTTTTTATATGAGGTGAGGATGAATCATTAGATAAGATGTTAGTGATAATCTTTTAGATTATTTGGCGGTTTTCAATCATCACAAACTAATTTTGTTTTATGGATTAATATCATGTGTATATATATATATATAAACTTTTTCTAGAACATTAAATAAGTTTTAATACATATATTATTTCCAATTTTAACCATATTAATGGTTTTATGACCATCCTTGAAAGTGAAATTGAAAAAACAAAAATTCATCGTTAACAAAGGTGGTATATCGACACCTTACAAACAATGTTTTCATTTTTAGAATAAAAGGAAGAGGAAAAAAGACATGATGGTGTATACTACATTAACAAAATAAAATAAAATTATATATAATATACTAGAGTTATCATTCATGTTTCGACAGAGGAGGTGAGGAGATTATTATAAATGAAAATAAAGTGAAAAGAAAATAAAGTGAAAAAGGATTTTACATCTTCAATTCTTATACTTGATATCCTCCTTAGAGAAATTGGTTTTGGTCTTTTGTTGAGACAAAAAACTCTTGAACATGGGGAAGAGGTTTTGGAAGTGGATAGGGATTAAATTGGATAATCTTCAAGGATTTAGAGGAGTGAGGAGAAGTGGTGGTGAGGGGTGGTATTTATAGTGGAAGAGAGGGGTATTTTTTGAATATTTTATTCATTTGTTTATTATTTTGACTCAAGACTGAAAATAGTTTAACAATTATTACTAAATATATTAATATAATGAAGTAATGTTATATATTATGAGGTTAAATCCTCCATACATCATCTACGACTCAATAAATCATGTATTTATTAAATACCGTAAATTATCGTATTTCACTATTCACAAAAAATTCAACTATTTTAGAAAAAATACTAAAAATTTAGCCTAACATTTTTTGACTAGTAGAATTAAAAAATGAAATACATTTTAAAAAAAAATTAAAAATGTGAAAATTTAATTTTTAAATAAAACTATAATTTACTTGAAAAAATAATGATTTTAATATTATAATTATTTTTATAACACTTTGAAAAAATTATTAAGGTATCATAAAATTGTCTTATAATACTAATAAAACAAAATATTAATTTATGAATATATTTTATTAAAAAAAATTATTTTAAATCATTGTATTATTTATAATTTTGTAAATAAACATTAATGTTTTAAGAAAATACTAACAATTAATTTATCATTTTTAAAACATTAAATTACTTATAATTTGATATAATTATATCATCGTTTTATTTATAATATGGATAAATTTTATTTATACTTTCATGGATGAGGTAACTATTATATTGGTTAGATTACTATTCCTAATGGTTTTGTTACTATTCCAAGGGTAAAATTAATATTCCTTCGGTGTAGCTTTTCTAATTTCTTGAAATACTTCTTACTTCATTTGTTATTTATTTATAATGTTTTTACTGTGTTCTCTATATTGTTTTATGTGATTTATACTATATAACATAATTATAAGAAGGTAAATTCCATTGATAAAATGTTGTGTTGTTCCATGCTACATAAATGGAGTGATTTGAGGTTCATTATGATATAATCCCGCATGAAAAAGTATTTTATTTGATGCTATCGATGGTGGAAGCAACATTGGATGAGTCTTTGGGAAATTTGGCCTGGTGGGAACACATATTTTATTTGATAATATTGATGGAATAGAAAGTAGTGTAGGAGGATATTTTAGGAATCCTGACTCACTTGGAACACATATTTTATTTGATGGAGTTGATGGAGGAGGAAGTGGAGTAGGACGAGACTTTGGGAAACATGGATCACATGAAACACACCTTTTGTTTGACGACATTGATGGAGGAGGAAGTGGAGTATAAGGAGAATCTGGGAAACCCGGCTCACTTGGAATGTGTCTTTTGCCTAATGATGTCAATGGAGGAGTAAGTGGATTATGATAAGACTCTGAGAAATATAGATCACTTAGAACACGTCTTTTGTTTGATGAAATTGATGGATGAGGAAGTGGAGTTGGAGGAGACTTTTGGAAACCCAGCTCACTTGGAATGTGCCTTTTGTTTGATGAAATCAATGTAGTATAAAGTGGAGTCAGAGGGACTCTGGGAAACCTAGATCACATGGAACACATATTTTATTTGATTAAATCAATATAGTTGGTAGTGGAGTTGGAGGAGACTCTGGGAAGCCAGGATCACTTGGAATGTGTATTTTTTTGATTAAATCAATGGAGGAGTAAGTGGAGTCATAGGATACTCAAAGAGACTGTGATCACTTGGAACATATCATTCATGTGATTCTGAAATGAAAGAGAATGTAAAAGAGACAAATAAAGGGATGAAACTCGCTCTTGAAAACATCATATTTTATGTTGTGATTCAAGTGACACAAATAGTTTGATCCCTTATATAGTGTATGCATTGAGAATTTTAATATTTATTTGGTTGAAATTTCACATGAGTGTAAATTTCTATGAGACTAGTTCCTTCCATCTATGAAATTAATTCCTTTGGCAGGGCAATCAGACCCACTATTGCATGTGAATTAATGTTGATATTATTAATGATTTTGTTGAAAAATAATAATTTATTAAAATAAAATAAATATATTATTATTTTAGATAAAATTATTTTTTGATAATATTCACTCATCAATGAATAAAAATATATAAAAATAATAATGGAAAAAACGTTCATTACATTTTCTGAAAACCCTAGTACAAAAATATTAAAACTGGAGAAAGTAGATCAATCATAATGCCTCTAGAATGTGTAATTATTTATTTATTAATTATTTCTATATTAAAATTAATAAATATTTAAAAAAATAAACTCAATGGAAACAATGTAATTAAATCTATTTTGTAATACATGTCAAAAGTATTGGAGAAAGTGTTATATTCTATAAAATGAAATGAATTTTTTTTGTGATGCCAATATTTTTATTCTACAAATATTCATTGGAAAAATATGATTGGAATAATTATTCTGAAATTAAAATAGTATAAAAATTCATATATCATACAAAAATATTATTTTGATTATTATAATTAATACGACATGATTATAAAATTAGAGTAATAAAATAAAAAACATCAGAATAAAAAATTCATATATCATATAATAAAACTATTATTTGTATATGTTTACACTACAACATCCCCTTACTTTTATTAGTGCTATAAAACCCCTTTATCGGTGCTAAAAAAGCATTGATATTCTAAGCGTCGATAAAAGGGGTCTCTTTTATCAGGGCTACAAAAAGTGCTGATAAAGGGGGATCTTTATCAACACTAGTTTGGCATTGATAAATGGATCACTTTTTTAGTGCTATAAATAGAGATGATAAAATCCATACTACTATAGCGTGCTGCTAAAATTACAACACACTACAACAGAAAATACCTAATTTAATTCAAATTAAATTTATATAAAAAATACAAGAAAAAAACACTTTATTATGGAAATTTAAAACATTTTTTGTACAACTACATTACCAACATGGCTCAGTCATGAATTTTGAAACTAGGCCCATGAACCAAAATTTATTAATAAATGTAAAACATTTAAGAAAGTAAGGAATTGAGTCAAACAATGCATAAGGTTCTCACATGAGAATAAAAGAATCCAAAAATATGAAGTTAATCCATTAAAGTCACTCTAAATCTCAAATTCCTAGGATATATTTCTATGCCCTTTGTATTTTAACCTCTCTTCCATGTAATCACCCTTTTGGGGCCTCATATTCTTCATCCGATGATGATTTGGATAAGTCCCCTGGAGTGGAGAAATCCTGAATTTATAAGATAGATCTCAAAAGTCCATTTCTGGATTGGATCGAAAACCATCTTCAATGTTTATAGATAAAAACTTTTGAACTATTAAATTGTCATTGAAACTAAAAAAATCCAACTCCATCAAACAAACAATGAATTATGGTTGTGAAAAGAAAATTTCTTATGATCCTTTGCTGAGACCTTTAGTGGTCCTTTTACCTTCCTGATCCTATGAAGGTATGAGACTAGAGTTTATTTCTTATAAAATATTACATTCCTCATCTCAGGCCTTGATGAAAGATACATATGCATTTTTCATTAAGTTTTTAAAGTGGGGTGGATAATTCCACTCGACATTCTCATTAGGGATTAGATAATCAACCTATAGGTGGTGGAACCTACAATGAATTTCTACAAGGACGGTTAGCCTGTATTTGGATCAGAGGTGGTGAAACTTGTGCAGTTTGAGATTAAGTCTCATATATTTTGGATTTATTAGGTATGACCAATTGAAATCCCTCTTCATCCACTAAATGTTTCTTACATTTATAATCCCTTTATGCAATTATATGCTCTTGTCTTATATTTTGGTCAGCTAAGGCTTGAACAAAATCTTCATTAATGGATCGGTCACCCATTGATATCTTGTCAGGTCCAGCATACATTTCTTGATAGTCACCCGAGAATATTTCTTCTATGTTTTCTAAAACATTTTCTTCTATACCTGAAGCTAAATTGATGAGATACATCTATTACTTAGATATTATGGTAGCATCCTCAGTGATATGTGAAACACTATCACAACTCATAACACCTCCAAGAGACTTTTTACTTTTTTTATTAAACCTACTATATTAGAATCAAGAACCCCCACTATAGAACCATCAATACCACATTCTTTGAAGTGTTCTATCATATAATGTTCCATCATATGAGTGGAAGTAGTGGGTTAATCCAAATCCTTGCCAACTGTTTTTCCCTCCTCCACAATCTCATCCCATGTTCTGATAGTATGTTGCCCTTTGATTTTCCCTATAAAAACATAAACAACCTAACCGATATATTCATAGGAAAACATGAAAACTATGAATTCCCTATGACCATCCTAAACATGACCATCTCTAGTAGAGGAATCAATAGGAGTATCCTTAGATAACTCTTCCTTTCTATCTGGATGCACACCCAACTTTTGACAAAACACACATCCAAGCCCATTCCCATCTGAGTTAATCAGAAAGCTCACTCCACCATTCTAAGGAAGAGATTTAACAACGTTTCCCATGCCACCTGAACCATTATGCTTCACACTTATAACCCTTTGAAAACATAAAATTTCATCATTTTTGCACATAGAGAAGAAATCACAAACAACTCATTTCTTGTAGTTTGATATTTCATGTCCTATAACTTTGCAATCTATACAAAAACAAGGAACTTTTTCATACTCAATTCTCATGTCTTTTTTATCATCATCTATTGAAAGAAATATCCCATCAACTAAGAGAGAACACACATCTACTTCCACTAAAAACTAAACATAATGTCCAAATATGGATATTTCAATTTCCTTATCCAATTTAATCAGAACCCCTATGTCCATCGTGATGTCATATTGGATCCTGGGATGCCAAATTATCCAGTTTGGTCTAAATACCTTGACCCATACCTACACCGATGAGCAGCCTACCTCTATCTGGTTGAATTTCTAATCTCATTCCTGAATGTGCAGAAATCCCAGCTTAAGATAGATAGAGAAAAATTCCCAATCCCTCATATTCATATCTGTGGAAGGGAATATCATGTGAAAAAACAACATTCCAATGAGACACATCTCTATTTAGAAAATCCCCAAATATCTGATAGTTGTTCAATAAGATCTTCGACCTTCCACAACGTCGATCCTCTTAGAAAAAAAATCAGCCCAATGATTGAGTGATCTCCAATTTCAAGCTATTTCGAGACTGCCACTTGGCCAGCCCTTACGTGGGTAAAATTTCCCTTCTAGTGAACACCACTATCCACTGAGCCTTTGATGAGAGAGGAGTGATTATGTGCACTAACCTCAACTGAAGCCGCCACATCTTTCCTTCTACCTTGTATTTTCCATCCTTCTGCTGCAACACCCACATACTTGGGGGAATATAATTTCCCATGAGTAATGAAGAAATCCACAGGAGACTCGGTCAAAGAAGAAGCCATGAGCACTAATCTCCATTGCGAAATAGAGCGAGAAGCTCTCGTAGACCTATTTCCTCCTCTTTTCTTATATAACTATATTAGTATATATAGTTTATCACAAACATTTAAAAACATCAGTGTTCCATTTTCTTTGGACACCAACCACTACCACAGATCACTCATTACCCAACACTCGCATTTATCATTGCTTTTTTTAGCGCTGATAAAGGTGGATCTTTATCAGTGATATTTTTAGTGCTGATAAAAACTTTTATGAAAAAATATTATTAATATATATAATTACCATATTTATATTCAAAAAATAATGTTTACTTATATATATTAATAAAAAAATTCATGTATATAATTAATATAAATATTATATATTAATATATATTTTTTAATAATTCAAATATATATATATATAATGTTTTAAAAAATTATTTATAAAACTATACATTAATAAATATATATTTAAATAATTATTAAATGATAATACATATATTTATTATATTTATAATTATATATATATTAACAAATATATATAATAATATATAATAATATAATTATATATAATTATATAAATATATATAATTATATAAATATATTTATAAATATATAAAAATATTTAAAAAAATATTAATTTATTATAATTATAAATAAATAAAATATATATTTAAATAATTATAAATTTTTTAATAAATATATTTAAATAATAATTATATTTATTATATTTATAATTATATATATTTATATATTAATAAATATATATACTTGGAACTGTGCGAGCCATGGCTTAAGAACCATGGTCCCAAAAATAAATATTAAAAAAAAAGTATATGAGCAATGAAAACAGAGGGGTTGCAATATTACAAAGTAGCACAAACAATGCCACCAAAAGAAAGAACACTCAAACTCCTTTGTTTATGTCTACTGCCCCTTCCTCAAGAGTCATCTTGACCTCTCGGGTGCCTACCTATCTTACATTGCTTAGGGGCCAACAAAGTGTCATCCATATATTCCATGCTCGAAGTTCCATCTGCCTCATCATGAGGCATAGTATCTTGACCTCCAGTGATATCATTTTTTTAAGAGTAGAGTAGATCCATCATGATTTGAAGCATTTTCATCAATATCAGAATTTCTTGTTTCCTATATAATCTCAATTATAATGGATTTCCCTTCCATTTGAAAGGGTCCATGGATGTTTCTGAATTCCTCATCAAAAAATACATGTTATTTTATCTATTTAAAATATCAATCATAGTAGACTTACCGGGACCAAAGTTCGGTGGGATAGTGACACCTTCTTCTATTGTATCTCTAAGACCAGCTTCTTTGTCTTTGGAAACTCCATTGCCTTCCTCTTTAAATGAGGCCTCTATTTATGTGGGGGTAAAAATAAATAAATAAATAAATATAATGATATGAATATATATAATTATATACATATATATTTATATATTTATATAAATAGTTTTATAATTATATAAAAATATATAAAAATAAATTTATTTATAATTAAAATTATAAATATATATATATATTTATCAATATGGATTAGCCTTGGATTTGGAAACTAAAGTTCCAAGGATCGAATAACAACTAAGAAGGGGGGGTTGAATCAGTTTTTTAACTTTTTATAAGTTTCAAAACTTTAAGAAACTTAACCCTTGAAACCTGTTAAGATTTATTTCCTTATCAACCTTTAGCAAGAAACTCAATCATGCAAGAAAGGTAAAGCAAGAAAGGAACACAAGATATACAAGGTCCATCCTCAATAAGAGAACCTACATTCTTACCATAGCCACTCCTGTGGGTCTATGGAAATCCACTATAATAAAGAAGTGAATACAACTTGTGCCAACTCCCATTAGACACTTTCTATCTCCCGATAGGAAAGATTATACTGACTCCCGTCAGTTTACAATGTTTTTTTAAATAAAAAATGATCCAAACAAAAGAATAAGAACTTTGTTGAAGCTTCTCCAAAAATGATCACTCCGAATCTTCAGTCCGGTTTTCTTGAATCCGATTTTCTGAAACCGGTATTCTCAGCAAGGTAATAATGGTTCTAATTTCTTTCTGCTAAAAACTCAAGAAAACTTCTTCAAGATGGTAGTAACTTTTAACTTTTAATTCTCAATCTCTCTACCTTTTCCGCATGTGTAAGGTTGCAAATGATTGAATGATCTGAGCACATATTTACAGGTAACTCAGAAAACAAAGGCGAGAATCTTGAAAATGTTTCCCGCTTCCTCAAATCTCAAAAACTCTGCAAAAATCTCTCATTTAATCTTCAATCCTTGACTTATTCAAATATCTTTAAATTTCTCTGAGATTTATACAAAGTTAAAATTTTGGTTTTCCTTATTAAACTCTTCGTATATTTCTTAGAATGATAAAGCTAGATCTTGGTTCTGATTTTCTCAGAAACATGCTCAGAAATCAGGTTATAAATTATGCAGAAATCTAGTTTCGAATTGTTTAGAAATCAGGTTCTGAATTACTCAAAAATCAGGTTCCAAATTTCTTAGAAATCATGTTCTGAATTTCTTAGAAACCAGGTTCTGAATTACTCAGAAATTAGTTTCTAAATTTTATAGAAATAAGGTTTCTAATTATGTAGAAATTAGGTTCTGAATTTTTCAGAAATTAGGTTTTGAATTACTTAGAAATCAGGTTCTAAATTATTCAGAAATCAGGTTCCTAATTACTCAGTAATCAGGTTCCAAATTGTTCAGAAACCAGGTTCCTAATTAATTAGATATCTGGATTTGGTTTTCTTAGGAATCAGGTTCTGAAAATAGGTTCTGGTTTTCAGGTTCAGAAACCAGGTTTTGGTTTTCTCAGGAATCGGGTTCTGAAAATAGGTTCTGGTTTTCTCAAGAATCAAGTTCTGAAAATAGGTTCTGGTTTTTAGGTTCCGAAAAATAGGATCTGAATTTTTTGTAGAATTTCTCTTAGTGAAAAACATAAAAACTCTTCACCATTTCTTTAACAGATTTTATCATGAAACTTTTCATGATTTGTGGGAACTTTAAAATCATCAAAGCATCATCTAATTTGGTTAAGAAAGTTTGAGACACTTTCTTAACTTCTGACTTCTTATTCTTCAATAGCATCCTCTTTAAGAAATACTTCAGCAACCAGCAACTTTAACTTTACGTAACTCAAAAAAAAATCCTCAACAAAAAGATTAGTTGTCAACAAATAAAAAACTTTTTTAAAACAAAACACCCCAAAGGTTCTTCAATCCCCCCCTTTGGATTTGTTGGCAACCCTTCTTTAAAAATTTTTACCACTAAAAAATTTCACATATCAAGTTCTTGAACTTTACTAAAACATAGCCTTTCACAAAAAGAGAGTGTCATGACACCACACTACTAGATAAATTAATATTTTTGAAGGATTTAAATCCCTTGGTGACAAGAAAATTTTTCATCCATGCAAGGAGAAACTTTACCTTACTCAAAATCTCCCTTAACTTTTATCTTTCTCTTTCTCACTTTTCTTTTCCTCTCTCATTTTTCTTTCTCTCTCCCCATTATATAATAACCACAGCTTCATATTCATAAAATAAATCCCAGTAAAATTTGTTACACAATCTCCCCCTTTGTCAACATAATCCAAAGCACGATGGGGGAACTTCTTTGTGAGTTTTAGGAAGTTACGAGAGGAGGATGAACATGGAGTTACAGCCTCAGTTCAACAAACCTTTCCTTTGACACTACTTTTGTAAAAATATTAGAAATCTGATACTTTGTTGAAATATATTCCATAAAGACTTCTACAACAGTAGATTTCTCTTTTAAAAAGTGATAATTTATATCAATGTGTTTTGATCTTAAATGTTTAATAGGATTCATAGAAATATCAATGGAACTTTGATTATCACAGAGTATCTTCAAAGGTTTAGAAACTTGAACTTTCAAATATTCTATCTGAACCTTCATCCACATCATTTGAGTACAAGCCTGAGTAGCCGAAATATATTTGGATTTAGTTTCTCTTAAAGTTACTGAAATATGTTTCTTACTGGGCCAACTCACACAACATTCCCCTAAGAAAAATGTTCCTCTTAATTTTGATTTTCTATCATTACAATCACCAGCCCAACCAACATTAATATAACTATGAAACTTCAAATCATTGTTTATCTTGTATAACAACCCGTGTGAAGTTGTTCCTTTAACATATCTCAGAATCTTCTTAGCTTCCAACATGTGTGATTCTTTTGGATTACTTTGATACTGGGAACACAGAGTCACAACATAAGTAATATCAAGCCTTGAAGCTATAAGATAAAGAAGAATTCCTATCAGATTTTGAAAGTCTTTCTGATTCACACTTTTCCCTATTTTATCTTCTCTCAATTTTTTTCTCACTGATATTGGAGTTGAAACTTACTTTGATTCTTCCATCCCAAAATTCTTTAACAATTCCTTGGAATAATTTTCTTAAGATAAGAAAATTTAGTTTTCTTTTTGTTGAACTTGTAATCCAAGGAATAAAGTTAATTCTCCCAACATTGATATTTCAAAATTTTCTTCATCTCTTGAGAAAACTCTTCACAAACCTTTTATTCCTCTACAGAAAAATTTATATCATCCATATAAAAAATTACAATTAATGTTCCAGAGTCAATATCTTTAACAGACATGTTGCTATCAACCTTTCCTTTATAAAAGTTCATCTTTCTCAAAGAATTGTCATGCTTTGAATACCATGATCATGGAGCTTGTTTCATCCCATATAAGTATTTCTTCAATTTTCAAACTTGTTTTCATTATCATCAAGTAAAAAACCAAAAGGTTGTTCAATGTAAACTTCTTCTTCAATATCACCATTTAAGAAAGCTGATTTTACATCCATCTGATAAGCCTTATAATTCTAATGAGTATCCACTGCAAGAAACATTTGAATAGTTTCCAACCATGCAACAGGGGAAAAGGTTTCATCAAAATACACACCTTCCACCTGTGAATATCCTTTATACACAAGCCTTAATTTGTTTCTTGTAACTTCTCCATGCTCATTCAATTTGTTTTTATAAACCCACTTGGTTCCGATAACATTTTTATTTGATGACCTTGGAAAAATTTCCCATGTTTCATTCTTCTCAATCTGATCCAATTCTTCATTCATATCATCCACCCATTATTTATGTTGAATAGCTTCTAAAACTGATTCTGGTTCAACTTTTGAGATAAGTGAAGTCTGATTTTCTAATCTCAACTTTCTTCTTATTTGAACTGGAGCCTTATGATTCCCAATAATATTTTCAGATTCAACATGTTTTCATATGGTAGGAAAACTTACATTTCCTTTCCTAGCATCACTTTCTTCTCCATGTGACTCATCTGAATCACTTTCACTTTTGTGAGGATTATCTGATTTATCCTCCTCAGTATTCTTAACAGATTTTGAGAAGGAACTTGTATTTTCAATTACCTTAACATCATATGTATCCACCAACTTCTGTAAATTTTTGTTCCAGTATTTTCAACTTCTTCCATTTGGTTAATAACACATAAATATTCCTTCTTCATCTTTCTCATAAAACTTTACTAAGTCCAGATTTTTTATTTTGAGCAAGCATTGACTTCCAAAAACTTTGAAGTGTTTCAATGAAGGTTTTTTTATACCACATATCATAAGGAGTCATGTTGGTTTCTTGTCTCAATAAGCATTTATTTTGAACATGTACAACAGTACTAATAACTTCTCTCCAAAAGAATTTTGAAATTTTGTATTCTGGTAACATACTTCTTCCCATTTCCACTAGGATTTTATTTTTCCTTTATTCTACTCCATTTTGTTGTGGAGTATAAGGAGAAATATACTAATTTTTGATACCACACTTCCTTAGATAAGTTTCAAAAGAATTGCTTTTGAATTCGGTAGCATTTCCTGTTATCAACTTCTTTATGGAAACCCCCAATTATTTCTCAATATCTTTTCTGAAGAATTTAAACATTTCAATAGCCTCTGACTTAAGCTTCATGAACACAGGGTTTTTCATCTAAGTGAAATCATCAATAAAAGTGATAAATTATAAATCTACGTTTTTTGATTGATGTCTCATCGGCCCACACAAATCATAATGAATAAGCTCAATTTGTTTGTTACATTAAATCTCAACTCTTTTATGACTTTTTTTAGTCATCTTTCCTTTCTTGAAAGTAATACAAACATCTTCATCTCTTATTTTCATTTCTAGAAAATTACAAACTACATCAACTTTATAAATCTGACTCATGTTATTCTACCCAAGGTGGGAAATTATTTGGGGCCATAACTTGTTTTCATATTCAGCACTCAAATAACAAGAGTTATTGGATTCTCCAATTTGAAAGAGATTCCTACTTATTCTTTCTCCTTTTGTAATCAATTTTCCATTTTTTACACTTTTGATGATATAAGAATCATTTCTATAGATAACTTCTTTTCCATCATCACAAAGTTGACTTACACTAAGTAAGTTATGTTTTAGCCCATCAATAAGAAACACTTCCTTAGATTTTAGTTTCTCTGCTTCAATTTCTACCGTTCTGATTCCCTTAATTTTTAAGGAACTATCATTACCAAAAGTAACTGCTCCTCCATCATGACATTCAACATGTTCCATAATTTTTATATCACTTATCATGTTTGTAGAACAACCACTATCAAGAATCCATGATTTGTTCCTCTTACATGATTTTAAAGCTGTCTCAACAACAAAATATCTCTCATAAACCTTCTTATTTTTAGCTTTCTTTTATTTCTTATCATAAGAAACTTGTTTTGGAAGGAGTGTCATAAATATTTTAGAATGATGAAAAAACTGATCACATCTTCCAAAAACTTCTTCCAAATATTCAAATTGATTCTTTGTTGGAATGTTTCTAACATCTTGAGAATTCACCTTTTCAACTTTCTGTGAGTACGGAAAGTTACTCATTCTTCTTTCACTATTTATTCCACTTTTCTCAAACCTACTTCTGAATAGAGATAAATAGTGCCAAAAATTATAAGCTTTATGCCCATATATTCCACAGCACCATAAATAGCCCTAAAATTTTTATTTTCTGTTAAAGAATGATCTTTATTTATAGAAACTTTATTGAGGTTGATAACTTATTTTATCTCTAGAAAACTCAAGATGTAGGCCATCTATTCTTTTGATTAAGTTTTCTACCTTTTTAGGATTTATAGGTTTCTAATATCCTTTCTCCACCCAAGATTTACTAATACTTTTTCCATAACTTGAAATGTTATAAGAATCAAATAAAACATTATTTTTTATTGGAGAATACTTCACCCAATTCTCATGGTAAGTCTTCTCAGAAATCTTGTAAGTGTCAGCTTTTAATTCAGTGGATTTGTTGAAGTTTTCATTTATCTTCCTTATGGTATTTTCAGACTCAATAACTTTTGATTGCAACTTGTTGAACTCTTCTTCTTTAGTTTCCATATTATTTCTAAGATCTTCAATCATTTTTCCTTGTTCATAAATTTTAAGTTTGTAACTTAAAATTTCTTGAATATATTCATATTATTTCTTAGTGACATATTTACTTCCATCATGATATTATTCATGATTATTCTTCATCACGCGAATTTATTTCTTGAGAGATTTGTTTTTCTCAAGACATGAAAGAAGTTCAGATCTTAGCTGATATTCTTTGTAAGATTCTTCACCACCTTCTTCACTCTCTGAGGAAACATTTGTTTTCTCAAATTTTGAAATGAAGGTTCTGAATATTTCTTTACTTTAATCTTCCGAGGAATCATTTTCAAATGATTCCGATTCAACCTTCTTGCTCAACATACTTCTTTTATTTCCATAAAACTTCTTCTTAAATTTTCTAGAAGTCTTCACTTATTTTTTATTCTTGTTATTCTTCTTCCATCGAGGATTATCATCAGAAACATCTTGATATTCACCAACTTTCTTCTTAGGAAAATTCATAACAAAGTGTCTAATTCCGCCACACTCAAAACATTTGAGAAGAAGTTTCACTCCATACTTTCCTATTTATCTTCGATAGTTCTTGGATATGAGAGACACGATTTTTTCATTCAACTCTTCATATTCTTTATCATCGAACTCACAAGGATCAGCTTCATCATCATCTTGGATTTTCATCTTTCGGATAACTTTAAAATCCATTTCATCTTTCATCTTCTTCTTAAAGATTGGAGCTTTCCCCATTTCATAAGCAATAAGAAAGTTATGCAGTTCATCAAGAGATAAATCATCCTTATCTTCTAAATCTGAAATTTTAGAATCAAACCTTTCTAGAAAGTTTCTCATAAGTTTCTTCACAATTGTTGAGTCTTCCAAAATATCTCCAAACCCACAAATGTTGCAAACAATTTCATTCACTCTGGTGAAGTATTCATCAATTTTTTCTTCATCTATCATTCTGATATCTTCATACTTACTATGCCAGATCTATAGTTTAGCTTCCTTAACTTTAGTATTCCCTTCAAAAAAAACTCACAAGATTGTCCCACATACTTTTGGAAAATTTAATACCCATCACCTCTTGATAAACATTCTCTGATAAGGACATAAGGATTGAATTTCTTGCCTTTCCATAAACTTCTATGTTCTTTTTATCAGTAGCTATCATGGGGGAATCTTTCTCAATAGGGGGAAACCCAATAGTGGCAGTGTCAACAAATTCCAAGCCAAGAGATAGGAGATAAGGAATCATCCTTTTTTTCCATCCATAATAGTTTTTCCCATCGAATATAGTAACTCCTCTACTATTGACAGAATTTATAATATCCATGATAAGGATTCAACAAGGGAACCTGAATCTAATACCACATGAAGTTCCAAGGATCGAATAACAACTAAAAGGGGGGGGGGGGGGGGGGTTGAATCAGTTGTTTAAATTTTTATAAGTTTCAAAACTTTAAAAAAATTAACCCTTTAAACCTATTAAGATTTATTTCCTTATCAACCTTTAGCAAGAAACTCAAGCATGAAATAAAGGTAAATCAATAAAGGCACACAAGATATACAAGGTTCAGCCTCAATAAGAGAACCTACATCCTTTTCATAGCTACTCCCATGGGTCTATGGAAATACTCTATAATAAATAAGTGAATACAACTTGTGCCAACTTCTGTTAGACACCTTCTATCTCCCGATAAGAAATATTATATTTACTCTCGTCAGTTTACAATGTTTTCTTAAAGAAAAAATGAGGAAAACACAAGAATAAGAACTTTGTTGAAGCTGCTCCACAAATGCTTACTTCGAATCTTCAGTCCGGTTTTCTTGAATCTAATTTTCTGAAACCGGTCTTCTCAGTAAGGTAATAATGGTTCTGATTTCCTTCTACTAAAAACTCCAGAAAACTTCTTCAATATGGTAGAAAATTGTCACATTGAATTCTCCAATGCTCCGCCTTTTCCACATGTGTAAGGTTAAAAATGAGCGAATGATCTGAGAAAATATTTATAAGCAACTCAGAAAAGAAATGTGGGAATCTTGAAAATGTTTCATGCTTCATCAAATCTCAAAAACTCTAGAAATCTCTCGCATTTAATTTTCAATCTTTGACTTCTTCAAATATCCTTAAATTTCTTCGAGATTTATGAAAAGTTGAAATTCAGGTTTTCCTTCTTGAACTCTTCATATATTTCATAGAATGATAAAGTTGGATCTTGGTTCTAATTTTATTAGAAACATTCTTAGAAATCAGGTTCCGAATTATGCAGAAATCAGGTTCCGAATTGTTCAGAAATCATGTTCCGAATTACTCAGAAATCAGGTTCCTAATTGTTCAGAAATTTGGTTCCAAATTGCTCAAAAATTAGGTTCTAAATTACTCAGAAATTAGGTTCTAAATTGTGCAGAAATCAGGTTACAAATTATGCAGAAATCAGGTTCTGAATTGTTCATAAATCATGTTCCGAATTACTCAAAAATCAGGTTCCGAATTGTTCAAAAATCAGGTTCCGAATTACTTAGAAATCATGTTCTGAATTTTTCAGAAATTAGGTTTTGAATTACTCTGAAATCATGTTCTGAATTTTTCAGAAATTAGGTTCCAAATTACTCAGATATCTAATTCCAGTTTTCTCAGCAATTAGGTTATGAAAATAGGTTCTGGTTTTCAGGTTCAGAAACCAGGTTCTGGTTTTCTCAGGAATCAGGTTCTGAAAACAGGTTCTAGTTTTCTTAGGAATCATGTTCTGAAAATAGGTTCTGGTTTTCAGGTTCAGAAAAACATTTTCTGAATTTTTCTCATAATTTTTCTTAGTGAAAAATGTCAAAACTTTTCACCATTTATTCAACACCTTTTATCATGAAACTTTTCATGATTTGTGAGATCTTTAAGATCAAAAAATCATCGTCTGATTTGGTTAATAAAGTTTGAGACAATTTATTAACTTTTGACTTCTAATTCTTTAACAACATCCTCTTTAAGAAAAACTTCATCAACCAGCAACTTCAAATTTCTGTAACTCAAAAAAAATATTCAATAAAAAGATTAGCTGTCAGAAAATACAAAACTTTGTCAAAAAAACATCACAAAGGTTCTTCAGAAACCAAACCCCTGAACCAAATTTTCTTATTAAAAGTAAAACATATAAGAGAAGGAATCAGATCAAACAAAGCATAATGATCCTAAATCAAAAAGAAACAACCTATAATAGATTCCAATCCCCAACAGTCACTCTAGATCCCAAATTCTTAGGAAATATTCCTCTATCCCTTGGATGTCAGCCTCTCCATCATGTCTTGACCCTTTTTGGGGCCTCATATTCTTCATCTGATGATGATTCATCTAAGTTTCTTGGAGTGTATAAAATTCGGAATTTGAAAGATAGATCCCAAAATTCCATTGCTAGATTAGATCAGAATCCTTATTGATTATCTATTTATAACAATTTTTAAACTTTTAATTAGTCATTGAAACCAAATACATATAGCTCCATCAAAGAATAAATGAATTCAAATTGTGAAAAAACCATTCTACGGATTCCTTTCTAAGACCCTCAATGGGTCTTTCACCTTCCTGGTCTATTGGAGGTGTGATACTGGGGGTTTTTTCTCGTGTCATATCACATTCCTCATTTGAGGCCTTGAAAAAAGAGACATATGAATTTTTCAGTAAGTTAGTGAAGTGGTGTGGATAAGACCACTCCACATTATCATCATCACTTGGATGCTCAACCTAAATTAGGGAATTAATACTAGGAATGGAAGCCTATATTGGGATCAGAGTGGCTGAAACTGTACAGTCTCATATTGAGGCTCATATATTTTGGATTTATGAGGTGTGAAGAATTGGAATCCCTCTTCATCTATTATAATTTTATTAAATTTATGATACCTTTACACAATAAAATGATTTTATATTAGATATTGTCCAACCACCTCTGAAGTAGTATCTTCATCAATGGATTAGTCATCCATTGATGTCACGTTGGGGCCACCATTCATTACTCGATGGTTACCTAAGAATCTTCCATCCATGTTCCCTGAAACATTATGTTTAATAACCACTATTGAATTGTGTAGCTCCATAATTTAAATTGAGTAAGCATCCTCACAAGGATAAAGGAACATAATAGTGGAAGCATATGGACCACATTATTTTGATGGAAAATGAGGTTCCAGTATCTGTGAAGCAGTAGAGGGGTCATCACAATCCGTGTGACCTATATGACCCTCCTCTACAATCACAACCCATGTTCTGGAATCATGTTGCCCACTAATTTTCATGGGCCAAGTATCAATAGCCAGACCATGAGATTCAGAAGCATCAATGGATTCCCTCAGAATATCTCCATGATGACCATCCCCAGTACAAATATCAACATGACCATCCCTAGAGAGCTCTTCCTAAATAACCAACTGCCCACCCATCTCTTGAACATACACACAACCAAGCCCATTCCCATCTGATTTAATCTGATTATTTAATCCATCAGTCTAAGGCATAGTATTACCATAATTTTTCATGCCACATGTAGCATTTTTTTAACATTTATTACCAATTTAAGACATGAAATATCAGCATGTCCATGTACATAGAAAAAAGCACAAACCAAAGAATTTTTAAAGTTATAGATTTGAAATCCTATAATATTGAAATCTAAATAAAAATGGGGTCGCTTTCATACTCGATTATTAAGTCAATTTCATCCTAATTAGTTGAGAGAAAGATCCTATCAACTAAGGAAGAGGAAAAATCAACATCTATTAAAACCTGGGCATACTATCCAAATCTGGTCATTTTAGTATCCTTGTCCAATTTAATCAAAACCCCTATGGTCATAGAAATGTGATAAAGGATCTTGGGATTCCAAATTATCCAGTTCAATAAAAAAACCATGACCCATACCTACACTAATGAGAAAACTACCTCAAGTGGATTGAATTTCTAGTCCCATTCTCAGATATGCAGAAAACCGGACATGGGAGAGATCGATCCAAATCCCCATGCCCCCATCTTCAAATCCATAGAGAGGAATATGACGTGAAAAAAACCACATACTAATGAGATTCATCTCTAATGTGCAACCCCCAAATACCATAAATTCATTCGATGAGATATCTAAAGTTCCACAGTGTCAAGCCTCTTGTAAAAAAAGTTTCCCAATGATTTAATGCTCTCCAAGTTCAAGTATTTTGGAGACCACCAAAGGGCCAGACCTTAAATGGGAAAAATTTCCCTTTTGGTGAATATCACTTTCCAACAATCCTTTGAAGAGAGATAAGTAAAGGTTATGTGAACCGAACTCAACCTAATCAGCTACATACTTCCATTTACCCTTGATTTTCTGTCCTTTTATTGAAACACCCACATGCTTGTGGGAACCGAATTGCCTATGTGTAAGGAAAAATTTGGCAGGATACATGATCGATGAAGTAGCCATGAGCCCTAATCGTTATTGTGAGCTATAGCGAGAAAATCTCGTAGACCCATTTCCTCCATAATTTTCATAAATATATATTTAAATAATTATGAGATTATAATAATTATATTTAAATAATAATTATATTTATAATTATATAAACTTATATATTAATAAATATATATAATTATATATAAAATGAAGTAGGTCTAGCAAGAAGCATAAGCTCCTAAAAATTTATTAAATACAAAATAAAAGGTAAAAAAGTAGAGGACAATAGATGAGGTCAAATAGGGCATACCCTCATCCATAAGAAACTAAAAATTAAGAGACTTAGGATAATTCCTGTAATTGCTTTCAGATCTATTATCCTCATCATTAGTTTCCCACTCTGAATTATAGTTTTTCTGATTTAAGATAACAATGTACTTATCCTTGATCTTTAATTGTTCCGAAGTGATCTTAGTCTGAGCTTCCTTGTGAGAGGATCTTGTTGACATACTTCGTTCGTGCCCCCGCTCTACAACCAAGTCATCTCGACAATGTCCTCTACCATGGATTTTTGGATACCTACCTCGTCTCGAAAATTTTTGACGTAATATGCCTTCAAGTTCTCCCTCTTCTACAATTATTCGAGCAAAATCAGCATGTCTTGACTCCTCATTGAGTGAATCAAAAACCCCAAAATTATTTTTTGCTTCTATTTTCTGACCAGGATTCTGATCAGAAGCCTTAAATGGCTCATATTGAAGGCCAATTTTCTTATGAGTAATCATTTTAAAGCCTTCACTATCCACATTATAGATTTATTTCTTCTTACCTTTGTTGGTTCATATCATTTGTTTATGCATAAGGCATTCATCAGCCTTAGTTTGTACATTAATCTCTCTAGTGTCTTACTCATCTAGAGGTTCCTCCACCATAGGTGTTTTTTCATCTAGGATAATTCTATCAGAACTATTAATATTTTCACTTTTTCCTTATTTAGTAACAATATTAGACCAGTGTATCTTCTTAGAGAACTTGGAAGGAAGTTTTAGAGACAGTTCTACATCAACTTACCTGACTTCTCTAGATTGAAAGTCTTCATTCCCTGCATTTGCATCAATGAAAGAATTCCCCAAATACTCATCATAATTTGAAAAGATAGGAACACCACTTCCAACAATAGGCATTCTAAAGGATGATTCCCCATTTCACAACATTGTTGATTCATCATTCATGACTTTAGAAGTAGCTATATTATTTATTGTAGTTGAATTATGTCTTTTAAGAGATTGTCCATCCGCCAGTAGCTTCTTTTCCTCATCAGATTTACTACACTTACCATCTCTTGCATTTTCATCACAAACAGTATGATCCCTCAATTTGCAGTTGATTTCCTCATGGCCATGAGCTGAACATAATAAACAAGTGATAGATTTACTACAATTCACATATTCATGTCTAATTATCTTACAATGTGAGCATAATTTTGGTACTTTCCCAAATTCAATTTTAAACTCAATATCATCAAATTTAGTGGTGAGAAAAATTATGTCCACCATGGTAGAACCTTGATATACCTCAACTAGAAATTTTTCATATTTCCCAAAGTGAGAATGCTCATTTTCTTTATCAAGTTTGATGGGAACATCAATTGTAAGTGCAAAATCATACAAGATCTTTGGGTTCCATGAAAACTAGTTAAGACTAAAAAAAATTGATGTCCAATTGTAAAGATGAGCTACATACCTCCAATGGGTTTAAACTTATGACCCATTCATGAAGATTCGGTATGACAGGCTTGAGGGAGATTGACCAAATTCCCCACATTCAAAAATCAAATCCTATTAAGTAAATAGGATGTGGAAAAAACCTCTTCCTAGTGATATGCATATCCATTCATCAAAACCCCATAATGATGATATTCCATTGACCAAGTCATCCACTTTCCAAGTTTTGGATCCCTTTGATAAAATAAATCTTGCAATAATTGAATGATTACCCAACTTTATGAAGGTTTCGAGCACAGTAGAAGCGTGGTTGGGATGACACCCAACATTGATTTTTACCATGATCAATGATTATTCCAGGATCAATACGACGATGAACTCCAGTATCCATGGAATATAATAAAAGATTTAGATAAATAAAGAAGATGCCTGAAATCTTTAGAGAATATCTTTCACATCATGTTTATAATCAATTCAATTAATTTCATAAAGAAATTAATACATGGATCTTCGGTATTTTCTTTGTTGATGATGTTGATCATCTGGAATGACCCTTCTGGATGATATCGTTGCACTTATAAGGATTCAAACTAGAATCACTCTAGTAGTGATCCATGTGTGCTCCGATGACCTCTGATCGACACTGCTTGTTCTCCAGTAGCTAGCACGACGAAGCGAGTGTCTTGTGTCAGTCGTTCTTGATCGCTTGTTCTTCAACATTGAAGAGCATCACTCGTTCTTGAGAGGGGTGGGAAGAGGATTCGGGAGAGAAATTGTTTAGATCAACAATTCACAATTCACCAGGCGTGTGGTTCGGTACATGGCACAATAGACGTATGTGTCTATTTATTGACATGGGGATTCAGTTATACTATTTAATTGCATAACATCAATTAAATACATTCATAACCTTAGAGAAAACCCATTCTATTAATAATAATATTGTGTCATTGTTTATGGTGTCCCAACTTGTGCAAAATGAAATTATAAATAAAATTAAGCATAAAAAAATAATAGCAATGCTATTTTAATTTGTGCCAACTAGTTAAATAATTATTTATAATCTTGTAAACAATTATTTTACTAATAGATTGGCCTTGGTCTAATTGAACTCCACTTCCATTTATCGAACACAAGAATAAATAAATAAATAATTTATTCTCTAAAATAAATATTTTATTTACAAACTAGTAAATAAATATATTTTACCCACAATCCAGTGAATAAATATTTATTTATTTAATAAAATAGGATTCTTTCCCATTGGCATTAGGCAGGCTTGCCTAATTTCCAAGAGTACTGTCTAGCAACAGGTAACAACATCCAAGATAAAGAACCTAAAGTCACAACAACAACATCCACATACGAACGCTCACTGTGTAATATAATCCCTTTGTCTCAATATCTCATCAAGTAGGTTTCATGATAGTGTCTTCAACCTTTGTGCTTGATACTTCATTCTTTGACTACCTAAAATAAACTCGTCGTTACACCATATCCATGTAATTTTTCACGACGGTTCTATTTAAATCAAGGGGATGAGATATCAACTTCAATAAATGGAAGGGGAAAATTCTTCCTTGACTTATCCATTAATGACATGTCATTGATGATGCACCCAACATACCCTACTTCCCACCAACTGTCTCCGTTATGGTTTTCGTCAGTAAATCAAAGTGCATGAGTCATGACATGTATTAATGATAATATTTAAGCCTAAGAATCATTTCACATGCTTGTAGATAGTAATATCCAATGACACCAAAACCTGTTGAATTCTTACTGGTGGGTCTATTCTCATAATCTCATGTCTTAGATATTACAAAGTACAAAATTCATGAGAGGAAGTCTCATTTGCTTATGAGTACTCACACCTGACAGTCTGTATGCTATGTGTCACATCATAGTATGTCATCCAAACATAGAACTATATTTACAAATATTATTATATCATTTCTAGGTTCTCATCATAGCAAGGAACTACCATGAACTTATCAATGCAAGAAATACTCTAGGGCAATATTACATCATAGTCATGCAAAATAATTAACAATATGTAATACATTAAATATCCATGTAATCAAAGTACAAATAGTTGGTTCTAGGACACCAACTTTAACAAACTCCCACTTGGACTAGAGCCAACTGCCTATGACTTTCAGTTCACTAGACCTCACATGATGATCATGTTTCTGATGAGTCAAAGCTTTAGTCAATGGGTCCTCTACATTGTCTTCCATAGAAATACTGCTCATTGAAACTTCACCTCATTGAGAAAAATTCCTCAAGATATGATACTTCCAAAGTATGTGCTTCATCCGCTAATGTGACCTTGGCTCTTTTGTGAGATCCACCATTGTAGTATTATCATAGTACAATGTGATGGGATCTTTACTGCTATGTATCACATCTAGCTTCTAGATAAAGCTTCACAACCAAACTGCTTCTTTAGCTACTTCAGAAGTTGCGATATACTCGAGCTCTACTATAGAATCTGTTACAACACTCTGCTTTGAGATCTTCCAACTCACTGCACCTCTATTCAAAGTGAAGATGTATCCCGTTTTCAACTTCATGTCATCTTGATTACTCTGGAAACTAGAATCTTCATATCCTATGATGACTAGTTCCTCATCTCCTCCATAAATCAGGAACATATCCTTAGTATGCCTCAGATACTTTAGGATAGTCTTGACTTCCATCCAATGGTGGTCACCTGGGTCATCTTGATATCTTCCTACTACACACAATGCATAGGTGAAATCCAGCCTAGTACATAGCATGGCATACATGAATGACTCAATTTCTGATGCGTATGGAGCCCTTTCCATTATCTTTCTTTCCTCATGTTTCTAAGGACATATTTTCTTGGAAAGATGAATGCCATGTGAGGCTAGCAACAATCCCCTCTTGGATTGATCCATACTAAATATCTTCAGTATCATATCAATTTATGTACTTTGACTTAGGCCCAACAACCTCTTTGATCTATCACGATGAATCTTGATCCCAAAAATATATGCTACCTCACCTAAGTACTTTATGGAGAAGCATTGTTTCATCCATGACTCAATAGACTGTAAGACTGGTATCTCATTTCAAATAAGTAATATGTCATCAAAATATACTATTAGGAAAATGATTTCACTCCCACTAAACTGTTTGTAGGCACAAAACTCACATTCAGTCTTGATAAAACCAAATTTCGTTATGGATTCATCAAAATAAATTTTCCATGACCTGGATGATTTCTTTAATCCATAAATGGATTTCTACAACTTTTATTCCTTACTGGCATCCTTTTTAGTCATAAACCCTTTAGGTTGTGTCATATAGACATCTTCTTGAAGGTTCTCATTAAGAAATTTTGTTTTGACATCCATTTTCAAAATCTCATAGTCATGGTAAGCGACAATTTCCAATATAATTCTGATGGATTTTAGCATTGAAACTGGTGAAAAGGTTTTTCCGTATTCAATGCGTTGACATTTTTTGAACCCTTTTGCAACCAGTCGTTCCTTATAGGTACTAAATTGTCCTTCGATGTCCAGTTTCTTCTTGAATATCCGTTTGCAACCAATAGACATTACATCAAATGGAGGATCTACCAAAATTCAGAATTGGTTTCGGTACATGGAATCCATTTTATAATTCATGGCTTCTTTCCACTTAGAAACATCTGTTCCACTTTCTGCTTCCTTGTAGATTAGAGGATCATTATTATCAACTAATAACGAGTCACCATCCTTAGTAACTAGATTAATGTACCGTTTCTATTCTGTAACCTATCTTGTACTCCTATGAAACTCTTGTGTCTTTGGAACAGTTCTTTCTTCCATGGGGATTTGTGGAATCTGTTTATGAACTAACTCTTGTGTACCTTGAACCTCAACTTTATCTAAGTCTATCTCTCTCCCACTATCTCTTTTGGAGATGTTCTCCCTAAGTAATATGGTGTGTCTTTCCACTATAACCTTTTTTTCTAAGGGATTGTATAAGTAAAATCCCATTGTTTCTTTAGGGTATCCTACAAAGGTACACTTTGTTCCTCGGGGTGAAAGTTTGTTACCTGAATAGGCATTAACAAATGAATCTCTTCCCTAAACATGTAAATTTGATAATATGGACTTTTTTCCAATCCAGAACTCATATAGAATACCATTTATCGATTTAGTTGGTACTTGGTTTAGTATGTGTGACACTGTTTGTAAAGCATATCCCCAAAAGGATAATGGAAGACTCGCATGACTCATCATTGATCTGACCATGTCCAACAAGGTTCGGTTCCTCCTTTCACTCACACCATTCCACTGGGGCGTGTATAGAGGAGTGAGTTGGGATAGGATCCCAAACTCTTGTAAGTAATCAATGAAGTCTTGATTAATATATTCTTCACCTCGATCTGAGAGTAGTTTATTAATATTCTTATCAAGATGGTTCTCAAATTCATTCTTGAATTCTTTGAACTTATTAAAAGAATCTAACTTACACCTCATTAAGTAGATATATCCATATCTACAACAACCATCAGTAAAAGTTATGAATTATGAGTACCCTCCACTTGCTTCAATTGGAAATGGTCAACATACATCGATATGAACCAATTCAAGAAGTTCTTTAGCCCTTTCACCTTTCCCACTAAATGGGGCTCTGGTCATTTTTCCATGTAAACATGCATGACATACACCAAGTGGTTTTAGTTCGAAAGAATATAAATATCCATCTTGATGTAACTTTTTCAAGCATTTCTCATTTACATGACCTAGACGATGATGCCAAATTTGGGTGTGGTATGATTCATGTGAAGTATATTTGTTATCGATTTCCATTACTTGGTTTGTGTAATACAAAACGTAAAGACCTTTGTATAAATGTTCCCTAACAAAACAAATTATATCTCTGTAAAAGAAGCAACATTCATTTCCAAACATGAAAACAAATCCATTTGTATCTAATATGGACATAGAAATAATGTTTTTATTAATATATGGAACATAATAACAACCATTTAACACCAAGATTATCCCAGTTGGAAACGTGAGGTGGTAGTCCCCGACAGCTACAACAGCAAGTCTGGCTTCATTGGATGCTCGTAGATCTACCTCCCCTTAGTCAATCTTATTAAATCTATTTGGTTCCTATATTTGGATACATATGTGAGCACCAAAATCTGTATCTAATACCCAATTTTTATAAATAGATATATTTCATTCAATAAAAAACTCACCTGAAGCTTCCCCTTGCTTCTTAGGCTGGGTGCAGTTCTTCTTCCAGTGGCCCTTCTTGCCACATGCGAAACAAACAACCTCATGTTAACTTACCTCCCATTTGATCTTCATTTTGTTGGAAAGTCGTGAAGAATCTTTGGGATTAAATATCTTCACCTTCCCTTTCCTATTATTCACCATAAGGACAGAAGGATTTTCACACTTCATTCTTTTTCCACTTGGTGAATGAGGATAAGAAGATCAGATAGTGACTTCTCAATGATGTTCATATTGAAATTGACAACAAAGTTAGAGAATCTGTGAGGGAGTGATGTGAGAATGAGATCAGTGCCTAGTTATTCAGGGAGTTTAAACCATATAACCTCTAGGCGCTCAATGTAGCCAATGATATTGACTACATGAGGCCCAGCTGGGAAACCTTCTCTAAGATTACTCTGAAAGAGTGCCTTAGAGATCTCAAACCTTTCCTCTCTTGCTCTCTCCTTGTAAAGGCCATAGAGGTGTTCAATCATGCTATAAGAATCCATGCTTTCATGATAAATCATGATATCACTATACATTTATGACAACATCACACATTGAATGTAGACCACGTCGTTTATATGTTTCTCATACACCAGGAAATCCTCAACACTTGCCTCTTTGGTAGGCGGCTTAGTGACTCCAGTACGTAAGACTTATGTTCATGGAATAGGATAACCCGAAGGTGTCTAAACCATTCCTAAAAGCTACTGCTGGTGAGGATGTTTTATTTATCCAGAATTGATCACTGGGATATTGTGGTTGACGAGCTTGTAATTTTTATTCTACAATTAAAAGAAGAGATCATTAGTTCTTTATTGATTACATTTTATGAGAAATATTAAATATTTATTAAGTCTCCCATTATTTTATCAAGTCCCAATGGCCATCACCATTGAACTCATAATGTATAATTTTCATGACATTCTAGTGGAAAGGATCCATATTCCCCTTCACATAACCCCAAAAAGGGCTGGTCAAGCTATTAGAAGGTATTTAGGTAGGCAGGTCTTTGCCAACTGTGGGCTTGCAGCTCCTTGATCTGTTGAGTGGACTCCCCAATCCTGAAATCATGACTTTGGATTTCCTCAACTCTTGCCTCCAATATTACACCAAGTATATCAAGGGATAATCCTCTTGATGTAATATGGTTAAGTCAACCCGAAACCGTTCATAAGGTCTTCCTGTATAAAAGTAAGTTTCCCAACAAGGGTTGGTCAAACACATAGTTTTATTGAGTTTTTCCCTTAATCAAGTAATGAAAGGATTGATCTGAATTAATATTTTATTTGAGGTATTTCTATCTCTTATGCGTGAATTTATTATTATCATTATCACATGATTGTTAATATTAAGTTGAACTTACTTAAGTGATTAACCATGTCTTGATAATATTTACAGATAAGTATGGTTTATTTTAGTTATATCTTGCATGCTTGTTTAATTCATTAATTATGTGATCGTGAAAACACATCCATAATGATAAACCATGAAAATGACAAAATGAAATAAAGATAGTGATCATGAAATTTTATAATGGTTAGTTTATCTAGTGATTGATAAACTAACCCTGACATAGGGTAGAAACATCTTAAACCTTTTGGGTTCATGTTTACAGCTTTCCACCTATACACCTATGTCATGAACCAGCCCAGTTACCCTGGTAACCCAATAACCGAGCCAACCCTAACATAGCCCGAAGGGAATTCCCGATCCACATGGGTCGGCGACTAGCACCTAGCATCATACAACAAACATGTGGGAACGATTTTTCCACAAGAATGCGGAAGCAAAATAAAACAAGACAGTATGCATAACACAAGAAACTCCACTGGGAGTGATGTACCAGAATACAATAAGGAATAAAAAGACTAAAGTACTATAACCCAAGTACTAAAATGGGAAAAACAACCCCAAGCTCCCTAAGGAAATAACTCACTAAGACCAAATCTCAACAACTGGATCCACCTCCATAAGATCCCTTCCCTTTGCTCGAACCTGGAAGAAGAAAGTCTACAAACACCTGAAGGAAAAAGTAGGTTGTGAGACTAATCCCAATAGGATACCACCAATGATTCCATAATAGATTACAAACATATATTATCCAAATAAAATCTTTCAATTTTAAAGTAAACAGGTTTGGAAATTCAAAATCATATTTAAACAAAACATGCCATACATTTTCAAATGATGAAAATTAATATTTTAAGAAATGATTTTACAAATGATTTAATATTTCTAAAATAATGTCTTATGTAAAACATTTATATAAAATAGTTTATATAAATTTAGCATGAATTTAAAGAAGTTCAAAAGCATTGGCATACATTAATATCTCAAATACAAATAAAAAAGCGAGCAATATGGTCATCTTCCAAAAGGTACAATTGTATTAACCAGCTATAGGATTCCGCACTCTCTATGTGAACTTAGAAAAATGTGTATACACACGTCCCTATGACATTGGCCAAAGGAGACTCGTCACCAACCCATCAAGGGTGTGACCCACCACAAGTATGTTTTAGAATGTTGTCATAGCGTATAGTGTATCCAAATAACTCACTAACTACCTAAGGCTTGTTTGCGCTCTTACATGATGGGAGAACTATTTTAAGACTGATTAAAATATGATCAATCCAATTCTTCCATTTCAAAAGTGCCAATTTATTTCCATTAAAAAAAACAGGTTTTATTAAAAAACAGGCCTTTTTCACAAGATAAACCACTGGGTTTCTATCAAATAATTTTATGCCATTTTAACCATTTTGAAATCCATTCAAAACCAATTCCATAATTACACAATTTATTTCTACAATTAAATTCAACAATTTAATTGAAATAATTTCCATAAAATCCACAATTTAAATTAAACAATTTGAATCAGCCAATTTTCATAAACACACCCAATTCAATGGAATTGAAGTTTTCCAAATTTTCATGCCAAAACCATTTCAAATGTCTCGATTCACTGGAATCGATTTTTTATCAATTTAATTGAAATAATATTTGAGTAATTGAATTTAAATAAAAAATTGAAATAAATCAAGCAATATAAGGATAATCAATTTGGATAATCAGAATAAAACCACCTACCTCAAGGTCACTGATGTTAACTGCAACAATAATCCACATAGTTTGGTTCAATACACCTCCTCACGACATTTTTATCATAAGCATCGACACACCAATGCTAGACGCTCGTCACAGGTTCTATGAACTAAAACATTTATTTTATTTCACAAGAAAGTAAAATATTACATGTGATTACAGTTTATCTCTCATGGATTATCTATGGATTATAATTTTATGTTAATGCATTCAATCGCAATAAATATCCATAAGAAAAATTATAAACTTCATATGGTAATTATATCCCTCTACTTTATTTCTCAAGGAAATAAAATATTACATGCGATTACATTTTCTCTCTCATGGATAATCTATGGATTATCGATTAAAATTTTACATGCGATAATATTTTATCTCCCATGGATAATTAACAATTATTGATTAAAATATTACATATGATAATATTTTATCTCTCTTGGATAATCTCAAATTATCAATTAAAATATTAAATGCGATAATATTTTATCTCTCTTGGATAATTTTCAAATTATAATTTTATAATTATAATAAGTATCCTTTGACAAAAAACGTGATTATTCCATGATAATTTTGATAAACTTGTCACTTGATAATTACCTCATAATTATTATTTAAAAAATTGACTTAAATTATCTTAATAAAGTCATGAAATTATCCTTAGATAAGTATTTATAATTACATTTTGATAATTTTATGAAATTATCAATTGATATTTTTATTTATAATTGCCTTCCAATAATCTTGTGCGATTTTCCTCATAAAATTTCAGGCACATATCCTTTTATAATATTGAAAAAAAATATTCTTTGATAAAACATTGAAATTATCATTTTCCAATTTCTTTTAATTATACCCTGATAATCCCATGTGATTATAATTTCATAAAACAAAGATTATCTTTTTATAATTTTATGCAATTAAATTTTGATAATTCTTTTCAATAAGATGTGCAATTGTCCTTTAATAATTCAAAGTAATTATAATAGTAATATTTTATAAACTATCACTAGATAAAACCATGTGATTATTATATTACAATTATTTTAATAATTATATTTTGATAATACACATAATCATCCTATGATAATTTATTTTAAATAGTCCATTTAAAATGCGAAAAAGCATATTGAACAATACATTAGTTTCTTCAAATTAAAAATATGATTTAGATCCTACTCGTCGAGATGAATTCAACGGTACCAACGATGTGCAATTCTGATCAATAACGAAGAAGTTATAGAATTTAGAAGATCGAAAGATTAATAAAAAAAGAATAAAATAAAAGGAAGAGAAGAACCTAAAAGTTGCAGCGCACCAATGTGGTGGGTGGTGCATCGACTGAATAACTGAGGAACAACGCACCCACGGGAGTCCGATGTCCTTTACACATGGTGGTATCGACCACTAAAAACCAGATCTCCGGGTTATTTAAAGCCCCTGAAGACATTATGTTTGTTCATTATGCAAAAAAAAACCCTATATTAAACCATTGATTACCTTATGTTTTAACCTGATATTCAAAATGGAGTCATTTATTTCTTCCAACTAAGTTGTTTCCACTGAAACAGATTAAAACGGTGAAGAAATAGATATTTTTCAAAACTTTCCACGTCAAAAATGGAGTTTTGATTTTTTTAAGGAGAAGCAGCATGAAAGGGGATGATGAACAGGGTAAAAATAAACGTATTTGATAATTTAAACCGGATTTAATTATTAAATTAAATTAATTATTTAATATAAAAATTAAATAATATCAAATGTCCGTTGCGAATAACAGTTATACCATGTCTAGTGTAAACACCTCATTCCGGACCCAATGGTGGACTCAGATTTCTCAAAAAATGAATAGATTGATAGATATTAATGATTTATTAATGAAAAATCGGAATAATTAATTAATTAAGATAAAAGTGTTATTTTTACGAGTGAGGCGTCCAAACACCTGACGCTTACAAATATTATACCGCATCTAGGGTAAAACCCTCATTACAGACCTATAAGTGGTCTCATATTTCTCAAATGATGAATAGTTTGAGATATATTAATGATTTATTAATGAAAAATTGGAATAATTAATTAATTAAAATAAAATGTGTCATTTTTTGCGAGCGAGGCATGCAAACGTCCGATGCGAACAAATGATATACATTTTCTAGGGTAAACACCACATTCTGAACCCATCGGTGGTCTCAGATTTCCCATACGACACACCGTTTGATAGATATTTAATTACTGTTAATAAAAAATATGAAATATTATTTTAGAACTTTATCTCACGAGCAAGACATCCAAATGTTCAATGCCTTTGAATGTTATACCCCTCCTAGGGTAAACAACATATTCCGGACATAACAGTGGTCTTAGATTTTGCAAAGGATGCATTGTTTTGGAGTTATTCAAATATTTTTAATAAAAAGTGCACAGTTAATATACTCTGTTTAATAATATTATTCCATCTTCTTTGAGCCTTTGTGGGCCTCAAAAACTCATACTTACATAGTGTTTAACTCCAAATATATTTAATTAAATATTACAGTGTGTTAATTGGGCATTTTACCATTCTGTGACGTCTTTAAAAAAACACAACATTTCACTGATAAACCTTTTTTCCCATTTAGAGTAATAATAATTTAATCTAATAAAAGAGGGTTTATCAATACCTAAAACAGTAACGGGATGTTACAACCTCCCCACCATAGGAACTTTTTGTCCCCAGAAATCCTATGAAGAAACTGACACCTCAAAAAGACAAGGCCACTATTCTCTCATCAGTGCCTCCCTCTCTCACGTCTTATGAGAATTAGAACCATGCTTCCATATCACACAGACCAAAGGAATCATCCTCTGATGAAGTACCTTGGTCTCAGAATCAACAACCATGACTGGTCGTTCAGTCACAGATATAACATGTTCCACTTCAAAATCACCCCAACTTAGAACATGAGATGGGTCAGATAAATGCTTTCAAAGTTGAGATATATGAAACACATTATGTATCGACATCAGTTATGGTGGTAGTTCTAAATGTTAAAAAACTTTCCCCACCTAATAAACAACCTCAAAAGATCCCACAAAACAAGAATAAAGCTTCTCTTGGCTCGTAAGCCCTCGATGACCCAACCGAGGTTAAACCTTCAAGAATACATGGTCACCAAAACTGCTGCTTCAAGTCGTAGAATGTCTTAGTAATTCCTGGGTGCACAACCCATTGGAAAATATAGAAATCCCCCACTATAGTATTCCTTGTTGCTGATAGTGCAATATAACGGTTCCGATAACACATAACACCCTCTTTGGAGAACGACCACTAGGCATCAGTCTCCCCACCAAAAAGAGAGTCTCTAATGCTTACGAAATTCATCAAAAATCTTTTGTTCCTGAAGAATCATATCGAGAAGAGAATATTTCATAGAACCATTAGATTTCATGGTATAGAGAACTGGAGCCGCCCAAAATGACACACTTGGGTGAATAAAGGCTTTCTCAAGAAGATCGTCCAGCTGGGACATTAATTCTTTCAGTTCAATTGGAGCCATTTAGTAAGAGGGAAAATAAATTGGTTGAGTACCAAATATTAATTCAATAGAAACTCAACATCTCTTACCGGTAGAAAACCATAGAAGTTAGAAGGAAACTTTTTGTGAAACTCAACGATGACTGGAGGGAGATCACCACTCATTGAATCTCGCTCTAGATCAAAAGTAAACACTAATATCACTTTCCCCAACTCTAGATAAGAAGGTATAACTATGATCAACCTTGGGTCACATTCCTCTTGAAGGAAAAGAGGCACACCACTAGGTGTAATAATTAAAACCCGTCGAAGATAACAATCAATCCGGGCTTTATTAGTATTGAACAAATCCATCCCGAATACGACGTTAATAGATTTCATGTTGAGTACAAAAAAAACTCCAAACATGTTTGACAGCTGATAGAGAGAATATACAAGAGGGATTATGGAGACCCTTCTCTCTCTTTATACTGAGGGGTATAGTAATATCCATTGCACAAGATAAAAGATACATAGGAAGATTAAGAATATTAACAGTACGGGTTGAAATAAATTAGTGTGACATACTCATATAAAAAGAGTAGTCACTATGACAAATCTATAGTAATAGTACCAATCACGGTCATTGGACCAGTATCTACATCCTCTGAAGACTCTTCCACTATGTGAAGAAGCTTCGTTTTGGATGTCGGTGGCTAGAACCCTTTTGTATGTGAAGCATTTGATTTCCCCACAGTTTTTGAAGGTTTTGATGATCTCGTGCCGCTACGTGGAGTGGGAAAGATATAGCATAACTTCTGTAAGTTCCCCAAAATTCTGTAAGATCCACAGTTCTTGTAGCCTTCTCAGGCTTGAAAAACTCCATAGATTTAGCCAACACCATTGGCTCTGTATAAAACTATTTGGTGAAAAAAACCTTGATGTCCTTCCAATCTAAGCCCTCATGTTTCTTTGTCGTCACTATCGTGTCCCACCATATCCTTCTTGGTCCCTCCAACACAAAGGTAGCACACTTCACCATTATCCCGTCCGTTGTCTACAAGAACTCAAAAAAAAGTTCTATCCTGCCCAACCATTCCTTATCATGTTGAGGATCAGTGGAGCCTTTGAAAACTAGTGGTCTCTAGTGAAAAAACTCTTGAGAAAAATTTCGAAGAGCACCCCCAGGTTCCACATCTAGAGCCTGAATGGGGACTAGAGGTGGTGTCTATCCCAGAACTTGGATAGTGCACACAATCACCTCAACTAGGCATAGGTCCACTGGAGGATTTGCTCACTGATTTTTAGCAGTATCCCCTTCCTAGATTCGATTCACACGTCTTCTTAGAGGCATGATGTTACACAACATCAGCAGGAAATAAAGAAGAAACTAGATAATTCTCTTATATAACAACGAGAGAAACATGATTCCGACCGGTAGAACATACATGATTTGGATTCCACTCTATCCAAATAAAAATAAGAAAATACTAGAACTAATCCACAAGATGTATTTCCTTAACTACCCATGGTGACTTAATGTTCATTGCGGTGAGAGCTAGCCAGGCACGCAATAACAACTACCTCCTAAGTCCCAACAAGAATAATCAAATGAATACTATCATCAAGGAAAGTAGCTTAACCTACCTCTGATACCTCTTTGTCATGAACCATCCTGGTTACCCTGGTAACTCGATAACTGAGTCGGCCCTGACATAGCCTGAAGGGCATTCCCTATCCCCATGGGTTGACGACTAGCACCTGGCATCATACAACATACCATCCATACAATGGGCCTAAGGCCTTCATTTTTTGTTGATTTTTGATAATCCACCTTTCAAGGGGTGAGGTGGAACCCTTAAAATTCATTTAGGCGTAAGTATTACATGGCTCTGTAGGCCTTAGAGGAATTCATTGCCCGTGGGCTTCAAACATTACATACAACCCAGACTAACTACTTGGAACTACTCCTCCCAGCATCTTCATCCTGAAATCAGCTCTCCAACTTCACATGACTGTTCATCTAGGCTATCTCATGCATGCACATGCTTGTCCTGATGGCAGGTGCCATACCCTCTCATTCTTACAATCTGCATAGCTTCTATTGTGGTGAAATCTCCTTGCTCATCCTCCAATAGAGCTTGTTCTTTGTAGGTTTTCTGGTTTGCGTCTACACTAAAGGTGGCCCGAAGGCCTTGAGGTGGCAGTTTGGGCCTTCAGGTATCATACAACATACATGTGGGAATGATTTTTCCATAAGAATGCGGAAGAAAAAAAACAAGACATTATGCATAACAAAATAAACTCCATTGGGAGTGAAGTACCAGAATACAATAAGGCATAAAAAGCCCAAAGTACTATAACAGAAGTACTAAAATGGGAAAAACAACCCCAAGGTCCCTAAGGAAACAACTCACCAAGACCAAATCTCAACATCTGGATCCACCTCCAATAGATCCCTTCCCTTTTCTCGAACCTGGAAGAAGAAAGTCAACAAACACTCGAAGGAAAAAGTAGGGTTTGGGATACATTTATATAAATTCAGTAGGCATGTAAAGCAGTTCAAAAGCATTGTCATACATTTATATCTCAAATAAAAATAAACAAGTGAGCAACATGGTCATCTGCCAAAAGGTACGATAGTATTAACCAGCTATAGGATTCCACACTCTCTATGTGAACTCAGCAAAATTTGTATACACACATCCCTATGAAATTGTCCAAAGGATACTCGTCACTAACCCATCGAGGATGTGACCCGCTGCAAGTATGTTTTAGAACATTTTCGTAGTGTAGAGTGTATCCAAATAACTCATTAACTACCTTAGGCTTGCATGATCTCTTATATGATGGGCGAAATATTTTAAGACATATTAAAATATGATCAATCCCATTATTCCATTTCAAAAGTGCCAATTTTGTTCCATTTAAAACCAAACATGTTTTATTCAAAAACATGCCTTTTTCACAAGATAAACCACTGAGTTTCTATCAAATAATTTTATGCCATTTTCACCAATTTAAAATCCATTAAAAACCAATTCTATCATTACAAAATTTATTTCCATAATTAAATTCAACAATTTAATTGAAATCATTTCCATCAAATGCATAATTTAAATTAAACAATTTAAATCATCCAATTTTCATAAACACACCCAATTCAATGGAATTGGAGTTTTCCAAATTTCAATGCTAAAACCATTTCAAATGTCTCGATTCACTGGAATTGATTTTTTATCAATTTAATTGAAATGCGATTTGATCAATTGAATTTAAATCAAAAATTGAAATAAATCAATCAATACAAGGATAATCAATTTGGCTAATCAGAACAGAACCACCTACTTTAAGGTCACTAATGTTAGCAGCAACAATAATCCACCCAATGTGGTTCAATAAACCTCCTCACGACATTTGTATCATAAGCGTCAACATACCAATGCTCAACGCTCGTCAAGGGTTCCTAAAACCAAAACATCTATTTTATTTCACAAGGAAGTAAAATATTACATTTGATTACATTTTCTCTCTCCTAGATAATCTATGGATTATCATTTTTTAAGGTTGGGGCTGAAGCCTCAATTTATTATTAAAGCAAAGACCACTTTAGTGTGTGTAGAGGGAGACCAATTACATAGTCTGATGGCCCAAGGACAAGTGTCCTGAATACAGGGCTTGAAAGCCCATTTTTTGGCCCAAAGAACCCCTCGGTGAATAGTACTGCTACAGTACTACACTGCTATAGAACCTGCTACAGTACAACAACCATAGCATTACCTGCTACAGTTCTTCTACCACTACAGTTCTGCCACTGCTACAGTCCTACCGCTACTACAGTGACTTGCTACAGTACTGCTACAATACGCCGGAAATTCGTCCCTTCCTGGATTTGATCCTGGGTCTTTTGGATGCCAAGAAGGAGCCTGTACCACTTGGGTACAGGCTCGTTGGCATGGATTATCGTTTTATGTTAATGCATGAAATCACAATAAATATCCATAAGAATAATTATAAACCTCATTTCATAATTATATCCCTCTATTTTATTTCTCAAAGAAATAAAATATTACAAGAGATTACATTTTCTCTCTCATGGATAATCTATGGATTATCGATTAAAATATTACTTGCGATAATATTTTATCTCATGTGGATAATTACCAATTATTGATTAAAATATTACATATGATAATATTTTATCTCTCTTGGATAATTTCAAATTATCAATTAAAATATTAAATGTGATAATATTTTATCTCTCTTGGATAATTTTCAAATTATCGTTTTATAATTATAATAAGTATCATTTGACAAAAAATGTGATTATCCTATGATAATTTTGATAAACTTGTCACTTGATAATTACCTCATAATTATCCATTAAAAAACTTGACTTAAATTATCTTCATAAATTCATGAAATTATCCTTAGATAATTCTTTATAATAATATTTCTATAATTTGATGAAATTATTAATTGATATTTTTATTTATAATTACCTTCCAATAATCTTGTGCAATTATCCTCATAAAATTTCATGCACATATCCTATTATAATATTGAAAAAATATATTCTTTGATAAAACAATGAAATTATCATTTTTTAATTTCATTTAATTATACCCTGATAATCCCATGTGATTATCATTTCATAAAACAAAGACTATATTTTGATAATTTTGTGCAATTACATTTTGATAATTATTTTAAATAAGACGTCCAATTGTCCTTTAATAATTCAAAGCAATTATCATAAAACAATTTTATAAACTATCACTAGATAAAACCATGTGATTATCTTATTACAATTATTTTAATAATTATATTTTGATAATACACATTATCATCCTATGATAATTTATTTTAAATAGTCCATTTAAAATGCGAAAAATCAGATTGAAAAATACATTGGTTTCTTTAGATTAAAAATATGATTTAGATACTGCTCGTCGAGATGAATTCAACGGTACCAACAATGTACAATTCTGATCCATAAAGAAGAAGTTATAGAATTTAAAAGATTGGAATATTAATAAAAAAATTATAAAATAATAGGAAGAGAATAACCTACAAGTTGCAGCACACCAATGTGGTGGGTGGTGCATCGACCAAAGAACTGAGGAACAATGCACCCATGAGAGTCTGATGTCCTTTACACATGGCGGGATCGACCACTAAAAACTAGATCTCCAGGTTATTTAAAGCCCCCAAAACCATCATGTTTCTTCATTACACAAAAAACCCTATATTATACCATTGGTTACCTTATGTTTTAACCTGATATTCAAAATAGAGTCATTTATTTCTTCCAACTAAGTCGTTGCCACTAAAATGGATTAAAACAGTGAAGAAACATATATTTTTCAAAAAGTTACCACGTCAAAAATGGAGTTTCGGTTTTTTTAAGGAGAATCCGCGTGAATGGGGATGATGGACAGGGTAAAAAGAAACGTATTTGATAATTTAAACCGGATTTAATTATTAAATTAAATTAATTATTTAATATAAAAATTAAATAACATCAAATGTCTGTTGCAAATAAAAGTTATACCCTGTATAGGGTAAACACCTCATTCCAGACCCAACAGTGGTCTCGGATTTCTCAAACGATAAATGGTTTGAAATATATTAATGACTTATTAATGAAAAATTGGAATAATTAATTAATTAAAATAAAAAGTTATTTTTTTGCGAGAGAGGCATCCAAATGTCTGATGCTTACAAATATTATTCCTCATCTAGGGTAAACCCCTCATTCCAGACCTATCAGTGATCTCAGATTTCTCAAACGATGAACATTTTGAGAGATATTAATGATTTATTAATGAAAAATCGGAAGTATTAATTAATTAAAATAAAAAAGTGTTATTTTTGCGAGTGAGACATCCAGACGTCCGATGCGAACAAATGTTATACCTTTTTTAGGGTAAAAACCATGTTCCTGACCCATATATGGTCTTAGATTTCTCATACGACACACCATTTGAGAGGTATTTAATTATTTTTAATAAAAAAATATATGAAATATTATTTTAGAACTTTATCTCACGAGCGAGATATCTAAATATCTGACGCCTTTGAATGTTATACCTCTCCTAGGGTAAACACCGTATTCCGGACATAACAGTGATCTCAGATTTCTCAAATGATACATTGTTTTATAGTTATTCAAATATTTTTAATAAAAAGTGAACAATTAATATATTCTATTTAATAATTTTATTCCGTCTTTTCCGAGTCTTTTCAGGCCTCAAAAACTCATACTTACTCAGTGTTTAACTAAAAAATATTTATTTGAATATTACAGAGTCTTAATTGGGCATTTTACCATTTTGCGGCGTGTTTAACAAAAACACAACTTTTCACTGATAAATCTTTTTTCCCATTTAACGTAATAATAATTTAATCTAATGGAAGAGGGTTTATCAATACCTAAAATAGTAATGGGATGTTACAACCTATGTATCTCATGGGATTGGTTTCGTCTCAAATCTAGGTTGAACCGTCTCCACTAGCTTGGGAGTTCCATCCATTACATATTCCTTTTTTTAACTCACATGCTAGTGAGAGGGGGTTTTACATAAAAGAAACATTGGGCATGCAGGCCCTACATATTAAGGATGAAAAGGCTCACAGGACAACAAATTTAATTTAAAAAAATAAATTAAAAGAAACCATCCACGTACAAAGGTCTTGGTCTAGCTCATGATCATTAATACATGAAATGATATATATGCATAAATAAAACTAGCAATCAATTTTTTAATCGTTCTCGTTTAAGATAAATCATGCTCGAATCAATTAATTATCATATTTAATTAATCATCCTTTTATCTTAAAACCTTTTCTGAATTTCCTTGAGATTATCATCCATCATAATTTTAAACAAATAAATTCAATTAAAATTATATTTTTACGTAACTTGTACCTTGAAGGCAACTCGGTGAATTCTTATTCATAAATACCCAATGAGTAAAAACGAACATTAGGCAGATGTTAAATTAAACATATATATATATATAACACATATCACGTGTTGTGTCTCAGTTTTACGCCTGCATGATGGTACATGTCTCAAGGGTTTGTATAATATAATAATAAATTTTAATAAATCTGCGTAATTTGGATGATTACACGGCATGTAGTTCCAACAACATAGCATGTAGTATTTTTCACCGTCCATCTGAAGTACACGTCTGGGGAAATGGTGTGTGGGTGTACTTTGGAAATCTTCAGAGTACACAGCGTGTCTAATAGGCCACACGACGTGTAGTTTCTCATTACACGGTCTTCAACCGGGCAAGCCGTGTACAGGGTACACAGTCCAACCCTAACCCGATGGGACTACACATCATGTACAGTGGGCCACACGACATGTAATCCGGAAACCACGTGTCACCTGTTCCTAGTCAACACACAGAGTCATTAAGACTTATACAAACTCTAATGACACGACTTTGTTTGGCAGACCAGACCCGATGCATTGAACCTTGGCTACACGACACGTACTACTGAATACATGTCGTGTGTTCTTGGGTTGTACGTCCAGGAACCTTTGACACCTTCGGATGATATTCTCTATTTTATTTTAATCTATATTAAAAGAAAAGATCGTTTCTATATGGTGAATGAGAAAAAGATGAGGAGGAACATATCTCGAGATTTAGATTTGCAGAACTATTAACTTCAATTGAAAAAACTAAATTATTAAATGTGTAAATCATCAAATAAATATGTAAATAATTATAAACTATGATGTAACCCCTCTGATACCACTTGAAGGTTCTGGGCGTAGCCGAAGCGTGGTTGGGACGACACCCAACTTTGATTTTTACCACGATCAATGATTATTCCGGGATCAATACGACGATGAACACCAGTCTCCACAGAATATAATCAAAGATTTAGATAAATAAGAAAGAGGTCTGAAACCTTTAGAGAGGATATTGCACATCATGTTTATAATTAATTTAATTAATTTCGTAAAAAAATAATACACGGATCTTCATTATTTTCTTCATTGATGATGTTGATCGTCAGCAATGACCCTTCAGGATTATCTCATTGTGATTGTAAGGATCCAAACTAGAATCCCTCTAGCGGTGATCCACACATGCTCTGATAGCCTTCGATCGACACCGCTCGTTCTCCGGGTGCTAGCACAGCGAAGCGAGTGTCTTGTGTCAGTCGTTCCTGATTGATTGTTCTTAAACATTGAATAACGTTTCTTGTTCTTGAGAGGGGTGAGAAGAGGATCCGAGAGAGAAATTATTTAGCTCACCAATTCTCAATTCACCGAGTGTGTGGTTTAGTACACAACACGATAGACGTATGTGTCTATTTATTGACATGGGGCTTCAGTTACAATATTTACTTGTATAACATCAATTAAATACATTCATAACCTTGTAAAAAAATCATGCTATTAATAATGATACTGCATCATTATGTATGGTGCACCAACTTTCACAAAACATAATTATAAAGAAAATTCCGCATCACAAAATAATAACAGCATTATTTTAATTTGTGTCAATTAGTTAAATAATTCATTATTCTCTTACAAATAATTATTTTACTACCAGACTAGCATTGGTCCTCTTGAACTCCACTTCCATTTATTAAACACCCGAATAAATAAACAAATATTTTTTTCTCATAAATAAATATTTTATTTACATATTAGTAAATAAATATTTATTAAATGTTTAATAAAATAAATAAATATATTTTACCCATAATTCGGTAAATAAATATTTATTTAATTTATACAATCATTTTAACTTGAATAAAATTATTCCATTGTCTTGATAATAATATTTATTAATTAAATTCAAATAGAATTTAACTGAAACCACCAGAAACACTTAGCGTGTGACCCTCTTGGATTCTTTATCGTTGACATTATGTGGGTTTGCCTAAAGTCCAAGAGTACTATCTAGAAACGGGTAAAGACACCTAAGAGAAAGAACTTAATGTTGCAACAACGACATCCACATATGAATGCTCACTGTGTAATATAATCTCTTTGTCGAAATATCTCATCAAACAAGTTTCATGATAGTGTTATCAACCACTGTGCTTGATACGTCGTTCTTTGACTACCTGAAATTAACTCGTCGTTACACTATGGCCATGGAATTTCACGCGACGGTTCTATTTCAATCAAACGGTCGAGATATCAACTTTCATAAATGGAATGGACAAATTTTTCCTCAACTTATCCATTAATAACATGTCACTCGTGACGCACCCAATGTACATAATTCCCGCCAGCTATCTACATGATGGTTTTCGTCAGTAAATCAAAGTGCGCGAGTCATGACACATATTAATGATAATATTTATGTCTAAGTATCATTACACGCGCTTACAGATAGGAATATCCGATGACACCAAAACATGCTGAATTTCTACTGGCGGGTCTGTTCTCATAATCTACTGTCTTGGAGATTACCAAGTGTGAACTTCATAAGAGAAAGTCTCATCTGCTTACGAGTACTCACACCAAACGGTCTGTATGCTATGTGTCCCATCATAGTATGTCATCCAACCATAGAACTATATTTAACAATATTATTATAGTATTTCAAAGTTCTTATCATAACGGGAAACTGTCATGAACTTATCAATGCAACTAATACTGTAGGACATTATTACATCATAGTCATGCAGAACAATGAACAATATGTAATACATTAAATGTCCATGTAATCAAAGTACAAATAGTTGGTTCTAGAACAATAATTCTAACACTTCAGTCGTTTGGAGAACACTTCACCATCAGCTCCCAAAAGACCCACACATGAAGGAAAAAAGCCCAGAAAACCAAGATTACGAAGGCCAAAGCACCACCGACTTCAGTGGCCATGATGCAGGCTGACAGCTGCCAACCCCAACATCCTCATGCACCTAACCACATAGATGAGGCTGAATGATAACACTCTAGCCAAGGCCTATCTTTGATGAAGCGCCGACAACACCTGAGGACATTGTTGTCCTCTTCAGTGATCTTGCTTGTACAATATTGATTATCCCTGATATATGTCATCAGAGGTGTCGGTGAACACATAATTAGCAAGAACTGATCATTGTCGGCATCCCATACCATCGACACCCTGTAGATCCTGAGAATATCGCATGTCGACATCTCATACCACAACCAGTGGTCCCTCACCCACCGACATCTCCATTATTACGCTAGAACATCATAGTGAAATTAAAAAGGCCCTAAGGCCCACAGGTAATGGATAGAATTCCCATGCGTTGATGCTGAAAAAATCATTAAAGGCCCAAATGTCCTAATGACGGTGAGGACCCCCTGAATCACATCTAGCCCATCAAAAAAGTTGGCGATATTTTCCACCTCGCTAGCTTGTATCCCACCAAGTCCGCTCCATACCAAAGTCGTCGCCCACATCTCAAGGAACCTTCTCCCTACAAATCACAAGCAATCATCGCCAGAAACAAAAATTCATCACCGACCAGTAACCCAAAAACAATATCCGCCACCTGGATCCCACACCCACACCGTCGCACAAAGCTCCGACCTTCATCCATGGGCAAGCCCACGGTTGGGCAAGGCGGCTCCCTACATCCCATGATCATTGCATCCTGTGTCGTCGGACGAAACCTGATCGGCACCCCCCATCATCAGGTGGGGGTCACTTGTTACCGAGACATTGTCCCGCTGCCTCGTGTTTCTCCACCACCAGCCTCACCGTTGTTCCCACTCTCCAGTAGCCATGTGGCATGTCACCCGTCGATGAGATAAGGACTCCAAACCCCATCTGCACAAATCGCAGGGCCTCCAAACACCTTCACCCAACATCAACAATCCCGCCAAGGGAACCCTCACTTCTCACTCCTTCAACAACAGGAATCACATCCTGAAAGACAAACTTCTCAGAAAGCCTGATCTCACCAATGACGTCAATTCTATTAGGAACCGTGATATCTGCAGAGTGAGTCTGATGGCGCCCACCACTCCATGCTGCAAACATTTCAATGTGCCCAAAAATATTATCATCAGATCTTGCAATTGGGAGAAGGGAATTTTCAGAGAAATCCCGATTGAAATTAAGAGAGAGCTCTTCGTTTATGAGAGGGAAACTCTCCATCATCATCTTAATAAATATATGTAATTATCTATATATATACATACATATATATATATATATATATATATATATATATATATATATTATATAATATATTTAACTATATAAATATATTTATAATTATATATAAATATTTATAAATATATGTATTTATAATTAAAATTAAATATATATATATAATTATATATAAATATTTATAAATATATGTATTTATAATTAAAATTAAATATATATATATATAATTATAAAATTTTAATAAATATATTTTGAGTAATAAATATATTTAAATAAATAATTATATATTTAAATAATTATAAAATTAAAATAAATATATTTAAATACTAAATATATTTATTATATATATAATTATATGTACTTTTATATTAATAGAGATATATATATAAATATATAAATATATATATGATTATATAAATATATTTATAATTATACAGAAGTCTTTATAAATGTATTTATTTATAATTATAATTGTAAATATATATATACCCAGAAAGAGCAGGCTATGAGATAAAATATATTTAAATAATATGTATATTTATTATATTTATACTAGGTCGATTACATCCGTCACCGCAGAACACAATGCAAGGAAGAAAATTGCAGTAAATCGCAGACCGGAGACTTGACCCAACGACCTGCCCCTCACCCCATCCAAACCCTTACCACCCCACCACCAACAGTGGGGTGGTATTTATTATATTTATGATTATATATATTTATATATTAACAAATATAATCAAGACGGCCCGACCATGAGTTACGAAACTCAAACCCATGAATCCAAAATTTGTTAAACAAAACCTAAAGGTAGAAGTGAAAGATGGAAGTAAAAGTTCAAGTGAGACACAAACACACCAGGGCAACAACATTGTAAATTTATTCATATTGGGAATGTAAAGCAACCATTGCCTCTTTTTGTGTCGGCTCAGCTGACTCTAAGATCCCCCCCTCAATTAGTTGGGTGATTCCCTCTTACCCATTTTGTAATCTTTTTTAGGGTTGGTTCATCAACTGCTGAGGTCTCCTCCATTATAGTTAAAGCAGCCTCCTCCAGTTCTTGTTCAGGTGATGGGTCCTTCTTGTGATGATCATTATCCTCTTTAGAAGGTGAATCATCACTCTAGTCATAGGATTGATGTAGATCCTTTATGCCTAGGCTCAACCCCTTCTGTGACTCAGGAGCTCCTCTAGCAATAGCGGAGACATCTTGATCACCATGACCAAATGTATTGACATGTGTGAAGGCATGATTATATCTATTCATCGGAGGAGAGTTCTTTCAGGTTTTGCGTCCTATATTCTCAAGACCTTCAAGATAAATCAAATAAAACTTAGGTGTATTAATGAAGTATAACATACGGAAGAAGTTAATGTATGATTAGTAATGCACCCAACAAATTCACATTTCTAGGGACTTCCTTTAGGAGATCATCCATGCGAATAGCAGCTCCATCTATATGGCTCCCCCTGCCTATCAGCTAGTGGAGTGGAATGCTTAGAATCCTAGACAAGAACAGGATCAATAGGCCTATCAGTGGTTTCGACCCTACAAATAGAAACTTCATCACGATGGTTCTCCCTCTTCGAATCAACTAGTAGAGTGGACTAGTCAGAATCATGGACAAGAACATGATCAATAGGCCTATCAATGGTCTCATCCCTATGAATCCATTTAGCTGCATGATTCCCAACCTTAATTCCTAAGTCATCTGCATCTCCATTTAGATGGAGCTCCCCCCGCTTATCAACAAGTAAAGAGGGGTACTCAGAATCCTAGACAAGAACAAAATCAATAGGCCTACAAAGAGCCCCGTTAGTCACAACCAAATTTGTCCCCATATGAAAAAAATCCATGTCACTGGTCCCCTATCTAGTGGTACCCTGTCCAGACTAGAAAGGATCACTAGGCATCATGTCAGTGGACCTCAACCCCAGGCCAGTGTATTTTCTAGATTATGTCCCCAGAAACACCATAAGAATATCCTTGTAAGAGGTCTAGGTCTTCCTACCTTGTAGTTGGCCTGCCCCAACATGGTCATTGTCTAAAGATCCCAAATTAACATTTCATGCATTCATATCATGTTACTCATTAAGAGTTCAAATATATTCCATGGGAGACCTATCCTTCATCAAAATTTGAGTAGTAGTAGAAAAATTTATTCTTGGAAATTCTCCACCACTGAAAGGCAACAGAGTGGAATGTGGAATGAACAGGAAGGTCCCATTGATATACAATAGCACTATAATCATGTAACCACCCTTGCATCTATTATATCCTTTATCAAAGGGCCACCACAATCCAAATCCCTGTTCTGACCCTATCCAGGACCCTCCTGTCTTTTCCCAGGAACCTATATCCCATTATCATCATTCACCATAGGTAACTTAAACTTGAAATGATCCACAATGTGCCCATAATTCTTACAATTGGGGCATTTCAGACCCCTTCAACAAGCCTCCTTTACATTCCCAATACATTAGTAGTTGAAACAAAAATCAGGCACATTCTCATACTCAATTGATAGTTCAAACTTAAATTCACTAGCCACAAGATAGACATTATCAATAAATGGAGATCACATATCAAATTCAACAAGGATTTGAGAAAAGTGCCCAAATTTGGAAAATTTAGTTTCTTTGTTAAACTTAATGGGTGTTCCTAGAGTGGAGGAAACATCCCATATATGTTTGGGTGAAAAAAAATCAAACCCTAATCCAATATTGAGTCATTTAATTCTTCACCTTCACTGGATCAAACCATGGATCCCAATCTTGAAATCTCAATGTTCCCGGCCTAAAGGATATAAAACCAAAGATCTATGATTCTAATTTCCTCTCCTATAAAGGATAAATAATATTGATAAAACCCATACCAATCAAGATGATGCACCATCCATCAAAGCCCCATACCTGAAAAAGTAGTATCTTTAGATCTCCATATTTCCACGAGTTTTAGTTTTGTTGTGTAGTCAGTTGTGCAATAATAGAGTGATTAAAACCTTTGATTCAATCCCTAAAAAATCTAGGTTCGATTCAACAAATTCTCAAGCTCTATTATTTTTAATCTTGTCTAAGGGCTCTAAAGAGGAAGGGGAAGTAGAGAAGAATCAATGATTCTTAGTTGGGGAAGGCTGATTGATCTTCAAATCTACTGCTTCCTTCGTCAGTCCATCAGAGTCACAACCCTCTTTTCTAGAACTCAGTGCATTTTTACCAAATCTTCCATAGATTTCATGGTGACATCAACTTTATTATGAGGAAAAAATACTTTACATAGATCAAAGTAGTAGTCCAAATCAAATCTCATTATGAACATTCGCTAATCTCCACAAAATCGATGATAAAGAAGCTCTCAAATTACCTATATCTTCATCTTATATATTAATAAATATATATAATTATATAAAAATATTTCATTATATAAATACATTTCTAATTATATAAAATTATTTATAAATATATTTATTTGTATTATAATTATAAATAAATACATATATACTTAAATAATTATAAAATTATAATAAATATATTTAAATAATAAATATAGTTATTATATTTATAATTATATATACTTATATATTAATAAATATATAAATATATATAATTATATATTAGGTAGGTTATTTGGGATTACAATTACATTAAATACACACACACTCACACTCACACATCAAGGTCAAACCCAGTCCATAGCCCCCCAGGGATATACCATGAATGTTCCCTAAACTCATATATATATTCACGAGGGAAACCCTTCTTATTCAGTCATCCACTACCATCAGGTTAGGGTATAACGTGCACTGCCTATGCTAAGTGTGGGCCACAACATCACACTGGTGTCTTGTTGACGTCAGACAAACACACCACACCAGCATGTTGAAATGATCCGAACACACCATACTGGCATTAACTATCCATAATTCCAACCCTTTCAGGTGAGGCTCACCATCCAAGCTCTATTATCAGCATAGTGACAAGCAGGCATTTTCGTCCCCTGTGGGTTCTCGTCATCAGAGAATGCAGGCCCACACACCACCACTCTGTTCTCCATTAGTAGTCTTCATTCTAGACCCGAACTTCAAAGCCCCCATGGTGAACCGTGATGGTTTCCAAAAACCACACCATCGAATGCCACAAATAGGGATTGCACATCACCTCCTTCAGTAACCCCTCCACCGTCATCCACTATGGTTAAGTCCGCTCGAGGCCCTGATGGTTCACAATTAACATCTCTTTGTTCCCTTCAAATGTCTCTGAATCCTCCTTTTGATAGATATGACATTTCCATCACACTACTTGCAAAGTGGCCCAATCATAAAGAGATGAAGTTAGCCTCACATCAAAACATCCAATAATTGGGCCACAATACGCAATAGCTGGAAATTGAACCCCATATTCCTGGATGCACATGGTCTGTTGAATCACTCAGCTTCACCCTAATGTGAAAACATGTTATTGGTTAACGAGGTATAGGTTAGTGCCACACCAAACTTGTCCTCGGCCCAACCCACCACCTGCACACAACACACCCCCAGCTAAATAAAACTATAGCATGACTCAAACCTGTTCCAGTTCCATTGTAGGGGAGTGGCTTCATTACATGGTACCACTTAACCATCCCCTAGTTTGTTAAATGTGTTATTGTGTAATGAGGTATAGGTGGGCACCACGCAACACTTTTCCTTGCCCCCCGCTAAATTTGAGTGTGGCGGGACTCAAACCTGCACCTATTCCATTGTCGAGGAGCGGTCTCCTTACACGATACCACTTAACCAACCCCGACCAGCTATATAATTATAAAAATATATCTATAATTATATAGAAATATTTACAAATATATTTATTTACAATGATGATTATAAATATATATATTTTTTAAATAAGATTTATATTTAAATAAGTATATATATATATACATATTAATATATACATTTAAATTAAAATATAAATATGATTTATATAACTTTTAATCAAAAATGAATCTTATTTTCATAATTTTATATATAAAAAATTATCAAATTTATATTAGTAAAAATGTTTAATAGTTTATTTATATACATATAGGACATCACGAATCATCAAAAGGTCCTATGTATGTGGAAACTTGATTGGGTCCTTCTCAGGTGCATTGATGGGGAAGAGACTTATGCTATCATGAAGGAAGTGCACATTGAATCATGTAGTGCTCACCAGTCTAGACTCAATATTTCTCACAAAATCCAAAGGCATGGGTACTACTAGCCCGATCTAACACAAGATTACAAAAATTCACCAGAAAGTTCCATTCATGCTAGGTTCATGTCAACTTCATTCACCAACCCCCGGTGTTTCATCCCACAACTAAGTACTCCTTGCCATTTTCCAAATGGGGAATGGACATCATGGGACTATATCCTCCCGCTAAAGCCGTGCAGTTCAAGTACATCCTTATAGAAACTGGCTTCTTCTTGAAGTGGGATGAAGTTATACCCCTCAAAGAAGTCAGGTCAAGGAACATTTTCACCATCATGAAAGAAAATATCATCACTATATTTGATCTATCTCATATAATACTGATGGAAAATGACACAAATTTATGTTCTACTGAATTAGAGAATCTATATCAAGAGTATGGAACCAAGTATAACTTTCCATCCCACTACTATGTAGTGGCTAATGGATATATAGAGGCCTTTAATAAGACCCTATAAAATATACTCTAGAAGATGGAAGATAAGGATAAAAAGTATGTTCTATATAAGATATTTCATTCCTTGTGGGCTTATGGGACCATGACTCGCACTGCCACACATACGAACCCATGCTAATTAGTATATGGGATAGAGGTGGTATTTAAAATCTAGGTTTAAATTAAATCGCTCTTCATTTCCATCTACAATCCATTATCCACTGATGATAAATCCTATAAATGATTGGGTGAATTGGAATGGTTGGATGAGAAATGACTGCATACCTTGCATCACTTGGAAGTCCACCAAAATCGGATCACATGAGCCTTTAATAAAAAGGTTCTTCTATGATATTCCTTGTAAAGAGAGATGGTGTTGGTCCTTAGGACTCTGATGATACCCAGAAATAAAACTTTGAAGTTAGAACCAAAATGGGAGGGACCTTAAGCTATACATAAGGCCTCCTCCAATAGAGCTTATTCTTTAATTTCAATGGATGAACAACTTACGAAGGCTCCCACCAATGTATAGATCCTAAAGAAGTATTTCATGTAATTACATAACACAATTCATCCTAATCACATGACATTAAACTGCATGGTAAATTGTCCCAACTACCCAAAGTTAAACTACACAGTCATTATTTATCAAATGACCTTAAAAGGAGAACGACATAGTTATCAGTATCACAAGAAAATAAACATCATTGGCATAAACATCCTTATTGTACGATGTTAAACTACATTAGAATCATTTTTTATATTAAATATTCAGTGCACTTGATCTAGATATGTGTGGGAGAATGATAAAATACCACTATCCCCATGTGAAAGTTAGATCCTTGTAGGGATTATATTTCTCAATAACTAAAAGTGTATTGATTCATACCATCATAGGATAAGTATTGACTTTTAGACCTCCTATGTTAGGCCTAGACACAAATTTCCTTCTATTCATGAGACAATTTTCTTACCAGCCTTTGGCCTTATGGCCACTTTTCACATATGGATCATGTTTCTCACTAGTTCATAAAATCATCCTTCCCATAACCATAGGATGCAATCATCCTGATCGCATGATGTTAAATTTTATGGTACATAATCTTGATCACAAGATATTAAATTCAAGGGTATACCATCCTAATCACATGAAATTAAACTGAAGGGTATATCATCCTAGTTGCATGATGTTAAACTTCATAACAACCAATTTCCAAACTTCACAACATTAAACATAACACCCATCATCATCCCCACTATACATTGTTAAACTACGTGTCTACATCCCAGGCACGTGATGTTAAATTGTGAGTTTAGTCTATGCAGTATGGATTTAAACTACTCACAAGGGTCCGAAATCAATGACATTAAACTGAAATCATATTCCAAGAATCACGACATTAAATTTTTTTCAGTACTTCTTGGTAAAGTGTGGTATGAAACTAAGCCCCCTAGGCCCTCATTCATGTCAAGTTTGTTACTCTGTCATACCTTGGATATCCATTTTGTGAATCCTTCTTCACTTGGTCTGAACTCTGTGGCCTTAAAATAGAAACCCAAGTCCAAACATCATGACATAAACCTATATGAAATCCTCCTCAGAAATTCATATGTGGTGTGTGGGCTTCCTTGGTCCTCATTCATGCCATATTTGTTATGCCACCACACTACACATATCCCTTTTTTGTAGATCTCACCCCTTGTACCAAATTCTATGAACATAAAATAAGAGTTAACCTCCTCAAAACACATCCTTAAACTATAATACTACCCTAATAATGTTTGGGATGACTCTAAAACATATAAGTGATTATTACAACCCCATTATCTGAACATTTAATGCCTCACAATGATCAGGGGATTCCTCAGTTCCCTCACAAGAGAGGATTTCCCCCCACTATTGTTGGTCTCTCACCATGTTGTGTTCAATAACTACTTACAAATTGATTCTTATCCTCCCAAGATACATAGAAACTCTTGGATTTTACATCCTAGTCCAGACACACCAAAAGTAAGGAAAAAATTCCACCCCATTATGTGGATTTCAGACCCATGTAAGGATCTTTTCATGAAGAACTATGTGTGGATTGATTCCTTCCCTTATAGGATATGTAGTGATGCCCGAATCTATATTCATGGGACCAACCATGATGATACTTATTTCATGTTAGGTGACCCCCATCCTTACCAAAAGACTTTAAACTGCATGGTTTATCAAGAAATATGTGTGGCTTGATTCTCCTTCTATGTGATATGTAGTGATGCCTAACCTCATGTCTTGCTCCCATCCGTGAAATACATGAAATGCTCCCTCCCCAATATACAAGCTAAATTAATGAAGGGGACTCCAAAATGGGTCCTATTTATAGTTCCATTTCAAGTAAAGTGCCCCCTCCCTATACATGAGTCAGATCTATGTAGGGATGTGTTTCAATAACTATGTGCGGTTTGATTCCTGTCATCATAGGAAATATAGTGAAATCCATATTTCTAATTCTGGGTCTATCCAAAAAATCCCCTCTCTTTCATGTTGGATCACATTCATCCTCACCACATGAATTTATACTAAATTGGGTCCTAGAACTACATTTGGCTTGATTCCTTCCCATACAAGATATGTAGCAACACCTGAATCTATAATCCCACGTCTAGCTGTAATAATCAAAACAATCAAAGGGAATACTACTCCCTCCCAATGTATGGATTAGACCCACACAAAAAGATAACTCAAGATATATGTACATATTTATTCTCATTTTGAAAAGAAATGTAGTGATACCTAGAACTCATATCCTAGTCTTGACCACGAGGTAAAGGAAAAGAAAAAATTTCCATCCCCTATTTAAAAACAAAGATATATGCATGGGATCTCAAGTTTGGGTTCCTTATTTAAGGATCCATCAAAGAAATAGTAATACCCCCTACATATGATTCATACCTTTGTAGGTAATTTCACACTCCATGGTCAATTTTGGTTTGAATTTTTCATACGTATCTAGACACATTCCTTCCATTCATCATATTATATTCCCTAATTAATTTTAGATCTCTTGAACCTTCCTCCATCCATCAAGAGGGGGGTCAGTTTCCTAAGGATACCTTTGTTTGACTATTCACAATATTCCCTAGTTAGTTCTACATAATATTCCCACAAAAAAGACCTATCAACCAAAGAAATTTTTTTCCCTAAGAGAGGCCACTTCTATCTCCATAATCCCCAATGGAATTTACGCCTCATATCAATTCTCGTGATCTGAGAAACCCCATAATCATATTTTAAACTTTCTTTCCCCCTCATGTATGAGGCATGTTAGAACATCCCATCCCAATGAGCCTGTTCTTACTCATCATTTCTATAACATATGGTCCAACCCATAAGACCTAAAACTTCAAGGCCCCATGTAATCCTTACCACATAATTCTAAAATACATGGTTAATGTCCCTATGATTCATTATTAGAATTCAAGGACTAATCATACCTTACTTCCTACCATTGTAAGATACACCGTGACACCTAGATATCTAACTTTGGTTCAAGATTATTAATTCTCTTTTTCACATAGAGTCACCACCACCCTCACCACACAATGTCAAACTGCACGACTATTATCCTAGTCACATGACACTAAACTACATGATATTCAGAACTATGTGTGGCATGATTACTAACACTACATAGTACGTAGTGACACCCAAATGTCCAATACTAGGTCCATCCACAACAAAAGTTAAAAATTTCCTTTCCCTGTGCACTAGTTAGACCAGCCCAGGTAACCATATAAGAACTATGTGTGTCGTGATTCTCGCTTTTATGGGATACATAGTGATACCTAGATCTTATATCCTAGTCTAGACAGAACAAAAAAAAATCCCCCAATCACAAATTCATGAGATAGATATGTATAGGGGTATTCAATATGTTCCCCACCCCATTCAAGAGCTTGTATTCAAAGGAAAAATCCCATTACCCACACAAGATTCAGATTGATGTGTGGGGAAACCTCCCCAAAACTATGTGTGGCATGATTCTCATTTTTATGAGATACATAGTGATTCCCAAACAATATATCTTGGGCCCAACGATAATGGAAAAATAATCCATCCTATTTATGGGTCAGATCTGTGTATGGGAAACATTTCTACCCATTCTTGGGAAATTTCAACATGAAACACTCCTTTCATATTCAGGTACGTTCCTTTCATAAAAAATTTTATTCTTAGGGAAATATGAATCTTCATAAACCTCCTAGGACATAAAAAATATAAGTTCAGTATCTTAAGGACACCTTTTCTTGATTATGCACAAAATGCCTCAGTTGGCTCTGCATAAGTTGACCCAAAAAAGGTACATCAACCAAAAAACAATTCGACTTCAAGAGAGAATTTTCCTACATTTTACACCCCAATGACGTTTTATTCCCATATCACCCTTCGTATTTGAAAACCCTCAGATCATAGTTTATAACCTTCCCCCTTTATACCTGAGGATGATGGATCATTCTTGATTAAATTACCATGAAAAGGGAAAATCATTTATCCCTTGGTCAAATCTAAGTGAACTTATACTTTATACCTTGAAATTCATTTATGTAACACATTATATAGAATGGTCCATATCATAGTTACACAACATTAAACTTTATAATGCTTTAAACCTCCTTTACACAAGCCAAATTCATGTAGGAGCAGGTTATTATTTATGGTTAGTGTCGATAAAGATTCCATCATCATTTTTAGACACCATTCCATTAACAAGCTACCTTTCCTAGTATTGAGAAATATAAACTTTCAAAAATTACCTATCCATTAGAAATGGAGGTTCAGTGTCCTGAGGAAACCTTTGGTTGACTATGCACAATATGCCCTAGGTAGATCTTCATAAGAAACCCACAAAAAAGGCTGTCAACCACATACAAATCCATATCCTAAATAGGATTTTCCTACCTTAGTACACCATGACAACATCTTTTTGGAAAGAATTCTTAGGGTTACTCATCAAATAATTTCCCCATATAACATCTCGTATTCAAAAATCACAAAACTTAGTTCAAGAAAAATCCCTCATTCATGTCTAAAATATATTATGAAATTCATGGTTAGTAAGTCCTATTGGGACCCTCACCCCACAATTCGTGGTCAATTTTGTTGGACCTAAAACATCAGTAACATTAGTTTAGTTTGCAAGAATCTAAATTACCTTTAAAAAGAGACACAATACTCTCCAGGTTGAAAACCCGTAAAGGGATCCCTGGGTAAAAGTTGAGTACCAGCTCGCTAAACCTACACTCTACATGATTTAAGAAAAAATTGACCAAACAAAAAAAAAGTGAAAAGGAACTAAGATTGTTGGGTAAAAACCCCAAAATGGTGTCCTAAAAAAAAGTTAAATTATTCCCACTAAGCCCACACCATAGTGGACTTGGGAAAAAATTAGGGCAGTAACAGAAAGGATAAAAAGTATGTAGGGTTTCTCCTGTAACCCTATCAACAGTAAAAACTAATCTCACTCAGTCCCTTGGCTTAAGAAAAAATTACAGAATTACATGATAATGTCAATTTGATTATCCTATGTAGAAATTTTAATTGATATCCAGTAGATATTATCTCCCAAGAAATGACTAGTTACGATTAATTAGCACTATAGGAAAATATAAAGAATAAAAATTGGATAGAAAAAAGTATTCATTTCATTGAATGATAATGGAAGAGTATCCATATCTTGGAGTCTCTCCCTGCCGCTACTAAAATAAAAAAATGGGGCACATAATAGACAAAATGGCTACAATGAAGCTTGGATATATTTAGTCAGTAAATCAACTATTTCCTAACGTGATCCATCAGTGGTCCTCTCTAAACTGGTTCTTTTTCCAGCTTTAGTTTCAGCTATTGGGAGCATCTATTTAATTATGGTCCTGAGATCACAACCCTTCATCTTGATGTCTTAAAACATGCATTTATTGGTGAAAGATGCACCTTTAGACTAGTTACATGATACTCAAATTCCAATAGCTCCATAGTTTTTGTGACCATATAATCATAAGATATTTATTCTTTAGCAACTAAGTGGTGTAGCTCATCATTGGTATCCCGTAAGGATTCCGTTTGATGATGGGAAGCATTAAACTGAGTAAGGTCACATTTATAAGAAACTAAGTCTTCTCAAGAAATTATGATTTAGTGGATAAGGATATACAGGTGCTGGAAATCAAACCCACCTAAGACTAAGACATGGAAAAGATGGTTAAGGTTGTTAAACCTATAAACTATTTCTAATAAGGGGGTCTCTATTATGATGCTACAAATTTGGTGTCAGGACCATCATTGTATGACTCATTTTTTAATAGAAATCTAGGATCCTAATCCCAATCACTCACTGTCATGGGTATGTAATCTGGAATTACAACTAAAATGGATAACATTGTGTTAAAAAAAAGATTGCAAAGTGGAAAAATCTTCCATCTCCTCCTCCTGCCTAGCTTTGAGAACTAGGATGATAGTCCCAACATCAATTGGTGGGGTTCCCAAGGTTGTTCTACTATAATCAGCGTTAGCAGGGCTATCAGTAGTGCCAGATGAAAACATCAGATATGAACCAACTTCATTAAGGGGGGAAGTAGAGGATGTGGATCCTATGAGAGGATTAGAGCATCGGGATGCGAGGTGTAATCCCCTTGAAACTGATGGGGAAGGTATGCCAGGAACTGAGTTGGGAGAAGCCAACGGTTTATGAACCTTTCATATTTTCTTCCCTAATATCCCATTAAGATAGTACCACATCCTAGCATAATACAATGATAGATTGATGGGATTTTTCGCAATATAAAATGAAATTTTCATGCCAGAATATGATTCCATCATCATCAACCATAGTTAGTGCAAGGTAACTAGGTGCAACTCTAGAATCCGGGAAAGGGGAAAAGAGGCAACCCATTACATACATCTAAATTATCGGGAAAATCTTTAAGGAGCATAGAATTCATATATGGTTACTCTATCTACCCATGCATCCATATTTACATATTATAGAGAAATGATGTAAGAGCATTCCTCCGGAGTCCCTTCACCATTTAAAACCACTATTCCTAAAGGTGTGGGGTAAGGGATGAAGGTAAAGTTGGAAAAAATTGGTCAATTTTTCAACAACGCCATCGATTCCTAGGGGTTTCAGGAAAATGAAAACAATATTAAGTAGTGTCAAGAGAAAGGTGGAGTGAGGTATTTTTGCAGTGTTCTAGTACTCATAGCATCGATAGTGTTCCACCACTCAACCATATAAGAATTGGAATGGCCCGTAGAGATGATGTGGGGGCCTGCCTTCTTGCATACTGCCCAACAACTCATAAATAAGAGTGAGGGTGGGAATAGTTAAGTTTATGGGTTGTACGTCTTCCAGTTTGGCTGTAATCGTTAGGGTATAGACCGGGATACCAGTATTGGAATCATAGGATGGGAAGATCCATCCACTCAAGAAAATGGAAAAAAGCATGACAACCCGAAGTTTAGAAATGTCTTTTCAGGTTATGTGACCCTATGTTGTGGGTTGACATACATCAAGAGTGGCCTAGTATGAACCCTGAATTCCCCATGACTTTCGGGTCGAGTGAGTCCTGGTACCTCAAAACTTTGGCCTCAGACCACTAGCCTACTGAAATAGTTGTATCCAATCACTAAACGCAATGAGAAAGCGGGTGTAGAGAGGTTGACCTAGGGATTTCATTGCCACAATCATAAAATATCTCACCAAATGTATGTACAATTATAAATGTATGTATGTATGTGTATTTTTGTGTATACATGTGTTTTGTATATGTGTGTGTAGATGTGTATGTGTACATATGTATACTTGTAATTCATGTAAATGTTACAGATTTACTTTTTTAATATTTTTTGTAATTTATTTAATTTTATATATTCATTTATTATTATATATTCATTAATAATGTTAAAAATATATTTAATCATTTTGTAATATTTATTTATACATATATTTATTTAATATACATGTAATATTTTCAATATGTTTGTAATTTATATGAATAATATTTATTCATTTTTATTTATTAAGTTTTAACATTTAAAATCAGTTTACATTTATATAACAAATACATTTAAATGATTTTTTAATAATTTTGTAGTTTAAATATTTAATTATAAAAATAAAAATATATATAATTATTTTAAGAAAATATTTATTAAATTATAAATAAATATTTATTTATTTAAATAAATATAATATTATAATAAATATATTTAAACAATAAATATATTTACTATATTTATAATTATATATTAATAAATATATTTATTTATGAAAATATATTTATAATTATATAGAAGTACTTTTTAAATATATTTATTTATAATTATAATAAATAAATAAATAAATATTTAAATAATTGTAAAATTATAATAAATATATTAAATAACATATATTAGGTACTTAGGGGTACAATTACATCAAACACACACACACCACACAAACAAGCTTGAAAGACATGTCATTGCCCCCTAAGGGGATAGCCCACCCATCAAACCTTTTTTATTTAAATGGATGGTCCAAATGCCCAGTGGGCATAAAGCCCATTACATAGACCAAAGACCCAATTACTGGCCCAAAGGCCCAGTGAACCGTTATGCATGCATCATCTTACCTACGTCACCAGGTCAGCGTCATGCCTACATCATTACTTGCTTCATAAATCCCTTAAGGGGCTTGTCAGGATTCAAACCTTGGTCTTTTGGATGTAGAGTTATAGGATTTAACACTCATGCTCCACCCCAACTGCAAATGTATTTAAATAAAAAATATATTTATAATTATATATTTATAATTATACATAAATACTTTATATATATATATATTTATTTATAATTACAATAAATATATTTATTATATTTATAATTTTATAAATATGTATAATTATATAAATATATTTATAATTATATAAAATATTTATCAATATATAGAAACGTTTTTAAATAATTATAATTATAATTATAATTATAAGTAAATAAATATATTTTTAAAATTAGATCTTTATTAGAGAAAAAACTGATAAAACTACTCTATAATAGTGTTTTCTTAGCTCTCAAATAAAGGAATCTTTATCAGTGTAAAAAAGAGTTGATAAAGAAAAGTTTTATCAAAACTTAATATTTTGGTGCTGATAAAACTACTATTTATTAGTGTTTTTTTGATATCTCTGACAAAGAATTTACCTGATTTTATAAAAAGAACCCTAAAAAAGTCTCATCTCTCACGCCTTTAGGCTATCACAAGAACCATACTACTGCTACCACTCTTTCTAAACCCTACCATTTCTATTTCTCTTTCTCTTCATCGACATTCTTGATGAATCGATCCTCTCCAAATCTAAGGAATGTGCCGATTTATTTAATTTAGTGCCTTCAGATCCATTCCCTGAATGCAAAATGTACTAATGGAGTTTCCTCTTGTTTTTATGGGATGTTTATCCACATATTGAACCCCTTCACCACATCCCACCACCCACAATTGCTTCAAAAACACCCATTTAAATGGATTAAATTTCATTTCAAAATCTCCATGTCTTCGAGGATTTTTTTTGAAATATCAATCATATTTTAGGATTGAAAAACCTTAACATTTTTCCTTTATGGTATGGATATCAATCAAAGGTGTGGATGACTCATCACCTTAAACAGTAAAGGGAATAAACCTTATATAGGAAGATTATATTTTTTCCTATGATAAATTTCCCTATTCTGAAAGCACTAGAGAAATAATACCTTTTCATCATTTTTTACGTTTTCATGTTTTTTTTCAGCAGATTTAAATAAGAATAACATTTTATTTATTTTTATAATATTTTTTATATAAACCAACATAAAAATATTTATTTTTACTAACTGTTAAGGATTTCAACATTAGTTATTTTTTAGAGCCAACATCAAATATCTCCAAACATTTCTTTCAATATTGGCTATTTTGAGAACTAACATAAAAAATCACATATAACATCGGTTATTTTTATAAATGATATTATAGGTGACTTTGAATAATGGTTTTCAAAATAAACAATTTGAAATGTTATAGATTTAAAAAAAATACACATAACTCCCTTTGAATAAAAAACTAGATGAAAGAACTATAATATTATAGAAACCAAATGGAAATAAGAAAAAAATATCAATGTTGTTGTTTATTTTCCTTGCTAGTGGTGGTTTCCTCTGAATCTAAATATCATTTATTAATATTCATTTTCTATTAAAAAAAGAACTCATGTGAATTTTAAACTTCTTTTAATAAATCTCATACATAATATTTATCATTTATTCTCGATTCCAAGAATTCATCTTCTTAAAAAATCATCAAATATATATATATATATGAAGAAAATAAATCATAAAATAAACCAAATAGAGATAAAATATTATAAATACCATGTAAAAGTGATAGAATAAAGAATCAATGGAATGAAAAAACATTGAAATGGTGAAGGAGGTGTAAATTAGCAATGCAGAATATTAAATAATATATTGTAAAAAGTGTACTAATGACATAATAAATTTATTAGAGGGAAAATAAACTAAATGGGTGTGTTTTAAATAAATTGAATCATTAAGAGTGTATGTTTTGAAATTTTACTTTTAAGGTTTTTTATTAACAAAACTTACATCAAAACCATGGATTTTAACACTATTAATATATTAAAAAATATTAAAACTATTTTTAACATTGGTTATTATATAATAAATGTTAAAAAAACAATGAAAAAGTTCTATGTGAAAAATAAAAATGGGGAACTGCAAAAAAATACTTTTAAGATCACTTATATATATAAATGACATTAAAATCATCTATTTTGATGTTAGTTCTATAATAAATGATATTAAATGTGACATTTAACATTACTTGTTAAATAACTGATGTCAAAACCCACACCAACAGGGTTTTAACACAGATCATTTATATAATTGACTTTAAAACCCACTGATAAAGGGTTTTAATATTGTTTATTAATATAATTGATATCAAACCCCTTATGTGAATTCTACTATTTTCTTAAATTTAATATATAGACTCTTAAATATCACTTTCACAAGATAGTGGCCCCTATGTATATAAAGAGGTTCACGAGGACAATTCCAAAATGTCTTGATCATATAATGATCATGTTATTTAGGTGATGAATGGTTTTAAAATTTTAAGAATTTTGATCAAAATGGAAAGGGATTGGTTTTGAAAATAGCGAGTGACTTTTCTAGGATAGTTTGAAAATGAATTCAATGTTTGGTTTTCCAATTTTTTAATGGGTAAATATTTTATTAAAAAGTGATTTTAAATAAAGGGTAACATGTTTTTTAACAGTGAAAATAATTTTTAAAAATAAATAAAAAGTATCCTGATGATTTATTATGACAAGATTCATTGGGTTTTTATAATGTAAATGTGATTTTAAGAGTAAATGATCATTTTAAAGTTAATAAACTATATTTCTATGATGTTTCAAAATTATTATGATACTTTGGTTTCCAATGATGATCTCAACAAAGGATCTTTTAAATTTCACATTAACTTTAAAATAGAGTTTTTTTATTTGAAATTAGAGTGAATAGATTCATTAGTTTTTTAATAATGTAGTATGCTCTATTAGAAATGTCCAAGACATCCCAAATAAAATTTTATTCTTCTGTTCAAAATAAACATTTTTTATGCATTTTATGGTACACATTGTTCATGGTGGATATAATTCTTCCCAAAATATTCTTTAATCATTCCCTTTATAAATTAAATTCCATTATCTATCGAGATCATCTATAAGGATAAATTACAATCCTTCTCTACTTTTCTTATAAAACATTTAAACATATTTAGATTCTATGATTTATGTCTCACAAAAAATATATTTAATTCAGGTACTGATGATCATTGTGGATGAATTAATAGGATAATACCTACCACCAATGGAGTAATTCTTTTCTTAAATTAAATTACCAATTTCTATCAAAGATTGCTGAAATTATTTGAAACATTTAAATATTGGGTTTTCCTAATTTTAAAGGCCCCTTTTTGTGTATTTATTTATTTTGTAAAATGTTAATATTACCAAATAAAATAGGATGGATATTAATAAAAATTGTATGAATTCCAATCATATGAAATAAGAGTATAAATATGGGATGAAAGTGTTCATCAAGTTTGAAAAAGATCATGCATATGACCCTTCATAAATCTGTTTTTTGTGTTTACATTGTTGTTACTCAAGAGTAATTAGTCCAAAGAAGTTAGAAGAATACTTGACCCTTCATGAAATATATCTAAGTTATAAATTTTTGAATAAAAATGGGGAAAAAGTGAAACTAGCTAGTGATTAATATAACACTGTGTTTTATGGATCATCTGGTATGATTACAAATGCGGACAATGAAGAAGAATGTATCGAGGTTATGATTATATGTGTGAATGATGATGAATATCATATTTAGGAAATGAAAATTATTGTTGAATATTAACTTCCTGATTGTACAATTTTTTTTGAGAAGTTAAATATTTTTGAAAAGAAGCCATTATATGATGGTTTCACTAAATATACAACATTGTCAGTGATATAGAAGCTATATAATTTAAAATATAGAAACAGATGGAGTGAGGTCATTTTTACTAAACTAATTTCCCTCTTGAATGATTTGATCCCAAAAGATAATGTTCTTCCTAGATGAACATAAAATTCTAAATGATTTCTATGTTCAATGTGTATGATCTCTGAAAGAGTACATGCATGTACAAAGGAAAATATACTATTTCTCAAGGACTCAAAATCACTAAAAGACTGCCCAAAGTGTCGTGTTTCTCAATACAAGAAAGATTAATTGGGTATGATGAAATTTTTATGGTATTATCCAATCATTCCAATGTTTAGGTGCCTATATATAAGTGAAGAGACTACAATAAAATTGACATGGAACACAAATACAATAAATAAATATGGGAAACTTTAGCACATGATAGACTCTCCTTAGTGGAATAGAATTGTTCACGACTATCCTATATTAGGAAATGAGCTGAGAAACCTTTTTCTTTCACTATCTATAAATGGAGTGAATCCTTTTAGTTTTAAAAGAAGCACTCATAGTGCATGGATAGTTATATTGAAAAAATATAACTTTCCACCATGATTATACATGAAATAAAAAAAATTATGTTATCTATGATTATATTAGGACTAAAAAAACTGGGTAATGATATTGATGTTTATTTAGATCTAATGATCAATGATTTGAAATTATTATAGGATTTAGTTGTTGAGTTGTATAATGCTTATAGAAATGAAGATTTCATTTTGAGATCCATGTTGTACTATATTGTAAATGAATTTCCTGATTGTGTAAAATTTTCAAGATATATCATTAAAGGAACCCAAGGGCATATCATTTGTGTACAAGGTACATAATCAATTATGTTGAAACATTCATCAAAGACTGAGTATCTAGGACATCATAGATTTCTTCCCCAGTGACATAAGTTACGATCTTGGATGACATCATTCAATGGGATTTAAAAAAACATACAACATTGAATTCCCAAAAAGGTGATCAAAAATTTGGGAATGTAAAATATATAGACAATGCTTTTGGTAGACCTTTTTCAGAAAAAATTCCAAAAACCAGTTTGAAAAATTAATACTTTTTTAATTACTATACTATAATTTTTTGTACATCATGAATTTTCTTGATGTTATGCATGCTGAAAAAAAAAATATGTGATAGTTTCATTGGAATATTAATTAATTTACCAAAAAAAGGAAGGAATTAAGGCTAGGTGAGACATGATTGAAAAGGTAATACTCGAATAGTAGGTTCCATTGAAGGGTAACAAATATAATTTTTCCTCCAGCTGCTTTCACTCTTTCTAGGTAGGAGATATATCAGTTTTGAAACTTCTTGAATGGTGTAATGATTCCAAAGGGATATTCCGTGAATATCAAGAATATAATGTCAATGACTGATTTAATGTTAAAGGGTCTTAAATAACAAGACTATCATGTTTTGATTCTAGATCTAATTCTTGTTGATTTACATTTCATTTTTCCAAAGAATACCTATCATACATTAACTAGGATTTATTTATTTTTCATAGATATAAATAATGTTATATACCTAGAGAAATTTCCAATTATGGAAAAAGAAATTGCCATCATATTATGTGAATTGGAAGTGTTCTTCCCATCTACATTATTTGATATGATTGTTCACTTTATGATTCACTTAATAAGAGATATTTTACTATGTGTTCCTATAAATTATAGATGGATATACCCTAATAAATGGTATATGTTTATTTTGAAAGGGAATGCCAAAAATTAAAGTCATCTAGAAGGTTGTATTGTAGAGTGATATACTATTGAGGAAGCCATTGAATTTGGCACTTACTACCTGTACAGTGTAGAAAGCATTGGTCTACCGAAATATAGTCACAATGGGAAACTTTTTGGTGAAGGAATTTATGGAATAAATATTTTCACAATCACTATTACAGATCAAGAGTATTCCCACCTTTATGTTTTTTATAATTTTTTAGAGGTTTGTTGGTCGGAGTGGATACTCAAGAGGGGGGTGAATTGAGTTCCAATTAAAAATTTCTGTTTAAAAGATATATATTGAAATACCCCAATTTAAATAAAAATCTAAACTATAGTGAATTTACAATACAATAAAGGTTTAGTTAGGTTCTCAAGAGATTGATTAGTTCTCAGTTAATATAATCTAAATATTAGATTATCTTTTGAAACTAACCTATTGGTTTACAATAAATACAAACACCTACTAGTTTAACTATCAGAGTGACTTTGAAATAGATTTATATTTAAAGTACTTAGCAGCGGAATATTCAAAATAGTTTTAACTAAAATAAGAATTCACAAAAGTTTTAACCAAGAGGTTCAGTCTCAACTTGAGACTTATTCCTCTCAAACAGTTTATATAAAACTTTGATCCACATCCTGAATCAGGGTTTACAATAGTACCTAGGTCCTCAGACCTCTACCATAGTTCTACATGTGAAAGTAATAATAACAACATCTCACAGGCTATCCAGGTCCTCAAACCTCTACCACTATCCACAGTGGGATACAAGAGTGTAAGGGAAATATTGAGTGAGGATTTAGAAATCCTCCAGTTTAGCTTAGGAGTCAGTGAGTGTTCAAACAGAGAGAAGCACACACTAATCTTAGTGTAAATAAAAGGATGTTCATAGTCGATCAAGAATATAGAGATGAGTTTAGAATGATCTTGTGTGATGTCACTGTAGTTCTGGAATCCTTTGGATTGAAGCAGATGAAGCTTTGAGTCCTTTTCTGTAAGTCGTGTGGAAAACAGAGTGTCGCGATTCTTCTTGTGTTCTCTGTGAAGTTCAGTCGAGTGAATATGTTCTTTAGGATTCAAATATGCTTCGTATGTGCTCAACCGTATTGAGTTTCATGTAGTGTTCCTTTCTTCCGAAACTTCCTCCAAGTATGTTCTTCATTTTTGTCCCCACTTCCTTAATTTTTATTTCTGTATCACACTATTTGATTCTTAGTCACAATTCACTTTTAACTTGGAATGCACGTGTTGGAGCCGACAGGTTTCATGTGTTCTGCACCTCGTACCTCTTACTGTCTGATGATATATCTACAATGAAACGTTAATTATGTGAGTGCATTAAAGTCATAAAATATGATCGTTAGAAATTAAATTGAAAACGACAAAGTAGTTTAGAAAATGGTGTCACAGTAAGTCATGGAAACGGTGTCTCCTTCACACAATGTCTAGGTTGGTCATGGTGTCTGAGTTTAATGGTGTCTCGCAGTCACAGTGTCTTGTTCACAGTGTCTCAGGGTCACGGTGTCTTGTTCACGGTGTCTCAGGGTCACGATGTCTTGTTCAAGACGTCTCAGGGTCATTGTGGCTTGTTCACGGTGTCTGGCTTCATGGTGTCTGGCTTCACGATGTCTGGCTTCATAGTGTCTGGCTTCACGGTGTCTGGCTTCATGGAGTCAGAAATACATAGCCAGTGGCAGAATCACGGTGTCTTAGACTTTCCAAAGTAACTATGTGCAGACTTAAATAAAGATAATAATAGAAAGGATTAGACTTAATCATTTGTTAAAGAAGCTATTCTAAGAGTAGATTGAATATAGTATAAAGTAAGTAAACTGAATATAGAGCAATTAAGATCTTGCATGGCTCTACTTAAAGTATGAGAAAACTTTAGATATAAATACGCATGATCTAGATTGAATAAGATATAGAATCATTAATACATGATTAAATAAGATTTTTGATCATTAAAACATGATTAAAACATGAGGAGTCCAACAATCTACCCCTTTTTTATGATCACAGATCATATACATTTAATGTGTATATTAGATTCAACCATAAAGATAAATTTCTAACATAATATATAGAAACTTCTCCCCCTTTTGGGATTATCAAAAATATGAACTAAGAAAGGGAAAAAAGGTTCACAGTCCATTAATAGCAAATAAGGGATAGTACACAACAATATTAATACAAAAAAATAGCATCCATATCAAAAGACTAAACACTGTTCTTCTTCAAGGGATGGCCTTCTCTTTGAATTTTGCAGTAGCATAAGAGGAATCCATAGGTGTAGTGGTTGAGATAGAAGAAGGCAGAGATGTGGTTGATAAAGAGGGTAAAGGAAGGCCTTCAAATACTAAGGGAGCCAAGGTAAGAGTAGTAGAAGATCTAGGTAGTTGCTGATCAAGAATCACAGGCCTGATCTAAATGAGTGCTTGGACGACAGACATGGTGGTTGAGGCTAGTGTAGAGGTGGAGGTAGGCAGCCCTGGTCTGAGAGGTGCAGCCGCTGGAGCAACAATGGATGTACTCTGAACCTAAAGATAGGTCCAGAGGAGTTTGATGAAATCTATAATGATCTCTCCACCATACTACAAGGCCTTCTCAAAATATTCCTTATTCTCCATAAACTTTTCCAATAAACGAGTAAACTCTATGAGTTTCTGGACTTGGTTCTTGAAATCTTGAGTCATAGGAGGAATCCACAGATTTTCTACAAGGTACATGAAATTTTTTGTCATATCAGTCTTGGAGAAAATTCTATTGAAGTAGAAATCCACTTTCTGGGAAATCTCTTGCTGAGCATCATTTGAAATTTTGGAGTGGATTTGTACTAAGTCAAGAACTCTATCACTATTTTTGACTACTTCAGATAAAGAAGCTGCATTAAATCCACTGAAGACATTCGGAAGATCTTCTTTAACTACAGATCTGAGTAGATCACTGTCCAAGGAAGGTTTAGAGGATTGAATAGATGCTTTGACAGCTGTGGTCAGGGATTTTAGTTGATTCAGCACCTTTTGAAGACATCTTGTGTACTCATCAGTGAGTTTATTGAGGTTGGAAACAAGCTCTTTAATTTCCTTCACAATTTGCTTGTTCCGTTCAGAAATATTTTCATCTAAGGATGCAAGATAAGGATGAATCTAAGACACACTAACTTGTGGGATTTGAGGATCAGAAGATTCTACAGAAAGAGAAACAGATTCAGATCTCGAATGCAGCTCTCTCTGCATGTCTTCAACCATACTTCTTAGGGACTTAACTTCATTACTAATCAGTATATTTTCAAATCTTACCTCTTGAATCTCATAGAGCATCTTAGGTTGTATTTTAGAAATAATATTTTCCAATAATAGTGAGGCATCTCTCTCACTTAAATTTGTCATAGGAAGAGGTTAGGTATTCATGAGTTTCTCAACTCCAGATAAGAGAGTATCTCCAAATTCCTTTAGATCATCCTTACTCACAAAGGATGGATGTTCAGATAAGGGTTCAAGAGTAGGAATAGGAACAGGTTCAGGTTTATGTTCCTTCTCAGTTGCAAAGTTTGTGATTGATTTCAACTAAAACAGGGAGGAAATATCAATCCTGGTTGATGTAACCTATTAATACTCACTAACATCATAGAAAATAGGAAATTTAAAATGAAAGTCTACAGGACTTGAATCAGTTGCATGTGAGGCTTCAGCAGACTCAAGATTTGGGGTTTCTCCCCCTCAACAGGTGCCTCCTTCTTAGGACTGAGAGACTTAGGATCTTGGTCTAAATCCATAGACTCATCTCTAAGTTCCTCACTAATTTTCTATCTAGCCAGATGAAAAGCTACCTCTATCCATTCTTCAGTAGAGGGTATGATTTCAGGAACAGATTGTTCCACAGGGAGTTCCTCAATATTGGCCTCTTGTAGAATAGGAAACTCTTCCACTATAGGCTCTTACATTGTAGGATCTTCCATTGTAGGCTCTTCCAAGGCATGATTTTCTAAGACTTTGGCAACTAATTCTGTTACATCCTCAGGTTGAGTTTCCAAACCAACAGCTTCTTCAAGAGAAGAAACTTCTTCTTCAAGAACTTCATGAGAAACAGTAGTTATATCTTTCTCAACAACAACAGCCTCCTTAGGTGGCACTACAGCCTCTTCTTCATCTTCTTCAGAATACTCGACAAGATCATCTGGTTCCAAACCAGGATCATAAATGTCCTTCATCCTTGAGGTATAATCCAAAGGATTGATTTTTTCATAAACCATATCATTGTCTTCCACCCATTCCCTTTTCCAAGGATTCCAGTTTATCTTCATTCTCTTGATGGCAGCTTTTGAGAGACAGTACTCATAGTCCATAATCACTTCTTCATTAGGTCCAACCACACCTTTTGCAAGAAGCATGGCTGATATAATCCGAGAGTAGAATAGAGAGGTGGACTTGGATGTGACTTTGATCAACTCACACATGTGGTGTATGATATACTTGCACAGGTTGATCTTATGTACATTTTTCATGAGGTGAATCAAAAACACATCTTGATACTTTAACATAGAAAAATCAACTTTTCTTGGACTTACCAAATTCTGTACAAACTTAAACAGAAGCCTTGTTTCTCCATCTAATTCAGTAGCGATGGCTCTTATCTGGGTTCCATTTCCAGTTAGGGTTTTCAGAGAATCTTTTAAATCAAATAAATCGATTGATGGTGGAGGTCCTCTTTGATAATCATCACAAATAACCTCATGAGGTATCCTAAGGCATGAAACCAATAACCTCGAAGAGAAAGAACATCTCTAGCTATTGACCCAGCTCCTTACAACAAAACTTTCACCAGAATCAAATGAGAACTATACGTACTGGTAAAATTGATCCACTAACCTAGGATATATGGGTCTATCCTCCTTCGATAACCATTCCAACCAACCTTGTTGTTCTAATAATTTCAGTACCAGAGACTTATTTGATAGAAGCCACTTGGGGAAAATTTCTTTCTCAGGTACAACACTGTGGTTTACCAGATTCAGATTTAAAGGCCCTTCAGGTGTCAGCTTAGGTGAAATTTTCTTCTTCTTCGAGCTGTGCTTCTCAGGTGTCAATGATGACAGATGCTTCATCCTTTGAATTCACTGACGGTTCTAGAAAAAGGTTTCAAGGATGAATAAGGGTTTGAAAAGAGTAGGTTGAAGAAATCTCGAGTGAATAATCGAGTGATACTTGCTTTGTTTTATCATTTAAGAATACCAAACATCGCTAAAATAAAAACGTGGGAAAATAAAAGAGGTAAAATAATAATTACCAAGATACGGGTTTAAAGAAAAACATAAAGAATTTTTTTATGGTGATACTATGAGTGGTCATTACGATGAGACAGTGAGTGAGTTTCACGGTGAGACAGTGAGTGAGTTTCACGGTGAGACCATGAGTGATCTTTTCAGTGCGTGTTACGGTGAGACAGTAAACGTCAGACCGTAAGTACAAAATTCTAATAGTGAGACCGTAAACATAAAACTTTACAGTGAAATAATAAACATGAGAAATAGTAACTGAGAAACCATAATCATGAAACAGTAAAGTATAACATAGTAATATATCGCACAGTAAGACCTGAAACAGTAACAAGCAAGGTCCCTATTTGAGATTTATCATGCCTAGTTCATGTATCACTACTGGAAATGAAGGATATACCAACGGCTCTAAACCATTGGTATAGGCTGGAAAACCGTTGGTATATTCTATACCAATGGTTGTCCAAACCGTAGGGAAGTAAGGCGTGGGGAAAGATCTATACCAACGGTTTGAACTAAACCGTTGGGATAGCCCACTCTATGTATTGATTTTCTAACGTTTCTTGTTGAAACGTTGGTATAGGTTTACCCAACGGTTTAGAACCATTGGGAATTCTATGATTTTTATATTATACCAACGGTTTACAACCATTGGTATAGTTTTTTTCCCAACAGTTTCAATGAAACCGTTGACATATGTTCAATAAAAAATACTATACCAACAGTTTGTAACTGTTGGGATATATTTTTTTACCATTATTTCTCAAAGTATACCAATGGTTGTAAACCGTTGGTATTGTGTATTTCCATAATTGTTGCACAACAGCCCCTCCATTAGCCCCTCCAGTGCATACACTTGCATAAAAAACAACACTTAAAACAGTGACAAACTTAAAACAACAAAAAAGAACACCACCTATTTGATTAGATACATGGTGAATAATTCCCCATTTGAATCTTAATATAACAAAAATCATCCAGTATAGTTGAATAAGAGTTTCAATAACTCAAATATTATTTACACCCATTTCAATCGTCATATGACAACCACTTTTCTAATATATGCTGAAAAGGTATTTTCTTAGGAGTCTCATCACTTGTGACTCCATAAGTGCCACACCGAGCCTTAGATTGAGGCGGGGTTTACTGGTACATGTCACATATGATTCATGAATAATTTTCCTAAAGTTTCAACACAATCATAATCCGTTTGAGCGGTTTGGCGTATGTACATAAAATATTGTCCATTTTGAACAAAAGAGAGGCGGTTTGGGTGGTCCCAGCCCCACGGTGACTTGAATTGAGTCAGGGTTGACTCATACACATTACATATGACCCATGGATCGTTTTCCTAAAGTTTAAACATAATCTGAAGGCGTTTGGTCCGTTTCCCGTATGTCAGTTGTTGATATCACTTACAATTTAGTCTATTTTGAAAAAAAGAGAGATAGTTTGAGTGGTCCTGGCCACACCGCGGCTCGGATTGAGGCGGAGTTGACTCGTACACGTCAAATATGACCCATGGATCGTTTTCCTAAAGTTTCAATATAATCCAAAGGCGTTTGGTTGGTTTGGCGTATGTCATTTGTTGTTTTCACTTAAAATTAAGTCCATTTTAAACAAAAGAGAGACACTTTGAGTGGTGTTGGCCACACCGGGCCTCGGATTGAGGCAGGGTTGACTTTTAAACGTCACATATGATCCATGAATCGTTTTCCTAATGTTTCAACACAATCAAGATCCGTTTTCTCAGTTTGGCGTATGTACATAAAATATTTCCCATTTTTAACATAAGAGAGATAGTTTGGGTGGTGTCGGCCACACCGCACCTCGGATTAAGGCGGGATTGACTCGTACACATCACATATGACCCATGTATCGTTCTCCTAAAGTGTCAATATAATCTAAAGGTGTTTGGTCAATTTCCCGTATGACTGTTGTTGATTTCACTTACAATTTAGTCCATTTTCAACAAAAGAGAGACAGTTTTAGTGGTTCCAGCCACACCGCGGCTCGGATTGAGGCGGGGTTGACTCATAAACGTCACATATGACTCATGGATCATTGTCATAAAGTTTCAACAGAATCTGTAGGTGTTTGGTTAGTTTTCCGTATGACAGTTGTTGTTTTCACTTAAAATTTAGTACATTTAAAAATAAAGAGGCACTTTGAGTGGTGTCGGCCACACTGGGCCTCAGATTGAGGTGGGGTTGACTCGTACATGTCACATATGATCCATGGATTATTTTCCTAATTTTTCAACACAATGAGAATGTTTTTGATCGGTTTTCCGTATGTACATAAAATATTGTCCATTTGGAACAAAAGAGAGGCAGTTTGGGTGGTCCCGACCCCACGGTGCCTCGTATTGAGGAGAGATTTACTTTTTCATGTCACATATAACCCATGGATCGTTTTCCTAAAGTTTCAATAGAATCCGAAGGTGTTTGGTCCGTTTCTCGTATGTCAGTTGTTGATATCACTTACAATTTAGTCCATTTTGAATAAAAGAGAGACAGTTTGAGTGGTCCCAGCCACACCGTGGCTCGGATTTAGGCAAGGTTGACTCGTACATGTCACATATTTCCCGTGGATCGTTTTCCTAAAGTTTCAACAGAATCTGAAGGCGTTTGGTCCATTTGGATTATGTCAGTTGTTGTTTTCACTTAAAATTAAGTCCATTTTAAACAAAAGAGAGACACTTTGAGTGGTGTCGTCCACACCGGGCCTAGGATTGAGGCGGGGTTTACTCTTACACGTCACATATGATCCATGGATAATTTTCCTAAATTTTCAATACAATCAGAATCCGTTTGATCGGTTTAACATATGTACATAAAATATTGTCCACTTTTAACATAATAGAGACAGTTTGGGTGGTTTCGGCCAAACCGTGCCTCGTATTGAGATGGTATTGACTCTTACACATCAAATATGACCCATCGATCGTTTTCCTAAAGTTTCAATAGAATCCGAAGGCATTTGGTTGATTTCCCGTATGACAGTTGTTGATTTCACTTACAATTTAGTCCATTTTCAACAAAAGAGAGACAATTTGAGTGGTCCCAGCCACACCACGGCTCGGATTGAGGTGGGGTTGACTCGTACATGTCACATGTGACCCATGGATCGTTTTACTAAAGTTTCAACAGAATCTGAAGGTGTTTGGTCGGTTTGGCTTATGTCAGTTGTTGTTTTCACTAAAAATTAAGTTCATTTTAAACAAAAGAGAGGCACTTTGAGTGGTGTCGGCCACACCGGGCCTCGGATTGAGGCAGTGCTAACTCTTACACATCACATATGAGAAATGGATCATTTTCCTAAAGTTTCAACAGAATCAGAATCCATTTGATCGGTTTGGCGTATGTACGTAAAATATTGTCCATTTTGAACAAAAGAGAGGCAGTTTTGGTGGTCCCGGCCACACGGTGCCTCAGATTGAGGCGGGGTTGACTCGTACACATCACATATGACCCATGGATAATTTTACTAAAGTTTCAACAGAATCCAAAGGTGTTTGGTAGGTTTCTCGTATGTCATTTGTTGATATCACTTACAATTTAGTCCATTTTGAACAAAAGAGAGACAGTTTGAGTGGTCCCAGCCACACCGCGGCTCATATTAAGGTGGGGTTGACTCGTACACATCAAATATGACCCATGTATCGTTTTACTAATGTTTCAATAGAATCCGAAGGCATTTGGTTGGTTTGGCGTATGTCAGTTGTTGTTTTCACTTAAAATTAAGTCCATTTTAAACAAAACAGAGGCACATTGAGTGGTGTCGGCCACACCGGGCCTCCGATTGAGGTGGGGTTGACTCATACACGTCACATATGAGCCATGTATCGTTTTCCTAATGTTTCAACACAATCAGAATCCGTTTGATTGGTTTGGAATATGTACATAAAATATTGTCCATTTTTAACATAAGAGAGATAGTTTGGGTGGTGTCGACCACAACGCACCTCAGATTGAGGTGAGATTGACTCTTACACATCACATATGATCCATGTATCATTTTCATAAATTTTCAATAGAATCGGAAGGCGTTTGGTCAGTTTCCCGTATGACAGTTGTTGATTTCACTTACAATTTAGTCCATTTTCAACAAAAGAGAGGCAATTTGGGTGGTCCCGGACCCACAGTGCCTCAGATTGAGGTGGGGTTGACTCGTACACATCACATATGACCCATGGATAATTTTCCTGAAGTTTCAACAGAATCCGTAGGCATTTGGTCAGTTTTCCGTATGACAGTTGTTGTTTTCACTTAAAATTAAGTACATTTTAAAAAAAAGAGGCACTTTGAGTGGTGTCGGCCACACCGGGCCTCGTATTGAGGCGTATTTTACTCTTACACGTCACATATATTCCATCGATCATTTTTCTAATGTTTCAACACAATCAGAATCCGTTTGATCGGTTTGGCGTATGTACATAAAATATTGTCCATTTGGAACAAAAGAGAGGCAGTTTGGGTGGTCCCGGCCCCACGGTACCTCGAATTGAGGTGGGGTTGACTCGTACACGTCACATATAACCCATGGATCATTTTCTTAAATTTTTAACAGAATTCGAAGGCATTTGGTCAGTTTCCTGTATGTCAGTTTTTTATTTCACTTACAATTTAGTCCATTTTGAACAAAAGAGAGACAATTTGAGTGGTCCCGGCCACACCGTGGATCGGTTTGTGGCAGGGTTGACTCTTACACGTCACATATGACCCATGTATCATTTTCCTAAAGTCTCAACATAATCCGTAGGCATTTGGTCGGTTTGGCGTATATACGTAAAATATTGTCCATTTTAAACAAAAGAGAGACAGTTTGGGTGGTGTCGGCCACACATCGCCTCGTATTGAGGCGAGGTTGACTCCTACACGTCCCCTATGACCCATGGATCGTTTTTCTAAAGTTTCAACAGAATCAGAAGGCGTTTGGTCAGTTTCCCGTATGTTAGTTGTGGATTTCACTTAAAATTTAGTCCATTTTGAACAAAAGAGAGATAGTTTGAGTGGTCCCGAGGGGTGTCCAGGGGGCTGGCCGGGGTTGTCTGGGGGCATGTCTAGGGGTTTGTCCAGGTACCAAGGAGGAGGTTGGGGGGGGATGTCTGTGGGGTGTTCGGGGGGCTGTTCGCGGGCTGTTTGGGGGCTGTCCGGGGGGTGTCCGGGGGGCTGTTTGGGGTCCAGGGAGGAGGGTGGGGGGCTGTCCAGGGGGGTGTCTAGGGGGCTCTATAGGGTCCAGGGAGGAGGGTGGGGGGGCTGTCCGGAGGGCTGTCCGGGGGCTGTCCGGGGGCTGTCCGAGGGCTGTTCGGGGGGTGCCTGGGGGGTGTCCGGGGGGCTGTCTGGGGTCCAGGGAGGAGGGTGGGGGGTTTTCTGAGGGGCTGTCCGGGGGGTGTCCGGGGGGCCATATTGTCATTATTACAACCATTAATAACAAATTATTAAACAACATCACTTGTTAAAGATAATCAAATTGAACATAAATCAATAATAATATTGGATATATCAAGTAAAATGATGTCTCACTATCTTACATCCTAAATGACCACCCATAACCATGATTAATGACCACAAAGCTCCCCTTTCAGCCAAATAAAAAGTGAAAACAAAAACACATAGTTGCAGAAAAAAAAAATTATTTGTGTGAAAAATAATAATCTCATGGTCCTCATGATATTTGAACCACGTAGTTATGATTTTCGAGATGAACTTGTATCTATGAAACCATATGAGAAACACGATTCAATACATACATTTTTTTTATTTTCCCAAGCATTTTGAGGAACTACATATCAGTGAAAATGGTCATTGTGTTTTAAAAAGGTGATTGAATAACACATGTATGATGTCGAAGGCAGAATGATTAATGGTTATATTAGAAAAACTAATATTCACCAATATTGTGAATTTGACATTCTATGAATTAGTTTCATGAAGAAGGAAGAATTACTAATTAGGGACCACATACTATTTTGCAAAGTTCAAGAAGATACTCCATATGTTCTATTGTGCAAAGGATAAGTGAACAGTGTTTCATTTTATATATATATAGATTTTGATAGAAACATGATACATACTTGTTATGTAATACACATAGTGTAAAAAAATTAAGATGAACAATATCTTCATGTTTGACATGATCTTAATGAAAGGATTTATTTTCATGAAATGATATCAATAAATATTAAAAACAATTTCTTATGAGTTTATATACATGAAGATGTAATATTTGAAGCATTGAGATTAAAAAAACTATGAATCATTAAAATTAGAACACAATAGATACCATGCCTTTATAAATGTAAATGTGTAATGAAAACATTAATTGGACATACACCGATGTAGTGATTTGAGTACACAATTCGTGGATTAGTGAATCATAAAATTTTACCAAAACCCTAAAAATTGGGAATAACCAAATCCTTGAGAATATAAGGACATGATTGATAAGGGGAGGAACTATATTCTTAATAAAAGATGGAAGGAGTGTAACCTGGAAGCAATTGATCCGATGGAAAAGGTGGGGCTTCTAAAGGGTTTCTGCGAAGGAATCGCTTCTGGAGAGCTTCTGGAGATCAGGAGAATGGTTCTGGAATCGTGGGGAGGCTTCTGTCTAATTTGTGGCATTTTTTTCCCAACGGTTTTTAAAAACCATTGGGGAAAGTCAATCTTTCCCAAAGGATGTTTTTACCCATCTTTCCCAATGGTTTCATCAAACCGTTGGGAAAAGAAACTCTTTCCCACCAGTTTCATCAAACCGTTGGGAAAAGAGACTTTTAAAACATCTTTCCCAACGGTTTGATGAAACTGTTGGGAAAGACTACCTATACCAACGGTTTTTTTGAACCGTTGGTATGCAAGTGTTGGGAAAAGTCTTAATTCCAGTAGTGTATGATGTAGTCTATTCTCTCATAATTTAATGGTTTAGTGAATATATCAGCAAGTTGATATTCAGTACCAATGAATTCCAAAGTGATATCACCTTTTTGATAATGATCTCTCAAAAAGTGATGTCTTACATAAATATGCTTTGTCCTAGAATGTGAAACAAGATTATTTGAGATGTTAATAGCACTTGTGTTGTCACAATTTATAGTTACATGTCTGAATTGATATCCATAATCTAGTAATGTGTTTTTCATCCACAAAATTTGTGCACAACAACTGCCAGCAACTATGTATTCAGCTTCTGCAGTAGATAATGCAACTGAATTTTGTTTCTTACTACACCAAGATACTAGTGACTTGCCTAAAAGGTGACTAGTTCCAAAGGCGCTTTTTCTACTTAACTTAAATCCACCAAATTCAGCATCAGAATAACAAACTAACTCAAATTTTTGTCCTTTAGGATAAAATAGTCCTATATTGGGTGTATGCCTGAGGTATTTAAAAATTCTATTTATAGAATTTAAATGAGATTCCTAAGGGTTTTCTTAAAAAAGAGAACACATACACACACTAAACATAATGTCAGGAGGACTAGAAGTTAAGTAAAGTAAACTTCCAATCGTCCCTCTTTAAGTGGTTTAATAAACAGATTTTCCATCTTCATCAAGATCCGACTTACAAGTGGTGCTCATGGGAGTGTCACTACTTCTAGTGTTATCCAATCCAAAATGTTTTAGAATATCCTTTGTATATTTACTTTTATTTAAAATAATACCATTTTCATTTTGAGAAACTTGAAATCCAAGAAAATATTTATTTTCTCCCATTAAGCTCATTTCAAATTCGTTTTTCAACATTTTAGAAAAATAAACACATAAAGAATTTTTTGAAGATCCAAAAATAATATCATCTACATAAATTTGAACAAATAAAACATCATTATAAATTCGTTTTATAAAAAGATTAGGATCAGCTATCCCTTTTGTAAATCCTTTAGAAATAAAAAAGCACTTAATCTATCATACCAAGCTCTTGGAGCTTTCTTTAGACCATATTAAGATTTTGATAATTTAAAAATATGATTTGGAAAATGAGGGTTTGTAAATCCAGGGGGTTGTTCAACAAAAACATCCCCAGCTATATACCCATTTAAGAATGCACTCTTAACATCTATTTGATATAGTTTGAAATTCAGATGTGCAACATAGGCAAGTAGGATCCTGATAGCTTCAAGTCTGGCTACTGGTGAAAAGGTCTCTTCATATTCAATTCCTTATTCTTTACTATAGCCTTGTGCAACAAGTTTATCCTTGTTTCTAACTATGTTACCAGCTTCATCAACTTTATTCCTAAAGACCCATTTAGTGCCTATGGTTAAAGTGTCCGTAGGTATGTCTACTAATTCCCAAACTTTATTACTTTCAAATTGATTTAACTCTTCCTGCATAGCCATCACCCAAAATTCATCATTGATTGCATCACTGATATTTTTAGGTTCAAGCTGTGAAAGAAAAGCTTTATGTTCAACCTGATTTCTTAGAGAAGCTCTAGTTTGTATTCCTCTATCTAAATCTCCTACTACAGCATCTAAAGGTTGGTTTTTAAGGGTCCTAGTTGGTCTAGAAAATATAGGGCTATAGATTTCAGGTTCATTTACAGGTTCGGGTTCAATAGAAGCAGATTCTGGAACATTTCCAGAGCTAGTTTTCTTAACAACAGGTTCATTGTTCTTGTCATTAAGGTCTACAATGGACATATCTTCTTCAAGATTTTCAAGAGGAGTCTTAGGTTTATGTGGATCAGTTTCATCAAATTTTATGTGTACAGATTCTTCCACACATTTGGTTCTCTTATTGAATACTCTATAGGCTTTACTTGATATTGAGTAACCTAGGATAATTCCTTCATCACTTTTAAAAGAAAATTTGTCAAGACTATCTTTAGTATTAACGATAAATACTTTGCAACCAAAAACTCTAAAGTAGTTAACCTTAGGCTTCCTATTGTTCCAAATTTCATACGGGGTCTTTTTAAGAATTGGTCTAATCAATACTATTGATAATGTAACAAGATGTATTAACAGCTTCATCCCAAAAGTAAATTGGAAAATCATATTCATTGAGCATTATCATAGAAATATCTTGAAGAGTCCAATTTCTTCTTTCTACTACACCATTCTGTTGAGGTGTTCTAGGAGCAGAGAAGTTATGACTATAGCCATTATGTGAGCAATAAGATTCAAACTCTTGATTTTCAAATTCACGACCATGATCACTTATCAAAGTCTTGATCTTAAGTCTACTAAGGTTTTCTACAGACTTGGAATATTTAATAAAGTAATAACTGGCTTCACTTTTGTGAGCTAGAAAATATACCCAATTATATCTAGAAAAGTCATCAACAAGAATGTAGACATAGTTCTTCCCATTTAAACTAGAAACTCTAGAAGGTTCAAATAAATCCATGTGAACCAACTCGAGAGGTTGAGAAGTTGAAACTTCTTTCTTTGATTTAAAAGAAACTTTATGTTGCTTTCCCTTTTGACAAGAATTACAAACTTTGTGAGCTGGGAATTCAAGTTTAGGTAGGTCTCTAACTAAGTTATTCCTAGTCAGTTTTCTAATTGAGTGTATATTGCAGTGTCCTAATATTCTATGCCAAAGCCAAGATTCTTTACGAAAGGCATTTAAACAGGTAATATTTTGTTTAGCTAAAGAATTCAAATCTACAGCATAAACATTTTCATTTCTCAGTGCAGTAAATACCAAAGTATTTTTAGAATCAAATACATTGCAATAATCATTTTCAAATTTAACATTGAAACCATCATCACACAATTGAGAAATTCTTAACTGATTATAATTTAGTCCATCAATAAATAAAACTTTGGAAATTAAAATTGAATCAGTGTTACCAATCTGGCCTAAGTCGATGATCTTTCCTTTTGAGTTATCACCAAAGGTGACATATCCTCCATCAACCTTGATTAAGCTTTTGAAGCATGAAAATTCTCCTATCATGTTTCTTGAACATCCACTATCCAAATACCATGTCTTCCCATAGGAACTTTTTAAGAAGGTTTCCTCAGATGTGTTTGTCATGAAACACATATTAGATTTTTAAGTTTTTTCATCCTGAGTGGAATCAAAATCACTTGAACTATCTTCTGAATCACTCCAGGTTGCTTTCATAGATTTTTTGTATTTCTTTTCCTTGTACTCATATTTCTTCTTGTACTTTAACTTCATACAGTCAGCTTTCACATGTCCTTTCCTATTGCATTCGTAGCAGACTATATCATCACTTTTATCAGTTCTCTTCCAATCCTTCTTCCAATGACCTTTATTTTCATACTTTCCCTTGTAATTTGATTTTATAAAAAATTTATTTTTCCTATAAAACTTCTTAAATCTTCTGGATATCTGAGCCATTTCAGTATCACTGTCAGATGGACTTTCTTCACTACATGAACTATCACTTGGAGCTTGAATTTTCTCTTTGTCCTTGATTTTTGAAGCAGAGGTCTTGAAGACTAATGATTTCTTTCTTGGTTCATTATTTTCTTATTTGTTTACTTTCAATTCTTCCTCATACATAATTAACTTATCAATGAGTTCCTTGACAGGCAGAGCACCAATGTCACAAGATTCTCTAATTGAAACTGATGTGCCTCTCCATATTTCTGGAAAGCATCTGAGTATTCTCATGATTTTCTCCTTTGCTGGATCAACTTTTCCCAGCGAGCTCATTGTATTAACTATCTCATTAAACCTGAGATACATATCAGAAATAGATTCATCAGATTTCATTTTAAATTTAACATACTTAATAGTGTATTTATTTAGTCTCATTTATTTAACATTGGTCGTTCCCTCATGGGAAATAGCTAAAGTATCCCAAATTTCAAAAGCAATTTTACAAGAAGATATTCAGTTAAATTATTCATCTCCTAAAGCACAATACAAGGCATTCATTGATTTAAAATTATTATTGTAAGAAGCTTTAGTAGGTTCATCCCAAGTAGTTCTAATAGTATCTGGAATCTTATAATGAGTCTCTATAGCAGTCCAAATGTAAAATCCCATACTTTCTAAATGAATTTTCATTTTCATTTTCCATTGGGCATAATTTACACTATTAAAGAAGGGTGGCCTATTGGTATCTACACATTCTAATATATTATCCATAATAAGATTTTAGAAAATATCTTTAAAGAGATAAAATTTATAAATAACATAAATTTAAGATCTTTAAGATACAACTAAAATCACAGTTGAAAAATTTTCACAAACAGAGAGTTTTGAAAACCATTTAACAAACCTCTGATACCAAATTTTGGTCATAGTGGATACTCAAGAGGGGGGTGAATTGAGTTCCAATTAAAATGGGAGAAGTTCAAGGTAGTGTAAATCATCACTCGAGTGATGTTAGCCAAGCCACCCCATGAATCTATCACCATCAAACACCTTACCCATAGGTCATATGTGGCTATTATAAGGGGTTATGTGTTGGGTACCATGTTAATTAAAGTGTAATTCCACAATATAAATAAAATTTTTATTCCATCAATTCGATTTATAGAATAGTATTGCTTAATAAAATTGAGATGGAATTTGATAAATTGATTTTTCATTCATAAATTTTACTTTCTAGAAAAGATTTAAATATCTATAATAAACTAATATATTATGAATAATAATTATTTTAAGGAAATAGTATGATAAAAGCACTCTTATTTAAATATAAATGATAAAATATTTTTTTTAAGTGTCATAACTTTTACTATACATTTTCAATCTGCTATTATTTTTAATTAATAAAGATTTTTATATTCAAAATTTAGAATTCCCATATTTAGAGTGTTATTATGATAAAATAAATTTCATTTTTTGAAATAATAATTCCAAGATTTGGTTTGGGTGAATTTATGAGAATTTTCTAAAGTACTTTATTTTTTTTGGTAATAGTAAAAATATAGTTTGAGTTTTTCGGTATGTTTAATGAATTTATAATTATTTAATAATGATTTAATAATTATATAACCATAATAAAAGACTCTAAATATGTTATTTTTTTTAATATTAAATATTTTTATTAGATTTTAATCAATTTCCAAACCTATAATTTACTTTAAAAAGTCTAAAATGGAAACTTTAACATTAAAAATATTATTTTTATGGAAAATTTAGTTTTCCATGCCAAAATAAGTAACATAAAATAATAATAAACTCTTATGGATTTAAATAAAATAAAATATGACCCAAGTTTTCAAAACCATGGGAAAATATCATGGGAAAGACCATGTATTTTTTATTTTCCATAACCCAGGTTTCCAAGGCCTACATTTGGAAATTAATAAACAAATCCTACTATTTTTTCTATAAATACCCACCCATTTCTCCATTTCCTTTCACTATAAATCCATAATATACATTTTTTTGTATTTTTACCTCCCAAGGAGTCCTCCCATGGTTTCCTCAAGCTCTAAAGGTCCCAATCCTCAAGTTTTAGGAACACGTATTCAAGGTAATGAAAATCTACACTTCTCTTTTCCATTAAAGTTCACTCTTGATATGGTATTTCATGAAATTTACAAAATAATTTTTTTCCAATTTATTTTATCCATTTACTATAATAATATTATTTTATGAGTGATGTAACCTTATTACCTCTCTATTTACCATTCTCTAAAACCACATTTTTTTCTTGTTATGCTTCCCATTTTACTTCAAAAAATTTATATTTTCTCCCCAAGAAATTCAATTTTTTACTTTATTTTTATGAATACCTAAATATATTTCTTTTCTATATTTAATAATATATATTTGAAAATTATTTATTGGATTCAGGGCTCAACATGAACTAAATCCTCATTCCCTTTCGGTGGGTTAAACATAACGTAATGATCTTGTCTTTAAGTATTTTTTAAAACGGCGTGTTTTTTTAATATGAAACCCCTTTCTTTTATTTTACATGGGTTATTTATGAAATTTTTTATTACGATCTATATGTCTAATAATAATTAATACATATGATGGATTTACCCTAAGAGTGCTTCAATGCATTGGGTAAAGAATTTAATCTCTAGAGATAACAGGTTTTACTATACCTTGGTGAATAACCTTGGTGATTCTTTGGACACCTCGGTGACAAAACATAGTGATATACTTATTAATGTCTCATTTAAATGTTGTATCCATATTTTCATGTCATTATTAATTTAGTTCTTATTATGATATTCTTTATGTCCCCTTTCTAATTCCATAATGATATTCCTCACGGTCTTATTGATATTCCTCAAGATCACTTATAAATTATTTCCATTTCTTTCATTTACTAGGAATTATTATTGCCCTATACATTTATTTATATATCCAGATTATGAGATGTAGTAAAAGTACTTAGGTTGAACCAATGAAGAATCCTTTCATGATTTTAGAAGAATGATTTAATTTTTCTTGTATTATGTACCTTATTTCTAAGAAACTAAACATTAAAAGACCCCATGTTTCTATATAGAAATGAAAATTTATGTAATAAAAACGTTTTATTCTGTAACCCCATGGTTTTTCATTTTCCAAAACCTAGGTTTATAAGGCCAATATTTGAAAATTTATAAACAAATCCTCCAATTTTGTTGTAAATAACCACCCATTTCTCCATTTCCTTTCCTCCCAATCCATACTCCATGAATCTCTAGTAGTTTTACCTCCCAAGGGGTCCTCCCAAGGTTTCCTCAATCCCCCAAGGTCCCAATCCTCATGTTTTAGGAACAAATATTCAAGGTAAGGGAAATATCAACTTCTCTTTTCCATTAAAGTTCCCTCTCTACGTGATATGTCTTGCAATTTCCAAAATAATTTCTTTTGTACACATTATTTCATCACTTTACTATAATAAGAGTATTTTATGAGTGGGATACCCTTTTTACAACTCATTTTATAGTTTTCTAAAACCAAATTTTATACCCATTATGATGCCGATTTTACTTCTCAAAATTTCTCTTTTCTTCTTAAGAAATTATCTTTTATTTTATTTCAGTGAATAATACAACCTATTTATTTTCTATGGGTATTAATCTAGATGTAAAAATTATTTATTTGATTCAAGTATTAAAATACATAAAACCCACATTCCCTTTCTATTGGTTAAAAATTACATAATGATCTTATCTTTAAGAACTTTTTAAAACAACAAGTTTTTTTAATATGAGACCCCTTTCTTTTATATTACATGGGTTATTTATGAGATTTTTTATTATTATCTATGCGGATCACATTAATTAATACATATGAAGTGTGTTCCCTAACAACACTCCAATGCATTGGGTAATGAATTTAATCTATATAGATAACATGTATTATGATACCTTATGGAATATCCTTGGTCATTTTTATGACACCTCGATGACCAACCTTAGTAATATGATTATGAATGTCTCATTTAAATGTTTTATCCACATTTTCATTTCATGATTAATGTCCTTTTTATTATTATATTACTCATGTTCCCTTTCTCATTTCATAATTATATTCCTCATGTTATTGATATTCCTCAAGATCACTGGTAAATTCTTTCCCTTTCTTTCCCTTATTGGGCCTTATTCTCACCCTTTCCTTTGATGTATGTCCCCAAGTTATTATATGTGGTAAAAGTACTTAGGATGTACCAATAAATAAGCCTTTAAATTTTTTTAGAAGTGCTTTTTTGTTTTCATGTATTTTGTACATTATTTCCAAGAAACTAAACTTTAAAACATCCTCTATTTGAATAATATAATAAAAATTTATGTAATAAAAATGTGGGATTCCATAATGTTCATTAGTTCCATTAGGTTCACCACTCAGAAATACATGTTGATTTATATATATTTTTTGGAATAATGTTGTGCATGTTATTAATACACTAATTTGGGAAGATATTAGGGGAACATTATGATATAATTTCTTTATTTTACTAAAAAAAGTATTGAAACATTGACTTACTCTTCATTATCCCATGCAGAGTGAATTTATAATAGATGAATATCAAATGAAATTTTCATTAATTCTTGTTGGAAAGGATCATAGAGGTTTTCTTACAATTATAACAATGGTTCATCTAAGATATGATAAATGTAAAATAAGCCTACACCCACCACAGATGTGTGCACACCTGATAAGCCAAGAAGTATGGGATGCATATACTGGCCATCATGAGGAGACATATTTTTAGTTACGGGTGGTAATAAATTGTTTTAAAATACATATATTAGTCACACTGATTAAAAATTTTTAATTTATGAAACATAAACTATGTTATGAAAATAATCAACAGGCATAAAAACCAACATACCCCCACCTTATAGCAAGGATAGGGTATGATTCACTTGAAAAAAATTGTTAAGTATTTTAAATCAACCGTAAGAATTTTATGTGACATGAAATAACAACCTAATTATGTTCATTTGTTTATATACAGATTGATTAATCCAAATCCAAATTCACTTTTATCCTTTATCATGTTCTATGGAAGGAGGCATGTGTAAATAAATATGGGATAATAATTGGTGAAGACAAATAAAAAGTGTGGGAAGCATGTGTAAGTAGGACATAATAAAAAAAATTAAATTGGTATGACATAATAATAATTAATTATTTTCCTATATTTTTTATCTTAATTAGACATTTAAATCATCATCAGTTGTACTAGATGAACAACTACTATCAATGGCCTTTAAGAGGCTAGAACAGTACATCCATGTAAGATGTGCGTGTTTTGTGGTGACAACCTGAACATATTTTAAGAAAGGAAATGAATAGGTGGATAAAGATAAAAAAATGGAAGATTTGTAGGCATTATTGGCTTCTATTGAAGAAAAATTTAATTATAATTCATAGATTTTTGAAAATTTAATGGTAAGGAAAAAAAGATAAGAAAAAACTCAAGATCAACTACTGTATGAAGATGCCCCCCATCTTTTTTGAGGCGAGCCATTTCCATCAAAGATCTATCTTAGATGAGTTAATCTATATTCTCATAATTATTTCATTGAAATCTGAATTAGGTATACATTAACACATTTCATGTACTAATATTATATAGGTTTAAAATGATTTTAATTTATATCTATCAACACCCATCTATCACCTTGTTTCAAGGTATACCATGTTCAATATCCAAGAAGATATTCTACACAACAGTCAACTTACAATAGGTCATGTGAGAGTGGGGATTGACATAGCTCATTATCCGAGCACCGAGATACTTGTTACACTTAATGACATAGATATTCATATGGTCAAACAAGCTATTGGAACATTCGTAGCATGTCCATTAGATCTTTTAGAATAACATGTCGATAAGGATGTATTCATTTCTAATTTTTTTCATAAAAAACCATTAATAATTAATGAAAAAGCTATGAATCAATGAATTTTATTATATAAAGACCAATTGAAGGGGTGAAACAAAATTTCGAATCAAAATGATCTAAAGGATCGACCCACTAAAAAATATATCCTCCTAAAGAACATTTACCCCACCCTGTCAATATCCTCATTTAATAACATTGAAGATTCATAGAGATACAAGATTAAAAAGTGGTAATAATGTCTTAGTCGGTTTTGGAAAAAAAATGTATGAAGAATCCATTAAATAATGAATTACTCTTGAGAATGTAAATTAAACCCTCAAGTATGACTGGATAAGAGTCTCAGTTGTAAATGTATACATGAGGCATGCTTTCATGATTTGTTTTCCAATAGCAGATCTACTACGTTAATTATGACTAAATAAAATTAATGTTTTTTCATGCATATATATAAATAATGTTTTAATGGAAAACCCTGTGAACATAAAAATGGTCTCATTAGTCCTCACATCACTTATAAATAACAAAACTCATTGGATTCAGGTCAAATTGATGAAATAGTAGAAAAATGGGCCATAGTTTTTAAAATCAATCTTATGGGAAACAGACTCTTCTTATTACCAACGATGTAGGTGTAAAACCAAACAATTTAATCATATAAAATATATTTTCATACCTTTTATTACTTATTCCTTTTTATTTTTTCAGGTAACATTGGTTACTCATTGCAATCAATTTGCATACTCTAAAGATTTATTTTTTGGATTCACAGCATGGATACCAAACAAAGAGACCACACATGATGACATTTTTCAATATTTAATACACTACATTCAAAGTTTTAGAACTAAAATTCATGTTATATATTTTATATTATGTTTTAGTGAGAATTATTTTATGATAGGTAGAGGTTTAAATATCATCAAAACCATGGAATGAGGACAGATCATGCGTACATAGATCCTATTGACTTTTACAAGTAGCTAAGTATTCAAGTATATATAATAATATTTCACTATAAAAAAATTAATTATTTCTTTCAATGTTTATGAAGTTTCATAAACAAAACAATGAAAAATATTTTGGTTATTATGTTTTCAAACTTATGATAGATATCATATACCATCAATAAACTAGCATCCCTAAAGATAAATTCTCAAATATAATTAATATTTAATTTAAAATATTTATTAATGATTTTTTTATTTATATTTTCTAGTACTATCATGAATGTAGAAAGTGCTTTTATTCAAAATACAAAATATTGTTTTTAAATGACTTTTCAGCAAACCCGGTGATATTTCGTGAAGATATGACTTCCTACTACTTATTTTATTGATTTTATTATCATTTCATCTACTTGTTTTAGTTATTTTATGTTTCATTTTAATTGGATACTTATTTTTTTAATTTTCATAGAGATCAAGATGAACTATTTTCATCAATAAGGATGATTCACTCATGTACTATGATCATGCACTCAACAAATACGATGCATGCATGATGATGAAATTTTATTTTTATTCTCTAATTCATAAACATTTTGGGTTATCAAGAAACAATATTATTATATAAACTAGAATTTTGAATGATTTTTAGAATAAAAAGACATGGTGGAACCAACCATACCTCAAATTGATACAGGGTATACCTAGTATGACTCAAATTGTGTTGTTTCAATTTAAAATTGAAATTTTATTAATGTGTTGTTTCATAATTAGGATTAATTTATTTCGTTATAGTATTACTAAAATATGATTTGTTTTCTATAGGTGAATTATTTTTCTCAAGTTGGGGAGGTTTGTTTGAAGCTTCCCATGTTCATGAGAAATTGGACATCAAGGATAAAACCGAGATAATGAAAATAAGGAAATGGTTTAATCAGCCACACCTCAATCTTATATATAGTTTACATGGTACGGATCAAATTTTATGGTTTTAGTTTATAATTTATATTTTACTTCAAAACACACATCACATACTCAAAACATAGAAAAATCATTAAGACTATTTTATACTTTAGGAAAATGATCCATAATTCATTTTTGATATGTAGGAATCAACCACACTTCAATTTGACATACGGTGTGACCAGTATATCTCCAAGTATGTATTTTTTTTAAAAAAATTGGAATTTTAGTAAAAAAAATATAAGTGAAATACTAAAAATAGAGAAAATACATTAAGATTATTTTTATAAATTAATAAAATGATCCATAACTCATTTTTTTCATGTAGCAATTAGAAACACCACAATCTGATACACAGTGTACCCGGTATCACTCAAAGTTGTTATTATTAGTCTAAAATTGAAATCTTAGATCAAAACGTGTATTAGTCACTGAAAACCAATAAAATCAACTCATATTGTCTTGATAATTTATAAAAACTATTAATAAGTCATTTTTGATGTGTCGAAATCAATCTCATGTCAAACCAATATAGGATGTGACTAGTATGACTCAAAGTGCATGTTTATATTTTAAATTTACGTTTTAGTAAAAAACACAAGTGAGAAATTAAAAACTTAGAAAAATCATTAAAATTATTTTGATACTTTAGAAAAAATATCCATAAGTAATTTTTGACATGATGGAATCAGTCGCACCTCAATCTGACACATGGTGTGACCGGTATGACTCCAAGTGTGTCCTTTTATTAAAAATTGACATTAATATTAGTAACAAGGACTAGTGACATGATAAAAACTGATAAAAGTCATTCTGATCATTTTGATACTTTAGGAATGATTCATATGTCATTTGTAACATATATAAAACAATCACACCTCAATCTAATACATCATGTACCGTATATAACTCAAAGTATTTGTTATTAGTTTAAAATTGACATTTTAGTTAAAAATGCATGTCACTCATTGAAAACCATGAAAACACACTCTAATTTCCTTGATAATTTAGGAAAATGATTCATAAGTAATTTTTGATGTGTTGAAATCAGTCTCATGTCAAACCAACACACAATGTGTCTGGTATGACTCAAAGTTTGTTTTTCCAGTTTATAATGTAATTTTAGTAAAAAAGATAATTGACATACTCAAAACCACACAAACACATTCAGATTATTTTTATACTTTAGGACAATGATCCTTAAGTCATTTTTATGTGTAAGAATTAGCTTCACCTCAATATGATTCACAGTATTACCGATATGACTCCAAGTGTATCTTTTAATTTAAAATTGTCATTTTAGTAAAAAAACACAAGTGATATAATCAACACTGAGTAAATACACATAGATTGATTTGATGCCTTAGGAAAATTATCCATAAGTCATTTGTAAAATTAAGAATCTGTTGCACCTCAATATTATACACTATGTGCCCGATATGATTCAAAGTGGCTGTTATTAGTTTAAAATTGATATTTTAGTTCAAAACATGTGTCACTCACTAAAAACCAAGAAAATGTGCTCTGAATGTCTTAATAATTTTGGAAAACAATTCATAAGTCATTTTTGATTTGTATAGTGTGTGTTTTTAGTTTAAAATGACATTTTATTACAAAAATCAAGTGACCTTCTCAAAAAATATAAAAAACCTAATATTATTTTGTTTCTCTAGGAAAACAATCCATAAGTCATTTTTGATGATTAAGAATAATCCCCACCTCAATCTAACACACGTTGTAACCGGTATGACTCTAAGTGTTTCCTTTTTATCTAGAATTTACATTTTAATAAAAAAGGAAAGTGACATACTCAAATCCAAGAAAACCCATTATGATTGTTTCGATACTTTATTAAAATGATCCATAAGTAATTTTTGACATGTATGAATCAGCCTCACCTCAGTCTAATACACGGTGTGCCTATTTTGAATCAATATACATGTATTCTGTTTAAAATGAAATTTTAATAGAAAATATAAGTGACATAGTGAAAACCAAGAAAACATATTCAGATTGCTATGATACTTTAGGAAAATGACCCATAAGTCATTTTTGACATGTAAGAATTAGTCCCACCTCAATATGACACACAATGTGACCAGTATGACTATAAATATGTCCTTTTATTTTAAATTGGAATTTTATTCATGTATTGTTTCTTGTTATGTTTAATTTATTTCTTTATAGTATTACAAACATAAAAACTGTTTTCTTATACAAGTGTATTATTTTTCTTGAGTTGGGGAAATTTGTTCAGTAACTGATACCCTGATTATTATTTTTTAATGGTAGATAGGTGCTAAAGACATTTAAACATTGATGTTTTTAATTTATATGATAAAAATTGCTAATGTAATCATATAAAACATTGTTTTAAATGTATATAATATATTGTTTCTTATGTATGTTTGATGTAATTTTTATTTCAATTAAATTATTTTGAAATTTCCTAATACAAGTTATTGGTTATTATTGTGGTGTGTTATAATTCAAATAAAACACTGCATCAGAAGGTCCTTTATCATTAATATTTATAGAAATAAAAAATTCCCCCCTTTATCAGCGCTAACAAAAGTGTTGATAAAGGTTTCACCCATTTTAATAGATCTTTAGAAAATAGAATTGTTAAAACCCATTTTGAGCATTGTCAAAGGGTCAATTTGTGGTAGTGAAATCCTTCTCAAAAGAGACTAATCATGCTATCCATTAAAGAACAAAGAACACTATCTAGAGAAAATGATTTTACCTATATATGAAAACAATTCTAATGTAATAATACCATAAATAAATAAATTAAATATAAATATGAAACAATACATTAATGAAATATCATTTTTAAACTGAAACAACACACACTTTGAGTCATAAAGGTCACACCATTAATTGGATTAATGTGCAATTTATTCCTACACATCATAAAAGAATTATGTATCATTTTTATAAAGAATCAAAACAATATGAATGTGTTACCTCATTTTTGATTAGAAAATGTTTCCTTTTTACCAGCATTTCAATTTAAACTAAAAAACATCCACTTTGATTCATACTAGATACATCGTGTTTCGTTTCAATGCACAACTTATTCCAATAAGTCACAAATGAATTATGTTTCATTTTCCTAAAGTATAAATACAATCTGGGTTTGTTTTCTCAATTTTATTTCAGTGAAACATTTTGAATAAAATGTCAATTTTAAACTGGTAACATACACTTTGAGTCATAATGGGTACATCGTGTATTAGATTGAGGTGTGGATGATTCCTAAATGTCACAAATGACTTAAGGATCATTCACTAGTACACGAACTATTTTTAACATCTCCTTTTTCACATCGGTTCATTAGAACCAATGTGAAAAATGTATAAAAATCAAATTTTCACGTTGGTTATTATATAATTGATGTAAAAATACAATTATGATGATTTTCACATTGATTATTATATAACCGATGTGAAAAATCAATGTACATCACTTTTCCACGTCGGTTATTAAATAACTGATGTGAAAAATCCATTTTCCTGAAAATATATTAAAATTTTCACTTATTTTTTACGTCAGTTATTATAAAAACAATATGAAAAAATAAATCTTCATCACTTTTTCACGTCGGTTATTAAATAACCAACGTGAAAAATCGATTTTCATGACTTTTTTCACGTCAGTTATTTAATAACTGACATTAAAAGGTATTTTTCACATCAATTATTTAATAAACGATGTGAAATAAGTTTATAAACATATAGTTCATTTTCCAATATTTAATTTGATAGGTCACATAGCTCAAACGGAGTTACATATTAAAATTTATGGCCTTCAAAAGTTGATCATCTCTAAAAAAAGTCTTAGGTAATGCCAACTTCTAAAGGCCATAACATTTAATCTGTAACTCTGTTTGAGCTCTGTGACCTATCAAATTAAAGCTTGGGAAATGAGCTACATGCTTGTAAACTTTATCATGTTGTTTATAAAATAACTGACGTGAAAATACCTTTTAATATCGGTTATTAAATAACCAATGTGAAAAAGTCATGAAGATTTATTTTTCACGTCGGTTTTATAATAAACATCTTGAAAAATAAGTGAATATTTTAATATCTTTTCATGAAGGTTATCATAAAACTGACGTGAAAGATATTTTAATATCCCACGAATGTGAAATTTCAATTTTTTTACATCATGACATCAAAATTTCAAATTACCACCTAAAAGTTATAATACTATGTTTTCTCTTATCATCTCAATTATATGTCTCCATTATACACATATCCTAATTTAACAATCATTTATTTCAACCATTATCGTTCCCTCAACTCGACTCATTTGATCTTAAATGTGAATCAATTATTTCTTCTTTCCGCGATGTCATCAAGGTATATTTAATCATTTATCCATGATTTATAGTTTTTATGATTTGTTTTCTTAATTGATATACTATTTAACGATTATTTCATTCAACCATCATCGTTCCACTGACTCAACTTGTTTGATCTTCCACGTGAATCCACTATTTCTTATTTCCACAATCTTGTCAAGTTATTTGTAATTATTTTCCCATGATTTATATTTTCTATGAGTATTTTTTTTAATTGATATACCATTTAACAATTATTATTTTATTATAATGATGGATAATTCTTCATATCATGGTAAAACTACAAATCCTCCTACGGATTCAAAAATTCCTTTTAAGATGAAGCTATGGTTTTCTCATTCAATCTTTCCTCGAAAATAATATCAAACTTCTGATGGTCATAACTTTTGATCCGTAACTCTATTTGAGCTCTACGACCTTTCAAATCAAATATTAGGAAATTATCTACAATATGGTAAACATTTTTATTTCGGTTATTTAAAAACAGATGTTAAAAATGACTTTTAACATCGGTTTTTAAAAAACCGACATAAAAATGGCCTTTTAATTCCATTTCCAGAAGGTCTTTCACGTCAGTTTTTTAAAAACCGACGTTAAAAACCATAAAACTCCATTTTTAATGTTGGTTATTAAATAGCTGATGTAAAAAAATAATATTTTTAATGTCGCTCACAATAACTTCACCTAAAAACCGATGTTAAAAAGAAAAAAAAACCCATGTAAAAAAAGGTTTTTGTACTAGTGGTTTTCCTAAAATATTAAAATAATCCAAATGTGCTTGATCATTTTTGAGTATGTGACATGTGCTTTGAACTAAAATGTCAATTGTAAATAAAAACACACACTTAGAGTCATACTGGACACATCATGCATCATATTGGCATGCAGTTAATTCATACACATCACAAATTAATTATGGATCAGTTTTCTAATGTATCAATGTAATTTGATTTTTTTTTCTCAGTTTTGTGTATATCACATGGCCTTTTTACTAAATTGTCAATATAAATAAAAAAATTCACTTTGAGTCATATCGGTCACATCATGTGTCAGTTTGACATTAGAATGATCTATACAAGTCACAAATAACTTATGAATAATTTTATTAAAGTATCAAGACAATTGAAGTGTGTTTTCTTGGTTTTTAGTGATTTACACACATTTTGAATTAGAATTTCAATTTTAAACTAATCATAAAATCATTGAGTCATATTGGGAACATCGTGTATCATATTGAGGGTGAGTTGATTCCTACACATCACAAATGGGTCATGGATTGTTTTCCTAATGTACCAAAACAATAGGAATGTGTTTTATCAGTTTTGAGTATATGACATTTATTTTGAACTAAAATGTCAATTTTAAATAAAAACACACACTTTGAGTCATACTGGTCACACCATGCATCGGATTTATGTGTATTTGATTATAATATGAAAACAATGATATATGGATCATTTTAATAAAGTATCAAAATAAATTGGATGTGTTTGACCAGTTATGAGTACATCACATGTCTTTTTTATTGAAATTTTTATTTAAACTAAAAACACACACTTTGATTCATACCAATCACATCATATTTTGGTTGGACATGCAACTAATTCCTACATGAAAAAATATATTTTGAATCATTTTCCTAAATTATCAAGAAAATAAGAATCTATTTTCTTATTTTTTAGTGAGTGACACATTTTTTGAACTAAATTGTCTATTTTAAACTAATAACATGCACTTTGAGTCATTTCAGGAACAATGTGTATCATATTGAGTTTATGATGATTCATACATGTCAGAAATGACTTAGGGATTATTTTCCTAATGTATCACAACAGTCTGAATGCATTTACTTGGTTTTGAGTATGTGACATGTGTTTTGAGGTAAAATATCAATTTTAAATAAAAAAACACTTTGAGTCATATTGGTGATACCATGCATCATATTGACATGAGGTTGATTCCTACAAGTCACAAATGGATTATCGATCATTTTCCTAAACTTTTAAAAAATATAAATGTATTTTTTTGGTTATATGTATGCTAAATGTATTTTTTATTAAAATGTCAATTTAAACTGAAAACATGAACTTTGTGTAATATGAGTCACATTGTGTGTAATTTTTTTTAGATTTAGTGTCCTAGGACAAACTGTTTTTACTTTATTTAAATTTATATTAAATGAGTTGAATATTAATAAAATTTATTATTATATATTATTCATTTTTCAATATGAATTTAATATAATAATGTTCTTGAGTATCTGTTGCATTGACAAGGTTATAACTGTTCCCCTCTACGATGAGAACCATGAAATTCCATGATTATATTGTTAAATATGTTCTATGGTAGAATAAAATTCTATGATGGGGAAAATTGAACATGATTTTCAGGTACAAGAACTTATAAGAGGATGAGGTTTATTATCATGAAGTTCATTCTTGGTAATCTCCAAGATGGGAGATTATGAGAATAGACCCGCTGGTAAGAATTCTTCATGTTTTATTATCATCACATATTCCTATATGTGAGCACATATAGTGGTACTCATACTTTATGATTATAATTGATTCATGTCATGACTCATGCACTTAGATTTACTAACAAAAATCATCATTCCATATATTGGTAGGAATTAGGGTAAGTTGGGTGCATAATGAATGACATGTTATTAATGGATAAGTTGAGGAAATATTTTTTCTTTTCATATTTATGGAATTTATATCTCGACCCTTTGATTGGAATTTAACCATCAGATTAAATTCCATGGTTGTAGTGTAATGATATGTTTTTTATACAATCAAGGGAATATGTATCAAGCATATAGGTCGGTGACACAAATGTGAAACCTGATAGATGAGATATTATGATAAATGGATTATATTACCTAGTGAGTGTTCATATGAGGTTTTCATTATTGCGTCATTATGTTCTTTCTCTTGGGTGCCTTGACATGTTTCTAGATAGTAATCTTGAACTTTAGGTGATCCTGCCTAATGTCAATGAGAAAAAATCCTAGAGGATTATACATTATGTGTTTCCATTGATCTCACTTAAATTATATTTGAATTTAATTTGTGGAATAAATATTATTCTCAAGAATAAGGAATAATTTTATTAATATTTTATTGATCACTAATATTTATTAATGAATGAAATATTTTATTAAATATTTATTGGGGTATTCAATAAATTTCGAAGAGTTTAAATGGACCAAGACTAATCTGTTAAAAAATATTAATTTAAAAGATAGTTAAATAATATTTTATATTTCACATGTTAGTGCATGAATAAGAAAATAACAATAATATTATTATTATTTTGGAATGGGTTTTAATAAAGATTATAATATTATTTAAGGGTTAGAAATAAATTAAATAATATTTTAACCTAAACCTAAACTCTATAAATAGATGGTTACATTTATTTTGTACAGTAGTGTCGTAAATTGAGAATAGATAGTTATTTTGATCAACAAAATCCTCTCCCTCCCCCTCCCTCTCTCTCTTGAAATCCTCCTCTCTACCTCTCAAGAATGAGAAGAATTCCTTTAAACCCTAAGGATCTTAGAGAGATCTAGATGAACAACATAATAAAAACAATTCTCCATGCTAGCAACCTGAAATCAAATAAAATTTATTGGATATAAAATGAGGACATGTGGATCAATGTTAGAGAGATTTTATCATTGATTCCTCCTAACACGATGAAGGTAATTCAAGAAGGGTTTATATATGATCAAAATAATATTTGAAGAAATATCCTTAAAGAGATTTATTTATTATTCTGATTTCAATAAATTAATTATAAATTTAATGTATAAGATACTCTAATGGGGTTTTGGGAAACTCTAAATTAAAAAAAAATTAATTTAATGCCCACCAAATGCACTTCTGTTGCACCTGGAACCTACAAGTGGTATTAGAGTGATCATGTTTAAAATTAATATATTTTATTGTTGATATATGTGAAATATGGGTTAGATTTTTCATTTCATATTATTATTTCTTTAATAAAATTTCAATTAACATGCTACCGACATATTAATCATGATTGTTCAGTGTTTCATTTTATTACTATTCTAAGAACAGGTGAATAATGACTTGAGATTATATTAGGAAGTGTTGATAAATCTGGATAGATATTAGTAGATTACATAGTGTGTAGTTAGAGTATAAGCCTTGTACACAAGTGAACTACACCTGGCCATGTCACATGATACATTACATGAAAATATGTTAATTACACATGGTGTATTAATTTCACACCACATGTAGAACAGAACATCCAAGAACATGACATTTTGGATTACATGGAATGTAATAAGAATTCACACCATGTTGTCTATATGGGTTAGCAGTAAAATTTTTGCAATTTGTGTGATCATTATACATAGTCAAACTACCTGTGACTGATAGGATGAGATTTATTGACATACATGATGTGTATGTGGTGTACATGGTGTGTAGTTAATAATTTCTCACATCTGAAATACATGTTGATCTATTCAAAAAACAATTAGATAAAAAGAAGATACACGACTTGTAGATGTACTAAAATCATTGTGTATTCTCTCATCCAAGAACACACTGAGTCTTTTGAAAGGTTGCATGGGCACATGAAATTCATACCACATGATGTGTAGCTGGCATTTTACGCCATGTAATCTATAGAGATACAAACAAAAGACCCAAACATGTATCCCAATCACATGATAAGTGAAATTCATGGATGTAACCAGTTTATACACAATGTGTACTCTGGATGAGGTATACACAAAATCCCCAGGTCTGTACCCTGAATACGTGGTGACTAATACAAATGATGTGTAGTTGGAATGTAAATGTCATGGAGTCTCCCAATTAATGGAAGAATTAAATTAAAATAAATTGAAAATTATACCATTAATTTTTTTGTATTAATTGAAACCTATTGTGTTTGAAAATTTAATAATGGTTTTAAATAATTTTAAATCCTTCATTAATTTACAGTAATAAATATGTAATTATTGGTTCTTCCATTAATTTTCCATTAATTACATTAATTATGGGTATCTCTAAATGAAATTGGATGGTCATTAATATGAAAAGGAACTAATTAGTTAATTAATTAATTTACTAATGATAGTGTTTTTATATTAATAGTAAAGAAATAATAAGAAATGAATATTAGCTAGTTAATTTTTCATATTCATTTCATGTTTGACTGATAATGAGCCTGAACAAGCCCTATGTATCTGTTGAAATTTATTTAATTTAATTTATCACATGAGGTTTTAATTATTAATTATTAAATTAAATTGATGGTTTTTGATTCATCCCCCCTCCATTATTATATAGGACCTATGTGTCCAAGGTTATTTATGTAATACCCTTTAACTAATACACCGGTTCCCCTCACCTGTATGTGAGTAATAAATAATTGTAATAAATGGAGTTTTCTAAGGTGCATGGAGTTAGTTCTGAGACTAGGAACTGAGATGGCGTGAGATTCTAAGGCCCGGTGTGCCCGAAATGATACGGTAAAAAATGTTAAGTTTTTAATAAAGAATGTGGGATATTTATTATTTAAATGGGAATAAATTATAAATGGGTTCCTAGATCAGAAATCTGAGGGCACCATTGTTTTTAGAGTGGAAAATTTATCTTAGGTGGGGCCAAACATCGACCAGCACTGGTCGACTGTGAAATTTATAAATTGGATGCAACCATCATTAAAATATTTTAAGAAAAATATTTTATTGGACGTAGTGGAGTTTTTCTTCTCAGTGAAACTTTTTTTGGGAATTTAGAGTTATCACCATATCCATTGAATTCCTTTGAGGCATGGAAGGAAACTCTCTTGACAATTAACATTAGAATATCGAGGATCAATAATGACATGGGCCTACATTCCTCATCAACGACTGATCCAACCATGAGGTAGGGAATTTAATCTCTTCGTGATTTTTCTTCCCCATTCATATATTCAAACGACGAACATGGACTAACCCACGAACAGGTTGATCCACGATTCATCCATTATTATGGGATGGATAAATTTTTGCAGGGTTTAAAAAGAAAGATTGATCTTTGTGATTATCTCTTCTTATTCTTTGTTAAACCTTCTAACATGAAGGGATCAAGGTTGATATGAACAAGGCCAAGATTTTTTTTTTGAGAGTTCTTTGTGCCTTCTCTCTCCCCTAAAACTCTCATGTTCTTCACACATTCTTTGATCATTCTTCACACTTTCTTTGGGAATTATTCACATTCTCCCTATTCCTTTGAAACCCTATATGAGCAATATGAATCCATAACAGATTTCAAGATGGCACCTTAGAGGTGTGACAGTAGTGCAAGGCGGAGGCTACGACTTCGTCTGGTTCAGGAGGAGCGCAAAAGGGCAAGGCTAATGGTGGGGAGAAGGGAGGCCTTTTTGGGTAGAGAATGGCAGAATATGACACCGGTGGGGTGTCCGACGGTGGTGGAGGCCTCATGCAGTGACCAGGGGCCATGTCAGGAGGTCGCGACGGCAGTAGCGGGATGCGGCATGGAGCCGCATGGAGCAAAGGCGGCGAGCGAATGTGGGTTGTGGGTTAGCAGGGTTTGACTTGGAAGCCATGCGGTCAGGGATGACCATGTGAACTAGAGGATTCGGCAAAGGTGGGCCACATATGGTGGAGTAAACCAGCCTACAACGTGGGGTGGACCGGATAAGCCAAGCCGCTCCAAAAGCCCCACATCCTGGACCTAGTGGCCCAATGGGCTGGGTCTAGCTGACCCAACGAGAAGAGACCAATAGATCCAGGATATTGGGCTGATCTAGTTCAGGATAGGCTGAATCGGGTCGAGTTGGTTCAATAGGGTTGGGTCGGGTCAGCCGGACTGGGTCAGGACCGAACCCGGGTCGGGCCTTCTTAGAAAAAATATCCATAACTTTCAAACCGTGTGTTTGTTTGATGAGTAGTTTGTATAGTTGGGACCCTTGAAATGATACTATAATTTTGAGACACTCTAAGTGAGTTTTTGTGGAATTTGGTTTATGAAATAATTTCTTGAGTAGTAGGTTCTCCTGAAATAAGCACGCTACGAGCGAAATCTTGCGGCTAGCTACGACTATGTGATCTTGGTGACTACATGACCTAGGGATGCTTAACCCATTAATTCTCTATGTTCCATTTATGCTATGTTCTCCATAGATTCTCTATGCACAATCGATGCTCCAAGCACCATCGACGCTCTGTGTGCCATCAATTCTCCGTGTGCCATCGACGCTTCGTGTGCCATCGATGCTTTGTGGGCCATCGATGCTCCGTGCACCATAGATGCTCTATGTTCCATCGATGCTTCATTCACCATCAATGCTCCATGACTCATCAATTCTCCTTGATCCATCAACACTCTTTGCGCCATCGACATTCCATGGTCCATCGACACTTTGTGGTCCATCGACGCTCAGTGGTCCATCGATGCTGAGTGTGCCATCGACGCTTTGTGCACCATCGACACTCCTTGTGCCATCGACACACCATGCGCCATTGATGCTCAGTGCGCCATTAGTTCCATCAACACTCTGTGCAACATAAAATCTCCCTATGAGGATCTGTGGGTTGTCGGCGCTCCGTGCTCCATCGGCGCTCTGGGCGCCATCGACACCCTAGACGCCATCGACGCCCCAGGTGCCATCGATGCCCTGAGCACCATCAACACTCCATGAACCATTGATGCTTTTTGTTCTATATATTCTTCATGTGACATTGATGCTCTGTGTACCATCAATTATTCATGTCCCTTCGACCCATCTAGTGTCATAGACACTGAGAGATCTATGGACTACAACTGAAAATCCTTCACTTCGTGCTTTAGACTTATTTTTGTGTGAGATGACCAAATAGAATATACCTCACATGTTTTCTTTGTGGTGTATTTATTATGTTTACTTTTTGGTATAATTTTTTTTATCTCTCAGTGGTATTTCCTTTATAGTTTCGGGGTGTCCTACTGAGTATTTTTTTACTCACACATGCACGGGATTTACCCACACATGTTGTGTCTTGTTTAGATAATCGATGCTTTGAAAAAGATCTAGGTGGACCAGGAATAGGTGGTTATTAGAGGGATCAAATGGATGTTTTGTGCTCTAATGAATTCAGTCAGCTTCCCTACACCTACCCTTCAGGCAGGGTTTTCTATGGACATATTTTAGGAACTTGTGCTTTCACTTGACAAACTCTTTCTTTTGGTGGGCTTGTATTTTGGACCTGTTTACTTTCCAGTTTTCATACTATCATATTTTGTGGTTGGTATATTAGTGTATTCATGCTTGGAGAAATGTGCATGTGTACAGGTACTTAGGAAAATGCCTCACATTTGTGGGATATTCCTACTTAGTGCAAGTTGTTATCCCCTGGACTATCGGAGGTGGGATTAGGGTAGTCATGGCATGAGACCCTTTGGGATGGGTCATGAAAAATTGGTATTAGAGGTGGTTATTTCTACCTAAATAACCAAGAGTTTGTGAGATTGGTTTGGGGATATATTGTTAAGTGTTTCGAGTTCTACTTTCAGACTAGGGACTCCAATATTGGTACGACGACCGACGTATCCATACACTAGGACTTTGAATTCTGATTTTCGACTCGATACATGAAAACACTATTTATAGGGAAAATAAATGGTACATGCATCATATAATATTTTGAGTGAGTTCTCATTACCTTACAAAGTTAGCTCACTAGGTATACTCAATTGACTATGGTACATCTTGATCTATTTTAGGATGCCTCCATGCAGACATCCAACTAGGATTCTGATGCGTGATCATGAGTATGATCTTTGATTATCCAATAAAAACATATATTTTAATGGTATTAAATGTTCATTTTTGATCTTATGGGCCTGAGTTAGTGCATTTTCATTATGAACATTCATTCTCATCATTTGTGCAGTTCATGCCTAATATACACCAATTTAGGCCCAATGAGTCATCTGATTCTAAGGAATGTAATTATCAATTTTTTAATTTTATATTTTTTTAACTTTATCTAAACTTAAATGTGAACATTTTTCATTCAGGGATCAATGGATAATTCATGGAATAAGATGGAGATATTTTGTGATGAAAGGAAGCAATTCTAGAGAAGACATATTGGACACCAGCCCACTGATGAGACTGTGGGGCCCAACATAAAGGACCAATTAATCCCAAATTTCGTGGGATTCTAGAGGACATGTATAGAAACAAATAACTCTTCAGGAGATAATGCTAATTCTCCCTCTATGGTGGTCATTAAGGCGGCCCAAGTTAGAGATACAATTCTGGGCCAGATTCTGTGGCCCAGAAAAACATCCCACTAATTTGATCATATCTCGGAATCCACAACTCCAAATGGACCCAAATTTTACAGGAGGTTATAAGACATCCGTAGATCCATTTACTTATTCTATGGTCCACTCTGAGTCGGCCATATATAAGGTCTTACAGACGCGTTTGTTTGGTGAGGGAAAGCTGGATGCCACCTCGGGTCAAGGGTGGAAAAATCAACTCTCCCTTACTTTCCACCCACCTATGGCCTACCAAAATTAATTGAGGAGACTTGGACTGTTGGAGGCTCGACCCAAGGGATCAAAAATGCCTATTTAAGGCAGTGGTGTTTAATTATTTAAGGATCCTTGGATGCTTTGTTCAATTGTAATGTTATGCTGCATTTTTGTTGCCTCAAATTTGTCTTTCACATGTAAGTTGTTCAATTCACTTTAGTTTCTTAATAAAAGTTCTTCTTCTACTATTATTCTGTTGTTCTTCATATCACTTTGATACCGTTGGATCAAGGTGTGAATTTATTCACACCAACCCTTGTGAAATTATTCACACAACGGTGGAGTGATCATTTTATTTTTTTTGTTTTCCTTACTTCTCCATTTCCTCCCTCATGAGTCTACTTTCTACTTCCATTGAAACCATGGGATCAATGGAGGGCTAACCCACTTATGGGTTGATCCAAAGGAGTAGCAAGGGGCTTGATTGGATGTTATTTATCACCTAATTAATGTATAATCACTTCTTTAATTGGGATTTTTATTTGATGATTTTTAAACTCCATTGTCCTTGTTGAATTTAAGGCCACACACTTCAAGTACTAATACGAACCTTTACCTTGAAGTGCTCAAAACTTTGATCCTTCAAGTGTATAGGTGATTAGTATTAAAGGGTGTAGGAATTAAACCAGTAAGTTATGATGTTGTTTTATCTCCTTAAATGAACCCATCTCAAATTTAAGAAATTGAAATCATTAAAAAGAAAATACGTCCAATCTACCCCAAGCGATAACCTAGGATCAACTCATTCTTTTAAATTGAATTCACTTAAATATATTATATATCTTTAAAAAACATCCAAAATCAATCCAAGTTGGCCACTTCATATCCTAAAACAGTCCATAGAATGTACGTGTATATAGGTTTCTTCTTAGGTCTCTGTGGATTCGATAACCCAAGCTAAACTACAAGGACCGTCTTACCTTCTTCTCTTGGGTAAATTTGAACGAGAATCAAATTTTGGCGCCGTTGCTGGGGACCCAAGTAAGTCATCTAAACACCCATTCTATTCTCCCCCATTTCTTCTTTTCTCATCCAAATTCTCTTATCTTGTCCCTTTCTCGTTTTTTTTTCTTTTGGCGCATGTCCGCCTACACCCGCGATCAATCAAACCGTCTAGTTAGGGTGGATAGTCTTGTGGTTGGGGATTCAAGTACACCAAGGGAACTAATTCCATTAGATCCTAATCTTCCTAATACTTTAGAGTCCAAAATTGAGCCAATTTCAATGGAAGGTCTTCAAATAAACCAACTCATAAACCCGGGTGGGAACCAAAATGGAAACCCAAATGAGGCAGCCCCAAACTTGGGGAATACAATTGATCAAACCATGAATGACTACCTCACACCTTCCTGGACCAATTCCCCCTCATGCATTAGACACAATTCCCTAGGAGATTCCAACTACATCTTTAAATCCCATGTCCTAAACCACCTTCCCACATTCCATGGAATGGAGTCCGAGATGCCATACCTGCACATTAAGGAGTTCAATGACATTGTAGAAACCATGTGTCCCCCACATCAACTAGAATCTGCTAAGATGAGGCTATTTCATTTTTCTTTAAAGGATCGAGCTAAAAATTGGCTAAATAATTTGAGACCATCATCCATAAACTCTTGGGACCAACTACAAAGAGAATTCTACAAAAAATACTTTCCCCACCACAAAACAATTGCACTTAAAAAGAGTATCCAAAACTTTTTTGAAAAAGAGGGAGAGTCATTCTATGAAACATGGGAGAGGTTCAAAGACACTCTAAACATGGTTCCACACCATGGTTTTTCTATTCCTAAATAAGTGAGAATTTTCTATGAAGGGTTGGGTCCGGGGAACAAACAATTCATTGACATGATGTGTAATAGAACCTTTAAAAACAAAGCCCCAAATGATGCTTATGAGTATCTAGAAATCCTTTCTGAACAAAACCAAACATGGGGAACTTCAACTTATTCTGAAAATACACAAAGAACTACTAGAATTCATACACTTAGAGAACAGGAAAGCCTTAGGGCTAAACTCGCAGCACTCTCTAGGAAGGTTGAAGAGATAGACCTTAGGAAAGTCCATGAAATCCAAACTGTTGACCCTGTTTGCACAATTTGTGAAAAACATGACCATAAGACAGACAACTGCCCAACCATTCCATCCATCAAGGATATTCTCTTAGGAGGACCCCCAACGGAAGTAAATGCTATGAACTTTCAAAATCCTCAATACCAAAACACCTTCAACCCAAGGTATAAAGACCACCCAGGCTTCCACTGGAAAGATAACCAATAACCTAGCCAACCACAGGGACAAAATCCTTACCCCCATCAGAACTACCAAACCCATAATCAGTTCCAAACCCAACCTATCCAATACCAACAGCCACCGGTCCATTTTCAACAAACTGTCCCACCTCCAAAATATCCCCTGGGATAAACCAACCTACTCAAGCACCCACCCAAACTGTTCCACAAAGCCTACTAGAACAACTGTGCAAACAAATGGAGAGGATAAACTCAGAGGTATCTTCCCTAAAACAAGAACTTCAAACCATCAAAACTGGAAAGGCACCCATGCCTACTCAGGCGGTGCCATCCTCAACTTCAAGGGGAGAGTCAAGTTGTGCTCAAACAACTCATGAACAACTAAAGGCTGTGACTATTTTAAGAAGTGGGAAATCAATTGAGAAACCTGAACAACTAATTCAAGAACCCACCTGAAGATTCAAACTTGGATGAAAATTCAAATGAACCACAAGATAAAACTGAGGAAACTGATAACAATGTGAAGGAAACAACTCTTCAACAAACAACCCCACAACCTGCACCATTTCCTCAATGCATGAGGGGGAAAACCAAGCCTGAACTAAATGAAACATTGAGGGAAATATTTTCACAAGTCAAGTTGAACATACCCCTTCTCGATGCAATCCAAACCATACCTGCCTACTCAAAGTACCTTAAGGACTTGTGCACTTTTAAAAGAAAATTTTCACATAAAAACCAAGTCCTTTTGGCTGCTAATGTGAGTACCACCATTCAAGGGACAATTCCTCCTAAGTTGAAAGACCCAGGTTTCCCTTACATCAATGTTGAACTAGGAGAAAGTAAAGTTGTCAAGGCCTTGTGTGACCTAGGTGCTAGTGTCAATCTCATCCCATATGCTATGTACTGCCAGTTAGGCCTAGAAGAACTCCAACCCACATCTGTCACACTTCAGCTTACTGATCGTATCATTAGGGTTCCAAAGGGGATTTTAAAGGACGTTCTGGTAAAGGTTGAAAACTTCATCTACCCTGCTGATTTCATTGTCCTTGACAACCATCCAAATTTAGGAAATAAGGAACAAACCCCAATCATCCTTGGTCGTCCTTTCCTTGCAACAATCAACTCTGTTATCCGAGTCCAAAATGGGAACATGACCATCACCTTTGGGAACATGAGTATAGACTTGAACATCTATAATGCAAGATCACAAATAGGGGATGATGAGGACATTCATGAAGTAAACATGATAGGAAGCATTGATAATGAATCCATGGAACATCAAGGAATATTTGATGAATGTTTAAGTCAGGATGAGATTGATTTCCTTTGTTCATATGAAGGAAGTTTATCTCAGTGGCTTGAATCATTTTCAAATTTCTCTTATGATGAAGTCTTAGGTCCAACAATCAGTGAAACCTTTCAAGAAACCACTTTCATGGAGACCACTCCAATTTCCTTCCCTAAATCTAATCAAGCCAATCTAGTAGCTGAAACTTATACATGTGGGGAATCAATCCTATCTGAAACTCTAAAAAAAGAAATTGATCTTGATCCAATGTCCCAATCTTCTGCTGAAATTCTAAACCAACCTGATCTTGAATTGAAGGAACTTCCTGCTGCACTAAAGTATGCCTTCCTAGGGGAAAATCAAACACATCCTATTGTCACTTCTTCTTCTCTTGAATCCAATCATGAGAGGATGCTTCTAGATGTCCTTAGGAAGCATAAGAAAGCCATTGGTTGGACCCTTTCTGATATTCCTGGGATTATCCCACTTATCGGGACTCATAGGATTGTTTTGGAATCTGATTCAAAGCCATGTCGTCAACCTCAATGACGACTCAATCCTAATCTCATTGAGGTAGTAAGGAAGGAACTTCTGAAATTGTTAAAATCTGGTATCATATATCCCATAGCTGAGAGTGAGTGGGTGAGTCCAATCCAAGTGGTTCCAAAAAAGGCCGGAATCACAGTGATAACCAATGAGGATGGAGAGATTCTTCCAACAAGGGTGAGTAGTGGATGGAGGGTCTGCATTGACTATAGGAAGCTAAACTCATTCACCAAGAAGGACCATTTCTCCTTACCATTCATTGACCAAGTCCTTGAGAGAGTGGCAGGTCATGCCTTATACTGTTTCTTAGATGGGTACTCAGGGTACAATGAAATTGAGGTCTCCCTAGAGGATCAAGGGAAGAATACATTAACATATCCATTCAGAACCTTTGCTTTCAAACGCATGCCCTTCGGGTTATGCAATGCCCCTGGAACCTTCCAACGGTGCATGATGGGAATCTTCTCAGACATGGTAGGGGATTTTCTAGAGGTCTTCATGGATGACTTCTCTGTGTTTGGGGATACATTTGAGGGATGTCTGAGGAATGTAGAGAGAGTCTTGTCAAGATGTGAAGAAAAGAATATAGTCCTAAACTGGGAAAAATGCCATTTCATGGTTAAAGAGGGACTTGTTCTAGGCCATCTAGTCTCGAGTAGGGGGATTGAAGTTGATAAAGCCAAGGTTGACATCATTCGTCACCTTCCATCACCCAAAACTGTCGAGGAAGTGAGGTCTTTCTTAGGACATGCTGGTTTCTATAGAAGATTCATCAAGGACTTTAGTTCAATCTCTCGTCCCCTTTGTGCTCTGCTAGTAAAGGATGCTCCATTTGTTTGGACCGAAAGTTGTGAGGGTGCATTCTCAACCCTCAAATCCTCTCTCACCTCTCCTCCCATTATTAAATCTCCAAATTGGAACCTTCCTTTCGAAATTATGTGTGATGGCAGTGACTTTGCTGTAGGAGCTGTGTTAGGATAACGTTGTGATAAAACTCCTTATGTCATTGCTTATCCAAGAAAATCCTTAAATGATGTCCAAATCAACTACACCACCACTGAAAAGGAGTTACTTTCTATTGTGTTTTCCTTAGAGAAGTTTAGGTCCTACCTCTTAGGATCCCCCATCACTGTGTTCACTGGACATTCTGCACTAAAATACCTCTTCCAAAAACAAGATGCTAAGGCTAGACTGATTAGTTGGGTCCTTCTCTTACAAGAATTTGACATCACAATAAAGGATAAAAAGGGAGTTGAAAATGTTGTAGCTGATCACCTCTCTAGGATGGAATTCAAAGACAACTCAAATCACCTTTCTGTGTCTGATTAGTTTCCTGATGAACACCTATACTCTGTGAGTGACTGCCCTTGGTATGCTGACATAGCAAATTTCTTAGTGACAAGAGTCATTCCAAAATTCTTAGGGACTCAATCTCAAAGGAAATTCCTTTCTGATGTTAGACACTATGTGTTTGATGATCCATACCTCTATAAGTTCTGCCCTGACCAAGTCATTAGGAGGTGTGTTCCAGAATCTGAACAAGAGTCCATCCTTAAATTCTGTCATAGTGAGGCATGTGGAGGTCACTTTTCCTCTAAGAAAACATTTTCTAAGATTCTTCAATGTGGTCTATTCTGGCCCACCCTCTCAAGGGACTCCTACACATTTTGTCAAAGCTGTCCTAGGTGTCAACAAGTAGGGTCCATCACAAAAAGGAATCAAATGCCACTCACTCCCATCTTAGTGGTTGAAATCTTTGACTGTTGGGGAATTGATTTCATGGGTCCCTTCCCAAACTCTCGGTGATACCTCTACATAATCTTATCTATTGATTATTTCTCAAAATGGGTTGATTCCATTCCCACTAAGTCCAATGATCATCAAGTTGTGATTTGATTTCTGAAAGAGAACATATTTTCAAGATTTGGAATTCCTAGGGATATCATAAGTGACTGTGGAACTCATTTTTTCAATCGTCCATTCTCATAACTCATGGAAAAATATGGAATTTCTCACAAAGTGTCCACTGCTTACCACCCTCAAACCAATGGTCAAGCTGAGTTAGCGAATAGGGAGATTAAGAAAATTCTTGAAAAAACTGTCAACCCCTCTAGGAAAGATTGGTCTGATAAACTCTTAGATTCTCTTTGGGCCTATAGAACCGCATATAAAACCATTTTAGGAATGTCCCCATATAGGTTGGTTTATGGAAAAACATGCCATTTACCTGTTGAAATTGAGAATAAGGCCTTTTGGGCAATTAAGAAAATGGATTATGACCTCTCATTGGCCGGAACAAAAAGGAAATTAGATCTCAATGAACTGGAGGAATTAAGGATGAAGGCTTATGAAAATTCAAGGATCAATAAAGCTAGAGTTCAAGCCTACCAATCTAGGAATATCAAGGTAAAACATTTTGAACCGGGAAAACTTGTGCTCTTGTATAGTTCAGAACTTCATTTACACCCGGGAAAGTTAAGGTCTAGATGGTCAGGTCCTTTCATAGTGCATCATGTATACCCCCATGGGGTAGTAGAGATTAAATATCCCACAAGTGGTCACATTTTCAAGGTCAATGGTCAAACGTTAAAAACATTCATTGAATAATTCAATAAACATAAAATAGATGTTGAGTTAATTGATCCAATCTATGAACCAGGAAAAAATTGATAAATTTGGGATCTATGTCGGGATAACGATGTTAAACAAAGCGCTGCACGGGAGGCAACCCGTGGTTTTTATGTTTCTAATCTTTCTGAATCATCTTTATTTTTCAAATAAGATTACTCAATCATTTTTATATTTAAAAATAAAAAATAGACTTTTGAACTGTTCTTCTATTATGAGTATGGATGGGTACGAAAGAGGAGCACCATATTCATCCGTGTCACGTAGTGTGATCCTTGAGTAATACCTTACCTAGAAATTTAAAAAGAAGACAATGTATCGTCAGTTTATTTTTTTTATTTTTTTTATTTTATAGGTTAAGATAAAAATAAAAATATAATAATAATAAAAAAGTCCACGCCATAGGCTGTGGGGAAAACCCCGTCACAACCAGCGAAGCCACGGGGACTCGAACCCGGGACCGAAGGGAGACAGGGGCACGCGCTTACCACTGACCTACGGCTTCTTGTGCTTCCTTATTCTATAATTTTTATATATATTCTTATATTTTAATTCCTTTATTATATAAATATATATATATATTTTTTTTGTTTTTGTTTGTTTTGTTTTTTTTGTTTTTCCTTTTTCCACTAGGGAACTTTGCAAGCGACATGGATATCAAAGGAATAAATTCGAGCGGCAAGAACTTCAAAATTCAACCACCAGGTGACTTCATTCCATGATCCTCATATTTAAATTTCCTTATTGAACTCCCCTTTTTATTCCTCTACCCCATTCTAAATTTTTTTTTACGAAACTAGGGACAGTTTCATTCTAAGTTGGGGGGTGTAGAAACAAAATGTTTGTTAAAAAAACAATGATAACAAAAAGAAGTAAAATTCCTTTATCATTCATATAATAACATATTTGCTCACATAAAAACTACATATCAAATAATTATTATTTCCTTGACTCTTAATTTAATTCATGATTAATTTTAAAAGCATTGATTTTGGAAGTTTGGTTGTCCAATGAAAATTTTCATCATTTTTATTTTCATCCATTAAATCAAAATGCCACAATTCACGTCCTTTAGACTGTGGGGTAATAATTTGAATTTTTGGGGTCCCATAATAAATAGCATAGGCTGGTTTGATTTTTATGAATAATATGAGTATTCAAAAAAAAATTTAAAAAAAACAAAAAAAAAATTGCGTGTAGAGCAATGGATTGATAAAATGCAAGGCTTTCGGCACTTGGGGATCATGACTCCAAAGTTGTATAGCCCTGAGTTTTTCAATATATCTCTATTTATGGTAATATGACTTTGTTTTTGATTAAGTTAACTCGAGACGATGCCCGAGTATGTGGGATTCACTTGGTGCCCTAAGGCCTTTGAGTCTGGGAGTCATCGGCAAAGTCTTGCTACATGGGTTAATTTGATTAACTGCAATCTCAATTAATATGGAAATATTTCAAAAAAAATCAAAAAAAAAAGAATGAAGAATATCCATATTAGGATTAAATGTGATTCCACCTAGAGCTTCCATGATTTCCCCCTTGAATGAAAATGAACCCCCATATCTATTGTGATACACAACACATCATTACACCTAATTGAGTTGGATGAAGTATGATGATGGATTTGATCAAAGGAATGGGCTTGGGATTGGGATCTTCTTTTAAATTCATCTTGTTTTAAATTATCTTGATAGGTTATAAAAATATATTTGTGTGCAGTTTACATTGTGAGCACTGTTTGTTATAATGTGTTTGAAGAAAGGAATTCAAATAAAATCATTGAATTATTTGCTCGGGACTAGCAAATATCAAGTTGGGGGGTGTGATTATCCAATAAAAACATATATTTTAATTACATTTTAATGGTATTAAATGTTCATTTTTGATCTTATGGGCCTGATTTAGTGCATTTTCATTATGAACATCCATTCTCATCATTTGTGCACTTCATGCCTAATATACACCAATTTAGGCCCAATGAGTCATCTGATTCTAAGGAATGTAATTATCAATTTTTTAATTTTATATTTTTGTAACTTTATCTAAACTTAAATGTGAACATTTTTCATTCAGGGATCAATGTATAATTCATGGAAGAAGATGGAGATATTTTGTGATGAAAGGAAGCAATTCTAGAGAAGACATATTGGACATCAGCCCACTGATGAGACTGTGGGGCCCAACATACAGGCCCAATTAATCCCAAATTTCGTGGGATTATAGAAGACATGTATAGGAACAAATCACTATTCAGTAGATAATGCTAATTCTGCCTCTATGGTGGTCATTAAGGCGGCCCAAGTTAGAGATACAATTCTGGGCCAGATTCTGCGGCCCAGAAAAACATCACACCAATTTGATCATATCTCGGAATCCACAACTCCAAATGGGCCCAAATTTTACAGGCGGTTAGAAGATATCCGGAACTCCATTTTATTCTTCTATGGTCCACTCTATTCGGCCATCTATAAGGTCTTAAAGACGCGTTTGTTCAGTGAAGGAAAGATGTCTGCCACCTCGGGTCAAGGGTTGAAAAATCAACTCTCCCTTACTTTCCACCCAACTATGGCCTACCAAAATTAATTGAGGAGACTTGGACTGTTGGAGGATCGACCCAAGGGATCAAAAATTCCTATTTAAGGCAGTGGTGTTGAAGGATTGAAGGATCCTTGGATGCTTTGTTCAATTGTAATGTTATGCTGCATTTTTGTTGCCTCAAATTTGTCTTTCACATGTAAGTTGTTCAATTCACTTTAGTTTCTTAATAAAAGTTCTTCTTCTACTCTTATTCTGTTTTTCTTCATATCACTTTGATACCTTTGGATCAAGGTGTGAATTTATTCACACCAACCCTTGTGAAATTATTCACACAACGGTGGAGTGATCATTTTATTTTTGTTGTTTTCCTTACTTCTCCATTTCCTCCCTCATGAGTCTACTTTCCGCTTCCATTGAAACCATGGGATCAATGGAGGGATAACCCACTTATGGGTTGATCTAAGGGAGTATCAAGGGGCTGTATTGGATGTTATTTATCACCTAATTAATTTATAATCACTTCTTTAATTGGGATTTTTATTTGATGATTTTTAAACTCCATCGTCCTTGTTGAATTTAAGGCCACACACTTCAAGTACTAATATGAACCTTTAACTTGAAGTGCTCAAAACTTTGATCCTTCAAGTGTATAGGTGATTAGTATTAAAGGGTGTAGGAATTAAACCAGTAAGTGATGATGTTTTTTTATCTCCTTAAATGAACCCATCTCAAATTTAAGAAATTGAAATCATTAAAAAGAAAATATGTCCAATCTACCCCGAGCGATAACCTAGGATCAACTCATTATTTTAAATTGAATTAACTTAAATATATTAGATATCTTTAAAAACCATCCAAAATCAATCCAATTTGGCCACTTCATAGCCAAAAATAGTCCATAGAATGTACGTGTCTATTGGTTTCTTCTTAGGTCTTTGTGGATTCGATAACCCAAGATAAACTACAAGGACCGTCTTACCTTCTTCTCTTGGGTAAATTTGAGCGAGAATCAATCTTCCTAGTGATGATTTTTAGTACAATGACTAGTACTAGAGATAGCACCCTCGGGTGGTGTACCAGTGATACCACCACCTAGAGAGCAGCAGTTACTACCAAAACTACAGGAAGAGGATTCACATAGGTTGAGTGTGTTACATTAGTTCCAGAGGTAGAAACCTCCCATGTTTAGGGGTGAGCTAGACCCCCAGGTAGCTGAAGATAGGATGGAGGAAGTTACACATGTCTTCTACCTTGTGAGGATGTCATTTGACCAGATGACAGTTCTATCCTCAAGCCTTATTCAGGGCTCAGTGGGGCAGTGGTAGAGCTTAGTGATCCAGACACATGGCAAGATGACTCTCTCTTAGGAAGACGTTGTGTGCCTCTTTATGAAGGAATTATTTCCAGAAACATTATGCTTAGTGTGTATACAGGGGAGCCTGCATCTTTAGTAGAGAATTCAGAGAGTAACATAGTACTCGACAAGATTTATTGACCTTTATCACTACTCCATGGATATGGTGTGGGAACCATTATTTAGGGCCTATACCTTTTAGTAGTGGATACACTGAGAAATTAGGGCATCCATGATATCCTTTAGCTTCCCTACACTTTCTGAGGTACTAGAGTGATCTCCTCTCATGGAGAACTTTCTGGTAGAATAGACGCTAGGAGTGGGAGATACCAGCAGGCACTAGGCAGCTGAGTCTTCAACGGTAGGTATTTGACAATAGACACAGGGACCCAAGTAGGTAAATCACTCTAGGGGATGACCCCAAGATATGAGGTTAGTGGTGCGGGGATCCCAGGGAATAACGAGTTAGATAAAGGACATGCTATGTTATAAATGCAACGATCAAGGATACATGGCTTGATATTTCCAAACTCACCATGCAGACAATAAATAAATTGTTGAGGGACTGTCAAGGAAGAGGAGGAGGTAGGAGAAGGGTGGTCCATAGGGTAGCAGGCATGGCAGAGGAGCATGTAGACAAGTAGGTAGTGGGAGGAGGTTCAATGTACTACCACCACGACCCCTAGGTGGTCCACCACGGGCTCAAGGAGGGGGTGGATAGGGATGAGGATAGATTCATGAAATGGAGGGTTATGACCTAGGTTCTCCATAGATGATTATAGGTACTATATGTTTCTTTTCCACCCCAAATATAGTTTTGATAGACACGGGTGTTTGTCACTCTTTTCTCTCCACAAACCTTGTTTAAGACTCAGAGATTCCAGTGGAACCATTAACTCGATCCCTACACTTAGAGACTCCTAATAGGAAAGATTCAATGATCAAAAACTGGTTCCAACAGTTTTCCCTTACTCTAGGGGGTGAGAGTTTCAGTTGGGATCTCTTGGTGGCAGCATTGAGGCCTTACAACATCATTCTTGGTATGGACTAGTTATCTGCATTTCATACCCAGATTGACAATTTTAGGATCAAAGTGTTGTGTTTCCATGGATATGGAACCAGGTTTTCCTTTTCTGGTGAAAATGAAACACATTCATCATCGAACAGACTTACTCATAGGAGGGTGCAGCCATTTACTCACTAGTTATATAGCCTCACCCTCGGTACAGTGGATGATAGGAGTTTGTAGTTTCCTACAATGGTTGTGGAGTATAAAGATGTCTTTCTTGAGGATTTCCCTAGATTACATCCCCATAGGGAGGTAGACCTCTATATTAATTTGTACCTCGGGACAACAATGATATCTAAAATTGCATATCAGATGGCTCCTATGGAGCTTCGTGAGTTGAGGGTACAACTGGAAGACTTGCAGAGGAAGGGCTTCATGAGACCCAGTTTTTCACCTTGGACATCCCTATTTTTGTTTTCCAAGAAGGAAGATAGGATCTTGAGATTATGTGTAGACTTTAGGTTCCTAAACCAAGTGACTATGAAGAATAAGTATCCAGTACTGAGGATTGATGACCTTTGGTTCTCAAAGATAGACCTCATATTTGGATATCATCAGCTTCATGTACGAGATGAGAATATAATGAATACAACCTTCATATGTCAGTATGACCACTACAACTACATATTGATTCCTTTTGGAATGACTAATTCCCCTTTAGTGTTCATGGGACTCGTAAATAGGATCTTCCAACCCTACTTATACTGGTTCGTCATGGTCTACATTGATTACATCATGGTGTACTTGGCGTCTGAGGAGGATCACATGATACACTTGAGGATGAACCTGAACATACTCTAAAATCACTAGCTATATAGGAAGCTCTCAAAGTGTCAGTTTTAGATTTAAGAGGTCCATTTTCTAGGAAATGTCATTTCAGAGGCTGGAGTTGTAGTAGATCCAGTGAAGATTGAAACATTTCTTACTTAGGAGTCACCTAAGAGTGGTACCGAGGTACATAGTTTCTCAGGTTTGGATGGAGACTATCGTAGGTCTGTACTAATCTTTTCTAGAGAATCAGCACCCTTGATGGCCTTGAAACATAAGGGGAATCATTTCCGGTGGATAGAGAAGTGCCAGTAGTGATTTTAGAACCTGAGTAATAGATTGATGAGTTCCCCCATATTGATATTACTAGAGTAGGGTGTTGAGTATGTGATGTTCGGTGATGTATTAGGGACATAGATTGGTTATGTCCTAATTCAAGGGCAAGCGGTGATTGACTATGGTACACACCAATTGAGGCAGCATGAGTAGAATTATGTGACCAATGATCTTGAGATAGCAGCTGTAGTCTTCATATTGAAGATGTGGTGACACTAACTTATGGGAAATTGGTTTACCATCTACTATGACCATAAGAGTATCAAGTATATATTCTCTCAGAAGGATCAAAACTTGAGACATAGATAATGTCTAGAGTTTTTTTAGGCCTATCAAATTGTGATTTTCGATACTACTAGGAAGGGGAATGTAGAAAAAGATGATCTTAGTAAGAGATTCATCTTGCATTTTCTGATTAAGGTTTTAGAGCAGTTGGACATGTTACAGATATCCTTTATGGATGGAGATGGAGCATCTTACCTCCAATCGATGGTTGTCACCCTTCCACTCTTATAGTGAGTCATAGAGGCACAGCTTAGAGAAACTGACTGTGAGACTTTATATGCTCAAATGTACTTAGGGCATGCCCATGATGGATATTTGGAAGGTGGGGAGAACGTATTTCTCTTTAGAGAACACACATTAGTATCAGTGACATTGCAGGAGGAGGTGTTGGTGGAGTTACACACATCCCCTTTGATGGTACATCTGAGTGTGGTGAATATGTACTAGGAAATCTGACATCAGTTCTAGTGGTTGGGGATGAAGAAGGTAGTGGCAGAGTTTGTTTCTCGATGCCTCACTTCTCAGCAAGTTAAGTTTGATCACCATGTTCCAATGGGATTGACCAAAAAACTTGAGGTTCCAGAGTGGAAGTGGGATGGTATATCGATGGACTTTGTGACAGGTTTACCATGCACGACCAAGGGGTATGATACCATCTGGGTGATCATTGAAAAACTCACCAAGTCAGACCACTTCCCACCGATCTGTGAGCAGAGTTTGATAGAGAGTTTGGAACGCCACTACATATAGGAGATAGTTCAACTTCATGGAGTTCCATCTATGATTGTCTCAGATCGTGATACATTTTTTACATCCTAGTTGAGGAAGGGGTTATAGGAGAGATTTGGGACTCAGTTTCGCTTGAGTATAGCATTTCATCCCTAGACGGAGAGGACCAACTAGGTTCTTGAAAACATTATACGGGCATGCATCCAAGACTTTGACTACAGTTGGGAGGATCTCCTACAACTAGTGGAGTTTGCGTACAAGAAAATATATCACTCCACCATTGTTATAGAACCATTCTAGGCCTTTCATGGGTGACCATGTAGGTCACCACTATTCTAGATAGACCTAGGGGAGTCAACACTCATGGGTCCATAGTTGGAATGAGCTACCACTAATAAGTTTCGGATCATCCAGGAGCAGATTAGGACTACACAGAGCTATAAAATGTTTTACACTGATAGTAGATAGAGGTATCTGGAGTTCATGGAGGGATACCATGTGTTACTTTGGGTCTCACCTTAATGGGGATTGTAGATATTTGGACAGGGTGAAAAGTTATCTTCGATATACATCTTCCCTTTTTAGATTCTGGGAAGAGTTGGTGAGGTGACTTACCACCTAGATCTACCCTCATAGTTTCACTGGATGCATGATTTCTTCCACATGTCATAGATGAGGAGGTGCGTGCATGATCCATCACACATCATCAACTAAGGCGAGTTATACATTAATGATGAGGTAACTTTAGCAGAGTACCCTGTGGAGATCAAGGATCGATATGAGTGGATCCTTAGTGGGAGGTTGATTCCTTCTATATGCATTTAGTGGGATCACAATAATCTCCAAGAGAGAACATGGGAGCGGGAGGCTCATATTCGTGCTTTGTACCCTAATATTTTTATTAAGTATCCCTTGTTTTGGATTTCATAGATGTAATTTCCTAAGGTGGGGAGAATGTAATGACTCAGATTTTATCTGATTTTATTTTATAAATTAATTGGGAAAATTACAAGACCATGTAATGAGACGGTGTGAGATTCTGAGGCCCGATGTGCCTGGAATGATACATAGAATAAATTTTAAGTTCTTAATAAATAACACGAGTGGGTTCTTCTTTCAATGGGAATAAATTTTAAACAGGTGCCCAGATCGAAAATATGAGGGCACCATTGCATTTAGAGCAATGACTTTACCTTATGTAGTGTCAAACATCGACCGATATGGGTTGACTATGAAATTTAGAAATTAGACATAACTGTCATTAAAATATTTTAATAAAAATATTTTATTGAATGTAGCAGAGTTTTTATTTTTAATGAATCCCTTGTTAGAAAATTAGGGTTATCACCATAACCATGGAATTCTTATGAGGCATGGAAGAAAACTCTCATGATAAAAAACACCGAAAGATTGAGGATCGATGATGACATGGACCTTTTTTCCTCATCAATGACTAATCCAACCACAAGAAATGGTATTTAATATCTTCATGATTTTTCTTCCCATTCATAGATTCAAATGACGAACGCGGACTAACCCATGAAAATACTGATCTATGGTTACTCCATTATTGTAGGATAGATAAATTGTTGCGGGGTTTAAAAATGGAGATAGATCTTTGTTATTATGTGTTCCTATTCTTTAATAAACCTTATAACATTAAAGGATCAAGGCTGCAACGAAAAAGGACAAGATCCATTCTTCGGGAATTCTTTGTGACTTCTCTCTCCCCTCAACCTCTTGCATTCTTTATGTGTTCTTTAAGAATTCTTCATGTGATCTTTGACTTCTCCTTGTGCCTATGAAACCCTATAAGAGAAATACAAATTGAGGATCAGTTCTATGATGGCACCATGGAGGTATGACAGTAGCCAAAGGTGGCGAAGGCTGGAGGCGGCGGCTCCAGTCGGTACGGTCGAAGCATGGAAGGGGAAGGCTGTCGATGGGGTCACTAGTGGCAGAGGAAGAACCAAACAGACAAGGGATGTTGGGCCAGGTGGAGCATGGTTGGATGATCCATTGACGGTGGCGGCAGTGGGATACAGTCCAGGAGGGACCACGTTAGAGGGAACCCTTGGTGGAGGAGTCCATGGGTGGTGACAAGGGGCCATGGTATGAGGTAGCGAGATGCGGCTTGGAGAAGTGTGGAGTGAAGGTGGCGAGCGTGTTGGGGTTGCGGGATAGTAGGATGTGATGTGGTAGCCACATGGTCAGGGCGGACCATGTGGACTAGGCGTTGTGGCCAGGGCAGGCCATGTTTGGTGAATTAAACCTAACCACAGAATAGGCCAAGTCATTTGGGGTCGGGTTAGGTCAGTTGAACCGGGTCGGGTCTATCGAACCAGGTCGGGTCTGTCGAACCGGGTTGGGTCAGGTTGGCTGGGACGGGTCGAGACTAGAACCAAGTCAGACCTTCTTAGAAAAACAATCGTAACTTTCAAACGGTGTGTCTGTTTGAGGAGTTGTGTATAGCATTGGGACCCCTGAGATGATAAGGTCATTTTGAGATACTCTAAGTGAGTTTGGAGGAATTTGGTTTATGACCTAATTTATTCAAGTGTAGGTTCTCCCAGAATAAGCATGCTATGAGCGATATCCTACAGCTGGCTATGACTATGTTATCTTGGTTACTATGTGACTTGGGGGATGCAAGAACCATTGACGCTACAGGTACCATTTACAATCCATTTTCCATCGACACTCTATGTGCCATCGATACTTCATTCTCCACCGATACTCTGTGCACCATTGACGCTCCGGGAACCCTCGATGCTTGATGATCCCTCGATGCTCGGTGAACCATCAGCGCTCCATGCTCCATCAAGGCTCTGTGTTCCATTGATACTTCGTGCACCATCAATGTTCCATGAATCATCAATGCTCCCTAGGCTATTGATGCTCTGTGATCCATCGATGCTCCATGCACCATTGAAACTCTATGCACCATCGACACTCCATGCACCATCAACACCCCAGACACCATTGATGCTATTTTCACCATCAACACTTTGTGTGCCATCGATACTCTATGCACCATAGATGCTACATATTCCATCAACAATTCTAGTGTCATAGAGACTGAAAGATCTATGGACTACAACTGGAAATCCTTCTCTTCATTCTTTAGACTTATACCTATGTGAGATGACCATATTAAATATACCTCGTGTGTTTCCTTTATCATGTACTTTATGTTTTTACTTTATAGTATACTTTATTTATTTCTTAGTGGTATTTCCTTTGTGGTTTTAGGGTGTCCTACTAAGTATTATTTTACTCACCCCTACACAGTCTTTACCCACACGTGTCATGTCTTGTGCAGACAATCGATGCATTGAAAAAGCTCTATGTGGACCAAGACTAGAAAGTTCTTAGAGGGATGAGAAAGATGTGTTGTGATCCTACGACTTCAAAAAGTTTCTCTACACCTAGACTTCAGGTAGGGTTTTCTATGGACAAGTTTCAAGAACTTTTTCTTTCACTTGACAACCTCTTTTTTTTTGAGAGATTATATTCTGCCCCTGTTTACTTTCTAGTTTCCCTACTATCATACTCTATGGTTAGAATCTTATTGTATTCATACATTTTTTATTTATTGTTTTTACTTTTCAGCATTTTGGTCTTAGAGATGTGTGTGTATGTAAAAGTAATTATGAAAATGCCTACCATTTTTTCGATATGCCTATTCGATGCTAGTCACTATCCCCTGTCCTATTGAAGGTGGGAATGGGGTAGTCAAAACATGGGGCCCTCTGGGACTGGTCATGAAACATGTGGATGGATGGAAAACTACAACTCATGCCAACACCAGTAAAATGAGTTATTCCCCTTGGTCAAAGGTTAATTTATTATCGACACAAAAATCATATGTTTTATAAGATCATGATTGGGTCATTTAATTAATTAATTATTTATATCTTATAAATTTATTATTTAATGTATGCGATATCACTATCTCATAAATAAATGAATTATGTACAAATAAGAAATTAAAATAAATGGATTATGGATAAAAGTTTTATCTAGCATGGTTAATTATGTAAAATCCACTTAATATTAACAAGTCATGTAAAGGATAAAACAAGACAAAATTTATGCATAATAAAATAAAATCCATCAACTAAATATTAATTTAGACTAAGACTTCCATTACTTGATTAGGAATGGAACTCATTAGAACTAAGTGTTTTACCAACCCTTATTGGGACACTTACTTTTATAAGGGGAGTTCTTATTAAGGATTTTGGGTTGACTTAAAAATTTTACATAAAGAGGATTATCCATTTCTATACTTGGTGTAATTTAGAGGTAAGTGTTGAGGAAATCCAAGTGAGTATTTCTAGATTGGGGAATCCACTCAACTGATCAAGGAGAAACAAGCTTGTAGTTGGAAAAGACATTCCTACCTAAATACCTTCAAGTATCTTGACCAACCCTTATCAGGGTTATGCGAATGGGAATATGGATCCTTGAACCTAAAATTTCCTAAGAACTAGATATTCTAAGATCAATGTTGGGGTATATTAGGACTTGAAAAATATAGGGAGATTAATAAAAATTTATTATTATTACTATATTTCACATAATTTGTAATCAATAAATGTACTAATAATATTATTTTTTATAATTATAGAACATGTAAAGTTTGCCATCCACATTTTCCCTATGATATATATTGTATAAAGACAATATTATCACTTGAATAAAATTCCCAAGAGTGGTTCAGATGCCTTTGGGTTGTGTTACACCATGAACAGTAATCTTACATGCAAGAATCCTTAATTCATGATCTGAGTTTAAAGGATGCGAGTAATAATATTTATTTATCGATGAAAAAAATATACAAAACATGGATAAATCACCTACATGCATCATTGAATTCACATGGGTTGAGATTAGATTATAATTTATTGTCTCAAACTAAAATTACTATAAGGGTATAGTAATGTGGCAGTGTGGGGTCAAACCATCGAGGAAAACTAGAAGGTGAGTAACCAATCAAAAAACCCTTAGAAATGATTCCTCATGTTCAATCTTCAGGTTTGGTTTAGAATAAATCATGGTAGTTTGTATTTAATAAAAATAATAAATAAATGGTTCCGGGTTAATTTCATGGCTTTTGAAAAAGGATAATCCTCTATTTAACTTGGAATGGTCCTATAGATTAGGCTGTGAAGTGGTGAAAAAGTAACCAATTGGTTTTTATCAAACCAATTGGATATACCAATGATTTAAATATCCCACGGTTAAGTTATAATGGAAAAATTAGGTTTTTTATGCTTGGATTCAATTAAAAAAGCATAATAGGATAATGGTCATAGTTCTGCTCAAATTCAATTCGGTTAGATTCGTTCAACTTCACTTCCCATCGTCAAGGTTCGATAAAAGAATGGGATGAACAATTATTATTAACTTAATTACTATCCATAGGGATACCAAGGTTCAACATGGATATTCATTATGCTTATAAACACTCATACTATCAACCCCTAACCCTTGGTGGATTATCTACACATGGAGGTGATAATCAAAAGGAATGAAATATTAAGAATGTTGGGCATAATCCAAAAATAGTTGAAAAAGAGAAAATATAGGATTAAACAATAAATAATCAATATCAAACAATTGAAAGAAATAAAAATCTAATAATAAAATGACTTTTCATGATGATATGATGAAGAACAAGATATCTGATAATATAAACAAATAAGAAACAACCAAGAACGTACTAAGAATGAAGAAACGAGGAAGAACCACATGGTAATCAAAGAAGAATGGAAAGAAGTGATGGAAACAAACATCAAAAATGAAAGTTGGATCGAAACGTTGGATAACATATGTGAAATGATTAAAAAATCACAAAAATTCAATAAAAATGAAAGGAATCAATGAAATCTAGTTTAAGATGAAAATGTATGAAAATGGATGAAGAAAAATGAGAAATAATAATAGTGTGAAAAGTTTTTGTGCATAGACGAGCACTAGAAATATCAATTAGACTGATAAGTACATGATGTGTAATTCATGTACCTTTTGTACTGGATTAGGTGAATTATGTCCTAACATCTACATATCATGTAAGTTGGTTTCACACTGTGTATTTGAGATCAAATTTTCCCATCGAAAAATTGGTTTGTTTCTTTGACCAGGCAAGCCGTCGAAACTTTCACCTATTGTAATCTTTCCAGGTCATGTATGAATTTCAATTTTAGAGGGATTTTGATTTTTGAAAACTGTACATCATGTAATGGATTCACAAGTTATGTATTGTATTCACATCATGAATTATATTCACTAGCTAGTCTATGGATCTACATGAATGATGTGAATGAGGTCTACATGTTGTGTATGTGATAGATAGAATTTAAATCTAGTTTTTGGCACTTTTTTAGTATTTCTCCCTTTATGTCGAAAATATATAATTCTTGTAAAAGAAAACCAAAACCCTATAAATTATCTATTAAATCATGAAAAATACATAAATAAATGTATCCAAAACATATATATAAATTCATCTAATCAAATTCCCCACACTTGAACAATTGATTATCCTCAAGAAAATATTATCTCAATAGGGATTTCAAAAGAAGCAATTTTTAAAATAGGAAACATTAATTAAAAACAAGAAAATAAAACTAAGTGTAAGTAGAAAAAGTCAGTCATCCAGATTCTTTATTTTTTTAATTACAATTTCATAACTGTTTATTAAATTCTATACCCATTTTTCAATTTAGCTTACAATTATTTTTCTCTCATCACTAAATGTATAATGTTAATGGATTTATTCTCATACCCTAAATACATGTTCACAATTATAGTATTTCATTGGTTCTATCATCTTCACTTCATAAAGAAAAATACAAAACAATCATGAGGGATTAAGAAAAAAGGGTTGAAATGAATATAAGGATGAGGGAAGGTGGGTCGAAACTAAAAAATCAAGATCAAAAGAAGGGTAATCTCTAAAGTATAATTCATGAAAATCTTGAGCAGTGAAATTAAGTGGCTCTTCCAAGTCAAATGGAGACATGCTCTAAACAGTTCAAAGTTGATCCATGAATATATCAAGTAAGTATAAAAAATGTACCTTGTTCTTTTCCTTTTATTTTCTCTTAATTTATTTTTCAAAATTCATGTTCAGGACATATCTCACATCAACCCTATAACCACATTTAATCGATCATAGGATTCATTGGTCAGAAAATAGTGATTTTTGAACTTTCTAATTAACAACCCATTATATTTTTATTTTTATTTATATTTTTTTTTTTCAAAGTAATATGTTAGGCATAGAAAATGCCAAAAGTAATAATGAATCACATCATATTAGTATGGTGAAATTCCATAGTACATCTTCTTAATAATCGCACCCCATATCCATCGGCAGTGAAAATATCCCCACATTTGTTTAAAGGATAATCATGCATAATATTAAGAGTATACTAGGAAGGGATAATCAGCTTGGAACAGATCCATCCTAATAAGGTTATTCATGGATTCTATGGGATAAATAAGGAAAATGTAAGGTGTATCTTATGGAAAAATGTCTCACAAAAATTTATTTAATAATATTAAAAATGTATTTATTCAACCATAGCCTCAAATAATATCTCAATGAAATTTGTGATAGGTTCACATGGACCTAGTTTCTCTCAAGAAATTTTCTTATAAAAGAATATAAAATCATGGGCTCTGTATCCTCTCAGGAATGGGTGTATAAAAAATAACTAGATGACAATCAGGGTGTAAAATACAATAATAAATCAATAAAAAGAAATTTTTAAATTTTTTAATTTGAATTAAATTACTAAACTCAACAACTGTTCTAAAAAAATATAAAAAAAGTAAAATACAGATTCCAAATATTAACAACCTAACTTTGTCTTTTATTTCAATCCATGTAATGAGTTCTCAAGTTCAAAGCATGATTTCAGTGAAAAATTCCTCCTATATAGGTGAAAACAAGAAATAATTCAAGTGTATCAACAATAAATCTCAATAAAGACTCCCCCATACTTAAAATTAAATGGTTTCTATACTTTCCTTGAATATATAAAGGGAGATATATCACAAATATAGTATAGACTAAAAGAAATGGAACCTCGTAATTAAAATTAATTAATTGAGAGCTCCGTATAATGAGTTTCCTTCCATGTGGAAATTTGGTGGATAATGATTTCACATGGGGATACCCACATAATTTTTTAGAATGAAAAAACCTACACTAGATAAAACATTAGTCCACAAGGTTTAAATAGGATGAAATTAGTGAAATGGGTAGGTGCACAAAATGAATAGTAATGAAAAGTAGCTCACATAAAAATGAAAAACTGGGATACAATGAATTTGAGAGTCACCTATCAATAAGAATGAAACTAAAGTGAAAGAAAAAAAAATCTTAATCACATAACTAAAAATAATGAAAAAAAATCAAATATGGTTTACCTCCCATAAACCACTAACAATGAAATCGTTATCCAAACATATGGAAAAAGTATTAGGTGGTGTCGTCCATTAGGTAATAAGTGTGTTGCCCTCTACAGGATCCGGTGGCTATTTCATCAAGCTCATGGGGATACATGGAGGTATTTATCACCTTAGGATCATATGGATCATGAATCTCATGTGGTAAGAAAAGAATCCATTCTCATTATGGAGGAGACCACTACTGAGCATGGATCTCAAGTGAGAGATCCTTAAGCTGGAGCTTGATGTTAGCTAGATGCAGAGTCATATGAAGTAGGAGGGATGATGGTGTTTGAATAGGAACATCAATGACCATGGATGAGGCATAAGATATATACATGGCTAATGTAATAGATTAATGAAATGTAAATAATCCAACCAGTAGGGAAGAAAAAATTTGTAACCCATGTATATATAGAGAAATGATACATTAGTGTGAAATGGAATACAAGTAGTTTAAAAAAAGTGGAACCCCAATAGAATTAATAATGGGAGAGGGTACTAGGATATAATTAAGCGGTAAAATCAATATCGTCAAGGTCTGAATCAAAATTCCCCTCCTAAATAGAGGGTGACTTCAAATAGAATTACCTATCGATATCAGTGATGGAGGAAGGGGATGGAGGATCAAATATTGTGGTGAGTGTCATGGTGCTGGAAGTGATCTTAGTGGATGGTGTAGGCAAGGTGTCGATATTGATAGTAGATGTGTTTTTTGAATTAGGATCAATGAACGGCACCTCATTAGATGGTTGATGAATCAGGAACTTACCCCGACGGTCTTTCTCTTCCAAATACTTTTTATGGTTAGCAAGGTCTTTCAGCTTATAGGGAATATCGGTCTAGGTGGGATCTATTGTGGGAATGTTATAGGTTGAAGTTCCAGCTCGTGGTGGGGGGTTAGAGTCTTCAAAGATTTATGGTGAGGTAGATATGGTAAATAATGATGGTGAAACAAATGGTTCTCTAGGTGGTGGTAAATATAACAAAGTTTCACCAAAATATAATGGTGTTAGAGTGAGAGATCTTCAAGTAAGGATGGGATGGGTGATTTTTTGGGAATGGGGGTTGTCTATGGGGAAGGGATATGGGTAGTTTCATGGGGTGGATATGGGAATGGTAATGGATTGTGTCATGGTGGTGGAGGGATGGTGTGATATGGAGGTACCATGAGTAGGGGCTAAGGTGGAGGTGTTGGGAACATGGGCATGAACAAGGAAGGATGGTGTGGCTGGGTCAGCCACATGATGATTAGAGGCTACATAAGCATCCTCCAAATACTATGGCTCCCATTTATAGACACTATCATGCTTAATAAGCGGCCCCATCTTGGATAGGGTTTAATTGAACTCACTGACATGCCTCTCCATGTTGACAGATAGGTTTCCCAAGGATGAATCGAAAAAATGACCTCAATCTGGCTGAACCATCCATGAGCATTAGCATAAGCTAGCCAAGAATAAGTGAAGGCCCTATGAAAGATCTAGAGGAATTCACCTTGGAGCACAGTTCTCTTTATGGTGTGAGGATCATAAACACTCTCGTGGTCTCTTCCGATACAAACCCAAAGCTGTGCAACCTAGACCTTGTTAGCCTCAAACTACAATTTCAAGAATATGGGGGAGGTAGTGTAATTGGATGAATGGATGTCAAGGATATCTACAAAATCACCTAGGTTGATCTCCCAAGGTCAACCTCTAGGTTGGAAGCGGACAAATTTGATGCTCAGCTCAAAGGTGGCAAGTAACTCGAGGAATAGATCCCTGTAAGTATCCTCCCACACATATGTGATCGGGGTCAGGTGAAGGTATTACATGAGTTTAAGGACATCATGGTGAATGTGGATGCACTCTAGAATGGTGATGTAGACCATCTTGTTTATCCTCATCAGCTTATCCTACAAGTGGACCAACTGGACCTGGGTTGGGAAAATGAAGGTAGGGATGAAGGGGAGGATGTGAAGGGCCCTAAAATCCACTAGAATATGAATAAAAGTCCCCCTAAGTGGAATTAGATGATGATTTACAAGAAAAAATAAAGGAATATGGATCTATGGGTGGTGGTGGAGGTGAATCCCTATTTCATTTGGGTGGTGGTGGTGTATCCTCATGCCTGGGTGTGTGGTTAGAAGGAGGGGTATGAACTATCTTGGTTTAAGCAATTTTGAACAAAAGGGAATGTGTAGAGGAGGGTGGATAATATGGGGATGTGGAGTAAATGAGTTTAATTCCAGTGGTAGGTAAGTGAGTATGTCTAGTGAGGGGGTGAGACTATGATTTGAGGGAGTTTAAGAAAGGGGGGCATCGTGTGGAAGAGGGAGTGATGGGGGGGTTCATTTGTTATGAACCCTAAGTTCAGGGATTTTAAAAAATGACCCTGAAATTTACATATCATGTATTTCATACATAGCATAAAAATCATGATTTTAGAAATTTTTTAGTCACCCATTTTTTACGTGTCGTGTATACAGTACACGGTGTGTATTTTTCCATCTTGTTCCCCAAATGGGCTAGGTCCTCCAAATAAGCTTTCAACACACTCTAAACTATCCTAAAGACTAAAATATCATACCCCATCTTATTGATCCTACCCAAGGATTATTATTAGTTACTTATTTATTTATTGTCTAGAGCTATACATTTCAAAAGACTTCAACTTTTAGTTAACACCCTTTATAGAATGATCCTTGAAAACCAAGGGAATTAAAGGTGGGGAGAACTTCTTTGTCAGAGGTGCAATGAAATTTTCATTCTTATGATAACATGATCCCTTTCCAACAAGAGTTGGTTTATTATTGAGGTATTCAATTTCCACATGATATTTTTTTTATTATCAAGAGAGATGGTTTGACACCCTATCAACACATTTCTTTTATTAACGACCTTCTCTATATAAAACACAATATGTTCTTCACCAAATATGAAAATAAATCCCCCCAGGTTAACACCAATCATTATATTTCCAGTGGTGAAAATAGTATTCTAAGGAATAATTTAATATCACCTTTCTATTCCATATACAAAAAATGATGTATGTGTGAAAAATTAAATTTTCAACATTTACTAAGATGTCCTCAAGTAGTCCCTGGGGGTGCTTGACTGAGTGGTCAGATATTTGGAGTTCCACCTTAGTTGGTTTCAATTATAAAATCCCCAGTTTCTTGTAAACACTATTGGGAATTAGATTGATACTTGATCCTAGATCACATAGTTCCATTTTAAAAGTACATGTCCCAATAGTGCATATAATTGAAAAACTTTTGGGATCTCACATTTTTTAGTAAATTTATGCTGGAAAAATGTGGAGAATTTTTCATTTAGAGAGATCATTATGAAGTCTTCAATTTTAATTTTTACTCGAGAGAAATTCCTTAAATAATTGAGCATAAGAATGTACTTTTGCAATTACCTATGCAAATGGGATATTCATATGTAGTTGTTTAAAAAATTCTTGGAATTTTTTATATCCCCCCATTTTCCATGTTGCATCCATTCAAGAAATGGTAGTGGTGGAATGTATGTTGGTGGTTCCACAAATTCATTATCCTTTTTAGGATGTTCCTTAGATGGAGCTTTCTTAGATTATCCAATCTCTCATGTTTTCCCCGGATCAATTTTATCCTATTACTTCAACTTTTTTTCTCAATTTTTTATGGTTATTGAAAATACATTACATTTTCACTTCTAATAATTATAGCCTTTTCCTCTTCCCTAGAATGAGCTTCAATATTATTAGGAAATGTACATGGTATCTAATCAGATAAGGTCTTAGAGATCTTCACCATTTTATGTTCTAGGTTTTATAGTGAATTCTTATGGTTTTGAATCTCAATTTCTTGGGTTTTCATTCTTTTCTCTACTTTCTACACAAAGGTATTTAGTAGGTTCTAAATACTGGTTTGGAGAGTTTGGTCTTATTGAGGTTATCTTGGTGGAGATTTTTGATATTGTTTCTATTGTGATGGTGGATAATGTTGAGCTCTAGGAAAAGGTTTTTGTAATTTTTTGTGTGGTTGAGGAGCTAGACCTTGTGGTGGGTACCCAGGTGGTCTCTAATTTCTCCCTATCCACAAGTCTATAGAAAATAATATTGGTTTTGTTGTGACTAATACTGAGTCAATCCCTACTAGTAATTTTTCTTCTGTTGATACTATTGGGGCTATTGGTAATGTTGTCCTTGTTGGTTCTAATTGATATAATTATAATCTTGATCTTGTGGTTATTCCATTCCTAAATTATATTCATGGTAAGAGTGTGGGCCCATGAATATCTCTTGTGATTGAATTTCCATCACTAGAGAAGGAGTGGTGGTGGAACAATAAGTAACTAAAATGATTCCAACTTCTTTTTCAAAGCCTCTACTTGAGCATCAAGATGGGTAGTCTCTTCCACATGGTGGATTCCATGGAGAGTTAATCATGTATCACTTTTCCATAGATTTCATTGTGATATACTACATCAATAATAAGTTGTTTATCTTTTGGAATATTGATCATTAATCTTCCATCAGTAGTTTCATCTACTAAAATACATGTATCTGGTTGGAGTCACTGATATAATGTCTATAACTAAATTCACACATATAGTCCATGATATAGGAACTCGTGGGTTAGTTGTTCGAATTTATCTCATTCTTCCCATGTTGATTCTCCATACTCTTAGGTGATGTTTTCAATTTTGTTCCTAATCTTCCAAGTCCATGGTGGGAAATATTTATCACTAAATTTCTTTTCAAATTCATCTCAAGTCTTTATTGACTCATGATCTTGAATTTTTAACCAATCCATGGATCAGTCGTGCAAGGAGAATGGGAAAACTATTAGTCTAGTTGTGTCTGATGATACACCTTGATTGAGGAAGGTATCAAAAACCTAAATAATTTTTGAAATGTTCTTGTGGGGGTCTTCTCTTTGATTCACACTGAATATCCCCATGTTCTGAATCATGTGAATGAATCTAGGTTTTATCTCAAAAAAATTTCCGGAATAAGTTGGTGTATAATGTTGTGCAAATCACCACTAATGGAAAAAAAAATTGTATTCTATGATGGTGCACTCCAACAACAATTTTTTCTCACCGTGATTGTTAGGTGGCACATATTGTGGGTCTTGAAGGTGTGGTAGTATAAGATTTTTATGCTTATCCATTGTGAAGAGGTGACATGAAATGATTTTTCTATCGATCTTGGGATAAAATAAAAGTTTTTCTTGTGCGTCCAGGATTCTTGAGAAATTCAAAGGTCCCTAGCACATAAACTACCTAAGAATAAATGAAATAAATAAAGATAGAGAATACAGAAGTGTGCCTTATGGAGAAAAATTTAAAATGGAAAAGTAAAAGGAAAAAAAGAATGGGTTTTGGTTTATGTGATCCCACATTTAATCTGAAGGTCATTGTGCATGAGATACATTAATCCTAAACAACGAAACCAAAATATGAATCCCTCGAAAAGGTTCCAAAATTTGACTCACCCAAAGTAGAAGAATATGTAGAGGATGAAACATAAGATGAGGAGGGTGGATTTGTGTGTGGTGGAGGACGTGTGGCTCTCCGTTGTTTGGGTGGCAGTGGTGTGTCCTCGCACTCAGGTGCATGCTCGGAGGTTGTGGTGTGAATGGTTTTTTTGAATTCCATGAATAATGGATAAAAGATGAAGGGTGGTGTTTTTTATGGAGAGGTGGAGAGGTGGATGATGGTATAGAAGGAGTGTAGGTAGGATAGGAGGTACGAATTTGACCGAGGGAGCTTGGGGGGGGGGAGTTGAATGCGTAGAAGGAAATAGTGGGGGGGGTAAACCTAGGGTTAATGGTTTTTAAAACCATCTCTAAAATTTATAATCCATGTATACTAGTCATCCTCTATAGCATATACACCACTCCATATCTTCCTTCCATCGATCATGGAATGCACACAAACCATTCACACCGAGCGTGTGGAAACATCTTCTCCACCAAACAACAAAAGGTCAAAAAACTATACCACGCACATGCATCGTTGAATTCATGCAGGATGAGATTAGATTAGATTTTATAATCACAAAATACCCTTAATACAAGGAGTATCAAAGTGGTAGTGCGGGGTCGAACCCTTGGGGACTTCTATAACTTTAGTAACTAATAAAACAAACCCCTTGGAAAGGATTACTCACATTCACTCTTTAGGATTCATTTTAAACTAAATGTTGGTAGTTTGGATTTAATAAGGATAATAAATAAAGCTTACAATTTCATTTTTAGTTATTTTTACAAAATATAGTCTTAGATTTAACTTGGAATGGTCTTATGGATTTGGCTGTGAAGCGGTGAAAAAATCACCAATTGGTTTTGGTAAATCCAAATGGATATACCTATGTTGAAACTATCCCATGGCCAGTGTATAACTATCAACTTAGGTTAATTAGACATGGATTATATATAGAAATAATCACAATATAATTCTCATAGTCCTTCTCAACTTCAATTAGGTTAGGTTCGTTCAACTGTACTTCCCATAGTCATGGTATTGTAGAATAATGTGTCAAACAATTATTATTAACCTAATTATATGTAATAGGGGTAATAAGGTTCAAATTAGATATTTATTAGGCTCAAAAACACCCCTACCATCGACCCATAATTCTAGGTAGATTATCCACACATGGAAACGATGATCAAAATAAAGGAAATATTAAGCATACTATGTAGATTCATAAAACTATTGTAAAAGAGACAATATAGGATAAAAATTAAATAATAAATATCAAAAAATTCAAATAAATTCAAATTAAATCAAAAATTGACTTCTCATGATGAAAAAATGAAGAGAATGCAATTTGGTCATCAAAAAAAAAAGAAACAATCAAGAACATACTGCGAATGAAGAAATGATGAGGAATCATGCATTCGTCAATAAAGAATGATAGACAGTGATGGAAATGAATATTTAAAACAAATTTATGATTGAAATGTTGAATAATGGATGTGTAATTATTAGAAACTCATATAATTAAATAAAATTAATTAATGAAATTTAGTTTAGGATGAAAATGTATGAAAACCAAGGAAGAAAGATTAGGGAGAAAAAAAGTGTGTAAATATTTTGTGTGGGGAGGAGTGCTAGAAATATTAATAGTCCCAAGAAGTGCACAATGAATAATTCATGTATTGGATTAAGTAACATTTCTATGACATTTTAACATCATGTAAGTTGGTCAAACACCATGTAATTGAGATCCACTTTTCCCACCAAAAAATCATTTTGTATCATTGATCAGGAGAGCCTTCAAAACATTCATGTCATGAAATCCTTAAATGTAAGGTATGTATTTCACTTTTGGTGGGATTATTTTTTTTGAAATCTTCACATTGTTAAATGGATTCACACATCGTGTATTATATTCACATCAGGCAGAAGCTTCATGGGATGGTATGTGGCTCTGTAGGCATGTTATGAATGAGGCCTATGCATCGTCTATGTGATACATAGCATGTAAATCCTGTTTTTGGGATTTTTTCAACATTTCTTCCTTTATGTATAGAATTCATAATTCCTAAAAAAACAAACCAAAACCCAATGCATTATAAAATAAATCAATAAAAATCCTTAAATAAATGTATCCAAAATTTATATATAAATTCAGCTAATCAGTGGTTGATGTTCAATGTTTGATGTAATCATCCATGTCTTGTGAAATAATCTCATGAAAATATGGATTCTTATATAATACTCAAGAATCTCCATAGCCTATATCAAGAGTGATCTAGACATAAATGGTTTGATATTTCCAAGGCCCTTTTTAGAGAAATCTTGGTGTGGGAGCCCCAATGGGACCTCACATAGTCAAGATCATTATCTATATTGTGCTTATAGAGTTTCTAGGGTTTAAAATCTCTAAATAACTCAGAACTAATCTCATTCTTACATCACTCTCTCATATATTATCCATTTTTTTAAAAAAAAATTAATATGAAAAACATTGATAAATATCTTCTAGATTTTTGCACTATTCTTTTCCAAGTAAACAAGGAGACGAACCATGAAAATCCTTCCATCCTTATAGGGAACAAACATAAAGTACGAGAGAAAATCCACAATTATAAGGCTTCATTATAATTCCCATCCAAGAAGAGGAAGATAAAGGGAAAAAAGGAAACATTTTGTGGATTGTTTCTTCTGTGGAAAGAAGGGACACTGGAAGAAAAACTGCAACTATCTTAAGAAGTGAGGGGAAGATTTGAGTGAATTTGTTATCAAGTGAAATTTATCTATTTGTAAAAATTGATTATTAGATACAGATTTTGGTTCTCACATATGTATTTAAATACAGGAACCAAGTAGATTCAGAAAGATTAACTGAGGGTAGGTTGATCTACAAGCAACCAATGGAGCTAAACAAATTTTTATGGCTATCAACAACAACCACCTTCCATTTACAATGGTAATTATTTGGGTTTTGAAAGGTTATTATTATGTGTCATCCATTAAAAAACATTATTTCTATATGTAGAATAGATATATATGGATTTATTTTTAAATTTGGGAATAAATTTTGCTTCTTTTATAAATATATCATTTTTTATGTTAAATATCATTTAAATAATAGTCTGTATGTGTTAGAGTACACAAAAAAAGTGATGGAAATCGATAACAAAACTTCTTCATATGACTCATACCAAAAACGACTATGGAATCATTGGATAGGTCATGTAAACAAAAATTTTTTAACTACATTACCCCAAGATGGATATGTACATTATTTTGAGCTAAAATCACTTGGGGTGTGTCATGAATGTTTATAAGAAAAAATGAACAAAGCCCCATTTAGTGGAAAAGTTGAAACTTCCAAGGAACTATATGAATTATTTCATACCAATATGTGGGGAAAATTTTCTATTGAAGAAAAATTTGTTTTCTCATACTTAATAACCTTAACTGATGAGTTTCGTAGATATGGATATGTCTACTAAATAAAGTATAAGTTGGATTATTTTGATAAATTCAACGAATATAATAATGAAGTTGAGAACCATCATGGTATGAATATTAAAAAACTACTTAGACTATGGTGGAGAATATCTTAATCAATAATTCATTGATTATTTATGAGAGTTTTGGATTCTATCTCAACTCACTCTTCCTTGTACACCTCAATGTAACGGTATAAGCGAAAGAATGAACCATGCCTTCTTAGACATGGCGAGATCAATGATAAGTCAAACGCATATTCTATTATCCTTTTAAGTATATGAATTACTAATAATAGAACACATACTAAACAAAGTACTAACTAAATCGATAAATAGTATTCCATATAAAGTTTGTAGTGGAAGAAAAACCATGTTGTCTAATTTACATGCGCGGTGTAGTGAATCATTTTCAAAGGCCTATCCAAGTAAAAAACTATCACCCTAAGGCACAAAGTGTACAGTATAGGATATCTTAAGTAAAAAAGTTGGAATTACCTATACGAACCCTCAAACAAAAAGGTAATAGTTGAATGACATTCCATATTAATTTAGAGGGAGCACATCTTTAAAAATATAGTGGGAGCATGATGGACTTGGATGAAGTTCAGGATCAAGATATACATGAGATGGTACAAGAACAGATTCCAAAAATCCCCTTGTAAGAAAAAGATGTTTTGGAAACACAAGTACTACATAGGTGTATAAGAGATGTTAGAGAACAAGAATAGTATAATATTCTATTCACCAAGGATGGCGACTCATTATTATTTGATAATGATGATCCTATAACCTACAAGGAAATAGTTAGTGGAATGGATGTTTCCAAATGTAAAGAATCCATGAATTCTAAAATGGATTCCATATACCAAAACCAAGTCTAGATTTTAGTCAATACTCTAGTGGATGTAAATTCCATTAGTTATAAATTTGTATTTCAGAAAAATATAGACATGGAAGGAAAATTCAGTACCCATAAGGCATGAATGGTTGCAAAAGGGTTTAAACAATGTTAAGGAATAAACTATTAAAAAACCATTTCACAAGTTTCAATGCTGAAATCCATCATAATTATACTTCAAATTATTTATTTCATGACTATGGGAATTGGAAAATGGATTTCAAACTAGCCTTACTTAACTGGAAACTTTAAGAATATGTCTAAATGAAACAAAATGAAGGGTTTATACTCCAAATGATTCCAAAAAGTTATAAAAATTTAAAAAAATCAATTTATGGATTAAAGAAAGTGTCTAGGTCATGGAAAATTTGTTTCGATGAAGCCATAATGGAATTTTATTTCATAAATATTGAATGTGAGTTGTGTGTTGTGTGTATACAAACAGTTTATTACGAGTGAGGTCATTTTATTAATCATATATGTTGATGAAAATTTACTTATTGGAAATGAAATAATACTATTACAGTCTTTCAAGGTATGGTTGAAAAACTTCTTCTCTATAAAGGACTTGGTGAGGCAGTATATATTCATGGGATCAAGATTCATCATGATAAATCCAAGAGGATGCTCAGCCTAAGTCAAAGTAAATAAATTCAACAAGATACTGAAGAGATTTATTATGGAATAATCCAAGAGGGGATTGTTTCTAATGTCACAGGGAATTCATATTTCTAGGAAAATATTTCCTCAGGCACAAGAGGAAAGATAAAGAATGGAAAGGGTTCCACATGAATTGGTGATTAGGCCAGTCATGTATGTTACTCTATGTGATAGGATAAATGTCTCTATTGCATTAAGTGATGTAGGAAGATATCAAACAGACATAGGTGGTCACCATTGGATGGAATTCAAGACTATCCTTAAGTACATTAGTTGTACTAAGGATATGTTCCTGGTATCTAGAGGAGATAAGGAACTATTTATCAGAGGATAAGAAGATTCTAGTTTCCAAACATATCAAGATGACATAAGATCATAAATGAGATACACATTTACTTTGAATGGAGGTACTGTGAGCTGGAAGAGTTTAAAGAAAGATTTAGTCACAGATTCTAAAGAATATTATGATTATACTATGACTTCTAAGGTAGCTAAATAAGTAGTATGAATACAACTTTTTTTTTAAATATTCTAATTTGGTACCTAGTAGTAATGATCATATCACACTCTAATGTGATAATACTATAGTGGTGTCTCTTGAAGAAGAGACAAGGTCATGTTAGCATCAAAATCACATACATTAGAAGTATCATCTATTGGGGAATTTTTCTCAAAGTGGTGAGGTTATAGTGAGATGTATTTCTATGGAAGAAAACAAGACAGAACCCTTGACTAAAGCCTTGAATAAGTAAAAACATGAATATCATGTGAGGTCTATTATACTGAAAGTAGTAATCAATTGGCTCTAGTCCATGTCATAGTTTTTTGGAGTCAGTGTCCAAGGAAAACTATTTATACATTGATTACATGTATATTCAATGATTTTAATATCAATAAAATATATTATTACATATTTTTTATTGTTCTATATGACTTTTATGTAATAATGTCATAGAGTGTCTATCTCATTGATAAGGTTGTATCAGTTCCCCACTATAATGAGAACCTTGAAATTCAATGACTATATTATTAAATATAGTTTACAGTTGGATAATATTATTTGACATGAAAAATAGAACATGACTGTTATGTGAAATTACTTTTAATTGGATGAGGCATTTTCTCATGAAGTTCACACATGGTTATCTCTAAGATGGGATATTCTGAGAACAAAATTGTCAGTATGAATTCAACACGTTTTGGTTTCATTGAATATTCCTATCTGTGAGTGTATATAATGGTCTATAGACTTTATGGTTATCATTGATGCATGTCGTGACTTTCAAATTTATATTTACTGACAAAAACCATCATGAAATATATTTGTGGGAAGTGGGGTATGTTGGATTCATTATGAATGACATGTTATTAATAGATAAGTTGTGGAAAGATTTTTTTCCTTTCTATATTTATAGAATTTGATCTCTCAGGCCTTTGATTGGAATAGACCCATAAAATTAAATTATATTTCCATGGTGCAATGTCATGTTTATTTCATATAGTCAAAGAAATATGTATCAATCATATAGTTTGGTGACACGAATGTGAAACCTACTTGATAAGATATTATAGAAAAGGTATTCTATTACCCAGTGAGTGTTTGATTATAGTTGTCACCACTGTGATATTAAGTTCTTTATCTTGGGCTCCTTGACCCATTTCTTGATAGTAATCTTGTACATTAATAAATCCCACCTAATGAAAACAATAAAAAAATACTAGATAGTATCACACTAAGTGACTACGTTGATCTTTATTAAATTCTATTTGGATAAAATTAATGGAATAAATAATATTCTCAAGACTGAAGAATAATTTCATTAATGTTTTATAGGTCACAAATATTTATTAATGAATGAAATATTTTGTTAAATATTTATTCAGGTATACAATAAATTCTGAGAATTTTGAAAAGAAAATGACTGCTTCTGATAACAAATATTAATTTACAATCCATTTAAATAATATTTTCTATTGTACAAGTTAGAGGGTTCCATAAAATAATAATAATATTATTATTATTATTTTTGAACTATTTTTAGTAAAAATTATTATATTATTTATGGTCCATCATGAAATTAAATAATATTTTAACCTAAACCCAAAATCTTTAAATATATGGTTATGTTTATTGTGTATAGTAGTGTTGTACATTAAGAACAGAGAATCATTGCACACAACAGACTTCTCTATCTCTCTTGAAATCCTCCTCTCTACCTCTCAAGAATGATAATAACTTATTCAATCCTAAAATATCTTGGTTATATCTATATAAACAATTTAAGAAAATCAATTCACCACTGTAGAACATTGAAATCAATTGGCATTGTTAAAAGATCAACTAAGGAGGATTTGATCATCGATAGATAGATTCTACACTAGAATCCTCCAAACAAAACAAAGGTAATATGAGAAGGATGTAAATAAAACCAAAATTTTATTCAAATAATTATCATTAAAAGGTTAATTTATTCTTCTGATCTCAATAGATTAATTATAAATTTAACATGCAAGATCTCTTATTGGGGTTTCAAGAAACATTAAATTAAAAGAAATTTTAATTTAACACCCACTGAAGGTGCTTCAATTGTTCTTGGAACCACCAGGATTAATTTTAGACTGATTTATACATGTAAAAAGTTATTATAAATCATTGTTCTAAATTATTAAGACAATTCTAGCACATTTACTTAGTTTTTAGTGAGTGACACGTGTTTTCAACTAAAATTTCAATTTTAAATTGACAACATACACTTTGAGTCATATTGGTCATGTCATGTATCATATTGAGGTGTCACTAATTCTAAAATTTCAAAAATTAATCATGTATATTTTACTAAAGTATGAAAACAAACCTAATGATTTTTATTGGTTTGAATTATGTGACATTTGTTTTAATGTAAAATGTCAATTTTAAATAAAACACACTTTAAGTCATACCAGTCACAATGTTCCTTGGATTGATGTGAGGTTGATTCTTAAATGTTACAAATGAATTACATGTCATTTTCCTAATTTTGAAAAAAAAATCTAAATACGTTTTCATAGTTTTGATTATGTTACGTCTCCTTTTTACTAAAATGTCAATTTAAAATAAAAACACACTCTTTCAGTAATATTGGTCACATAGTGTGTCTGTTTGATGTGTGACTAAATCTCACAAGTCACAAATGACTTATGAATTATTTTCCCAATGTTTCAATACAATCCAATATCATTTTATCATTTTTTAGTGAGTGACACACATTTAGAACTAAAATGACAATTTTAAATTGATAATATATACTTTGAGTCATACCGGGCACACCATGTATCAGATTGAGGTGAGGATGATAGCTACACATCAAAAATTACTTTTGGATAATTTTATTAATTTATCAAAAAAATATGAATTTTTTTTCTTTGTTTTGAGTATGTGACTTTTGTTTTGGAGTTAAATGTCAATTTTAAGTAAAAACACACTTTAAGCCATATCAGTCACACCATGTGCCAGATTGATGTGTGGTTGATTAATACAAATAATAAATGAATTATGGATAATTTTCCTAAGTTATAAAAAAAATCCAAAGCATTTTATTGGTTTTGAGTATGTCACGTGTATTTTTTACTAAATTGTCAATTTAAACCGAAAACATGCACTTTGAGTCATACCAGTCACATTATGTGTCGATTTGACATGATACTGACTCTTTCATTCCAAAAATTACTTTTAAATCATTTTTCTAAAGTATTAAAGAATATAAATTCATTAAATTGGTTTTGGGTATGTCACATGTGTTTTGAACTAAAATGTCAATTTTAAAATAAAAACATACACTTCTATTCATATCAGGAACACCATGTATTTGATTAATGTGTGGTTGATTCATACACATCAAAAATATATTGTGGATGATTTATATAAAGTATTGAAACAATCCAATTTTTTTATTGGTTTTGAGTATGTAGCATGTTTTTTGAACTAAACTGTAAATTTTAAACTAAAAACATACACTTCGAGTCATATCAGGAACACCATGTATCGAATTGAGGTGTGGTTCATTATCACACATTTGTTTATGGATAATTTTTATAATTCATCAAAATAATATTAATGTTTTTTCTTGGTTTTGAGTATGTTACATGTGTTTGTAACTAAAATGTCATTTTTAAACGGGAAAAATGCACTTTGAGTAATACCGGACACACCGTGTATCGGATTGAGGTGTGGTTAATTCCTACACATCACGATAGAATTATGGATTATTTTCATAAAGTATCAAAGCAATCTGAATGAGTTTTATCAGTTTGGAGTATGTGATGTGTGTTTTGAACTAAAATGTACTTTATATACTAAAAACATTTACTTCAAGTCATATCAATCACAATATGTGTCAGATTGAGGTGTGACTGATTGAGGTTTGATTGATTCCTACACCGTTAAATACAATGTTCATGATACATATTTTTTGGAAGTCATACATTTCCTTTAACCGTATTAAATTCTCTTAGTAGATGAGATATTCTATTAGAACCGTTAAGCCTCAGTCAAAAATAAATTAAAGAAAATTAGTGTGATAATAGATTTTGTATATGAATTTTTATGATTCAATTCAAGTTGTAGGAACCATCCAATTTACTATTGCATCTAAAAGGAAATTTTCCTCTTTTTTAGCCTATTTTAGAGAGTTGAAATCAAATTATGACTTTCCAAATGATCTGTGAAAAATACTAAATAAGTATCATATAATAAATAAAAATAAAATAAAATTAAAAATAACAGATAAAAAGATGAAAAAGTTAACTAAATAAGTATTAGTAATTCACCTTTTCATGATTATTTTATACATTCTTGAACCATTTCCCAATCACCATTATGTCACTTGCAGCCTCGAAGTCCAATCTCTCTCGAGTATAGGAATCTTTGAACATGTTACTAGATCTATCATTATGAGAATATTGTGTATTATATTAAGGTTTAGATAATTAATAAACATAAAAAATTACTTATGAATCATTTTACTAAAGTATCAAAATAATATGAATGTGTTTTCTTAGTTTTTTGAGTATGTAATGTGGTTTTTGAATTAAAATTCAAATTTTGAACTAAAAACACAAATTTTGAGTCATATTGGGCATACTGTGTATCAAATTGTGGTGTGGTTGATTTATATACATTAAACTGTGTATCTTTATTCAACAATTCATTCAATGTTTGGAGTTATCTAACAATTTTGTTGTTTGATAACCCAAAATGTTGAACTCATTAACAAATAAAAAGAGAAGTGAATCATCATGAGTGCATTATCCTTGTTGAGTGTGTGATCATAGTACATGAGTTCATTATCCTTGTTGAAGTATTTTTCTATAATTTTTTTATCTGATCATTTTTTATTCTTAATAGATCACAAAATGGTCAAACAAATAGTTATAAATGAAGTCATTTCTTCATGATCTCTATGAAAATTAACAAAATAAGTATCAGATAAAAATGATAATGAAATTAACTAAAAAAATAGATAATGTAATTATAAAATTATCAACATAATTAGTAGGATGTGACATATTAATGTTTCATGTATACATTATAACACCATGTATTCTAACTATTTGTTTCTAAACAAATATATTTCCATTTTTGATTATGAGGACTAACGATAGTCTTTCTAGTACTTAAAAAATATAAATAAAAAAGGATAAATAAATTTTTTAAATTAAATTATAATTATTATCTGAAATACCTTCTCATTAATGCTAGTTTTTTTATGGAATATGACATTTTCATAAATTTTGAAAACATAATAACACAATATTTTTCATTTGATTTTTTCCAAAACTAATTTTTTTTTTAAAAAGTAAGTAATTTGTTTAGATGTATATTTTGATAGTGAAATCATATTATATATACCCTAACACTTATCCAATTTTAGAATTATATAGTCTTTTTAGGCTCATGAACTATGATCATTCCATGATTTTGATTATATTTAAACATCTCCCAATCATAATTGAATTTTCATTAAAAATAATATAAAATGAATAAATTGAATCTTATTTGTAAAACTTTGCATTTAGTGTATTAAAAATTGATAAACATCATCACGTGTGATCAGTTTTTTGTGTATCCATGAATTGAATCCATAAAATAAATCTATGGTGTATCCAAATTGATTGTAATGACTAACAAATACTAGCTAAAAAAAAGAATAAGTAATGAAAGGAATAAAAGTATATTTTATCTGATTAAGTTTTATATTTTTACCCTTCTGTCATGGGTGTTTAGAATAGTCTCTAATCTATAATTTTTCTTTCAAAAATTGCAACCATTTTATCCCCTATTACTTAATATTTATTTGGTTCCACTGAGAATAGCTGTGTATAAGTTATGTGAGGAATAATGAGTTCAAATTTCCATACACAGAGTTTCCCTTCAAATATTATTGATATATATGCCTTTAAAAAATATGAATAGTATATATTCATAATTAACATAGCAGACCAACTATTGGAAAAACAAATTATGGAAACACACCTCATGTATACATTTAAAAATGAGAATCCTGGCCATTAATGCTTGAGGATTTCATTTACATTCTCAAGACCAACATAGTCTATAATCGACTCTTATCATTTTTTCCTTCAAAATAAATTATCATCATATCACCACTTTTTAACATTATATCCCCATGAACCATTAATATTAGTAAATGTGGAAGTTGAATTGGTAGGGTAAAGGTACTTTCTCAATATGTTTTTGATTGGTAGGTTGATCCCTTAGATCATTTTGATTTGACCTTTCATTTCACTCACTTCCCTTTATCCATCTATAATAACATTCATCAATTCATTACTTTTTTCATTAATTTATAAAGGTTTCAAATAAAAATAAATTGGAATGGAATACATCCTTATAAATATGTATTTTTACAAGATCAAATGACCATTCTATGAAAGTTCAAATTGCAAGATCAATCATATGATTATCCAGATCATCAAATGGAATAGGTAGCTCAGTGCTCAAATACTAAGATAAATTAATCTCCACTCTCACATGATCAATTATAAGTTGTTGTTTTTTTCAATATTATCTCCTTATATATTATACACGGTACCCCTTGGAACAAGGTGATAGGTGGGTGCTGAAATATATAAATCACAATCATTCTCACCCAGTAGAATATTAGTATTGGAAAGGTATTAGTGTCTTCTTGAATCATTATTCATAGAAAAAATTATGAAAAAATTATTACCTCTTTTAAGACATCCCTTTTATGGGGATGGGTCACCTCAAAACTAATGGAGGGTGGGGGAGGGATCTTTATGCAGTGGTTGTTGTTGTTATATTTCTTCTGTTTGATTCCTTCCCATAAAATTTTCTAACAACTCAAACTACTAATTAATTTTTTATTCTAGTGTAGTTATTCATGCATGCATCTCTTCTATTTTCTTATCCTTATCCTCCAATCATTTCTTTTATAAAAATATGTTCAGGGTGACACCCCAAAGCTTGAACCTCTGATGAAACTATGCTATTTTAGCCACATAAATTCCACTAATAGTAGTCATTAATCGAGTATAGTTGATTATGATTCTTGTGTGTAGATTAGATAAAAAATATATAAAAATAAGTAATCGTTGATATGTAATACCGATTTTCATAATTTTTTATTATGTAATATGTACATATTCTTCCTATACTTTAAGTGTATTTTCATCAATTATTATCCCATATTTATTTTCATAAGACTTATTCCATAGCATATAATGTGGGATGAAATTGGATTTAGATCTAGATTTATAAATATAAATATAAAAAAATAAATATAATAATATTTTTGTTTCATGTCACATAAAATTATTACTGTAGATTTAAAATACATACCATTTTTTTCAAGGGAAGCACACCCCGTCCTTTCTTTACGGTAGGGGTACATTGGTTTTGTAGAACATGGATTATTTTCTGCACTCAATTGTTGTTTCATAATTTAAAAATTCTTAATCAAAGTGGTTAATACATGTATTTTCAAGAAATGTATTACCAATAACAATGTAACTAAAACTTTGTCTCCTCAAAATGACCAATAAACACATTTCATATTTGTTGGTTAATAAAGTGTGCATACAACTTTGGTGGGTGTGGGTTTGTTTTCTCATCAGCATATTTTAGGTGATACTTCATAAGAATTGTCTTAAATCCTCTAAGAGTCTTTAGAATGAATATTAACACAAATTTCATTCATAAATCATCTACTATAAGTGGACTCTGTAGGGGATAATAAAGATTAAATCAGCGTTTCATTATTATTTTTAGTAAAATAAATATAGTATATCATAATGTTACCCTAATCTCTTCCCAAATTAGTGCCTTAAGAATGGTAAAAACATTGTGTCATGAATCTACATCAACCAGAACATGAATTCAAGTGGTGATCCCAATGTAACTATTGAGTGTGGCCTTGTTGGGGTTAACATGATAGCTATGTGGATTCCATCCAACCTCAAATTTGATGCCTTTGTCTCTAACCTTAATAATTTTGTAAACACCATCACATTATGACACTCATATTTTTTCTAGGTCACAGGTTATTCACTATATACTATTTCCACAACTTCAACATCATAAATATGTTGTTCGTATGAATTAGTAACATCAACATGTGAATACTATTTTTATTCATCTGTATTGGTAGAATCATAATGTTGGGAAACCTATTGTTCCTTAGGATTAGGAGCATCAGCCTATTAAAAATTCATTATCTATAGAAGTGTATGAACATTTAATTTATATTGCATGAATACATTTATGAACAGATAATAATATGAGGTAACCTAATGTATATTACAAAAAAATATAACCTCATTATTCAAATCTCTTTTTTAAATATTTAAGGCATTTAACCCCTCTATCGAGTATCCAAATCCCTTCATTGTGGTCCCCTATAACATAAAATACCTCATTTATATTGTGACCAATACAAAATGATTACGAAATTCCAATAAAAGGGCCATCTATAGTTAAATTTACATCTAAAACTTCATTGGTTTTGGTTGATAACCGAACTATTGACCACTTTTTGTTTATAGGATTTGGAACATAAAATACTTGTACTTCTTATGAATACATTACAAATAGTTCATCTTTATACCCTTCCTTACTGAAATCCACTTTCATGAATTCCAATTCATCTATTTTAACTACAATCATCTTATCAACCCACTTGCATTGAAAAATAGGAACTTGTAATGTTGTATAATACAACTCCCATATTTGTTTAATGATGCCAATATATGACATATTTTTATAGATTGTATTTATGTACTTGGTACCAAATACATTCATCACTTCATTCAAAAGTATAACTCCACTATTTTTCTTGGCACTGCATGCATCATCTTTATTCATATTGATTGTATAACCATTAATTACATAACCATTATAATATAATACATGAACACTTTGTTCTTTGATATCCATTAAATTCATTCTAAAATTGAATTCATATTTTTAGTTGAGTCCTTAAAAAATGGTCTCAAAACCATTATATAAACAATTAATTATGTGTAATTGATATCCATATTTCTGCCTTTAATTGATTAAAATTCCTAAGGATTGAATTATGGGTTTCAACATATATCACAAGCTTTAAATTTTTATGAAGAAAAGTAAATGTGATCTTTCTCCACCTTTTTAATAGTAATAGTGTAAATATCTATTTTAGAAATTCCTTCACCAACAAGATGCTCGGTGTGCCAAGATTTTAGTAGAAAAATTACTTCCACATCAGACAAGTAGTTGATATAGAACTAAATGGCTTCCTCAAAAACATATTTCTCTATAATACAACCTGTTGACCAACTTTGATTTGTTACATACACTTTAAAAATATTTATATACCATTCAATGTGGTTCATCCATCTATAATGTACATGAACACCAAGTCGAATCTCTCTAACAAATTTAACCATCAGGTGAAGCATCATATCAAAGAATAGAGGTAGAAAGAACATATCTAATTCAAATAATATGATAGTAACTTCATTTTCCATAGTTGGAAATCTTTTCGAGTCTATAACGTTAATACATATATCTTTGAAAAAGAAATAGATCTTAGTTAATGTATGATAGACATTCTTGGGAAAAATGAAATGTCAAGATATGGACCTTGTATTTTTCATCAAAATATGATAGTCATGTGATTTCATACCCTTTAACTTTAAATGATCCATTAAAAAAATATTATTTATATTTTATGAAAACCCCTATGTAACCTTTACATCATTCAATAAGCTCTAAAACTGATATCTCTCTTGCTTTGAAAGAGTATAAACAGCTGGAGGAAGAAAAGTCAATTATTCACTCTTCATTGGTACGAACTCTTCTCATATTCCCATGTAAATCATTCCAACCTATCCTTAATTAAATCCTTTATTTTGTTGAGTACATTTAGTAATGTGACAATGACACTGTCACAAATTTTTACACATGCATAACATTAAGAAAAATCATGGCATACAAACAATTCCAGTATGGTAATTAAAAAAATGATCTCCTCCATCTAATTTTTGTAAGGTTTGTCAAAAAAAGTTTTCAAAAAGTAGTGTCTATATATTTTAATTTCTCAAACAGTTGAACCCTATTAGTGGAGATAGTGTTATACCTTCTTCTGAACACCCATCGAATGATATCTTCCAGGATCAATATTTTTTTCATTGGACTAGAAATTTATGATATCCTAGAAACACAGTCTTTGAATAATGTTTCAACCTAATTGATTGTCTATCTTGTTCAAAAATGGGACACCCTTTAGTTCCTTTAATTTTATATCCTAAAATATTTCCATAAGTTCGAAAGTAATTTTCCATCATGTAAAAAATGGATCTCAATGTGAAATATTCATTTCCATAATCATCATACATTGTAACACATAAATCCCACAATAATTCCAAATCATTAATCAATAGATCCAAATAAACATCAATATCATTACTCAGTTGTTTTGGTCTTGATTTAATCAAAGATAACATAATGTATTTTCATTTCATGCATAACAACAGTGAAAGTTATAATTTACCAACAAAACCAGCCATGTACTATTAACATATTTTTGAAAACCAAAAGGATTTAATCCATCTATAGATTTCACAAAAGGAAGGTTTCTTAGCTCATTTCCAAATTCAGGATACTCGTGATCAATTTTCTTCCCTTGAGGAGAGTCTATCGAGTGATGAAGTTTTCCATATTTATTTCATGTATCTGTGTGCCACGTCAATGGACTTTTAGTCTCATCACTTCCATATAGCTACTTAAACCCTAGAATGATTGGAAAGTACAATAATTTTTTAGGATTTGATTAATATTTCTTCTATTGATACTCACCACACATTGGTCATTTTTCAAGTGATTCACAATCTTGGAGAAACAGTATCCAATCATTTGGATAGACATGTATTATTTTAGAGGTCATACGAATTGAATGTAACATTATTTTATAATCACATGTGTAAAAAGGAAGCTCGTTATCATCTGGGAGAATATCATTCAAGAGATCAAGTGGTTTAGTAAAGTTAGAATCACTCTATCTATTTCTAGTGTTTACATTATATAGGTTCAGTATGGTTGACAATGCTATATATTTAGTACAACAATTATACAATTATTTTATTAGTTTTCTCGATGGCTCTTCCATCTGTGTCCCTAGAGAACTCACCCCATGCCCATGATGGGTTTCAATTTTTCCCGACCATTACTCCCCCCGCCTCCCCCTCTGGGGATAGGTGTTATGTGCCACCGCCAATCGATATGGGTCCTTTATCTCCTATCGTTGCCTCTCCTCCACCTACGGTACCTCCCAGCCTCACTAGGGCTCTTCGGGTTGGTCAATCCTTCAAGGACACCTTATGCGGGAATGCACATTGTTTTATCCCCTTCTTCCCCAAGGTTCACCCGGTAGCCCTGATGGTTGTATGGAAGGAACCTCATTTGTCAGTGGAGATCCTGGAGGAATCCTACACTGATGCTGTTGGATGCCTCAAATGGACTCTCGTGGCCTGTTTTGGTTCTGTGAAACCTCCTCTCCAAGATTTAAAGTAGTTTATGGAGTCCTGGGGGCTCTCTTTCCCAGTAAAAGTTTTGGAAATGTATAGGAACTCCTTTTGTATGATTCTTGTGTTGTATGAGGAATTTGTCCATGCCTGGTGCAAGGTACCTCGGATCATGGGCTGGTGGTGGTTCAATCTAGCTAGGTGGTCTTTGGAAGTTCACAATGGGTGGGAAAGTCCCCATATCGCCATGTAGATCATCCTGTTGGGTCTTCCTATTCCCTTTCACAATGGTGCCCTTCTCAAGGCCATAGGAGAACCGCTTGGGGGTTTCCTGTGTGTAGATGAATGCACTCGGTGCTGCGCGGATGCATCGATTTACTATATATGTGTGGAGATGGATCTATCCATGCCTCTTCCAGAAAAGATATCCCTGAAGGTGAATGAGGCACTAGACTGGATCCAGGATATTTTTTACCCAGTGCTACTAAGGTTTTTCACCTCTTACTCTTTTCAGGGCCACTCGATGCAGGTGAGATGGTGATAGAGGTGTGTTGGTGGTCGTCAGACTCCTCATCCTAGAGCCCCTATATTTAGAGAGGTGCCTCACCCCTAGCCCAAGATGCTTCCCCCATGCCATTTTAGATTACTGGCTCCAATTATAGGGTGGCACATGAGGATGTTCTTCATGAACCCAAGTAGGATCCTCTTGGGATCTTCTTTCCACCCGCCAATGCTACCCCAACTCTTGACTTGGGTGATTATATCCCTACGGGGTTAGTGTCCTCCTGCCTCAACCTGGGGATGGTTACCTCCCAATACCATCCCCCTATTCCTCCTCCAGATCTCTTTGGTGGTGGCTTCAAGCTGTACCAGGACCTCAAGGTCTGCTGGGTAGGGAGTGCATGGAGTATATCAACATTGTATAAGTATTTGTCTTAGCAGTCTCCTCTACCTGGATCCTCTTTCTATGAAGTTGTTTCTATGGTTGTGTACAGAGAAGACAGATCAGCTTCAGGATGCCCCAGGGGAACCTCTGGTTAGTCTTTGGTTGGTAATGAAGACTTTGTGATCTTCTCTTTTTCCCAGCCACCTTTACTTCCCTAAAACTTTGAGTAGATATGTGTGGCTCCTCGATTGTGACTGTTTTGTCACTGGCCACTAGAGTATGTACAAGGGAAAATCCAGATCTATTCAAGAGAGTGTATCCTCCCTTAGTAGTGAGACAAAGTTTCCTGGGTTCCAAACTAGAACATCAATGTTCTAATGATTCCAATCATTATTTGGAATGCTCGAGGCATCGATGCTTGGGTTAAGTCATACTTCTTATCTAAGGAAATTAAGAAACAAAGGGTTTACATTGCTACTATTTTCTGTTGGAATATGTACTTTTCTGGTTGCCTTGGTAGGTGTCTGGTGCATCGACTCCACCCACCATGGTAGGTGGAAGCCTTGGGAGAAGTCCATGGTGGGTGGGAGGATTGGTGGAGAATTGGTGGGGGGGGGGGTTGTGTCAAACTTGACACCCCCACCATGGCTATTTAAGGAGGCCTTGGGGTGCTTCCTTACAGCAAATTAGAGAGACAAGAGAGCTCTTCCTTTCAAGAGAGCCGGGAGATCTCCATGTGGTAGAGGAGAGGTGTGTTGAGAGAGTTTTTTTAAATTCTTTGTTCTTGGTGAAATAAAGGCTGGTTTCTCCCTCCATTCTCCTCTCTTAGTTGTCAGCGAATCAAAACAAGTGGTGTCAGAGGCGGTTCTAGTGAAACAGCGATATGCAGTGGAAATTTTCTGGTGACCAGAAAATTCATGTTGGCTGGAATCAAGTTTTTAAGGAATATTCTAAAAGCCTATGTCAAGATGATTCCAATGGTGCAAATGGAATAAAAACAGATCTAAAACAAGCTTCCTAGGCCCGATCAAAGTTTATTCATACTTTGGGTGCTACAGTACCACCTTGCCGGAGATAACGATATTGTTTCAGCACCGTCGACGTTTCCGGAGAGTTTTCAGTTGCTTCTTCGGCATGCCACGTCATCGCCATGTCATCGACACGCTATCTCCATGTCATCAGACGATCTCGGCTGTTGATACTGTTTTGATAATATCTTGATCAATCGGTATCCGATTTTGATGATCCAGGAGTTGATTCCACCATTTTTGACTGTTCCGGATGCAACAGTGAGCTCAATTTTTACAAATACTGCACCAAAATTTTCAGAATTAAAATCCAATGGAGGGATCATCCACGGGAGGGATGATCATGTTGTCTTCTTCAAAATAATCCATTTAGAAGTCTCAAATGGAATATCTCCTCAATGCTAATGATATTTTTGACCCCATTAAGAATGAAGGAGTCAACCCCAATTACAAAAAGTAAGTGGAGTGGAAAAAGCTGAACAATAATACAATCGACCAAATTCACCAATGGATCGATCATAGAATTTACCATCTTGTTTCTCAAGAGACTAGTGCATATGAACTTTGGACAAAGTTATAAAATACGTACCAGTCAAATACCGCTCGAAACAAGATCCTTTTGTTGAAGCGATTGATGAATCTTCAACTACAGAGTGAAAAATCTATAGCTGAACACACTAGTGAGTTCTAAATCTTGGTGAAAAAGTAGGTGGGTGCCGATAAGACTCTACATGATGAAGATCAGGTGAACCACTTACTCTGCGCACTTCCCGATAGCTGGGATACACTTTTCATCTCACTCAACAACTCAGTGCCTAGAGGAAAATTTACCATGGTGATGGTAAAAGATGCACTATTCAATGAGGAGGTGCAAGAATAATCATCAGCAACGGACCAAGAGGTAGTAGAGGAGGATATTGAGCAGGGGGGGACTCGATCCTCTCGGCAAGAAGTTGTAGAACCATCAAAGGAGATTGATAATGTTGTTCCTCCCAAACCAAATATTTCATAGGTTTAAAAATCTTCACGAGAAAGGATTCCATCAAAAAAATATTCACAGTTAGATTACCTGTTTCTAACTAATGAGGGGAATCTAGAAGGGTATCAAGAATCATATTGACATTCACTATCATTGGATACATGAAGTGATGGATCAACATATGGTGAGACTTGTGAAGTTCCACACGAAGGAGAACCCGATAGATATGTTGACAAAGGTGGTTGCTCAGGAGAAGTAGGACCTTTGCAGATGCTCCAGCGGATTGCAGCTGGAGAGGGAGAATTGTTGGAACTTGTACTTTTCCAGCTGCCTTGGTAGTTGTCTGGTGCATCAACTCCACTCACCATGGTAGGTGGTAGCCATGGGAGAATTCCATGGTGGGTGGGGGGATTGGTGGAGAATTTTTGGGGGAGTTGTGTCAAACTTGGCACCCCCACCATGGCTATTTAAGGAGGCCTTGGGGTGCTTCCTTCTATAAGATTAAAGAGCCAAGAGATATCTTCCTTTAAAGAGAGTCGGGAGAGCTCCATGTGTGAGAAGATAGGTGTAGTGAGAGAGTTTTGTAAATTATTTGTTCTTGGTGAAATAAAGTCTGGTTTCTCCCTCCATTATTCTCTCTTAGTGGTTAGTGAACCACAACATTTTGGAACCCAAATAGAATCTCGTAAAAATTGGAAAGTTCGCTCGCAGAATAGGGATGCATGCATCCCCTTCCAATAGCCATATTAGGATCTTCTAAAACAAGTATATCTCTATGGAGATGGTAATGTCTAGAGATCAACATATTACGGTTAAGGTGGAAACAGGTGTGAAGTTTATTTATGTTTCTTTTATTTATGGGAGCTGTGATACACAAAGGAGGGAGGTATTTTGGCAGTAGAAAAATGAATTTGACCCGAAGGAGGTACCTTGGATAATCGGTGGGGATTTTTATGTCATCTCATATTTGGAGGAGAAGAAATGTAGGGGAGATTTCACATGCACAACCTATAGGAGTTTTGTTTAGTTCACAACAGGAAAAGGTCTCCTTGACATGGGATACTCTGAGGAAAGGTTCACTTTGTGAAATAATCAACAAGGGAGTAAGCGATGATGGATTATCTTATATTGGTGTCTGTAAACCCTCCATGCCATATCCAAGTTTCCTGATGCCAAAGTGGATCACCTAGTGCAAGGTATCTCAGACTATTCTCCATTACTGGTGACCCTTTCTACCAAATAGGTTGGAAGTGAGAAATTTCGTTTCCTTTATCATTGGGTGGGATCTCGTGGTTACCAATAGTTAGTTAGTAACATTTGGAAGGCACCTACTCAAGGCCACTTCTAGGTATCCATCCACAATAAGATGAGGTGACTCAATCTCAACCTTCAATCATGGGTGAAGGGTCTTCCTCCCATTGATCAGGAAGTGGTTGATCCCAAAAATGTATTGAAGATTTTGGAATTAAGCCTATAGGGGTAAAGGGATGATAGGGTCTTTGGGGAACTATATAATAAAAATAACATCTTGTATGATCTAATCCTGAAACAAGAATTCTCAACTAGGGAAAACATGGGAGTGAAATGGCTCAATGAAGAGGAAAAATACACAGCTTACTTCCATGCCTGAATTAAGGAAAGAAGAAGGCACATGAAACCAAATATTATTCTTGAGGATTGATCATACTAGGATGACATGGATGTGGTTTGGGGCATGGACTTCTCTTTTTTCAAAAATCTTCTTGCAAGTCCTAATCTAAACATGCTGAATGGGTATCCAAGAGGGAATTTGGAGTTTCTAGAGGTGATTCCCAATCTGATTTTGAACCAAGATAACACCTTTCTTGAAGTGGTTCTATGGGAGGAGGAGATCCATGAAGCTATAAAACATCTCAATCCAGAGAGTGACCAAGGTCCCAATGGTTTTCTAGTCTCTTTTTGCAGGGGGTATGGGATATGATAAAAGGTGATATCATTGTGGTCATTCAAGATTTCTTTTGGAAAGGTACCATTCCATGGGTGGAATGTGCTATAACTATGGTTCTACTTCTAAAAATCAAGTACCCTTGATCCATTCTCAAATAAAAACTGGTAAGAAAGTGTAATTTCCCATATAATATTTTTTCAAGCATCATCAACTCACGTGTGTCCAAGTTTATTCCTTGGTTGATTTCATTAGAGTAGCATGACTTCGTGAAGGAATGTTCAATCCAGGGAGATATTTTTCTTGCTTATGAATTGCTTTGAGATATCAATATCAAAACCAATTTCTTAAACATGACTTTGAAGATGGATATGAACAAGGCCTACGATAGAATGGAATGGGATTTCATCAACAAGGTACTCACGAGTATGGGCCCTTCTACATGGGCTACAAAACTTTTTTTTAGATGTTTTAGTTATCCTTGGTTGGGAATTTCCTTCATGAGAAAGATGTGTGGATTTTTCAAGATGTCCCATGGGTTGAGGCAAGGTGATCCCATGAATTTGACCATTTTCATTCTCATGAAAGACACACTTAGTTAGATTATTAACTTAAGGCTATCAATGGGGTAAATCCTTCCCTGTCACCGGAAAAAGAATCAGCCTATGATTTCCCATATGATGTTTACGAATGATTTTTATGTTTTTATCAATGCCAGTAGAAGATGTTGGGGAACAACAGAGGTGTTTGGAACCATAAATCACACAAAACATGAGAAAAATGGAAGAAACACAAAATTTAATGTGGTTCAGATTTGTATCCTACATCCATAGGAGAAACAGGGTTTCTCTATTCTCTTCTCTCTGGATAAAACTCAGAGGATCAAAAAAATACACACTTCTAGTTCATGGGATTAAAATCTCATTTAAATAGAAGAATGAAAAATATTTTCTTCTTCAGTAGTTCATCTACCCAAGAAAAATGTCAAGCCACTGGATACTTGTCCATTGCGTCGGTTTCCACCAAAGGAGTAGTCTCCTTATTAACAAAGGAGAAAACCCAGCTGATTCCCATGCTGATCCCACCCAAATTTGGGAGTAGAACCCACAAATTTCCCCCTCAAAACCAATTTGGGGTAGAATCTTGACCTGTAGTCTCCTTGTAGGAGTTAAAAACTTCATCAGCAAATCGAACACGCTTCTTCATGCCAGATGATGTGGAACTTCCACCATATTCACTCGATCTCAGGCTGACTGCAGTCCCCATCAAATGATACAACCCTTAGGACTTATTCCCAGTAAACCTTGCTGCATCCCCACATGAGACTTCTAAGACTCCACCTAATATAGAAATCTTGAACCCTTTCACATCGAGTCTACATAATGATACCAGGTTCCATCTCATCCTCATAAAAAAATTTACATCAATCAGCTTACGAACTGATCCATTGGGTGTCTTCAATTTCACTATCCTGAATCCTCAAACCTCGCATATTGACCCATCACCAAGTCTCACGAAATCTCACACCTACTAAAATGTATCAAATGTACCTCTCTTCATACATATGTGTGTCAAGCTCCCCGAATCCAAAACCTGTCTATCTTCCTTTGGATTTTGAGCCCGCTTGTTCTTCCTCTTTAGAAATTGACATTCCTACTTCATGCGCCCATATATTTTCCAGTAATGAAACTTAACTTCTCCCTGTTAAACTCTTCCACCTCAGTGGAAGCTTCCCATTATCACGTAGACTTCATCATCTTAGGATAATTCGGTGATGTTCGTATCCTTCTCTTCAAATTTCTCTTTTCCAGCAACGTACCATTTGCACTCTCCACGGTCAATTTTATAGTGACCCTTTTTCTCGCACTAGAAAAACGTGATTTCACTAGGATCACGTCCCCTCAATTTTGGCTACCATTATTTACCTACTAACTTCCAATGTCAGCTCCTCCCATGTTGATCATCTTGCATCGCCATGATTTGCTCACCTGAATGCATCGCAGGTCTTCAAAATGCCTCTGAATCTTGAAGCGATGCCATCACATCGCCCAACATCAATGTTTCCTTCCCCATGAGCAATGTAGTCACAAGCCCATAAAATGAGTTTGGAAGAGATGAAAAAATAAAAATTGCTTTGTCTTTCTCTTCAACCTTCACACCGAGCCCCAATAAATGCGTTAGGATCTTGTTGAATTTATTTGTATGATCCAACAAATTTTTTCCCTCATCCATGCACAACTGGTACAATTTCTTCTTTAGGAATAATTTTTCGGTGAGTGAATTTTCCATATACCGCTGCTCCAACTTCTTCCAGATCTCTTTTGGTGAGGTCTTTTCCAAGACTGAGTACTTTAACACATTTTCCAGACACAGTCGAATTATGCTGATGACCTGCATCTCGAGCTCTTCCCAATCATCTTTATTGATTGTCTCAGGATTTTCTTCGATCAACGGTCTATTCAGGCCCTACTGTACCAAAATATCTTTCACTGTGCTTTGCCACATGTCGAAATTGTTTTGACCATCTAACTTCTCGATATCAAACTTTGGTAGTGCTCCGCCACCAGCCATCGTCATTGTCGTAAAACACGATCACCACCATCCATGTCACACCCTTATTAAACCACCTGATAGAGTGAGAATTTTTAAAAAAGAACCATACTGATGCATCCAGAATGGTCTAAATATTTGGAATTGACTCCTGGATCACTAAAAACAGAGTCCAATTGGACAAGATTTTGCAAAAAAAAATAAACGGTCCAGATCATCTGCCGATGTGGTGATGATGTGGTGCTAACGTGGCACACCGGAGCAAATACCAGAATCTCTCTGGATTTTTCACCAGCGGCATGAACAACACCGTCTTCTCCGGCATAGGGTTACTGTTCACCCGCGGGTTTGACCAAACTTTGACCAAGCTTATCTCCTTTATTCCAGCTCTGTTTTCAACGCCGCTTACGCCGTTTGAATCATCTCATCGTCCTCTTCATAGATCTAGCCTCAAAAAAATTTTCCGACCACCTTCAATTTTCCAATCATAGGAAAATTCACTACCACCTTTCCGTCTCAACTCCCCTCTCTCTGACTCACCTCTAATACCACTTTTTGGGGCGCAGTGGAGGTGCATGGCACCACAAATCACGCAAAATATGAGAAAAACAAAATTTAACATGGTTCAGCTTTGTAGACTACATCCACAGGAGAAATAGGGTTTCTCTATTCTATTCTCTTTGGATAAAACTCGGAGGATCACACAAATACACACTTCTAGTTCATGGGATTCAAATCCCATTTAAATAGATGAATGAAAAAATATTTTCTCCTTCAGTTGTTCATCTACCCAAGAAAAACATCCAGCCACCAGCTACTCATCCACTGCATCACCTTCCACCAAAGGAGAAGTATCCTTGCTGAAAAAGGAGAAAACCTAGCTAATTCCTATGCTGATTCCACCCAAATTTGGGATTAGACCCCACATAAGATATGTGGGTGGCCTCAACAAATTATTGGATGAGCATTTTCACTAGAGTGGCCAGGTTATCAACCGGTCCAAGAGACATGCCTATATACTGAGAAAATACAGCAACCGTTAGGCCACATCCCAGTGCACAGAGTTGGATGTGCAGTGAGGTACATTCCCAATGGTGTACCTTGGTGTACCGCTCTCCTCAGTCAAACTCGTATCAGGTCCTTTGATGACATCGTAAATAAGATCTCATGTCGCGTCCTGAGTTGGAAAAACCATTATTTGTCTTTTGGGGGAATAATCATTTTAATCAACTATGTTCTCTCGGTTATACCGATTCATGCCCTCTCTATAGTCAGTGTTCCCAAGGGATTTATATCATCCATTGACAAGATCTTAGTGAGATTCATTTGGGATGATTCTACATAAGGGAAGTGGCAGTAGACCTCTTGGGGAAGGCTAGTGAGGCCTATTTACAAAGGCAGCATCAACGTAAGGATCTTAGCAGACACTATCCACTGCTTGCATGCAAATTTGGCATGGGAGATTATAGAAGAGCATACCCTCTAGGGGAAAATTATGAGTTATAAGTGTGGGGGGGTAGTAGAGGAGTTGTAGCCATACATCCCCCTTTTGGTTTTTGATCTACCCTATCATCCCAATCGTTCATTAACCCTCCCGATGGATAGTAGGGCAAGAAGATATTCTATTTTGGCATAATAATTGGGCAGCCTCAACAATCAGATTCCCAGGGCATCCTTCTCCTCTAGTTTTGTTTAGAGAGGCTAACATGCACCCTTGTTTTTTCAAAGTTGGGTTGAACAATGTCCAATAGGAAGTGTTTGATCTCACTGAGCTCAATTCTAAACCAGATTAATGCATGTTCACCGCGTCTAAGTCAAGGACCTTCTCTTCAAAGGACTTCCATTATATATCGCATAACCAAGGGTATGAGGATCACTAGAATAACGCAGTATGGTGGAAGAGAGTCCCATAAAATTTCAAATTTCTTACCCAGAGGATTAAGAACCATGAAATTCCCACAGATAAAAATTTGAAGAAGATGGGGGTTAACAAGGTTTCCAGGTATCATTGCTGCACTGTTCACCAGGATGAGAGCTCGCATCACCTGTTTTTTTAAGGTGAATGTGACCTAGAAGTTTGGATGTTGTTTTGAGAGTTCACTACTATTTTCAAGTAGGATGGTATTGGTGCCTCATTTTTGGAAAGATGGTTCCATGGTTCACAGGCCTTTGGACTAGAAAAATGGCATGATCCATCATTTTGAGTGTGAGTTGTTGGTGCATATGGAAGAACAAAAATAAGGACAGGTTTGAGGGGACTCTATCTATAAGAAGACCCATTATCATTAGAACTAGAAAACTGCTCATGGATTTGGTTACCGAATTCAAGAAATGTCATGAAGTTCCCTCACTGAGATACCTGTAGTTGATCATGACTTCAGTGTAGCCGCTTTCTATGCCGACGGGTCATTGTGTCAGGTGGTTACCACCCATGATCGGGCTCAAACTGAACATTTATGGGTCATGTATCTTGGTAGCTCTACGGGGGGGTCGTGACTTCAAGGGAAGTGTCATTATTACTTCTTCTGCATCCCATGGGTAGGGGAACACTATCTAGGTAGAGGAAAAGGTCATGTTCATAGGGTTGAGCCTATGCATCCAGAAGTGTATCGTTCTCAATTATATTGAAACATACTCTATAATCATACATTACTTGAGGAATGAGAAAGGTTCCACTCCTTGGTCAATTTCATACATCATCCGAAAATGAAAATTAATCCTTAGAAATAGCCATATTCGGGTGGGCCATACATGGTGTGAAGGTAATAGGGTGGAGGAACATATGGCCTCCATGAAAACGGCTGACTAGGGGGACAAGGTCACATGATTCAAAATCACTCATCCCTTGAAACCAGAGGGGGTAAACTTGGTCATAGGGGATTAGCTTGTCCTTTATTACTTTTGGCCTGCTTAGTCTTTTTTGTACTAGTACATGTCCCTATTTGGGCCTACTCTCATGAGGAATAAATACATAACAAGATGATGAGTATACAATGGCATCCATGCACAACTATTTAACATCTTAAATAGTTTTTGGAAAATTAAAAAGTTCACCATCATCTATCATTGTTATTTAATCAGTACGATCTTCATTATCATTCATGCCTATAATCATATCCATGATACATTATTCATCATTATTCACGCTTATAATCATATCACATGATCTATAAAACATAGTGATATCCCAGTCACTAGCTACATTCACATTTTCCCCGTCTTTAGTCCAATATTTATAACTTTGATCTATTCTATAAAAAACTCAAGTGTTCTTACAACAAATATGGACTAGTTAGTCTTGAATAACAACATCATAAACATGGAAAATTGATTTTAGAAGAGTCTTATGTATGATATTTTTCAAACTTGATGAACTATTTCAACCCATACTTGTAATATTTTATCATACAATTGTAATCCATCCATTTTTTATTCATATCCACTCCCTCCTCATAGATCTGGATCTTCAGATCTAGGGTTTTCTGCATTCGGAGGCATCAGAGGCTCATCCCCAGCCTTGAATTCTCCCCTTCCCCAATGGCCGATGTGGCAGTCTCAGACGGTGTTCCTCGCATAATCTTGGCATGAATGGGTCTCGCAGTCGAGAAACATCAGTGATGTAGTTGGGATTCTTTTTGGCGAAGCTAACCCCGTTAGACGGAGCAATGATGCGGTCAACCTTCAGACCTTCTGGAGTCAAGATACTTGTTGAAGAACCCCTTGATTGTGGTTTTTCCTAGGGCATTTTCTTCATTTTAGTTGTTTGGTTTCGATGGAGTCGGTGTGAGGAAGAAGTATCATTGCCATTTTTTAGAGTATGTAGATGTGGACTATAGATGCAGGAATGTTCGGTGCCGACAATATCCTCTCCTCAACGGTTCAATCCACTATTGTTATGGTTCTGCACGATCAGACCCAGTTTTTCTTGCGTGGTTCGTGGTGTTTTGGTTTGTGACATTATTGTTTGATTTATAGAGTTAGTATGCAGATGTGTATGGCATATGCAAGAATCCTGGGTTCTGACAATGTCCTCTCTTCAACAGTTTTCTTTTGGTTTGCTTTAGGGTCAGATTAGGGTAGGGTTTGTTTCTTCTTTCCAGGTTAATATGAGGTCACAAAGGGTGACCCAGGAATGATCGGGGACAAGCAATTCCCTCACCTGTTCTCCCCTTTTCGATGTCTTCCCCTTTAGGGTTTTGTTTTTGTTTTTCAGGGTCTCATTCTGCCAATTGATGATTCTCCTCTTATCTTTTGGCCTTACCCTTAATGCATTCCCCCACTATGGACTGGTTTGAAGGTTTCATTGGAAAATCGGGATGGTGTTGGTGGATCTGATGATGGAGTTTCAGGTCTTGGAGGCTCTTGTGTGTTGTTTTATTATAGCTGATTCTAGTGTGGGTTTTCCATGGTGTTTTTTAGGTGGGTCTGGTCCTGGACAAGGATCTTTGCCTAGCCCGTTAATGGCTCCTTGTGATAGTCTTTTTTTTCTCACATAGCCTCAAAGTGATTTGTAATGGTGGGTTCTCACTTAACCAATAAGTTTTTTTCAAAAATAAAAAATTAATTTTCAGTCAATCAGTCTATTTTGGAGTACCACAATATAAAAGAGTTGATTGGGGTTCTTCTACTGGGTAATGGAATCCTATAAGGGATTTTTATTATAATGAAAATATAAAAATTATTTGAGTTATTATACCTGGTAATAAAATAAAATGCATAGAATTGTTTGATTTTAATTTATGGGAGCATTAAGCATACCTGGAACTTAGTGAATATTACCATTTGTGCACTATAAAATGAGATGATAAGGTAGTGCGAACAAATTTCTCATGGAGTTTTGATTGAACCATGATGTTCTCAACCAATCTAAGAAAATAAATCAATTTAGAAGGTGCTGGGTGTAGGGAAATTCCAAGGATTGATTAAAGAGGAGCTTGAATGGTGCGAAGGTGATGAACATGCAAATCGAGTGATGTAAGATCAATTAAATATGAGTAAACATAATCAAACACCTTTGGTTTTGAATGGATTTATTCATATGAGAAGTTAGAGGGGGTCAGTGAAAGAGTTGTAATTCTATGAGAGCTTGAACGATGTGAAGAGGAAAGTTCTGTTAGGGTTGAATAAATAAGGATGGGGAGGGTTTTATCATATCTTTCCAAAAAGCGCTGATAAAGAAGTGTTTTATTAGTGCTAAAAATATAAGCACTGATAAAACAACTCTTTATCATCATTTTTTAGCATTGATAAAGGTGTATCTTTATCAGTGATGTAATTATAGGGTTGATAAAGATTGTTTTTATAAGATTTTATAAATAAAATAAAAAAATATTAAATGAATATATATTATATATGTATAAATTATAAACAAGTAAAAAATATTTTACATTATTAATTAATGTATAAATAATGCATTTAAATGGATTAATTACATAGATTTCAAAGATTTTAAAAATATTACAACTTTAAAAATAAAATTGAATGGATATTAACGATATAAATTAAAAACATGATACAAGCATTAAAATATAGTATATAATTATGTATAGTTCATAAGATTAATGACATAGGTTGTAAACACATACAAAAATTAAAATAAATACTAGAAAATGAATTTAAATAAATAAATTATATAAATTTCAAACATTTTAAAATAATTATTGCTTAATTAATATAATTGAATAAATATTAATCATATAAATTAAAAACATTTTAAGAATGTTAAAAATGTTTAAATAATTAATTATAAATAAATATTAAAAAATGAATAAATCCCCAAAAAATTAAAAAATAATAAATATTAAAAAGGAATAAATAATATTAAATGGTTTTAAAAAAATTAAAAATATAAAATAGAATAAATTACAAAATTATTTTAAAAAATAAATTTGTGACATTATCTACATTAATTACAAACACATAAAAATTAATAAATAGATATTATTAATTATATAAATAAAAAATTATTTAAAATAAATATTATATTAACTATTAAAATATTAAAATTAAAATTTATTTATAGGAATCAATTATATAAATTGTAAAAATTTTAAAAATATTAAAACTGAATAAAAAATGAAAAAAAATATAAATTAAATACATATTGAAAATTTTAAAACTCATTAAATAAATATGGATAAATTTTAAAAAATGTGTAAATTTTAAAATATTAAAAAATTAATAAATATAAAAATGAAAAAAATATTACTAAAAAAATTATTATTTAAAATGAATAAATAAAATTAAATAAATTTAAAAATATTAACTATTTAAGTTAAAAATTTATTAAAAAGTGCATTTAAATAGGATAACTATATAAATATCAAACATATTATAAATGTTAAAACTTAATAAACAAAAGTGAATAGATACTATTCATATAAATTAAAAAAAATATAGAAAATATTATATAGAAAATAAATATATGTATATAAATATTAGAAAATGATTAAATTCTAACAAATATAAAAATCAATAAATATTAAAATAATAATAAATAATATTAAATGAAACAATATTAAAAATGAATAAATAAAATTTAATTGAGAAAACTTTTAAAAAATCAATTTCATAAGATTGACAACATGGATTCTAAACATATAAATAAATGAAGAAAATATTGAAAAATACATTTAAATAAATTAATTATATAAATTTCAATCATTTTAAAAATACTAAAACCCTATTAAATAAAATTTAATAAATACTAATCATATAATTAAAAATATATTATAAATAATACTTGGTAAATAAATATGTATAAATTTTAAAAATTGAATAAATTTTAAAATATTATATCAAAAATTAGTAAAAATACATTAAATGTGAAATAATATGAAAATATGGATACTGCATTCCCTACATACACATATACACATGTCATATATATACACATACACATGAATATATGTGCATCCCACATATATACATAGATATAAATATATAAATTCAAATATAGCATATTTATAATACATATTCATTTATATTTATATATAAGTTCTTAAATTATAAATATATATTAATATATTGTAATTATATTAATTATATACATTTTCTAATTAATATATATAATTAAACATTAATTTTGGATATAATTATGATAATTTTATATATATATTGATAATATTTTTTATATTAAAATTTATAAGAATATTTTATCAGTGCTAGGGAAATCGCTGAAAAAACATAACCTTTATCAGTGCAAAAAAATGTTCTGAAAATGGGTACACTTTTATCATCACTTTTTTAGCATTGATAAAAGTTAACTTATCAGTTCTTTTAGCCAGCACTGATAAAGATTCATCTTTTATCAATTCTTTCTATTTATCATGGATAAAAGTCGCTATTATATATCACGTGATTTGTGCTAGTGGTACGCACACACATATATACATTTATACATATATAATAAATTTTTAATAGCCTTATAAATATATTTAAAGTTTCACTACTTGGTATTTTGGATTATGCGCTCCTTTTTTCCTCACTGCTCTTCATCTTCACCCGACACTCATACATACATGAAAAAGTTCTATCCAGAAGCCCAATCTCTTGAACATTTATTAAAAGATGAAAAAGGCAAGAGATTAAGAGAATGGATGAGGTTACATGAAAAAAAATTCCATCATCTCGAAATGTAGTTTAATGATCATAAAATTCAGGATCATTTCCATAATCATTGTCAGAATCATCAGTAGTTTTCCACTCCAAATGTGAGTTACCTTGATTGAGGATACCAAGGATCACTGCATTATACTCTTCCTTATCTAGAGTGAGCTAGATCTTTAATTCTATGGAAGATTATATGGTGGACACGTTCCTTGGAATATTGGAATAATCCTTCAACAATTTTTTTATAAAAACCGGATTTAACCCTTCATTGTTAACCATTTTTTCCTTGCCATTTATGGAAACATTCATAAAAGATAAAAAATCACTACTGCCTCTAGACCAGAGATGAGTGGTGTCCAATAAAACCATCTAATGCTCTTCGTCACATCCATCATATGAGATGTTACGACATTTACCAAACATTCTTGAAAAATAAATACATTTTGAATCTCTTGATAATAATCTACATTCTATTGAACATTAGATTTCCTAGACCCATATTCTTATGAAACATGTCTTGAGAAGTTTGTATCCAGTGACTGAAAAATGAAACCTTTCCCTTTAGGCTATGAAGGAATTTCCTCTTTCACGACACACTAATACCCTTCCAAAGCAAAGAACAATCCACTTGGATACCTACCTTGAGGAACCTAACTTAAAACATGGTTGTTGAAGCCTGAAGAATCCCCTTCATGATTTTTTAATTGAGTACCTTGATCAATAATATGTAAAATTCCATCCTATACACAATTATCAAACTCAATTTTCTCACTAATCAAGCCCTTCACCTTTTACTTTTAAAGAGATTGATGATTAATATCAGTATCCCCAACGGTCACATTCAAAGGTAGAGAAGAGTGCTCAAAAACATAACTGATAGCAGTCGAAGACAAAGACACCCCCACTAATAAATTATCCAAGATGGGGGGATTCAACTCATTAATGGGTTTTTTCCCTTTAGTAAGTGGTATAATAGGAGCATCAGTAGAACCCAACTCCCTCTTCTTCACACAAGACCTCTTTCTACAGAATGTAGTTGAATGTCGCTGAAGGTTGCTGAATGAGAAAAAATTGATCATTAATTCAAAGAAAACACTACATGAAAGATATATAATCCTTAATAAAAATCCACACTCATACTAGAATAGGTTTATAAATATAAACATTCACACACATTCAACCGTGAAGAAGGAATTTCCCAGTGAGAGTATGCACATCGATGCTATTTTCAATATATTTTTTGGGACGCGCCTGCCTCGCTTGTTGTCATCTGCTGGTGTGTGCTTCTGTTGCCCCAAATTCCCTCATTCCTAAGGCGATAATAATTCATCACTTCTTCAAAAATGTATTCTCCATGATTTAAATAGGATTATGGGATTTCATGTTCTCCTTCTGAGGATTCATCCTCAGTATTTGTCTCCTCATCCAGGTCTCCCTTATAGATTAAGATTTTGTTCACAAAAATCATTCATAGTGATATAGATTTGTGGATTCCTATTAATTACACTACTTATATATAGACATTCCAAAAGGTCTAGTTAGGGAAGAAATCTTTGTCCAGGATAGTAGTCACGTTGGGAATCACTGGCGTGTTTGGATGCTGGAACATTGGAGCACCTGTATTCTTCCTCATAAGAGGGCTTCTTAAGGGCACGAAACCTGAGGCATCCCACATTGATCATGGGGTATCTTATTCTATAGGCATGTATTCCATGTTTTTTTACATGAATCCAATGTTTAAAAAGATTAGGGCTGCAATTTTAATGTCTTTCAAAGATGGAGTGGATTGATCAGAATGCTTTCAAGGGTGGATCAGGATGGTATATACCTAGGAGAGAGAACCTGAAGGGTTTTTTATATGGATGTAGTATAATTCCCAATGAGAGTAGATCCTAGGATTTTGTGTCTCATAAATAGATGGTTTCACACTATTAAGGGGTACTTTCCTAGAATAGAGGCACCGAGGTTGATCTAGGCACCACTGAGGGTGGATCAGAGAGGTTCAACCCGATGAGGGGGAACTAAGGTTTACCATTGGTTATGATTGAACCACAAGGAGGATTCCTACACAAATTTCTTAGAAGGAAGAGATAAAAACCCATGTAGTTGGTTGAATGGAGTGGGGCTTATGCACTGATTATTCCTATCATAAGTGGATTGATCTTGGTTGGATTATGTGGGGCTTATGCACTGATACTGCTCATGTGCTACCAGGAGCAGTGAAGGTGTGAATGGGATGGCACGATTCCACTGGGATGTAGTGGCCTGAGTAAAATCAAGATTGAATATGGATGGATTGAATGAAGTGGATGAAATGGATGGGTTTATGGGTGTGTTGATATTGAACCCCAGAGAGGTTTCCTACATATCCCAATTGGTTGGGAATAAAAGTCCAAATAGTTCTGAAGCTCCATGTAGTTTATCATCATATGGTATGGATGATAGTGAACTGACATGGGGAGGTTTTCTATGTATCTCAGTTGGTTATGAATCAAATTCCACAAAGTTTTGATTGGATGGGCATGAGGCTTATGCATAGGATCTTCACAAAGTAGTGGAGCATGATGGATAATGGATCAGAACAACCCATGGAGGTAGATCTAAGAGATGTGTCCCAGGTAGGGAATATTTCCCATTATTAGGGTACATACTTAGGAGGGAGCACCTGATTTTACCATTAGTTGGGATTGAACCTCAGTGAGGCTTCCTATGTACCCTATTTAGAAGACATGGATCAAAACCCATATAGTTTGGAATGGGGGGGGAGTTTCATTTTCATTACCAAACTCTAATCCTGCATGAGTCATTTTTTGTGTGAGAAAAAATAGGAATAAGTATACCTAAGAGTCGTATCGCAAAATATATGGAAATAAGTTATGATGTGGGGATTACATGTATGAGATGCCTATAGAGGATCTTGTTCCATGTGAGGAGGATCTAATTACATGTGAGGAAGATCTCATCCCATGTGAGGAAGATCTCAATACCATGGAGATGAGTGAGAATGAAAACTTCACGAGGTGTGGAACCCCATATGCATTGCATGAGGTGAGACTACAGTTTAATGTTTTGTGCTGAGGTTGATGGTGCTAGGAAATTTTATGTCATGTAGCATGGATAGGGGAAACTCACACCTCACCCCTTAGACTTACATAAAAGACACTCACTAAGCCTTGGTGAAGGGAAGGAATTGGAAATTCTTGACAGGAGTGTTGTGGAGGAGTGTTCAATAGTGGGTTCCAAGTTAGTGTGAATATTCCAAGAAGAGAAAGACATTAGTGTACCTATGAAAAAAATAAAGACACGGGGAAATGTAACAAGGGACATCGAATGAAGGACCACAAAATCACTACATGAAATCCTAGAGGGCTACATGGAGGAGGTACACACAAGACATGGGAGTTTTGGGATAGAGGGCCTTGAAAATGGATATTTGGAGTAAAGGATACCCATGGATCTTAAAGAAAGGGGTTCACACAATATTGGAGTCTTTCACACAAAAAATAGAGGGTTTAATTAGAATATGGGATATGCACAAGAGTAGGTGGTGCACGCAAGAGGAGAATTGTGATCTCACTTGCCTTAGGCTAAAAGGAAATGTGTGATGGTTAAGCTCTTGTGTGACCCCACATTAAGGGGGACCCATAGGGGATCTGCCATGCAAGATCCAATACCATTAGGGATCCATGGTTTCCATGCTATCATGGAAGATATGGTATTACACATTGTAGAGTGGAAGTTCGAAATCCACATGATCACCCTGATAAAGGGGGGTGCCTTTGTATAGATAGAGAAAATATTCTGTGGGTGTGCATGTTTTTCAAACGCAGAGATAGCTAGATGACGTCATATTGGGGGTGTAAGAGACTTATACATGGGAAAAAATTTATGGAACTCAACATTCACACACCTACTAAGGACATTTTTTTATGGTCGTGGTAGAAGAGGGTCCTTTGACCTCGCATTGGGCGCATAAGAGACTTACGTGTGGATTTCCATCTAGCATGTAGATCTCAAAACTTATGTGTGGATTCCTTGGCCTTCTCAGAATGTTTTGATGAGTCAAAGGGTGTCTTCAATCTGCTCAAAGATGAATGTTTGTGGCCTCAAGTGGAATTTAGCACCAAAAAATGCCCTCCTCGAAATCAAAGTTGAAAGTGGACCAGAAGTCCGAGTTCTGAGGGAAACTCCAAAGAGAATATAGAATTAGGGGAGGTGCATGAAAAATATGAATTCTTCCCTAGAAGTAGCCTTGCACACACATGTAGGACTTCTTCCTCACTAATAAATATACAGGGGTCCCTCGGAAAAGTACTTTTACTTTCTGTATGATAGGATATTTCGCTCTCATGCATGAAAGTCTCTAAACCCCACATGGAAAACCAAAACTCGGTCGTTGCTTTATGCATATCCATAGGTTTATTATGTAATTTTCACTTATTAAGATTATCATAACTTTTTCATGATCATAATCAAATCTTACATAAAATAAATTCATTTTCACACAAATCCTTAATCTTTCATGCTCCATCCTTGGGCTTACAAACTTGATTGAGATGGCTAGTCGACAAAGTGTCATTGAGAGGGAAGCTAAAATTTATTCATGGAGATAAGAGATGACTAGGAACCCTCAATCAATTCATGAAAGGAGGGTACTATCAGAAAAATAGATGCTCTGGGGCTTGGTGATGTAGAAACAGAGGGATTACCTTCTTAATGATAGCCTCCCATTATGGAATTTTGGGATACCAGATGAAGTATCTATCCCAGTATTTGAAACTGATTCACTATGGTCATGGTTCACATAAGAAGATAGCCTATTACAATACATCATCACTGCAAATGGCCATGCTACCTGGGAGAATTGGGACATATCTTTCTACATCACGAACGCAAAGACCAGGAAAATTGTGGGAGATGAGTCGATGGATGAGGAGTACCAAGCCCACTATGCAAGAACCTTCCAAAGAAGCACATGGGATAAAAGTGTGGGTTGTAAGAAAGACTAGAACATGAGTATAAGAGGAAATTTTACAAGTGAATGGGCATGGGCATACAAGGTACATCACACATGCGATGATTTTGTAGGGGATCTGCACAACATCAGTCTATATAAAGTTGTGTGGACATCACAGTTCCACATTTATCGCCAACAGGAACTAGTGTCAAAGTTGTCTAGTCAATGGTATCTGGATACAAACATGTTCCACCTCCACTGTGGGGAGGTCAACATAAGTCTATGTTACATTCATTACATTGAAGGAATTCCCCTAGAGGGTATCCAATATGAAAAGTTCTTACTAACAGAGAATATATAAGGGATAGAGAATGAACCCCCATCTTAACCTGACATCTTCTGGATGTAACGAAATAGAAGATGATGATCAAGTATATTAATGATGAAACCCCATTCCCAGTTTAGTTCAATATATTCCTTAAGAGGGATAAGAAGGTGAGGATTCAAAGACAAGGGAAGAAGTTCCTGAATTCATCATAGAGGAGAAAAGAGGGATCATACAGGGTGATATTGGAAGTGGGGAAATATCAACCATTGGGGTATAACATAGATGAGAGCTGAGAACCACAAGTATGATATGCCTTTTTTCTTACTGCCTTCTAGAGTGGGAAGCTATTACTGGTGACAGACATAAGAATGGGGGTCCACCTAGGGACCTTAGTGATGGAGGGGGTCATGGAATCCCATAACAAGGTTATCTTGGATGTTCCTATCTTGTCCAGACATTATAGTATTCTGGGACACATCTTGAGGGGAAGTACACCTAGGATAATTTTTAAACCATTCCAGATCCTTCATGGATGGATTGTAGCTCACTTTAGAGGATATTATTTTCCAACACCATTCTTCCTATAGGTAACAATATACGACCATCTATTATAAACATTTCTGGGGTCCGACCATTGATTCTCAATGATGAAGGGGTCAACCTACATATTGGTAACCATGAAAAATTCAACTTCCAACCATTACAAACTCTGATCAGCCAGATGGTGGATGAAATGTGAGGTTCAATGGAGTATATAGAAAATATAAAAAATTTCATGAAGAGTGGAACCCCTAAATCCTTATTTAGCTATGGTGCATTCTAATGACTGTGGGATTTGACGAGTCTATCATGCTACAACCCATTAATGTGAATGTTGACTTATCAATAGATTATTCCAAAAACTAGGTGGTGGAATACCCAGAAGTGATCTTATGATGACACATTCGGTAGATCATAATAGTGAGTGTGGATCCTGGGTGGCGGGGAGGTAGGTAATCTACCACTTAAGGGGCAGGCCAAGAGGTAAGAAAAACCATTAGAGTGGCACGAGCTGAAACTTCGGTGGCTGGGACATCATGGGGTGTGGCCATACTACCACCTTCTAAGGGGGGGAACTAAAAGTGGACTTGAGGACCAAATAAAGAGTCCCATGGGAAGAATGCGAGTTATACACTTCAAACTTCCACCAATACTATTTTCCATACACTTTTTTCATCCTGTATAACACTATGAAAATCAATATCTCTAGAGTACTTGTGGAGGAAACGGATGTGGGACAGGGTTTCCCTACCAGAAATTGGGCTCATTCGGATTATAGATAGGGTGGAATGTCATTAGTGGTACATTTACCTGATGACTATGGGCACCTATGTATGCCAATAGGGTTTATATAAATAATCATAAATCTTAGTGAAAGTAATGATCAATCAATATCATGATACATAAGATATTACAACTGAGTACTATAGTGATGAAAAAGAAGAAGAAGAAGAAGAAGAAGTCAAGGATGAAGGAAGAGAGGCCGAAGAAGAAGAAGATGATAATGAATAAGAAGAAGAAAAAGCTGGGGATGAAGAGCCTGATAGTTGGGAACCCCATGGGACAAAAACTCATCACAGGATTCCTTGGGAGAGTGGTAATATTGCAATCTTTGAAAAGGGTCTCACTGAGTATCTTTTGGTAAGTCTTAACTTAAATCTTCTATGGTATCTTTCCCTATTATAAACCTGATCCAATAACCAATATTTTTCTTACACATCAGCACATTTGTGTTGATCAAGGACCCCCTGCTACAGGGGGTGGTCAGAACACACCAATGGATATGGAGGGATGTGTCCCTAGGACTGAACCGGGAAATGAATCGATCATGACTAAGATGGATAGTGGTGGGATATCCAAGGGACTATAGGTGAGAACCTCAGAATCTTAGGTTTTTTCCCTTATCCATGGGGAGCTCATACTGATCATCTAAGTAACAAGTTTTGAAGGGTCTATAGTGGTGTAAGTCCCTATGGTGACTCATCAACATGATTTTACAACACTAAAATCTCATAATTTCCTACCTTGAGAGACCCATACTTATCATTTGAGGACAAGGTTGACCGAGGTTCCTAATTCTATATATTACTTGATAAAATACAAGACTAAAAACTAGAAGAGTCTGAGGAATTCATAAGTCCTATTTGGATGACTACACCTGTTTGTGAGGAGTCAACTGTCTTAGCTGACCTGACCTTGGTAACAGACGATCAGAAAGTTGTAGCTAGGGATGATGCCACTGATATGGCAGAGCTCAAATATAGGGGAGTACAGGTTTTAGTGGAAGGAACATGTGAAAATGGGAATCCCTATTCATTGATCCAATTCCCTCAGATAAGATGCTGGAGGAAGACCTTGCTGCTGAACTTCTGGCTGTTTTCCTAGAATATGAGCCTGTGGGTCTTGAGAAGCTAGACAACTCTGATCCTAACAAGGGTGAGGAAATCCGCATGACTCGGCATAGGGCATGTAAGTGCATCAATAATTTATCTAATTCCCCATAAGAATAATGAGTGGGCATAATGGGATCAATCCTCCACTGGTTGCGTTGTCTATGTGCTAGAGGGGTGGATTCTCACAATATTTATGTGTTGATCTGTGACTATATTGCTAAGATGATGTGGGAAATCAGTCTACACATAGATGTCTCCTGGTTCCAATTGAAATTTGACAGTATCTTGAAGCTTCCAGAGTATAAATAAGATATCTATCACCTAGAATAATAGACTATTGATCATTCCCTCTTTATTACCAATCAATCAGAACATGTCATGCGATTGAGGGTCTAGCTGGTAGAGGCTCAAGACCAGCTATTACAGGCAACTCATCATGTGGATGATCTTTGATCTGAGTGGGACTAGATGCATATCAGGGTTTCCGAGCATCATCCTAAGTTTTTTTATGAATAGAGTGATCTTAGGCGATGTAAGCTAACACTAGAGTCTATGATTTGAAAGGTGGCGGAGCTAAAGCACTCCATAAAAGGGGCAGATCCATATGGGATTTTTCTCACCAAACTCATGAAAAACACTTTCTTGTTTTCTTTCTTTGTATTGAGTTCATGGACACATTATTTCTTACATCAATTATTGTATCTCAATTATATACTTGAAACAAATAATGACCAATCTCTAAGATCACATGGGTAATGATCAGTGTGAGAAACAAGGGATGACTAAATAATTGTTCACTTTGTATGAGAGTAGCAGATAATCAACAAATACTTGGGGTATGATGTTGTTGACTAACCACTTAGAGAATTTTGGCTGAGAGAGGTTGTGGATAGAGAATAGGTCTCTCAGAACGGCTAATTTTCTTTTCTTAATGTGCACTACTACAGGAACCTGATAATGCTAGGGGTGTTGGAATCTATCTGAAAAAAATGGAATGATAAGTGTGAATCATGATACCCAAATTTTAGAGCACAATGGGAGAATCGTCACGATATAGGATAACTCCTAACCATATTCGTAACATAGTATCCATATTGATTAGCCTAAAATGGGGACAAACAAATGGGGTTCAACTGAAAACCATGTTAAAAACATGGGACCTATCTCAAAATATCACCTAATGTCTTTTGGGGTGTTGGCCCAAGACGGTAGGTGATCCAAAGCTACATGGGACCAGACCATTAGGGGGTCCCTTCAGACATGAAAGAGGATAAGGATATGAATAAAGGGGGAAAAATCATGTAAGTGGAGTGATGGAATATTTGAATGGATTCCAACACTGTTGAGGCCACACCACCGTGGATTAGAACACATTGGTGCAAGCGAATTGGTCTAAAAAATGATCAAACCTATCTTCTAGTGGATCATTGTACTAGGTGCTAAGTGATAGCTAAAGATGTGAACAATGTGGTAGATGACCAGCATCGAGGGAGAAGACCTCTCAAGTGAGGCCTGAGAAACTTTATTATTTTATGTAATGAAAGTAAGGATGATAAAAACATAGTTTAACATCATACAATGAAGAAGATTCATGGTATAGTTTAACATCGTGTGATTAGGATGCATCCCATAGTTTAACATCATGTGACTATGACATTGCACATAGTTTAAGGTCATACTTCCTGGACCCTGGATAACAATTTAAAGTCATGTTGTATAGAATATGAAGTTTCCTAAAGTACTTGTGTGGTACAGAAAAAAAAATCCTAACATGAATAAGATGAAAGAATCCTTCATACCACAAAAATATCCTAGAATAGACAGAAAGGAGTCTTACCAAAAGTGGGTTCAATTTTTGCGATGAAGTGGTATACCCAATATGAACTACGCCATAGAAGGCCTGATGTCACACCACACTTTCCATATGGGGGTTATTAGTTTAAGGTCACAGAGTTTGGACCACAAAGAAATCATATACTACTTTACCACATCAGTACACACCTTATAAGGATTCCTAATCCCATGTGAGCTACGTTCAGTGTGGGAAACAAGGAATGGTTCAGGGGGATACCTGATATATGGAAGTGAACATTAGGAGAAACACCAAGGGTAGAAGTACACCACAACATAGGAGTGGAAAATAGGTAAGAGAAGACTTTAAAGGTGTAGATAGAGGGGATTTTTTCGGGTGAGGATCGACTGCTAACCATGTTCAAAACACACAGACCAAGACCTCATAGGTCATGAGTGGGCTGAGAAAATGTAGAATCAGTTGTTGAACAAGTTTGAAACATATGATTTGATGTTTTCTACTAGAGATCCATTTGGATATTGGCCCAACACGAGCTGTGATCCAAAGTGGTATGAGATTTTTACCATTACGGGGTTCATCTAGATATGAAATATGGTGGAAATATGAACCCAGGAAGACTCGAAGTGTAGAATGGGTGTATCGTAGAGATTTGGAATTGGGTAGGGGAATTTGTTTATAGTCATGTTTCTCTGAATATGGGAAATGTTCAGTGTTAGGGGATGCATATAGCATGATGAAGGTAGAACCTGACATGAATGAGTCCAATAAGGCCTATATGTCACACCACACACTAAGATGAATGGAATGAAGTTAAGGTCACAATGCTTGGGCCTTAACTGAGTCCAAAGGGCCAGAAAAATTAATGAACCTATGCTTGGCCCTGAAGAAAACATATCTGGGTGTTTCTACATATCCCATGGGGATTTTAATCAAGAAAAATGTATTTTTAAAACATAGTGTGGTAGGATACCAACACTAGTGGGGTAAATCCTCTTTGGGGAGGAAGCTGAAGCATCCCATGATTATCATGGGGCATCCTAAACTTGTTTTGGGTAGGATCATAGTTTAATGTCATGCATTGAGGACATTATCTCTTAGTTTATGGTCATGGAGTTTAGACTATGGGAATAAAAAAAATTAGTTGGGCCCAAATACAAAATGTATGGGTGTCACTATATATCCCATAAGGATGAGGATCAAGCCACACAAAGTTATTGAATTCTATGCAGTTTAAAGTCATAGGGTAAATACGTAGGTGACCCAAAATGAAAAAAGAGAATATTGTTGATGGACCAGATATTGATGATTTAGGCATCACTATGTATCCCAATAGGATGGGAATCAATCCACATATAGTTCTTGAGGATCCCTGTTCTAGTCTAACAGATATATAGAGTGAGAGGGGATTATATTTTTGTTTGTTGTTTCTATTTTTTTAGTGGCTGTACTAGGATATAAAGTATGGGTGTCACTACGTATCCTATATAGATAGGAATCAAAATGTACTTAGTTCATTATTGGTGGCATGGTAGATGACTAGTTCCAAGGGTGATGTCCCCTTAGGTGAGAACAACACATTGTTGTGTCATTTTTCCTCATATGGCCAGGACGATGATGTCACAGTTTAAGGATGTGTGACATGACTGGTCCATGCATTTTAACATCATGAAATAAGGATGTTGGTTGCTTTATCGTTTATCATCATGTGTCTAAGACATTGGGGGAGAGGTATCCAATAGGGGATGAGTGTGGTTCGGTGAAATAACCTTATGTGTATAAGACTAGGGAGGCCCACACCACACCACATACTCCTAAGAAAAATCTCAGGCCAAGAGTCCAAAGGGGTGAAATTACAACTGGGCCTAGAGGTGAAATTCTAGGGAATTCCTACGTATCCTATAAGTATGGTAATCAATCCATACGTAGTTCTTGAACATGGAATGGTAGATAACCTATGCCAGTGTTGATTACCTATCAGGAAAGAACATCATAGTGGTATTGTGTAGTTTAGAGTTGTATAGCTTAGACTTTATAGTTCTTATTTTGGGTCATAGAATTGAGACTGTAGTGTATGCTTCTCAAGAAGATATAAGTAGCATGGTGAGGTGACGAACTTGACATGAAGGAGGGTCGAGAAGGTCCAACACCACACCACATATTCTTGGAGAGACTTACATATAGTTTAAAGTCATGATTCTTGGACTATAGGGGTTACAAATGGTTTAATGCTATAATGCTTGGACCTGCTCTGAATAGTTTAAGATCATGTTTTCTAGACCATAGAGTTTGGACCCATGAGATTTTGAATCTTCTCTATATTGTTATAAACCCTACTAAGACTCATGATCCCACATGATTCATGATCAATTTGGGAAACAAGGAGTGATGTGAGGCTTCCCCTATCACATGTAGAAGCATATGGAAAGGGTGAGGAAATTTTAGGTTGAGAATTTTCTAATGACACTGACACTCCCACTCAATGTGCACAGATGAATGGAGGAGCAACACCAGGGGTGTTAGAGTTCAACTAGAACATAGGGAGGTGGGAAGGATGTAAATCAAAACTTTAGAGATACAAATTATGGAAGGAGATACTGATGGGTAGAGCCACTATTGACCATGTTCAAAACACAAGATACACAACCATATCCATCAAGGGTGATGTGTATAAACAAATAATCATCTGTTGACTAAGTTTGAAACACAGGATCTATAATTTGTTACCGAAAATCCATTAGGAAGTTGGTCCAGGATAGGAGGTGATCTGAAGCATCATGATACCATAACCATTAGGGGGTTCATATGGATATTAAATATAGTGTAAACCCAAACCTAAGAAGACTCAATGTATGGATATGGGATGATAAAGTTCCCGTGTGGAAATTGACGCTTTATTTTTCACGCCTCAACGCATCAGAGAATGTCAGTGGTAGGACCCAACTAAACTCAGGGTAAGAGACCTAGGTATTAGAAATAGTTTAAGGCCATTTTTCTTGGACAAAAGAATCTTATTTTAAGGTTATATATTCTGGACCATTGGTTCCCAGTTTAACATCGTGTGATTGGGATGTGTCTATGTAGTTTAATGTTGTGGCGGTAAGGAAGCTGAGGAAGAAAAGTGTTCCAAATGGAGGTATATGGAAAAACTATTATAACCTTATTTGAATGAGAACCAAGGAGTCTCACATTCCACACATTACATCCAAGGTTGAATCTGGATAGGGGGCTAGAAGGTTGAAATTATGGTTGGGACCAAAGACAAAATGTATGGGTGCTCCTTTGTATCTTATAAGGATGAGAATCAATCCATACGTTGTTATTAAACATGGCATGGTAGGTGACCTGTGATGGAGTTGATTTTATTATGTGGGAACATCATGATGGACTGGCCCATGTAGTTAACATGGTATGGTAATGATGTTGTGACATAGTTTAATGTCTTGTTATGGGGACGTATGCAGACAGTTGAAAGTCACGTCACTTAGACCAAAGGAAAAAAGGGATTAAAGTGGACTTGTGTAGTGTGGTGATATGAAAAATATGATGCAAATGAGTACCCACTAGGCCTCAACACCATAAGAAACAATTAAAATATAATTCTAAATATATTTTAGAGTTGTAATGCTTAGACTCAAGTACCTAGTTTAATGTCATGTTCCTAGGATGAAAAATGTTATGCGGTTTATCATCATGTGACTAAGACGATGCAACATAGTTTAACATCATGTTTCAAGTACATGTCCATGTACTTTAAAATCATATGGTAAGGATTTTTTTGCTACTCCTTATATCTTCACATGACTAGGGCAATGATTGTAATGCAGTTTAATGTCATACGACTAAGAAGTTGTAGCAATATTTAACATCATGTTGTAGGGATGTATGTATAAATTTTAAGGTCATGTATATTGGACCAAAGTAAATTTATACAAATTTATATTTGAGGAACTTGGAATTGGTCAGAGGAGTGATGCACTCCCCATCTAGGGTGACCAAAGAATATGCACCTTTGGGATAGACCTTGTGAATGATGTAAGGCCCTTCCCATTTGGGCTCCAACTTTGGTGGCTTCCTGCTAGATATCATTGGCATCATTAGAGATGGTACTATGTCACCTTTAAGGAAGGAGTGGAGATGAACTTTCTTATTTAATGCTCTGGTTATCTTATTCTGGTGTCTCTCTAGATTATTCAAGGCTTGGAACCTGTTCTCGTCAAGGGCTTCCTATTCAGTTAGATGGACCTTAGTTATCTTGTTTGACATCTACTAATAATATAAATCTATGTGGAGGGATGGGAACAATATCTTTATGGGAAGGACTTCCTCTGTTCCATATACCAGGGAATATTGATTCACCTAGGTATAATTATGGGTCATCATTTGATAATCCCAGATAGCATTTGGGAGATTTCTCATCCAAATTTTCTTGTTTTGACCCGCTATATTTTGTAGAATATTAGAGAGGTTTTTTTAAAGTCACATTATATCAATTTACTTGTTCATAGTAGTGAGAAGTATAGTTGGAGAACAATTTGTACTTGGCATACAATTTCTTCAGTTTAACTGCTCAAACATTATTGTTGTTATTAGTGAGAACTATGGGAAGAACTCTAAATCGATGGATGATGTTGGATCTAATAAATTTTACAATAGAATGAGCCTTTATTTATTTGATAAGAATCACGTTTTACCATATAGAAATAAAATCTATCACATTTATAATGAACCTTCACTGGAGAGTTGTTGTTGGTGGGTATGGTCCCACAACATCAATTCCTCAGACTAAGAAAGGCCAAAAGTACTTAGTAGTATGGAGGGGCTCTCGCGGTCTATGTATAAACTTTTCATATATATAACACACATAGAACCACATGATGAACTAAATATAGTCATGGAACATTGTGTCTTAGAAGTAGACCAGCTGATGAATCTAGTGGAAGAGCTTCAACCCTAACTGATGATCACTACATGACCCTCTATGAACTTTCAATATGACCTAGTGAATCTCATATCCTTGAATTCAGTAGAGGATAATTCTATCAAACTGATGTTTATAGAGAGCCTTCTTGAGGTTGGGTCTACTCTGGAGGGTGAATTATGCTTCTCACTGATAGATTCCCATGGTATAATGTCATGATAGAGATACTTGATGAAGGGAGTTGTCAATATGAGGCTTCTTTAACTATGAGGGGATCTAGAGGTCCTGAGGTGTAGGCACCGACAGCCATGTGGCTTATCCTCTAGCTATCATCATCATCCAGAGTGACGAGAATGATGAACTTTCAATGAAATATATGGATGAATAGGTCATATTGATCATGATCTATAAGAGATGCAGCTAACCTAGAAACATAATTGGATTGACCATTCTATAACTGGGGAACATGAGTTACCTCTAGTTATGAATAAAACTGGTCCATTGACTGGAGAGTACATTCTAAGAGGTGCATGATCTCTAGATTCATAAAAACATAGTCACCTTTGATTTTATTGATGACTAACTCCAAATCTCTATTCACATGCAGGTAAGGAAAATCAATCTCGAGAGCTAGCTCAAGAAAAATAATGATAGATTGATACTCTACCTAATTTTTGGTGTATACTCATGATAGAAGTAACATGTATGGAAGGATGACCTATGTTGGGGTGATTAATACAATCCCCAAGCCTACTTTGTTGAGTCTAGGATCATTGATCCTTCTACTGGTTGGGCTCCGAGGGGCACCATTAAAATGAATATTCTAATATGGAATAGCCTAATACACTGAGAGGATGTATTTGTCTGAAAAATCAAGAACTAGGGACTGCTCTATAGGGGATGGATGAGCATCTCGAAAGTCTTTTAGTGCCTCACCTTTGAAAGATTTTTACATAATGAACTACATATCAAACTGAAAAAGTATCACTGCCCAATGTGCCAAAATTCCTATCTACATGGGGTCAGTTTAGGCTATACTTTAGAAGATCCACATGGTACACAAATTGTATATCATGATGATGTAGATAATTCTACAAATTCTATACTTAAAAACTAGTGAGGCTACTATTATCAATTGTGGATTATCTTTATTCCGCATTAAGGAGCATTTGACTGAGATAGTATAAACTATTCTCGGTCACCTCATTGTTCTTCTGAGCAAGGAGGGAACCAATGGGTCATTTCAGGGAAGTCACATAAAGGACTAGGGGCTTTCTGAAGACATGTGGCATTATAACCGAAGGATTTAGTAGATACTTCTTGATCTCCTTAAATTCAATATGACACTCTTCATACCACTAATAGAAAAAACCTTCTTCCATGAGCCTAGAGATGGGATAATACTTTTTGGATAGATTAATGATGAATTGGAATATGTAGGTGAAGTGGCCTTGAAAACACTTAATCTCTCAGTGGTTTTATGAAGGATTCATCTGATGGATAACCTTGATTTTCTTCAAATCAGTCTCGATGCCTCTGTACCTAAAGTAAAAGATGAGAAACTTTCCATGGATAACCTTGACGGCACACTTCAAAGGGTTTATCTTTAGATTCCAGGAATAGAGTAATCTGAACACTTTCTCAAGATCTCTCAGATGGTTATGATGTTGGTGGGATTTGACCGCCAAATCATCTACATTTCATTCCACTAGCAACTCGAGGATCAGTTTGAATATGTGGTGCATGGAATGCTGCTTAGTGGCTCCTACATACTTCATACTAAAAGGAATTTCCTAATATTAGAAATTATCGTGTGGTGCTCTAAAGGTAGTAGACTCTTTGTCCTTGGGATCCGTTCAGGTATAATTGTACCTGGAATACCCATCCAAGAAAGATAGAGTCTGGAATCTAGAAGTGGCATCGATCAAAATCTCTATCACTGGAAGGGGAAAATAATCCTTCGATTAGTGGAAGTTGAGGTCCTAGAAGTTGATACAGACTCTGATCTTTCTGTTCTCTTCTAGGTAGGAATAATGTTGTCCACCATCTAGGGTACTAAAACTCCTTGAAGAAGTTGAATTTAATGAGCTTGTCAACTTCAAACTTAACCATGGAACCATGAGAATGGTGCATCTTCCTAAGAGGCTTCTTGAACCCATTATGACTCACCAAGAGGGAAAGATGGTGGAAAGGGAACTGAGGGTCTAGTCTCAACATCTCATCATATCTTCGGGAAAAAAAATCACGATGTTTCTTCAAAAATTGACATACTTCTATTTTTCCTCTATGAGAATGGTAGCACTAATCAGTGTTGGTCTTAGATCTATCTCATTACCAAGATTCACCTATACCAACTCATCAAAGGTAGTAGAGATTCCATATTTGAATGCAGGAGGATCATATTCCAAGTCCTCTTCATCATATGAGGTAGGTGACTCAAAATAAAGATATGGTTCATCCAATTCAAATGATCCTTGGGGAACAAAGGTTCCCACTTGGGTAGATGTGGAATCCTCACTGGGAGATTCTTGTACTATTAAAACCATAATGATGAAGGTTGCTGACATGATTCCATCAGACCATCGATTGAGGGGTTCATGATTGATGATGTCAAACAAATGATGGAGGGTCGGTTTGTGTCAATTTAACCTAGTTCAGTGGAACAAGTAGGTCTAACGAATAGTTGTAGCCATAAATAGAACGTCTCAATACCTAATAGGGGTAGGCGGTTCTATTATTTCCTGATCCAGACCCATGTAGGAGTATGAGAAAATATTATGATGTTCCATGTACCTGGGAAGTGTCATACCCTCTTCTCATAAACAAATAAGCGGTTTCCCAAGTATGACGCCATAGGCTCCAACCAATGAATCAGGCAGATGAAAGCATCGTCATGTTTACCCATGGGTTTTCTACATCTCTGGTGCACTCAACCCCATTGGTATGAACATTATTTCCATTTCTCTGATAATAGTTGATGTCTATGTTGTGGGATTCAAGATAACTGAAGGGAGATTTATCACTTATGGGAACTCCTACTCAACCATTGAAAGTGTACTTGAGGTATTGGTGATATGAGGAGGGAACCAATTCATGGAGATATAGCTAGTGTCTACCCACCAGTGCATTGTAGGTGGTATCTAGCGAGATAACCATGAAATTAGTTATTACAATCAGGACCCCAAACTAGGTCTTCAAATAGATTCATCCATATGACTTCTGATCAGTCATGTCATAACCCTGTATCTCTAGGTCATAGGGACTCTAATTTTTCGAAGTCAGTCCCAACTTGCATAGGACTTGGGTCTAGATGATATTAATCCTAGAGTCTGTGTCAACTATACAGGCATATACTTCCATGACATTGAAATGGAAAGTGATGTATAGTGGGAGAATGTTCCCTTGCATGAGAGAGGCCTCATCTTCCCTAGATAATTAGATGATGTCTTGACATTATTCTCATTGGACTTCTTCAGTAGAAAAGGATTCTATAGCTAGTACCTATTTTTCAAACTATAGGGGATACTTAATGATTCTAAAAGATATTATTCCATGTCTTGTGATAGATATATGGCATCAAGGATTTAGAACATTGTGGGGATGTTGGAAATGTGATTAAGAACATCATACTTTCATGTTAAGTTCTCTTTTCTACCTACGGAAGGTTTCTCTTTAGAAGGAGGTATGATGGCCTTTGTTAGTGAAGAAATTGGATTCTAGATAGTGCTAGAAATGTCTTTCTACTCACCAGTTGAACCATGCAAGATCATTGTTTGCTGAATGTTGACTGGATGGGGCCTGGACATAGTCGGGCATAGATGATCATAATGTCGTCATAACTATTATGCCTAGTCGACTAGAATGATTAGTGGTGGTGGTGAGTATAACAAGATAGGTTGATAGGACTGTTCCTATTGTGCTCTATGTTGTACTTTCTGCCTAATCTCGGTAGCTTGCATGGATTAGCTAGAAGGTCTAGCATAATCATTCTGACGATTCAGATATCCATGGCCCCATCGACGATGGAATCGACCAGGGACCTTCGGAGGGTTTATATAATACTCTTCATCATCCATAACCATTTAAGGATCCACTAACTCGACAGTATTCATATAGGAAAACTCATAGATTTCATCAAAAGAGTCTTCCTATACTAGGAAGAATCTTGGAGTTGTACCCACTTTTAGAGTCATGTAGTCACCAAGAGTGCATGATGGATTTAGGGATGGTGGGGGGATTTTTATTACCTTATGCCACCATTTCCTCCTATTCTGAAATGAATAAGGTTGTGATGTGGATGCATAAGTGGTTGCTGGAGGAGGTGTGATAGTTTCATGAGGCTCAGGTTGATTCAAACTAGAACGGATGATGTCATGGGTGTGAGTGACTGCTCTACGTTCAAACTAGTCATCATATTTCTAAAAACCATAGATGGAGAACTGCTACCATTCACCTTCATTATAGATTTTCATATAAGCACACCAACTTTTTTTGGGGAAGGACGCAATCTAACTACATTTTATCCACTTGGTCCTAAATCCATTCCTTGAACACATAACATTGATTTATGGAATTACCAAGGATTTTTCGATAAGGGGAGTAGTCATGGTGATCAATGAGCTCGGAATCTTGGGTTTTCTTGAATTTTGGAAGATTCATAATTATTTAATACAAGGCACTACGAAAATAAATGGGGACCTGAGCCTCATTAAAAGAGTAAGTCCAATTTCTCGTGTTTGGGAAGGGAACTCTAGGAGCCTGATCCTAATGATGGGTTGGATCCTAATAGAGGTTGAATCCTAATTCTCTCCCCTAAGTGGAGGTTCCTAATAGGTTTTTGCCCACCGGTTCTGTGGTGGGTGGTGCTGAGCTTGAGGCTGGGCCTAAGGGTGTTTCCTTTGGCATGGTTGTGGGTGAGGCTCTACTGGTCATAACTCCAATGTTCTAGGGGCCTCTTCCTATGATATGTAAGTAGTATCTGCCTCTAAGGCTCTTCTAGAAAGAGCTGGAGGAGGCAATGATCATGTCTTCTGGGCTTGCTTCAAGGATTCCTCTAGGCATTAATCTTTTTCATAAAAATACCAAAATCCACCTAGGAAATTCTAAGTGATGAGGGAGGGGAACAATTCAGTCTTGACATTCCCCATTCACATCTTCAATGGATACTCTTTAATCGGTGGGATGTTTATTGAATATGGTAGGTCTTTCCATTGGGTGATAATGTCTAAGATGATTTCACCTCACCATTATTTTCACTTGAAGAGGTCAGTAATACATATATTGCGGGTGGTAGCGATGAACTGGTAGAGAAACTGTCTATGAAGATCTTCTAAAATAGTGATGTAAATAATGGGTAGTTTGTTGTACCCAACAACCACAATACCTTCTAACTTCTACACAAAACATCAGAGCTTGGATGCTTTATGCTGCTCTGGAGTTCCCAACATGGGTCAGCACCTTGAGATAAAGTGGGTGAGATGTTTTAACGGGTCACCCATCCCATTGAATAAGTTTATGGTAGGATTCTAGAAACATATGGATGATTTTATATCTTCAAACCATGCTAGATACGGATTTCCATCTATTGGGATTTCCACTTGTTGTGTTTCCAGAGTTTTGAGTTGAGCGGTGAGATGGGCTATCACATCATCTTGGGGGGAATCCTACCTTGATGAGGATTTGTGACCACCAATGTGTTTAAAATCTCATAAATATGATAGAAAGGATAAAAAAATCATAGAGAAGTTGGTGGATTGGCTGGTGGAGCTACTGGAGGAACGACTTGTGGAAGAACCTAATATGGATCCCAAGGCAGATCATCATGGTGCTCAAACAAATTCAACGATGCATACCACCATCTCTTGACATGGACTCCAGACTATACCATGTTGGGATGCACAATATGGTTAAGATAAATGGGAGGAAACTATCCAAGAAAACCCTATGGATACCCCTATAGGACCTCTATAGGATGGACTGAAATGTATCAAGGATCAGTATAGTCTGGATGCCACTCAGCAAAGAGATCAGCATGGATCTCTATAGTGAGTCCCCTTTGATCTACAAGATACTGGAGACAGACATCCATAGTAGGATAAACCTCTCTCTTATGTGACATCAGTTGGATCAGAGGGATTGGAGGTCCTGATATGATACTTACCTTTTTCTATGTTCCTACTGATGGGTTATGATGTTAAGGAGTCTCCAAGGTAACACACATGACTTTGTGGGAAAGTAAGGATACCCATATGAGTTCCAAACTGATTTTTTGTTTCCCCAAGGGAAGGTTCTCTTCATAGAAACCTTCCTTGATATCCCTCTCCTTGAGTGCATCGAAGTTATCCGTATTCACCACAACAGTGCCCATAGGTATATCCTCAATATCACTGGGTAGGTCCGGTTGCTGCAAGATGGGTCTGAAATGTAGAGCAACATACTACCCCCAACCCTGGATATGCCCATGTGGAGATGCCTCATCAATAATCCTATGGAAAATGGTGAATCTCTGAACTCATCATTTCTAAAGATTCTAGTAGTAGCTGGGTGACGCAGGGTGATGGGCTATTGAAAATGCTACCAAATCGTCCATACAACACTGCTAGTTGATGTCATCTAAATGCTCTTGTCTCTTCAGATAGACCACATGATAGTCACTAAGGTAGAAATGTGTTCCTCAGATGGTTTGGTGGAAGCACAAAACCTCATCTTGAGTCAGGGCCTCCAGAATGTCAAAGGTGGGAGTCATAATTGTCCAGAACATCTCGGGAAATTGATATACAGTAAGAGTGTCCCACATGATTCCCTACTTGAAAGTGGGATTTGATTCTTCATTTACCTAGGATTTGACCGGTACTGGCTGGGAAATTGGAAAAGGCACTGATTCAGATCTATGTGGTGGTGGACTGGCTGACAGAGAAGCCACTACATGAGATGACTGATTATTGTGTGCCAGTTCATCTCTCAGTGACAATACAAATCGCATTATCATGTCCTTATAATACTAGGTATTAACCACCACCTCATGGTAAAGGGTAGCAACTGTTGGTGGTGTGTCTAGCAGGTGCTCGTCATCTACCAAATTCTAGAACAACTCTCTGTGATCTCAAGTAGAGATACAAAATGAAACTAGTGATGATATGGATGATTTTACCATGTGACCCTTTAAGGGATCCAAATATTCTTCCTCTATCATGTTCCTATGAAAAGATTTGATAATTTTATAGATCTCACATTCTGGGACGAATAATATCACACTTCGGGCTCCTACCCCAAAATCTGATGGAGATGATCGAGGTGAAGGCTCCATCATTGAATTTCAACCAGCCTTAGAATCTAAGAGGTGAATATGATTGATGATGAATTGTAACTTCCCAGAGTTCTGTATTCAGTGGAGAGGGTTCACCCTTCTTCCACATGATGGATCTTCGGGGTAGGTAAGTGCTTCGACATGAGGAGGACCTTTATTTTGGTTAGCTCTAGAGTGTGGAGGACCTCAAATTGATCTGGATAGGATATAGGGTGGAACTCCATATCTATGGTTATCAGAGTGGGGAGGACCTTCACTGGGACTTCTGTGAGCATGGGGAGGACCTTTATTTTGGGTCATGACATGACAAAGAGGACCTCTACATGAATCACTGGGGATATGGGGAGGACTTCCATGTTTGATATGAGATAGAGTAGTACTTACTCTTTTATGAGATGAGGTGCAAGGAGCACCAGGGAATATATCTAACATGACACGGGGAGGACCTCCTTGATGAGTAGCATGGGTACAGGGAGGACCTTTGTACTAGTTAACAGACATGTGCAGTGGATCTCCATGGTGGTGAATGATGGAGAGGGGAGGACCACAACTAGATCTGATGGGAACATGGGTATGAAATCCATGTTGGATTCTTGTGCTACAGGGAGGACATCTATTCTTGTTGGAAGTGTTATTATTAGGAGGGCCTTTTTACTGACTTGTCACGATAGCACGAGGATGATATTTGTACTGATTGATAGAGAAGTTAGGAGGACCACCACTTTGATGGGAACTGGAGTGGGGATGACCTTCATGTGAGATGGTGATGACACAATTATGACCTTTGTGTTGATGATCCATGATGCGAAGAGGAACTTCGTATCGGGAACCAATGGTATGGAGAGGGCCACTGTGCTGAATGTTGATAAGGTGGGGAGTACCTCTGCTTGGACTGATGCTGGGAACATGGGGAGGACCTCCATGCTGAGTTCGAAAGTGGGGAGGAACACCACTATGGATAGAGATCATAATGGAAGGTCCTCTTTACTATATCTCATCGACACAGGTCAGCCCATAATGGATTCTAGTTTCATTGGTGTCTGGAAGAGTCAACCCGGCCTGCCTGAGAGGCGACTGAGGACTCGATTCTAATTAGGAATTGATGAGTCCACATTCTTCAGTAGTAAGGATATGGTGGAATACACCGAGGGTGGAATGCACCTCTAAAGATATGTAAAATGATTCCCCCTCAAGAGCATCCTTCTGATCTTGCACCCGATGTTGGCATCGGGTGATCTGAACTAGGGCCAGTGAAGTAGGGATATAGACCACATGTTCTTCAACCTAAGGGAATAATTATTGGTGGCATTAACATGGTCTTGTGGGAGCTACCCTTGGAAGATAAAGGGTATTAGTCAAATCCAGGGTGGATCAGACATCTTGTACATCATCAACATTGGGGGGTGAGTCATCAAAATGATCTAGGGAGAGGCTACCAAAGCAGTTGGATGTCAGAGTGGGGAGTAGAAGCTCCCTGTGTGGCCCTTGGGGGCAGCGGTGTTAGTGAGGCACATAATCCTCTAGGTCTTGGAAAACCATATACCTCATGGGAATGACCCCCTCATTCTAATAATATTGTAAGAGGGAATCTATCACCCTCCTCTGAACAATTTCTAATGGTGATATAGGGTGTAGGAACCCAGTATCTGTGGTCACGGCTGGAGTCAGGGAAGTCATACGGTCGTTCGAGATTTCTGTATTGACTTTCCTTCTACCCGGCATCTGTGGGTGGGTGGTGATGGATTTCTTATAGCTTGGGTTCTGTAAAGTAGGAAGATTCAACTATCAGTATGGATATAATGAATTCAATACACAATGTCCCAACATCATCTGGTCTTCAATAGTTGGAGAGAGAGATCCACACTAACAATGTTATAGACAAAAATGTCCAATGTTTAATTATCCCAAATTCTAGTGAGTTTCGCACCAGGCCCACTATTTTATTAGCGAGGCCTGGTGTTGAATATTTGGATCTGGTGACATACTTATCTGTTGATGTCTCAAGTGGTACTAATCCTCACATAGAGGAGAAGAGTTTCATGTAAGGTTCACCATTTATTTTTTCGAATCTTTAGCCAAGGCACTTCATCCTCACATGTTGTCTCCCTCTGGCATGCAATCTTTTCACCCCACATTTCCACATTCCAAAGGTGGGTGATATTCATCACTTCTTCAGAGATGTATTCTCCTTGATGGAAACTGGATGATGGGATATTGGTTACTCCTTATTTGGATTCCTCTGTAGGATTTGTTGCTTTGTCCGGGTATCCCTTATAGATTAATAAGTTGTTCGTGAAACTCATTCCCATTGAAATCTATATGTGGAAATAGGTTAACTATGCTAATTCTATCTAGATTTTAAAGGGTATAGTTAGGGAAGAAACCTTAATTCAATAAAGTGGTCACTTTGGGAATCATTGGCCTTCCTGAACGCTGAAACATTGAAGAATATATATTCTTTCTCATAAGAGGGATTATCAATAGCGTGGAACCTGAGGCATCCCACATTTATCATGGGTTATCATGTGATAGAGTCATTTATTATAAGGTTTTTCTCAGGCATACCATGTTTAAAACGAGGGGGTCTGTAAGTTTAAAATCTTGCAGAGATGGAGTGAATTTATCAGAATTATTTTGAGGGATAATCAGAAAGTTACATCCATAAGAGGGAGAACACAAATGGTTTTCCATATGGATGGATCATAATGCCCATGAGAGCAAATCCTGGGATGGTGTGTCTCATAAATAGAAGGTTTCACATCGTGAATGGGTAAATCTCTAGAATGGAGGCACTAAGGTTGATCTAGACACCACTGGGAGTGGATCAGAGAGGTGAACCCCCAATAAGGGTGGAATCATGGTTTACCATTGGTTAGGATTGAAACTTAGGGAGGCTTCCTATGTACCCTATTTAGAAGACAAATATCAAAAAACACATAGTTCATTGGATGGAGTGGGGCTTATGCACTAAGGTTTCAAATCACAATAGGATTTCTTTTGGTTGGATTGTGTGGGGATTATTCACTGAGACTCCCTGGGTTCTTCTAGGAGAAGTGAATGTGTGAATTGGATGGCATGATTCCACCGAGAAGTGGTGGCCTGAGTAAAATCAAGATGGATTATGGATGGATTTAATGAAATGTTTGAAATGGATGGGTTTATGGGTGTGTTGGTATTGAACCTTAGGGAGGTTTCTTATGTATCCCAGTTGGTTGGGAATCAAAGTCCACATTGTTTTGAAGCTTCATGCAGTTTAATGTCATGCAGTAAGGATGATAGTGAACTGGTGTGGAAATGATGTAATGGATGAAATGTCAATCTTGAACCTCAAGGAGGTTTCTTACATATCCCAATTGTTTGGGAATAAAATTCCACATATTTCTAAATGGGGGCATGGGGATTACACATTGGAGATTCCCAAATGAGTGGAGTGTGAGGAATAATGGATCAGAACACCCCGTGAAGGTGGATCCAGGAAATGTGTCCCATGAAGGGAATATGTCACATCATGAGGGTACATCCCTAGGAGGGATAAATTGATTTTACCGTTAGTTGGGATTGAACCTCAGGGTGGATTATAATATACCTTATTTTGAATACATGGATCAAAACTCACATAGTTTAGAATGCGGAGGGAGTTTCTTGGTCACTATCAAACTATAAGCCAACGTGAGTCATTCTCAGTTTGAGAAAAAAGAGAAAGCAGTATACCTAACCTTTATGTCATGAAATATCTGGTAACAAGAGATTATTTGGGGCTTACACGTAGGATCTTCCCATAGAGGATCTCATTCTATGTGAGTATGATCCAATTCTGTGCGAGGAAGATCTCATTCTATGTGGGGAAGATCTCACTTCCATGGAGATGAGTAATCATGGAAAATTCCTGAGGTGTGGCACCCCATGTACATTTCATGGGGTGAGACAGAAATTTGACATCATTTTATAAGGATTATGATGTTAGGCATCTTTACGTCATGCCACACAGATGAGGGGAACTCACTCCTCACTCCTTGGACATACATAACCGATGGTCACCAAACCTTGGGGAAGGGAAGGCATCGACAATGCCCGACGAGAGTGGTATGGAGGAGTGGTTGATAGTGGGGGTCATGTTAGTGTGACTATTCCGAAAATAGAAATCTATTAGAATAACAATATAAAAAAGAAAGACGTAGGTCAATGAACAAGGGACACTTCATGAGGTCCCAAGAAATCACTACTTACAAGACTGGAGGGCCGCACAGAGGAGGTGTGCGCAAGACATGATATTTTCATGCAAGATGGGATCTAACATTTTTCTATGGAGTAAAGGTAACCCATGAATCTTAAGGGAAGTGGTGCATACTATATTGGAGTCTTAAGCACAAAAGAGATGGTTTCAGTGGAATATTGGGTATGCACAAGGGTAGGTGGTGCATGAAAGAGAATTATTTTGCATGCATTTTCCTTAGGCTGAAAGGAAATGGTTGAGGGTCAAGCCCTTGTGGTCTAATGAAAAGGGGGACCCATAGGAGACCTATCACACAAGATCATATACCTTGAGGGATCCATGGATTGTACACTTTTGATTAAGATATGGTCTTTCTTAGGGTAGAGAAATGGTTTGACTTCCGGATGATCTTATTGAAGAAGGGGAGTGCCTTAGTATATACAGAGAAAATCTTTGATGGGAACACAAATTTTCCAGGTTCAGAGGCAACTAGTTGATGTCCGATTGGGTGAGTAAGAGACCTGATCATGTGTCATCATTTTATGTAATGGGAATTCAACTTTCACACACCAAAATTGGCCATTTTTGGATGGTCGGGGTAGAAGAGGGTCTTTTGATGCCACATTGGGTACATAAGAGACTTACACATGAATTTACGTATTGAACATAGATATATAAACTTTCACATGACTTCCTTGGTCTTCTTGGAATGTTTTGATGAGTAAAAGGGTTTCCTCAATCCACTCAAAGATGATTGTTTGTAGCCTCAAGTGTAATTCATTTCCAACATACACAAAGATAATGACCAATCAAATTACTCAATTGTTGAAGAATAGCATGAATGTGTATATTAAGAGGAAGTCTAGGTAGCCTCATCCAAAGTGATGTCGTGGATGAATCATGATCGAATTGAATCTCCATCATCCAATAAAAGAGGATAAAGTAGCAGTCTTCAAAAGATCTTGAGCATCTGAACCAAGCATAAGAAAAATCATCTTGTGAAAAAACATGAATAACAATATAATGGGTAATGAGAAAGCTAACAATAACCATATCCTTCATAGCCCAAGAATAATTCACATTATTTTCAAAAAACATTGATGGGGGATGAATTAAACCAAACCTAGCCACCAGAGTGAGAGAATGAAAGGATAAGGCCTACGTAAACTTCAGCAAAGACATATCAATGCCATGCTGGCCCTCAAAAAATCTCAGAGCCCTAGAATAAATTATGATTTCAAGAATATGGGGGAATCGAGGAGCAAGATACACCCTCACCTGGAAGAAAATGGATGGGACCTGCAGCCCAATAAGGAAGAATGGATGGGGCCATAGCCCCCTCCATTATGCCTTGAGCGAACAATGTTTTGGGACCCTAGAGCACTCTATCGAGATAAATCACTTTGAAATTCCACTTGTACATACATACATACATATAAATATATAAAAACATAAATCACTACTATAGAATGTGTGATATTCAATGTTGACTTTTATCAGCACTCAAGAAAGAGAGTTGAAAAATGGATGAATTTCATCAGTGCTAGCTAAATGTGACAATAAATAAAAAATTTACTAGTGGTAAAAAACACTAATAAGAGGGTACCCTTTATCATTTTTTTTCACTACTGATAAGGTGACACTTTTTCAATGATATTGTTATCACTCATTAAATCTACAACTTTAATAGTGTGAGAAAAGCACTCTTAAAGGGAATGGTGAATAATATAATTTATATATAAATATTTATATATTTTTAAATAATATTTATATTACAATAATTATATATATTTAAATAAAATATATAAATAGGATTTATATAGCTTTTAATAAAAATATTATTATCAATCTTATTTTCATAATTTTTTATATAAAAAAATATCAAATTTATATCAATCAATTAAAATATTTAACAGTATATTTATATAAATTAATTAAAAAATGTGTATATAATTAATGTAAATATTATATATTATTTAAACAATAATATAAATATATAGATGGATATATTTATTTAAATATGTGATTCACGTTTGAATTTATATATTTATATTTATATTAAATAATTTAAAATATATGCACATGTATGTGTATGTATATGTATGCATGTGGATGTATGAGTATGTCATTATGTGCATGTATGTATATGTTATTTGTGTAAGAATTTGTTGTGTGTTGTGTTGTGTGTGTATGAGAATATGTGTGTGTGTGTGTGTCCATATGTATGTGTGTGTGTGTGTTTGTGTGTGTGTGTGTACGTGAATATATGTATGTGTGTGTGCATATATACATGTGTGTGTGTGTGTGTGGATATACTTGCATTTATATATATGTGTGTATGTGTATATTTATGTTTATGTGTATGTGTGTGTGTGTGTGTGTATGTGTATGTGTATGTGTGTGTGTCTGTGTATGTGTATGTGTATGTGTCTGTGTATGTGTATGTGTATGTGTATGTGTATGTGTCTGTGTATGTGTCTGTGTATGTGTATGTGTATGTGTATGTGTATGTGTATGTGTATGTGTATGTGTATGTGTATGTGTATCTGTATGTGTATGTGTATGTGTATGTGTATGTGTATGTGTATGTGTATGTGTATGTGTATGTGTATGTGTATGTGTATGTGTATGTGTATGTGTATGTGTATGTGTATGTGTATGTGTATGTGTATGTGTATGTGTATGTGTATGTGTATGTGTATGTGTATGTGTATGTGTATGTGTATGTGTATGTGAATGTGAATCTGTATGTGTATGTGTATGTGGATGTGTATGTGTATGTGTATGTGTCTGTGTCTGTGTATGTGTATGTGTATGTGTATGTGTATGTGTATGTGTATGTGTATGTGTATGTGTATGTGTATGTGTATGTGTATGTGTATGTGTATGTGTATGTGTATGTGTATGTGTATGTGTATGTGTATGTGTATGTGTATGTGTATGTGTATGTGTATGTGTATGTGTATGTGTATGTGTATGTGTATGTGTATGTGTATGTGTATGTGTATGTGTATGTGTATGTGTATGTGTATGTGTATGTGTCTGTGTATGTGTATGTAGATGTGGATGTGAATGTGTATGTGTATGTGTATGTGGATGTGTATGTGTATGTGTATGTGTATGTGTATGTGCATGTGTATATGTATGTGTATGTGTATGTGTATGTGTATGTGTATGTGTATGTGTATGTGAATGTGAATGTGAATCTGTATGTGTATGTGGATGTGGATGTGAATGTGTATGTGTATGTGTATGTGTATGTGTATGTGTATGTGTATGTGTATGTGTATGTGTATGTGTATGTGTATGTGGATGTGTATGTGTATGTATATTTGTGTGTGTATGTGAATGCAGATGTGTGTGTACGTGTATGTGTATGTGCATGTGTATGCATATGTATGTGTATGTATGTATATGACATGGGTATATGTGTATGTATCTTTACGTATGTTTATGTGGCATGTGTATATATGCACAAGTGTCTATAATTGTATGTATGTGTATGTGTATGTATATGCATGTATGTGTATGTATATGTATGTGTATTTGTATGTATGTGTATGTGTATGTGTATGTGTGAATTTGTGTATGTATTTATATGCGCACGTGTATGTGCATGTGTGTGTACATATGTATGTCAATGTGTATGTATGTGTGTATGTGTATGTGTATGTGTATGTATATTTGTGTGTGTATGTGTATGTGTATGTGTATGTGTATGTGTATGTGTATGTGTATGTGTATTTGTCTGTGTATGTGTATGTGTATGTGTATGTGTATGTGTATGTGTATGTGTATGTGTATGTGTATGTGTATGTGTATGTGTATGTGTATGTGTATGTGTATGTGTATGTGTATGTGTATGTGTATGTGTATGTGTATGTGTATGTGTATGTGTATGTGTATGTGTATGTGTATGTGTATGTGTATGTGTATGTGTATGTGGATGTGTATGTGAATGTGTATGTGTATGTGTATGTGGATGTGTATGTGTATGTGGATGTGCATCTGTATGTGTATGTGTATTTGTATGTGTATGTGTATGTGTATGTGCATGTGCATGTGTATGTGTATGTGTATGTGTATGTGTATGTGTATGTGTATGTGTATGTGTATGTATATTTGTGTGTGTATGTGTATGAGTATGTGTGTGTACGTGTATGTGTATGTTTGCGTACATATGCATGTTTATGCATATATATGTGTGAATGTGAGTGTTTATGCTTATGTGTGTGTATGTGTATGTGTATGCATGTGTGTATGTATATCAATGTAACGCCTCGACCCAAGTTATCCAGAGTCAGTGCATTATTACATAACATTTGCATTATACAAGGAATCATGTCCCGAAAGACCGATCAGTTTAGTATCTTTGGAAGTACTAGATACATACATAAGTTTTACATTACATTGTAAATTAAAAAAACAACATTGTGTCCCCTTTGAACACACTTGTATCCTTTATCCTATCCCTGCAGGTTAATCATGATATATTTCTTCGCATCCTGGGAAAAATAAAACAAAGAAAGGGTTGAGCTCAGATTCTCAGTAAGGATAATAATATAGCGGAAACTATCATAAATAAGCATAAAAATTTAAGGCAATGTATAAGACTAAAACACAAGCCTTTTAAACATAAACTTCAGCATAATATGGCAAAGATAGATCAAATAATGTCATTTACTTATTCACATGGATATTCTACTAGTCGAATAATCACATGCAATATCAATAGCCAATTTCATAATGATGGAATGCATAATGTCGGACATCATAACCACATAGTAAAGGCCTCATGCCAAAACTACAAATAAGATTTTTTTCAAGGCCTTGTGCCAAGACACTAGTTTGTATCATGAGACCTACCGATTTATCCAGGAGCTATAGCGGGCTCCACCCATCACATACTAAGTCCAATGAATTCCTCATATGAAAAGGTTGAAACATAACATAAACATTTGTATTAAAACTAGCATAAAAAATGTTAATACTTTAACCATAAACCAGGATTGGTATAAAGATAACACATCCATAGTCAAACATATCACAAAACTTTCAATACAATATGTAATATTGTATCATAATAAATCAACTACAAACAAGTGTAAAATCCAACAAAGGATGTTGACATAGATGAAATCAATCTAAAAACTATTTTATTGAAATATTTATTTTTACATTGAAATCATTCAAAAGTAAAAAAAACATTTATTTTGAAAATATTCTTATAAGTTTGTAAGGGAAGCTTCGAAGGTATTATAATGGCAGAAAATATCTGCACCCGCCGTATAAGTTAAAAAACATTCTTTCCTTAATTTGTCAAAAAGTTCATAATGTACCTTGTTTGGAAAGAGACAAAATGATTCCTTTCAAGAAATTTTATAAAAATTCAAACAAGTGTATAAATTAATTTAACACATAGTCTAGTAAATAGGAAAAATGTTTTGAAATACATTTTTAAGTAACACATATGTGTATGATAAAGAGGTCCCAGTAGATACTCACGTATAAACAACCTCAGATGATAAAGAGATTGTAAAATTAACCATTACCTTATATTCTTCCATAGTGTAGGGTACATTAACCTCATGTATAATGGTTAAAAAATTGTTATTAAATTATACAATAATCCACATACATAAATATGATATCATATATGATCTTCTAATATTGCTTTGTTAATAATATTTCAGTAGTATCATTGTTTTGGGTGTTAACTGATTCTTTTTCCTTTATATGTTTTGTTACGTAAGTCATGTTTGTTATGGATAGTATGTATTTGATTCATATCCAGAATGATATTAAGTTCTTTAAACATTATTTCTAATCATCAAATGAAAATTATTCTTGAATGATTACGATGGGGAATGAAATTTCATCGCATCGTGGAGACAGTAAATCGTACATACACACAAGAAAAAATATCATTTTATTGATGGTGAAATCGTATGTAGTTAGATGGTATATTATATATACAGAATAATTAACATATTATATTTATTATTTACAGAAATTATACTCATTATTATACCCATCCAAATAATTAAGCATTGAATAACAAACTACACCATGATGTACAGACGGTAAGTCGTACGTACGCACGTATGGTGACTTTGTCATTCATAGGATGGATAGAATAATAAATATGGTTGTACCATATTTATAATAAAATCTCAGTATGTATAAGGTAATGGAGTTATTATTTTTTTATGGAAACAACAAATAAATAGAAAGTGGAAGAAGAAAAGAACTTTGAAAGAGGTGATGAAATAATTACCTCTTCTTCGGGTTCTTCCTTTTGATTTGAAAAAAGGGATCCTTAGGTTGGATTTATGATCAAAGTAAGGCCTCTAGGTTTATGTTAGGGTAGTTTTGAGGATATTTGATCAGGGGTTGGCCGATACAAATGACTTTGGAGGTGTGAAATTAAGAGAAGGGGAAGTACCCTTTTATAAGAGAGGTGAGGGTTACTTTAGGAAAACAAAGAAATATTATTTTATTATAAAATCGTTTTTCGGTTTCTAATGGCTCAAAATGGATTTATTTAAAGGATAAGGTGGGTATGGGTTGAAAAAATCTCAACCAATAGGTTTTATACAAGTTTAGGTCACCATACTAACCTTATCTTTTAGATTTAACTCTTAGTTAAATAGTTTAACTTTTACAATGTCTTCTTGTATTTTTATATTATATGGTTAATAAACTTACTATAAAATGCCAATAGAACCTCAAGTGGTTAATTAATTATATATATATATCATTATATAATTATTTTGGATGAACCTTATATTTTTAGGAATATAATATCATTTAATAATATAGTATTTGTTTTAAAAACTCATTTATGTCAATTTTGACACTATTTAGTATTTGGTTTATGTGAAAGTCATAAAAATTTTATTACTTTGAAAAATATTTATTGAATCAACCCTAAAATGTCATATTAACCTAGAAAATTCGTGTAATTCATCAAAAGTCTTAATTTACATTTATTTAAATATTTATAATATCAATTATTTTAATCTTTCATTAATAAGGTAATTGCTGCATCATCATTGTGTCCTAAATAAATTTAATTATTTAATGTTTAAAAATTATAAATAAAATACCATGATGTTTTAAATATTTTTATATTTCTAATTAATATTTATAGTTGAATTTATCTTAAGTATAACCCTATATTAAAAATGTTTTATCTATTAAAATTTGAATTTAACACTTTTAACTCTTCTTTAAATAAAATAATAATAAATGTCGTAATCTAATCCGAGTGGATGAAATAGGATCATATTTTATTACTAAGGTTTATTTTGGTCGAAATACACTTATCCAATAAAATTATTACATGTTTTAGGATAATTATAATATCATTTTTACCTTTAATTACCCTATTTACTTTTAACCGTGGTAAATAAAATTCAAAAATTACTATTCAACAAAAATTAATTTCTTCATATTAAACCAAATTTTACATCCTGATGTCAATTGTGTCTCTCATATTTTTGAAATTCAATTCACAGAAGCGGTAAAATTACATTTTATGAAAATTTGCAAATGTGCCTAGAAGGTGGGTAAAAGACATTAAAAAGTTCAATAACATTTTATACATCTAATCTTATTATAAAATGACTCCAATGAATTAAATTAAACTAATATAGATATTATGTATCTATTTTGACTTAAAATAAATTTAAATAAAATAAATAATTATTTAAATAAAAAATCGGTTTTAAACAATAATCCAGTGTTTTCACTATTCATCAAAAATTGAAAGTTTTTAGAAAAATACCAAAAATTCACCCTAAGATAATTTTGATATTCTGAATCAAAAAATGAATTCCATTTTGAGAAATAAAATTTATAAAATTTCAAAAAGTGGGTATTACTATTCATAACAGCTAGTTTGATTGTCATGGTGTTCTAGAACTCTAGTTGCGTACAACGCAAACTATTGTATTATTCAAAGAGAAGTGTACTCTGGAAGCTTGGGGTGTTACATTCTTCCCTCTTTCAAATAATTTCATCCTCGAAATTTCTAGAATATTACTGCATAAAAAGATTTTGGTAGTTCTTCATCATAAGTTCCTTGGGTTCCCATGTTGCCTCTTTCATCTTATGGTTTCTCTATAGAAATTTTACCAGACGAGTCGTCCGGTTTCTCAACCCTTATTATATGGTATCAAGAATCTTGAAAGGCTCCTCATAATAAGACAGATCGGGTTCCAGATCTATTTCTTCATAGGTGAGTACATGCATTGGGTCAGGCATGTATTTTCTCAACAGTGATACATGGAACACAACATGAACTTTTGAGAGACTTGAAGGCATTGCCAAATGGTAAGCTACAACTCCAATTCATTCTATAATTTCGAAAGGCCTGATGTACCTGGGACTTAATTTACCCTTCTTACCGAATTGTATAACACCCTTCCATGGAGATACCTTCAAGAAAACATGATATCCTACTTGAAATTCCAAATCTTTTCTTCAGTTATTGGCATAGCTCTTTTTCCTACTTGGAGCTTCTTTGATGTGGGTTTGGATAATCTTCACCTTTTCCATTATTTCCTCAACAAGTTCTAGGTTTATGAGCTTTGTTTCACCAACATCATCCCAACAAGTTGGTGTGTGACATCTCTTTCTATATAACACTTCATATGGTTCCATCTGAATACTTGAATGGAAGCTATTATTATAGGAAAATTCTACCATAGGTAAATACTGATCCCACATACCTTGAAAGTAAAGTGAGAAAGATCTCAACATGTCTTCTAAGGTTTGAATAGTCCATTCTGATTGTCCATCAGTTTGAGGGTGGTAGGCAGTGCTCAAACAAAGTTCAGTATCTAGGGCTATCTAAAGACTTTTTCAGAATCTTGATGTAAAATGGGGATCACGATTAGAACCAATCGATAGGGGTACACTATGAAGTCTTATAACTTCATTAATATATAGTTTTTCTAATTGTTCAAGTTCTAAATATTCTCTTATAGAATGAAAATGTATTGACTTGGTAAGATGATCAACAATGACCCATATTGCATCATTCCTTCAAAGAGTCTTTGGTAGACCCATGACAAAGTCCATTATAATATCATCCCATTTCCACTTAGGTATGGGAAGAGGTTGCATGACTCCACTAGGATATTGTCTTCCAACCTTAACCAGTTAACAAACCATACATCTTGACACATAATCAGTAATCTCCCTTTTCAGGTTGTTCTACCAAAAATGTTCTGTCAAATCTCTACACATCTTAGTTCTACCAGGGTGTATAGAGAAATTGGAGCTATGAGCATCATCCAACAATTCCATTTCTAGATCAGGTATATTAGGAACACAAATTCTCTTATGAAATTTCAAAATTCCATCTTCATTTATGAATTCGATCATTCTCCTATCATTCACAACTTTAATTTTCTTTTGAAAATCCTCATCATCAGTCTATGAACTTCTTATCCTTTATAGTAAAGATGGATTGGAAACCATTTGAATAAGTATCGATATTTTACCTTTCATGGTTATTCCTATATCCATTTTTACTAGATTCATGTACATAGGATTCCTTTCAACTCTCATCTTGTTCAGAACTCCATGATCCATTCTGCTTAAATCATCTTCCACCTAATTTGCCTTCCTCGAGTGGTAGTGTATAGTACAATCATAATCTTTGAATAGTTTAAGCCATCTCCTTTTCCACATGTTAAATTATTTCTGTGAGAAAATATAATTCAAACTCTTATAATCGGTATATATATCACATTTTCACCATATAGATAGTGTCTCCATGTCTTAAAAGAAAATATTATAGATGCTAACTGAAGATCACGAGTAGGATGGTTTTGTTCAGGAATTTTTATCTACCGTGATGCATATATAATAACTCTATCATTTTTCACAAGGACACAACCAAGTCCTTTCTTTGATGCATCACTATAAATAACAAACCCATCATTCCCCGATGGTAGAGTCAATATATGAGCATTGAATAATCTTTTCTTTAATTCTTCAAAACATTCTTCAGACTCTTTTTTCCAAACAAATTTAACCCCTTTACGTGTGAGATTGGTTAATGGGTTACCCAATCGGGCAGAATTCTAGACGAAGCGCTGATAATAACCTACTAATCCAATAGAATTGCGTACCTCAGTTATACTTGTCAGTGCTGGCCATTCTTAGATTGCTTTTTTCTTTGAAGGGTTGACAAATATTCCATCCTTAGAGAAAATATGTCCTAGAAAAGAAATTTCCTAAAGCCAGAATTCACACTTTCTAAACATCCCATATAATTCATTTCTTCTGAGGGTTTTCAGAATAGTGTGCAAGTAATTTTCATGATCTTCATATCTTTTTGAGTAAACCAAGATATCATCAATAAATACCACTAAAAATTCATCAATATATTCCTTGAAAACTCTATTCATTAGATCCATGAAAATAGAGGGTGCATTAGTCAGTCCAAAAGGCATTACTGTAAACTCATAATGCCCATACCTAGTTCAAAATGCTCTCTTTGGAATGTCTTTCTTCTTCACACACAACTGATGATATCCATATCAAATTTCAATCTTTAAAAAACATTGATCTCCATGAATTTGATCAAATAAATCATCAATGTGAGGTAGGGGATAATTGTTCTTTATTTTTATAGCATTGATCTCCCTATATTCAATGCACAACCTCATAGATCAATCTTTCTTCTTAACAAAAAGAACATTCCCCCCCATGGAGAAACACTAGGGAAAATAAATATTTTAATAATCAATTCCTATATTTGTTTCTTTACTTCCACAAATTCCATAGTGTCCATTGTATAAGGGGTCTTTGATATGGGCCTTGAACCATGAATTAAATCAACGGAAAACTCAATTTCTCATTCTGGAGGATGTCTAGGTAAATCCTCTGGAAACACATCAACATATTTTTGCACAATAGGTACATCCTCTATTTAAACATTCCTTTCCTTACCATAGTTATTTCACTCTTTTCCCCCCCAATTATTGAATTTAGTAGAGATACTGGGGGTGGATCTAGATAAGAATCATATAGTGATGTTTTTGCTCTAAAGATAAGGTACTCCTTATCATCATCAAAAATTGTAACCTCCTTCCCTTACAAATTTTTTTTGCATCATGGTCCTAAAGCCAATCCATACCGAGGATTATATCAAATTAAATCATGGGTATGACAATGAGATCAGACTATAAATCATATTTATATACTTTAATGGGAACTGATTCACAAAACTTTGTTGCAATGATACTTCCATTAGGAGTTTTGACTGAAAAATCCCTTGTTAAATAAAATTGGAAATATCTAATTTTCTTAGAATAATGGTAAGATATGAAAGAATGTGATGATCCAGAATCAAATAAAGCATTGGTTAAATTTGTGAAAACCATTAAATTACCTAACACCACATCATTCATAGCTTTAACCTCTGCAGTAGTGATCTCATAAGCTTGAACTTTCTCTCTTGTCCTTTTCTGAAGTAAGTTTCCTTGGCGCTTACGACATTAATTTGAATAATTCCCCATTTCTCTATAATTATATCATTCAAAATTGAAATCCTCTTTCTTCCCTTTACAATCAAGAGCTTGGTGGAATTTTTATCTACACTTGTAACAGACTCTCATTCCCTTCAGGAAAGTACTAGGGTGTTTCTTCCCACATTTACTGCAGGATAAAAATTCAACTTTTCACTTCTTCCCCTTATTTCCATTTTTAGAGTGTTCAACAGATCTCTTCTTCTCTTACTTTTCTTTAAAGTTTTAAGACTTATAGAATTATTTTTATATCTTGATAGCACATGAGACGATATATTCATATGATGAGAAGGATTATGAGACTAATGCTTGACAGAGATTTGGATTTAACCCATAAAAGAATCGATCAATATTACTCCTTGGGTTACATATATAATCTACTACATGAATTGCTAATCTTTTAAATTTTTCCTCATACTTTGCCACATTATCATCCTCCTTTTGACTAAGACTCAGAAATTGTCTTTCCATATCCACTCGATGGTCACGAGGAAAGTATTTTTCTAAATAAATCCCTTCAAACTCCCTCCATTCCATATTTGATTATTCTTCATCCTCCTTTGGGTTTTGAATTAATGACCACCATTGATCAGCATCTCCTACGAGTCAATAAACTACCATGATAAAATTTTCCCTTTCACTACTCCCCAAAGCATGAAATATTTTCTCTAAGTAACTTATCCATTGCTCAGATACACATGGATTTGTAGTCCCATTGAATATTGGTGGTTGTTTCCTTATGAAGCGGTAAAACATTGATCCTCCATGTTGTGGATTAGGGTGATACATACGGGTAAGGTTATTATTCATAACCTGAGTGAGTTGTCCTAGTATAGTTATATGTTGTTTAACACCGGTTTCATCACCAGCTCCACTATAATTATCTTGAGTAGGAGGGAAATCCCTACATGGATTACATGCATTGATACATTTTTCATTCCTTCCACCAGGAACCATTTCTAAACAATGGCGTACACTAGATTAGTTTATGAATCACAATACATAATTCCAAACTAGTAAAACACCTAACATAAATTGAACAGTTTATGAATATAATCCATAATCATAAAAAAATTTCTTTGAGTAGGTATTTACTCATAAATCCTTCATAATGGTTTGTAAAGAAAATGTAAATTATCATAAGCATATAACCCAGGATTGTCATAACCAAGAGTGTAGAAAAGCCCATTGTCGTGTACCAGGATATCCTAGGTCAAGCCCGAAACTCCTTGTCTTAGTTTTGACTCCTAGGTACATATGTGCTAGATCCTCCTCTACTTACTCGTATCCATACAGGGATGTATTTATTGAAAAACTCACAAAATCTCTATATTACCAAAATTATAGGAAGTTCTTCTATACTAATATTGAAAGTCTATTTTAGGGTAATTTTCTCTAATCAGAGTTTTTCTAAATCTAGTTTCCAAGGTTTGTACTAAACTTCATCTGATACTAACTATAACACCCCGACCCTAGTTACCCAAAGTCGGTGCATTATTATATAACATTTTCATGATACAAGGTATCATGTCCCGAAAGACCGATTAGTTTAGTAGCTTTGGAGGTACTAGATACATACATAGGTTTTAAATTACACAATGAATTAATAAACAACATTGTGTCCCCTTTGAAAAAACTCATATCCTTTATTCTATCCCTATAGGTTAATCATAATATAATTCTTCGCATCCTGGGAAAAATAAAACATAGAAATGGGTGAGCTCAGATGCTCAGTAAGGATAAAAATATAGCGGAAACTATCATAAATAAGCACAAACCTTTAAGAAAATATATAAGATTAAAACAAAAACCTTTTAAACATAAACTTTAGCAAAATATGGCAAAGATAAATCAAATAATTCCATTTACTTATTCACATGGATATTCTACTAGTCGAATAATCACGTGAAATATCAATATCCAATTTTAATAATGATGGAATGAATAATGTCGGACATCATAACCACATAGTCAAGGCCTTGTTCCAAAACTACAAATAAGATTTTTTCAAGGCCTTATGACAAGACACTAGTTTGTCTCATAAGACCTACTGATGCATCAAGGATCTATAGCAAGCTCCACCTGTCACTTACTAAGTCCAATGCATTCCTCATATGAAAAGTTTGAAACATAACATAAACATTAGTATTAAAACTAACATAAGAAATGTTAATAATTTAACCATAAACCATGAATGATATAAAAATAACACATTCATAGTAAAAAATATCATAGAACCTTCAATACAATATGGAATATTGTATCATAATAAATCAACTACAAACGAGTGTAAAATCCAACAGAGGATTTTGACATAGATGAAATCCATCCAAAAACTATTTTAGTGAAATATTTATTTTTTTACATTGAAATCATTCAAAAGTAAAGAAAAAATTTATTTTGAAAATATTCTTATAATATTTTAAGGAATGCTTAGAAGGTGTTATAATGACGGAAAATATCTTCACCCGCCGTATAAGTTAAAAAACATTCTTTCCTTAATTTGTCAAAAAGTTCATAAAGTACCTTGTTTGGAAAGTGACAGAAAGATTCCTTTCAAGACATTTTATAAAAATTCAAACAAGGGTATAAATTAATTTAAAACATATTCTAGTAAATAGTAAAAATGTTTTGAAATACATTTTAAGAAACATGGATGTGGATGATTAAGAGGTCCCAGCAGATACTCACGTATAAACAACCTCGAATAATAAAGAGATTGTAAAAGTAACCCTTACCTTGTATTCTTTCTTAGTAGAGGGTACGTTAACCTACTGTATAATGGTTACATAATTGTTATTAAATTATACAAGAATCCACATATATAAATATTATATCATATATGATCTACTAATATTCCTTTGTTAATAATATTTCAGTAGTATCATTGTTTCAGGTGTTAATTGATTCGATTTCCTTTATATGTTTTGTTACGTAAATCATGTTTTTTATGGATAGGATGTATTTGATTCATATACAGAATGATATTAAGTTCTTTAAAAATTATTTTAAATCATCAAATGAAAATGTTTCTTGAATGGTTATGATGGGGAATGAAATTTTATCGCGTCGTAAAGACGGTAAGCCGTACGTATGCATGAGCGAAAATATCATTCTATTGATGGTGAAATCGTATGTAGTTGGATAATATATTATATATACATAATCATTAACATGTTATATTTATTATTTACATAAATTATACTCATTATTATACCCATCCAAATAATGAAGCGTTGAATAACAAACTACAACACGACGTAGAGACGGTAAGCCGTACGTACGCACGTATGGTGACTTTGTCATTCAGAGGATGGATAGAATAATGAATATGGCTGTACCATATTTATAATAAAATATCATTATGTATAAGGTAATGGAGTTATTATTTCAGTATGGAAACAACAAAGAAAGAGGAATTGGAAGAAGAAAAGAACTTTGAAAGAGGTGATGAAATAATTACCTCTTCTTTGGGTTCTTTCTTTTGATTTGAACATAGAGCTCCTTAGGTTGGATTTATAATCAAATAAGTCATATAGGTTTAATTTAGGGTAGTTGGAATAATATTTTAGTAGGTTTTGGCCGAACCAAATGGCTTTGGAGTTGTGAAATTAAGAGAAGGGGAAGTACCCTTTTATAAGAGAGGTGAGGGTCACTTTAGGAAAAGAAAGAAATATTATTTTATTATAAAATAATTTTCAGTTTCTAATGGATAAAAATGGATTTATTTCAAGGTTAAGGTGAGGATGGGTCTAAAAAATCTCAAAAAATAGGTTTTAGACAAGTTTAGGTCATCCTATTAACCTTATCATTTATATTTAACTCTTAGTTAAATAGTTTTACTTTTACAATGTCTTCTTGTATTTTTATATTACATGGTTAGTAAACTTACTATAAAATTCCAATAGAACCTAAAGTGGTTCATTAATGATATATATATCATTATATAAGTCCTTTTTCCAAGCCATATATTTTTAGGAATATAATATCATTTAATAAGTATTTTTTTTAAAAACTCATTTATGTCAATTTTGAGACTATTTAGTATTTGGTTTTTGTGAAAGTCATAACAGTTGTATTACTTAGAAAGAAATATATTTAATCAACCCTAAAATTTCATATTAACCTCTAAATTCTTTGGAATTCATCAAAAGTCTAAATTTACATTTATTTTAATATTTATAATATCAATTATTTTAATCTTTCATTAATAAGGTAATTACTGCATCATCATTGTGTCATAAGTTAATTTAATTATTTAATGTTTAAAAATTATAAATAAAATACCTTGATTTAGGAAATCATTTTATCTTTATAATGAATATTTATATTCTAATTTATCTTATATATAAACCTATATTTAATTTTTTTTATCAATTAAAATGTGAATTTAACACTTTTAACTCTTATTTAAATAAAATAACCATAAATGTCCTAATATAATACAAGTGGATCAAAGAGGATCATATTTTATTCCTAAGGTTTATTTTGGACTAAATAAACTTATCCAATAGAATTATGACATGTTTTAGGGTAATTATAATATCATTTTTAACTTTAATTACTCTATTTACTTTTAACTGTGGTAATTAAAACTCAAAAGTTATTGTTCACAAACAAATTATTTTCATCCTATTGAACCACATTTTACTTACTAATGTCAACTGTGTCTCTAGTAGTTTTGAAATTCAATTCATAGAAGTGGTAAAATTACGTTTTATGCAAATTTTTAAATGTGCCTAGAAGGTGGGTAAAAGACATTAAAAAGTTCAATAAAATTTTATACATCTAATCTTATTATAAAATGACTCCAATGAATTAAATTGAACTATTATAGATATTATATATCTATTTTGACTTAAAATAAATTTAAATAAAATAAATAATTTTTTAAATAAAAAGTCGGTTTTAAACAATAACGCAACGTTTTTTACTATTCATCAAAAATTGAAAGTTTTTTAAAAAATACCAAAAATTTAATCTAAGCTAATTTTGATATTCCAAATACAAAAATGAAGTCTATTTTGAAAAATAAAATTTTTAAAATTTAAAAAAGTAGGTATTACTATTCATAATGGCTAATTTGATTGGTTGTGGTGTGCTAGAACTCGAAGTTGCGTACTTTGCAAGCTATTGTTTTATTCAAAGAGAAGCATACCATGGAAGCTTGGGGTGTTATAGTCTATGAATATGTATGAGTGCATCTATATATGTATGTATAAGTATGTTTACGTAGTATGTTGATGTATGCATATGTAAGTGTATGCATGTGTATGCATGTGCATGCACATATATTTAATTGTATTTATGGGTATGTGTATACATATGTGTATTTGTATGAATATGCATGTCCAAGTGTATGTGTATGTGTATGCGTATGCGTATGTGCATGTGCATGTGTATGTGTATGTGTATGTGTATGTGTATGTGTATGTGTATGTGTATGTGTATGTGTATGTGTATGTGTATGTGTATGTGTATGTGTATGTGTATGTGTATGTGTATGTGTATGTGTATGTGTATGTGTATGGGTATGTGTATGTGTATGTGTATGTGTATGTGTATGTGTATGTGTATGTGTATGTGTATGTGTATGTGTATGTGTATGTGTATGTGTATGTGTATGTGTATGTGTATGTGTATGTGTATGTGTATGTGTATGTGTATGTGTATGTGTATGTGTATGTGTATGGGTATTTCTATGGGTATGGGTATGTGTATGGGTATGTGTATGTGTATGTGTATGTGTATGTGTATGTGTATGTGTATGCGTATGTGTATGGGTATGCGTATGTGTATGGGTATGGGTATGTGTATGTGTATGTGTATGGGTATGTGTATGCGTATGTGTATGTGTATGTGTATGTGTATGCGTATGTGTATGCGTATGTGTATGTGTATGTGTATGCGTATGTGTATGTGTATGTGTATGTGTATGCGTATGTGTATGCGTATGTGTATGTGTATGTGTATGCGTATGTGTATGCGTATGTGTATGCGTATGGGTATGGGTATGCGTATGCGTATGTGTATGTGTATGTGTATGCGTATGCGTATGCGTATGGGTATGTGTATGTGTATGTGTATCCGTATGTGTATGTGTATGTGTATGCGTATGTGTATGTGTATGTGTATGCCTATGTGTATGTGTATGTGTATGCCTATGTCTATGTGTATGTGTATGCGTATGTGTATGCGTATGTGTATGTGTATGTGTATGCCTATGTCTATGTGCATGTGTATGCGTATGTGTATGGGTATGTGTATGTGCATGCGTATGTGTATGCGTATGTGTATGCGTATGTGTATGTGTATGTGCATGCGTATGTGTATGCGTATGTGTATGTGTATGTGTATGTGTATGTGAATGCGTATGTGTATGTGTATGTGTATGTGTATGTGTATGGGTATGTGTATGCGTATGTGTATGGGTATGTGTATGTGTATGTGTATGTGTATGCGTATGTGTATGTGTATGTGTATGTGTATGCGTATGTGTATGTGTATGTGTATGTGTATGTGTATGTGTCTGGGTATGTGTATGTGTCTGGGTATGTGTATGTGTCTGTGTGTGTTTGTGTATGTGTATGTGTATGGGTATGTGTATGTGTCTGGGTATGTGTATGCGTATGTGTATGTGTATGTGTATGTGTATGCGTATGTGTATGTCTATGAGTATGGGTATGCGTATGTGTATGGGTATGTGTATGCCTATGTGTATGTGTATGTGTATGTGTATGCGTATGGGTATGTGTATGTGTATGTGTATGCGTATGTGTATGTGTATGGGTATGTGTATGCGTATGCGTATGTGTATGTGTATGGGTATGCGTATGTGTATGGGTATGTGTATGCGTATGTGTATGTGTATGTGTATGTGCATGTGTATGTGTCTGGGTATGTGTATGTGTCTGGGTATTTGTATGTGTCTGTGTGTGTTTGTGTGTGTGTGTGTGTCTGTGTGTGTATGTGTGTGTGTGTGTGTGTTTGTGTGTGTGTGTGTGTGTCTGTGTGTGTCTGTGTGTGTGTGTGTGTGTGTGTGTCTGTGTTTGTGTCTGTGTCTGTGTATGTGTATGTGTCTGTGTGTGTGTCTGTGTGTGTGTGTGTAAGCGTTTCTGTCTATGTGTGTTTGTATCCCTATGTGTTTGTGTATGTGTATGTGTATATATATATTTGCATATATATACCTCTATGTATTTGCACATGTATGTCTATGCGTATGTATGCATGTATGTGTTTGTTTTTTTACTGATTTACTATTTTTTATTCATTGATAATATTTCACCATTTTTAGTATTTTCTGTAATTTATTCATTTTTAATATATATTCCTTTATTCCAAGTGGTTTGAGTAATAGTAGGCAAGCCCTAGATTATGAAAGCAATGCACAACAAAGCATAAAGTGACCCAACATAATAAGATATCGAATCTTATTGCTCCTTATGGAACCCAAATTATTGGTCTAATGACCTCTGTCTTTTGGGTGTTGTCCCCTCCACCATGACATGGTCCGCTGGGGTGACACTAGCTTATCACTCGGTGAAAAATCTGAGGAGTCCTCTGCAGTGATGCTACTCTTAATATGTATGACTGCATCTATATATGTATGTATAAGTATGTTTACGTAGTATGTTGATGTATGCATATGTAAGTGTATGCATGTGTATGCATGTGCATGCACATGTATTTAATTGTATTTATGGGTATGTGTATACATATGTGTATTTGTATGAATATGCATGTCCAAATGTATGTGTATGTGTATGCGTATGCGTATGTGTATGTGTATGTGTATGTGTATGTGTATGTGTATGTGTATGGGTATTTGTATGGGTATGGGTATGTGTATGGGTATGTGTATGTGTATGTGTATCTGTATGTGTATGTGTATCTGTATGAGTATGGGTATGGGTATGTGTATTTGTATGTGTATGTGTAAGCGTATGTGTATGCGTATGTGTATGTGTATGGGTATGGGTATGGGTATGTGTATGTGTATGTGTATGTGTATGCGTATGTGTATGTGTATGGGTATGCGTATGTGTATGTGTATGGGTATGTGTATGTGTATGGGTATGAGTATGTGTATGGGTATGGGTATGGGTATGGGTATGTGTATGTGTATGCGTATGCGTATGCGTATGTGTATGTGTATGTGTATGTGTATGCGTATGTGTATGGGTATGCGTATGTGTATGGGTATGGGTAGGTGTATGGGTATGCGTATGGGTATGCGTATGCGTAGGTGTATGGGTATGCGTATGAGTATGTGTATGCGTATGCGTATGCGTATGTGTATGTGTATGGGTATGGGTATGGGTATGCGTATGCGTATGCGTATGTGTATGTGTATGGGTATGGGTATGCATATCTGTATGTGTATGCGTATGTGTATGTGAATGCGTATGCGTATGTGTATGGGTATGTGTATGCGTATGTGTATGTGTATGTGTATGTGTATGGGAATGCGTATGTGTATGGGTATGGGTATGTGTATGGGTATGTGTATGGGTAGGCGTATGCGTATGCGTATGCGTATGCGTATGTGTATGGGTATGTGTATGCGTATGTGTATGGGTATGCGTATGTGTATGTGTATGTGTATGTGTATGGGTATGTGTCTGGGTATGTGTATGTGTCTGGGTATGTGTATGGGTATGTGTCTGAGTATGTGTATGTGTCTGGGTATGGGTATGCGTATGGGTATGTGTATGTGTATGGGTATGCGTATGTGTATGTGTATGAGTATGGGTATGCGTATGTGTATGGGTATGAGTATGCGTATGTGTATGTGTATGTGTATGGGTATGCGTATGTGTATGGGTATGCGTATGCGTATGTGTATGTGTATGCGTATGTGTATGCGGATGTGTATGTGTATGGGTATGCGTATGCGGATGTGTATGTGTATGTGTATGCGTATGTGTATGTGTATGTGTATGTGTATGCGTATGTGTATGCGGATGTGTATGTGTATGTGTATGCGTATGTGTATGTGTATGTGTCTGGGTATTTGTATGTGTCTGTGTGTGTTTGTGTGTGTGTGTGTGTCTGTGTGTGTCTGTGTGTGTGTGTATGTGTATGTGTTTGTGTCTGTGTCTGTGTATGTGTATGTGTCTGTGTGTGTGTGTGTAAGCGTTTCTGTCTATGTGTGTTTGTATCCCTATGTGTTTGTGTATGTGTATGTGTATATATATATTTGCATATATATACCTCTATGTATCTGCACATGTATGTCTATGCGTATGTATGCATGTATGTGTTTGTTTTTTTACTGATTTACTATTTTTTATTCATTGATAATATTTCACCATTTTTAGTATTTTCTGTAATTTATTCATTTTTAATATATATTCCTTTATTCCAAGTGGTTTGAGTAAGAGTAGGCAAGCCCTAGATTATGAAAGCAATGCACAACAAAGCATAAAGTGACCCAACATAATAAGATATCAAATCTTATTGCTCCTTATGAAACCCAAATTATTGGTCTAACGACCTCTGTCCTTTGGGTGTTTTCCCCTCCACCATGACATGGTCCGCTGGGGTGACACTAGCTTATCACTCGGTGAAAAATCTGAGGAGTCCTCTGCAGTGATGCTACTCTTAAATTCCCATGAAAGATATTGAAAATAAAGCCCTAGATTATGCCTTCAACCATCTTCAATGTTTTTGTTTATAATTTTTTGGACTATAAGATAATCCCTATAACCAAAAACATCCGGTTCCATTTTAGCGAAGGTAATTTCAAGCTGTAAATCAAACCATTTTCCAACTATTCTATACGGTTCTAGGGATACCTCTCACCTTCATAGTCCTTCAGAGGATCCTTGAATTTTTTTGTCCTTGTAGCTTCACAATCAATGATAGAATCCTTCCTAAGAGTCAATGTGAGGTATCATAAGATCAGAAATATGAGATGGGTAAGATGACTCCACATTTTCATCTGAGCTCACTCGTCTACCAACCTTTCCTCGGAAGCTACGTCGACCTATCAGTTGAATGCTTCTATTCCATTGTTTGGGAGACTTCCAATTACCATCCTGATCATCCAGGATCACTTTTTCATATTTCCCAACCTAAGCCTCACTATCATGCCTAATTTCAAAAGGAGCATCCCTATAGTTTGAGCACTAGGTGCAGTCTGGTTAACTTTCCCAATCAAATTATTAACATCCTTGCCCACACCATGGTCATCAGAAAATACGAGTTCAACAATTGCTGTAGGTTGCAATATTAATAAATTCTATAAAATAGCTAAATGATCAGCTTCACCTATAAGTTGTTGTCCGGTTCTCTGTTCATCAACCGAATCCATAGTCTCAAATACATGGGCCTATATGGGGTGAAGAGCCTCTAAGCGGTGTCGCCCCCCTTACCTCCCATGCGCCTAGGGTTTCCATTGTGAGCTTTCTTCTCCCCTCTTCTGGCCTGCCGTTTTATCCTGGCATCGGAGATCTGGAACCCGCTCGTCCTCATTGTGGTCCACCATTGCTTCTAGTCCGCGGCGTGGCTTGGATCTCGTCTCGGCGGGATTTAGCGGTTTGGATCGTGCTGTCGGCTTCACGGCTGGATATTGGCTTGGCGTTAGCACGGTGCGCTTCGGCTTCAGGTGACTTGGTTTCAGCACACGTCGGTGGCTGGCGATGGCTTCTGGTCTCGGGTCCTAGTCTCGGCTGGCCTTCGATTTCAGGTGTGTTCCAGTGCGGCTCGGCGCAGGCGACGTGTGACTCGGAGGGGGGAGGTGCGGTTTTTCTTTCAATTTGTTATGTTTGTGGTGCGCAGTTGATGCTCTTTTGGAGGAATTGTTGCTGGAGGAACCCTGATTATTTGCGGGTTCTTTTGGCCTCCTGTGGCTTGTCGGGTTGTAGAGGATGTGTTGGATGAGTGCCTTGCGGTCGCATCGTGGTTTCTCTGGATTCGGTTCCGATGATTGCTTCAGGAGAGTTTTTCTTATCTCTACCCTGTTGGTTGTTCTCATTCGACAGTGATGGCTCGACAATGGTGGTTTTGATGTTTTGGACTGGTTGTTGCTGTTTGTTTCAATGGTTCATTTTCGAAGGTGGAAAGTTTGTGATCCGGACTTGACTTCATGCAATAGACTCCATAGGTGGTTCCAGAGCTGACAGTTCATCTTTGCAGTGTTCTTTGGATTTGGTTGTTTGAGAGGGTATGGTACCAACCATCGAATCGGGATTGTGCTTTGACACAGGACACTTGTTTTCCAAAAAACATTGTAACGGTGAAGAGATACATTGATCAAATGCTAGGAGGAGTTGTACTGTGATGTCATCCTGGTTTTACTTTTTCTATCCTTTGAGTGTAATTGTCATATGTCAATGATGTCTGTTTGGGTTTCCACCCCCTTCATCTCTTAAAAGGGGGATTTATCATTTAATAAATAATATTTGAAGGCATTCGGGCCGTTGGATGGATAGATGGACCTACTGCTCTTGCACAGGGAATGAAACAACATCTACTCATGAGTCCTTATTTGAAGCAGTACCAACACAAGGAGCTTGATGAGATATTTACAAGGATGGAGAATCAATTCTTTACCTTGTTCTAAAGTATGTGGATCTTGCTTAGAGTCCTTCAAGACACTCTTCTTCTTCTTGGGTTGAATAGTTGAGGAACCCACTATATCAAGAGATTTATTATCTCTACCTCCTAATTTCACGAACATATCTACTTTCAATTATTATGAGTAAAAATTATCATCACTAGAAGATCATTGAGAAATGTCCAAGACCTTTTTATGAGTATTGGGATCAAGCCCAAAACCAACAGCCTCATGTGTTGCACTCCCTTTAACACCTTGTACACCATGCCTGACCTTCACTCCTTACAGTTTTTGGCTACTGACAATAGGAATAAAGGGATCCTTAGAAACCTACCCTAGTGATTGAGCTACTCTAGCCACATTAAAATAGACAAGATTGTAAACATTTTGGTCTTCACCCTACACATTCATAGTATTACCCCTTCCACCATGCAGCGTGCTTCCTCCATCATTCAAGTATCTAACTAGAGTCATTTTATGTTTTCAATACAGTGTCAATTTTTCATACAATTGGTGAAGCTAAGGTTCCTTCGATAGTCAACTTCCAAGTGCCCAATATTTCAAAATTTCTTACAAAATGAAGGTTTCTTTTTAAACTCTATAGATAGTTCCAATCATCTATCAATAGCAAGAAAGATCATATAATCAGTAATAATTGATTGTAGATCAATTTCCACTAGTACTTTATCAAAATTACCAAAGTGAACAATATTAATTTCTATGTTGAATTTAATTGTAACCCCTAATGAAGAAGAAATATGACACAACAATTGAGGATTCCAGAAAAAATAGGGATGATCATGAAACTGTATTTAGGCCCGAGTGATAGAAGTCTTCATCAAGGTCAGATTGAAAAAAGGATCTCATTCTTGGATCCACATAATTCCAGGTTTAAGGGATACAAATCCTAGACCCCATGCATTAGATTTCAGATCATCATAAGGAAAAAAATATGAAAAATACCCTTTTCCTATTTAATATCATTTTTTAATTTATAATAAATAATAAATAAGTAATAAGTAATAAGTAACTACTAATTTACTAACAATTAAGTACTAATTTAACTAATAATTAACTATTAATTAACTATTACTTAAAGAATGATTAATGAATGATTAGGGAATGGTTAATAAATGATTAACTACTGATTAAGTAATGATTAATTTATGATTAAATTTGGATTAACTAACTCTTAAATAATAATTATATATTAACTAACCATTAATTAATGAAAAATTAACGAATGATTAATGAATGATTAACTAATGATTAACTTAGGATTAACTTAGGATTAACTAATAATTACTTAAAAATTAACTAATGATTAATTAATGATTAACAAATAATTAACTATTAATTAACTAATTATTAAGTACATATTAATTATTAAATTACTATTAATTGACAAATGATTAACTAATGAATAAAAAATGATTAACTAATACTTAAATAATGATTAACTAATGATTAAATAATGATTATTGAATGATAAAATAATGATTAACTAATGATTAACAAATGATTAACTAATGATTAAATCATGATTAACATAAGATTAACTAACACTTAACTAATAATTAACTAGAAATTATCTATTAATTAATTAATGATTAACTAATCATTAACTATTAATTAATTAATAATTAAGTAATAAATAACTAATACTTAATTATTAATTAAAAAATAATTAATTAATAATTAATTATTAATTAACTTCTTATTTATTATCAATTTAGTATTCATTAATGAATGATTAATGAATGATTATCAAATAATTAACTAATGATTAACTAATAATTAACTAATGATTAAACAATGATTAACTAATGATTAACTACTTATTGACTAATGATTTACTTAGTATTAACTAATGATTAACTAATAATTAACTAACAATTGGCTAACAAATAACTATTAACTAACTATTAATTAACTAATCATTAAATATCAATTAAATACCCATTAACACATGATTAACTAATGAATACATAATCATTAACTAATGATTAACTAATCATTAACTAATGGGTAACTAATGAGTAACTAAAAAATACATAATCATAAACTAATGATTAAATAATCATTAATTAATCATTAAACAATGATTAAATAATGAGTAGCTAATCATTAACATTTAACTAATCATTAACTATTATTTAATTAATTACTAACTTAATTAATAACAATTAGTTAATAATTACAATCTTAGTTTCTAACAATTAAAAAACTTATTTACTAACTTCAGTGCCATAAAATAACATATAACTTCTTCAACTTTGAACCATAAATTTTAATTCCCCATAGTGAATATTGTTTATTAGTCAATTAATAAAATTAAGATTGTGTGGTTATCTAAGTAATGAAATCTTTATCTAGATACTATAAGTGGATGCAGGATCTGGTATATATGCACCTAGGGGAAATACCTCTAAAAGGGGCATATTGGGTATTAACTAAATTTTTACTCAGTGCATGGAAGAGGCCTAACTGCACATTGAGTTTGACACTCATGAAAATATAAATTGGATTATTCACATTCTATTTACTTTATTAAACTCAAAAAATAAAATCTTTATAAACCTTTAAGAATATTAGGGATAAGTCTAAACATAAGAAAACATTCTAACATTTCGGTAAAGTAAAGATTGTGTGGCTTCCAGAGCAATGAAATCCCTATGTAGATACTAAAAGTGGGTGCAGGCTCTAACATAGATTCATGTAGGGGTAATAAGCCTAAAAGAGGTGTATTAGGTATTAACTCAATTTTCACTCAGTTCACGATAAAGAGGCCCAACCGCACATCTAGTTTGAAACTCCAGGGGGATCTTCTTTGGGTGATTCACATTCTATTTAATCCACCAAAATCACACTAACTGATATATTTAGATACCTTTATGAATATTATGGATAAGTATGAACATAATAAAATAGTCTAAAATTTTGTTAAAGTAAATGTTGTGTGGTTTTCTTATCAATGAAATACTGGTTTGGAGTTCACAAGTGGATACAAGATTTGAAACAAATTCACGTAGGGGTAATAATGCTAAAAGGGGTGTATTGGGTATTAACTCAATCATCACATGGTGTAAAAAAAAGAGGCCTAACTGTACAACCGGTTTTATACTCTTAGGAGATCTTCTTTGGATGATTTGTATTCTATTTACTCCACCAAAATCACACTAATTAATATATTTTCATACCTTTATGAATATTAGGGGTAATTACAAACATAATAAAACATTTTTAGTGAAGTGAAGATCATGGGTTTTTTTAGAAATAGAAATCCCTTTTTAATACTATACGTCGATGTAGGTTTTGGAATTAGATGAAACTAAGGGTAATGACCCTTAATGGGGCATATTGGGTGTTAAATCAATCATTACTCAATGTATGACAAAGAGGACTAATTGTACACCTTGTTTGAAAATCCCATGGGTTCTTCTTTAGACAATTCACATTCTCTTTACTCCACCATAATCATACTAATTAATATATTTTGATAACTTTATAAATATTAGGAAAAATTTTAAATATAATAAATCATTATAAAATTTTGATAAACATAAGATTATGTGGTTTTAAATGAAATGACATCCTAGTCTGGATACTATATGTTGATGTAAGATCTGTTATAGATACACCTAGGGGTAAAAACCCTGAAAGAGGTTTATTGGGTTTTAACTCAATCATCACAAGGTGCATGATAAGGAAGCCTAAATATATACCTATTTTGACAATTCAGGGGGATCTTATTTGGTTTATTAACATGATATTTATAAAATATTGAACTTCTAATTATATAATTGTACCATGAATTAACTTTACACAATTATTTCGTGGTCAACCTTTCATGATTATTCCTGATAATGAATATTGTTTACACTATGGGAATAATGATAATAAAATATTTTTTCCATATAGAAAATCATTCATGTCTATATATATTACCATGGTTAAGTTATTCAAGATGATCAAGGATCTTCATATAGAGGAAAACCAACATTAATGGTTATCATACATGATTTTGTTACCCTAATAGAATTTCTGGAGAGAATTCATGTTTAGTTAAATCAAAGAAATGATCAGAATATCCTATATATTATCTATAGACATTTTTAAATTCCCGAAGAGGATATGGAATATAGATTATTCGTTAAGTGATAATAAGGAATAGTTATAAGAAACAACATTATTCAACCAAAAGTTTGATAATGATTTGATGGAGTTGTACATGGAAGTTTCTACTATCCAAAAGAAGGTTGATATTATTCAATGCATGGGGAATATAAGATTCGTTTAAGAAAGTCCATACCAAGAATATGCAACTGTTTCATATCATGATGATGGATACAACCAAATTGATATCTCAGATATGTTGCAAGAGAATTTTTATGATAAAAATAGTGACAAATTATGGAGAAGAAGTAGAAAATAGTGATAAGGATGAGGAGGATGGAGAAGTTATGGACATGGTTACAAGAAATTCAATAGTTGTATAAAGTACATTGATAAGTATATTTAATGTATACATTTTTAAGTGGTTTAATGTATTTATTTTTTGTATTTAAATAAATAATCAAGAAATTGTTTGAATGTATTTACTAGTTTTATGTTTTATGGAAGGAAATGAAGAATTTGTGAAAAAGGAATGAAAAGTGGTGGAAAATTGAGATAAAGGACCCTTCACGCTGATTCACTTTGGTCACGACGCGGCACCAGATTTTAGAAGAGGAAGTAAAGATGAAAACTAGTGAAAAATACTACACGGTGTGTACTTCACTTACACGTCGTGACTTTATCAGAGAACCATGACTTTACTAGAACAAGTTGTGATGATCAAACATGTTGTGAATGACAAGTAAACATCGTGTATCCTCAGTACATGACTTGAATATTTTTTGCACCAATTTTTTAGAAGATTTCAACGAGATCTGCGATAACTATAGACCAAGAAAGTAAATGTCTTGAGTGTAATGTCCTCGAACTGAGAGAAACTAAACTGGTGCCCTGAGTGGGGTTTCCACATTACCTCCAGTGCACCTCCCTGTATTCTAGAGGTTGTTGAGTAGCGGCGAGGTTCTAATAGGATATGTGGAGAGACTATACCCACTCTACTAGAGTAATCCACAATAGAAAATAGTATAAATAGAGGAAACAATAGAGAAAAATCAATAACATGCATAAATAAACAATTCCCAAAAATGGGTACATCCATAAACAATAGTAAATATGTCATTCCATGCTACAATGTCAAGTGAAGAAAACCCCAAAAGAAAGAAAATTATAGAATTCCCAAAATGGATTAGATTCCAAGTATGGAATCTCACCCAACATGTCCCATGTCCAACTAAAATCCCTAGCACAAGGCCCTTTCCCTTGTCCTGACCTTCTAGTATGAAATATGCTCGGGTACCCAATGGCGTCCTGAGCAGGGTGTGAGTATAACTCAGTAGGATACCACCAACAATGTCTACAAAATATCTAGAAAAGAAGATAGTCCATGCAAGTGATAAATAATGGAAATTAATGATAAATAGTTCAATAGGCCATCCTAGACAATGTTTTATAAACTATATTACCATTGAGTTTGGGTTCACTATTTAGGAACTTTATGATTTAATCTACCCTTTTTACATGTTCAATGGATTAGGCATATTCAATGTTCTCAAGTATATGGGAATAAAATCAAGCCATATCTCACTAAGCATCAAATTATAAAAACCTCATAATCCCCACCTCAAAGCCTTAGTCCGGGAGGAATGCAAATGTTAGGGGAATAAAACTTCATCCTCTTCCCTAACCCATGCATTTGGGGGTGGAGATAGATCCTTGTTCCAACTCAACCCATGGGTGTAGAACCTCATGTCTATACCCCAAACTACCAATCCATGTTCACATGCTTATTTATCCTTCAATGCAATTAACCACATCACAACAAGCCTAGAAAATATCGTTTACAACATCACAACAATATCAATAAAAGGGGAAATTAATATTATGCCTTTATCCATTAACACTTTCATCAAATATAATACTTAACCCTTTAGTCTAATTTCCCATTTCCCATGCCTAGCTCACTAAGCATATTCAAGTGTAAACATAATTCCTTGTCATATTCCCATTATTCACTTTTAAACGATTTAAACGCCAACCAAACAATCCCTTAGCCTTTAACCACATTAGACCCAACTATCCACAACCAATCTAGCCTATTACATAAACCAATTAATACATTTTTAAGGCTCTATATCAACATCAATCCATTTCACACCCTATGTTTCTGTTATCCATTCAGGAGGTTTGACGCACCCCATGGGTGGACCTAAAATAGGTCACATCATCCTCCATGCATCCCATGGGGATCATGAGGGTTTAAATAGGTTTTTTAGACACACAATAAATAATATCATGTCAAGTCACCAAGAACTCATCAAAAAAAGGAAATAATAACAACTCTACAAGCACAAATCTACACAAAAACCAAGGGATATAACTTATAGACCACCTACCTTGAATCCATTAGAGAACACACTCTCAACCAAAGCCTTAGATCATGATTCAATCAACACTTGAAGCCTCAACCTAAAACTCACCGAAAGAGAAGGGTTTGAGAGCTTCATAAGAAGATAAGAGAAATATACCAACCCTAAACAAGAAAGAGAATCAAAGAGGGGTTTATCCTTACATGGATCTTCAATCCACAACTGATGGCGCTCAAAATAGCCCTAAGACGAGGGATATTGATCCTTGGAATCTCTTTGGAGCTTTGGTTTATTCCTAGGGTCCAAGGGAGGAAGAAAGGAGTAAATCCTGAGATGGGTATAAAACTCTCGTATTGGAATTTTTGTAATTTTTAAAAGCTTCTAGGCCACATGGTTTACCCGCATGGTTTTCCAAACCATGCACAAACCATACAGATGATACTGTCCAAAAATAGGCCCCTCGTATGGTTTACCCATATGGTTTTCGAAACCATTCAAAAACCATGAAGAGTCTACTGTTCAGAAATTCTTCTTCTGCATGGTTTATCTGGGCTATCTACACGATCAGGAATAACCACGCACAGACTATGCAGCTTTCCCAGAAGGCTCCTTTTTCCCCCTTTTTCATGTCCTGAACCCTCAAAACACCCCAATCCAACTTAAAAACTTAGGAAACACTTATTTGGACAAAAGATAGAACTTAAAATGAAGTGTAAGCAAAAACATACCTTAATATAAATTTGGGATCTTACAACCTCCCCACCTTATAATGGCTCGTCCCTAAGCCGCTCTTCCTAAGAATAATTGAGTTCCCAAAGAAAAGATATCGGACCACTGGGCCCACATATCTGATTCTCTCTCCCAAGTTTCTTCCTGAACATTTCCATGTTTCCATAGAACACGAACCAAGGTCACACCCTTTCCTCACAAAACATTCTCACTATGATCCACAATATAAATCGGGTTCTTCTCAAATGGACGTATCAACCTCAAGCTCGAAATCCTCATCTTTTATCACATGATATAGATCAGGATGATACTATCAGAGTTTTGAAACATGGAGAACATCATGCATCCCACTATACCACAGTGGAAGATCTAATCGGTAAGCCACCAACCCAATCCTCTCCATAATCTCAAATGGCCCCACATATCTAGGTTCTAACTTGACCTGATTTTGAATTATACGGTGATCCAACCTTGGTGACACCCAAATAAACACAATATCACACACCAAAAACTCAAGAGGTCTACAAAACTGATTTTCATATGACTTATTCCTACTATAAGCTACTACCATATGATTTTGAATCAAACAAACATTCTCTGACATCTCCTGCACATGACTCGGTCCTAATAGCTCAAACTCTCAAGACTCTAACCAACACAATGTAGATCTACATGGTATCCTATAAAGTTCCTCAAAGGCGGATAATCATTTTTTTTTCATTTTCAAAAGTCGGTTTATGGGTTCCTCGTACCCCACTACATGATTCCAATACAACCACTTTCACCATACACAAAAAACATCATAAACCAATGGAAATTTCCAAGAAACCAAGAACCAGGGCACAATAACATCAGAAAAGCTAGCCAAACCTCAGAAAGGGTTACCTTGAACGTCCCCCAGCGCAACCATCGACACCGGCCCAAATCCTCCCATCGGAAAACTCCAGCGGAGTTCACCTAGCCTTCAAGTGAAATGAAGTGGACCTCCAGGAAGAGTCCATCCACAAAGGACGTCAAAGAAACCAAAGTGAAGATGACCAGATCCTGACGCCGTTAACACCCTGATCCGTAGACAACTAAGAAGATCCACTTTGCCCTTAAACCAAATACTCCTTCACCATCATCGCATAACCATCCCTCACATCCCAACCAGCCAACATTCCATACCAATACAGAAAATTCACCAAACTCTCGCATAGAAAATGCAAGAAGAGCATCTGATTCGTCAAGCATGAATATTAAAATCAGAACAAACACAAACCCAACTTCACGAAATTAGAACCACAAAGCAACTTCCAACAGCACCAAGAAACTCCAAAACAAGAGTCCTCCCCCCTCTAAGCCACTGGACCAACCCTGATCAAAGTGTATCACACCGTGACCGATGTCTAGCCGGGACGAATCCAAGCAAGGAGACAGATCTGCCGGTGCTGAGCACGTCAACGCCGAGCACACCGCCACTATGACAGAAAACCGAACAAGAAGGACTAACGAAGATGATGACATGCACACCGAGCTGACGCCAATACGAAGCTGCGACGAGACCCCGACACCAGGGGCGAGCCAAATCCAATACTGGCACATCAGATCAAGCACCACGCACCTGGATCCACAAAGAAGACCTGGACCCGGAAGCAATGGAACCGTCACTGAGCCAAGATCTCGAATCCGAGTCACTCGGAGTCAACAAACGCCAATGCCAAGTTGAGATCCCAGATCCAGGAGAGCCAAGGCCACCTCTGACCGCACCGAAGCTAATGATGAGCGTACCACATCCGAGGTAAGATCCCGAAGCCGAATCGAAGCCTCCGCTGAGCCGAAAACGAATTTGGACCACACAGATCTGACACCCAATGATGCTGAGCCGAGCGAAGAGAGCCGCCGTCGAGGACGGGCCATAACGGAGGAGGGAAGAAGGCGAAAATCAAAGGAAACCATAGACCCGCAGGGGAGGGGGGGAAGCCGCCGCTCAGAGGCCCTTGTTTAACACATTAACTGAATAGGAAGTGCCTCAAAGGGTTCCATCTGAACTACAACATGAATGCTCTTGTTGTAATAAAACTCAACAAGCGATAAGTGCTTTTCCCATGAACCACTGAAATCCAAATCACATGCTCTCAATATGTCTTCTAATGACTGAATTGTATGATCTGAATGCCCATCAGTCTACGGGTGGTAAGCCATACTCAAAACCACCTGAGTACCAAGTTCCTTCTATAGACCCTTCCAGAAGCACGAGGTGAAATGTGGATCATGATCTGAAACTATGGTTCTCAGTACACCATGAAAATGTACTATTTCTCTAATAAACAATTATCCCAACTGGTCAACTGTATATGTCTTTTGAATCAGCAAGAAATGGGCCACTTTGTTCTTCTGATCTACCAGCACCCAAATTGAATCATTATTCAGAGGCATCCTCGGAAGACCTACTATGAAGTCCATCATGACGTCATTCCACTTTCACTATGGAATAGGAAATGACTGCAACAACCCACCTAGATGTTTATGTTTAGCCTTCACCTATTGATAGGTACTGAATCGTGGCACAAAACTCGCAACTTCTTTCTTTATTCTCGGACACCAATACTTCCTACTAAGATCATGGTACATCTTAGTCATGCCCGGATGCACTACCCACTTTGATGTGTGGAACGCGCAGATTAACTCCTCTCATACATCTGTTAGCACCATATCATGACCATGAACATAAAAAACTCCATCAGCACTAACATTCCAACAAGAAGGTGACTCCCCACCTTTAAGGATTTCCTTCATAGCCAAACACTATGGATCCACCAACTAACTCTCCTTAACTCAGCTCAAAAGTGCAGATTCAATTTCTATAGATGCAAGGTTCATATACTCGTGCCCATCCTGTACCTCCAAATGCATCTCCTCAGACAAGGCCATCACCACCCACTCTAAAATGGATTCCTGAACTACCTAATTTTGAGTCTTTTGGCTCAGAGAATCGAGAACACTATTCCCTTTCTCTAGTGTGTACACTAACTCAAAATCAAAATACTGTAGGTACTCAACCCACCATCGCTATCAAAAATTAAAATATCACTGAGAAAAGATGTATTTGAGACTTTTATGGTCGATGAACACCATGAAAGGTTCTCCCGACAAGTAATGCCTCAAACACTTTAAGGCATGAACCACAATAGCTAGGTCAAGGTCATGAGTAGGATAATTCCTTTTATGTGGCCTCAACTATATCAACCCATAAGATATAACCTGATCATTCTGAATCAACACTAACCCAATTCCAACACTGGACGCATCACAGAACAAGGTGTACCACTTACCTGGTTCGGGTAAGATCAAAATTGGTGCAGTAGTCAGTTGCTTCTTTAGCTCCTAAAAATAATTCTCACAATCCCCTAACCAATCAAACTTAACCCCCTTCTTTGTTAGGCCTATGAGCGGCATTTGAAAATGATATAAATCTCAAATAAACCTTTGGTAATAATTGGACAAACCCAAAAAACTCCGATCATCAGAGTTGTTCTTGGGTTTCTCCCAAGACACCACAACCTTCACCTTTTTCAGATCCATCAACACACCTGAGTAAGAAATTATGTGTCCCAGAAATAGCACCACATTAATCCAAAATTGACATTTTTATAGCTTGATGTAAATCCTATGCTCTCTTAGTTTACTCAAGACGATGTCAAGATGTTTGGCATGATCATCATGAGTTCTGGAGTACACCGAGATTTCATCAATGAAGACAACTACAAAATGATCCAGATATGGGTGGAATATCTAGTTCATCAAGTCCATGAACACTACTGGTGCATTGGTCAATCCAAATGGTGTCACCAAAAAATTCATACAATCTATACCTGCTTTGGAAAGCTATTCAGGGTATGTCATATGGTCTCACCCTCAACTGATGGTACCCTAATCTCAAATAGATTTTAGAAAACAATGAGGCACCTCTGAGCTGGTCAAACAGTTCATCGATTCTAGGAAGAGGGTATTGGTTCTCAAAAGTCATCTGGTTCAGCTTCCTATAATCAACACATAGACTTAGTGATCCATCATCCTTCTTATAAAACAACATTTTAGATCCCTAAGGTGATTTAATAGGATGTATAAACCCCTTAAACACAAATTCCTACAGCTAAAACTTCAGTTCTTGGATCTTTACTAGCACCATTCGATATGGTGGAATGGAAACTGACTCCACTCCTAGAAACAATTCCATCGTAAACTCAACATCCATCTTGGGTGGTAACCCCGAGAAGTCCTCAGGAAACACATCTTGAAACTGATCCATGGTAAAAGGGAAGACTGGCTGCACTTTCTCCCCATCATCCAATATAAGGCTTTCCAATTGGGTTGTGAGTTCTCCCAAATGTTGGCTTAGCAGCCCTGCATGTCTCGTTCGAGTATCCCACTAACCAACAAGGACATAAGTGGTCCCATTGAGGGATGTGAACATTACCCGATGTTAGTAAAAGTTGATATGGGCTTGATATAACACCAACCAATCTATCCCCAAGATTAGTTCAAACCCAAAAATCTTGAGGACAAACAAATCCCACAGAAAATGATACCCACCAATCTATAGAGCACAACCCTTACACTGGTCGATGTCCTCAACTTGTACCCCAAGCGGAGTATCAAGCGACATTACACCACATGTAGTCTCCATAGTTAATCCCAAACACAAATACCAACTAAGCATAAATAAAGGAATTATTATCACCTGTATCAAATACAGCACTAGAAAGTGTGGATGCTACAAGAATTGTACCTTGAACAGTAGACGGTCATGCCTCACCACCTTTAGGTGCTGCCAGAACTGCATGGACATGACCTTCCCCTTTACCCTGTGCACCATCCTGAGTACCCTGCACTGCAGTGCTCTATTGGTATGGGTGATCTCTCACTAAAGTTCCACATCTATAGCCTTTACCAGTACAAATCGTGGAGATCTGAATTCCTACCTGATACGAGGTAACAGACCCCTACCTACACTCGACATCTACTTCTAACCTCCATCATTCCGTGACTGTCGCGAGTTCCTGCAGAACCTCTACAGGCGGCCTAACCTTCCGTACACTTGGCACTCAACTAGTAGGCAGGGACACTATTCATGCTTGTGCCCCGACCTGGCACACTTATAACAGAATACATGGTCTCCAACCTGATAAGATGACCCCCTCTTTTTACTACTTTGTGTGTTCCCACCTTGCTAAAAGATTCTAAAAGGGCGCTTCATACTATCAAAATTCGCACCACATTCTCGCCCAACTGGTGGCACAAGTTCACTACCTAAATCTCCCTTATGGTTCCTCTCCGAGATAAGGGCTTGATCCACCACTTAAGAAAAGATTTTAAGATAAAAGATATTCACCTCAGACATGATCTCGTGTCTCAGCCCATCCTGGAAGCATTTCTCCACAGTTGTCTCATCTCTCGTCAACATCGAAATGAAGCATCTCAAATCGGTGAAACTACTTGAATAATCCAATATCGAAATTTTCCCATGATTCAACCTCATAAAATCAATATCCTTCTCTTGCCTCAAGGTTTCTGGGTAGAAGTGATCAAGAAAATTTTCTGGAAAATCTTTCCACATCATCCCTTCAGCCTTCTCTGTTTGGACCATAATGTCCCACCAATGCTTTTCTTGACCCCTCAGCATATAGGCCACTAAATTGACTTGCTTCTTGAGACGAGTCTCTATATGGTCAAGAATATTTTGGATAGAATCTATCTATAACTCTTATTATTTTGGAAAACCCTCTCCATTAAAGGTCAGAGGGTGTTTCAGCTGAACTCTCTAGTCAGCTCAAACATACTCAGTGCAACCTACCATGTGTCTCATTTTTTCATCTATATAAAATGAGTGAAGTTCTCATGGAAATTCTCTTCCCAATTTTCCTGGATCACCACGTTATCCTACTCCACTATTAGAAGAGAATTCTCAGAAATGTCCTCATGTCACCCAACCGACACACGTCTTTGAGGTATCATTTCTCTACAATGCCAAACATGAGCTTTAGAACGCAACTATAACGCTTTTATGAGAAGGAAATAGATATAGGTAGGCTCATCATTTGCCAAAACCGAACTAGTTCACATACACTACCCAAAAGATCCCACCCACAACCGGATCACTACCCTTATCTAGATCTCCTACGTCCATGGTTAACACTATATCTAATCCACATGGTCATAAGCCTTATCTTTTACCCAATTCAAAACAGTTTCCCTATTCCAATTTACTCTTACCACATGTTAATATACTGTTTCTTCTTTTTTAAGCACCATTTTCCAATTACTACTTACCCTTTTGACATTCCTCTTTTTTTACCCATTCATACCATCCCATTAGGCATAATTTCAGTACTTTTAAGAAAACATATGCATCCTAACATTTATATCCCACACACCCATCCCATGTGTGTGCCTATCATGATTCATGTCACTTTCATACATAGGTTCCTATAATTATATATGAATGAAAAACCTTGTACCTTTCCATCCATGATATAAATATCAAAAAACTGTCAAATCACACAACAAGTGCGTCACCCAATGGTGAAATATCATCAAATATAAAAACACACAACAAGAACAACAATCCCCTCCTAGGGTGACTTGGGTTTTACCCCATAAATGGGTTAACTAATCCCAAGTACGATCTCATTAACAAGTCCTGACACTTTATTAACCTCCTTTTTACAATCCCCAAATAGTAATAAAGAGAAAATAACTCCTATGATACCACTTTGTAACGTCCTCGAACCAGGAGCCACTAAACTGGTGCCCCGAGCCAGGTCTCCACATGAACTCAGGCATAACTCCCCGTATTCTAGAGTTTTTTGACTAGCAGTGAGGGTCTAATAGGATATATAGGGAGACTATACCCTCTCTAACAGCTTAATCCAAAGTAGAAAATATTTTAAATAGTGGAAGAAAAAGAGAGCAAGTAATAACATGCATAAATAACCAATTCCAAAAACATGGTATAACCTTATACAATAGTAAAAATGCCATGACATGCTACAGTGACATGTGAACAAAAACCCAAAAGAAAAAAAAACAATAGAATTCAAAAAATGGTATGAACTCCAAGTCTAGAACCTCACCCTACATGTCCCATGTCCAACTCAACTCCCTAGCATAGGGCCCTTTCCCTTGTACTGACCTACAAGCATGAAATCTACTCGGGTCCCCAATGGAGGCCTAAGCATGGAGTGAGTATTACTCTGTAATCCGCCACCAACGGTGTCTACAAAATATCCAGCAAAAGTAGATAGTACAAGCAAGTGATAAATAATGGAAATTAAAGATAAACTGTTCAATAGTCCATCTTAGACTATGTTCCTTAAACTATATTACCATTGAGTTAGGGTTCACTACTTAGGTACTTCATAATTTAATCTACCCTTTTCATGTGTTCAATGGATTATGCATAATCAATGTTCTCAAGCACATGGGAATAAATCAAGCCCTATATCACTAGGAATTACATTATAACAACCTCATAATCCTCACCTCGAAGCCTTAGTTTGGGTGGAATGTAGCCGTTAAGGGAATCGAACTCTGTCCCCTTCCCTAACACATCAATTAGGGGGGGGGGAGCTAGATCCTCGGTTCAACTCAACCCTTGGGCGTAGAACATCAAGTCTATACCCCACACAACTAAGCCATGTGCACATGCTTATTTATCATTCACCAAAATTAACCATATAATAAAAAGCCTAGCCAATATCATTTACAACATCAAAAAAATATCAATAAAAGCTAAAATTAATATTATGAATTTATCCATTAACACTTCCATAATTTATAATACTTAACCCTATAGTCCCATTTCCCATTTAACATGCCTAAATCACTACGAATATTCAAGTGTAAAAATAATTCTTTATCATATTCCTATTATTCCCTTTTAACCTATTTAAACGCCAACAAAAAAAATCCATTATACTTTAACTAAATTAGACTCAACTATACACAACCCCTATAACCTATTAAATAAACCAATTAACACATTCGTTAAGGCTCTATATCAACATGAATCCATTTCACACCCTATGTTTCTGTTAGCCAGTCAGGAGGTTCGGTGAACCCCATGGGTGGCCCAAAAAGAGGTCACATCATCCTCCATGAATCCCATGATGATCATGAGGGTTTAATTAGGTTTTTTAGACACCCAATACATCACATCATGTCAAGGAACCAATAACTCATCAAAAGAGGGAAAGAATAAAAACCCTACATGCATAAATCTACACAAAAACAAAGGGATATAACTTATAGACCACCTGCCTTGAATCTGTTGGCGAACACACTCTCAGCCAGACTTAGATACCTATTCAATAAACCCTTGAAGCCTAAACCTAAAACTCACCAAAAAAGAAGGGTTTGAGAGCTTCAATAAGAGATAAGAGATAGATACCAACCCTAAACAGGAAAGAGAAGCAAGGAGGGGTTTTCCATACCTAGTTCTTCAATCCGCAACTGATGGTGCTCCAAACGACCCTAATATGAGGGAGATCGATCCTTGGAAGATATTGGGAGCTTTTTTTCGTTTATAGAGTCCAAGGGAAGAAGAAAGGAGGAAATAATGAGTTGGGTATAAAAATCCTGTAATGAAATTTTTGTAATTTTTTTAAAGTTTATGGGTCGTACGGTTTACCCGTACAGTTTTCCAAACCATGCACAAACCGTGAACATGATACTATCCAAAAATAGCCCCATAACATGGTTTACCCACATGGTTTTCCAAACTTTGTGCAAACCATGTGGAGGCTACTGTTTGGAAATCCTTCTTCTGCATAGTTTACATGGGTTGTCCGTACAGTCAGGACTAACCGTGCGTAGACCATACAACTTGCCCATAAAACTTTTTATTCCCCTTTTTTGTGTCCCAAACCCCCTAAACACCCCTGATCCTTCTTAAGTACTTGGGAAAAATTTATTCAGCCAAAATAGACGACTTAAAATAAAATGTAATAAAAAATATACCTTAAAGAAAATCCAAGATCTTATAGTGAGCCCCCCGTACACAACGTGACGATGGTAAAACTTCAAATTAATAAATGCGATATGAAAAAGACTCACACAGACATGGATTCAACATGGAACAAGGGTACACGATGTGTACCTTTAGTACAAGTTGTGATGGAGGTCAGGAATATCCCATATATTTCTAATAAATAGAGCCCTTGGTTACACCATATTGAAATATTCTAGATGGAGCTACACCAAGGGGCGATTATGGAAGATGCTCCCACCTACTTTTCCACTTTCTATAGGATTTTAATTTCTTTATTTTTCTACACCCACTCTTGGATAGAATGAGAGGGTGATTTTTTTGTGGTGTGTGTGATGAAGGTGAATTTAATTTATGTGGTATTTTATATTTTAAGGCAATTGATGTTGGGATTTCATATTTGTTCTTCAACTCTATATCTTCCTGATGTCTTCTTTCATGACCATTGTGAGTAGGGTTAGTAATTAGGTTTAATTTTATTCTTTATTTGAGCATGACCATTGACTGAGTAGAATAAATACCATTTTTTAATGTGAGGTCTAGGGTCTTGAATTCCACCATGACCATTGGGTTTGTCCTCTCCCTGTGTTTAAATAAGGTTTAAGGTAACCCATTCTTTGTAATTTGAAGTTCCTAACCATTATAAAATGATAATTTAGGATGGAGAGAGTTTTTCATGACCATTGTACTCGCTTAGACATGATTCTGACGACTACATAATTGCCACTAATTATTTCATATCTTGTCATCTCATGAACCTAAATTCATTACTTCCCATCACCCATTTTATATTTTATTCTTCCACATTATAAACCAAATCCAAAGCTCAATAGATTAGATTCATACTCTGGAAATAAAAATTAGTTTAGGTATATCTTATTTAATTAATATTTTATCTAACTCTATCTCTATGGTTTCGACCTCGAAATTTCATATCCTATACTACCATGTAGTTTAGTGGTCTGTTTGTTTCATGTTTATAAATTTCAAAATTCGGTAACCTAGGGGGGGTTAACGACGACCATAGGGATATCAAATTTTATGTACCATCTCTGGGGATAGGTACGAAGAATTTATTAGTTTAATAATTTAGGAAAAATATTTTATCATATTTTATATTTCCTGATTTTAGCGTAGAATTTTATTATTTTTATTACTTTTTACCGCAATGGGTATTTTTAGTTGTGATGGTAGGACTGCATGGAGAAAACACTACCAATGAGATATTTGATTTCCTTTTGGATGATTTGGCGCAACTACTCATCGATATTAAAGTAATGAGAAGTCAACTATATGAGTTCCCACAACTGTTCCCAAGTTTTGATTTCACAACGCTCTAAATCCTGGAGTCAAAAGTCTATGAAGAGTATCCCAAAAATAGAAGGGAGGAAAATGAAGCAGAGGTAAGTTCCACTTACGATTCTTATTTTTATACTAATCACAATACCTTGATTTTTCAGGCTTGGAAGATGATGAAGAGGGTGACCTTTCTATAGAACTTCAATGGTTCGAAGGACACTGGAGAAGGCAGCAGTAAGAAGATGAAATTGAAGAAGAATATGATGAAAAAGATGAATAATAAGAGGAGAAGATAATGGTCTACAAATTTATGAAAAATTTACTAGAATGTCTAAGTGTTCCACTTGAAGAGGAATAAAAAGAACAAGATGCGCCCTATACTGACTATGTAGTGGAACAAGAATTAGAAGAAGCAATGGTAGAATAAGTTGAAGAGTTGGTTGTATAACCTGAAGTGATCATTTAATAATTCCAATACGTGAAACCAACCATTTAAGAAGAATAATTTTACCAGGTCTAGACATATGTTGAGATTCTTTTAGTAATACTCATATTTTTTAGACTCTGGTCAGCACCACTGCGATCCCCAACAATTTCCTTGAGGAAATTTCAAGATGATCTGGGAGGACAACAAAGTCAATATTGGGTAAAAAAGATATGGTTAGCACTATATCACCTTCCAATCAGCTAACCAAAGTATGTTCGATCTAAATGATCATTAAAAAGAGCATCTTTCAGAAGGCAACCTAATTTTTTATCACCTTCTAGGATTTTAGATTTATTGCATTATTAGAATTTAATTTTATATTTGGATTTAATTTTAATCCCCTTACTATTTTTATCTTCATTTCAATGTCTTATACTTTCATTAGATTTTTATTTTTTAGGTCCATCAATGTCATAGAAAGAAGATTCAGGCAGAAGAAAAGCAGGAGGCAGTACCTACGTAGCCAAATTCAAAGAATAACTTTGCAAGTGGAGTAAGCATTTTAATTTTATTTTTTAAAATTTATTCTCCACATTAAAATGTTTTAGAGATTTAATTTTAAATTTCATGCCCATATTTTATTCATTATTTACTTAAAAGAACTATGAGACATAAACTGCTTAATACAATTACCATGCCATGTATTTAAATTTATTTTTCAATAAATTTGAATGAGAAAAATAGAGAAAAGAATTATTATAGATAACCATGTGGACTAGGACTTATAAAATCATGATTTAGGGGAGCATTTTGATCATTGTAAATGAAATTTTTCTTAGATTTGGATGTGTTTTGAATTTCTGATATTTTCATTAATTGATTTAATTATTCATATGCATTTCCATGAGTAATTGTTACAACCATTCATCTCATTAACAAGACATCCACTGAGCCAATATTTTACATTATTCTTATAGTATATTTCTTTTTAAACTCAGGAATGTTTTATTTTAGAACTTGATATGCATATTATCAAAGCTATGACTGTACAAAATCACATTTAATATGATTGAGGAAATATTTTGTTAGCCCTTATCCTAACACCCACCATGCATTAATCCTTTTTAATCCCGTAGAACCCATGAATATCCTTTTTTGGAATTTATCCATGATACAAGCCTATTTTGTCCACTCCTACCTTCCTCTAAATGTTTTTCATAATATTGAAAAAAATAAGTGTGGGGGAAGAACATAAGGGTTTATCAAGATATACATTATTATGGATATTTTTCTAGGGTATTCTTGTTATGGAGAGAGGATATGAAATATTTTATTCTATTTCATTATTCATCTCTTATTCTAAAAAAACATTTGAATAAAAAGTTTGAAAATAATAATAATAATAATTGTGTTGTGTCTTGGGAGGATCAAAAATCACTATTTCCCACACTGATGAATCTCTTGATCGTATGTGGTTAGGTTATGGATGTGAGATTTTTCCTAAGTACAGTTTTTGAAAAATGAAAATAAAAAAGGGCAAGAGAGGTTGATTCATTCATTGTGATTACATGTATCATGAGACCACATTGATATTTTTTGGGGGAAGAGAGATATGACATTGGAAAAGGGGGAAAATCATTGAGATTATCTTTTGTTTTCATGCAAAGTACTTTAGAGTCTAACCTCATTTTTTAGCCTTAATTTTTAAATCATTTACCTACCTACCCTGAAGCCTCAGAATCATTTGATCCTAAATGATGAAAACCTCATGATTAATTTTGATTTTGTCTTTACGTGGTGAAGATGATAGATTCATTGCAAGCCTAGGGTATGTTACATGTTCTAGAGGTATGTGTTGAATTCTATTTACATTTGTACCCTGATGATGGGCAGGAAAATTCAAGTGAGGTAAATTGCAAGTGGCATGCATACCGATATTGATTTGAAAAATGAAAATGGATGAATGAAAAGGATTGTTTGTTTTGAAAGAGAAAAAGTAAAATTCATGGTTGACTTTTTTTCTTTGAAAAGAGAGGCATTAATGAATTTTCCCATGTGATGCCTAAAAATTTAATTTTCCATTTGATCAACTTCTTTTGTTAAAATTAATTTTAAATCATGGAAAAGTGAGCCGACTTTGTAGTATGTTTAGATTCCATACTTGGGGACAAGGCTGAATTCAAGTGTGGGGGTATTTGATAAGTATATTTCATGCATACATTTTGATGTGGTTTAATGTATTGATTTTTTATTTAAATAAATAATCTTTCCAATTTTGGAATGTATTTACTTGTTTTATATTTTATGTAAAGAAATGAAGAATTTATTAAAAATGAATGAAAAGCGGTGGAAAATTGATCTAAAGGACCCTTTGTGATGCTTTGCTTCGCTCGCGACGCGACACCATATTTTGGAAGAGGTAGCAAAGCTAGAAAACTGATGAAAACTATTACATAGAGTGTACTTCACATACACATCATGACTTCATCATAGAATCAGGCCTCTTCCAAAACAAGTTGTGATGAGAAAACATGTCGTGAATGACAAGTACACGTCGTGTAACCTCAGCACACGATGTGACTTTTTTCGGCACCAATTTTGGAGAAGATTTCAGCGAGATCTAAATTAAATTTTGACTATGAAATTACATGTCGTGATCCCCTCATACACGACGTAATGATGGTCAAACTTTTAATTAATGAATGCGATATGAAGAAGACACACACAGACATGGAGAAAACATGGATCGAGGGTACACGATGTATACCTTCAGTACATATCGTGATAGAGGTCGGGAATATCCCATACATCACCTATAAATAGAGTCCATAGCTCCACCATATGGAGATATTCAAGATGTAGAAACACCAATGGGTGCCTATGGAGGATGCACCCACCTACTTCACCACTTTCTATAGGATTTAAATTTCTTTATTTTTCTACACCAGCTCATGGATAGCATGAGCGGGTGATTTTTTCATGTTGTGGTGTGCGTGATAAAGGGTAATTGAATGCATGAGCTATTTTATATTTTAATTCAATTGATGTTGGGATTTTATATTTTTTCTTCAACTCTATCCTTTTCCTGATTTCTTCTTGCATGACCCTTATGAGGGGGTTCAGAATTGGTTTTAATTTTATTCTTTCTTTGAGCATGACCATTGCCTAAGTAAAATAAATACCATTTTTTAATGTGAGGTCTAGGGTCTTGAATTCCACCATGACCATTGGGTTTGTCATGTACCTATGTTTAAATAAGGTTTCAGATAACCCATTCTTTGTAATCTGAAGTACCTAGCCATGAGAGAAGGATAAATTAGGATGGAGAGTGTTTTTCATGACAATTGTACTCACTTAGACCTGGTTGTGAAAACTGCATAATTGCCATTAATTATTTCATACCTTGTCATCTCATGAACCTGAATTCATTTCTACCCGACACCCATTTTATATTTTTCTTCTCCCACATTCTAAATCAAATCCAATGCTTGATATCTTATATTCACACTCTACAAATAAAAATTAGTTTAGGTATATCTTATTTAATTAATATTTTATCTAACTCTATCTTTGTGGGTTCTACCTCAGACTTTCATATCCTATACTACCCTATAGTTTAGTGTTCTGTTTGTTTCATGTTTATAAATTTATAAATTCAATAACCCAGTGGGAATTAATGACGTCCGTAGGGATATCATACTTCGTATAAATGGGAATATAGACTTATAACAATATTCATTAGATATTACTATATGAATGAAACCTTGAATGAGAAATTGATAGGAACATTGAGGAAGCTTCTTATTTTTGAGTGTGAATGTTCAACTTAAAATCATGTTGATTCAAAATGACAGAGTGTCAGTACCCCATCATAAGTAGCAATGGTTGATTGTTGGTGGTATTAATGGATGCAAGGCATTGTGACTATGGAAAAATCTTGGAATGTTGGTTTCTATGTGTGAAATTAATTACGGAATGTTTCTCTATAAACATCTTGTGGGAACCATATGTTTATAAAAATCCTAAATTGTGTTTTTGTTGTATTTATTTTCAATGTGTTATTAAGTAGTGAACCACATAATGTCAATATGAATTTAGTAAATAAGAATAACTTGTAAGTTCATTGGTGTTCCCAATCATGTTTGTTTAAGATCAAAGATCCATCCATGAGAAATTAAAAGGTCACATGTTAAATTTTTGGACAAATTTGATTTAACTATGACGATTTCTTATTTTTTCTTTAATGTCAAAGACTTGTGTCAAAGACAACACATTATTTACATCATGAAAAAGAAAAAGAAATAAATAAGACAATGTAATATTTTATAATTTCATGAGTACCATGATATATATATATATATATATTGATTAAATAATGCATGATGGATCATTTTTGAAAGAGGTATTTAAGTTGTCTTGGTAATATCATACTTAGTAATTAAAAAGTATTGGTGTTGGGTATTTATCAAAAAAATGTATGGCATTGGCCAACTGAAGACCCCCTCAACCACACATGTGGGACCCATGGGTCAACCACGTGGGAGAGGGTCGAACAAATCATCCATAAGCGACAAGTGGTAGTAGTGGTCATGCATAACACCCATTGGGAGCATCATGGTGGTGTGAATGGAGTGCGAAAATGGATGGAAGGAGGGTGTCTAGGGGCCATGCAAATATGTATATAAATATAGAGGTAAATATGAGGTTTGTAATTATTGTTTGGAATATTTAGAGAACTCTTATTCCAAAATAAATAGAGTATCCAAATTATCCAATCACAAGAAGGAGATCCGCGAACTACCTTAGTATCACGAAGAAAAAACTCCCATGATACCTTCATGAAAATGATAAGAACCTGAGATCCACCTCACTAGGTCATATGAAGATGAACCATGAATCCCATAACTATCATAAAGAAAAAAATAGACCCTATTAATCATTTATTACTTTTTGGAAGGAAAATAGTTTTCTATATAATTCAATTCACATGAAGAATAAGAACAACCTTCATGCGATACTATACATGAAGAGTAAGATCACATAACTAAATGTTACCCAAATAGAAGAGGAAGAAGAAGATTATATAAAGGAGTATAGTTTTTCAAGAATAAATAGAAAAAAAATTAATATATATAATCACGTGAATATTCAATGAAATAGTGAATGTATGTGAATATTATATGCATGAATAAATACTAATATTGTGCATTTCATGTTCACAATATATTGATGATAACATCTAAAAAAAGTGAATTTATGAAATATAGTCATGTGATAAGATACCATGCACTCTAATTATTCTTTTTCTTGAATGGAAAATTTGTTTCACCAAGAGAAACTTGATACTTCACTCAATTGTTGACATTTTTTATCGAAAAAAAATAAAAAACAACACTGCTACACTATTTCACATTATTGTGTGATGAATATTATACAAAGAATAATCTAGTGTCCAATATGTATTCAGTTGATTATAATTTGAGTCCGGAAGAATTATGATATTAACAATCTATAACATATTCATATTATTCTAACTAAAGGAAAATAAGAGACAAACCATTGATTTTTGTATTCGAGGAAACCTTTTGATTGCTGCATTTCGAGGAAGTTGATCAGAAAAATTGAATTCCATTATGGAATGCTTGTTCTACACTACTAATCACATTAAGTGGTATATACTGATATCCTGTAATCTTGTGCCTTAAATTTTAAGCTTGCATTGTGCCTAGTTGGTGTCAGAAGAATGGGTCCACGGATATCCCCTTTCATATTCATTCTGTGACAATAAAAAGGAAGCTATGTGTGAGTAGGATAAAGCCAACATATATTGGGGACAAAGTTATCCACACTTGAGGTGAACCATATTAACAAATCTTGGAGTTCTTTTTTATTCAATTATTTTTGTGAATTCTTGATAATAACAGGTAAATTAAAAAGAGAATCATTCATTGAATAAGTGATAGAGGTATAAAAATGGATAATTTTTTTAATGATATAGAAATCCATCCAACACTAATTCCCCCCCTCTTAGTGTGGTCATATAAAAGTGATCCTAAAATTTGATCTAGTGTATCAGCTCAACATCATTTCTAACTACTATATTTTGATTCGGATGCCTATTAGGGAGTTTTGAAATTATCCCAAAGATCATACCACAATGATACCGGACATTAACATGTTGCGATCATGAGGAATACCAAAGTCTAGAAGGCTTCATAATGATATGTAATAACATAAAGAACAAGGCCAACATCTAAGATGCAATATATGTTACATGGAATTTAATAATAGGAATTGATGTCCTAACATTTCTAGAATGAGTTCTCATATTCATCCATGATGATGTATTTCCTATAAAAAATGTAATGTCCCGAGTATTTAAAAATTAGATGAGGGTTGGACCTCAGGTCAGCCATTTGGATAGTTTTATAAAAGTTGTATTGATTGAAAATCAACCTTTTGAAAATATATTACATATTAATTTGAAAATCAACCTTTTAAAAATACTCAACCAACTCTAGTGATTATTCAAGTCTACAAAACATGTTTCTTTCAAAAAATCTATAAATTATTCAGAGTATTAAATTTTTGATAAATTTGATGATCTAAATAAACATGTAATGGATTTAAAAGGACTCATGAATAAGATCAAGGGAAAATGATGAAAATGAGTTTTCAAGAATAATGAAGATATAATTATGTACAAGATACTTTGTGATGAAAAAATATCAATACATAATATAAAATTAAGAAAGATAAAAGGGTGTTAACATAACTATAATATCATTAATTCTATCAATCATAAAATTTCACTAACAATAACAATATATTTACATTTTACACTTTCTTAATAGTTATTTTATTTTAATGCACATAGATGTAGGATATTACTCTACTCACCAAGTAGTATAGAAATGTTTCGTGTGAGGTTTTATCAGGTCATGAGGTTCATTGAGATGTGGTGTGTAGGGAACGCCATTATGATCACATTCTACCTATAAATTCTATTTTTGCATACCTATAATGTTATGTATTCTATGGAATTATAATATTTAATTATATATTTGTGGATCATCACCTCCTCTCTACCTTCGCAGTGAGATGGAGACTTGAGACTCACACATTCCACTTACCCGAGGGAGAGATAACCATCACCCTAGATGATGTGGTTGTTATGATTGATCATCCTATCTTGGGTACTGCAGTTATAGGAACCACCCATGGAAAGTGGATAGAGCTTGGTCAATGATTTCTAGGCCATGAAATTTTAGGGGATAATACTGCTACAAATGGTAGTTATCTGTCTATGAGTTAGCTTGATGTGCACTTTACACATTTACCCTCCAACACTAATGAGAAGATTTCCATGTGTCACACCCATGAATATATCTAGCGGCTCATTATAAAGAAAATTTGCATTGAACACTCTAGTATAAGTGTCCACATGATGTATTTGGGGATATTGAAGGACCTTGATCATGCTAGGATATAAAACTTAGCATCTAAGTACTTGACATACAAATATAGAGCATTATAAACTTCATTTCGATCAGATCACAATGATCTTGGGGAATGTTTTATCCTCATTAAGATGTGGTCATGGGAGAAAATCCATCTCATATCCCTTATTGTATATATTATGGACCTTGTTATGGATGTTTTGCCTGATGATCTATTTGGATTCTCATATGATCACTCATATTTATTGTTTTCTGATGTTAATATGAGTTATTATACTCAATATATTATTATCTATCACTTTATATGTTTTATGTTATAGGTGGAATTAGGAACACCATTTTTTCAGGATGCTGAGACACAATTTGGTTGTATACCATCTCATGTTGGACAATATACTACCTATTGATGTAAGTAAATAAATTCTTCTATTGACTAATCAATATCATAATTTATCATTTTTGTAAATTAGTAACAAAATATTTTAATAAATTACACCTTTCATTTCAAATTTCATGGATGCCATATTGGTGTTTATTTGACTATCTTCCTTTATACTACACTGATAGGCTTGACGAGGTTGTAACACCTCTCATTAATTTACACATTGTTGAGTGGAACCAACCCAACAGAGTCATGTGTCAATTTGGATTTGTTTATTGTATTTCATTGGCACTAGAAAGACAGCAATGCTTTATTCCCTAAATGTGATGGGGAGGTATGATGTTAACTGGAAATGGAAGAATGCATGGTATATTGACATATGGGATAGACATGTGTCATTTCATATTGAGGGAATTTGTATGATATGATATCATATGTTTAAGCAGACTGAGTATGTGTGAAGGTATAGACTGAAGTCTGTATTTTATCTTATACCACATGCCAGAGGGCTCCATAATATGGTAAGTTGATAAATTTACATTAGTTTGTTTATTGTACATTTTTTTAGTTTAGTTTGAATATTTATACAACATACTTGACTAGAGCATACCATCCACATGTCTAATCCTAAGGAGGGATATGTATTTAGTGAGGAAATGTATCATGTTGCATCATGGGACATGATGCCATCGTATCATGTTCTACATGATAGTGTTCTAAATTTTCCACCTTAGGGAGATGATATTCTTGCTTAGGGAGAGGATTTTCATACTCAAGAACCACCTCTAGAAACTACTGATGTTGATGATCCATGATGATAGTGATATAGATGCTACAAAAAACTTGAATTATTGATGTATTTTGGCCATGTTTTTTTAAAATCATGGCTAATTTAGAGATGTTTTTTTATCTATGTTTAAAAATGGTTCTAATTTTAAATATAGCTAATTTTTTATGAAAATGTTGTTAATTTGTACATGTTTTTGAAAAGTACGACTAATATAGTAACATTTTTTAGCCATGTTTAAAACATGGCTATTTTTAAATTTAGCCAAACTTTTTAGAAAATGTTACTAATCAATACATGTTTTCCTGAAAATGTGTCTAATTTAGTGACATTTTTTAGTCATGTTTAAGAACATTACTCAATTTATAAATATTGACTTTTTGAAGAAAATGTGGTTAATTTTAAATTTAATGATGTTTTTAAGAAAATGTTGCTAATTTATGAACATTTTTTAGAAACATGGCTAATTTAGCCATGTTGATTCTATAAAAATTGGCTAATTTTAAATTTATCAACGTTAAACAAGAATATTTTCGTGAAATTTTTACTATTGTTTTAAAACATGGAAAATTATCTATAAATATAATTCTAATAATTTACATATATATAAAATTTTATAATTATATTTTTATATATGTGTGTGTGTGTGTGTATATATATATATAAGATTATATTTATATACAAATACATAAACATATATTAAAATATCATTATATATAAAAATATATAAACACAAAGAGGATGTATTCTCTCTCATACGGATAGATTCTCTCTCTTTCCCTTTAGGGCGATGGTTTTGGTGATTCCACTAAATCAATTTTCCTTGAAAATGATCGATCTCAGTCTGATGTTGTTGGGAATAAGAATCTTTTTGCCCTGTGTTAAGCACACATTAGGATTAACCTTATAAAGGTTGATTTAGTTTTCGATGGAAATCATGATTTTTCTAGGGATCTCTCTATATCACTCTTTTGGAAAATCCCCAGCCAAAGATGACACTTGGGTTGGGCGCCTTGGGCTATGGCGTTTTGGGATTCCCTATGATGTGGCATACTCGGGCGCCACGACTCACTTGTTCTATTGAAAAAAGTGGTGGGCCGACTGTGATTCGACGACTACATGCTATGTGGACAGCATGGTCTTTTTTTCGCCGTCTTGTTGTGATTTGCGGTAGCGGACTTGTTACTGTTGATTGGAGGTGAAGATCGGAGATCCTAGGCCAGCGGATGGGGTTGGAGATGGAAGCGCCATGCTGTGAGGTGAGTTTGGCTGAATGCATAAGATGGTAGAGGCCCGACAGTGGGGCGCTATGGTTGTGTGACCCCGATGATCAGGATATGGCAGGACGTGGGGAGAAGATCTGCAGAAACATTGGGAGGGTTGACTTCAGGATGTGGCACTGGCCACATGGTGGTGAAAGGTGCCTGATTTTTTAGGGATGTTCATATTCGTTGGGCCTACAGATAGTTTCATGGATGGGGATTCGCCCAGTTTCTAGTATGGTCTTCAGGCTGATTTTGTGGGCATATGGGCGTGCATTTATAGGGTCCTAAAATATTTTTTTTATGATGATGGTGTTGTGATGGTGGGTGTGGGATGAACATAGGTGGTATGGGACACTTAGGGGGTATACAACCTTGGGTACCATGATCAATTGATGGTATGGGACACCAACAATGAGAATCTACCGTTGATGGCATACAGACACCGATACCTTCAACGATGGGAATCTGGGATCACTTGATTTCCTGAGCAATGATGCTGAAGGGAATGGAAACATCCTCCTGCAATACAGTGTTCATGATGGTGACCTCAGGTGGAGTGATTTCAATCAGCCTCATCGACGTGGTCAGGTATGCGAGGTCTTCATGGTTCATAGTTGTTGGCCGAATCATGGGGTTTTCAGCTGGTGTTGGTGTTTATGGGCCTTTCGGCCTTTTTTGCGGGTCTTCTGGTATTTTTAATGGTTTTATGGACTTTATCTTTCTTGTTTTGGGTGGTGTTTTGGCTACTTTCACGTTTTTGTGGTCTTTCATGTGCCACTTTCTTTCGATATTCCATACTTTTATTTTATTTAATAAATTTTTAGCATCAAGAATATATATATAGTCTTCATGGTGCACCTTAGTGGCAGCTTCTCCTATGGGTCTCGGTGAAGTCTCGAGTTCGAGCCTCACCGTGTTCTTCCTTCAATTTGTGTGTTTCCTGCTTTTATTGGTAATTTAATCCATTTCCCCTCTTCGATGTCAATATATATATATATATATAAACATATATATGAATATATAAATACAAATATATAAACATGTATAAAAATATATAAATATATAAATATAAATATATTTATATATAAAAAACACATATAAATTTTAAATTTAGCCACATTCTTAGGAAAACATGGCTATTTTAGTGACGTTTTTATCAATGTTCTAAAACATGGATCATTATATATATATAATTATAATTATAATTTTATTAATTTAAGTATATATTGAAATAAAAGTTTATAATTATATATATATACATTGACATATAAATACATTAACATATATTTAAATAACATAATATATATATATATATATATATATATATGTAAGACATATATATACATAAGCATACATACTCAAATACACACACACACACACATACACATATATGAATATAAACATATATATATATGTGTGTGTGTGTGTGTGTTTGTAAACACCTACATGCAAACATATATATAAACACACACACACACACACACATGCATATAAACAGACATAGATATTTATATGTGTGTGTGTATATATGTAAACATATGTACACAACCACAAATAGATATATATATATATATATGTGTGTGTGTGTGTGTGTGTGTGTGTGTGTGTGTGTGTGTGTATAAACATATTTATTGTTTATTAACATTGCTTGCAACCCATCCAAAATTAGAAAACTCATGTGGGTGAGGTATCACCCAATCCCAATGGATGTTTCAGTTTTGTAATACACTATACTAGTAATAAATAATATATATATATATAATATTAATTTTTAAATACTGAAGTATGTTAATATATATAAAAATATAGGTTAATACATCCTTCTAATAAAAAATCATTTAAACCAGTTGGTCTGAATTCAAACTGTTAGCCGGCCAGTCTTACGTGTGGGACTCAAGTTTCTTTCCAATGGAGGGTAATGGCTTGAAAGGGTGACTTCATTGGTCGATGTTTGTGTGACGCAAGGTATGGGATCATTCGTATTTTAAATAAAAAACATGATTTAAAAATACACTAGGCAACATGTGGGATCAACCAAATAAAAAAATATGTGATTTAGAAAAAACATTTTATATCATGAATTCAAAAAAATAAAAAATAAAAAAACTACACCAATTTACCAACGTTTACAAAAATGTTGGTAAATAGGGTGTCGGTAATTAGCGATGTTTATAAACATCACCAATTAGCCATGTCGCTAACTAGAGACCCCACATTTCCTGACTTTTTTCAAAAATGTCGGTGAATTCATTGGTGACATTTTGAAATGTTTCTAATGTAAAAAACACCACTAAATTGAAAATTTATTCTAGTGAACCCACATTCGGCTACATAATAGGCCTCACATGTTCATTAGGAAGAGGCAGAACATCCAATATATGAGCCTTGTCCAATTGTGGTCATGTACCATCAGTCATGAGATCCATTTCTATTATCAACATATCCATAGTTTTCATCAGGTATAGTAGATCCAAGATTGTATCTGGAGTCATTTCCCATACCTTCTTCTTTTATGACTGAGTATTCATAGGTCATATGGATCCCTCATCAGATAGAAGGTCCTTCCACATTCACAGTGGGAGAAGGATCATGTGCACATCTCAATATCTTGATGATACCTCCTCCCAAAGATTCACGGATAGAGAATTAGATAGTCGATGCTTCTTCACCCAAGAAATACCCCCTCTATCTCATCAGACTCAACCCCATCACATAGGTTAGTGATCTCCATACATGCATCTAATTCACACTCTAGACTATGGGATGTGACCTCATCCTATATATTGATGAAAATATTCGTACTCATTGATTTATATTTTTTCTATTGACATAAATTATTTGAGATTACATAGAGTGTTTTATCTTATTTATAATGGCCCATGCTCTATAAACATGTTACTTTTTTGGTTTTTGGTGTTATAGGTGTTTTAGAGGAGGATTGAGGAGGTTTCGTGGTGGTTGGACCTGTAGCAGATCTCTAATGGGGAATTTACATTGTGAAAAGCATACACAACAAGAATTGGTGGTTTACAACTTGTGTAGCTGACTAGAACCTATGAAACAGATTCACACCATGAAATAAATTCATGACGTGTAATTAAATAAAGTCCTTAGAGACATGGATTTTAGAAGTTGTAATTTTTTGAGAAACCCATGTATTTCACATCATGAATGGATTTCATAATGCGAAAGTGTTGAATTAAAAGTTTTAAATAGGTCTTTCGGACGAATTCTTCCTCATTCATCTGTGGATTTTCTCTCCCATTTTGGGAAAACCCTAGGTGGATCTAGAAGGATCATCACCCCCCTTCCACCTGCTTCGATCCTTCAGTTCCGGTGGATTCATATTGGTGAAAAATGGTGATTTCTCCTCTCTTTCCCATGATTATCTCTGATTCTTCTCTTAGAGTTCTAATCCTTGATGTTTTGGTTTGAGGTGTGAGTATGGGATGTGTTTTTATAACACTTGATTCAGTTTAGGTTGATATATGGGATTTTAATTCAGTTTTCAATCATGTACATTTCTTTTTCTCCCTACGGTGTATAGTGAGATTGGAAATATCTTTTGAGGTAGGAAATCCCTCATTTCTCACTTTTGTGTATCATGTGGGAGGGGTTTACTTCTGTTTATCTATGGGGGATGGTTTATGTTGGCCTGGTCAAGATAAATTAATAGGTTAATTGAAATTTATGGGGATGAGGAATTATTCTCATGATTTTACATTTTTGATATTATTGTGATGTCATGTTTTTATGAGTTGAATTTCCTTCTATAAATCATGGTTGTTGGGATCCTTTTTCATGTGTTTTAGTTGTTGTGATATGTAAATCCTATTGCATGTTGTTTTAATATTACACCAAAATAGAAATTGTATAACCACTTATATTTGGTTAATAAAATGGTTACACTCAATTTATCGATTTTGTGATAACACCCCAAAAATGTGAAATGTGATAAAATTCCCTTTGATAAATATATAATATGATCTTTGATGTTTTTTTATGTGTGGTTGTGCTATGGGGAAGTGATGTGTGGTTGAGAAGTGGTGTGGGTGATGTGATTGTTGTTTAGTAATGTTTTATTTGTGGTGAGGTAATGGTTGTTTGGTCGAGCTTTTGGGGCGGTGAGGTGATATTTTTTTTGGTAGTGCTTCTAGGGCAGTGTGGTGATGGTTTTTTGGGCTATGATTTTGGGGAGATTAGGTGATTTCTTTTTGGCTGTTCTTTGGGGCAGTGAGATGGTGGTTTTTTTTTCATGATTTTAGGGTGGAGAGGAGATGGTTTGATGGGAGTGATGAGCTACATGTGAGGTGCGGTTGTGTTGTGCTAGATGCGTAGGTAGTGATGGAATAATTATTTAACAATGATTGAAATGGTTGTGGTATGGTTTGTTAATGTGATGGAATAGAATAAAAACAAATAAATGATGGTTTCTATGGTTAAATGTGGTTGATACTAAATAATGAAATGATGGGTTGGAAAATGGGATTGGTTGGAAATGTGAAATGTGGATTGTGGTTTGTGTGGTGTTATGCATTTAGTGGTGGGAGTAAAAGTGGGGAAGTTGTGAGTTGGTGTGTATTTTTTTGTTAATCCATAGGTTGGTCTTGTGGGTGGTTGTATATATATATATATACTTGTATATTCATTATGATTTCTATACGCTCCCCACCCATGTCGTGCGCTATGTGCTGACAACCATATTTTCAAATAGAGGGTGTTTTCCTAATATCTAGGTGATGAGGATGGATGGTTGGGTAACCTATATTCTATGATCTCTCTTCTAGAATACTAGATATACACAGGTTGTGATGGGTAGAGTTTTGTTGGTACACTAGGTGATGGACCATGTATCTTTGAGTGGTATGTGATATGATCGTGTTGTGGGGAGATATATGGTGGGGTCATACATAGTATGAGTAGGTAACAAGGTTTATGTCCTTCTTGTTCAAAATACCCTACTACTATAGTTACGATGGTGGTTATTATTTTATAACCAAGGTGTATTCAAGTGAGAAGATATGTGACCATTTTGTGGGCTGGTGGCCCAAGTTTTTGCGGGTGTGACATGATGTTACAGTGCTTGCAGGGAAGTGGTATATGTTATTTGAAAGAGATGAGAGATCCATGATATAAAAAGTTGGGTTGTGAGTGTGGTAAATCAATGGGGAAGTGGTGTGGGGTGTCCTTTATTAATATGATTCTTATTATGTTATTATAATTGGAATGCGTTACTTGGCGATCATGACTTAGTGAAGTTAGGATCGGTAGTTTACCTATTTTGGTGAAATTGTTTTTGTTATTTTCTCATGGGTGTATAAGTATGCTTCTTTCACTTGTGCATGAGACACTTTGTTTTTTTTTTCTGATGAGTATACTTGTATTCTCAACCTACATATATTAATTGAGGTTCAGGTTTCCAGGAGGATTATATGGATTTTGATGGATAGTACTAGCTCTCACCTTTTTGGAAAGTTTCTGTGTTGCTGCTTTAGCTTTGCTTTTGTGTATTTCCTTTTAGAGACTTTTATCTGTATCAGTTTCAATTATACATGATTTGGGATGGTTTTTGTTTCCTTTTATATTATTTCATGGAGTTTCACTACAATAAATTTGGTCTATAACCATGTATTTATATCCACAGTTAATAAAATCTGTGGCTATATCCATCTTAAAGCCACAGGTGGAAGGATGCTTGTGGATGTACCCCTCCGTCTTGCTTACTCCTCCCCTTCCCCCACCCTCTAACTCATGATTCATTCCCCTCCCACCCCCGTGATTCCCCCTCCCCCTCCTCCAACTCCTCCACCCGTCATGGCTCCGACGCACCCATCCCACCTCCCCACCACTGCGGATCCAACGCACCCAACCCATCTCCCCACTGTCAGGGATCCGGTTCACCCATCCCACCTCCGTCGCGACTTCCCCACCTCCCTGCTAACATGCCTCTGATTCCTCCCCCCCCCATAGACACACACACCACACTGTGATCCTCATCCTCCAACCTGGCTCACCGCCACTCACTGTGGCTCTGACACAGCAACACCACCTTTTGTGGTCCTCCTTCGATGTGGCCAACCAACCTCCCCAAGATACTTATCCTCTGATGTGGCCACCCCACATTTTTTATTTCTTCCATAGAATAGGGTTTATTTGATTTTAGATCCCTAGCCTCTAAAATTTTCACTGGGTAAGATTTATTTGTTTCAATTTGTTGTCTTCTTAATTGTCAGATTTGAACTCTTTTTTTTTCTTTATTGCTTGAAAGAAAAATATATACTTAGGAAGAAAAAAAAATATTCTCCCAAAGTACTCTTAAGAAGCCCTTTTTCTCAAAGGTAACATATTGGCATGTTCATTTTTTCTTCCCATACTACAACATGTATGTTGAGAGGTGTATTTTCTTATTATTCATTCATGTAGATGTCCATATTGAACTTCCTAATAAATATGTTCATACATTTATCTAGATTAAAAACTTTGATATGCCATTATTCATTTTTATAGTTCATTGCAGTTTGTGATTAAGAATTTTGAAAACAAAGCATTGTTATCCCAAGTAATCCTTGATTTTCGGTTCTTGCATGTAGTATTTTTGCAGGATACATGTGTGTTTGCATTCACATAAACACACATATATTTCTTATCAATTGTTTATGCTCCATCACTATTATATAATAGAGATTTTCGTGTTGTTTTCAGAAGCATTGAAGTAAGAGATCATTGATATACTATTGGGAATAATTTTCTCTCGAATGATCAATAGGACTTCATGGTTACACCATAATAATTTGGACAAGTGAAATATTTAATATTTATAAACATTGAAAAATGTTTGGACTAGATAGATATATAGGTTAGAAGTGTAGTATTGCAACTACTAGCATGAAATGATGGAATGGAGACCACTTTTCCATAAAGATTCAATGTCATGGATTACTGGTGAAACTAAAATTCAAAACAATGATTACATCTAAATGGTTACAGGAATGATGTTATTTGTACATAATGTTATAGTTTTCTAGAAAAAAACAACCACTAAAATATCCATGTTCAAGAAAGTAAATATTTTTGAGAAATTATAATAAGGATAAGTTAAAATGGGTGACTTAAATCCCTATGGTCGATGTCCTTCAGTGCAATGTCATGTGTAAAGTGAAGTAATGAAATTAGTTATTTATAATTTTCATAGCATAGATTATTTTAGTGTGGAAATTTTTGTTATCAGAAAAAGGTTTTAGAATGGCCTAATCTTGGATAGCACACCATGGTGTGTATTTAGTGGTAGATATTTTTGAGGTGTTATAACATGATGTTACCTACTATGACATGGTTCCAAAAAATAAATCAATTTTGTATAAATAAATTCAATTTAATATCTTAGTATCATACATTAAAAAGGGAAAATTTCCCTTTTATTTATTGAATATTATTGTGAAGATTACCAAAATTGAGTAGAATATTCATAGTTTTATTTCATATGAAGATGGTTCTCTATGAAAATCATAATCACTCTACCACATTAACTATGATTATCAAAAATTTATGCATGCGTTATGACTCCCCATGTGTGATTTGGATATTTCTATAGTACATGTAATTTTTTTTTACAGATGGTGTATACTAACAGATAAAGGTGTTTAAATGAGGTAATATATCCATTTGATGCTAAACAATATCATTATAGTAGTGGATACCCCCTGAAACTCATCTATTGAGTTTTTATATAATTCTTTTTAAACTCAATATTAATTATTCGGTAATCTATTTCCATTAGTTAAAAAGGTATGCATAATTATTGAATTAATTATCATCTGAAAAATTCATGATTATTCCATAACCTTTGGAAGTAAGGTAATTTTTTTAATTGTATTATTTTCTTGAATGGAGTATCAAAATTGTGCATAGTGGGTTCAATTTTATTTATTTCCCCAGTTCTATTTGGTTAATAAATAAACATTCATAATGGTAAATCACTTCTTATTCTAGAAGTGGTTTCTAAGAAATAGCACTGGGGAAAAAATTACATTAACCCACTTCATTTCTTCTCACCACACCCAACACTATCCCCTAACCAAGCCCCTATGCCACTCAAAAGCATGCAGACCCACTTCTAAAAATTTCAAACTATACCTTTTAATTTTCAAATTATCCTAACCTCCAAGGCCTATACCCACCTTTACATTCAATGTCAATCCACATCTAAAATCTTCCTTGGAACAATTACAATATGTGGTTTATAGTATATTTTTTTCAGTTGCAATTACATTTTTTAACATATTACTATTAAATAGTCATATATTGAGGTTTTAGTAGTAGTATAACAAGAGGATAACTAAATTATTCCTCTTTGATTTTGTAGTTACCTTGTTGTTGCAGGTGGGTCCATTGTAGGAGGTTACTGGATTACAACTGAAGATATTTCTTCCATGCATGGGAATTTTGGTTGAGCTGGTTTGTCCTTGCCTTCTTTTTACTCAATGTTGTAGCATTGTATTGTGGTTTATATCTTGGTGTTTTAGTGTTGCTGCAATTAGAAATGCATTGGTTAGCTGTAAGATTTTCCTGGTTTTGATAAAAACTAGGATGGTTGAAATTAGGGTAAGCTTCAAATGGATGAATGGTTTGGTTTGTTACATTTTCATGAACATTTTAGTTGTGATTTTTTTTACGGTGGTGTTATTTTTAAAGCATAATAGAGGATAAAAGTGGTGCTTTTGTGCACGTCTCATATCTAAAAATGTAGTCTGCATGTGTAACATATTTCTTTTTTTTAGATGTGATGTTTTGGTTGGTGTTTTGTTTTCATGTTGGTTCTCTTGTAATAGTTCCCACTTCACCACAAAGTGTCTTTAATATAAAAATAAAAAATGGATTTTTATTAACACATGGTTTAGAGAAACCATTCCAGATGCTATCTTCTTTTTATTTTTGTTACTAATTATTTATTTTATGTTAACATTCATATTTTTGATTCTTAAAATTTAGTATGGTATTCTTATTTTTAAAAATTCGTTTCTATGAAGAAAAGTCTATTTCAAGATTTTGAAGATGAATATTTGTACAATGTGAAAGGATTTATAGGTGAAATCCTAAAACATCAAGTTACTTTCAATAATTGATATAGTTCTAAAAATGAAAACATGACTACTTATGCTGTATATTTTGATAGAGTTTTTATCAATATGTTTTTTATCTTATCATTTAATCTATTGATGTAATTATTGTTAAAATCATTATCATCTATTATTGTTATAATCTTTTATATTTCATTGTAAAAAACCATGTATATTAAAATATAGTATTGTATTATTGAAAATAATAATTTAATTATATATTTATTTCATTTCATAAACTGTTTATTTTGGTTTATTGAATGTTTGCATATTTTGTTTCTACATGTGACATGATCCTCATGGGTTGGTGTTTTTTAGTATGGGAGGGGGTATAGGTGTAGGAGGGAGGGATGGATGGGGGTTGGGGTGCTGGTGGGGGTGGGGGGTGGGGTGCTGGTGGGGGGCGGGGTCCATGGGATGGTGGGTTTTTAGCAGGCAGAGGGGGTGCAGAGGTGCATGGGGTGGGAAGAGATGCATGAGGGGGTGAAGGAGGTGGAGGGGGAAGAGGTGTATGGGAATAGGTGCATGGGGGTTCTGGTGGGGGTAGGGGGTGTGTAGGGTGGTAGGGTAGTGGTATGGTGTTTTTTAGAAGGGGCAGAGGTGCAGGAGGCAGGGTGCTCGAGGGGGGGGATGGGGGGTGCTGGTGGGGGGGGGGTGTAGGAGGGGTTTGGGGTATGGGATGGTGTTTTTTAGTAGGGGGAGGGGTGAAAAGGTGTAGGGGGTGCTGGAAGGGGGTGGGGGTTCTAGTGGGGGCAGGGGGTGCAGGGTGGGGGCAGTGGGATGGTGTTTTCATAGTAGGGGGAGGGGGAAGAGGTACATGGTGGTGCTAGAGGAGGGGAAGGGGTGTTGTTGAGGGAAAGGGGGTGTAGGGTGGGATGTCATTGGGTGGTGTTTTCTTAGCAGGGGTAAGGGTAATATGTGTAAGAGGGGGTGTTGGTGGGGGAAGGGGTGCATGGGGGGTGCTGGCAGGGGTAGGGGTGGTGAAGGAGGGGTGGGGTGCTGGTGGGGGAAGGGGGGTGGGGTACTGACGGGGGCTAGGGGGTGCAGGAGGGGTGGGGGGTGCTGGTGGGGGGAAGAGGTATAAAGAGGGGTATGGGGTGCAGGAGGGTGTGGGTGGAGTAGGGGGGTGCTATTGGGGCTAGGGGGTGAAAATAGGCGGGTGTTGGTGGGGGGTAGGGGTTGCAGGAGGGGGGTGCTAGTGTTTTCTTCATTAGTTATTTTTAATAGGTGAAACTTTTTTTTTAATTATGCATTTATTATTAAATATAATGAACCATGTTTAATTGTATTATCAACACTTATTTATCACCCATGATCATTATAGATCATTTATGAATTTTCATTATGTGTTATGTTTTTAAAATGAGATATTGAATTATGTACTTTACTCACATTCGTTAGAAGTCGTATATTGTTCTTTAAGTACAACTCAATAATTTGTGGGCTGATCCATTTGATATAATTGATATTAATAACGATATTTCTATTATTTAACATAATTTTTAGCGGGGTTCTTCTCTTTTTAGTTTTCTAGACCACACAATGTTTGTTCAAGTTCTGATATTGTATAAAAATGTCATTTTTTTTGAATTGTTGACCTTGCTTCCCATAATCATAATTAATGTTGTTTTCTTGTGTTGATATCAATAGTGGATGTGAATGAATTTTGTCTGGTGTTGGATTCCACAGTTTATCTCATATAGATAATGCATATACTTCTATTCTTTCGAGGAACACAACCAATAAGATGTTTATAGATACCAAAATACTATTTTACTTTCGTATCAGTTTTTTCTAGCTAATTGATCGCTTTATCATTCTAATTACCTTAGTTTTTTCAATTAGGTAATCTATTTCATTTGGTCTATTAATGTTCATTCACCTATTCATTTTTTCAGGTTCAGACTTATATGTTCCATCAGGTCAAAACCCGTTGCAGTTTAGGTTAGCCCAACATATTTTATTCACTGAAGAGTATATACACAAATATTTTTGTTCCTTTGCATATTGTATGTACTCTTTTTTTACATCATATTATTCTCAAATTTGTATTGATATGTTAATGTTTTTTGTTAATTCTTATTATATTTTACATATATTGAATTGATTTTTCAATTAAGGCATCTATTACTTATTTACATGATGATTGATTTGGTGTATATATAGTACTCCTTTGACATATTTTATCATAAAATTCATGTAATTTATATGTTAATTTTATCAAAAAAATGAAATATTTTATATAAAGAAATATCATCTTTCATTTAAATAAAAAATTAACCTGTATTAAAAAATTTAGTGTGCGAGATAGTTTTACACTTTTAATATGTATTTGGAACTTTTATAATATCATATTAAATAGTTATTCTAAATTAATTTATGTGTGTAACTTTTTCTGAACTTTTATAGTATCCAAAAATTTATTTTCAAAAGCATTAGATGATTAAATATAAATATTAGATTTCATGTTATTATGATGATGATGTGTATCCCTACAAATTATTTAGGGCACTATTTCAAATGATCTTCATGCTGTAGAGGATGCTACTATAAAAACTGATGGAGAGAACAAACTATTGGTGTGCATACAATAGTTTAATTGGTTCTTTTATGGTTTGATCTATTTTTAATTGTTTTATACATTTCTGAAATTAAATTTAATTACATATTATTGGTTTCTCATTATAAACTTAAAACATTCCATCACTATATTATGTGGGAAAAAACATATCTACTATCTTCATTGACTACAACATGAAATTTCCAAGCATATAATATTTTATCTACTGATTACATTATTTATTTTTTCTAAATTTCTATATGAATATGAATTTAAAGATGAAGATTAAACTCCATGGGTTTCTAATTTGGATTTTCCTACTTCAATAGGTGATATTTAAAGACAAATTTGTTAATGAATTTTTATTCATGTTTCAATTGTTGGGTAAGTTAACTTTCAAAATAAGTGATCTTTATCAGTATGTTATAACTCAAATTTCAAGTGTTTTGTGACGGTGTAAATTCTATCTTTGGACACTACCTAATATTTGTTTCCTTGAAGAGTTATAATTAATCATTCAGGTTGTAATTTATTAGTTATTTGGACTACTAAAACTATAATTTCATAGTGTTTACTTCTTGGAACCTACAAATAAAGGCACAAGAACCCACCATCAAGACCCTTGAACCAAACCCAATATCACACACCTAGTACCCAAAATAAACAACATCTACAATGATCCACCAAAAAATGTGAATCCCAACTGGCTAGTAGCCACATAAATCCTAGCCGAGATAAGCTCTTCCCTTTAAAGCTATAATGTTGTGATGAGATCTTACTGGAAATACGTTCTAGATAAATGGTCTTAATTCATTCACAAAATATTGGGGCACCAAGGTAGTTTAAAGGAAGGTCACTCTATTTGACAATCAATAAGTTCATGATAGATCTCTTTTTTACACATGAATATCCTTTTCCCAAAAAAAGGATTTGTTCCATGAAATGGTTTTTCCCAAGACCTGTTCATAGTGAAAGAAAACATCATTAATCATTTAAAGGGATCTATTGTCATCTTGAAAAAAGGGCATGATTTCATCTGCATAAAAGAGGTTTCTAGTAATATTGAGGTTTCTTCCAACATTGATCAGTGGTATTTCCCATGATCCAAAGCTTTCTGGATTCACATACTAAGGCAGCCTTCAATCAATCCATATGGAAGAGAATATTGTGGGTCCCCTTGCATGACACCCCTCAAGCAGTTAAAGTAACCTCTAAGTGATCCATTTATAGAGACCGAGATCCTTGTTCTCACAAGTAGAGAGTGAACAATTCTAATGAATCTTTTTGAAAATTCATGTGTATTCAAGACTTTAAAAATAAAGTTCCACTTGAGTGTATCAAATGCCTTAGTGATGTCCAATTTTAGTGCAATGTTTATTTCCTTAACATTTCTATGAAGGAGGTTAAACCCTTTAGAGGTGGTCCTGTATTTTCCTTTCAATAATAAATCCAAACTGGTTAGGAGACACAACTTCATTGGAAATAGAACCCATCCTCAATGCAAGGATTTTACCCACAATCTTGGGAAGAGTGTTACCAACTACAATAGACCTATAATCCTTCACATCCATATCATGGTTAGTCTTTGGTATTGGATTGATAAATTGTGAGTTGAGACCAAGAGGTATAAATTGTTTAATGAAGGCATACCTAATAGTTTGTGTAACATCATGCTGCATGATATCCCATAAGTGAATGAAACATTTCTTGAAGAGACCATCCGGCTATACAAAACTCCTTGAGTTTGAGAAAAAGATAACATATTTTATTTCATCATAAAGAGGTGAAATAGTAAGAAAGTAATTTTGTATGCCATTAAATGAACTATTAATGACATTATCCAGATCTAGAGCTAAGCTAAATATGCTATCAACATTAAATATCCATGTGAAATAACTCACAAGGGTTTCACTGATTTCCTTTTTATTGCTGAAGGTGACAACATTCACACACAAAGAGGTGATAAACATTTTAATTTTCTATTACTAGTGAAGAAGTTGGAAGAACATAGAGTTCTTATCCGCCTATTTGAGCCATTGACTTTGAATTGATCCTATAATGTGCACTCTTTTAGGTTAATCTAACTGTCAATATGTTTCACCTTCCCAATTTTTTCTTTTGAGGATTAGTCGTGTCTAACATTTATATTTTGATACACCTTAATCTCCCTCTCATATTGTATGATATTAGAATCAAGAGATATAAAACAAAGTTTACTCTGGTCTCTCAAATCCATCTTATCCCTCTTCATTTTCTTGAAGAGGTGTTGGTTTTTTTTCATGAATCTGATGCCCATAGCCATGATTCTACACAGTGGCTATATATCTAGTGCCACAGTTTAAAAATGTGGTTGTAGGTATAGAGCCATAGTTTTAAATAGTGGTTGTAGCTTTAAGTAGAATTATATATAACCATGGTTTCAAACTATATCTACAGTCATGGCCCTCTTTCCATGCTAATAGGATCCACGATTCCTCAAACCATGTCAATTACCTATAGCCATAGTTTTAGGGCCTATAGCCATGGTTCTAAACCATGTCTATAGCCATAATTTCTAGTTATGTTTGTTGTGGATGATTCATCTTATCTCCCAACCCTATATTATTATAGAGGGTAATGCCTCCTATTTCAAAAGATTGTTATACCCTCATTGCTATTTTCCAACATGGTTATGACTAGAGGTGGGACTCGGGGTCATTATATCTCTCCCCTCATTATGGTATCTTCAATGGGGGGGGGGGTCATGAAATAGTGATACCATAGGTTATGGTTGAGAGATAGTATGGAGTCGGAGTTAGGAATAGTGATGATTTCATGGGTTGGTATGGAAACTATTCCAATTTAAGTTAATAAATTACACATGCTAGGGAGATCGGATATGAAAAAGAATTTTAGGGTCCCCCATAAACCAGTGCATGGACTGTGAGATTATTGAATGACTAAGTGAGGTGGACCTATTTGTAGGGTAGAGACAAAGGAGAGATACACACATCATGATGACTTATGTTCCTGTTTGAAATGGGTGTTTTTGGGAAGTTTAAACTGAATAGAGTGAATTAAAATGAATCTAAATAAAATACCATACTACATAAACTTAAGAAATCATTGTTTCCTATTTCATCTATGGATACTAGATGTTGTTTGTGTGTTTATTAGTCAGTTAAGGTTCAGTTGTTTGATCTAGTTGATTGTCATAGGGTTGATCTGGTAGAAGAGGATCCAGATTGGTAGAGGGTGTTGCTTGATATTAAGTGGCAGTATTTGTGGAAGTATGAGGATAGTGTTTCAGATTTAGAGATAAAGATCAAGATTGAGGAGCTTTAGATAATTTTTAGTTTGATCTGATCCCCAGTGGGATACTAGGTCCCCTTGGTAGTTAATTAAACGAGGGGAGTTTCACATCAGTGATGAAGGTTTTATATGGGTGAGTAGAATGAGGAAGATGTTTCACGGGTTGAACTTTAGAAAGAGTACAGGTTAGAGTTCCATTAATCCACCATGAATGTAGTGAAGTGGAATGAAATTCTTTCTCTTCATTAGAGAATTATATTAGTGTGAGAGTTGGGAATAAATTTCATGGAACTTTTATGTTTTTTCCTGGATCTTCTTCTAGATGAGGAGTCTCATGTGAGATATCTTGAGGTGGAAATCCATTCTTCTATCCAGTATGCAGTTAATTATTTTACATTTCCAATGTATCTGGAGGTTTATAATAAGGTGAAGGTGTTAAATAAGATGCACTCATGAGGAGGTTTAGCATGAGAGATGAATCAAAAGGGTTCTTTGAGGACTAGAGTTATCAGTGGAACGTCTCAGGAACTAGGACCTTTGATGTTTTGACTAGTAGGGAGTCGACCTCAATGACTTCCCTTTCAGATTTCTAAGGCCATTGATTTCTATTATTATTTTTGGATATATTTGGATACTATGTTTTTTCTATGGTATTTTTGTACATTACTTAAACTAGTGACCATTGGTTCTTTAATATTAGTTTGGTGTAGGATAACAGGTTCAGAACCTACCTTAGTAGTAGTTTCCAGTGAGACTATTTTAATAGCAGAGGTGGTAGGCTTATTCCTTGTCGAGTGGATATAGAGAAAGTAAAGAGTGAAATCAATATATTCTTAATTTATAGGGAACTCAAATCGAGTGTGGTCTTGTAGGTTTTCATCAACATAGATTTACATGATCTAGGCATGGCCAGATACATGCATTAGAGGCAGCAACGCCAGTAGAGCTCAAGTTGTTTGAGGTACAATTAGTTTATCGTCTACCCTTTTGTATTCCTTTTTTAATTAAGGATATTCACACTAATTTTTTATATACTCTCTAGTTTAATATATAGGAATATTCATATATATTCTTCTCATTCCACTTTTATTGACTATGCCTATTAGAGACCATATCAACTTATTTGATGTGTGTCAGGGGTGTAGAGTGATGATGGGGCCACATCAGTCTTGTGTGGATTTTTTATTGATACAAATGTATCAATAAAATTTCATACTAGTCATTTATTATTTTTATTTTGTACATGTTGTTACCTACTTCTTATGGAGGAAATTAGTGTCCTCGGATGTGGATTACCAACACATGGTTTTCATTGGTGAGTGGGATTTTCATGTGGGATGTTGGTGTATGGGTCCCCTTATTTCATTGTTGGTGGAGCTGTCAGTATAATCTCAAGTTGGGGGTGTCCCCATGGTTGTGGGTAATTTCCTAGATGTTTTACCAGAGGAGGTTATGACACTACCTTCTCAATGTGGCATTGAGTTTGGGATAGAATTGAAGTTAGGTGCATCTTTGATTTTGATGGCTCCATATCAAATGATGCCTATAAAGTTTCATGGGTTGAGGCTATAGGTGGATGATTTAATGAAGAGGGGTTTCATCTGACCAAGTTTTTCATCGCGTGGTGCTCCATTTATATTCTCCAAGTAGGAGGATGGTGGTTCGAGGTTGTGTATAGGCTACTAGAGGTTAAATTAGGTGATGATCAAGAACCATTACCCTCTTCCAAGGATAGATTATCTTTTTGATATATTAATAGGGGAGAGTTAGTTTTATAAGATTTATCTATGGTATGGATATCACTAGTTGAGGGTGAAGGAGGTAAATATCATAAATACTTCCTTTAGATGTAGGTAAGGGTGCTTTGATTTTGTATTCACATCGTTCGATGTTGTGAAATCACTAGACGTGTTCATGTGGATTATTAAATATGTGTTCCATGAGTTTCTAGACTAGTTTTTCAGTGTATTCATTGATGATATCATGTTCTACTTGAAGTTAGATGAGAAACATGTCGAGTGTCATAGAATTTTTTTTACAGGTCCTCTTACACCAACATATTTATGGAATGTTTTCCAAGTGTGATTTTTTTATGAAGGAGGTGAATTTTCTTAGGCATGTGGTGTCTTAACAAGGTGTGGAAGTGGACCCATTGATGGATGAAGGAGTTTCTTCTTGGAAAGATCCCAATAACATGACAGAGGTTTGAAATTTTCTTAATCTTGCAAGCTATTATAGGAGGGATTTTTTGGATTTCTCTCAAGTTTTATCCCCATAAAAAGTGTTTACTAGGAAGGAACCAGATTTTGTGTGGACCTGTCTATGTTAGAAATCATTTTATTACCTGAAGGAGAAGTTGGTTAAATCTCTAATGCTTCAGTTTCTTGAGGAGTGTGATATTTTATGTGTTTTTTTATGCTTCCCATCTAGGATTGAGATGCATGTTGATGAAGTATACCGAAATGATATCTTATGGGTCCAGGAATTTCTATCCCCATGAGAGTAACTAAGCTACCCATGATCTGGAGCTAGTAGTAGTTTTGTTTTAAATGATTTTATGGTGGAATTACCTCATTTAGGATGAATTTTTGGAATTCATGGATCATAAGAGTTTGAGGTATATATTTTATCAACGTGATCTGAATCTGTGATTGGAAAGGTGGATAGAGTTTCTTTAGGACTATGATTTCAAGATCTCCCACACCTTAGGAAAGGTAAATATAGTGGTGACACTTTGAGCAAGATGTTTCTAAAATATGTTGTTCTTGATTCTGGGGATGTTTGGAAAGGAACAAATGATTTGGAAACCTTTCACTTAGATTCAAGGGTGGTTGATGGAAAAAGCTATTTATTTTAGATGAAGGTGAAATATTCTCTGATTCTATAGGTGGAGTATTCTCAATGGGTTTACTCATAGGCAAGGGTGATTCTCAATCATGTTGGCTATGATGATTCTTTGGAGGGATGGTCAGAGGGTGGTCGGAACTAGATGTTTTTTATTATGAGGTTATTTATTCCTATAGTGATGCATGAGGGAGTCCTTCATGAGTTTTATATCACCCCTTTGATGGTACACCTTGGGGTATCCAAGATGTTTCACGGCTTGGGGATTCAGTTTTGGGAGATCGGGATAAAACAGGTGGTGGAAAAGTTCATGGTGAGGTGTTTGGTTTTAAAGTAGGGAAATTTTTAGCAACATGTTCCAATTTTTTTTGTAGAATTTGGATTTTACTAAGTATAAATGGGATGAAATCTCAATGGATTTAATTATAGGGTTATGCTAAAATTAACAAGTTTTTTATGCTAACAAGGTGATCATGGATCGATGCACAAGAGCCTCAACCCAGTTGGTGAGGACTCAACAACTGAATCCAAGAGACCTGAGATCAAAACCAAGAGGAGGGATAATTTCTAGGTTACTGTAGCAGGTACTATAGTAGTTATTGTTCGGTACTGTAGTAGCTGGAACTATTCACTCGTTTGGGCCTTCAGGCCACCGGTTTGGTCTTCGGGCCCTTTAAGGTCTTTGGGCCACCTAAGGCCTTCAGTCCAGTAAGGAATTTGGGCCACCAAAGGGCTTTCAGGACACGTTAAGGCCTTTAGGCCACATGATCAATGCAGTTTCCATAGATAGACTCTACAAAAAGGAGTATCCCTAGAGGAGGATTTAGAGCATGTGCACTCACCAGAGTAGAACCAACAAATTTGGAAGAATGAGAGGGTATGGAAATTCCATCGGGACCAGCCTTTTCTTGCATGATAAGTATAGCCAAACGACCAAGAGAATGTGGAGAGCTACCATCATGATGCATATGCTGGGGAGGGGAAATTCCTTATAGTTATAGTCTGGTTGAATTACCTAAGACCTTCGATTCATGTAATGTCTCATAATCCTACGGGCAATGTAATCTCTAAGCTTAAGAGAATTGTAAGGGTTTTCCCTAATCCCTTGAAAGGGGTTTTCAAAAATAACTAATAAAAAAGGACTTCAGGCCATTCAGGCAGGGTGATCATGGATTGATTAACAAAATCGGCCCACTTCATAGCGATCATGGAGTTAGGTGTTGTGGATTCTTTGACTAAGAGGTATGTATATGAGGTGGTGTGGTTCCATGAAGTTATTATTTCCATTGTATCATATCGGAATTCACGATTTACCTCATGATTTTAGATGGTATTACATCATTCTTTTGGAACTCAGTTACTCCTCAGCACTACTTTCTATCCTCATACTAATGGGAAGATAGAGAGGACCATCCAAAAACTTCTAGAATGCATCTTAGACATTGGTGGATCATGGGAAAAACCATTTACCTTGGTTGTGTTTTCTTATAATAACATATATCACTCATCCATCAGTGTTTCCCCATTTGATTCTTTGTATGGGTGATCGTTTCATTCTCTATTATGCTAAATGGAGGTTGGGGTGGAAATAGTTATTAGAATGGATGTGGTGTAGAGCATGATAGAGAAAGTTAATTTCATTCATGAGAGGATGAAAGTAGTGCAACATCGAAAGAAGTCTTATGTCGATCACTGGAGGAGGCCCTTGAAGTTTGAGGTTTGAGACCACATGTTCTTGAAGGTTTCCCCTCGATATAGGCATTATAGGATTTCTAGGGATAATGATATTTCCCCTAGGTTTGATGGGGCCTTTGAGATGCTGGGGAGAGTTGTTGAGTTGACATATCAGTTTTTGTTTCCATCACAGATAGAGAGTATCCATGATATATTTTACATCTCTCAACTTCATCGTAATCTTCATGATGAATTCCATGACATTGATAGGGTAGAGTTGGATGATGGAGATAATGAAACGTTTTTGGATCATCCAGTATAGAAATAAGATCACCAAGAAATATTACTTCATAGACAAACCATTACCTTGGTTTATATCTTTTGGAGGCATGATGGCCTAGAGGAGAGTACTTGGGAGCGAGAGACACATATTCATGCCTAGAACCTGAAGTTATTTTGAGTTTTTACTAACTCTTTTTTCCTTTGATGTGATGTTTTGATCTTATTATGTTATGATATTTTATGTTTTCATTATTTAGGATGTGTGATAAAGTTCTGACATATGAAAAAAGGAGGACTTGATTCCAAATCGAGATGCATTATATTATAGTGTGATTAAACCCATGAGGGTGAGTCTTTATTGCCTATAATGGATAGTATCTTGACATGGAGGATGGAATTCCCTAATTCATGTGTTCAATGAGGTTTTATTTGTTGGTTTTAGTGGTTGTTTTTGGGCTACATGGAGGTTGAGATGTGTTTTTGGCAGTTTAGTTGTGTGAAATGAGGTAGTTTTTGGTGGTGCAGTTTGTTTTTTTGGGTGTTTTTATAGGTATGTTTGGTTGATGGTAGCATTGAGGATAAATTTGATACTTTATAGGTATCTTTTAGGTTGGTTGTTCAAAACAATTTCCTTCTGGGATTGGTTTTGTATTCTCAAAGGATAAAATCATTTGAGAGGCATCTGATGTAATGACTTGTGCCTTCTTGGCCCATTACTTTGTCAGTTTTGGGTTTCTGAGGTATTTTGAAGGAGGCTTGAGGAGGTTTCAAGGTAGTTGGAGGTGAAAAAGAGATACAGTGTAAGATTCACATCATAAAAGGGGTACACAATGTGAATTGGTAGTTCACAACTTGTGTAACCAACCAAAACATGTGAAATAGATTCATATCATGAAAAAAATTCATGACATGTAATTAAATAATGGTCAAGGATACATGAATTTATTTGGAGGTTGTAATTTATAGAAAACCTATGGATATCACATAATTAATGGTTCACATGATGAGAAAGTGTTGTGTTCCAGGTTTCAAATAGGTACTTCAGCCAAATCCCTCCCCATTTGACTATGGATTTTCTCTCTAATTTTGGGAAAATACTAGGCAGATCTTGATGGATCTTCACCCCCCCTACTCTTTCTTCGATTCGTTGGTTCTAGTGGATCCCCATTGGTGAAACATGGTTATTTCTTCTCTCTTTCCCATGGTTTTATATTATTATTATCTCAGAGATCCAACTTGGCAGTGCGGTTTTGGTTTGGGGTGTGAGTTTGGGATATATTTTTGATAACCCTAGATGTAGTGTAGGTTGATCTATGGTTTCACAAGCAGTTGTGGTTTTTGGGATTTTTTTCTTCACCATGTGGTGTACAACGAGGTTGGAAATCTTTTTTGAGGTAGGTAATCCCTAAATTCTCACTTTTTCTTTGTATCATGTGGGAGGAGTATACTCTTATTTATCTATGCAGGATGGTTTTCACTAGACTAATCAAGATAAATTAATCTGTACATTTAATTTGATGGTGGGGGGGAATAATTCCGATGATTTTAAATATTTTATATTATTGTGATGTTGTGTTTTTATGGACTTAATGTCGCATTGAAAATCATGGATGTTGGGATTCATTTCCTACACTGTAGTTATTGTGATATGGAAACCATATTGCATGTTCTTGTGATATCACCCCAAAATGAAAATTGGATAACATATTATATATGGATAATAAAATGGTTTCCCATGGATTTATGGATTGTGTGATAAAACCCCTAAAATAAGTTGAAATGTGATAAAATCACCTTTTTTAATTATTTAAAATGATCTTTGATGTGTTTTGATGTGTGTTCGTGTTGTGGGGAGATGATGTGTGGTTGTGATGTGGTGTGGGGTGATGTGATGGTTGTTTGGTAATGCTTTTGGGGCGGTGATGTAATGATTGTTTGTATATGATTTTGTGGTGGTGAGGTGATGGTTTTTTTCCATGATTTTAGGGAGGCAAGGAAATGGTTTGTTTGGTTGTGCTTTTGGGGCGGCAATGTGGTTGTTTATTTGGCCGTACTTTTGGGGTGGTGAGGTGATGATGTGTTTTTTCTTGATTATAGGGTATTTTAGTGATGGTTCGATGGGAATGATGATCTTTTTGTGAGATATGGTTACATTGTGATAAATCCTTGGTAGTGATGGAATAATTATTTAATAATGATTGAAATGGTTGGGGTTTGGTTGGGTAATGGGATGGAACAAACTAATGAACAAATAAATGAGGGTTTGTGTTGTTAAATTTGGTTGATGATAAATAATTAAATGATGGAATGTATAATGGTATTGGTTGTAAATGTGATATGTGGCTTGTGGTTTGTATGGTGTTATGCATTTTGTGGTGGCAGTGAAAGTGGTGATGTTTTGAGGTGTTAGTGTGTTGTTGTGAACTCATAGGTTGGGACTGTGTGTGTCTATATTTATATACTTTTATATTCCTTTAGATTTCTATATGTACCCCACCCATGTCAATAACTATGTACCAAAACCATTATTTTTATAAGGAGGGTATTTTTTTCCAATATCTTGGTGATGAGGATAGTTGGGTGGATAACTTCTCTTCCTCTCTCTCTATTCCAGGTGAATAAATATGCACATAATATGATATATGGAGGTCTTCTAGTGCACTAGGTGATGTTCCAACTGTCTTCAGGAGGGATGTGATATAACAATTCTTCGGGTCGGCTTATGGTGGGAGTTTTTTATGGTAGGAGGAGCGCATGAGGTTGATGTACTTCATGTTCACGATACCCTACTACTCTTATTATGGAAGTGGTTGTAATGGCATGGACGTGGTTCCTTTGGTTGAGATGAGATGTGATTGTGTTGTGGGGCGGTGGCCTAGGTCTCTGCATGTCTAACATGATGTGACCATGCTTGTCAGGTGGTGGTGTATGTTATCGAAATATATGGTAGCACCAGGACATACGATGTTTGGGTGCGAGAGAGTAAAATTAGTGAGAAAGTGGCATGTGGTACCTTTTATTGATATATTTCTTATTATCTTATTATACTTGGCCCATGTTACTTGGGGATAATTACTTAGTGAATTTATGATGGATAGTTGACTGGTTTAGGTGCGGTTGGTTCTACTGTTTTCTCATGAGGGAACTACTATGCTTCTTTCACATGTGCATGAGATACTTTGGTTTTCTTATTGAGTATAATTTTATGCTAACCCAATATATATAAACTAGTTTTTAGGTTTCTAAGAGTATTACATGGATTGTGCATGACAGTACTAGCTTGGGCCTTTTTGGATATTTGTTCTATCACTGCTTTAGCTTAACTTTTGGGTATTTACATGGGGATAATTTTATCTATATCATGTTGGTATGGTTTTTGGTTTCCTTTTATATTATATCATGCAGTTTCTTATGGATGATTCATCTTATCTCTTAATCCTATATTATTATAGAGGGTAATTCCCCCCATTTCATGATATTTTTATCCCCATGGTTCTAGTCGCCAACCCGAGGCCTACTAGAGGCGGGAGTTGGAGGTCATTATCTCTCTCTCTCCTAATTGTGTTATCTTTGGCTGTAGGGGTAAGTGAAATTATTGATAATGTTAAAATTATTATAAAAATATCAACAATATTAATTTTAGTGTATATAATTTCTTTGACCTTATTGTTTTCTCATGTGGGCCTCTTATGCCTTGTTTGGTCCACCTCCCTCCTTGTGTACTTTACTTTTATTAAAAAAAATTGGAGTCATGGGGTTGGCTTACAAACCCATGATTGAGCCATTTTCGTAAATTTCATTATTGATGTTATTGTTAATCAGTTTTAACTATTTACTAATTATTATTGTATGAATTTTTACAATTAATTATATTTAATTAATAACTAATCAATATTAATTATTATTTAATTATTATTATTATTTATGGATTATTTTCTTAAAAACATTATTTCCAAATAATATATTAATTATAAAACAAAAATAATTTTATTAATATGTATTGGATTTTTTTATAAATAAATGCGTTGGTTAAAAATTTGTTGTAAAAAACCAATATTCTACTTTCTTTATGAGGCCTTCAATAGTTATTTCACCTTCCTGATCCTATGGAGTTATGATATTATAGTTTTTTATCTGTGTAATATTATATTCCTCATATGGGGTCTTTCCAAATGATGAATATTAATTTTTCATCAGATTAGCAAAATGGGGTGGATAAGACCACCCCATATTCTCAAAAATTGAATGCTCAACCTATAGGGGGGATCCTACAAAGTCTTGCATAGTGGATCAGTTTGAATTTAGATCATAGAAGGTGGAATCTACACAATATGATATTGGGGATCATTTATTTTGTATTTCCATGAGACGACCAATTGGAAGCCTTCTTCATCAATTAATATTTTCTTGCCTTTAGTCGGATGCTCATTCTTGGTCTATTCAACCTGGTTTTCCTCACACACCTTTGAATGATCCTGATCTATGGGATACTTAGACAGAGTTCTTAAAGGCTCCTCACCATCAATTTTATTTTTTCCTTTCCTGAATTTAGAAGTAATCATCTATTCATGAAGGATCTGTCAATCAACAATCTCTTCCATCGTTGCCTCATCAAATGATTTAGACTCTTCTTCTAGCACCTCATCCAAAATTCCATCACATATCATACCACTTTCATTTGAGGAATATTCAAAAACCAATCATCTTCTATCCAATTTATTCTGCTGAAAATAGGGTTGAGTCACTGGGGGCACAACCTGGACACCAACCACCTCTATCTAGCCGACCGATTTGAGTCACTAATGGCACACCCTGGACGCCATCCACTAGTTGTATCTCCACTGAGCCACCCCTATACATATCCACCTATTTCATTGATACAACCAAACCACCCTCAAACTACTGCATTGCATCAACTAAACCACTCTCTGCTTATTTCAATGTCTCATCTGAGCCATCCCTGAGCAGCCAAGTGCTGCCAACCTTCAATTGTGCTACTGTAGATAGACCAACCCTATCTAGCCAAACATTTCCATACCTTGGGGTATTAAAACCCGCATGTGGTTCAACAAAAGAGTTCTCATGAACAAGCGGAAAACACACCTAAACATCCTTCTCTAGTGATCAAGTATAAATTTCATCAGCCAATACTGTAAAACTCACATTGGTATAAATATTTACCACACCTAGAGCACCCATGCCTTCTTTTTCCCTATTTCCAAGATGGAAAAAACCACATAAAAAATGAACATGGATGATCTATAGAGTTAGAAGCACCATTTCCTCTTGGTCTATCTCCCTTCCCCACTAGTGAAACATTCACAACATTGTCATCAACATAAGTTGACATTTTGGATTTACAATCTTGATCTCGATGGCCAAACTTCCTACAATTAGATCAACTCAAGACTTGCCAAAAATTCTCTCTAACATTCCCTATTGACATGCAATTAAAAAAAATCTAATACATATTCATACTCAATTACCAACTCAATCTTAAATTCCTTAGGAACCACAAACAATGATTAATTAAAAGTGTAGCTAATAAAAATTATTAACTATAAATAATTAGCATTTAATTACTTATAATTCATGACAATAAGTAACAAATAATTATTTACTAATAATTATTGCAATTTTAAATTAATATTAATTTATATTACGTTTTAAATTTCAATACTTATTGTAATGAAAATATAATAAAATTATTAACATTATTTATTTTTAACTTATTATTAACATTTTTCCCTAAATAATTATTTATAACGACGTGTATATATATATATATTCAAAATTTAAAAATCAATAAATATTTACTATTATTTGTTTATTTACTTATAATTAATTCTAAATCATAATTATTAATTACTAAAAATTATTTCTAAATAACATAGTTAGGAAATCATATATTTTTATTTTAATTTGAAGGGAAGTCATGAGGGGATCTCACCCCTTCTTGAAAACATTCTATAATAAGGTGTTGAGTCCCCACACACCTTTGGACTCCTTTGAAATTGGGTAAAGGTGTGAGGTCCCTTAATGCATTTCAAGATTATTTTTTAAAATATTTTAAACATATAATTGTTTTTATTTTTTTAGCATATACCCCCCTCATTATTTTCGCTTGATTTTCATAGTGGTTTTAAAAGGTGGGGTTAAACAGATTGGCATCTGTGAATACAATTGTGTAGTGAAAATGGAAGGAATTACGGGAATGTTCTAAAAAAATAAAATCTAGAAAGCAAATTTCTAAGTGTAAACTTGGGTGGGTAGGGAATAGAATGATTAAAATATCCAAAAAGGTTTGGTATAGATAGATGTAGTTTTCTGTTATGGAAGATCCTCTCAAAATTAGAACTTCGTGATTCTTTTCAAATTTGATGAAGGTTTTGAGGCATGAAAGAGTATTGGGTGGTAGCCTAATTTTTATTTTCCATTAAATTCAATAGATAAAATCAGAAGAATATGATAAATTCACCCTAAAAGTTCACAGACAATATCATAAAAATTTAATTTATAATTAATTTAAATATAATTATATAAACTATGAAATTAATCATGATCAATTATTTATTTTCACCGATCAAGTTGTGTTTTCATTTCATTAGAGAATCTAATCGAGGATTCCTCTAAACATTTCAATAGGTTCTCTATGAAGCTCTAGGTAATCTTCTTGATCTCCTTGGTGCTAGTGTGAGATGAATAAGTTCTCTATGTCATTCATCATTGATTGTACAAAAAAATCTCTTGTTTTCTCTCCATGTTCATGAGAGATTGAGAATTAGAGAAGTATATTTATGTCTTGAGAGGATATCAGATAACATCTTCGATGTTTACAATGTTTCTGTTAAAAAATAATATGTTTTATAATATATAATTATGTTAAAATAAGATAACTATAAAAATATCCTTATCTATTTATTTTATCCGAGTCATACCCCTGGCCTCATATAATAAAATAATAATAATAATAATTATTATTTTACATGTAATTCATTTCATTTAATATCATTTCATAAAAACTAAATATATATTTATTTAAATAATATTAAATAAAATATATCATTCCCATTGGACCATTAAACTCATTCCACATTCTCCCAAAAAATAAAACCATGAATAATATAATATTTTATTCCACAAAATAAAATAAAAATTATATTTTCTAAAAATGAAAATAAATATTTATTTTAGTGTATTCATATATTCACAAAATTTAAATAAAAAATTTATTTTAAAAAATTCACTAACCCTGTAAATAGATCAATATTATATTCATAAACTTTTGAATAAATAAGAGATAAATTCTACTCACATATTCTAAACATGAATATTTCATTATTGAATTTTAATATCAATGTAATTTGAATAAATATCTTCTAGATACACTTATTGTGTGACCCTCTGAGACCCTTTCTCAAAGAAAATAGGTAAAACTTAACTAAAATCGAAATTTGGTGTGTGGAAACACATCAAGCCATCTATAGAGAAAGAAGTTAGTCTAAAAACTATAACAACTATCCTATTAATAATTGTTTGTAATATAATCTCTTTGTCAATTGAAATATCATCAATCAAGATTCATACATGTGATATCACATTATATTCTTGATTTACCTTTCTTTGAATTTCTTAAATGAAATTTTATATAAAATACCAGGGCCATAGATTTTTATCATACACTTACATTTTATTAAAAGGGGCATAGAAATATTTTTCTAATAACTCAGAATATACAAGTCCTTTATTGAAAATTAATTTAATGGCATATTACTTATGACTCACCCAATGCATGCTACCTGTTTTTGAGTATATATCATCATAGTTTTCATCCATGAATAAATGTATGTGATTTATAATACACATTAATAATGATCTAAAGTTTAAGGACTAATAAAAAAGCTTATATATATAAATATATAACAACATATAAATCATTTGAAATCCCTATTGGTGGGTATGTCCTTAAAACCTCTATAACACCCTAGATAAAATTGCTCATCAGTATCGAAATTGAATCACTAGAAGGCCTCAACACGCCTCCTTGTATTCTAGAGACTACCAGTTAGTAGTGAGGTCCTAAATCATACATTGGGGAGGCTATTCCCTCATCATCATAACCAAAATAAATAAATAAATAACCAAACATCACCCATATAAAATAATAATTGTATACATGATCAATAATAAAAAATATTATAACAAATGTAATGTTGTCTTACATCCCACTGATCACCCACTAGGATGATCACATATACAAAATAAACAAAGTAATAAATACACAAGGAGGATTTACTAATATACCCAAGCCTTATCTTCATCCCATATCTAAATCCATATTGATATTCTCCAACTCGGTCCACTACACAACCTATGATAAGACCTGGATGATTGGTGTAAGGGTTTCCCATGAACCAAAGTGCCGATACATGGTGTGATAAATATATCTTAGTAAGTTCTCACCAAGTTATCCTAATATACACCATCATATAAATTCTTAGTCACGAGGAAAATAAAAAATTAGAAAACAACTAAACATAACTATGCATGTTGTGTCATCATGTGTTATCCAAGACACTATGACACATGACCATACATACTCAACCAATAAAGGAAGAAGAATTCTCCTCATTCCACTATTTATAACCCATACTCAAAGACTCTAGATAGGGATCCATACCATGTCCTGACCTGAATATGTAGGGTAGGTTGTAATACTATTCTTCAATCCATACCAAAATATGTAGGGTAGGGTGTTTTATCATGTTTTTAATGTTGTCATGTCTCTCATAGTGGGGTCTTATACTATACTGATATCTCAAATCTCATCTTATTCCATAATTGCACCACCTACAACTAACTTAGGGTGATTTTTTCATATGTCTAATGTTGAAAAATACCGACCACTCCACTCTCACTTGGGGTGGGTCTCACAATCATGTCACCTTTAATAAGAGAACCAAGGAGGGAATATAGATAGATAACCACTCAAATAGTTGAACCATCCTCTCATGTAAAGGTCCCATGACCATGTCTTTTACCACGAAAAATAGGACATGTGAACTTAGTAGGTCATCACAATAACCAACCTATTTCACAAGTTAAACCACATTTTCACTAGGTAAATTCCATGTACATATCTTAATTCGCATTATATATAGCCAATTATTTCCATTGGTCATCACAATATCCAACCCCACACATAAGTTAAACCACACTATCACTAGGTAGAATCCATGTCCAATAACATATCCTAGTGGTCTAAGGAGGAAATATAAATAGATAACCTATTTCACAAGATGAATCAAATAGTAACTAGATAGGTCCCATGGTGATTCACACATCTCAATGATATGAGGAGGGAATTTCAATAGCCAACCCATCAAAAAAGCTAAACCATTGCACCAGTGAGTGGGTCTCAGAGATGGTCAATATTCCACTAGGTCCAAGTAATTTTGAATCCCAATATCTAAACCAATTTAAACATAGAAGCTTAAATTCATCATTCATATATCCTTACAAGAAAATCTATTCAAGACCATCTCAGTCACATAAGCACAAAAAGTTGAGTCCTTATGAATTATCATCTTACCCATTAGGGAAACTACTAGGTTCTCCAACCTAACCCAGTCTTTTCTCATCAATAATAATACAAAATCATCACTCCATAATGATCTCATATACTATAGACCCCACCTGACTTTGGCCTCAAGAGGCATATCCTATTCCAATTTCTAGATTACAACTTAGTCCTGCTAACTAAAGACCATATTAATATAAATATCACTAAGGCCCATGGAAACTCCTTGCCAAGTTTTCCACACAATCCTCATGACCCATTCCTAGGTCTTATCTCGCATCTCTCTTGGAGATCTCACAATATATTATCTAGGGGGAACCCACCATGTCACACCACATCTATCCCTCAAGGAATTATCTTTTTCATAGCACACACCAAGTCTCTAATCCAACCTCAAGAGTGTGTTCCTCACCACACATGAGATATAGAACTGTCACATTAGTCATAACTATACCTAGGCCTCTCATGTATACCCAAGTATTACTAAGAAATGAACCTAAACTATTCATGTCTCATATCAAGCCCAAAGACATATCATGGTAATCTAGTAATCTCAACTAATATCTTTACACCCTTGGAGACTTAGTCGCCTAGTGATCCCAAAATACCCAATGCTCAAAATAACCCTCACTCCATATCTAGAAGTTTCCATGAAATCCCACCCCTTTACCAAGGTCTCTCTAGATCCCTATATTTTTTACTGAACACATATATTCATATAGGAATGAAAAAAATTCATAAATACGTATATGGTTTAGTATTATAGGGACTACCAACCTCTGAAATTGGAATTACTATCCTTATCAAGCTCATATAATCCTTGATGAAGCCTATACATTCCCTATCCATGCTCATACCAAAACCAGAGCTCCTATCTCAATCCATAACATTCCAAATAACAAATTATAGAAATTTATAATTAATTATTCAATTTAAACCAAACTAGAATAATGAAAAAAAACTCCATGGGAAAAATTTACTCACTAATACATTGAGAAATGGCACCAAAACATCCTATGGAATGCTCTTGATACTCCTATGAATAGAATAATTATAATCTCGAACTAATTCCACAATGCTTTAATGCAATTGTCACAAAAACCTATCATATTGATTCATAAATTATTGGCTCATGGAAATGAATAATAATTGATGAAGAAGAGGATAATCAAATCACAAATCACGATGTAATCAACTTCAAAACATCCCTCACTAAGGGTTATTATTGTGAAGAATAAGCAGGAAGGGTCGGGTTGAAATGGAACTCTGTATACCCCCTTTCCCTCTAAAACTTGAGAGGGTAAGACTAGGGAAAGAGGGTTTACCATTACTAAAAACTAGAAAACACCCCCATCAGGACATGACACCTATGAATCATGATGTCATTACTCTTACATATAGATATGAAGGAGTGACCACTTTGGTCACGATGTGTGGCGTACCTCTCCAAGATAAAACCAAATTTATCATGGATAGTCTATCATGATGTGGCCTACTCTCTTCATAGTATTTTCATCTCCATTCATGATGTGGTATTATCCCTCAATACTCATCATGAAATTACCTTACTATTCCTGAAAATTCTATCTTTTCTGATGATTTTTTTAATGAAAATAGGTAATGTTTTTTTAAACTCCATGTGTTTATATTACCATTACAGCATGAAACCCCTGACCATTGAGTGAATTCTCATACATAAGTACCTACCATGGTTATATACCCTTCACCATTATGTGACCTTCATGCATAACGATTTTCTATAGTGTGAAATCCCCACCACGACATGAACCTCACATGTAAGTAATTTTTATAGTGAAAATTGAACACAAAATTCACCATGCCTTGACACCCATTGGTCCTAGCGTGATCTACTACCTCACAAACTTAATTCCATGGGGGGGCATCCTAGGATAAAATGAAACCTTGATCAACCCCTCATCATGGTATAAACCTCAACCATCATTTTATGGTGAGCTACCCACAATAAAAATTCATATCAAGGCCATCTCGACCCAGCTGTAAATATCACATGTGCACCCAAAACACCTCCTAGGCCTCTGATCACATCAAGAAAACTCCTTAAGATTTCTCAGCCATCAAATTCATAATCCTAGTTATAACCCTAAAATTTTCCCTTACTTCAGTGCTAAAAATTAAAATTCCCTTTAATATTTTGATAAAATGACCTTTTATTGAGTATTTTCATTAAAATTCACTATTAAAACCCCCTCCATATATTTTAAAACCCATGTAAATAATATATTTTTTATAAATATTTCAAATTTTATATTAATTGATATATGTATTTTTACTTGAATTTTAAGGATATATTCATTTTTTTGAATTTAATTATGAATCTATACATTGAATTTGAATTTGGAATTGAATTCACTTAAATCCTATTGATTTTGATTTTTTATTATTTAAATCATTTCTAAAGTTTTTTTTTGAAATTGGTTAATCAATTTATTGAAAAAAAATTAATTTTTTATTTAATATTTATTACTACCTATTTGTATTTCATATGAAACATATAAAGTCTACACTTAAAGGATTTAAGATTTGATGAAGTCCTCAACTGGCCATATGAAGAAGGCACAATCAATCCACCAACTGAATGAAGACACCATAGTTGATAAAGCGACCATCTGATAAAATTTCACAATGGAATGGAGTGACCGTATATAGAATGCACAATTTATCAAGCTACAGTGCATGAACAAATATAAAATTACCTAATATTCCATATGAGGTATTTTAAACTACTATATAAGGTATTTCAAGATACTAAAAGTAGAAATTTCACCTCACACAAACCCTCTTTACATTAAATCAATCAATCACGAGGAAACTCCTAAAATATCTCACCATACACTATTTTCATACTATTACACACTTTAATCTACTACACAAAGCATTTTCAAGTAATAAAGGTGGATATACCAACTTATCATGGCCAATATACTATGAGATGAAGGATGAAGCTTCCATGAGTATGAGATACAAAAATAGTTAAATCCAAGGGACTGTGGGGATATTTCATGCGATATTGAAGAAGTTATTGTGCCTTCCTCAAGCTCCCACGCATTTCATCCTAACCTATCATGATCTAAAAGCCACTCATTTCACCCCATACTTCCATGATCCTAAATCCACGTGACTGTATCTACTAGTATTATCCTACACACTCTTTACATACCGTGATAAAAAAATATTAAATACCATGATATGAAACCCCAAGCCCCGATGAAGATGACTCGATCCTAAGCTGGGAAGGATGGAATTGAAGCCTCATCAAAAGATCTATTTTGAAATCAATCTTATTGAAAAGGATTTCATTGATGTTTAACAAGACAAGAACCAAGTTAAATATACTATATTTTTTAATAAGTTAGAGAAATGATTTAATATCTTAGGTCATCATTTGAAACCTAGTATAATAAAAACTAAATTCATAGCTAGATTAACCCAAAATGAAAGTGATAGATCCATATCACAAATATTTAATATGATAATGTTTATCAAATTTAAGAAGAACCCTTTCACCCCTAGATGTTAATTAAACTGAGTTTAATTGATGATGAACATACTCAGAGATATTGATCGACTTACTCACTAGTTTTTTATTTTTAGTGCATGATTGGTTTGAAGAAATGAAGGGGCCTCATTGTTCATTGATGTTGTGGTTGTGGAGTCATGTATGGGGGAAATTCAATTTTCTTAATCAAATTCACCAATAGAGTCCAGATTAAAGTAAAAGCGTTCACATGTGAAAATAAAACTATGGCTATGGATTTTTGGTTGGAGATTAAGATGGTCAAACCTGACACCAAGCTTGCAGAATGAAATTAACTATGATTGAATTTTGATTCCTAGTTGGGTTAAAGATATAGACCTCGTGCTTGAAAATGGTACTTAGCAATCATGAAAATGATATTTGAGTTGAAGGTTGACCAAGATTCAATAGAGAATGAGAAAGATAAAGATAAAATTTGGGAGTATTGTCTAAGATATAGAAAAATGACTTCATCCATGCTATTCACATGCCTATTAATTTGAAATATAGATCCCTAAACTCTAAAATTAAAATTCAATGACATAAAGGATATTTTGAAGAAATAATATTCTATTGCTTTTGAAGGATTGGATACATTACTTCATTTGAAGAATCATATTTGTTTAGTAAGTCTTGTCTCGGGTCACCTATGAGAAAGATGATACACATCAAATGCTACCACATAGAGCTCCCACATGCAAGGAACCTAAGTTTCTCTACTTAAGGAATGCCTATTTACTAAATAGAAAACATTTCCACGATTCTTTCAATCGAGAGTTTTTTACTAGTAATTCATTTCTCCTTTTCAATTTCATTCTATTATATTTTCTCCAATGTTGGCACACTATCCCATTAATGGATGAGGTAAGGATATTATACTAAACCCATGTTAATGAATTCTGTGCTTTAAATGTATTTATATTCTATTAATCAATCTGGGTTTATTAAAACTATTTATACATTGGGAAATTTTCTTATTTCTTTTCATTTTGAATTTATCTTCACTTTTCCACTTGATCGCACACACATTCCACTTATGTTCTTTCCATTTCTTGTGATCATAGGTGATGGGTTAACTTAAGGGTGATTATAGAAATTAGATCACTGATATTGGTGATATTAGAGGTTGTAGTGATTATTGTATCCCTCTAATTAAATAAAAACATCATAGTGAGGGTAATAAAGTGAGGTTTCACTTGACTAAATAGAAAACAAGAGATCTCTAGAATAAAATAATGATTTAATAGGAAAGGTAATGGGATTACTGAGGTTTTTACACTTCCTTTAAAATGAATTAAATCCAATCCAAATCACTTTCTTCACACACTGAACCGATTATACAAGATAAAAAATAATCAGAACACTCTCCTTTATAGAGACAACACATGTCCCATCACTACTTCATTTATTTGGGTTTAAAATTTCATTTTATTGAAACTCTATGATGGACCATTCATCAAACCAACACCATTTATGGGTAGGAAAATGTTGTGCTTAATTATATTCTATTTAAAGTAATTTCAACAAATTACCAGATCTAGTTAATTTCACATCATTGTTTTTTATCCAGATATTAAACAAACTATGTTGTAAGTAATGAGAACTTAAAACTCACTGAAGAGGTAGAGAGAGAGTTTTTCATGATTCAATTGACCAAATATCCCTCCTTAGTTTGTTATTCAACTAAAGAAACCCTTGGAATGGAAATCCTATAATATAATCAAGATCAATTGAATATGACTCTATGTGAACTTTATGAACCTAATTTGAACATCAATGCTAATATTTAACAAACAAATAACCAATAATCCTATGAGATTAAAAATGAAATGATCCAATACCTTCCAAAGATTCCTGGATTTTTTGGAGAGGATCCTAACTTACACTTTAGTGAATATGATGTTGTTTTCTTTAAATTTAAACCTATAGGTGTCTTAGAATAACATGCCATCTAAAAGGTTCCCCCATTCTCCAGTGAAGTATTTTCTAAGTATTGTCTCTATAAACTCAAACATGGATAACTCACTACATGGGAAAAACTATGGAGGGCCTTCCTATGGAAATTATCCCATGTATTAAGTATTACCCAAACAAGTAACAAAATTTATGTAATCAAACCTGAAAGTAGAGAAACCCATTAGGAGTTTTGGGAAAGATTTAAGAGGATGGAAACGTCCTTCCCACACTATCCTAATTGATAAAATTTTTTACCAGTATTCATCTACTAAAGATTGATGGAATGTGACTATAATTTTTTGAATGATTCCTTTGGAAGATCTCTAATTAATAATTTCCCTTTATTTATAGAGATAATAGATATGATTTCCCAAAATTCTCAGTAATTCAATATGAGAAATGAAATAAGGAGACTGTATGAGTTAAATCACTATAACTCTCCTTTACTGGAAAATGAATTGACTAAATAATCTCACTTTTGAGATATATTTTTTTTTGAAAAATGTTCCAGAGACCACAACTAATACACCCCCTCGGGTCTATCATCTTTTTCATTCTCTGGAGAACAACAAAATTAGTTGTACTCAAGTCCAAAAAATATGTGAATCCATGTTACAAATAAAATACCATCTAAAAACTAAAGGAAAACAAGGATTTGGAATACAATATAATATTTAATAAATAATTGGAAACTAACTACCACAATCTTCCCTAATTCAATATAACTTTCAACCATCCTTCTATAAATTTTTTTAAAAAAAATTCTAGCCTTCACAATTTCCGAGAAAGAATTACCAAACTTATGTAAGATATTAAATAAGGAAATATTAATAACCCTCAATGTAGGGCTTGGAAATATATCTTTTAAGGTCCAAAAAAACTCATGAATCTATACTAAAGGAGATACCAGGACAGTACAACCTGATTTTAACTACCCACAATAACCAAGAAAACAAAGGTTTATATAAACTCCATTCTCATAAAATTACAATACCCAAAGGTATTGTTAGTTCTATTTCATTAAGGAGTGTAATGAAACTAAGAAAAAATGAATAAAACCCATCTCAAGCTGAATATGGAAGTGGAAAACCCAATAAACTTAAAGAATTTGTAACTAATAAAAATCCTCAAGAAGAAGAACTTTTGGAAACACTCCCAGTAAAGAAATATAAGAAAAAATACAATGTGGAATAATCAAATAATCCCCAACCTCCCTTACCTTATAGAGTAAAACCACTTAAGAAAATTGTTTAAGAATTACTACAAATAGAGATCCTAGTGATATTTAAAATGGTAAATATTGACATCCCTTTGGTGGAATCCATTCGAAAAATACCAAGGAATGAAAATTTTATCTGAAAAATATGAACTATGAAGATGTGGCTATAAGAAAATGAAAAAGGTAAATTTAGGTAAAAATGTATATTCCCTCATTACCCCACAATTACCTAGAAAATTTCAAGACCCATGTACATTCACAATCCCTTTCAAAATAGAAGAACTCACTTTTTCCAACACACTGTGTGATTTGGGAGAATTAATTAATGTTGTTCCTTACTCTTAGATTGGTGAGCTCAAAAAAAACCTGAGTTGTGGTATAATTGGATAACTGAACTATTAACTACCCATTTGGAGTTCTAGAGGATTTGATGGTAAGTGTGAAATAATTTTTATACATTATTGATTTTTATATCCTAAACATATAATAAGAAAAGGGTAAAGCTCACTCCCATTCCATTCTAGGTAATCCATTTCTCAAGTCATACAAAAAAAATAAATCTTAATAAAATAATTATTTTGATGACTTTTGGAGATCCAAAAATGAATTTTAATATTCTTGATTCAATGATATACCCTCATGATGAGAAATCGTTTTTTACATTCAAATGTTTTGAATTTCCTTATTTTTCTAAGGAATTGAAAAATCTGATGACATAATTCAATTATTGAATCCCTAGAAACACAAGATATTTTTGATGAATGTATTTTTAAAAATGAGTTAAATCTGGAAATTGAGACATGTGATGATGGAAGTTACATTTATGAGAGTTATTTTTATAATTAACTCTAGTATGTCATCAACACTTCTTCTCTATATGTTTAGGTTGTAATCATGGAGAATATAGATTTAAATCCATCAATATAATAAACCTTAACCATGAATTGAAACCACTGGCACCAAATTTTAAATATACTTTTTTAAAGAAAAATGATAAAATGATATCTATACATAAAAAATTAAATCCCACTTTGGAACATCAACTTTTAGATTTTCTAAAACAAAACATTAGGGCCATAGGAATGTCCCCTTATTGAATTATCTATGTGAAACATTTCCCTTTTTTTGTTGAGATACAATACAAATTCCCCAAGGATATCAAGAGTGTTAACCTATAAATTATAAAAGATGTCGGATAGAAGAAGTTTTAGATGATGAAACTTAAGGATTTGAGGAGGGAAACATATGAAAACACCTTACTATATAAGTAGAAATCTAGATCTATCCCTAATAAACTAAATTAGAAAAGAATATTGGAAGAGAGAGATAAAGTGATGATAATATTCTTGAGGGTTAAGATAATGTATGGTAATATTCATTTCAAATGGATTGGACCATACATAGTAATTAATACTTTTCTATTTTGTATATTATAGATTAAGGGAGCTAAATCAAATTAACCATTTAAATTAAATTTCCAGTAGGTGAGGTAATACTCTATAGATTTTGGGAAAGAACCAATGGATGAGTATAAAATCATCTCTACTTCCATTTAATAAGGTATTTCTAGCTTCTATCTTCCCCTTGTATTTATCTAAACACTTTCTCTTTAAATATTTTTTTCTTGCAAAAATGAACATTTGAATTGTTGGTTCTGGGAAAAGTGGAAGCATGTGGTGTTGGATGAAATATTAAAATTTATTTTAATAACAACTACTTGAAACCAAGAGAGAGGATCTTGAATATAAAAGTTATAATTAATTTATTTAATATTTGATGAAATAGATACCTGGGATTAGGAAATTTCTTCATTGATTAATATTTATCTTCCAAAAAGATACTTCAAGATTTCCTTTTTTTTCCCTATGATATTCCAAGGATAGAATCCCTCTTGAAGTGATTCACATGTTCTCTTATGATGTATGAGAAACACCAATCAATATTCAGGTGCTAGAATAGTGAATTGAATTTCATTTGTTTTTCATTTTTGATTTCTTGTTCTTCGGTCTTGTAAAAATATCTCATGAAATTCTCATTCTTGAGAGAAATAGAGAAAATGAGTAGTGAAAGAAATCATTTTGTGTAAAAATTCTCTATTCTCAATCATGGATTCCATACACAATACAAATAGCCATATATTTATAAAGATAATATTTATGTTAAAATATTATTTAATTTTATGGCATCCATTAAATAAAATTTATTTTCATTAATAAACCCCATGAGACATAATAATATTACTATTATTATATTGTGGCATGCGCCAAATTCTATAATAAAAAATATTATTTAACTGACTTGTTAATTAATATTTTTCACTGGACACAGTCTTGGTCCATTTGAACTCCACTTGAATTTATTTAACACCCAAATAAAATTTTTATTCAAAAATAAATATTTCATTCACATATCGGTGAAAAAATATTCCTTAAATATAAAATAAAATAAATATATTTATTTTTATTCACATTTTGGTTAATAAATATTTATTTCATTTATGTGATCAATATAAATTAAATAAAATTATTCCATGGACTATGGAATAATATTTATTCCATTAATTAAACTCAAATATAATTTAATCAAGATCAATGGAAATGCATAGCTTGTGACCTTGTAGGATTCATTCTCATTGGCATTAGGCGGGATTTCCTAAAGTCCAAGATTTATGCCCAACAACAGGTCAAGGCACCCAAGATAAAGAACTTAAAGTTTCAATATTGACAAACAAATACGAACATTCACTATGTAATATAATCCCTTTAGCACAATATATCATCAAGAAGGATGCATGATACAATCATTAACCTATTTACTTGATAAATATTTCTTTGGATATCTAAAATAAACACATCATTACACCATGGACATGGAACTTAATGCTACAGTTCTATTCCAATGAAAGGGACACGATATCATCTTCCATAAATATGGAAGGGATAAATCCTTCCTCGACTTATCCATTAATGACATGTCAATCATGGAACACCCAACATACCCTACTTCCCACCAACATATGGTGTGTTGGTTTTGATCAGTAAATATTTTATTTTGATTCATGACATACATTAATGATAATCTTAAAGTCGAAGGACATTTACACACTCTGACAAATAAGAATATCTAATGACACCAAAACATGAAAAATTCATACTGACATGTATGTTATCATAATATCTCATCTTAGAGATTACCAAGTGATAAATTCATGAGAAGAAGCCTCATATTCTTATGAGAAATTTCACCTGATGGTTTAAATACTATGTATCCTATAATATTATATTATCTAACCATAGAACTATATTAATAATATCTTCATTTCACTTCAAGGTTCTCATCATATTGGAGAACTGTTATAATCTTATCAACGTGAAAAATAATCTAGCAAATTATTACATAAAATCCATGAAGAAACAATAAAAAATATGCAATAATAAATTAAATTAATATTCAATACATCAAATATATATGTAATCAAAGTACAATCAGTTGATCCTAGGATGCCAACTATAACAAACTCCCACTTAGACTGGAGCTGACTGCCTATGATTTTAAGTCTTATAGACCTCACATGATAATCATGTTTATGCTGAGTAAAGTATTTAGTGAAGGGGTCCTCCAAGTTATCTTCCAAGTAAATATTTCTCTCTACAACCTCTTACCTCTAATAATAATTCCTCAAGAAATGATACTTCCAAAGTATGTTCTTCATCCATTGATGTGACCTTGGATATTTTGCAAGAACTATTGTTATAATATTATCACAATAGAGTGTGATATGATATTTACTACTAGGTTCCACAAAAATCTATTGGATTAAGTTGTGAATACATATTTATTCTTTATCTACCGTAGAAGATGCAATATACCCAGACTCTATTGTAGAATCGGTGGCCACATCCTGTTTTGAGATCTTCCAGCTCACAACACCTCCATTCAAAGTGAAGATGTATCCCATTTTTGAATTCATGTAATCTTGATAAATTTGGGAACTAGAATATTCATATCCTTTTATGAATAGTTCTTCATCTCCTCCATATACTAGGAACATATCCTTAGTACGTGATCTCATAATGATTCACAATTAATTTTCACCCTTACACCGCTATGCTAAACTGATTTTGTATTTTAGATTCCACATGTAATAACAATTTTTACTTCAGTTTGACTCAATTATTTTGTTTTTTTTTTCACTATTAAAAATTGAAGTGTTACTTTTTTATAATTAAATTATAGGTGGTGTTCATTTGGAGTGCCCATGATGAAGTTCAAGAAAAATGGATGAAACTGCGTAGGATCTGAGCATAATTGTGGAATCAACTACACATTGATACTAACCCGTGAATCAAAATGGGATGATATTTTTTGGTCTGGACCAGTATTCAATGGGGACCTTTCATATGAATAAACTAAATCCCCATTCATTCATTAGTAGGCCCATGCCAACCAGTCTTCCTAGGGAATCAAATCTACACAAAGACAAAAGTGGTGTTCTATATTCAATCGATATCTAGAGTTATATTTTTTAAAATGGTTCCAAACGTTTGGTGGAGATAGTAAAGATGTGGGTTAACAACTTTCTAGTTTTATGACAAGTTATTTAAGACTTTTTTTCTTCCTAAAACCATGCTCCAAGTGGTTTCTCGAAATTAGGGTGCCCAAAACCACCTCCCACATTGCCTATAAATTGGAACCTTGGGAACCCCATTTGTAAGTTCGTACAAGAGGAAAATATCTGGTATTTTGGAGACAAAAAGTATTCCCCTCTTCATCTTAGATTTTTTGGAGTCCCCTATACTAATAGGGGGATCATGTATGAAGAAGGATTCCCACCCGAGATTCTTCCTCCTCTTGATGTCGGGTTAAACGGCGAGTGTTCATTGAAAGGGAGCTACACACATGTCAAGGGAGTTCTGATTCATATATTAAACATTGTTTTGGAGTAATTTGGGTGCTAAAACATTTCATTAAATGTATCTTATATTATTTTAATTCTTTTTTTGAGGCATGTGATTGATTTTCTCTTTATTTCTAACCAATCAGGGTGAGGTTTTGAGTGCGCGACTTGTGTTGTTCTAATTGGAAAGAACATGGATCCTTTTAATAACCACCTTATTGATATTTCAATCTGATTTGGAATCTCTTATTCCATGAATTATTTCTGAACCTTGTCATATGATTTTCATGTCAAGGTTTAGTTCTTCAAGCATTGAAATAAAATATTAGGAATTAACTAGGATTCCAATTAATTTCAACCAAAGAATTACTTCAAAACTGTATGAATATCTAAGAAAAATGAACATGAAATGTTTGTATTAAAATCAAGATGACAAAATTTTCCCATATTTTTCAAAACCCACTTTTTTCTTCAATTATTTAAATCTTTAAAATAAGTTATTTTCTTTAAAATATTTTCAAAACAACCCCCCTCTTTTAGTAATTGTTATTAAGAATACACACTCTAAACCTATAAACTCTCCTTGAGAGATGACCTAGGGTCATACCTATACTATAAATAAACCTTAAAAATATAATCAATTTTACTTTTCATGAAATTGTGTTCAAATTTTGGCACCATTTTTGTGGAGCGCTTTTATTTTTAGTGCACATTTTTATAAAAATATTGTTAATTTTGTAACTATTTCTTTGCTTATTTCCTTTATTTATTTTTTAGTTTATTTCAAAAATATTCCTCTTGTGTAGGTTCTATGCATGGCGTGTTCCACTCCATGAGATTTACCACCTTTTCAACCTGACTGGAGAGGATCCTACATTTGTGACATCGTGACACACAAGACAACCTTTTGAAGGAGGACACATCACATCTTGAAACTCTTCTTGATCCTAATTATTCTTTTAGAACCAAAATCAAAACTAAAAAAATAATAACATGGATGAAAGTAATAAAACAATAAAATAACTAACCTCACCTAATGTTTATATCCAACCCATATATATTTAAATGCAAGGTGAGGCACCCAATTTTGAAACTAAATCTTATTTAATTCATTTATTACCAAGATTCCATGGACTCAATTGAGAAGAAACACACAAGAATTTAAAATAATATCATAATATGTGTTCAACCTTAAAACCTACTAATGTGGATGAAGAAAAAGTAAATCTTAGTCCATTCCCTTTCTCAATAGAAGATACTGTAAAATATGGGCTATATTATGTTAATTCACCAATTAGAGGTTGGGTGAACATGAAATTCTATTTTCATAAAAAATACTTCCAATCCTCTAGAACTGCAATAATAAGAAAATAATATGTGGTATAAGGAAATTTCAAGGGGAAATTCTTCATAAATATTGGTAATAATTTAAAAGTCATTGTTAAAGCTTCCCATACCAAAAAATAATTGATCAACTTTTTATTTAGTATTTTTTTTATGGTTTAATTCCTATTGATCAAAATATGATTGATTCTGTTGTAGGAGGTGTGCTAGTTGATAAGACACAAATTAATACAAGAAACCTAATTGAGAACATGGTGTAGAGAACTCATAAATTCAGTTAATGGTCTAGTGTACCCATTCTAGGTGACTATGAGGTGCAATCTACAGAATTCGAGAAGAAAATGGACATGAAGTTCAAGGAGTTAAGTACCATTCTTCAAAAAATAGTTCTTTACCAAGGGAAATATCAATATCCTCCAACCATCCACTATGGAAAATGTTCTAATGACAACCATTATTCTGACCAGTGCCCTCAACTGAGAGAAACATTTAAAATTTGTGAGGCAGTCTTCCCAAGACACCCCTTTAACCAACCCTTTAGGCAAGAACCTTACTATCCATCCAACCCTGGGTGGGAAGAAAACCAAGACAATAGGAAAGGGGGTATTAAAATCAACCTCAATAACCATGGAACCAACTAGGGAAGAGTAGTCATCCACCACCACCTATAAATCTTCAACCACAACAAAGGCCTTTCCAACAAACCCCCTACAAAACCCAAGCCTAGCCTAGAATAAATGATGAAACAAATGTATTCAAACAATATTCAATTATAAAAAACCACCCAAGCTTCCATACAAGACCTAAAAGTCTAATTAGGCTAACTAGCCAACTCGGCGGGGGAAATAAAAAGTCATGGGTTAGGTAAACTACCATCTCAACCCTTAGTCAACCCTAGGGATAAGGTAAATGGTATCTCCATAACCCTTCCGAGTGGAACGTAACTTAAAATTCAAATCAATACTCCATTATAGTCATCCCATCATATATAAACCACCATCCCAACCACTATAAATGATTTAAATGAGGTAGAACCTTGTCCTGAGAGAATACCTTTCCAAGGAAAGAGAGTATCTGTTGATGAGTTTCCTTGACTAACCTTTCCACATTAATTTACCCAAAGGACCTCTAAATATAGAAAAAAAGGAAACTAAACTTGATAAGTAAATTTTGGAAACTTTCAAAAAAGTGCAGGTTAACATACCCTTGATTGATGTTGTGAAGAAAATTGCACGTTACACCATGTTTCTGAAGGACATGTGTATATACTGATGGTGACTTTGAGGTGGTGGGAAGATGAAATTTATGAGGAATGTATCGAAATTGATATAGTCACCACTTACAACTAAATTCAACGATCTAGGAATATTCTAAATTTCATGCACCATAGGGGAGTATTATTTTTCTAATGTTACTCATGATTTGGGTGATTATATAAATGTGATGCTTCACTCCATTTACTCTTCATTACATGTCAGGAAATTGAATACCATAGAAAATTTTATTCAATTATCTATACATATTACTTTACACCAATCTTATGTGTTAGAGAATGTTCTAGTGAGGGTGAAAATTTTAATTTTTCCTACTTTTTTTATGTGCTTAAAATAGAAGATGATGGGATGAATGGAAACGCACCAATTATATTAGAGATACCTTTCCTAAAAACTACCGAAAGATAATTAATATCTATAATGGTATATTATCTATGGATTTTGGTGGTGATATTGTCCACTTCAATATCCTTGATGCCATGAATCAACCGTCAGAAGAACTTTTTTCTCTCTCTGTTAACCCTATATATGTACTCCCTTCCCCTAAAAATTTTATTTTTAGTATCTTGATTCCCTTTCTGAATTTTATTCATTGATTGAAATTATAGGAAATGAATGATTCATAGAATGTTGTGTCGGATAAGAAAAATTTCATGCATGTTTTTTAATTGATAATTTCTTGAATATAGAGGATCACATGGCCATCAATGATACAACTAAGATTTTAAAATATCATTATTAATTTGAAGATGTTTCCATTGAGTAGTTGGATGAGATTAGTGATCTATCACTTCCACTCTCACTCCCATAAATCCAAAATCACTAATAATTGTAACTAAAACAACTAAATCAATATTTAAAATATTTCCACCTTGAGAAGAGAAAAAATTTACTTCCTAGTTCACTACCTCCTGAGCATTAATTATGACTACTTGAAATTTGAGAGATTATAAACAAGCTTTGGGATAGAAACTTGTGGACATTACTAGTATGATACCATCAATTTTCACACATAATCTATTGTTAAATGATGATATTAAACCAATGAGTTAATTATAATGTCGGCTAAACCCAAACCTCCTAGTCATTGTTAAATACAAGGTAACAAAATTATTGTCTACTAGAATCATTTACCCCATCTCGAATGTCCAATGGGTCAGTCCAATTCAAGTATTTCCTAAAAAAATTGGCCTAACGACAATTAAAAATGAAAAAAATGAATTGGTTCAAAATCCTGTGAATAATAGTTAGCGTGTACATATAGAATATCACCGACTAAACCAACACACTTGGAAGGAACATTTCCCATTGTCTTTCATTGAACAAATGCTTGATTGGATCGCAGAGAAGTCCCAATACTATTTTCTTGATGGGAATTATGGATACTTTTCGATCAATATTTCCCCTGAGGATCAGGAAAAGACAATATTTGCTTGCCCATTTGGCATATTTTCATACAGGAGGATACCATTTGGTTTGTGCAATGCTCTGGGTACTTTCCAGCGATGCATGGTTGGTATTTTATTTAGATTACATAGAGAATTTCATGGAAGTATTCATGGATGATTTTACTATGTATGTATCCTCCTTTGATGAATGTTTGAGTATTTTAGGTTCAATCCTACGTTGCTTTATTGAAAATAATCTTGTATTAAATTATGAGAAATTTCATTTCATGGTGAGACAAGGTATTTTATTAGTACATGTCATTTCTGGGGATGGAATCCAAGTTGATAAATCAAAATTGGATGCCATTTTTTCTCTATCATTCCCCAAAAATGTACGAGGTGTGTGGTATTTCCTATTTCATGATGGATTTTACCGTTGTTTCATTTGTGACTTTAGTAAGATTTCCCTCCCCCTATATTGATTGCTCCAAAAGGAAAACTTAGTTTTTTTTGCTAAAGAATGTGAGGATTATTTTGATGACCTAAAATAGACTCTGACATCACCCTCAGTAAACCAAACACCTTAGTGGGATTTACCATTTTATCTCATGTGTGATGCCTCTAACCATGTAGTTGTTAAAGTCTTATCACAAAGGGAAACCAAGCTCCACATGTCATTGCCTATGTATCATGTACACTGGATCTGGCCGAATAAAACTACACCACAACTGAAAAATGATTCGTTTATATTGTGATTTCATTTGATAAATTTAGGTTATTCATTTTAGGTTACAAAGTAATTGTGTTCTCAGACCATATAACCTTCTGGTATCTCCTCAAGAAATTGAAGTCCAAACCAAATCTCATTCATTGGATGATCCCACTTTAGAAATTTAATTTCTAAATTTAGAATAAAAAAGTGCTGAGAATGTGATGGATGACTATATAAGTAGGATCCATACATCCTTATACATTAACTCATCCACTTGTATTCCCATAAATGACATATTTTCAGATAAGAAACTATACTGAGTGAAAGATGTTATTCCTTAGTATGATTAAATTGTAAATTATTTGGTATCATCTTTCATTCCTGCTAATTTCAAAAAAAACCAAGTTAATCATATAAAACATGTGTCTTGTTGGTACATTAGGGATAACCCCTAACTTTAGAGAATATGTAGTGATCAAGTCCTTAGGAATTGGTTTCTTGATAGTGAGTTTCAGTCTTTGTTTAGGTTATTCCACACTCTTTCTTATGGGGCCACATTGGTCCCCAACAGACTACTCACAATGTCCATGATTCTAGTCTCTTTTGGCCAACATTATTATGATATTCTCATGATTTATGTAAATATTGTTCTCATTTTCAAAGAATGGGGAATTTCTATAAAATAAATGAAATCCCACAATAACCCTTTCTCTTCCATGACATTTTTATGTTTGAGGCATTGAGTTTATAGGTCCACTTCCCAATTCCTTTAGAAACTTTTACATTCTTGTGTCAATTGATCACATTTCAAAATGGGTAGAGACATAATCCATAAGTACTGATGATTCCATGAATATTGTGGAATTTTTAAGAACCAAAATTTTTTGTAGGTTTGTATTACCTAGGTTCATTAACAGTGATCATGGTTCTCATTTTTTCAACCGAACAATGCAATCACTTTTGCCTTGGTGTGAGGTTAGGCATCGAGTGTCTAATGATCATCACCCACACACCAATGCTCAAGATGATGTGACAAATAGATATGTAAAATAGATTCTTGAAAAAAATGGTTCAACCCAATATAAAATATTGGAGTCTTATGCATGATGAATCATTATGGTCTTACTGTACTGCCTTTAAAACTCCCATTCGAATGTCACCTTATAGTCTTTTGTTTGGAAAGAGATTCCATATCCCAATTGAGATAGATCACCATGCCTACTTGGATATTAAACAATTCTATTCTAGTCTTTCTAGTGAAGATTCTCAAAGGATGTCACAAAATCAGGAGCTAGAGAAAATGCATAGATATTATTATGAGAACTCTTGAATATAAAAGGAGTATACCAAGGCTACCCAAGACCCTATCATCATTCATCATAAATTCAACATTGGCAATAAGGTCTTAATTTATAAAACAAGGCTGAAGTTACATCTAGGTAAGATTCATTCCCACTGGTTTGGAACATACACTATTACTAATGTTTATCCATTTGGTATCGCTCAGTTTCAAAATGAATAAACAAAACAAATCTTCAATAACAATGGGAAGAGGTTGAAACACTTTCATGAAGCCATTACAGAGTCCCCAATAGAGGAACTCCATTTTCAAGAAGAAATATCAGAATGAAACTCACCAGGTTTTATCCTTACTTCCCACATTCTCTTTTATTTCTATGAGGACACTACATAATTTAGGTGTGGGGGGGGGGGTATATTCCTGGGTTAGTTAGGAATTATCATCATCTTTATTTATATTTCTCTTTTTCTCTTATTGTATTTTTTTTCACTTTCACCCCTCATCCCCCCCTCACTTTTGTTCTAAAATGTTAAATTTTGATGCCCAATTTGTCATAAAAAATGATGCATTATTAATCATAGAAGTTATTAAAAATTCATGAGGAATTTTCTTATTTCATGTTGCTTTAAAATTAAAAAAAACAAAAAAAAATATTTCTTCAATGATGGAATGTATATTTCAGCATTAATTTATCATTTATTTTTGACTTTTTATTGAATTATGGTTATTTTTTGATGATATAAATGGTTGTATCACTTTGAAAACTTTGAGAAGAATGGTACCTTTTGTGTGAATAGTTTGTGGGAAAATTGTGTCACTTAATATCTTCAAAAATCTTTGCACCCAACCATGAAGTGTGATTTTTTTACTCAATATAAGGTAAATATAAGTTAGGTTAACATTAATCTACTTTAAAAAATGGTTTTTCCATGTATTTTTTCTTTATCTGATTTTTTTATTACTGTACCAGACTGACCTATTCATGTGTACCTATTATAAAATAGTTGTACGCCCTCAAAATAAAATATAAACAAACTAAAAAATCCAAAAAAACAAAAAAAACAGGGGTTTTCTCTTGGGAGGTTCAAAAACCACCCTTCCTCAACCTTTGATCTTGTAAAAACTATTACAATTAGTGTTGTGGGAAGTTCAAATAAGGGTTGATAGAGGAGTGTGAGATTTTTTCCTTGTGAAACTTTGGAAAAAAAATATATTAATAAATTAGGGGAGTAATGAAATGTACAAAATTTTGGGATATCTAGGATAGGAGCTTAATTTTTGACTTCTAGGAATTATTTAGTTAGTGTGTCTTGAAATTTGATTGTAAAGGATATAGGGCATGTTCAGTGGACATAATCATTTAAGTAGAAAAATTTTAAAATAACATATATCTTCTAGATAGAAAGTGGAAAGAATTGCATGGAATAGTTTTCACACACACATGTGTAGAATTTGTGACATGGTTAAATTTTGAATTATTTTCTCACATTGGTATCATGTATCTCTTATAATTTCATTCTGATACAATTTATGAGACATCTTTTCCTAATATCACCTAGAATAACTCCTTAGTGTGATTTTTTCTTTGATCACATTACTATCCCATTTTATTTTAATGTTAAACCTTCATGAAGTTGGGAATATCTCCATGCATCATTTTTGAAAATGTGACTTTTCCCAAGAGTGAAAATGTTTAGGTGTGGGGGTGTGATCGCACCGTGATTCACTATTCATTTTCACCCTTGCACTACTATGTCAAACTAATTTTGTATTTTAAATTACATATTTAATAAAAAATTAATTCATTTTTGATTAAATTATTTTGTATTTATAACTTTTAAAAATGTAAATGTCACTTGTTTTGATAATTAAATTGTTGGTGGAGGTGATTTGGAAGGCCCTTGATGAAGTTCAAGAAAAATGGGCCAAACTTCATAGGATCCAAGCACACAAGTGGACTCAACCACACACTGATAATAAACAGTGCATCCAAATGGGATGATATTTTTTTTGGTCTAAAATTCAATGGGATATATTTTATATGAATACGTCCAATCCCTATTTATCCATTAGGAGGCCCATTAGAATCAATTTTTGAGGGAATCAAATCTGCACAAAGTCAAAAGTTGTGTTCTATATTCTATCGATATCTCAAGATTTAGTAATCTAAATGGTTACAACATTTCTGTGGATATATTCAAGACATGGGGTAACAATTTTTTAGTTTTTTCAAAATTTATTTAAGACTTTCTAGACACCCAAAACCATGGGCCAATGGGGTTCTCTAAATCAAGGTGCCCAAAACCACCTCCCACATTGCCTATAAATTGGAACCTTGGGAACCCAATTTTAAAGTTAGGCCATGAGGAAAATATATGGGATTTTAGGGACCCAAATTATTCATATCTTAATACTATATGTTTTTTAGGTACCTACCATCATAGGGGGATCAAGGATGAAGAAGGAGTTCCACCTGAGATTATTCCTCCTCTCGATGTTGGGCTAAATAGTGGGCGTTCGTTGTGAAATAGCTACACACATGTTAAGGGAGTTCCAATTCATATATTAGCTATTGGTTTTGATAAATTTGGGTGTAAAAAAATTTATTTTCCATGTATCCTTCATTATTTCAATGGTTGTTTTGATGAATTTGAATGATTTTATCTTAATTTCTAACCGATCAGTGTGACGTTTTCAGTGCATGACTTGTGTTGTTCTGATTGGACAACCCAATAATCCTTTTAATACCCAACTTATTGAGATTTAAATTTTCATTGGAAGCTCTTATTCCATGAATTAGTTCTGGACCTTGGAAATACTATTGGGATGTCAAGGTTTGGTTCTTCAAGCATTAAAATAAAATCTTAATAATTAATAGGGATTCTAATTAATTTAAACCAAAGAATTACTTCAAACCTATATGAATCTATATGAACAATAAAATTGAAATGTGTGAAGTGAAATAAAAGTGAAACCTTTTTATATTATTTTTCAAAATCCACTTGTTTCTTCAACTATTAAACTCATTAAATTAGGTTATTTTATTTAAACTGTTTTCAAAACAACCCCTATCTTTTAGAAATTTTTATTAAGAATACACACTCTAAAGCAATCAATTCTCTTTGAGAGATGACCTAGTGTTTTCCCTACACTATAAATTGACCTTAAAAACCTAATCAATTTGATGTGTTGTGATAGTGAATTTAGTACATCTTAGATACTTAAGGATATTCTTGAATTTTATCCGATGGTGATTACCTGGATTAGATTGATATCTTCATACCACAATCAATACTTAGGAAACATATAGACTATTACATATAATAGAATACATGACCGACCCTATCACTAACATGTATGGAATCATTTCCATCTATTTATTTTCTCATGTTTTTAAGGATACATTTAACTAGAAATATTAATTCCATGTTATCTTGGAAAAAATACCCTCTTGGATTGTTCCATACCAAATATGTTTAACACATTGTTAATGCATGTTCTTTGAATTAGGTAGAGTAGTCTCTTGTATATATAACGATGGATCTTCATCCCAATAATATTTTTTTCTTAACCAAATACTTCATGAATAATCATTTATTCAACCACGTATTAACATACTGTAATTCTGGTAATTCATTTCTAATGAGTAATATGTCATCAATATATACTATTATGAAAACCACTACACTCCCACTAAACTATTTGTATACATAAGGCTCAAACTCATTATTTGTGAAACCAAATTCCCTTATGGCTTCATCAAAATGAATGTTCTATGACCGATATGTTGGGTTTAATCCGAAAATGTACTTTTTTTTAATTTTCATATCATATTAGAATCATTTGGAGTCACAAACCCTTTGATTTGTGTCATATAGACATCTTCTTGAAGGTTACTTTTAAGGAAGGTTGTTTTGACATCCATTTTCCAAATAACATAGTCATGGAAAACAGTAATGGAAATTATAATTCAGATGGATTTCATCATTTCAACTAGTGAAAAGGATTTTTTATAGTCAATGCCTTGACACTTTTTAAACCCTTTTGTAACCAGTAATTCTTTATAGGCACTAAATTGTCCTTCTATGTCCATTTTCTTCTTGAATTCCCATTTGTAACCAACAATATTTACATCTACTTTAGGATCTACCAAAATCCATACATGGTTCTAGTATATGGACTCTATTTCAAAATTCATGGGTTCTTTCCACATGGAAACATCAGTGCCACTTACTGCTTCTTTTTAGGTTAGAGGATCATTATTGTCAACTAATAATGGTTCACTATTCTTGGTGACTAGAAAACCTTAACTTTATGGTTCTCTAATAAATCATATACTCCTATATATTACTTTTTACTCTAAAAGAAATTCAACTTCTATAAGGATTTTTGAAATCTATTATTGTACCAACTCTTGTATACCCATATCCTCAATTTCATTGAATCCTATCACTCTCCCACTATATCTTTTAGGGATGTGCTCCCTATCATGAAATATAGCATTTCTTTCCACTATAACCTTTTTTCATAGTTTTTTATAGGTTATATCACCTTGTTTCCTTCAGGTATCCTATAAAGGTACACTTTGTTCCTTGGGGTGAAATTTTTTTACCTAAAGAGGGATTAACAAAACCTTCACTTCCCCACTTATCTAAAATTGATAACATGTTTTTTCTTCCACTCCAAAATTCATATGGAATACCATTTATCAATTTAGTTGGTACTTGTTTTAGTATATGTGATTTTGTTTATAACTCATATGCCCAAAAGGATAATGGAAGGCTCACTTTACTCATCATTGATCTCACCATATCCAATAAGGTGTGGTTACACCTTTCTTGTACACCATTCCACATAGGCGTATAAGGTGGAGTGAGTTGGGATAAGATCTAAAAATCTAGAAAGTAATCATTGAAGTCTTGATTAATATATTCTCTAACATGGTTTGAGCAAAGTTTCTTAATCTTCTTACCAAGATGGTCCTCAACAAAATTCTTGAATTCCTTGAATTTTTAAAAACAATTTTACTTATACCACATCAAGTAGACATATTCATATCTTTTAAAATCGTCAGTAAATGTAATAAAGTATAAGTACCCACCCCTTGATTCAATAGGAAATGGTTCACACACATCGGTATAAACATACTCAATAATATATCTATACCTTTCACCTTTTACACTAAATGGGGAGTTGGTCATTTTTCCTTATAAAGATGTGTGATATACACCAAGTAGTTTTAGTTCAAAAGAATCTAAATATCCATCTTCATAAAATTTATTCAAGCACTTTTTGTTTACATAACCTGGATAGAGATTCCAAATTTGGGTGTTGTATGAGTCATGTGAATTTTTTTGTTATTGATTTTCATTACTTGTTTCATTTAATCCAATACATAAAGACCATTATTTAATTGTTCCTTAACAAAACAGATGATATCCTTATACAAGAATAAACATTTATTTTTAAATTTGAAAAAAATACACATGTATCAAATATGGATATAGATATAATGTCTTTGGTAATAGATGGCATATAATAATAACATTTCAAAACCAAGATCATTTTATTTGGAAACATGAGGTTGTATTCCCTGATAGCTACAATAGCGAGTTTAGCTATGTTGGATACTCATAGATCTACCTCCCCTTGGTCAATATTTTTTAATCTACTTGGTTCTCATATTTGATTACATATGTGAGCACCACAATCAATATCTAATACCCAATTTTTAGAAATAGGTAACTTAAAATTAAAAAAAATGCACTTGAATTTTCCCCTTGTTTTTTTGGCTGGGTGTAGTTTTTCTTCATGTGGCTCCTATTTCAACAAGTAAAATAGAAAGAATCATGTTCCCTTGCTTTCCCCTTTATCATCCACTTATTTGAAGGGAATGAAGAATATTTGGGCATAAATATCTTTTCTTTACCTTTCTGTTTGTTCACCATAAAAACTGAAGGTTTTCCACGCTTTATATCCTTATCAACTTGGAGAAGAAGAGTGAGAAGAACTAATAGATATTTCTCAATTTTGTTCATATTAAAATTCACAAAAAAAACTAGAGAACCTATGAGGTAGTGATGCAAGAATGAGTTCGGTGCCTAGTTCTTCAAGGATTTTAAACCCTAAAACCTCTAGGATCTCAATATATCCAATGATCATGAGAGTGTCAGGTCTGGATGGGGCACCCTCTCTAAAGATTTCTCTAAAAGAGAACCTTGGAAATATCAAATTGTTCTTATCTAGTTCTCCCTTATTAAAGACCACAGAGGTTATCAAGCATGATATACACATCTATGGTTTCATGAGACTTATGGAATTTAGTGGACAATGATGAAAGGATCAAACATTTAATTTCAATAACATCATTCAACTGTTTTTCATAGATAAGGAATTCTTGATCACTCACCTCCTTAGTTGGAAGATCTGACATTGAACATTCTATCAGATATGATTTTTATTTGTGTTATAGAACAACATGAAGGTGTCTAAAACACTCTTAGATGTTAAGGAAATTTAAAAATTTGTCTTTATATAATATTGATCATAGGGATAATTTTTATTATTATATTTTCATTTTATTCCATAATTAAAATAAAAACATATTAGTGTTTTTTATTGATTAAAATTATGCGAGACATAATAAATTAATTGATTTTATTAAATCTCCTACTATATTATCAAGGCTCAATATCCATCACCAATAAACTCAATATGTCTAGTTTATTTAATACTCTAGTGTCAAGGATCTATATGGCCCTTTGCATAACCCCACTAAGGGTTGTTCAAGCTACTTGAATGTATTTAGGTGGGTAGTTATTTGCCAACTATGGGCTTGCAGCTCCTTGATTTGTAGCAAGGACTCCCCTATCCACAAATCTTGTCTTGTATTTCTTTAACACTAGCCTAAATATTACACAAAATCTAGAATGGTATACTTATATTTATGTAAAAATTTTAAGTTTACCCAAAACATTCTTAATAACTCCCTGTAAAAAAGTAAGTGTCCCAAAAAGGGTTGGTAAAATACTTAGTTTTATTGAGTTTTATTCTTAATAAAGTAATGGAATTCCAAGTATGACTTAATATTTTATTGAGGGATTTTAATTTATTATGCATAAATTTTATCTTGTTTTATCCTTTTCATGACTGTTAAATATTAAGTGGATGTTACATAATTAATTGAAAATGTTGGATAAAATATTTACACATAATTAATTTATTTAATTACTATCTTTGTAAATTAATTTTTTTATTTATGTGATCACAACCTTACATCCATAAAATAAATAATTACATATATATAATAAATAAATTAAATTACCCAACCATGAGCTCCCCTAATGGTTTATTTAATGATAAAAAATTAAATCAACCTATAACCTAGGGGAATTACATAATTTTCTAGTCTTGGCATGATATACAACATTCCACCTATCCACCTATGTATTAGCTAAGTTAGAACCATAATTTTTCCATATTGAACCTTTTTCATGATCTGTAGGATGATTCATTTATTATAAGTATTTATTTCTCACACACAAGTGATGGGAACCAAAGGATTGGTTAAAAGCGATTACACAAATATCATTGGATATGTAGGTCCTATATAATATTAGAGGGAGGGATGAAACACATGCCCTCAATCAATTTAATATTAATAATTGAAAACCAAGGAAACAAATTATATTAAATAAATTCCAACATAAACATAGGTCTTGGTCACAGTCATGGTCAGTCATACATGCAAAAAATACGTAAAAATATATGGCTATTATTCACTTATTTATTTGTTCTTTATAATTAAGATGAACAAGATTTCATCAATTAATTAATTAATTAATAATTCCCCTTAATCTTAGTGATTATTCAAACTTAATTAGAGATACCCATAATTTACAACATTCATAAAAATTAAATATCATAACCAATTAATATATATTTATTAAAATAAATTTATTGATTATTTAATGTTTTTTAAAACCATTATTACATTCCCAAAACGTACAATAGGTTTCAATCAATTAATTATTGTTTTAATGATGCAGCTATTAATTTAATGTAATTTAATTCTTCCATTAATTGGGATACTACACGGTGTGTAAAATTTTGTTACATGACATGTACCTCAGATTCTGTGTATCCAAGTCACATGCTTGGGGCTTCGGCGTGTTAACTCGGCCAGATTACACGACATGTACATGCCAGTTACATTCCATGTATCCACTTTTCGTGTGCCATATTGACCTGACAATAGGCAGTGTTCAATAAATGAATTGTGTGTAACTAAATTATCTGTACATCTATGTACAGTGTTCATGGGTACACAATGTGTGATCCAGCTATACGAAGTGTAACCCAGTTTTACTGGCCAAGTATTTGTTACATCCTGATGGAATTTCCAATAATTCTTCATTTTTCTTAAACCTTTAAGAATATGAAACACTAAATGAACATTATTAATATGTCTATTACATGTTAATTCATATCAAATTAAAGAATGAATAACATGAAATTAAAATCTAACAAAAAAATTTCATAGATCCACAATAAAATAAATAATTATAAATTTAAACATGACCACTCTGATACAACTGTTTGGTTCCATTCATAGTGGAAGCATTCGGTGGTGGGAGATATATTAAAATTTATTTTAATAATTTTTTCCCAAAACAAAGAGTGAGGATATTTCACGTCAAATTTATAATTAATTTATTTAATATTTGAATAAATAAATACATGGGATTAGGGAAATCCTTCATTGATGAATGTTGATCATCCAAAAAGACACTTTCAGATTTCCTTCATTGCACTGTGAGGATCCAAGTATAAAATCTCTCTAGAGGTATTCCACACATTCTCCCATGATCTCCATACAATGACACTCAATCTCTGGGTTTTAGTGAGGCTAATAGAATTTCTTTTGTTGTTCATTATTGATCTCTTGTTTTTAGATCTTGAAGAAATGTTTTTTTTCATTATTTAGAGGGAGAGAGAAGGATTAGTGATATAAATAGTTGTGCACATCAATTCTTTATTATCAATCTTTAATTCCATGCATAATAGACAAATCCATCTATTTATAGAGTTATGATTTAGGTTAAAATATCATTTAATTCCATGATGGACATTAAATAACATTTATTACCATTAATAAACCCCATGCCACATACTAATAATATTATTGTTATTATTTTGTGGTGTGACTCAACTTGTACAATAAAAAATAATATTTTACCAAATTCTTAATTAATTTTGTTCAACAGACATAATATTAGTATGTTTGAACTCCTCTTACATTTATTGCACACCCGAATAAAAAATCGTAAAAAAATTCATTCACAGACTGGTGAATAAATATTTATTAAATATTCAATAAAATGAATAAATGTGTTTTTATTCACATGCTAGTGAATAAATATTATTTAATTTATGCAATTAATATATCTTGAATAAAATTATTCCACAAACTTGAGAATAATATTTATTCCATTAATTTAACTAAAATAGAATTTAATCAAGAGAAATAGAAACACTTAGTGTGTAACCATCTAGGAGTTTTTCTCATTGGGATTTTAAGGGATTTCCTGAAGTCTGAGAATACTATCTTACAATGGGTCAAGACACCTAAGAGAAATAACTTAATGTTTCAATGTTGACAACCACTTACGAATTCTCACTGTGTAATATAATTTCTTTGTCACAATATCTCATTAAGAAGGTTTCATGATAATGTTATCATCCTATTTATTTGATACGTCTTTCTTCAACTATCTGAAGTAAAAATATCATTACACCATGGTCATGGAATTTAATGTGACAGTTCTACTCCAATCAAAGGGAAAACATATTAGCTTTCATAAAGATAAAATGGAAAATACTTCCTTGAATTATACATTAATGACATATCAATCATGACGCACCCAATATAACCTACTTATTAAAAAAGATAAAAACATACCTAGAACACTCTACTATTTGGATACAAACTAATTCCCACAATAACTGCATTTAATACAAGTTCAAATTTTAATTTTTTGGCCTCCCCATGATAAAAGATTCACCAATTTCACAAACTGTAATAAAATTGGTCCTTAAAAACTCCCCTTTATAACACCACTTTTCCCCAAGAATCCCCAAGTAACACTTCACATATTCAAATACATTGATTTGAATTTGATACCACTCATCATTCTAGATTTTGAACTAAAGTAGACTCATTTTCTTAATCCATACACTAATCCTAGATACACTAGTTTTTTTCCAGATAGTCTAGATATATTATTAAAACATGCCCATCAAACTCGGTACAATGCACCCAATGTAATTTTCACATCACCACATCCAATTATACACAAAAAATCAGTTGGTCATGCTTTGGATGAATTTTCTTTAAATTGCATGATCTCACCTACGAATACATAAAACTTATCTCAATAGTAATGCCTTTATTAGAAAATTCATTATGTGGTCATCCAAATACCAAGACTGAATCCAAAACTCAAAAAATGGTGCAGTTCCATGTTAGGATCCTTGACCAACCGAGTCCATATTTTTACTCCACCGATGAGCACAGACACATATCTAATCCTACTTGCTCTTGAATCACACAAAATTTAATCCTAAGACTAATGTTGGCTCTGAGACTCCATTTGACACTACATCCAAATTTTAAATTTTGTATTCACTAAAAATATGGATAAACATGGATCTTATTATGAACAAACATCCCAATTTCATCTCAAACATTCTCCAAACAGAATCATCGTATACATGAACCTTTAGATACAATAGTTGAACATCTATGACTGATTCAATGCTATCGACCCTAGAAGTATTCTTATAATATCTCCACTAAACAAAAGCGCTTGATCTACCAATACCAAATCCTATCCACTACCAAACATAATGATTTGATTTGGTTATCTCACTCCTACCTGAGAACCAACCCAAAACTCACTACGATACTCCAATCCATTTTTGATGTTTCCACCTACTAAAGAGGAAACTCTTCCTATTCTCATAAAAAACTCAAGAAACCATACCTCCAAGTATCTCATTGAATCCATTGGTCCTTGACCCATACATATCCCCTCAATGATCTAAAAACCTGACGGTAATGTGCATAATCAGGGAACACTTTTCAGTATACATTAAGGATTTCTCTATGGAAAGACATGATAACACCAATGTCCCTCTTCCAGGTAGATAGATCCTCTTGAAGAACCATCTCATAAGTTCTTAATCACTATACAACTAAATATCATTCAAACCCAATGGGTGTATACTCCCATACCACCAAATCTCATTACCTAACTCATGCTCTAATGAGTGACACATCATTTAACCATGGTTGATGAGACTTAAAAAAACCATTATTTCATTGGATGTCAAACATATCTATCCAAACGTATCCTTAGTTCTTATATTCCAAAAAGACTAAGACATATATATTATTCCAAGTTCTGTCACACGATCACCCACTACTTTTGAATTGTTCCAAAACCCTAAATATCTACCCATGCTTTGCCCATCCTATACCTGACCGTCTAGGATCACAATCCACTAACCCATCAAAAACCACACTCAAAACCAAAAAGGATAAGTATCTAATGGATCATTACCTATAAACTCAACCTTGATATGAAAATCGTACCAAGTTCTTTATATCTCAAAATAAAAAGGAATACTAGTTTCTCTTCTCTCTACCCACATAAGGGTATTTACATCCTGAAGAAAATCCTTTCCTATATCGAATCACATCCCTCAAACATACCATACCTGAAAAAAACAATAACACCCATGGTTTTAAGACAATTTTTCATTCCTTGTATCTATTAATTATAAATATGTTCTATAAAAATATATTTAACTTGAGAATGAATTCAACCATACAATATATTAGTCAAATTAAAATTGTATAAATCCATTAAGTAAAATAATACCAACTCAGAAATTATGATATATAGTTGAAATAAATAAATAATATCTAGATTTTAAATGTATATTTATTTTCATTATACATAATTTGAAACAAAATAAATTATTATATAATATATAAAAAAGATACAAATTCATTTTTGAGAATATATTTTTTCTAAAGGAATTGTTTTTATAAAATATTAATTTTTGTTAAATTTATTAATTTTGATGAATGATACTAAGAAAATTTATTGATTAAATTCATGAAATTAACGGTAAAACAGATTAATAACATCAAAAAAATAATTATGTAATTATAAGAAATGTAAATTTAATTATTTATGAAAAAATAAAAATATTTTTTTAGAAGCATTGATTTTATTTCATATTATATATGTTTTTATTTAAAAGTTTAATTTCAAAATTTCAAAACAATAATTTGAAAAAGTGAAATTTATTATGGGATTAATTATGTCAAAATTATCTTTAGGTAAAATTTTGAATTTTCTTCTAAAAAAGTTATTGTTTTTATGAATAGAAAAAAATTGATTATATAAATTACATAACATTTGTGACATCATCATGATGTAAACATAGCATAAAAATGTATGAAACATTTCTCTCAAACCTATAAGTATTTAAAGAGTAAAATAATTCATTTAAAAATAATATGTTGAATTTAGAAAACTAGTTTCATATTTTGGAACCTAAGTTATATTTTATTTTAATAAAAAAGTATTTTTGGTCATTTTCTTTTTTTTTAATATTCATAAGATACCATCCAATTTTGTCTTGGTTTTAAGGAAAAAATATACCTTTTTTTATTTATAAACCAATAAATTTCATGTGTGTAAGTAATATTGGACTAAATATGTATAAACATATATTTATTCTTGAATATTTTGTTTCTAAATTTTTTTTATTATGTTATGGATACTTATATTGAAGGTTCTTTTTATTATGTTTAAAAATTGACTTTAATAAAATGGATTTCATAAATGGAATAGGTATAATAAAAATTAGGTAATAAATATAATTTCATTTTAGGTTATAAAAATAATTTACCAAGGTAAAAGTAAGTCTCCATGGTAAAGGCTAAAATAATATAATGGTGTTAAATCATGGGGAAACAACCAAAATGTCATAAAATGTTTTCTTTTAATTTTTGGATGATGGATTTATTGACCTATATTCATATTATCTTCATTATTTATTATAATTGGAACCAATTTCCTTGAAAATTAATTTTCTTTTTATATTAAGTAATAAATATTTATGAAAATTCCACAATCTCACTTATAAAAGGACCTCTTAAGGGGCCTAGTTTTTCCTGATCCCTTTGTGTGTTTTAGGTGTTGGAGGAGTTCGAGAAGAAGACGGAAGGGAGGAATTATAGTTTGACTTGGATTTCTTACTGGAGTAACTTTTTACAATTCTTAGCTCTAGGTTGATATATAGAGGTTTCTTTATAACATAACTATTGAGGTTGACGTGTAGTTTGGTTTTGAGATAGACCTTATGGTTTAAGTAGTGTTCCTTGGGGTCTGAAAGATAAAAAAGATGCTTTTTTATCTTTACATATTGAGAGGTTTCTACGACATGGAGGTGTGATGCTATATAGAGTCTCAATGGGTCTAGGTCTTATCTTTTCTTCCTGAGGGGTGGTTGTAGTGTAGGGAGTAGGTTTCACCATGGAGCCCTGAGGGGTTAGGTATTGGTTGTTCTATTGAATTTAAGGTGGCTATGGTGTAGTGAATAGTTTACACTGCAGCCTTTACCTAGGTTCATAAGATCAATGGGAGATACAAAATAGATAACATCAGGTATTTTGGATGTTTTATGAACTATAGTGCCTTGTGGAATAGTCTTCTTTCCTGTAAGATATTTTGGATAAAAACCTGAAGGTTTTCAGTGTCATCAATGAACTTACGTCATGGTATTATGTTTTAACCTATTTGTATAAATACAATACCTTTCTCAAAAATAACTTATTTACTTTTTTTTTATTGAACCCTAGATGAATCAAATACCACATTTATATAATTTAATTCCCCCTTTCTAGGCTTTAGACCTCATCTTCTATAGATTTATCCCTTTGTGATCTCAGGTGCATTTTCTCTCTACTTTAATGGTTCTTCCCTCTCTCCTTCTCTCTTGAATTGTCATGGTTGTTAATTTATTTAGTTTTCATGGGGTTTTATCTATTTATTGATAGAGTTTTACTTTTTTGGTTATGTTATTAGGGATCATTGGGTTCCCATGGAAGAGGTGATTGAATATTGGTTGTTGTTATTCCATTCATGGTCGTATAATATAGAATGCTCGTGTTGAGGTAGAGAATTCATAAATTGTCATTTTTATGTGCATGTGTGGGATTATAATGATTTATTATCATTGGTTAATGATAGGATTTACATAATAAAATATTAAAAGTATAATAAATATTTAATCAAAAGGGTTTGTGACTACATTTGGTGATGCTTGTTATTGATTCCTCCTAATACTTTCTAGATGTTTTTCTATCAATTTATTATGATATTTATGTTCTTTTAGCACGATTAATGTTATAAATTGGATAAAAAAAATAGTAATAATTACATGATTAATGAAAGAGTAATGTGAATGGATTATCATTTTTTCCTTGAAAACTATTGAATATAAAAGTGTTACTTGAGCATGTTTAATTATTGATTCTTAGATAGTGTTAGCTATTGAATATAGGTTTCCTGTAGCTAAAAACTATTACAAAAACTAAGATAATTCAAAAAATAAATCAATATTATGATTTATAACTATTAATTTTATGGATTTATATTCATCATAGTTTTATAAATGACTTATATAATTTATCAATCGAAAAAAGAATAGTTTTATTTAACTAAATTAATTTTCCATGCATTACATAATTTTATTTAAAAATAAAATTTAATTATTTTAGAAATTTAATTTTATAAAGTGGAAATAATTTTTTATATATTCATATCAAATTTATCTTAGGGTTACTTTTTTAGGTTTTTCTGAAAAGATTTTTTTTTGTGAGAATAGTGAAAATATTATTTTTATTAAAAGTGTCATTTATTTTGAAGTTTTTTAAACTAACCATTTTATTTAGTATTTATTTTCAAGTGAAATTATTTCTATTTTATTTAAAATAATCCAATTAATTACATATTAATAATAATTGTATTTAATTTTGGTATAAAATCATTTTTATGCTTAAAAATCGCATTTTTCTAAAAACTATTTTCGTTGCACTTTGTGTTTTTATATTAAAATTAATTTTTGAAACTTATACAAATTTAAAATTTAAAAAAGGATTTACTATTTTGAATCTTGAGGTTAAAATTAGTTAATTTGGTCAATTTAATTTTTTATCATTATGAATAGTAACCATGGTAAAACCTTTTCACCATAGTCAAGGTAAAAGTTTAAAACATGTTAATTAAGGTAATAACTAAGTGTTAAGGCCAAAAATTCATATATTAATTCTTACTCGATGATTTTATTTCTACCCTTGTCACCTTTCATTCTAAACTTTATAGTTTTTTATCCAAATTACCATGATTAAAAATTTAAATTATTTTAAAACATTTAAAATTACAAGTGTGCCACTCACCTCACTTATAAAAGGGAACCTCATCTCCTCACTTATTCACACTCTTTGATCCATTTATCTCAACCTATCCCTAACCAAATTTCTTAACAACATCCATATATATGTTTTATAGGTTCTATTATTCAAAAAATACAAATCATATATGGTTTAGAATGGAATCCAATGGGAGATATATGAGGAGGAAGTATAAGTTCTAACCGATTTATTTAATGTTTATTTACTATTATACCTCCTTAAAAAATTTTATAACCACTTTAACATAATTAAATAAATATATATTATATATAAATGTTATTATTTTAATGAAAAAACTCTTTTCTATCTCTTCTCTATCATATGGGAAATGAAAACACGGCCCACACATATGTGTGGACTATAATCTCCACCAAGAAATGCGTTTCATTTTCAATCACCACCGCACATGGATGATTATAAAGATTTAATTAATGAATATATTAAATTTTTATGATATTATTATTATTTTTTAAATATAATATATTATTTACCTTCTTACCCTTTCCCTTAATTGTAAATTGATAACATCGCATGTGTGTACATGTGGAATACCACCTCTATAAAGTAATGTGATTCATTTTTCATTATTGCCACCTATGGTCAGAAATAGGGATGGAAATAATGATTAAATGTTAAATTTATAAAATATTTACAATTATATGAAAGTATAATATTATCAAATTTATTTATTTTCCACTCAATATAAAAATAGAAAAGTTATTCTTGTGTACATAAAAAATACCATCTCCATGAAATGAGGTGATTCATTTTTCATAAGAAACCTTACATGGTTAGTTTTAAAAGAGCATTAAATTTTTAAATATTATAATTATAAAAAATTTAATATTTTTTAGGTAATGAAACAATAAATACTTTGACCACAACCAACGCACTAATGTTGTTTTGAGGTTATAAAATGAATAAACCCAAAACGTCCAACGTAAACTTAACCATTTTAGTAACTAAATAATTCGTGGTAATAAATGAAATAAAATGAATAATAATAAATACAATTAACATTAAAATTTCTATTAATCAAGTAGGAAACTAATATAATGTTATTATTCAAGATTTAGAGAATATACGAAGTTAGAGAGGACTTAAGGTAAGGGATTTTCTTTTAAAATATTGTTTTAAATTCTTAAAATATTTCTCATCAATATACATGTTCTACAAAATGTTTCAAAGATGTTATTATTTATAAATAAAAGATTTTTAAAATTCATTTTCAAATAATTTTTACATTCTTATTAATGGTTTAAAAATAAATCTTTTGGTCATTTATCACATGATTCATTTTGATGTTTTTTTACCAAAGTTTAAATAGTTTTTGTTAACATATACAATTTGACGTATTTTCCCAAAAAAACTGACCCATTATTAAATTTTAATATTCCTCTATAATATTACATGGTTATTTTTAGAGAAAATATTTCTCTCAATATTCTTGTAATTTTAAGTTTAAAAAAATACTAAAGAATAAAAAACTTTTTCCCATATTTATGAGATAACTGAAAGTGTAATTGATTACATGCTTGAATGCAAATTAAAATGTGTTTATGATTAATTTGGAATATATATGTGTTTAATAAATTTAATGGTTCTTGGAAATATTATATAAATTATGGGTGAGCTTGATGTATCTCTATAATGAATTGGGTAAAGTGATGGAGTTTACTAGTGATAGGTTACTCCTAAAAGATATGAGAATTATCTAGTTAGGTGATCCCACTATAATGGTTATTATATGGTTTAACATAGGGATAAAGTCCCAATGGAACTACATGATATTTTTTCAATATATTATGAAGGATTTTTTTATTTAAAAAGGTTAACAAACTATCTTATGTTTTTCAGGAGAATTTATTACCTTTTTTCAAAACAAAAGTGAAAGGATTAATTTTCAAGGAAACATATTTATGATTTTTTTCATTTTTTCCAAGAAAAGAATAGGATTATTATTTTTATTTATGATTTCATATGAAATATTTTATAAAATATATTAAGAAATTAATTTGTTATCATTGGAATTAAATTGATATTTTAAGAGAAATGTTTATTGCGAAAAAGAAAAAAAATTATTTCAGTTTTTTAGGTTTATAAATGGAAAAACAAGTTTCATTTATTTTATGTACCTTAATAAGAGTTCTTTCTGCATCCCAAATTTTAAAATTATTTTTTATAGGTATTAAGGAATATTAGAATTATTAATAAATACATAGTTCTAGTAATCTAAGTACCATTAATGAAGGAAGTATGTCTTTATAAATAACTTGATTTGTGAAAAAATGGTAATTGTGTGGAAATGTCCACATTTTTATGTAATGTTTCATGAAATTATTTAGAAATATAAAACAAAAATATCTTGTAATTTTAATAAGTGAAAAACTTTAAATAAATCATTTATTTATGTTTTAAATAATGAATGAGTCATTATAGTTGGTATCAAAGGAAAGGTTAAGATAACTTTAGAGGTTAAGATGATGTTAAAATATACTCTTAAGAGATTCTAATTTTTTGTTATATTATCATGAGAATTATTTTGAATATTTCCAAGTTGATTAATCTAATAAATGTCTTTTTGAAATGGTTTCACGTATAGGAAAGAGGATAGTTGGCGTAGAAATGCATTAGGAGGATAATATCCCTCTGAACCAGCATCCTTGAATGGTTGGAATATAGTAGTTTGTAGAAGTGTAAACTCAATTGATATAGGATAAAAATGGCGTCACCCATGAAAGATAATTACTAAATTCTTCATATAGGAACATGTATATAGAATATCATTTCCTAAAATAACACCCTCTAGATTTTGGTGGATTATTAGACTTAGTGAAATATGAAGTATGGATTAATGATTTATAGAATTTATTAAATGTTTTGGGATATTTATAACATCAAAAGGTAACCATTTCTATTTATCATTTTGAATTTTAATTTGATCATTTGTGGTATTTGATTAAGAACACTAAAAAAAGGTAGAAATTTATGCCATAGAATGGTTGATATTAAAATATATCTTCCTTGAAAAGTATTTTCCTAAATTCATTCAAATTAAAATGGAAAAGAAATTCCTAGAATTAAAGAAAAAAGATTATCAATTTTTGGTCACCTATAAAGATAGTTTTACATGACTGGTTAGGTATACACAATATTAAATTATGGACCATGATAGTAAAATCAATCAATTACACATAATACTAAATATAAATACTGATGGTCTCTGGTTACTAGTGAGTTTGGAAGTTATGAGTAAATTTTGTAGTGTCATAAGAAAGTTGAGATTGAATTTTTGGAATTTTAAAATAATAACGATAATAAGTGATCCTAGTGGTAGGTAATGGTAAATATTTAACCAATGAAACCAAAAGATAAAAAATATATAATTACCTTCTCATGATAACTACAGAAATAATAATTCTAGATAAAATATTATGAGTTCTAGTTAGTGATAGAGATGTGGAAATACAGGTCACATGGATCATGATTGAAAAGAAAATTGAAATGTTATTGGTTTGACCAATAATGAAAAGTATACAATGAAATTTTTTAATTGAAATTAGTTATGAAATTATTCTAATGTGCGCATGAAGACAGTTACCATCTATAAGAATCATCATAATTAGAAATATAAAGTTGAAACAAATTCTTTTTCTACTACTACGGTAGATAATGTACCCTCAAATGAAGTGGTGAAATGTTTTGTAATTATTTATTTAGATTATTCAAATTTCTTATTTGATTCAGGCTCCAAGAATTATTTTATATCAAAGAAATTTAAAATTAAAATGTAAATATGATCTCAAGAAATGTATTCATAAATATTTGTAAAATAATTTGAGGGTAGTATATTAGAAAAATGAGTTTATATAAATCATTCAATTATTATCTGTGTAATATTTTTTCTTATATACCTCTTTGTATTTCCTATTATAGAGTTTTATGTTATTATATAAATGAATTGGATTTCATTCTATCTTGGTATGATAGATTGTTCAGATAAATAAGTTATTTTTAGAATTATTTTTAGTTTTTATATAAGATTGAATTCATATCATTGTTAGCATATCAATAAGTTGAGAAAATAAAAAACAAATATGGAAGTGGATGTTACCATGAAAATGTTGACGAAAATAAGGGAAATATTTAAATTGCTGATGTGATAGTAGTAAATGGATATCATATTGAATTTCCTCGTGATTTTTCTGGTGTTATTCCATATCAAGATTTTGAGTTTACTATTGACTTAATTCCTAATGCTAATAAATTTTAGAAAACTTTGTATCAAATGGATTCATTTGAGTTTTTACAATTGAAAAAGTAGTTACATAAATTACTTTAGAGTGGTTTCATCCAACCTAGAACTTCCCCTTGGGGTTCCTCTATTCTATTTGTTAAAAATATGGATAGTTTTGTGATACTTTTCAATGATTATAGAGTACACAATAACATCAGTTTTAATAACAAGTATTCTTTTCCTAATACAGATGACCCATTTTATTAGCTCGAGGGAGCATAATATTTTTTATAGATTGATCTACGATCCTAGTACCATCATCTATAAGTGAAGGAATGAACATTCTAATGAATTCATTTTAGACTAGGTATGGTTGTTTTGAGTTATTTATTGTTCCCTTCGGTTAACAAATGAACCCACTATATTTATGGATCCAATTAATAGAGTTTTCTATGAGTATTTGGATAAATTTAGGTTTGTGTTTATCGATGATATTCTGGTATACTTTAAAATATTTTAAGATCATGAGAAACATATAAGGATTATTTAATATATTTTAAAAGAAAATAAGTTTTATAAAAAATTAGAAAATGCGAATTTTGATTATAACCAATTTCATTCCAAGGGAATATCTTTTTAAAATATTCCATAGCTATTGATATTGCGAAAACTAAAGAAGTGGAAGAGTTTCCAAATCCAAAAAATATCCTTGAGATTCAAAATTTTCCTAGTTTAGTGAGTTAATACTGAAGGTTTGTTAAAAAAATTTCTCTTTTCTTAAACCCATGAACAAATTTAACTTGAAAAGGAGAAGAATTTCTCTAGATAATGGAATGTGAAGAATGTTTTTAGGAATTCAAAAGAATATTTTTTAAATCTTCTAGGTAAGTATTCCTAACAACAAATGGTAAATTTTTTATATACATTGATGATTATTTGATGGGAATTAGTTGTGTCTTGAGGTAGAATGACTGGGTTATTAATTATACATCTCATTAATTGAAACCTCATGAGAATAATTATCCTAAAAATGATCTTGATATGGTTTCAGCAAGTTTTTTATTTGAAAATCTAAGGGCATCATCTATATGGGAAGAAATGTGAAATATATACTGATTATAATAGTTTGAATTATATATTTATTAAAAAGAGTTGAATATAATATGTAAAATATTACTAGAACTCATTAAAAATTATGATTGAACAATTAAATGTCATCTAGGTAAACCAAACAACGTAGCTGATGCCTTGAGGTGAAAATATAATGAACCATTAACTACGTTATGTTTGGAACCTGATCCTTTAGTTAATGATTTAATAAACGTTATACTAGATTTTTTTTTCAGAAACTATTTCTATTTTTACCCAGGTATCAATGAACTTATCATTGTGAGGTAGAGTTAATAAATATCATAAGTAAGATTGTGGTTTCAAATAAAAATTATAATTGGTCAAAAGGGAAGGATTCCTAAGTTTAATGTGAATAAATAAGGTTTTATTAGATTTGGAAATTGGTTATATTATCCAAGAGAGTCCATATTTAAGAATGAATTATTAATTGAAGCTCACAAATATGAATTTTCTATTTATCCTCATAGTTTTAATATGTATAGATAACTTCATGAATATTTTTATTGTGATGGTGTAAATAAGGATATAGTGAATTTTACCTTAAAATGCTTGACTATTCAGTTGGTTAAATCTAAATGAAAACTACTAAAGGGGATGATTTGTACTTTTTTAGTTCTAGAATGGAAATGGGAGGAAATATCCATGTATTTCATAGTGTTATTAACAAATACATTTCTAGGTAATAATGAAATTTGGGTTATTATTGATCTTTTAACTAAATCAGGGAATTTTCTTACTATTTATGATATTATGTCATCAGATTAGATTTCAGGACATTATCTTATGAGGATATTCATGTTAAAAGGAGTTATCTTTTACATTGTATCAGGTCATGATCCTAGTTTTACATCAAATTTATGTAAATGAATTCATAAGTCTATGGGTATTGAATTAAATATTTGTATAACTTCTCATCCTCAATCTGATGTACCATCTAAGCATATAATTCAATCGAGGATTTGTTTTGAGATTTATCATTATATTATCATGGAATTTGGGATCAACTTGTGTTTTTATTTTAATTTTCTTATAATAACATTTTTCAATCAAGTATATAGATGAAACCTTTTGAATAATTATATAAAAAATGATTTCAGACTCCAATATGTTATGATAAAGTCAGTGAGAGGAAATGTTTGCGAACCAAATTGGTAAAAGAGATGGTTGTGAAAGTAAGGATGACATGGCACTACATGAGGTAAACCTAGAGTAGAAAAAATAGACATATAGATAAATGGTTAAAGACCTTTCATTTGAGGTAGGTGATCGGATATTTCTTAAAATATCTCATTGAAAAGGTGTAATTAATTTTTTTTAAAAAGGAAAATCGAGCCTATGATTCATTTTACCCTATAAAATTATAGTGTAAGTGGGATAAATTTGATACTAGGAATACATACCTCTTAGTTTACCTCAGGTACATGATGTGCTTCATGTATATTTTTTAAGGAAGTATATACTCATGCATCTCAAGTTTTGTATCATTAATTGATACTATTAGAGGAGAATCTATCTTATAAAGAAAAAACAATTTAGATTTTAGACCATAGGGAGTAGTCATTTTGAAATAAATTGATTCACGAGTTTAATTTTTTATGTAACAATCACATAATTGAAGGATCAACTTGGGAATTAGATAAGGCTATGAGGGGAAAACACCCTCACCTACTTAAGTAATGGATAAAATTGCAAGGACACAATTTCTTAAAGGGGTAGAATGTGAAAACCCAGGTAATCCTAGATATATATTAAAATTATTATTTATAATTATTCATTTTATGAATTCATATTCATTATAGTTTTATAAAATATTTATTTTAATTTATCAATAAAAAATGGAATTGTTTTATTTTACTAAATTGTTTTTCCATGTAATGCATGGTTTTATTTAAAAGATAAATTTATTGATTTTATAAATTGAATTTTATAAAATGGAATTAAATATTTATATCATCATATCAAATTTATTTTATCGTGAATTTTTGGGATTTTTTAGGAAAATATTGATTTTTGGGTGAATAGTGAAAAATACAAATTTTTATTTAAACTATCATTTCTTTTAAAATATTTAAATAATAATATTTTATTTTTTATTGGTTTTAAATTATTCTAATTTTAATAAAAAAATAAAATTAATTCCACTGTAATAAGAGTTATATTTTTTTTCTATAAAATAATTGTTTTTCTTAAAAAGGGAATTTTTCTCAAAAAAATTTTCATTGTGTGATTCCTTTTTATGTTAAAATTAATGTCTTATACTTCTATTAATTGAATCATGAAAAATTGATTTCAAATTTATAACCAAGATTTTAAAATTTTTTAATGTGGCCAATTTCAATTTTTTCATTGTTAATAGTAACTTTGGTAAAATATTATCACCCTTGTAAAGGTTAAAAGGGTGAAACTGGTTAATTAAGATAAAGAATAATTGATAAGTACCCAAAATTTTATATTAATTATTATTGTATGATGATATTTATTCCATTATAAAATTATTTTCTTATTTTTATTGTTTTGGAGCCAATTTCCTGTGATTAAGACATCCTATTGTTTAAAAAAATTTAAAATTACAAGGTATCCACTCCTCTAACTTATAAAAGGGAACCTCTTCTCCTCACTTATTCAAACAGTTTTATCCATTTATCTTGCCCAATGCCAAGAAAAATGACTTTTAAAATCCCTTCCCACGTCCTATAGGTCATGGTATTCTCAAAATAAAAATCCTAGAGGGTTTAGGGTGGAAGCCAAAGGGAGATATTTGAGAATGGGGTAAAAATCCTAAACCACCTATTTCAAGTTTATTTCATATTCTTCCTACTTCAAATATATTACAAATATTTTAAAATAATGATATCATTATATTATATATATTTAAATTTTATTATATTAATGAAACAACCCTTTTTTATCTCTTTTCCATCCTATGTAAATGTAAGCATCGTCTCGGTGTACGTGTGGACTACCACCATCATGAAGCAATGTGTTTTGTTTTCCATCACCACCTCACATGGATGGTTATAAATAGTTAATTTATATATGTATGTATATATATATATTATATATAATTCTCAATTTAATTAATTAAAATCCCACTAAAAATATATCATAGAAGAAAATATCACAAATTACCAATGACATTTAATTAATTAAATTAGTATATATGCCAAGAAATCATATGCATGACATGGGAAACTACATGCCTCGTAATGATGCATGAATGACCCAAAATCCCATAAACTATAACATAACAATAGTACTTAGTATCAGTATTAAATTTTAATACCACAATCATTAATAGTAATCCCATCACCGATAACTCAGAAGTCTTTTACATAAGATCCTTTCAGGAACTTACGTGACTCCCCTAATCGTATTCCACATAGCCCATATCTTTTCTACCATTCCTCATACACATTAAAGAAGAAAATAAAATATAATACATGATAACCTCATATGATACCACTTTTAAGACCCCTATATGAATCATCAGGACCGATCATGAGTGTTACATGACCTCATGCATGCCTCCCATTATGTAAGAGGTTTCTAATTAGAGACGAGGGCCTGAATTATTTTCTGGAGAGACTTTTCCCAAAAAAAATATTTATAGATCATAAAAATAGAAAAAATAAATAAATAATTGTAAAATAATACATTAGAAGTTAAAAATAATGCCATATAGTTACAAATTCCACACAAGGCATATAAGATAACCAAAGGACCCATGATGTGGTATGTCAACCAAGTGTATGCAGATGAAAAAAATAAACTAAAGAATCTATAGTAATATTTTTAAGTTTATCCTGGAATCACCCCTTCCTTTCAAGATCCACCTAATTAGCTGGCTACCACAAGGCCCCTTTCTTTATCTAAATCCCTAACCATAAAATATAAACGTGCCTCGAGATGCTCATGCAGGGTGTGAGTATAAAAACAGTATGACACCACCAGTGTGTCCTTAACATAATTTTACAATATATTAAAGTCTATTCCATGAAAATAAGGTAAAATAGTAAATAAATAATCTAGTACTAATTCATCATGTTCTAACCAAGATTCCACAAACCCTAGATCTACTTGCATCAGTACTAGGTTGGACGAAAGGTTAAAAGTAATCATTTCATGACTTAAATAATTCCATTTAATCCATGTATCATCTCGAAAAAATTCAAATTTTCTAGTATTTGTATTCCACCTTTATGTAAAAATCCCACACCAACATTTAATGAAAAGTCATGGTGTCTACTTGTTGACCCAATTCACGACTCTAGGGCGATTCATATTCACACATGTCAACCCAATATTCAGATATGAGGTAATCCATATCCACACTTGTTAACAAAATATACAACTCTAGGGTAAGACACATTACCAAAAGTCATCACTAAAAGTGAAATCACAACCTTCCAGTAATAATAGTATAACTCCCCCTCTAAGGGGATAACTAGTCAAGTTAGACCAAATTGGTACCTTAAAACCATCCATATATAAACCATAAAAGAATCCAAACATATTCCATAATAAAAAAAGTAATGAACAATTCATATAAATCAAAGGCCACATGGGATACACACACCAACATACATAACACATCCGACAATAGTCTCATGGTCTAAACACACACCCTCATGCATATCATATAATGTAGGGGTCTCATGGGAAAAACAGACAACCACATGCATATCATTCCTTATAATTTCATACAGGGTCCCTAAATGGTAAGGAATTCCTATCATAGGTGCACTGATACAATTTCCAAGAGTCATCACTTAATAATGAAAGTCCATTAAATACCCCTATAAAGAATCCATATTCATCACAAATGGGACTCTAGAGTAAATATTCAAGAAGGGAAGCATAACATGGGATTAGAGATGGACAAACTCGCCCCACTAAATCTATCACCAATGGTATATCTAGATCTATTTTGAAAAAGGATGTATATTATCTAGATTTTTACACTTATCCATTGATAAGTCAATACTTCCTTGTTACATAACAATAGAACAAAAGGACCTAGCTATGCCATCCTGGATCTAGGATTCCTTATGTGAAGAGGATAGGATATCTAGAGGAAATACGAAGAACAAATAAAGAATGAACTCTTATCGTGAATTATTAAGGGATGAAGCCCCTATATTCTCTTGAATTATAGTTCAAATGGAGAGGAACCACCAAGAACGACCCATGGTATACCTAGGTTTTAGAGACCTATATATTGAAGAAAAAACTGAAGGGTTTGGGGGAGGTTTTGGGTTAAAATTCCAATTTTTTGGATTAAATAATTTGTTTTTTAGGGTTTTGATTACACGGTTTACTAAACCATGTTCCAACCGTGCAAGTATTATTTATTCTTTAGGGAACCTACATGGTTTAGTAAACCATGAACTAACCATGATTTTTTCCTCTATTCTAAGTTACACAATATCTGGGGGAATGTTACATGGTAATCTCTAAATAAAAACCATTTACTTCCCCTCTCCAATAAGTCACACAATTTCCTAGGGAGAATTGTACGGTTTTCCCAAACTGTGTTCAAACATTGAACCCCTTTAAAAGATTCAAAAACCCTCCAAAATCACCTCAAAATTAATTATACTCCACCCAATAAAATCATAACACAAAATCACTTAGAGAAGGTCCAAAAGGTGGTTGTAACATACCTAAATATTATGGATTGTTATACATGTAGTGCAGCATGTTGGAGTTGGTTCCCTGAAACTAACATGTTTAGTACTTAATTACATGCTTTTATTATTAATTATGTTTTTTCATCACAATATTAATTTTTCTCAACCTAAATTTTTATGTGATAATGTTCTAAGAATATAGGTCATGATGAAAGGTCATAGTAATTCCACACTATAATGACAACCTAGAGGTGTCACAACATTATTCTTGAATCTTGTTCTATGGATGGATGATATTCCATGATAGGACAAAAATGATAAAATATATTAGGGGTATGAGTCTCATAAGACATTAATACACCTTCTCATAGTGTTCTCCAAAGGGAATCTCCAATATAAAATCTTATGAGAAGAAAACCATTACTAGGAAATCCACATTTCCATCTATCATTGGATGTTCCTTTATAAATATGTGGGTATTGATCCATAGACATTAATATTATCATTAATGGATATCATGAATCATATGCTTTGATGTATTGAAAAAAAACTCTAACAACATGTGCTCATAGTGAGGTAGGATATTTTGGGTGCATCAGGAGTGATATTACATTAATGGATAATATGAGAAAGGACTTATCCCTTCTATCACTTGACAAATGATGATATCTCAGACCCTTTTATGGGAATGGAACTACCTTTGTAAATCTAATGACATGGTTTTTGGTGAGAGAGTTCATTTTTTTAAATTCAAATAATTATACATCAAACATATAGGATGATGGTACTATAATGCAACATGTTTGATTCTAGATATCATGCTAAAGGGATTATATTACATATTAAGAATTTTTAGGAGGTTTTATGCTGCTACGACATAATTTTTTTTTCTCTAGGGGATACTTGGCGTGTTTTAAGAAGTAAGACTTGAAATTTAGGTACTTATTCCTAATTACAATGAGAAAGAGGCCTAGTGTGTCACACACTAAGTGTATTAATAATCTCAGTTAAATTCAATTAATGAAATTAATATGTTAAAATAAATAATATTTATTCGGCTTGGTTTACCACCATAATTAAATCATAAGTTATTAAAAAGAATAAGTGTGTTAAATAATAATAATAATAAATAATTATTACTACATTTGGTGAATATAATGTATATTATATTTATCATTGAATAATGCAATGACATTTATCTATTAAATAGTCATTATCCGAGGATCGGTAAATGTCGATGAGGGAAAATAAGACCGAGTTTAATGGTATGATTAGAAATGGTATAAATGATATTTATTTATATTCTTAATGAGTTTCACATGTCAGGTGAGTAATAATAATAATATTATTATTAATTTACATGGTTTAAACTAAAAAATATTAAAAATGGTTAAGGGATTGTGTGTGATTTTACAACCATAAACCGTCTATAATAAATTTGTAATTGTAAATCTTTCCTAAATTACTTTTGGTGTCCACAATATATAGAGAGAGAGATTTTCTCAAACCCTATAGTGATTTTTCTCTTATTCCTCTCATAATATTTCGAGAGAAAATCAATAGTTCTTTCCCCATGTAAGAGAATACTAATGTTATCAACAACAAATAACTTAAGTGATCATAATTGGACATGATAACACCTGGTGATTCGACGATGTTGTCCATAGATTGTGGTGCATGTGTGGATCACCTCTAGAGTGATTATGCACTTGTATCCTATAGTGCAATGATGGTAGGAAAATATATAGTTAACCTAGTCATCAATTAAATCATAATTATAAGTTGAGTTAATTATATATCATATGATAAATTAATTATAAATTATTTTTGAAGATCCTCTAATTCTAGTTCTAGTGTTTTAATCTAGTAAAGTAATCTTCTATTTTCATTGGACATGGCATTTTGATCGTTTGAATAAATGGTTACACATTATTTAAGAAAAAAATTCTTGTTGGTCATACCTTAACAAGATTTTTTCTCTCTGCCCAGAACCTACAAGTGGTATCAAAGTAGTCACATGTTTAATTTATAATTTTTTATTATTCATTACTTATTTTCATGTTTTTTCATTTTATTTTACATAAAATTATTCTTTTTAATATCTAACATAATTATTTATTCCCATTATTCATTATTGATAACATAACTAATAAATTGTACATATTTAAAAAATGAAGAATCATTTAAATAATACCAATTAGAGGTGTCAGTGGCTCTGCCTGGACAAAACCAGAGTACACAATGTGTACTGCCTTTATAGACATCGTGTACTATAGTTTTCTTGTATGAATATTATGATAAAGTTGGATGGATTAGAAATAATTGGATACAATATCTAAAAAAGGAACATTGTATGTATCTAGATATACTGGAACATGTCTTGAATAACTACACATCATTGATCGCACCACAATTCAATGTTTTATTTTCACCCTTACACCATTGTTTTAAACTGAATTTGTATTTTATATTTAAAATATAATAAAAAATTTAAATTCATTTTTGATTAATTTATTTTTTGTTTATCACTGTTAAAAAGGCCATTGTTACTTGTTTTGATGATTCCATTACAGGAGGAGGTGATTTGGAGGCCACAGAGATGATCTTGAAGGAAAATGGGCCAAAATTGCATGAGTTCCTTGAATATATGTCCACTATTTTGATAATTAAGAGACATTAGTACTTCCAAATGGGATGAAACTTTGCGTTATGCTCCAAAAAATCCTAGTATACAAATATTATCAAGGAACTTAATCCTAATTCTGCTATCTGGTGACCATTCCGAACCATTCTCTCCAGGGGACAAAATCTGCCCGAATTCAAAAGTTTTGTTAGATATTTTGACTATATCACCCAATAAAAATGTCCAATGGCCTCCAAAAATTAAAGGTATACATTAACGAGGCCTTCCAACAATGATTCTCTTTTTATCAAGTCATGATATGTCTTTATACTATTCCAAAACCAAGAGACAAATTGTATCTCAAAAACAGGGTGCTCAAAACCATATTCCATTTTTGCTATAAAAAGGAACCATGGGAACCTCATTTGTAAATTTTGATAGGGAGTGAAGTAATGACAATTTGGATTTATATAGGATTCCCATCCTAATTCTAGAAGTTTTGGAGGCCCCTATCCTCATAGGGGGATAAAAAATGAAGAAGTAGTTCCACCCGAGCTTCCTCCTCCTTGCGATGTGGAGCTAAACGGTGGGCGTTAATTGTGAGGGATCTACACACATGTAAAGGGAGTTCTGATGCATATATTAGATATTGGTTTGGATTATTTTGGGTGTTTAAACATTTCATTCCATGTACCTTACATTATTTCATATTTGAATGCTTGTTTTGATACATGTGAATGTTATGATCTTAATTTCTAACCGGTCAGTGTGAGGTTTTGAGTGTGTGACTTGTGTTGTTTTGATTGGATAGACTAAGAATAATTTTCATACCCACCTTCTTCAGATTTCAATTTTATTTGGAAGCTATTATTCCATGCATAATTTTTGGACATTGACAATACAATTGTTATGTCAAGGTTGAGTTCTTTAAGCATTGAAATAAAAGCATAGAAATTATTTGGGATTCCAATTAATTTCAAGCAAAGAATTACTCCAAACATAAATGAATATCTATGAAAAATGAACTTGAAATGTGTGTAATGAAATAAAAATGAACCATTTGTCTCATATTTTTTAAAATCCACTAGCTTTTTCAACTATTAAACTCTTTGAGTTAAGTTATTTTCTAAAAATGTTTTTTTTAAATCACCTCCTCTTTTAGTAATCTTAATTAAAAATAAACACTATAAGATATCAAAGATCCTTGATAGATGACCTAGGGTCTTCCCCAGATAGTAAATAAACCTTAAAATCAGAATAAATTTTAAGTGTCATGACAACGCATTCAAATTTTGGCACCATTTCCAGCGATCGCTATGATTTTTAGTGCATGTTTTTTATATGATTTTTATAAATTTTGTCAGTATTTATTTGTTTTATATTATACCTTTACCTATATTTTTTTGTTATGATTTATTTATTATGTAGTTTTTGTGCATGATGCATTCCAATCTGAGAAATTTACCACCTTTCGAACCCCGAATCAGAGAGGATCTTACATCAGCGACCCCGAGATGCTTAAGAGAACCCTTTGAAGGAGGACACACAAGACAACAACAATCTTCTTGATACTTCATCTTATTATTCTGGAACCAACATCAAAAATGAAATAAACTTGTATAACATGGATTAAAACAGTGGAACACTAAAATAACTCACCTCATCTGATATCGATATCCAACCCACATACATTCAATTACTAGGCGAGGCTCCCAATTTTGACCTAAAATCTGGTTTAATTCATCTATTACCAAGATTCCATGGACTTCCTGGAGAGTATCCACATAATCATTTAAAAGAATTTCACACTATTTGTTCAAAATTAAAACTTTCTAGTGTGGATGAGGAATAAGTAAATCTTAGATAATTCCCCTTTTCTTTAGAATATACTGCAAAAGACTGGCTTTATTATGTTAATTCCCCAATAAAAGGTTGGGCGACACAAAATGACTTTTTCTTGAAAAATATTTCCCATCCTCTCGAACTGAAATAATAAAGAAAGAAATATGTGGTATAATACAATATCAAGTGGAAACACTTCATGAATATTGGGAAAGATTTAAAAGATTGTGTTCAAGTTTTACACACCACCAAATAAGAAATCAACTTTTAATATAGTATTTTTATGAAGGTTTAATTCCAGTTGATCATAACATGATTAATGATGATCCCAAGTGGTGCACTAGTGGATAAAACCCAAATCATTATAAAGACCATAATTAAGAACAAGACACATAACACTCAATAATTAGGTACAAGGTCATGTGTACGCATTCGTGGTGTCCATGAGGTGAAAAGTACTGAATTTGAGAAGAAGGTGGACATAAAGTTTGAAGAGTTAAGTACACTTTTATGACAACTCGCTCTACCCCAAGGGAAATCTCAATCTCCTCATCCCATCAATTGTGGAATCTAATCTTCTAATAACCATTATTCTGAACAATGCCCCCAATTGATAGAAACTTCTGAGAGTTTTGAGGTAATATTCCCAGGATGCCCCAAAAACCAACCCTTTAGGTAAGAACCATATTATCCCTAAAAATATAGGTTGAAAGAAAACCAAGCTTATTGGCAATAGGGTATTCAAATCAACCTCAACAACAATGGAACCAACCAGGATAGAGTAGTCATCCACCACCACCCAAAAATCCTCAACCATCCCAAAGGCCTTTCAAACCGCCCCTCCAATACCTGAGCCTAGCCCAGAATATATGATGAAACAAATGGATTCAAAAAATCTTCAATTCCAAAAAACTACCAAAGATTCCATAAAAGACCTAAAAACCCAATTAGGCCAACTAGATAACTCAGTGGGGGAAATTTAATGTCATGGGTTGAGTAAACTACCCTCCTAACCAATAGTTAACCCTAGGGATAAGAGAAATGTTAGTGATATCACCCTTAGGAGAGGAACAAAACTTAAAATCCAAATGAATCCTCCATTAGAGTCATCCCCTCCTGAGGAAACCTCCAACCCAACCATTGAAAATATTTCAAATGTTGATATACCATGTCCTAAGAGAATCCCTTCCAAAGGAAAGAGTGTGTATGTCAATGAGTCTCCTAGACAAACCATTCCTCTTCCATTTTTCCAAAGGTCCAACCAACCTAGGAAATAAAACTAAACTAAACTAGATAATGAAATATTATAAACTTTTAGAAAAGTTTAGGTAAACATCCCCTTGATTGATATTGTAAAACCAATTCCAAGATATACAATGTTTATTATGGAGATGTGTACACACAAAAAGTGACTTTGTGGAGATGAAAAGGTGAGCTTGGGGTGGAACGTATTATCATTTATATATCCATCACTTCCCACCAAGTTCAATGATACCAAGACATTCTTGATTCCATGCACCATAAGAGAGTATTCATTTTCTAATGCCATGATCGATTTAAGTGCTTCTATAAATGTGATGTTTCACTCCATTTACTCTACATTACAAGTCAGGGAACTAAATCCCCCTGGAATTTTCATTCATCTAGTGAATCAAAGTACAGAACACCCTTATGGTGTGTTAGAGGATGTTCTTGTGAGGGTGAAAATTTTAATTTTTACTGCTAATATTTATGTTCTTAAAATGGAAGATGATAGGATGAATGGACATGCCCCAATTATATTGGGGAGACCTTTCTATAAAACCACCAAAACCATAATTAATGTCCAAAATGGAACATTATCTGTGAAGTTTGGTGGTGACATTGTCCACTTCAAAATCCTTGATTTCGTGAATCACCCCTCAGAAGAATAGTCCTCTCTCTCTATTAATTCTCTATATGTACTCCCTTCCCTCGAAAAAAATTCATTTAATTCCCTTGATCCCCTTTCTGAGTTTTTTTTATTGATATAAATTCTAGGAAATTAATAATTCATTTATTGTTGTAATGCTCTATAAAAGTGTCATGCATGTTCATTAATTGATAATTTCTTGAACATTGAGGATCCAATGACCATTTATGATACTAATAATCCTATAAAAGCTCATTCCTCATTGAAGGATGTTACCATGGAGTAGTTAAATGAGATTAGGGACCTCACACTTTCACACACACTACCATCAATCCAAAATCCACCTAAATTGGAACTGAAACAACTGCCTCATGATTTAAAATATTCATATCATGAGAATGGACACAAGATACCCGATATCATTACTAGTTCACTTCTTCCTAAGAAATAATTGCAACTTCTTGAACATTTGAGGTAATATAAACAAGCTTTGGGATGAAAACTTGCTGAAATTTTTGGCATTAGCACATCAATTTTTACAAATTATATATTAATAAATGATGAGGCTAAACCAGTGAGGGAGGCACAACCTCGACTGAACCCAAACCTCTTATATGTTGTAAAAAATGAGGTAACAAAATTATTAGTTTCTAGAATCACTTACCCCAACTCTGACAGCCAATGGGCCAGTCCTGTTCAAGTAGTTCCTAAAAAAACTGGCCTTACAGTAATCAAAAATGAAAATAATGAATTGGTTCCAACTCATGTTCAAAATAGTTGGCGTGTCTGTATGGCCTATTTCTAACTAAACCAATACACTAGGAAGGACCATTTCCTATTTCCATTCATTGAACAGATGCTAGAGAGGATAGCGGGTAAGTCTCATTACTGTTTTCTTGATAGGTATTCTGGATACTTTTAGATCCATATTTCCCCCGAGGACCAGGAAAATAAGACCTTCACTTGCGCCTTTAGCACATTTACATATAGAAGGATTCCATTTGGTCTGTGAAATGTTGTAGGTACTTTCTAGCGATGCATGGTTAGTATTTTTGTGTATTACCTAGATAATTACATGGAAGTTTTCATGGATGATTTCACTATTTATGGATCCTTTTTTGATGAATGTTTTAGTGGTATTTCTTCATTCCTACGTCGTTGTATTAAAAATAATCTTGTATTAATTTATGAGAAATGCCATTTCATGGTACAATAAGGTATAGTTTTGGGGCATGTCATTTTGGGGGATAGTATCCATTTAGATAAATCAAAATTTGATGTCATTTCTTCCTTACCATTCCCTAAAAATGTATAGGATGTGCGGTATTTCCTAGGTCATGCTGGATTTTACCGCCGTTTCATTCATAACTTTAGTAAAATTTCACTCCCCCTCTCCAGATTACTCCAAAAAGAAAAAGAATTTTTTTTTGATAATGAATGTGAGGAATATTTTAATAAGTTAAAATGGAGTCTCACATCACCCCCAGTAATCCAACCACAATGGTGGGATTTACCATTTCATCTCCTGTGTGACACCTCTAACTACGTTGTTGGGGAAGTCTTATCATAAAGGGTCGATTGAGATTAACATGTCATATCCTATGCCTCACGTACTTTGGAACCATCCCAAGAAAACAACACCACAACAAAAAAAGAATTCATTTCCATTGTGTTTTCCTTGGAAAAATTCATGTCATACCTTTTGGGGTCCAAAGTAATTGTGTTCTTAGACCATGTAGCCCTTCGGTATCTCCTTAAGAAACCGGAATCCAAAACACGTCTCATTCATTGGATTCTCCTCCTTCAGGAATTCAATTTATAAATTAGAGATAAAAAAGGAGTAGAAAATGTGGTGGCTAGCCATATCAGTAGGATTCCACCATCCTCAAACATTGACTCATCCCCCTATATTCCAATTAATGATATGTTTCCTGACGAGAAACTGTATAGAGTGCAAGATTCTATTCCTAGGTATGCTGAAATTGTAAATTATTTGAAAGAAACTTTCATTTCTACTAATTTCAACAAAAACAAGGTTGACCATCTAACACATGAGTCTTTTTGGTTCATTTGGGATGACTCCTAGCTTTGGCACACCTGTAGTGATCAAGTCCTCAGGTGTTGTGTTCCTGATAGCGAGTTTCAGTCCATCCTAAGGTTCTTCCACATTCTTTCTTGTTGGGGGCACTTTGGTCCCTAATGGACTACATGTAAGGTCCTTGATTCTAGTATCTTTTGGTCCACATTTTTTCAGAATTCCCATGACATCTGTAAATCTTGTCCTCGCTGTCAAAGAATGGGGAATGTATATAAAAGATATGAGATGTGACAAAAACCCTTGATCTTCCATGAAATTTTTGATGTTTGGGGAATTGAATTTATGGTAGCATTCCCCAATTGATTTGGTAACCTATACATTCTGTTATTAGTGGATTATGTTTTAAAATGTGTAGAGGCACGAGGTAAAAGGACTGATGGTTCTAAGGCTATTGTGGAATGTTTGAGAACCCAAATTTTATGTAGGTTTGGCTTACCCAGGTTCATTATCAGTGATGAGGGTTCTCATTTCTTCAACTGAACAATGCAGTCTATTTTGTGTTGATATGGGGTCAGGCATGGAGTGTCTACTGCTTATCACCCACTAACCAATGGTAAATTTGAGGTTTCAAATAGAGAAGTTAAACAAATTCTTGAAAAAATGGTTCAACCCAATTGAAAATATTGGAGTCTTAGAATCAATGATTCATTATGGGCTAACTGTATTGATTTAAAAACCCCATTGGAATGTCACCATATTAGCTAGTGTTTGGAAATAGTTTTCACCTCCCTGTTCAGATTGAGCATTGGGCCTACTGGGCCATCAAACAATACAATTCTAATATTTTTGATGCAGGTTCTCAAAGGAAGTTGAAAATTCATGAGATGGAGGAAATGAGAAGAGATGCATATGAGAACTCTAGGATTTATAAGGAGGGAACCAAGGCTTCCCATGACCATCTTATCCTTCATCGATAATTCCACATTGGGCAGAAGGTCCTCCTCTACAATGCAAGGTTGAAATTGCATTTAGGTAAGCTTTGTTCCCATTAGTTTGGACCATAAACTATTACTAATGTATCTTTATTTTGTGTTATTTAGCTTCAAAATGAATAAATTAAGAAAAACTTCACTGTTTATGGGCAGCAGCTAAAGCTCTTCCACGAAGCCCTTCTGAAGTTCCTGATGGAGGAACTCCATGTTCAAGAAGAAACATACCAATGAAACCCACTGGGTTTTATCCTTCCTCCCCACATTCTATTTTATTAAAGTGAGGAAAATTCACACTATAGGTGTGGGGGGATGGGTACATTCTTAGGTTAGTTAGGAATTTTCATCAGTCTTTTTTTCATTCTTCTCATTTTCGCCTTCTTTATGTTATTTTCACTTTTCTCCTTCTTGTTGAGTTCATTAATTTTTTCACCGTCTTTCTTCTTTATTCTTGTTTTATCCTTATTTATGGTTTTTGTAATTTTCTCCATATTGTTGAGTTCATTAGGATTTTCATCTTCTTTATTCTTTATTCTTTTTTTCACCTTCTTTATGGTATTTTTACTCCCCCCCCCCTTATGGTCACCAAATCATGGAACTTACTAAAAATACATGTTAAAATTATTGATTCCATGTTGATATAAAATTTGATGAAGACCTAAATCTATTATGGAATGAATGTTTGTATGAATTTAACATCGGGGAATGATTTTTAGTGAATTGGTTTTCTATCAATGATATAAATGGTTTTATCTCTATGAAACCTTTGAGACAATTGATTCCCATTGTGTGAGTAGTCTTTGGGAAAACCATGTCACTAGTATCTCCACACATTTTTTCACCAAACTACAAAGTGTGAATATTTATTATATAATATAAGGTAAAAATAGTTTAAGTTAATATTTTTTAGCTTAAAATGATATTTCCATACGTGCATTCCTTATCTGATCTATTTCATTACTGTACTAGATTGACCTATGCATGTGTACCTGATATCCGACTATTGTACGCCCTTAAAAAACAAAAACAAATCAAAACAGAATTGGTCGGTGTCTTGTGTAGGTTAAAAACCACTCCTCCTCATCCTTTGATCTTGTTATAATGATTACAATTAGTGTCGTGAGGAGATCAGACAAGGATTGAGAGATGCGTGTCAGATTTGATCTAAATGAAAATTCTGAAAAAAAAATGAGGGGAGTGATGAAATGTACAACATTTGGGGATATCTAGGTAGAGAACCTATGGTTTGACTTCTGGGAATGCATAACTGATTATCTCTTGAAATATTACTGTAAAGGATGTAGGGAAGGTTTGGTGGAAAAAATCATTTAAGCTGAAAAATGTAAAAATTACCTATATTTATTGGATATAAAGTGTAAAGAATAGAATGGAATGGTTTTCACACACACATGAAGAGTTAGTGTAATGGTTTACTTCTGAATTCCTTTCTCAATTTGGTATCATGAATCTCTTTTAATTTCAATGTGATATGATTTATGAGACAACTTTTTCCATTTTCAATAGGAAGAACTCCTTGGTGTGGTTTGTGCATTGATCACATTACTTTAATGAATTAAAATTTCCTCAAATTTTAAATCTTCATTATTTTGGTAATATCTAAATGAATAATTTCTAAAAATTTAACTTTTCCCATGAGTGTAAATGTTTAGGTGTGTGGGTGTGATCGCACCACGATTCATTGTTTCATTTTCACCCTTACACCATTGTTTTAAATGGAAATTGTATTGTAAATTTAAAATATAGTAACAAATTTAAATTCAGATTTGATTAATTTATTTTGTTTTTATAATGGTTAAAAAGGGAAATGTTACTTTTTTTATGATTCCATTGTAGGAGGAGGTGATTTGGAGGCCCCAGAGATGATCCAGAAGAAAAATGGGCCAAAACTGCATGGGTTCCATGACCACATATCCACTGTTTTGATCATTAAGAAACTTTAGTGCATAAAAATGGGATAAAACATTGTGTTATTCTTAAAAAAATCACGTTCTACAATCCTTATCAAGGAACCAAATCCCAATTTGGACATATATTGACCTGTCTGAACCATTCTCTACAGGAGACAGAATCTTCCAGAATTCAAATGCCTGGTTCAGTCTTTTGACCGTATTTCCCAATAAAGATGTCAAATGGCCTCCAAATTTGATATTGATACATTCATAAAGACCTCCAACAACTCTTCTCTTTTGATCAAGTTGTGATATGTATTTCTACTATTCCAAAATCGAGACACAAGTGGTATCTCCAAAAAAGGTTGCTCAAAACCATGTTCCATTTTGGCTATAAAAAGGAACCATGGGAACCTCATTTGTATGTTCGGACAAGGAGTGAAGTGATGCCGAATTTGAGTTCCATATTATTCCTCTATTCGTTCTATAAGTTCTAGAGGGCCCTATCCTCATAGGGAGATCAAGAATTAAAAAGTAGTTCCACCCGAGATTCCTCCTCCCGATGTTGATCTAAACGGTGGGAGTTCGTTATGAGGGAGTTCCGATGAATATATTAGCTACTAGTTTGGATTAATTTAGGTGTTTAAACATTTCATTCCATATACCTTACATGATTTCATATTTTAATGTTTTTTTGATACATGTGAATATTATGATCTTAATTTCTAACTGATCAGTGTGAGGTTTTGAGTGTGTGACATGTGTTGTTTTGATTAGAAAACATAAGAATCCTTTTCATACCCACCTTCTAGAGATTTCAATTTGCTTAATAAGATATTATTCCATGAATAAGAATTGGACCTTGATGATATGATTTTTACATCAAGGTTGAGTTCTTTAAGCATTGAAATAAAAGCTTAGAAGTTAATCAGGATTCTAATTAATTTCAACCAAATAATTACTCCAAACCTAAATGGATATCTATGAACAATGAACTTGAAATGGGTGTAGTAAAATCAAAATGAACCCTTTGTCTCATATTTTTTAAAATACACTTTCTTTTTCAACTATTAAACTCTTTGAGTAAAGTTATTTTCTTAAATTTTTTTTAATCACCCCCTCTTTTAGTGATCGTTTTTAAAAATACACACAATATGCTACCAAAGCTCCTTGAGAAAAAATATCGGGTATGCCCTAGACTATAAATCAACCTTAAAATCAAAATCAATATGACATTTCATGACAACACATTCAAATTTTGGTGTCGTTTCTGGGGACCAATATGGTTTTTAGTGCGTGTTTTTGTAAGATTTTTTATTGATTTTGTGAATATTTATTCATTTTATCTTATACCTTTACCTGTATTTTTTTGTTCTAATTTATTTCTTGTGTAGGTTTTGTGAATGAAGAGTTCTAATCTAGGATATTTAACACCTTTCAAACCCGAACTGAAGAGGATCTTACGTCAGCGACCCCGAGACACGCAAGAGAACCCTTTGAAAGGGGGCACACAATACAACCACACTCTTCTTGATCCTTCATCTTCTTCTTCTGAAACCAAAATAAAAATTGAAATAAACTTGTATAACATGGATGAAAACAATATAACACTAAAAGATATAACCTCACCTAATGTAGATATCCAACCCACATACATTCAATTACATGGTGAGGCACCCAATTTTAAACAAAAATCTGGTTAAATTCATCTATTACCAATATTCCATGGACTTCCTAGAGAGGATCCACATAAGAATTTAAAATAATTTCACACTATTTTTTCAATACTAAAAACTTCTAATATAAATGAGTAATAAGTAAAGCTTAGATAATTCCCTTTTTCTTTAGAATATACTGAAAAAGACTTGCTTTATTATGTTAATTTCCCAATAAGAGGTTGGGAAAGCATGAAATGACTTTTTCTTGAAAAAATATTTCCCAGCCTCTCGAACTACGATAATAAGGAATGAAATGTGTGGTATAAAATAATATCAAGGGGAAACACTTCATGAATATTGGTAAAGATTTAAAATATTTGTGTTCAAGTTTTCCACACCACCAAATAAGCAATCAACTTTTAATATAGTATTTTTACGAAGGTTTAATTCCAATTGATCATAACATAATTGATGCTGCTGTAGGTGGTTCACTATTGGATAAAACGTCAATCCCTACAAGGAACCTGATTGAGAATATGGCACAGAACACTCAAAAATTTAGTACATGGTCATTGTACCCATTCAAGGTGTCCATGAGGTGCAAAGTACTGAATTTGAGAACAAGGTGGACATAAAGTTCGAAGAGTTAAGTAACCTTTTACTAAAACTTGCTCACTCCCAAGGTAAATCTCAATCTCGTCCTCCCATTAATTGTGGAATATTCTCTTCTGACACCCATTAGTCTGACCAATTCCCCCAATTGAGAGAAACTTCTGAGATTTTTGAGGCAATCTTCCTAGGACACCCCTATAACCAACCCTTTAAGCAGGAACCATAATGTCTATCTAACTTAGGGTATAAAGAGAACCAAGATTATAGTCAATTGGGGTATTCAAATCAACCTCAACAACAATGGAACCAACCAGGGAAGAGTAGTCATCCACCACAACCCAGAAATCCCCAACCATCCCAAAGGCCTTTCCAACCGCCCCCTCCAAAACCCAAGCCTAGCCTAGAAGATATAATGAAACGAATGGATTCCAGTTATCTTCAATTCCAAAAAACAACCCAAGATACCATATAAGAACTAAAAAACCAATTAGGTCAACTAGATAACTCGGAGGGGTAAATTCAATGTCATGGGTCGAGTAAACTACCCTCTCAACCAATAGTTAACCATAGGGATAAGGAAAATATTAGTGCCATCACCCTTAGGAGTGGAAAATAATTAAAATCCAAATGAATCCTCTATTAGAGGCATCCCCTCTGAAGGAAACCTCCATCTCAATAATTAAAAATGTTCTATATGTTGAAAAACCATGTCTTGAGAGAAACCCTTCCAATGGAAAGAGTTTGTATTTCGATAAGTCTCCAAGCCAATCCATTCCTCTTCCATTTCTCCAAAGGGCCACCCAACCTGGGAAACAAATGGAAACTAAACTACATAAGAAAATATTGGAAACATTCAAAAAAGGGTAGGTAAACATCCCCTTTATTGATACTGTAAAACAAATTCCAAGATTAAATTTTTTTTAAAGAGATATGTACACACCAAAGGAGACTTTGTGGAGATGAAAAGGTGAGCTTGGGGAGGAATTTATCAGCCTTGATAGAGCCATCAATTCCCACCAAGTGAAATGATCCTGGAACATTCTTGATTCCAGGCACCATGGGGGAGTATTCCTTTTCTGATTCAATGAATGATTTAGGTGCTTCTATAAATGTGATGCCTCACTCCATTTACTCTACATTACAGGTCAGGGAACTGAAGCCCGCTGAAATTATCATTCAGCTAAAAAATAGGAGTACAACACACCCTTCTGGTGTGTTAGAGGATGTTCTTGTGAGGGTTCAAAATTTAATTTTTTTCTCCTGATTTTTATGTGCTTAAAATGGAAGATGATATGATGAATGGACATGCACCAATTATATTGGGGAGACCTTTCTTAAAAACCACCAAAACCATAATTAATGTCTATAATGGAACATTATATATGGAGTTTTATGTTGACATTGTCCACTTCAACATCCTTGATTCCATGAAGCACCCCTCAGAAGAACATTCCTCTCTCTTTATTTATTCTATAGATGCACTCACTCCCTTGAAAAAAAAATCATTTCATTCCCCTGAGCCCCTTTCTGAGTTTTCTTCATTGATAGAAATGCTAGGAAATGAATCATGAATTTATTGTTTTGGTGGTCTATAAAATTTTCATGCATGTTCATTAATTGATAATTTCTTGAACACTAACGATACAATGACCATTTATGATACTGCTAAGCTTGTAAAAGCTCATTCCGAATCTAAGGATGATACCATAGAGAAGATAGATGAGATCAGTGACCTCTCACTTTCACACACACTCCCATAAATCCAAAATCTACCTAAATTAGAACTGAAAAAACTACCTCAAATATTTAAAATACTAATATCTTGATAATAGAAAAAAGGCTACCCGATATCATTGCTAGTTCACTCCCTCCTGAGCATTAATTATGTCTGGTTGAACTTTTTAAGGAGTATAAACAGGATTTGGGATGGACACTTGATAACATTCCTCATATTATCCCATCAATTTGTACACATCATATATTGTTAAATGATGAGGATAAACTAGCGAGGTAGGCACAATGTCGATTGAACCCAAACCTCCTAGAAGTTGTGAAAAAGGAGGTAACAAAATTATTAGCTGCTGGAATCATTTACCCCATCTTTGATATCTAATGGGTCTATCCTGTTCAATTAGTTCCTAAAAAAATAGGCCTTAGAGTAATCAAAAAGGAAAATAATGAATTAGTTCCAACTCATTTTTAGAATAGTTGGCGTGTCTGTATAGACTATCATCGACTAATCCAACACACTTGGAAGGACCATTTCCCATTTCCATTCATTGAACAAATGCTAGAGATGCTAGAGGGTAAGTCCCATGACTATTTCCTTGATGGGTATTCTGGATACTTCCAGATCCATATTTCCCCCAAGGACTAGGAAAAGATGACCTTCACTTTACTCTTTGGCACATTTTCATATAGGAGGATTTGATTTGGTCTGTGTAATACTCTGAGTACTTTCTAGCGATGCATGGTTAATATTTTTTAGGATTACTTGGAGAATTTCATGGAAGCTTTCATGGATGATTTCATTGTTTATGGATCCTTTTTTAATGAATGTTTGAGTAGTCTTTCTTCAGTCCTACATCGCTGTATTTAAAATAATATTGTATTAAATTATGATAAATGTCATTTCATGGTGTGACAAGGTATAGTTTTGGGGCATGTCATTTTTGGGGATGGTATCCATGTAGATAAATAAAAAGTGGATGTCATTTATTCCTTACAATTCCCTAAAAATGTATGGGATGGGTGGTCTTTCCTAGGTCATGCTGGATTTTACAGTCGTTTCATTCATGAATTTAGTAAAATTGCACTCCCCCTCTCCTGATTACTCCAAAAAAAAAATGATAATGAATGTGAGGAAAATTTTAATAGGTTAAAATAGAGTCTCACATGACCCTAGGTAATACAACCACCATGGTGGGATTTACCATTTGATCTCATGTGTGATGACTCTAACTATGCAGTTGGGGCAGTCTTTTCACAAAGGGTCGATCGAGCTCCATATTTCATTGCCTATGCCTCACGTACTTTGGACCCTTCCCAACTAAACTAGAACACAACTGAAAAATAATTCCTTTCCATTGTGTTTGCCTTGTACAAATTTAGGTCATACCTTTTGGGGTCCAAAGTCAGTGTGTTTTCAGACCATGCAGCCCTCTGGTATCTCCTTAAGAAACTGTAATCCAAAACACATCTCATTCATTGGATGCTCCTGCTTCAGAAATTCAATTTTGAAATTAGAGATAAAAAATACTAGAGAATGTGGTGGCTGACCATATCAGTAGGATTCCCCCATCCATGGACATTGAATCATTCCCATGTGTTCCTATAAATGATATGTTTCCTGATGAGAAACTGTATCTAGTGAATGATTATATTCCTTAGTACGCATAAATTGTAAATTATTTGGTATCATCTTGCATTCCTACTGATTTAAAAAAACATGGTTGACCGTCTAAAACATGAGTCTCGTGGGTACATTTGGGATGACCCTTACCTTTGGTGCACTTGTAGTGATCAAGTCCTCAGGAATTGTGTTCTTGATAGCGATTTTTAGCTAGTCCTTAGGTTCTGCCACAGTCTTTCTTGTGGGGGACACTTTTTTCCCCAAAGGAATGCTCATAAGTTATTGATTCTAGTCTCTTTTTCCCCCACATTGTTTCGGGATTCCCATGACTTCTGTAAATCTTGTCCTCGCTGTCAAAGAATAGGGAATGTATCTAAAATAAATGAGATGCCACAAAAACCCTTTTGCTTCCATGAAATTTTCTATGTTTTGGGCATTGACTTTATGGGACTATTCCCCAATTCATTTGGTAACCTATACATTCTATTAGAAGTGGATTGTGTTTCCAAATGGGTAGATTCATGAGCTAAAAGGAAGGATGATTCTAAGGCAGTTGTGGAAATTTTGAGAACCCAAATTTTCAGTAGGTTTGGATTACCTAGGTTTATCATCAGTGACCAGGGTTCTCATTTCTACAACCAAATAATGCAGTATATTTTGTGTCGGTATGGGGTCGGGCATCGAGTGTCTACTCCTTATCACCCACAGACCAACGGTCAAGTAGAGGTGTCAAATAGATAAGTAAAACAGATTCTTAAAAAAATGGTTCAACCCAATATAAAATATTGGAGTCTTAGATTCAATGATTCAATATGGGCTTATTGTACTGCTTTTAAAACCCCCATTGGAATGTCAGAAAATTGGCTAGTGTTTGGAAAGAGTTTTCACCTCCCTTTTGATATTGAGCACTGAGCCTACTGGTTCATCAAACAATACAATTATAATCTTTCTGGTTTAGGTGATCAAAGGAAGTTGCAGATTCCGGAGTTGGAGGAAATGAGAGGATATGCATATGAGAACTTTAGGATTTATAAGGAGCGAACCAAGGTTGACCATAACCATATCATCCTTCATTGACAATTCCACTCTGGGTAGAAGGTCCTCCTCTATAATGCAAGGATGAAGTCACATCTAGGTAATCTTTGTTCCCATTAGTTTAGAACATACACAGTTACTAATGTATCTCTATTTGGTGTTATTCAAGTTCAAAATGAAGAAACTAATCAAACCTTTACTATTAATGGGTAGCGGCTAAAGCACTTCCACAAAGCCCTTCTGGTGTTCTCGATGGAGGAACTCCATGTTCAAGAAGAAACATACCAATAACACCTACCAGGTTTTATCCTTCCTTCACACATTCTATTTTATTATAGTGATGAAATTGCACACAAAAGGTGTGGTTGGTATGGGTACATTCCTGGGTTAGTTAGGAATTTTCATCAGTCTTTTTTTCTTTCTTCTCTTTTTTCGCCTTCTTTATGGTATTTTCACTTTTCCCCATCTTGTAGAGTTCATTAGGATTTTTAGCGTCTTTCTTCTTTCTTATCTTTTTCACATTCTTTATGGTATCTTCACTTTTCCCCATCTTTTTTAGTTCATTAGTATTTTCATCATCTTTCTTATTTCTTCTCTTATTCTCCTTCTTTATGGTATTTTTCTCCCCCCCCCTTATGGTCACCAAATCATGGAACATTCTAAAAAATACATGTTTAAATTTTTGATTCTATATTGATTTAACATATGATAAAAAATTGAAACTATTATGGAATGAATGATTATGTGAATTTAACATTAGGGAGTGATATTTGGTGAATTTATTTTCTATCAATGATATAAATAGTGGTATCTCTATGAAACCTTTGAGATAATTGATCTTCATTGTGTGAGTAGTTTATGGGAAAACTGTGTCACTAATATCTGTACACATTTTTGAACCAAACTACAAAGTGTGAATACTTCTTACATAATAGAAGTTAAATATATGTTAGGTTAATATTTTTCATCTTAAAATGATATTTCCATACGTTCGCTCCTTATCTGATCTATTTCATTACTATACCAGATTGACTTATGCATGTGTACCTGATATCCAACTATTTTACACCCTAAAAAAATACAAAAAAATCAAATCAAAATTGGGTTGTGTCTTGGTCGGGTCAAAAACCACTCTTTCTTAACCTTTGATATTTTTATAACTATTACAGTTAGTGTCATGTGGAGATCAAACAAGGGTTTAGATGTGAGTGTGAGATTTATTCCAAATGAAACTTCTGAGAAAAAAACAAAAATAATAAATAAGGGGATTGATGAAATGTGAAACATATGGGGATATCTAGGTCGGGATCTTATAGTTTGACTTCTAGGAATGCTTAAGTGAGTGGATCTTGGAATATTATTGCAAAGGATGTAGGGAAGGTTCGACAGACAAAATCATTTAAGTGGAAAAATGTTAAAATAACCTATATTTATTGGATAGAAAGTGGAAAGAATAGCATGGAATGGTTTTCACACACACACACATGGAGAGTTGGTGGCATGGTTGAATTTTGAATTCCTTTCTCAATTTGTTATCATGAATCTCTTTGAATTTCACTATGATATGATTTATGAGACATCTTTTTCCATTTTCACTAGGAAGAACTCATTGGTGTGGTTTGTGCATTGATCACATTACATTAAAGAATTAAAATTTCCTTAAATGTTAAATATTCATTATTTTGTTAATATATACATGCATAATTTCTAAAAATGTAACTTTTCCTAGGAGTGCAAATGTTTAGGTGTGGGGGTGTGATCCCACCGCGATTCACTATTTCATATTCACCATTACACCATTATTTTAAACTGATTTTGTATTGTAAATTTAAAATATAATAACAAATTTAAATTCATATTTGATTAATTTATTTTGTGTTTATCACTGTTAAAAAGTGTAATTTTACTTGTTTTGATGATTCCATTGTAGGAGGAGGTGATTTGGAGGCCCTAGAAATGATCCAGAAGGAAAATGGGCCAAAACTGCATGGGTTCCATGAGCATATGTCCACTATTTTGATCATTAAGAGACTTTAGTGCTTCTAAATGGTATGAAACTTTGTGTTCCATCCAACAAATCTTGGTCTACAACTCTTATAAAGTAACCGAAGCCCAATTCAGCCATCTGGTGGCCCGTTAGAACCATTATTTCCAGGGGAAAAATCTACCCAAGTTCAAAAGTTCATTTTGGTATTTTGACCATTTCTCCCGATCCATATGTCTAATAGATTTTACATTTTACAGGGATATAGTTAAGAGGAAAGACAACAACTCTTCTCTTTTGTCAAGTCGTGATATTCCTTTCTACTATTCTAAAACTGAGACATAAGTGGTATCTGAAAAATAGTGTTCTCAAAACCATGTTCCATTTGGACTATAAAAATTCACCACGAGCACCTCATTTATAAGTTCGGCCAAAGAGTGAAGTGTTTCTAATTTGGAGTAACATATGAGTCCTCTACTCATCTGAGACATTCTGTAGGCCCCTATCCTCATAGGGGGATCAAGAATGAAGAAGGAGTTCCACTCGAGCTTTCTCCTCCCGATGTTGAGCTAAACGATGGGCATTCGTTGTGAGGGAGATACACACATGTCAAGGGAGTTTTGATGCATATATTAGCTACTGTTTTAGAGTAATTTGGTTTTTTAAACATTTCATTCCATGTACCTTACATGATTTCATATTTGAATTCTTTTTTTGATGCATGTGAATGTTATGCTCTTACATTCTAACCGGTCGGTGTGAGGTTTTGAGTGCGTGACTTATGTTGTTCCAATTGGAAAACACAAGAATCCTTTTCATACCCACCTTCATGAGATTTTAATTTTATTTTAAATCTATTATTTTGTGCATAAGTGCTGGACCTTTATGATACGATTGTTATGTAAAGGTTGCGTTCTTTAAGAATTGAAATAAAATCTTAGAAATTAATAGGGATTCCAATTAATTTAAACCAAATAATTACTCCAAACCTAAATGAATCTCTATAAACAATGAACATAAAATATGTTTATTGAAATAAAAATGAACCCTTTGTCTCATATTTTCTAAAATACACTAGCTTGTTCAAGTATTAAACTCTTTTAGTTAAGTTATTTTCTTAAAATTGATTGTTTAAATCACCCCCTCTTTTAGTAATATTTATTAAAAATACACACTATAAGCTACCAAAGCTCCTTGAGAGATAAACTAGGGTATTACCTAGACTATAAATAAACCATAAAATCAAAAACAAAATTGATGTTTCATGACAATGCATTCAAATTTTGGCATCATTGTTGGGGAGCGCTATGGTTTTTAGAGTGTGTTTTTGATAAATTGTTTGTAAATTTTATGAACATTTATTTGTTTTATCTTATACCTTTACCTATATTTTTGTGTTATGATTTATTTCTTGTGTAGGTTTTGTGAATTATGCATTCTAATCTAGGAGATTTACCACCTTTTGAACCTGAACCAGAGAGTATATTACGTCAGCGAGCCCAAGACGCACAAGAGAACTCTTTGAAGGAGGACACACAAGACAACAACACTCTTCTTAATCCTTTATATTCTTCTTATAGAACCAACATCAAAACTGACATAAACTTGTATAAAATGGATGAAAAAAATAGAACACTAAAAGAACCAACCTCACCTGATGTCGATATCCAACCCACATACATTCAATTACAAGATGAGGTACCAAATTTTGAACTAAAATCTGGTTTAATTCATCTATTACCAGGATTCCATGGACTTCCTAGAGAGGATCCACATAAGAATTTAAATAAACTTAAAATTGTTTGTTCAACATTAAAACCTTTTAATGTGGATGAGAAACAAGTAAATATTAGAGCATTCCCCTTTCTTTAGAAGATACTACAAAATACTGGCTTTATTATGTTAATTCCCTAATAAGAGGTTGGGCGAACAAGAAGGGACTTTTTCTTGAAAAATATTTCCCAGCCCCTCAAACTGCAACAATAAGGAAATAAATTTGTAATATAAGACAATCTCAAGGGGAAACACTTCATGAATATTTGGAAAGATTTAAAATATTATTTTTATGTTTTCCACACCACAAAATAAGCAATCAACTTTTAATATAGTATTTTTATGAAGGTTTAATTCCAATTGATTGTAACATGATTGATGCCGCTATAGGTGGTGCACTAGTGGATAAAACCATAATCACTTAAATGACCCTGATTTAGAACATATCACAAAAAACTCAAAAATTTGGTACAAGGTCCATTGTACCCATTCGAGGTGTCCATGAGGTGTAAAGTATTGAATCTGAGAAGATGGTGGACACAAAGTTCAAATAGGTAAGTACCCTTTTATAAAAACTCGCTCACTCCCAAGGGAAATCTCAATATCCTCCTCTCATCCATTGTGGAATCTTCTATTCTAACACCCATTAATCAGACCAATGCCCCCAATTGAGAGAAACTTCTGAGATTTGTGAGGCAATCTTCCCAGGACGCCCCTATAACCAACCCTTTAGGCAAGAACCATACTATTCATCCAACTATGGGTTCTAATAAAACCAAGCTTATAATTAAGGGGGGGTATTCAAATCAACCTTAACAATAATAGAACCAACTTGGGTAGAGCAGTCATCCACCACAACCCAGAAATTCTCAATCATTCCAAAGGCCTTTCCAACCACCCCCTCCAAAACTTGAGCATAGACCAGAAGATATGATGAAACAAATGGCTTCCAACAATGTCAAATTCCAAAAAACCACCCAAGCTTCCATACAAGACCTAAAAACCATATTAGTCTAAATAGCTAACTCGATGGGGGGAATTCAGTGTCATGGGTCCAGTAAACTACCCTCTCAACCAATAGTTAACTCTAAGGATAAGGGAAATGTTAGTTCCATCACCCTTAGGAGTGGAGAAAAACTTAAAATCCAAATAAATCCTCTATTAGAGTTATTCCCTCCTCAGAAAACCTTCATCCCAAACATTAAAAATGTTTCAAATGTTTAAAAACCATGTCCTGAGAGACGCCCTTCTAAAGGAAAGAGTGTGTATGTCGATGAGTCTCCTGGCCAACCCATTCTTCTTCCATTTCCCCAAAGGGACACCAAACCTAGGAAACAAAAGGAAACTGAAATTGATAAAGAAATATTGGAAAATTTCAAAAAAGTGTAGGTAAGCATCCCCTTGATTGATACTGTAAAAAAATTCCATGATATGCAAAGTTTCTGAAAGAGATATGTACACCCCAAAGGGGACTTCATAGAGATGAAAATGTGAGCTTGGGGAGGAACTAATAATCATTAATAGATCCATCACTTCCTACTAAGTGCAATGATCCTGGGACATTATCGATTCCATGGACCATAGGGGAGTATTCATTTTCCAATTCCATGATCAATTTCGTTGCTTCTATAAATGTGATTCCTCACTCCATTTACTCTACATTATAGTTCAGTGAACTAACGCCCACTAGAATTGTCTTTCATCTAGTGAATCGGAGTACAACACACCCTTCTGTTGTGTTAGAGGATGTTCTTGTGAGGGTGAAAATTTTAGTTTTTCCTACTGATTTTTATGTGCTTAAAATAGAATATGATAGGATGAATAGACATTCCCCAATTATATTGGGGAGACCTTTCTTTAAAATTTCCAAAAATATAATAAATATCCTTAATGAAACATTATCTATGGAGTTTAGTGGTGAGATTGTCCACTTCAACATATGTGTTTCCATGAAGCACCCCTTATAATAATATTCCTCTCTCTCTACTAATTTTATATATGTACTTCCTTCCCTTGAAAAAAAATCATTTCATTCCCCTGATCCCCTTTTCTAGTTTTATTCATTAATAGAAATGCTTATAAATGAATCATGCATTGATTATTGTAGTGGTCTAGAAAAGTGTCATGCTTGTTTATTAATTGATAATTTCTAGAACACTGAGGATCCAATGACCATTGATGATATTTCTAAGATTGTAAAAGCTCATTCCTCATCTGAGGAAGATACTATAGAGCAGTTATATGAGATCAATGACCTCTCACTTTCACACACACTCTCATAAATCCAAAATCCACCTGAATTGGAACTAAAACAACTCCCTCAAGATTTAAAATATTCATATCTTGAGAATGGAAACAAGATACCTGACATCATTTCTAGTTCACTCCCTCCTTATAATGAATTGTGACTACTTGAACTTTTGAGGGAGTATAAACAATCTTTGTCATGGACACTTGCTAAAATTACTAGTATTAGCCCATCAATTTGTACACATCATATATTGTTTAATGATGGGGCTAAACCATTGTGGCAGGAACAACGTCGACTGAACCCAAACCTCCTAGACGTTGTAAAAAATGAGGTAACCAAATTATTAGTTATGGGAATCATTTACCCCATCTCTGACAGCCAATGGGTCAGTCCCGTTCAAGTAGTTCCTAAAAAAACTAGGCTTACAGTAATAAAAAATGGAAACAATGAAGTGGTTCCAACTCATATTTAGAATAGTTGGTCTATATGTATAGACTATCGCCGACTAAACTAACACACTAGGAAGGACCATTTCCCATTTCCATTCATTGACCAAATGCTAGAGAGGAAAGCTGGTAAGTCCCACTATTGTTTCCTTGATGGGTATTTTGGAAACTTTCATATCCATATTGCCCCTGAGGACTAGGAAAATACAACTTTCACTTGCCCCTTTGGCACATTTTCATATAGAAGGATGCCATTTGGCCTGTAAAATACTCCCAGTACTTTCCAATGATGCATGGTTAGTATTTTTCGGATTACTTGGAGAATTTCATGGAAGTTTTCATGGATGATTTCACTGTTTATGGATCCTCATTTGATGAAAGTTTGAGTAGTCTTGCTTCAGTATTATACCCCTATATTGAAAAGAATATTGTATTAAATTATGAGAAATGTTATTTCATAGTGAGAAAAGGTATAGTTTGGGGGCATGTCATTTTTGGGGATGGGATCCAAGTAGATAAATCAAAAGTTGATGTCATTTCTTCTTTACCATTCCCTAAAAATGTACAGGATGTGTGGTCTTTCCTAGGTCATGCTAGATTTTACCATCATTTCATTCATGACTTTAGTAAAATTGGATTCCCCCTCTATCGATTACTCAAAAAAAATGTTTTTGATAATGAATGTGAGGAATATTTTAATAAGTTAAAATAGAGTCTCACATCACCCCCGGTAATCCAACCACCATGGTGTGATTTACCATTTAAACACATGTGTGATGCCTCTAACTATACTATTAGGGAAGTATTATCAAAAACGGTCGATTGAGCTCCACATTTCATTGCCTATGTCTCATGTACTTTGGACCCTGCACAAGAAAACTACACCACAATTGAAAAAGAGTTTATTTCCATTGTGTTTTCCTTAGACAAATTCAGGTCATACCTTTTGGGGTCCAAATTCATTATGTTCTTAGACCGTGTAGCCCTTCGGTATCTCCTTAAGAAACTGGAATCCAAATCACGTCTCATTCATTGGATGCTCCTCCTTAATGAATTAAATTTAGAAATTAGAGATAAAAAAGGAGTAGAGAATGTGGTGTCCAACTATATCAGTGGGATTTCCCCATCCTCATATATTGACTCATCCCCCTGTATTCATATAAATGATATGTTTCCTGATGAGTAACTACATCGAGTGTAAGATGGTATTCCTTGGTATGATGAAACTTTAAATTATTTGGTAGCATCTTGCATTCCTAGTGATTTAAACAAAAACTAGGCTGACCGTCTAAAACATGAGTCACGTTGGTACATTTGGGATGACCCCTACCTTTGTCACACCTATATTAATCAAGTACTCAGGCTTTGTATTCCTAATAGTGAGTTCCAGTTCTTCCATAGGTTCTACCACACTCTTGCTTGTGGGGGAAACTTTGGTCCCCAATGGACTGCTCGTAAGTTCCTCGATTCTGGTCTTTTTTGGCCCACATTGTTTTAGGATACCCATGACTTTTTTAAATCTTGTCCTCATTGTCAACGAATGGGAATGTAACTAAAATAAATGAAATTCCACAAAAACCTTTTATCTTCCCTGACATTTTTTATTTTTTGGGAATTGAATTTATGGTAATATTCCCTAATTCATTTGGTAACCTGTACATTCTATTAACAGTGGATTATGTTTCAAAATGGGTAGAGGCACGAGCTAAAAGGAATGATGATTCTAAGGTAGTTGTGTAATTTTTGAGAACCCAAATTTTCTGTCAGTTTGTCTTACCTAGGTTCATCATTAGTGACTAGGGTTCTCATTTCTGCAATCGAACAATGCAGTCTCTTTTGCATCGGTATGGGGTCGGGCATCGAGTGTCTACTGCTTATCACCCACATACCAATGGTCATTCCAAGGTGTCAAATAGAGAATTAAAACTGATTCTTGAATAAATGGTTCAACCCAATGAAAAATATTGGAATCTTAGACTCGATGATTCCTTATGGGCTTACCGTACTACTTTCAAAACCCCCATTGGAATTTTACCATATCGACTAGTGTTTGGAAAGAGTTGTCACCTCCCTATTGAGATTAAGCACTGGGCCTACTGGGCCATCAGACAATTCAATTATAATCATTCTGGTGTAGGTTCTCAAAGGAAGTTGCAGATTCAGGAGTAGGAGGAAATGAGAAGAGATGCATATGATAACTTTAGGATTTATAAGGAGCGAACCAAGGCTTCCTATGATTGTATCATCCTTCATTGACAATTCCACATTGGGTAGAAGGTCCTCCTCTACAATTAAAGGATGAAGTTTCATCCAAGTAATCTTAATTACCATTTTTTGGACCAGACACTATTACTAATGTATCTCAATTTGGTGTTATTCAGCTTCAAAATGAATAAACTAAGCAAACCTTCCCTTTCAATGGGCAGAAACTAAATCACTTCCATGAAGCCCTTCTGGAGTTCCTGATGGAGGAACTCCATGTTCATGAATCAAAATACCAATGACACCCACTAGGTTTTATCCTTCCTTCCCACATTCTATTTTATTACAGTGAGGACACTTCACACTCTAGGTGTGGGGGGATGGGTACATTCCTAGTTTGGTTAAGAATTTTCATCAGTATTTTTTATTTCTTCTCTTTTTCGCCTTCTTTACGGTATTTTCACTTTTCCCCATTTTTTGAGTTCATTAAAATTTTCAACATCTTTCTTATTTCAACTCTTTTTTGAATTCTTTATGGTATTTTCACGTTTTCTCATCTTGTTGAGTTCATTAGTATTTTCATCATCTTCCTTCTTTCTTCTATTTTTTTCCTTTTTTATGGTATCCCCCCTTATGGAATCCAAAACGTGGAACTTACTGAAAATACATGTTGAAATTTTTTATTCCATGTTGATTTAAAATTTGATGAAAACATGACTCTGTTATGGAATGAATGTTTATATTAATTTAACATCAAGGAGTGATTTTTAGTTAATTGTATTTATATCAATGATATAAATGGATGTATCTCTATGAAACCTTTGAGATAAATGATGCCCATTGTGTGAGTAGTTTTTTGGGAAAATTGTGTCACAAATATCTCCACACATTTTTGCACCAAACCAAAAAGTGTGAATATTTCTTACTTAATAGAAGGTAAATATATGTTAGGTTAATATTTTCATCTTAAAATGATATTTCCATAAGTTCGTTCCTTATCCGATCTGTTTCATTATAGTACTAGATTGTCTTATGTGTGTGTACCTAATATCTGACTGTTGTACACCCTAAAAAATCAAAACAAAATTGGGTTGTGTCTTGGGAAAGTCAAAAACCACTCATCCTCAATATTTGATCTTGTTATAACTATTACAATTAGTGTTGTGAGGATATCAAACAAGGGTTGAGAGGTGAGTGTGAGATTTATTCCAAATAAAACTTCTGTAAAAAATAAAAATAATAAATGAGGGGAGTGATGAAATGTGCAACATATGGGAATATCTAGGTCGGGGGATTATGGTTTTACTTCTAGGAATGATTATGTGAGTGGGTCTTGGAATATGATTGCAAAGGGTATAGGGAAGGTTCAGTGGACAAAATCATTTCAGATGAAAAATGTTAAAATAACCTATATTTTTTGGATAGAAAGTGGAAAGAATAGAATGGAATGGTTTTCACACATAGAAATAGAGAGTTGGTGGCATGTATGACTTCTGAATTCCTTTCTCAATTTGTTATCATTAATCTCTTTGAATTTAACTATGATATAATTTATGAGACATCTTTTTCTATTTTCACACAGAAGAACTCCTTGGTGTGGTTTTTTCATTGATCACATTACTTAAGGAATTAAAATTTCCCCATATATTAAATATTCATGATGTTGGTAATATCTACATGCATAATTTCTAAAAATTTAACTTTTTCCCAGGAGTGAAAATGTTTAGGTGTGGGGGTGTGATTGCACCGCGATTCACTATTTCATTTTCACCCTTACACCTTTATTTAAAACTAAATTTATATTGTAAATTTAAAATATAATAACAAATTTCACTTCATGTTTGATTAATTTATTTTGTTTTTATCGCTGTTAAAAATGGAAATCTTATTTTCTTTTTATGATTCCATTGCAGGAGGAGGTGATTTGGAGACCCCAAAGACGATCTAGAAGGAAAATGGGAAAAAATGCATGGGTTCCTTGAACGTCTATCCCTTGTTTTGATCATTAAGAGAATTTCATGCATCCAAATGGGATGAAACTTTATGGACCTTCCAAAAAATCCTGGGATACAACCCTTATCAAGGAACTAAAGCCCAATTCGGCTATCTAGTATCCCTTCCGAACCATTCTGTCCAGGGGACAGAATCTTCCCGAATTCAAATGTTTGGTTAAGTCTTTTGACCATGTCTCCCAATCCAGATGTCTAATGGGTTCCAAATTTGACAGAGAGACATTAAATAGACCTTCCAACAACTCTTATCTTTTTTTCAAGTCGTGATATGGGTTTTTACTATTCCAAAACTGAGACACAAGTGGTATCTCAAAAACTGGGTGTTTAAAATCATGTTCCATTTTGTCTATAAAAAGGAACCATGGGAACCTCATTTTTAATTTTAGACAAGGAGTGAAGTGATACCAATTTTTTGTTCAAGAGGAGTCCTCTCCTCATCCTATATGTTCTGAAGGTCCCTATCTTTATAGGGTGATCAAGAATGAAGATGGAGTTCCAGCTGAACTTCCTCCTCCTCCCGATGTTGAGCTAAATGGTGGGCGTTTGTTATGAGGGAGCTACACACATGTCAAGTGAGTTATGATGAATATATTAGCTACTAGTTTGGAGTAATTTGGACTTTTAAATATATCATTCCATTTACCATACATTATCTCATATTTTAAATCTTGTTTTGATACAGGTGAATGTTATTCTCTTAATTTCTAACCGATCGGTGTGAGATTTTCAGTGTGTGGCTTGTATTGTTCTGATTGGATAGCACAAGATTCCTTTTCATACCCACCTTATTGAGATTTAAATTTTCATTGGAATCTATTATTCCATGCATAAGCTCTATACCTTGATGATATGATTGTTACATCAAGGTTGAGTTCATTAATCATTAAAACAAAAGCTTATAAATTAATCGGGATTCCAATTAATTTCAACCAAAGAATTACTCCAAAACTAAATGAATATCTATGAAAAATTAACTTTAAATGTGTGTAGTGAAATCACAATTAAACCTTTGTCTCATATTTTTTAAAATACACTAGCTTTTTCCACTATTAAACTATTTGAGTTAAGTTATTTTCTTAAATTTGTTTTTTAAAATCACCCCCTCTTTTAGTAATCATTATTAAAAATACACACTATAAGATACCAATGCACCTTAAGAGATGACCTATGGTTTTCTATAGACCATAAATCAACCTAAAAATAAAAATCAATTTTATGTGTCAGGACAACGCATTCAAATTTTGGTTCCGTTTTCAGGGAGCGCTATGGTTTTTAGTGCATGTTTTTTATAATATTTTAGTAAATTTTGTGAATATTTGTTTGTTTTATCTTATACCTTTACCTGTATTTTTGTGTTCTGATTTGTTTATTGTGTAGGTTTTGTGCATGAAACATTCTAATCTGGGATATTCAACATCTTTTGAACCCAAACCGAAGAGGATCTTATGTCAGCGAGCCCGAGACGCACAAGAGAACCCTTTAAAGGAGGACGCACAAGACAACAACACTCTTCTTGATCCTTCATCTTCTTATTCTGGAACCAACATCAAATTGAAATAAACTTTTATAACATGGATGAAAACAATATAACACTAAAATAACAAACCTCACCTGATGTCGATATCCAACCCACATAACTTCAATTACAAGGCGAGGCACCCAATTTTGAACTAAAATCTGGTTTAATTCATCTATTACCAAGAATCCATGGAAATCCTGGAGAGGATCCACATAAACATTTAAAATAAGTTTACATTGTTTGTTCAACATTAAAACCTAATAATGTGGATGAGGAACAACTAAACCTTATAGCATTCCTCTTTTATTTAGAAGATACTACAAAATATTGGCTTTATTATGTTAATTCCCCAATAAGAGGTTGGGCGGACATGAAATGATTTTTTCTTGAAAAATATTTCCTAGATTCTCAAACTGCAACAATAAATAAAGAAATATGTGGTATAATACAATATAAAGGGGAAACAATTAATGAATATTGGGAAATATTTAAAAGATTTGTTCAAGTTATCCACACTACCAAATAAACAATCAACTTTTAATATAGTATTTTTTTGAATTTTTAATTCCTATTGATCTTAACATGATTGATGTTGATGCAGGTGGTGCACTAGTGGACAAAACCCCAATTTCTATAAGGGCCCTAATTGAGAACATGGCATATAACACTCAACAATTCGGTATAAGGTCTAGTGTACCCATTCGAGGTGTCCATGAGTTACAAATTACTGAATTTGAGAAGATGGTGGACATAATGTTTGAATAGGTAAGTACCCTTTTACAATAACTCGCTCTATCCCAAGGGAAATCTCAATCTCCTCCTCCTATCCATTGTGAAATCTACACTTCTGACACCCATTATTCTAACCAATACCCCCAATTGAGAGAAACTTCTGAGAGCTGTGAGGAAATCTTCCCAAGACGCCCCTATAACCAACGCTTTAAGAAAGAACCATACTATCAATCCTACTCTAGGTGAAAAAAAACCAATATTATAGGAAAGGGGGTATTCAAATCAACCTCAACAACAGTGGAACCAATTGGGGTAGATTAGTCATCCACCACCCCCTATAAATCCTCAACCATCCCAAAGGCCTTTCCAACTACCCCCTCTAAAACCCAAGACTATCCTTGAAGATATGATGAAACAAATTGCTTCCAATTATCTCCAATTCAAACAAACCACCCAAGCTTCAATACAAGACCTAAACACCGAATTATTCCAACTAGCTAACTCAGTGGGAGAAATTCAATGTCATGGGTCGAGTAAACTAACCTCTCAACCAATAGTAAACCCTTGGGATACGGGAAATGTTAGTGGTATAATCCTTAGGAGTGGAACAAATATTAAAATCCAAATAAATCCTCCATTATAGTCATCCCCATGAGGAAACTTCCATCCCAACCATTCATTTTTTTTTTCAAATGTTGAAAAACCATGTCTGGAGAGAATCCCTTCCAAATGAAAGAGTGTGTATGTCAATGAGTCTTTTAGCCAACTCATTACTCTTCCATTTCCCCAAAGGACCACCCAACCTAGGAAACAAAAGGAAACTGAACTAGATAAGGAAATATTTGAAACTTTCAAAAACGTACAGGTAAACATCCCCTTGATTGATACTGTAAAAAACAACTATGATATGTAAAGTTTATGAAGGAGATTTGTACTCACCAAAGTCAACTTCATGGAGATGAAAAGGTGAGATTGGGGAGGAATGTATCAGCATTGATAGGCCCATAACTTCCCACCAAGTGAAACAATACTGGGACATTCTCGATTCCTTGCACCATATGGGTGTATTCATTTTCAAATTCCATGCTTGATTTAGGTGCTTCTATAAATGTGATGCCTCACTCCATTTACCCAACATTGTAGTTCGAGGAACTTAAGTGCATTGGAATTGTCATTCAACAATAAAATCAAAGTACATTACACCCTTCTGGTGTGTTAGAGGATGTTCTTGTGAGGGAGAAAATTTTAATTTTTCTTACTTATTTTTATGTGCTTAAAATGGAAGATGATAGGATGAATGGACATTTCCCAATTATATTGGGGAGACCATTCCTGAAAACCACCAAAACCATAAATAATGCTCATAATGGAACATTATCTATGGATTTTAGTGGTGACATTGTCCACTTCAACATATTTGATGCAATGAAGCTCCCCTCAGAAGAACATTCCTCTATCTCTATTAATTCTATAGATATACCCCCTTCCCTTGAAAAAAAATCATTTCATTCCCCTGATCCCCTTTTGGATTTTTCTTTATTGATAAAAATCCTAGGAAATTAATCATGAATTGATTATTGTAGTGGTATAGAAATGAGTCATGCATATTCATTAATTGATAATTTCTTGAACAGTGAGGATCCAATAACCATTGATGATACTTCTAAGCTTATAGAAGCTCATTCCTATTATGTGGATGATACCATAGAGCAGTTAGATGAGATCAGTGAACCCTCACTTTCACACACACTCCCATAAATCCAAAATCCACCTGAATTGGAACTAAAAAAACTACCTCAAGATTTAAAATATTCATATCTTGAGAATGAAAACATTCTACCTGACATCATTTCTAGTTCACTCCCTCCTAAGAATGAATTGCAACTGCTTGAACTTTTGAGGGAGTATAAACAAGCTTTGGTATGGACACTTGCTAACATTACTAGAAATATCTCATCAATTTGTACACATAATATATTGTTAAATGATGAGGGTAAACCAGTGAGGAAAACACAATGTTGACTCAACCCAAACCTCTTAGAAATTGTGAAAAAAGAGGTAACAAAATTTTTAGTTGATGGAATCATTTACCCCATCTCTGAGAGCCAATGGGTACATCCCGTTTAAGTAGTTCCTAAAAAAACTCTCCTTAAAGTAATCAAAAATGAAAATAATGAATTGTTTCCAACTCATGTTTAGAATAGTTGGTGTGTCTGTATATACTATCGTCGACTAAACCAACACACTAGAAAGAACCATTTCTCATTGCCATTCATTAACCAAATGCAAGAGAGGCTAGCGGGTAAGTCCCGCTACGGTTTCCTTGATGGGTATTCTGGATACTTTCAGATCCATATTGCCCCTAAGGACTAGTAAAAGATGACCATAACTTTCCCCTTTGGCACGTTTTCATATAGAAGGATGCCATTTGGTCTATGAAATGCTCAGGTTACTTTCCAATGATGAATGGTTTGTTTTTTTTCATATTACCTGGAGAATTTCATGGAAGTTTTCATGGATGATTTTACTATTTATGGATCCTCTTTTGATAAATGTTTGATTAGTCTTGCTTCAGTCCTATGTCATTGTATTGAAAGGAATCTTTTATTAAATTATGGTAAATGTCATTTCATGGGGATACAGGGTATAGTTTGGTGCATGTCATTTTTGGGGATGATATCTAAGTAGATAAATCAAAAGTGGATGTCATTTCTTCCTTACCATTCCCAAAAAATGTAAGGGATGTGCAGTATTTCCTAGGACATGCTGGATTTTACAGTAGTTTCATTCTTGACTTTAGTAAAATTTCACTCCCCCTCTCTTGATTACTCCAAAAAGAAAAAGAATTTGTTTTTGATAATGAATGTGAGAAAGCTTTTAAAAAGTTAAAATGGATTCTCACAATCACCCTCGGTAATCCAACCACCATGGTGGGATTTACCATTTGATCTCATGTGTGATGCATCTAACTATGAAGTTGGGGTTGTCTTAACACAAAGGTTCAATCAAGCTCAACATGTCATTGCCTATGCCTCACATACTTGGGACCCTTCCCAAGAAAACTACACCACAACTAAAAAATAATTAATTTCCATTGTGTTTTACTTGGACTAATTCAGTTCATACATTTTGGGGTCCAAAGTCATTGTGTTCTCAGACCATGTAGCCCTCCGTTATCTCCTTAAGAAACTGGAAGCCAAACCACTTCTCATTTGTTGGATGCTCCTCCTTCAGGAATTCAATTTATAAATTAGAGATAAAAATGGACCAGAAAATGTGGTGTCTTACTATATCAGTAGGATCCCCCATCGTCAGACATTAACTCATCCCCCTATATTCCTATAAATGATATGTTTCCTGATGAGCAATTGTACTGAGTGCAAGATTATATTCCTCGGTATGCTGAAATTGTAAATTATTTGGTAACATCTGGCATTCCTACTGATTTTAACAAAAACCATGCCAACCATCTAAAACATGAGACCCGTTGGTACATTTGGGATGACCCCTATCTTTGGCATACCTATAGTGATCAAGTCTTCAGGCGTTTTCTTCTTGATATCTCCACCCATTTTTGCACCAAACCACAAATTGTGAATATTTATTACTTAATAGAAGGTAAATATATGTTATGTTAATATTTTTTAGCTTAAAATGATATTTCCATACATTCATTTCTTATATGATCTGTTTCATTATTGTACTAGAGTAACCTATTCATGTGTACCTGATATCCTACTATTGTACGCCCTAAAAAACAAAAAAAAAATCAAAAACAAATTGGGTTGTGTCTTGGGTGGGTCAAAAATCACACCTCCTCAACCTTTGTTCTTGTTATAACTATTATAATTAGTGTTGTGATGAGATCAAACAAGGGTTGAGTGGTGAGTGTGAGATTTGTTCCAAATGAAAATTCTGAAAAAAAAATGAGGGGATTGATGAAATTTTCAACATATGGGGATATATAGGTCAGGAGATTATGGTTTTACTCATGGGAATTCTTAAGTTAGTGGTTCTTGAAATATGATTGTAAAGGATGTAGGGAAGGTTTGGTGGACAAAATCATTTAAACTGGAAAATGTTGAAATAACCTATATTTATTAGATAGAAAGTGGAAAGAATAGCATGGAATAGTTTTCACACACACACATGGAGAGTTTGTGGAATCTTTGACTTCTGAATTCCTTTCTCAATTTGGTATCATTAATCTCTTTGAATTTCATTGTGATATGATTTATGAGACATATTTTTCCATTTTCACTAGGAAGATATCCTTAGTGTGGTTTGTGCATTGATCACATTACATTAATGAATTTAAATTTCCTAAAATGTTAAATCTTCATGATGATGGTAATATCTAAATGCATAATTTCTACAAATGCAACTTTTCCCAAGAGTGAAAATGTTTAGGTGTGGGGGTGTGATCGCACCACAACTCACTGTTTCATTTTCACCCTTACACCATTGTTTTAAACTGAAATTTTATTGTAAATTTAAAATATAATAAAAAAATAACTTCAAGTTTGATTAATTTATTTTGTGTTTATCACAGTTAAGAAGTGTAATGTTACTTGTTTTGATGATTCCACTACAGGAGGAGGTGATTTGGAGGCCCCAGAGATGATCCAGATTGAAAATGTGCCAAAACTGTATGGGTTCCATGAAAATTTGTCCACTTTTTTAATCATTAAGATAATTATGTACATTTAATTTGGATGAAACGTTATTATCCTCTCCAAAATATCCTGTTCTATAACTCTTATCAAGGAATCGAAGCCCAATTATGTCATCTGTTGGACCATCCGAACCATTCTATCAATGGGACAGAATTTGACCAAATTCAAAAGTTTGGTTTGGTATTTGACCGTATATCACAATCCAGATGTCTAATTTCCACCATATTTTATAGGGATACATTCAAGAGGCCTTCAAACAACTCTTACCTTTTGGTAAAGTTGTGATATGGCTTTATACTATTCAAAAACCGAGACATAAATGGCATCTCAAAAATAGGGTGCTCAAAACCATGTTCCATTTTGGCTATAAAAAGGCACCATGGGAACCTCATTTGTAAGTTTAGCCGTGGAGTGAAGTGCTTCCAATTTTGAATTCTATAGGATTACTATCCTCATCCTATATGTTCTGGAGGCCCCATTATTCATATGGGGATCAAGAATGAAGAAGTAATTCCACCCGAGCTTTCTCCTCATCCCGATGTTGAGCTAAACGGTGGGCATTCATTGTGAGGGAGCTACACACATGTCAAGGGAGTTAAAATTAATATATTACCAACTATTTTGAAGTAATTTTGGTTTTTAAACATTTAATTATATGTACCTTACATGATTTCATATTTTAATTCTTGTTTTGATACATTTGAATGTTATGCCCTGAATTTCTAATCGATCGGTGTGAGGTTTTGAGTGTGTGAATTGTGTTGTTCTAATTGGGCAGCACCAGAATCCTTTCCATTACCACCTTCTTAAGATCTAAATTTGATTTGGAAGCTATTATTCCATGCATAATATCTAGACCTTGACGATACGATTGTTACGTCAAGGTTGAGTTCTTTAAGAATTGAAATAAAATCTTAGAAATTAATCAGGATTCCAATTAATTTCAACCAAAGAATTACTCCAAACCTAAATAAATCTCTATGAACAAAGAACTTGAAATGTGTGTAGTGAAATCACAATAAACCCTTTGTCTCATATTATTTAAAGTCCACTATCTTTTTCAACTATTAAACTCTTTGAGTTAAGTTATTTTCTTAAAATTGTTTTTTAATCACCACCTCTTTTAGTAATATTTATTAATAATACACACTATAAGATACCAATTCTCCTTGAGGGAATACCTAGGGTCTTCCCTAGACTAAAAATCAACCTTAAAATCAAAATCAATTTGATGTGTCACGACAACGCATTCAATCATGTAATAATTATACATGATGTGTAGTCCCTATTTCTCACGGCCGAGAACATAGGGTGTCTCAAGTGTATCGTGTATCAGATACATTACATGGGGACTTACAATCCATGAGATTTTGAGGTTACATGACATGTAATCCCAGTACATGTTGTTCACCTCAAACACATCCATGATATTCAACATAGCCAGATCCAAGGTGTGTGTTTTTTATACGGGTAGAAGTCAGTACATGTCATGTACTATTATAAACGATGTGTAGTATTTTATAGATAGTTTTCCCAGTTGTTCATAGAGAAAAATTAAATATATAATTAAACATATTCACATGTCTTATGTTTGTAATTTATTTGAAAGAACATTCCATGGATTATGATTTATAATTATATATATTAAATTTATTTTCATGTTAAAATTTTTGTAGGTAGACATTGTTTCCTCTAACTAAACTTGTGTACTTAGTGAATTTTAAATTAAATTAATTTTGTTGAAAATTGTTAAAGGTGGTGAGTTAAGGATGTTTGGATGGAATTAAGATAAATTGAATTAATTGTATTAATCTATGGTTCATTATTATAATTAAATAATTAATTGAAGTAATTTATAATAGGATTAAAAATGTCTAATCGATGCATGTTGTGTGTGGATGATCATGAGATAAGACCATCCCATAGTATGTGATTGGTTTCTTTAAATTTTTTTTTTGATTAAATTAAAATTATGACTTTTTTGTCATACCCTCACCCCTATTATGTAATGGAATTAATTCACATGGTTTTTCTTATGTAAACCCCTTTTATCTAATCCATTGGATCCCCTCACCTGCGTGTGAGTAAAACATTATGTAAGGATTGATCTCCCAGGTGAGAGGAGATGGTTTGAGTCAAGGATTCTAGGAAAAACAAATCAAATAAAAACATAGGATAAAATGTGTAATGCTACAACATGAACCAAGTTACTGTTCAAGGTGTGTTTTCCCCTTGGTTCAAGTGTTAGATTATCATCCACTAGATAAAAAACTATTAAAGAATCATAATATCATTCCAATTATATTTTATTTCTTTCAATTTCATGGTTAATTTTTTATTTTTGTAATTGTTTCATGATAACCTAATAAAGAAATTATTAACCATGCAAGATGGAATATAATATAACAGGATTATGTGTAAATGTTTTATTGAACATTGTTAATCACTTAAGTAAAAGTCAAATAATATCAACAAGGAATGTGAAAAGATAAAATGGGATTTATGAGAATGGATAAAAATACCCCAACTAAAATATTAAATTAGTATTGGCTTACAATAATTAAGTTATAAATAACCTCACAGTTTAAAGTACTTGACTAACCCAAGTTGGGATGCTTTAAATTACCATGGAACTTTTAGCTTGAATTTTGTTGGTTGACTTAACTTAGTTTTCATCAATGGTTCATTTCCCAAGAAGAATTTTTGTAACTGAGAGGAAAGCATTGAGGAAATATTTAAAACATTATTTTAGAATTGGGGGGTCCACTCAATGGATCAAGGAACTGTGACTTAATGTAGTTTGCATATTATGACTACCTAAAACCCTTGAAATATCTTTTCAGGGCCAATTCTGGGTAATAATAAGGGGAATATGGATCCATGATACTAGAATATATATTAAACAATATATGATGGAATTAATGGTGAGGGATATTTGATTTAAAAAAATAATGATAGGTTAATGTAATTTAATTAAATTTAAATTCTATAATCTAATTTTATAATAAAAACATGTTTTAATTATTTTTTCTTAATTTATATATTTGAAAAATTAAATGACTTCAATAATATCACCACAATTCATAATTGAAAAGGATATCCTTATCACCATCATGAATTTATAGGAATTTTATAGGTTCTTGTGTGTTATATTATTCCATAAATAGAAAATGTATGTGATGGAAACCCCACTTTTTGAATTTATTTTCAAAGAGGATAATGAGGAAAAAGTATGTCTCTATTTAATGAATGTGGATGACACTATGGATATCCAATTTTTCATGTTATCCTCTATATCCAATTATATTCTAAAGCAGTATGAGGATATGGATTCAAATAACATTATTTCTCACATTAAGGATCTCTATCAAGAGAAGGCGAGATTGTAGAGATATGAGATCTCCAATTCATTGTTCACATGCAAACTTAGAGATTCATTACTAGATCGGGGAAATTTAGTCAAGATGATGGGATACATTATGCTCCTAAACATCTTAGTTTTTAATATACCTTATGAGCTTCACATATATCTCATTTTTTCCTCACTACCTAAAAACTTGTCTAGTTTTATTGTGAATTATAAGATGAGAAATAGTGATAAATCACTTTTGGAACTTCTGACACTCATTTACAAAGTTTATAAAGATAGGGGCATGGAAAAACATTGTCCTTATGATGAAAAAGAAGAGGAAGAACAAGGAAAATAATCTTAAGTATCATTCTATGTCTAAGGCTCCAAATCACCATCCTTACATGAAGAAAAATATCCAAAGGCATGGAAAGGAACGAGATGTGTTATGTTTTTCATGTGGAAAGAAGGTTTGCTAGAATAGGAATTTCACCTAGCCAAAGGAGAAAGGGGAAGATTCAGGTGCATTCCTTTTTGAGTGTAATCTTTACATTTCTATAATATTGGTATTATATAATGCCTATGGGTCTCAAATTTGTATCCAAATATAGGAACCAAGTAGATTTTGGAAGATTTTCAGAGACAAGGTGGGTCAACAGGCTTCCAATGGAACAAGGTTGGCTATTTTAGCCATTGGATACTACCATCTAACATTGAAAACATGATTGATTTTGTTGTTAAAGAACTATTCTTATGTTCCTAGTGTTACTAAGAATATTATTTCTATTTCTTGTTTAGATGTGGATGGATTTTTTTCATCTTTAGAAATAAGGGTTTGTAATTTTATAAAGATAACATATGTTATGGTATGGAAGAGTTGAATAATAGTCTTTCTGTTTTGAATTAAAAAAACCAATGAAATTGACAATGAAAGAAATACTTGTGACTCATATAACACCCAGTTATGGAATCACCATATCAGTCATGTACACAAGAATAATTTGATAAATATCTATCAAGATGGTTAATTATACTCTTTTGATCTTAAGGCACTGCAATGATGTCAAGCTTATTTACAAGGTAATATGACCAAAACACCATTTAGTGTTCAAGGTGAAAGGGACAAGAAGCTTCTAGATTTGGTATGCACTAATGTGTGTAGACCATTTCAAGTAAAGTCTATAGGTGGATTCTTATACTTTATTACTTTTACCAATTACATGAGAAGGTATGGTTATATATAAAATTTGGTATAAATCTGAATCCTTTTGGAAGTTCAAAGAGTTCAAGAATGAGGTTGGGATTAAACTTGGTTAGAAGATAAAGAAACATTAATTGGATTTAAGTGGTGTATATCTTAACCAATAATTTATCAAATTTATATAGAAGTATGGGATTTTATATCAACTCATTCTACATTATACACCATAGTGTAATGGTGATAGTGAAAGGAGGAACTATAACTTTTTAGACATGGTAGGGTTGATGATGAGCCTTGAAAGCCCTAAATTTTATTTTTGGGGATATCCATTATAGAAATAATTATATTTACTAAACTGAGTGCCAAGTAAAGTGGAAAATGACATTACCTTTGATTTATGGAGTAAAAAGAAACCCATTTTGTCACATTTTCATTCATGGGGTGGTGAGGCATTTTTTAAGTCAAGATCGAGAAAAAAACTTAAACCCTGAGGCATGAAGTGTATCTTTATAGGGTATCCCAAGGAAACAAGGGAATACTATCTATACAACCCTCCATATTAGAATGTAACTATTGTATGATAGTCTATTTTCCTTAACATGGAGTACATCCTCAAGGAGGATAGTAGGAGAAAGATTTACTTTGATGAAGTTTATGCATAAGATATACAAGAGTAAGAACTGATTCCACATATCCATGTAGAAGAATCTATTCCTGAAACACATGTTCCATGTAGGAGTGTTATAGAGGTGAGATAACCAAAGAGATATGGTTTTCTAGTCACCGATGATAGTGACTCATTATTGGCAAACAATGATGATCCTCTCTCCTATAATAAGGTAGTAGATAGATCATAATCTTCATGGTCACAAGAATACATGATTTTTGAGATGGATTCCATGTATAAAAACCATGTTTGGGTTTTCATTGATCTTCCAGTTGATGTAAATCATGTTAAGTGTAAATGGGAATTCAAGAGAAAGCTGGAAAATGAATATAAATTTAGAACCTCTAAAGTATGACCAGTATATAAAGGGTTTAGACAATGTTAAGGTATTGACTATGATAAAAACATTTTCTTGTTTCCATGTTTAAATCCATCAAAATTATTTTTCCCATAGTAGATTTCCATGAATATGAGATTTGGAAAATGGTTTCCAAAACTGCATTCCATAATGAGAACCTTCAAGGGGATGTGTCTCTGACACAACTAGAATGGTTTGTGACTCCAACCAATGTAAAAATGGTATATAAGTTTCATAGATCCATTTATGGATTAAATAAATCATCTGGGTATTGGAACATTTTATTCGATGAACCCATAATGGAATATGGTTTCATTAAGAATGAATGTGATCCATGTGTCTACATGTGTTTTGGTAGGAGTATATTTGTTTTTGTAGTAGTATATATTGATGAAATATTACTAATTAGAAATGATATAATGGACTTATAAGAGGTTAAGGAATGGTTGAGAAAGTTCTTCTCCATGAAGGACTAGGTGAATTAGAATGCATTCTAGGGATCAAGATCATGCATGATAGATCCAAAAGGGTTTTCAAACTAAGTCAAGGTACATATATAAACTAGAAACTGAAGAGGTTTAGTATGGAACAATCCAATCAGGGATTGGTTCTAGTGTCACATGGTATACATATTTCCAAGAAATTTTTTTCTAAGATATAAGAGGAAAGATATATAATGAGTAAGATAATATATAAATATGTGATAGTATTTACCATGAATTCCATGCTATGAATGATTATTGATGTAGCTTATGATTTGAACATGATATAAGGATATCAAGAAGATCCAAGTGAACAGTAATGGACTGCTATTAAGGTTGTCCTTAAGTATCTTAGGTGAAGTAAGGATATGTTTCTGGAATATGGAGAAGATGTAGATATAATCATCATGGGATATACATATGATAGATTTTAGACAAATAATAATGATCAGAAGTTACAATCCAGATATATTTTTTGTCTCAATAGAGGAGTTGTGAGCTAGAACATCTCAAAGAAGCCAATTGCCACTGATTATATAGTGGAATCCAATTATATTATATCTTTTTATATATCCAAGGAATATATATAGATTCATAACCTTTTATAAGAGCTTCATGTAGTTCCTAGAAGTAAATACCTTATCAAATTTTTTTTGATGACACTGTAGTGGTGGCCCTCTCTAAGGATCCAAGGTCACACCAAAAGAAAAATCACATACTTTGGATGTCTCATCTCTTGAAGGATTTTTCTCAATGAGGTGAAGTTATGGTGAGTAGAGTATCCATGGAAGAAAACATGGTAGAACCCTTTTCCAAAGATTTATCTCAACAGAGGCATAAGTATCATGTGAGATATAGTGGAGTAAGTTTTTTCAATTCTCTCTAGTGAAAGTGGGGTTCTGTTGGAGTTCATTCCCAATAACTAACTTATTTTGTACTTTACTGAATTTTATCATTATTAATGAATTTTTTTATCACATTATTGTTATTACTATGCATGAAATTTTACTAGGATATTTTCTTAGAAATATATTTCATATTGAAAGGTCCTTGTGGTTCCCTTCTATAATAAGAAACTAGAGGTGAAAAAACATTATTACTGAATCTTGTTCTAGGGTTGGATGATATTGTCTGACTAGGAATAGAAAATATAGGATGTTAGGGGTATGAGGCTCACAATACATTGATACACCTTATCACCATGTTCACCCTTGTAAATCTTCAAGATAAGAGGTTATTATAATAAAACTATTGATAATAAATCCACATTTCCATGTGTCATTGGATGTTCCTATATACATATGTGTGTATTGATCCTTAGAATTTAAAATTATCTATAATGGATATCATGACTTGCATGCTTTAATGAATTGACCAAAATCATGATAACATATGCTCACAGTGAGGTAGGATACATTGGGTGTGTCACGAGTGATATTATATTAATTGATAATGTGAGAAAGAATTTATACCTTCTATACCTTAACAGAAGTTGAAATCTTAGGACCTTTGATTTTAATGGAACTTCCTACATACATACATGAACATGGTGTTTGGTACAAGTGTTCATTTATGAAAAGTGAAAGAAATAAAATATCACATATAGGTTGATGTCATCAGCATGAAACCTGCTTGATTTGAGATATCATGATACATGGATTATATTAAATAGTAATAATTTTTAATAGGTTGGATTTCTCTATGACATTAAATTATTTCTCAATAGGATCTTGGATGAATTACTAGACATTAACCATGAACTTTATGTCGTTATGCCAGTTAGAACCAATACTGTTCATTGCTAATAATGAAGGTTGGTTTGTGGTTCTTTTCAATCTAAACATGGAATATTAGGGAGTTTGCAAACAATAGTGTCATACGTTTGAGTCTCAAATCATTTTATAGGGTGGTGCAGTTTCCTAGTGTTTTCCAATTTTTTGGGCCTCAAAAATCGGAATTTTTGTAATGGTTTGCAGTAATGGTATACAGTGAAGGCCCGTGGTACACGATGAAGGTGTGCAGTACACGGGGAAGGCGTGTGGTATGCGGAGAAGGTGTGCTGTATGCAGTGAAGGCATGCGGTATGCGAAACATTGTGCATAACTAGAAACAATTCGCAGTGACGATAGGTGGTGAAGGCATGCGGTACGTGAAATACTGCAAAAAAACAATTTGCAGTGATGGTACACAGTGATGAGATGTAGTACGCAGACTAACATACTTATGGTATGGGTAAGGTTTACGGTACGCGATAACGGTTTGCAGTTCAGAGGATTACAGTATGCGATGGAGGTTGACAGTACACAGATGGAGTTCTATTTTTAGTAAAGATTGTCCCACATTGAAAATTTAGGTAAATCATATTACTGAAATTTGCAGAGTTATGTTCCTACTCAAGGAAAATTAATTCCATTTGTTAAGTGATGATATTGGAGATTAAAATTTTAGGAATAAATTTGTTGAAGTTTGAAGTGGTACATGGTGGAGAAGATGGTATGTGGATAGAATCATCTACGTGTTTTAAAATTGTACATGGAAGAGTGTGTGGTTCGCATAGGTAGCTCTCGTAGTACGTGGCAGATCATGGAAGTACACGAAGAAGGACAATACGCGGAGAAGTGGAGCAGTACGTGGATCATGGCAGTACACTGAGAAGGGAAGTTCTCAGAGGAGTTGGATGGTACATGGAGGAGCTGGACGGTATGAGAAAATAGTAGTGGTACGTGGAAACAGTAGTATTACACGAAACACCCAAGGAAGTCTAAAAATTGAAAAAATCAGTTTGTGAAATCAATTTCCATAATATATCAGTGTATGGGAAAATAAATTACATCATTGGATGATTATGGGACTTCAACAGAGCATGCATTTACAGTTGAGGATTCATGATTTGATGTTAAACCATTGAAGTGACGTTAAAGTGATAAATAAGTGAAGATTCTCCCAATGTAGTGATCAAGGGGGAGTCAGTGGAAGTGATCCAAGGGATGCAGTGTGCGATCCCTAAAACATTGAAAAGGTAGTGTTCCTAGAACAGAGTGACTCTATTAAACACTTGTAATCCACAACTTATGAAGATTAGTGGTTTTGGTATGACTGACACACTATCGTCGTATTCTCCTTGACTATATCCCTTATTGGTGAACCAAGTAAAATTTTTGTGTCGTTTATTTGCATGTGATGGTTTATTTTTTTCACTTCCTCTTTAGACAGGTTTAACAGGTTCCTAAAAACATGGGAACAGGATCCATCAGTTTAAAAGAAAAATTTGAAACCCTAATTCACCCCTCCCCTCTCAGGGTGTTCTGGGGTCCTTCAAGTGGTATCAAATGAAGGTTGTTGGTGTTGAATATTTCTTTTATTTTCATGTAGAATCAAGTCAATGTTAGAGGAGTTCCCCACTTTGATGGAAGTAATTTTCGAATATTGAAAAACAGGATGAGATCTCACCTAAGATCTCTTGGGATGGAAGTCTTATTTGCTACTGTGTAGGGAATACAAGTAACTGATCCTACAGGACTATCAATGACAGATGCAGACAGGAAATTGATCGATGTTGATAAAAAAGCACAAAATTCTCCCACCGTAGCCCTTTATGATCAGATTTATCTAAAGGTAATGAGTTTCACATCTTCCAAGTCAATATGAGATAAAATTTAGAATATTTATAAAGGATATAGCAAATTGAAGTAGGAAAAACTTCTAGTACTACACAACATATTTGATGATATGAAGATACACCCTGATGAGAATGCATACACTTTTTTCAATCGAATTACAGAAGTTGTAGGATCAATCTGAAGTCTAGGAGAAGAAATCAAAGATATTAAAATAGTGAATAAAATATTGATAAGACTTCCACCCCTTTAAAATGCCAAGGTGTCAGTCCTTGAGGAAAGTGATATCTCAAAACTCTCAATGGATGATCTTCTAAGTAACCTATTAGCCTATGAAATGAGAATCAAACCAGAAGAAGCTACGACTCATGTGATCAAGGAAATGGAATTTAAATACATGGACAAAATAATAGTTTTAGGAGATAAAAGTGATGTAGATGATGAGGAAAACAAAACTCTTTCTCTCATTTCTAAGAATCTCAAGAAGGGAACATGGAAATTTGAAGGCAAGATACCTCTGCATTGTTTTTTCTATGGAAGAGTTGGTCGTATTTCCTCTTAGTGCTCAAGAAAATTTGATGATGAAGAGAGTGAAGTTGAAAACATGGATAAGCCTTGTAAAATATTATTCAAAAAGGGAAACATCAAATTTTCAAGGAAAGTAAAGAAGAAGAGTTTTGTCTATGATGAGGGAGATGATGATAATGAATTCTATGAGGAAGATGAACCAAAATTTAAGACTGGAAACCATGCCTCCATTATGGTTACCATTGAAAATTTAGAACCATTGACAGATAAAGTTGGAGATAATCAGTTGAATACTAATGTATATCCCAAGTTTTTACTTAAGGATTCTTTTAGTAATCTTGGGATTAAATGTAAGAGATGTAATAAGTGGAAAGAAATGGTGGAGGAATCATCAGAATATATTGATCAGTTGGAAGCAGAAATTGAATGAATGGAAAACTGGTGAATGTTCAATAATCAATTCTTGAAAGCACTAATGATGTTGTTGAACTAAAAATAAGAATTGAAAAACATGAAAAGGTCATCAATGACCATACCTTGATACTGGAGGAGAATTATAATACTGTTAAAGGACTCGAAGAAGAAGTTTTTACTTTGAGAAGTAAACTCTAAAGTGAATCTTTTTCCAAAGAAGAAAAGAATAAAATACAATTTGGAAGGTTCTCAGATGTTGAGATGTTATAGAGAGAAAAAATGGTTCTGATGGAGTTGAAAAGATCATGAGTGGTCAAAGACCCATATTCTTCATAAATAGTGGAATTTGTTGTGATGCGGAAAATTCAAATTCTATAAACAATGTGAACTAGAATAAAGGAAAGATGGAAGTTGATCGTGTTGAAAAGTCACCAGAAGTGCTGAAAAATAAACCCTTAAATAAAACTGAAAGGAGAAATGAATTTTATCCTTGAGTTTACAAAAATTATAGACAGTCAAACTATTTTCTGGAGGAAGAAGGAATGAGGATAGATAAAAGTGAGAAGACATTTCCTTTTATGAAGTGTCAGTTTTGTTGTAATCTGGACCATACCATGTCATACTGTGAATAGGCAAGTAGCTATATGAATGGGGAAGAGTTAGGAGTTCAACAAAAGAGAACATATTCATATCCCACTTCTTATAGAAGAAATAATTTGTATGGATATGATTTTCACTCTTCTAACTTTGGATATAAATATGTGTATTTCAGGTAGAGGTATTATAAGAAAAATTCTTTCAATGCTCAAAGATGATTAAATACACATCAACCAGATGGTGTTTCTATTTCAAACAGTTTTTCTCCTCCAGAATAAGAATTTAAATATGAAGAACCCATGTATATGGAAGAGAGAATTGAAATGCAATCAGTGTCCTATAATCAATCCAATATTTCATAGAAATAAAAAAAAATTTGAAACGTCTAGTTTTGTATAAGTATCCATCAATGCTACAAAGAAAAAAAATCACTTGGATTCCTGATAGTAGATGTTCATCCCACGTGATGAGTAATGCATACCTATTAACTAATGTCAAGAAAAAGGTTGATGGAATAGTTAGGTTCGGTAACGATGGTGCGTTGAAGATAAAAAGTTGTGGACGTACTGTGCTAGCTAATGGAGAGATGGAGAAAACTAAATTCCTGTATGTGGATGGTCTACATCACAATATTCTTAGTGTGAGTAAACTCTGTGACTCAGGCCTTATTGTGACATTCCATCAGAATGGTTATACTATAAGAGGAAAGTCTGATAATTCGCTCATGAAAGTCTTTATAATAGATGACAACTTATATCAAGTTGATAGAAAAGAGAACATTTTCTTCTTAACAATTGAAGATAAAAACTACTTATAGAATTGAAGATTAAGGAAAATCAATCAGCAAGACATGGAAAAGATATCTAAGCTGAATATAGTCATGGATATCCCCAATCTAAAGCATGAACAATAAATGACATGTGATGCATGCATGCGAGAAAAACTGGTCTGCAGTTCCTACCAGTCAAAGAATAAAAGAGCATAAAATCTCATTGACCTCATCCATACAGATGTATGTGGTCCGATAAATTTTTTGGGAACACTTGGAGAAAGGTACTTTGTTCTTTTCATAGATGATTACAGTAGAATGGAATGTGTGATCATTATACACAGGAAGTGATAAGTGCTTGATTTTATGAAAACCTATCGTCTAATTGCCTAGAATGATACTGGAAGGAAGATAAAATTAATTCAGTCTGACAATGGAGGAGAATACACATATGTTGAATTTAAAAATTACTTAGAGAATCATGGGATACAACAGGAGGTTCTTGATGAGATAACTCCATCGCAATATAGAGTTTTTGAGCGTAGGAATTGACAGGTAAACAACATGTCCATAACTATGCTGATCGAGAGTTGTATTCCTCGACATTACTGAAAAGAGGCAGTACAAGCAGCAATGTATATTCAAAATAAAAAAGGGCTATATATGGGAGAGACAAATACACCGTATGAACTGTGGCATGGAAGGAATCTATCTTTGAAATATTTTTGTGCTTTCAGAAGAAAATGTTTTATCTGAAACAAATAAAGAAATAAAGGGAAGTATGGAGACAATGGTGATGAAGGAGTATTTCCTAGATACTCAATGAACACAAAATCCTACAAGTGTTTCAATAAGTGCTTGGGAAGAATTGTGGAAAGCAGTGATGTAAATATCATTGAAAAGAAAAAACATGAATGCTTCAAGGAATTATTATGCTGATGTGATAGAAGATAAAGAAGGATATGAACATAGAAAAAATGTTAATACAGAGGTAGAGAAAGCTGTGAAAAACTCTCAGGAGTCACATCATGATGTTGACTCTAAAGAAGAATCAGAAGGGGAGGCCATAGCAGGAGAGAATTCGGTTGAACTGCAAAGGAGAAATCGAAGAGTAGAGATTAATCAGTCCAACATTATCAGGGATCAGAATGGACCTACACAGACAATTAGAATGAGTAATAATTCACATTCTACATTTCTATTAGTTTTGGAACCATCCTCATTTGAAGAGGCTACAAAGGATGAGTCATGGGTAAAAGCAACGAATGAAGAGTTGGATCATATTGACAAAAATCAGACTTGAGATCTTGTCAAAAGACTTGAAGGTCACAATGTGATTGGTACAAATTTTATTTTCAAGTACAAATTTGATGATCAAGGAAATTTAATTATAAATAAGGCACACTTGGTTTGTAAGGGATATTCACAAATTGAAGTTGTTTATGTTGAAGAGACATTTTCTCCAGTAGTAAGACTGGAGTCATTCAGACTCTTTCTTTCCCTGGAAATACAAATAGGTTATAAAGTGTATCAAATGGATGTCAAGACAACATTCCTAAATAGAGTATTGGAAGAAGAAGTATACATCGAGAAACTCGTGGGGTTATTGCTTGGAAATGATGAATTGAAGGTCTTCAAATTAATGAAAGCTCTCTATGGCCCAAAACAAGAACCATGGTTGTGGTACTCTCGGTTGGACTCTTATCTGAGAAAACTTGAGTTTAAAAGAGAAGTGGATCACAATATCTATGTTAAGAATTCACAAAAGGATAAATTCATGGTATTGATATATGTGGATGGCATTATTTTTGGTTGAAGAAGACACGAATCAATGGAAGAATTTTCCAATCACATGAAATCAGAATTCAAAATTTCCATGCTTTGTAAACTCACATACTTTTTAGGGTTGTAGGTGATTTAGAAGAAGGATTTCACTTTCATTTCTCAGGAAAAGTATGCAAGATAGCTACTTAAGAAATTCAATATGCATGATTCAAAACCAATGTCAACTCCGATTTTGGTTTGAAGAAAGATCAGAAAGCATGAGGACAGGACTTCTATCCATCCCACCATGTATATAAGAATCATTGGAAGCCTATTGTACCTGATTCCGACACAGGAAGATATTGTCTTTGCAACTTTCCTTGTAGCCCACTTTCAAAGTAATCTGAAGGAAGAACATATGGTGGTAGTGAAAATAATCCTGAGATACATTAAAGGTACATATAATTATGGGCTATATTTTCTTACAGGAAGAGATAATGACCTATCATCATTTTCTGATGCTGACTGGGCTGGCGATGTAGTGGATAGAAAGTCTACTAGTGGTGGAGAATTCCATATTGGGAAGAAATGTGTGGGCTGGTTAAGCAAGAAAAAGTAAAGTACTTCACTTAGTACTACTAAACCAGAATATATATCTGCTACCAAGGTGTGCACTCAGTTACTTTGGATGAAGCGGAAACTGATTGTCATATGTGATGAGGTGAAACAACCATTGGTGATTTATTGTGATAACAAGAAAACAATTGATCTTACAAATAATCTTGTTCAGTATTCTCGTACGAAACATATTAATATCAGATATCACTTCATCAAGGAAAAATTTGAACAATCCATGATCAAAATAGACCATGTGGGAACTAATGAGCAAGTGGCTAACATTATGACCAAGACACTGTCAGTATCTTTGTTTGAGAAACATTAGTTGAACCTAGGTGTTCAGCCTCCTCCCAGTGCATAAGGAGGTTCTGAGATTCACCTCTCCCTAGTTTTTTTAACTATGTTTAATCTTTTTGTGGAAATGATATAGGTTTATGGGGGAAATACGATCCAGGTGAGAATGATGCAAGTTCATTGGGTTTATTTTCAATGGGGGAGAATGGATAAATTCAATGGAGAGTTATCTATTTCTTTCTGATTATGGGAAAGATGAAGAATAGAAAAATTCATGCATGAAACTATGGGGGAGAAGAGAAAAGGATGAGAACTAAATTCATGTCCTCTCTCATGTTTTATACACCTAGAATAGCTCGCGTTGACTTAGAGTGATGGCTGGGTTGTTTTTTGAAGGTTTATGTTTTGAACGTGGCTGGCACATCGGTGAATTTATCTGAAGATTTCAAAAAAACCCAAAGGAGGATATTGTTAGAACCAAGACTGGTCATTGGTAATAATGGAGGTTGGTTTTTGTTTGTTTTTAATCTACACATGGAAGACTAGGGAATTTTAAAATAATAGTGTCATATATTTGAGGTTGAAAGTAGTTTTGTGGGTGGCATGGTTTACCATTGTTTTCCAATTTTTTGGGCCTCAGAAATCAAGAGTTTGGAAATGGTTCACAGCAATGGTACATGGTGAAGGAGTGTGGTATGCAGTGAAGGCATGTGGTACATGGAAAAGGTGTGTGTTATGAGGTGAAGGTGCATGGTATGCGGTGAAGGCGTGTGGTTCGCGGAATGGTGTGTATAACTGGAAATAGTTCGCAGTGATGGTACGTGGTGAAGGAGTTTGGTATGCGAAATGAAGAAAACAAACGGTTCACAATGATGGTATGAGGTGAAGAGATAAAATACATGGACTTCCAGACATATGGTATGCAGAAGGTTTACGATACGCGATAAAGGTTTGCAGTTCATAGGATTTCAATATGTGGAAGAGAGTGTGGCTTGTGCAGGTAGCTCTCGTAGTACGCGGCGGAGCAAGGCAGTACATGGAGTAGGATGGTACGCAGAGGAGTGGAGTAATACGTGGATCAGGCTAGTACGCCGAGAAGGGAGGTTCACATATGTGATGAAACAGTATGCAGAGGAGTTAGATGATATGCAAAAATATTAGCGGTACGCAAAAACAGCAGCAGTACCCAGAACACCCAAGGAAGCCTAAAAATTGACCAAATCAGTTTTTGAAATTAATTTCCATAATATATCAGTGTAAAAGAAAATAAATAACATATGTGGGTGATTACGAGACTTCAACAGGGTATCTATTTATTTTTGAGGATACATTATTTTATGTTAAACCATTGAAGTGACATCCAAGTCGATAAATTGAGTGAAGATTCTTCCAACGCAGTGAACAAGGGGGAGTCATTGGAAGTGATCCAAGGGATGTAGTGTACGATCCCTAAAACCTTGTAAAGGCAGTTTGCCTGGCATGGATTGGCCGTGCTAAATACTTTTAATCCACAACTTGTGAAGATTAGTGGTTTTGGTATGACAGACACACTTTCAGTGTATGTTCGTTGGACATAGCCTGTAGTGGTGAACCAAGTATAATTGTTGTGCCATTTCTTTGCATGTGATTGTTTATTTTCTATGCTTCCTCTTTAGATAGGTTTAATAGGTTCCTACAAATGTGGTAACAAGATCCATTAGTTTAAAATAAAAAGTTGACACCCTGATTCACCCCTCCCCTCTCAAGGTGTTCCGGTGTCCTTTAATGCCTAATTCCACTATGAGTCTTAGTGGGTCACACACTAAGTGCATCTGAAATATTAGTTGAATTCAATTAATGAATTTAATAAGTTATAATAAATATTATTTATTTGTTTTGGATGATCATAATAATTTAATAATTGGTTATTCAAAATAATAATTCAGTTAAATAATAATAATAAATATTTATTTTCAATTTTGGTGAGTAGAATATTTATTATATTTATTTTAGAATAATATAGTGAAAATTATTTATTAAATAGTCATTATTTGAGGATTGATAAATATAAATGAGGGAAAAAAAGACCAATTTTAATTTTCTAATTTGAAATAGTATAGATGACATTTATGTATATTCATAGTGTGCTACACATGTTAAGCGATTAATAATAATATTATTACTATTATTATTAATGGACTGAGGGTTAACTACGAATATTAAAGATGGTTAAGGAATTTTGTTAAATTTTACAAACCTAAGCCTACCATAATAAATATCTAATTATGAATCTTTATTAAATTACTTTTGGTGTTCACAACAGATAGATAGATAACTTCTCAAACACTACAGTGAATTCTCTCTTCCTTCTCTCTCAAGCTTCAAGATTACATTATGATTTATTCCTCCTTTGAGGAGAATACTATTGTGATCAACCATGAACAATGCATGCGATAAGGATTGGTCATCTTATCACTTATAAATTCTATGACATCATATAAAGAATTTGGTACATGTGTGGATCTTTGCTATAGGGATTCTACACTTGGATCATATAGTACAATGATGCTAAAAAATATATGGTTAACCGAATCATCAATGAAATATTAATTATAAGTTGAGTTAATTCCATATATTCTCATAAATTAGTTAAAAATTACATATAAAGATCCTCATATTCAGGTTCTTGTGTTTCAATACATTCAAGTAATCTTCTATTTTTATGGACATGATGTTTTGATCATGTTAAGAAATGATTACATGTTATTTAAGACTAAAATTCTAGTTGGTCATACCTTCAAAAGATGCTTTCATTGTTCCTAGAATCTATAAGTGATAAGAAAGCACCACTGGATGGGAGGCCTCAAAAAAAAGGATGGGCAAGCTGGAACCTATCATAAAACTACCCATCCCATGGATTTATGATGTAGTATGGATGGGGGACCTATTAGTGACTATAAAACCGTGGGACCATTCAGATGATGTGACATGATAGGCATGTGATATAATAGGTCACCATGTAAGTCATTTTCAGGTGGGAGACTTGAAAGAGGGATGGGTGTGGTGGTTTCTATCATCTGGTCCTATACCAAGATGGTTTTCTCTTATTGGAGGGGTTCCATGATATGTTGAATCAAAGGAAAACACATTGCATCAATTCTTTGTAGGGGTAACACAAAACTCATATAGGTGATATGGTTCGATGACTATTGGCAGGGTTGATAATGCATTTGACTGGTGGCACGGCCTGATGGAGGCTGCTTCATTGGTCCTTTGGGCCACATATTGGTCCTTAACGCCATCATATGTAATAAAATAGGTCTGGTGGGTTCTTTTTGTTTTTTATGGAGAGGGATGAGGCTTGACACACCTAGGTGTCTGGGTGTGTCTATTGTTTGGTTTCTTGTAATCCCATATACCAATAATAAAAAAATAAATATATTTTTATATTTTTATATGGAAAATAAAATGAATAAATTTTTATTTTAAATGAAATATATAATAAATGTTAATTTCTATATGTTTTATATATTTGAAAAGAAATTTTATATGAAAATACATTTATATATTTATTTATATAATTAAATTTTTATGCAAAAAAATATATGAAAGTATGTGTGTGTGTGTGCATGTGTATATATATTAATTTATAAATAAAATAATAATAAGAAAATTAGTAAACTTTAAATAACAATATCCATATGAATGTAATTATAGGTAATAAATTCAGTATTCACTAAAAAAGGCAAGAATACCCCCTTAAATAATGATGAAATTCTATCGAATGTTCAAAAATTAGTATATCCCAACAAAAAACTCAGATTTGGAGGTCCTTCAGACCTTTATTTACTAATAAAAAATATTTTATTAGGTAAAACAAAATAAATATTATATATCTATTTTCAATATTTTATTGGACAACTAATGGTTCTCAAATGGATAGATGACTCAAAAGTTGTGGTCGTTTTAAGTTCAAGTCATATTTTTAAATTATCTTAGTCTAATAATTAATTTATTAGTTTTTTTCACTAAGTTGTTATTAAATTTATATTTATTAATACCAATTAGTAAATTTTTAAATAATATTATTTTTTAATTATTTTCTAATCCATTTTTCAATAAATATATTATATATTGATTTTAAATACATATTTAGTATTATTTAATTCATATTTAATAGAATTAATTATATTTATATCAATATAAATATATTGATGTACTATAGTATAATATTTAATTGTATATAAAGAACTAAAAAATGGTACCCCTTTATGAGTGATTTTTTTAATGCTGATAAAGATAGTCTTTTATTAATGATTCTGTTTAGTGCTGATAAAAGTATCCCCTTTATCAATATTTTTTTCATTGGTAAAGGGTAGAGTTTAAGAATGTGAAATCAGTAGTACTGTTTCTGCCTAAATAAATATTATTTTACTATTATTATTATTATTACCATTATTTTTACTATTAAATTGATTGTGACTCAGTCCATAGACATGTAGTCTTTGGTTGCAGCCTCATACCCAACTACTCAGGGATCCCCAACATCCTCTAATTTGAAGGGTTTTTTGGCATGAAATGGTCATTATTTCATGGAAGTTCATGCTAGAGTTTGTTTCCTAGGAAAAACTATTCATACATTTATTACATGTGTATTCAATTTATTGATCATTAATGAAACATATTATTATATATTGTTTATAATCCTGCATGACTCTAATGTAATGATGTCTTAGAGTATCCATCACATTGATAAGGTCATAGGAGTTCCTTACATTGATGATAACCTTGAAGTACTATGTTTATATTTTTAAATATAGTTCTACAATGGGATAATGTACTATAATGGGACACATAGTACATAGAATATCATGTGCAAGTACTCGTAAGATGATAAGACTTCTTATCATGAAATTTTCACATGGTAATCTCTAAGATGAGAGATTATGAGAATAAAATATTGAGAAGGAATTATACATGTTTTTGTATTATAAAATATTTCTATCTGTGATCATGTGTAATGGTCCTTAGACTTTAAGATTATCATTGATGCATATTATGAATCACACACTTATATTTACTGACCAAACCCATCATGAAATATGTTAGTGGAAAGTTGGGTACATTGGGTGTGTTATTAATGACATCATATTAATGGATAAGTCAAGGAAGGATTTTTCCCTTCCATTTTCATAGAAGTTTATATCTCATCCCTTCGATTATACTAGAAATGCCACATTAAATTCCATGGCCATGGTATAATGATGCATTTATTTCAGATAGTCAATCAAAGAATTGTCAAGTATATAGGTTAGTGGTATTGATGTGCAACATATTTGATGAGATATTGTGACAAAGGCATTATATGACAAAGTGAGTGTTCGTATGTGGTTTTCATTATTGTAATATTAACTTATTTCTATTGGGTTCCTTGACCTTTTTCTAGACATAATCTTGTACTTTAGGCAAGCCCCCCAAATGCCAACGAGAAATAATCCTAGAGGGTCACACACTAAGTGTTTCCATTGATCTCGATTGAATTCTATTTGAATTTAATTAATATAATAAATATTATTCTCAGGACTAAGGAATAATTTTATTCATGTTTTATCGATCAAAAATATTTATTGATGAATAAAATATTTAATATTTATTAGGATGTTCAATAAATACTAGAGCAGTTCTAAAGGACCAATACCATGTTTGGTGAAAAATATTAATTAACAAGACGATTAAATAAAATTTGTTATTGTGTAAGTTGGATCACACCACAAGATAATATTATTATTATTATCATTATTATTATGAGATATGGGGTTTATCAAAGGTTATAATGTTGTTTAACTGCTGAAATTAAATTAAATAATATTTTAACATAAACCATAGATCTATAAATATATGGTTATGTATATTTTGTATGGTGTGAAATCGAAAATAGAGAATTATTGTGCACAAAACATTCTCTATTGATCCCTCTTTCTCTCACTCTCTCAATAAAAGGAAAATATAGAGATATTCCTTCAAGACTGAAGGATTAGAGATCAATAAAAACAATAAAAGACAATCAATTCATTGTGATAGTACCCAGAGATTTGTTATCATTTTTTGGTGATAATAGGAGAATATGGGGATCACTGATAAAGAGATTCTATCCTCAGATCCTCACAACACAATGAATATAATCTGAAAGGGTATTTTTGGACAATCAATATCCACATCGAAGAAGGAATTACCATATCATATATTTATCTCTTTTGGTTTTAAATAAATTAATTATAAATTTTACAAGCAAGATCCTCTATTAGGGTTTCATGCAATTATATATTAAAAGAATTTTTTATATATTGCCCACCAACCGATGCTTTCGAAGCACCTAGAACCTAAAGTTCAAATTGGTAAAATATTGGAAGTTTATGCTATAGTTTGGAACCATTGGTATATTCTCTCAAAAAATTGGTATAGCCTACACTAATTACTTGATTAGACATAAATTTTAAAACTATTGGTATTACTCAATGCTAATAGTTTTCCAAAACATTTGGTATAGATATCTATACCAACAGCTTTGAAAACTGTTGGTATAGGTACTGTAAGAAAAAAAAATACTACATATCTCATGATATATCATGATGGATTTTATCAGTGCTAAACTGAAAACACTGATAAAAGGGTAAGCTTTTACTATTCTATGTAAAAGAGCTGATAAAGGTTGTATTTATCATAGCTAAAAAAATCCCTAACAAAAGTGTACTCTTTGTCAGCACATTTTTTAGTGATAATAAATATTCAGTTTATCAGCACTTTTCTTAGAGTTGATAAAATAAATTTATAGCTTTTAATAAACAAATATTATCAATAAATAGAAAAGTATCATATTTATATTCAAAAATTAATTTTTAATTATATAAATTAATTAAAAAATGCATATATATATTGAAATATATAAATATTTGTTGGGAACTAAAAACATTTCAAAGGGAAAACAATACTCCCATGAATTTGAAAAAGGAAATTAAACAAACCAGATTAATATTTTTAGAGGAATGATCAAAAAAGACAAAAATTTGTAAAAGGAAGGAAGAAGTATCACAACGAAGAGTTCCTCCATGGACTGCTGCTTCACATGACAGTCTACTACTTCACAAGGCACCCATGAACTAAGCAGTTTGTGGGATGATAACAACATTGTTAGTCCCCCGAAAATGAACGAAGTCATTTGAAAAATAGAGGTGGAGAAATTCAACCCACATAGGACACCCCCTGTGAACTAAAAGGTGTGTAGATGAGTCACAACCAACGGACTCCCATGAATGAGACAAAGTTGTTCACATGAGCGAAGAAGTGATCTTCATTGCTTCGTATAATGACCCTGTTGACCAAGTCGTCCGCAGACTAGGCTGCTCCCATGGGCTATCTACAAAAGATTCTATGTGGCCCATTGATTCAATCCCTCCACTCTTCTATAAAAGTACCCCATGGGGGAATGAAGTAAAAACTTCAGATGGGCGGTTTTGGGAGAACGGATCTCAGAGTTTCAAAGACATAGAAGAATAGAGAACCGCAAAAGATATACTCTTTCAACAATTCCCTACAGATATAATCCCACTACAAAGAATTGAATAAGAGAATATAAAACTAACTAGAAGACTACAAACCACACACCCTTTGCAGACATATTTCCTGGGAACTGTAGGATCATGCCCCCTCTTCAATCTAGCATCATGCATAACACATCTCTATGCAGATAAAACCCTGAACCACGTAGTACATTACCGCATGGATGGAATCCAGCACCGTGTAGAAAAATTCTACACAGACCACATCTCGGTCCATGTACCATCACGGTGTGTAGACAACCCCTTCACCCATATAGCAACATGCTATGCAGGAGGTACCACATCCCACATAAATAATTGTAATGGGGGATGGGGTACGTTTAGGTGTTATCCTCCTCATGTCCAATCAGTTCCTTCCATTTTCATTGCATCATCTGGGGCCCCTCCCTGAACCAGTCCAAAAGCATTAGGCCAAAGCCACTTCCAGAGGCACATAAATTGTATGATAATACCGTAGGTCACATCAATGTTCCCTTTTGAGTTTATGTTCCCATAATAAGAAGAGTCACGTGGGTAATCACCATAATAAGGTGAACCCTCATAATGTCCCTAAGTTTACACTCCCACGGTAATCAGGGTTCCAAACTTAGGATATCGACATGAACCTCTCCATTTTAGGGGTTAAGGGTAATCAATGGCCTTTACTTTTGATGATGGATAGTGATAGACAAGGTAAATCACACTTTCTTTTACCTTTGACAAGAGACAACATTCCTTCCTTTCCCAGAACCAATTTCATGGAGTCCCTCATAGAGTAATCCCTTTTGATCATAGGAGTTGGGTCTCTCATCCCAGCCTCTTCCACTTGTAGAGATGGGAAAATTGTGTGGTTTTTTGAATCGTTCATATCTTCTTGTTTTTCACACAGAGATTGACTCATGTGGGTATAGAGGCTAGTGATAATCATATTATCTGCACAATATAACTAGAAATTGAACTATGAGAACTTTGATTCCAACATTAACCAGGATACATAGGACGTCTGTCTAAGGCCATAGATAAAATGGACCTTCTCTACAGATAAAAATCACAATCATTCCCACATTATGGGCAGCTCCCATGCGTAATCCCCAACCAGTGACTCAACTGGTGTTCCATTGAAGCATAAGTACCAATCTCTATAACTACATGGACATTGATTCCCATCCAACTAGGATATGTAGGAAACCTTCTCAGGGATCAATCCCGATACTTCGCGGACATCATCAGTTACATCATATTCATGTCAGTTCTCCCCCTTGCTCACCATTTGACATTAAACTACATGGATTCCCAAACCTGGTGGGATTTTATTCCTAACTAAATGGGATGCGTAGGGAACCTCTCCAAGATCCAAACCCAGCTCTCAAGTCTACCCTAATTCTTTCCAATCCATATCCTTGGTAGGTTCATGTTCACCCCGAAGACTATATTTCTTCTTGGTACATTGGGCCACCTCGGCATAAGTCCCTCACCAAATATTGACTAGGAACCTTCCACCTAGACATCCTTGTCGCATGATGCTAAAATGCATGGATGGGTCCTCATCGCATGACCTTAAAAGGTGATGTGTCCAATTCTATGTCACTGAACTATGTGGGTTCTGATTCCACTCATGAGGACATGTAGGAATCCCATATTAGGGGTTTGATCCCAACATTGAAGTAATTATTGTAACCCCTAGATGATGATAAACTCCATAGTTCCTCATCATTTGTATTCAACTAGAATTATATCATTGAATGAAAAGGGAATTCTCAATATATCCGCACAAGGGTAACATTAATGAATAATCCCAAATATGTAAGGATATATTTAGTGATGTGGAACCTCAGATACATACAGATGATTATAAACCCATGCATAACTATGAATAATATTTCAACCTAGGAGTAATCCATGAACATTTTCTTGGGAATAAACCAAGGATTCACGGACATATGAACACAACTTAAATATATAAGGGGGGTCCCAAAATAGGCAATAGTTCCCTCCAAAAGGGTGTGATGATCCCAAGATCCCATCCTCTCAACCAATGTGAGTCCTCAAGTTTTTTTGTCTAAATAATCATCAAACGAGTGCCTTCCTTTGTAAAGAAGGTCCATGAATCATGGATAACAGGATCATTGGGTGTTTCTAGCTCCAAAAATAAACTCGTTAGAGTCCATATGAGGACGTAATAACCTATGTGGATTGATTTCAAAAATACTCAACCCCTTACAACCACCTATCAGGATCATGACACTTAACTATGGTTCCTACTTCAAAAGATAAGAAGAATATGCTTCCTAGTTCCTATTAGACCCAAAAATCTCATATCGGGTATGACACATCTTGGGTCAAAACAAAAATGGTAAACTCAATGTGAATGAAGACCAAATAATTAGTGTTACCCTTACCTCAAGTCCCTTTTGCATATGAAAATGAAGAGGGCCAAGCAAGATCAGAAATTATACTTGTGGTCATGAAAAGATACTTTGATGAGGTTTCATTTTCTATACTTTTCATATATATTGAAGGCATTTTGCAGAGCTACATTCAATTCAATGGTGTCCCAAACAAATTTTAAGACATGTGTCTTAGTGACTACACAAGAAACCTGGTCCTCGGTGAAGAACAAGACACCATCACCTACCCAACATCTTTAATGTTGGCTCTTGATTACGCAGATTCAGGGGTATTGCCAAAATGGTACCCCCCCCCACCTTAGAGGCAGTAAGGCAGACCTTCTAAGCCATGAAGCCCCACCAGATGCTCACCCAGCAATGACCAGCAGTCTATAACCGGGCAATTACTCTTTATATCTCTAATAATTTGGGGATCCTATCCCCCGAACATGATAACAATTGCCTACCTTATCTTAGAGAGAAATATTAAGTAGACGTTGATGACTTTATCCTAGCTCCACATGGGTATTAATCACAAGACCCTACCGAAAGGCGTCTCTACTAACGTCATGCAACCCGATATCTTTATTCTTAAGAGGATATCATAGCAAGGGATCCTGGTGAATTCTAATAGACATAGGCCCCTCAGGCTGCCCATCAAGGGCGGTGAAGATATAATCATGAGTAAGTCATCACCCTAGTTCCTGGGGAGGATATCCATCATCCAGATACAACATCATACTATAGACATACATATATCCATGCCCCCTCTTTTTAATCCCACCATGTAAATACAGTGGCACATTACGAGGTGGTGCAAATTCCCACCAACGCTCATTGGTCCCACCGCACAGATAGAGTGACAAATTATTGATATATGCAAATACATGCCTATGCGCGAGAATCTCATCGTCCAAATCGAAGGACTACCAGCTACAAGTAGGAACAATTTTCTATTTATTCACATCAATCCTTCCATCCAAATAGTGTAGAAAAATATGGGCATTCATACAACACTTCCAATGCATATGAATCCCACAAGTCAAATGTGGTGGCAATCACCAAGCAGATAAAAATTCCTACCTACCACAACAAAACTCACTAGTGAAATATAGTGTAAAGAAAATATAAGCAGATTTAAATTCCTACAAATCCATACAAATCTCGTGATATGAATATAGTGGAAAATGCGTAGATGCAAATTCTTGCTCGAAAATATGAATCCCACCAGTCAAATATGGTGGAAACTGGAGAAAATAGCTAGCGTATCCCAACTATAAATTTGGGGTAGACTCATTCCTCTAACCCGACACAGGAGAACTTCCAGTACCCACTAGAAACACATGGATGAGTAGAGTAGGCACAAACTTATTCTCTAACATCGGAAAGTGAATTTAAACCCATTACATCAAAAGATGCATCTCAACACATCCTTTAAATGATGGAGGATCAGACATCGATTCTAGATCATATCACCCAGATCTGTAATGACGTAATTGTGTCTACAGAAAAAGCAAGGAGTCAGGACCATGACCCTGTCTCCCCATGTGGGGTGACTCATCCACAAAATAATATGGTCACTGCAAAGCAGACTTGCATCCTTACCCCAATACAGGAGTTTCAATGGCTATATTCTATGATATAAGGACAACCGGATTGAAAACAAATACTTGTTCCAACTGGGGGACACCGGTCCAATGTGGTGACCACTCCAAGGAAGGAATATATCCCTTCTAGAACTCGCGATGCTTGTCGAAATATCCCAGTGATATCATGGGGACAATACAAACAATAACCCATATATGAAGGTCATTTCCAATATTAGGCGGCTCAAATTTCCTGCAAGAGAGTTCCCAAAAATGATATGTACCAATGGGAACTGGAAAATGAAGAGCACATTCATGATTATACGCAGCTGGAAGAAGGAGTTTTTATTCCATAAAAAAATATCAATAGAGGATCAAGATCATGTCAATCCATTACCAAATTATAGAAGCGGATGTAGCAGTTGTGATGGTCCTCCGCACAATCTCTCTACCGACAGATTTGAAGTTCCTCCCAAGAGCACCCATAGGGGATTACTTCATGGGATAGAAACAATTGATCATGAGAGATTATCTCCTAATGGGTGTCATGGTATCCATCCCCTTGACCAAAATATTGAATAACAAGAGGGTACTCCACTTTATTTTTCCCTCATTAATGGTCCTCCCCAGGGTATATACTGTATAAATTCTCCCTATAGTAAGACATAAAGCTATGATGGTAGTCCTCACTATGATAGTAGTCAATGTGAATGTCATCCACACAGTAACATCAAGCATCAAGAAGGATATCCCCTCATTTCGATACATCATGAAGGTCATCCCCATGATGTAGACTATATATATTATCCATGCATCCAAATGTCTAGTTTTCATGGTAGTCCTCACCATGATGACAGTCGCTGCGAAGGTCCTCCCCACAACGACATCAAGTAGCAAGAAGGTCCTCCCCTCGATGCAGTCTGCCCTGAAGGTCCTCCCCATGGTATAATCCGTAGGGATACTCCCTATATTCAGACATCAAGACACAATGGTAGCCCTCACCATTGTAGCACCAATTGTTAAGGTCCTCCCTGCAGTCAAAATTCACACTGATAATACGGTCCTCCCATCATCAGGTCAAATATGAGAAAACCCTCATACATTAAGGCACATGGAAAGATGTAGTATGACATGTTATAAACTCTATCTATGATGATAAACATCATTTATCATCTATACAATGGCTCGGGTCCACACTCATATTCTAATCTGACCCTGTACCACTCATATATTGATGAGACATCTACTAGCCCAACTGTTTGGAACAAAATCATTAAGAATCATTCAAGTTGGGTAGAACAAATAGAGGATTATCTAAAAAAAATGATATATTTATCATGAGGAGAGAACTAGATAGGGATGAAAAACTAGTTATGTTGTGGCCCACATCCACTTATCAGTTCAACATACCATATGAGTTTTTAGAGGAATGCATGCATAAAATTCGCTTCAATATCTGGACAACTCTCCTCCAGCTAAAAGAAAAATACCTAACTTATGATGGGTATGTAGACCATTTCAGTATATTGGGGGATCTTGGAAATCTAATTAACTTAGAATCACTTCCACCTACACGACATCCACAATCCGAGAGGCAAAAGAAAGACCATGAATTGGCCTACCTCCATGCACAACACAAGTTGCATTGTCTTATTGATGACACACAATCTAGTGTTTATATCTGGGGATGTTAAGAACATGGAGCTTTACAATTCACCCCATGTCTTGTCCAGAAGAACCCATTGGAAGTTACATCTTGCAATTTCATTATCCCAAGATGACATTCAAATAAAATCCATGTTTAGGAAAGACAAAACACTTGGCAAGATCTGACCTTCAGTAAGTCTCAAAAGCATCAGGTGAATGAGAGAAATAAATTGAAAGGCTCCTGAACCAAGCCACCAAAAACATTCAGTAGGATTATTTCCCAAAGGAAGTCAATCAATGAGCACTGTTCATGTCCTCAGAAGAAAATAATTCACATGGAAATCCAACACTATATCTGGATCACACCTAAATGAGAATGTGCAAGATCAAGAAAGTAAATAAAGCAGCAGAAACTATCGTAGTATGTAATAAACTATATCCAACAGGGCTGGGGGAATTTTTAACACAAAATTCCCCTGTAATACCAAAAAATATAGGCCAAGGTTCAATATAAAAGGAATGTGGGCAACTCCTGCTTGCAGGGCTAGGGGAATTTTTACGTTGACCACATAACCAGAAGATGTTAGTCTTTTTTCTCTTGGGGAGAAAAATGAATAGAGGGGTTACTTGTTTCGTTCCGTATTATGAGTCATTTCCCCCAGATCGAAGGCATATGGAAATGTCATATCAAGGATCCCTTCGAGTTACCCTCTGTTAAGAAACTAAAATGGGACCCCCAAAATGGAAGGATAAGATCCAACAAAGGGTGCAAGAAACTCTATTACCATTCATCACCCAGAACACTGCTCATGACACAGTATGCATTGGCGAATTTCATGGATGTCAATCCCATGGACCCAACTAAAAAAATGATGAGGATGTAAGAGAATATGGATACCCATTGGAGGCGGTACACACCTATCCTAAGGGTGTATAACCTGGAACCAGAAATCCACCCTAAATTTGAGTTCTCCCTGAGCCAATCCATCATTGTCTCCTTTGAGAATCGTTAACAATCAAAAGCATAAGAGCAAGGTAATACATGACCCACGTCCTCCTCCCCATGAAAACGATCCCCTCTTGCTTGAGGAGAGATTAACTTAGTATGAGGAAGAAATAAAATATCTAAGTAGAATCAACGTTGAAATTCTCAAACGAACCCATCCAATTGGATATGTTCCCCAGAAGGAGCCTCAACAAACACTTCCAATAGAGGTTCCTTAACCATGAGGGATCATCCTGAAAAATTAATCGAGGTCAGGATGCGTGTCCAGCACAACATAATAACCATCAGTCTACCTAAATACATTCCTATAAGGATATCAAGATTTCCCTCCATTGAGGAAGCAGCCGTAAAAAATCAGGTGAATCCACAGAGGATCCCCCTACCTAGTTATTCGCCTCAAATAATGGCAGATTTGGCACATCCAATGTTTCCCCCTATTGTTCCTGTAAATTCCTAGGTTCAAAAAGACACACATGAATGGGTTATTAATAACATTGAGTCATTGGTATCTTGATTGGAATCCATGGAAGGTTATTGCTCTCCAATATAATTAGAACTAAAACTTTACCTTGATCAGGTGAGCAACATCACGCCACCACCGAACTTTGGGAACCCCATATTCCTAGTATTCAATGGATTAGGTTACCCTAAACAACATATGGTGTAATATGGTTCTTACTATGATCACATGATATGAACCTTAGATCAATAAGAAGCAATAAAGTTCAAATGCTTCATACGAACCTTTCAAGGTTCATCTTTTTGTATGGTACACTAGTTTTCTAGCTAATTTGATGACAGGATGGGAGGATCTCTGGTGGAAATTTCTCTTCTAGTTCAGTTCGATTTTTTCGAAGACAACAATTATTAACCTTATGAACTGAAAACTGCAGGAGAATGAGAGAGTTTCATACTTAATTTCTAGATGGAAAGTTCTAACTTACTCCTTGAACTGGCCATTCCCTCAAGATGAGATTCTTGATATGTGCATTAACTATCTCTACGATGAGTTGAGAACACCACTCATTCTAGTGAAGTATATATGTGGGTTTCAAGATTTATCTACCATTTCTCAGAGAATAGAAGAATTCTTACAGTAGACCAATATCAAATCCTGAGCATCCCCATCAACCCTAGGGAAAAGAGTGGGGAGAGATAAAGCAACTTCTGTCATGCTTAAGCCACCCCTTGCACCAGCTCAAATACCAAGGCCCGTACCAAATCATGAAATAACCTATGGGAATAAATAGATACCCCTATCTTGATAGGATGAGCTAGTGATGAGAAGAAATCAATTCAAGGAATGAAGTAATAAATTTTACTCATTCCGAGATGACCAATTCTGTGTCTACTTCGTAGCTTCCATGTATTACAACTTGTTCCAGCTACCAGAATTGAAGAGGGATGATGAAGTAGGTCTCGATGACCGGATAGATTATTTTCTCTTCCACCAGATATTGGGACATAATATCCAGGAGTTTTTTTCTTTAAATACATCCTAAAAATGATATATTTATGAAAATTCAAGCTAGGGCCACCGCTAGCACAAGTGGCATATGTTTCCACCACCGGCCTTGATTAAGGAGGGTGGTGGGAAAAGGTCGTTAGAAAAAAATTGATAAATTTAGATAGTTGGATGACTCATAAAATAGTAGAACGAGCCCATGGAATACTCCAAGAATAGTTGATGCAACCAACTGTTCCCCTAGTAGCTTCTGATGTAATGCGGCCAACATCCTTTTCCCCGTAATCCTCCAAGGACCAAACATCTGAAAATAAATCCAAACAGAAAGGTAGGGAGAAAGAGAAATAATAAGAACCTGCACATGGGGCCAAATTTGGATTTTACACTCTCATATTTTATGCCATCAAATTTTAATATATTGGAACTACCCCAAAAAATGGCACCACGGACACTGTCCCGCCAAACGGAACCATTGGAAGAAACCAATCAGGTAGAATTTTTATCAGATGAGGAACTGATCTTTGGATCTATTAATGTCATCCACTTAGTTGATCCCTTCTCTAATAAAGAATATAGTTACAAACTTGAGTTCCTCACACCCAATCGGGGAGCTAGAGGAGAGGCCGTAGGATATGAGGATTCTTAGAAAGATGAAGTTGGGGTAGGAACCAAATTCTTGGTCGTGCCCCCACTCAAATCATTAACATTGTAGAAACTCATAGAAGATCCCTTCAGTGGACCCAATAGAAATAGGAAAGCTTCTCTGCCCTTACCAGAAGAAGCATTGGTCCAATCATTCTAGAATATCCATCAGAAGAAGAGTAACAGACCAATCCCCTATGGCATGTAGGAAGACTTCCTCGACCAATTCCATTAAGCAAAAAAGAATCACCAACTCCTATTTCAGGGGCCATTCCATCTACAACCAATGATCAAGACCCTAATTCACATGTGAAAGAACATCCCCATGTTGGGACGCATCATCCTTTATACTAGAAATTTGATATCTTGAAACATATACCTTTTGTATCATCAAATCTCTTGATCTTGGATGAACTGAATCTATTATCAGATATCGGGGAAGTGCTCATAGAATCTTCACTAAGACCCTGGGAATTTAAAGCCTAGGTGACCACTTCAGAAGTCTATCAGATAGAAACTAGCCCTGTATAATTCCATTTTGTCATCTCCTTCACAGATTGAGACGAATATGCCATCATGAAAGGACACATCAAACCCTTTTATGTGTCTATCCAGATAAATTATGTCAATATCTGAAAAGTATTCATCAAAAATAGATCTGGAGTTATTCTCATCCCATTGCAGACACTTCGTCAGCTGGGCTGCAATGAGGATAGCCTGATACCATGTACCAAAAACTTTTTGGGATATGATAAAAGTGTTCATAAGCCTCTAGAAAAAATCAAGATCAAAACTTGGTTTGGTGACCTCATATCCAACTCAGAATTTCTTATAGTCTGAAAAAATACATCCTTCAATGTCTTTCTAGGGAGACCCAGGCTACATCAACATTCAAGGATTCCTTCATTGTACCATCAGTGTGTCAAATATTGCATTAACAGGAAGAATAGAACATTTTACATAGATAAGGCCCCATCTGAATCTTGAAAGTCATATTATATTAATGTAGGTTTCTATGAGTAGAAAGGGAAGAAACCCGCAGTCTATGGGATTGAGTAGGTCACCTACCCAAATGGTTAGGAAATGGCCCCAACTGACCCCTTTAGGCAGCTCGGTGAAGAATACACACTTACCATTAATCAAGTTGAGTGAATGATTCCAAATTCAGACATGTATTCATACATCTTCATGATCTTGGTCATGGACACCGAGCCTGACAGTGTTGAAAAGTCCATTGATCCCAAAAAGGATGGTGAGTGATCTGATGGAAATGCCCCTGATCCATCACCAAAGCTCCAGATAACCCCTTCCCCACTCACTAAGTTAAAAGGAGATGTTTCATAATCAAAATAATATGCATGTACTCCCTCTCCCCTCACTCAATCCTCTCATGAAAATCCCTCGTAGTCAGTCAGGTCAAAGGAAGCTGCTCTAGCCTCTAAATGCTAGAATTGTGACTCTTCTCTCAATTCCGAAGAGCTTGTCTAAAGAGTTGTTTCCCCATAAGAGGGAGATGAGGAGGAGGAGGGTGTGGAAGATAAATAATAACAATTCATTAGGAATTCCCTTCCATCATTCAAGTAAGGTGTCTCTACCCCCACTGATGAACTCAGTGAAAAAAACATAGGTACTGAAGAAGACTCATGGCCCACTCTGATTAGTTCGGCCATGTATTTTGAATAGAAAGAGGTATACACCTCATTAATAATGAATAATTGGGTTTTTTTTCACCTAGAAATATATAGAAACTCCATTACTTAATCTTGAGTTGTCCACTCACCACCCAAGCCTACCGGAAGACCACCGTAGCAACAAGCATGCCACCAGAAGGACAGACCCAACACATGCTGGAAAAATAGAGGCTAAAGTCGAAAATATCATCAAATAAAACTTCATTTGGGAGGTCCAGTATCCTATATATATGTCTAATATAGTCCCAATGAAAAATAATAATGATCATATCATATTCTACATCAATTTTAGGGATCTTAATCAGCACAACCCGAAAGATGATTTCCCAGTCTCAATCACAGAATTGATAATCGATGCAACTGCTGGATATGAGGCCCTCTCTTTCATGGATGAATATTCAGGATATAAATAGACCCAAATTTCCCAATAATATGAAGAATAAACTTCTTTTAGGTCCCCAAGGAGTATTTTTCTACAAGGTAATGCCCTTTGTTTTGAAAAATACAGGCTCCACAATCAACGCACCATACATCTCATTTTCAAACCCTTCCTAGGAAAATTTGTGGAATGTTATGTGGATGAATTTATGGTTAAATCATGAAAACATTCATACCACCTATCATATCTTTAAATAATCTTCAATAAACTGTGATAGCATAATCTAAAAATTAATCCCTTAAAATGTAATTTCGGTGTTACCTTAGGAAAATTCCTTGGCTTTATCATACACCACCATGGAATAGAATTTGACCCTGATAAGACAAAGACCATCATCATCATGTAACCTCCCTACAAACTCACTAAGTTAAGAGGACTCCAAGGACATCTGAACTATATTCGGCACTTCAAATACAACATTTCTGGAAAATGTTTTCCCTTCACCAGGTTGATGAAAAATGGGGTTGCATGTCAATGGACTGAATATTGTCTGAAAGAGTTCAAAAAAATCAAGAAATATCTCTTAAGTATACCAGTGATAATTCCACATGTTGAAGGTAGGCCACTCATTCTATATGTTACTGCTTTAGAGTGATACTTGGGAACCTTCCTCACACATAATAATGATGTAGGCAATGAAAATAGCCTCTATTATCTCATCTGAACCCAGATTGATGTTGAGACTCATTTTTTAAATATTGAGAAGAGTTTCTTGTGCCTAATATTTGTGGTCCAAAAATTGGGGCATTATCTACAGCACCATAAAGTCTATTTATTCTCTCAAAGCAACCCACTCAAGTATATTCTCAGTCATCCAATGCTAACTAGATTCCAATCACGATGGGCAGTCATCCTATAGTAGTTCAACATATGGGTTGTGCCTCAAAAATCCCTCAAAGTCTAGGCATTGGAAGGCTTACTATAAGAACACCCCTTAGTAGAAATGATTCCATTGGATGTTGAACTACCTGATGATGAATTATTCTCTATTTACAAGGATTCCCAAACATGGGAGATGCATTTCAATAGTGCATCTATAAGTCCAATAGGAAAAACGATGGAACATACCAGGTTCAACAAAGTTGGTTTAGGATTCATACTCACATATCTATAAAAGGAGATCATACCTTAATTCTTACAACTATTAGAAGGGTAAACAAACAAAAAAGTGGAGTATGAGGCTCTCATTTTAGGCCTGGAGATAGCACTTCAAGTACAAGCAGGCTGCTTAAAGATATAGGTCAATTTGGAACTGGTCATCAAGAAATCCAATGGTGACTATAAAATCAAAAAAGAAGATTTAATCCCTATGATGGAATATGTGTGAGTAATGATGGAGGAGTTCCCTATAGAGCCTAAATTGAGTCATGTCCCTCGGTATCAAAATGCACAGGTCGATGCATTAGCCAATACATCTGCAACCCTAGTTGATTCAGGCCGAGGTGAAACAGTCATCATCATTTCCCACCTTAGAATGGTCTTACAATTTGTGCAGTCTAGGATGGAATAAATCAATGAGATTATCCCCATCCCTAAGTTGTATGGTCATACCACTGGTCGGATGGCTCTAATTTAAAATTATCCTTAAAATAAAGATCTTCCACTAAATAGGGATGGAAGGGAGAAAATTTGGTGACAAAAATATACTTCATTATATACGATGACACAAATCAACAAAATATCCTCTATAATAGGGGTCTTGATGGGGTCATTTTGGGTTGCATCGATAGAGAAGAGATTATCTCCCTCATGAAAGAAGTGAATGTCAGAGCTTTTGGAGCACATCAATCATCCTTCATGCTCTCTCCTAAAATTAAAAGGCATGGGTGCTATTGGCCCACTATGATGCAGGATTGCCTCAGTTCACCATGTAGTGCCACTCCTGTTAAGTTCATGCCAATTTCATCCACCAACAACCGAAGTTACTTCACACATCCAAGTAATCCTGGCCATTTTCCACATGGGGAATGAATGTTGTTGGAATGTATCCTCCTACCACGGCAAAAAAATTCATGTATATTCTCACATCAACAAACTTCTTTTCCAAATGGGCAGAAGTTGTATCTCTTAAAGATGTCTGTGTAAGAAGCATTTTCATCTCTTTGAAAGCCAATATCATCACCATATTTGGTATCCCTCACACAATATTGATGGAAAATGGCACTAATTTATGCTTTGTTGGATTGAATAAGTTGTATCAGTATTATTCCATCAAGTCCAACCATTTATCCTACTACCACGCTATGGACAATTAATAGATAGAGGCCTTTAACAATACTCTATCCAACAAAATCCAGATGATCATAAAAAAAGAAAATAAATCATGGAAGAATAAGCTCCTCCATGCTCTGTGGGATTACCGGACCATAACCCGCACTTCCACTCAAGAAACCCCATACTCATTAGTATATGGGATAGAGGCGGTTCTACCCATTTATGTTCAGCTACCCTCACTCTTCATTTCCATATATGATCTACTATCCATAGACGAGTAATCCCAAAAATAGTTTGATGATTTGGATAGACTCGATGAGAAAATATTGAATATAATGTGTCATTTAGAATTTTACCAGAACCAGATTGGACGAGCCTTCAACAAAAAGGTTTGTCTTTAGTATTTACTTGATGGAGAAATGGTGTTGGTCCTCAGAAACCTTATGATACTTGGAAGGAAACCTCCAGAATTAGATCCAAAATGGGAGGGATCATATTTCATACAGAAGTTCCACTCTAATAGAGAATATTCCTTAATTTCCACGGAAGGACAGTTTACCACAGCTCCTACCAATGTGACTTTCTTGAAGAATTATTTCATATAACCAAATGTTTATCATCTTCACCACATGATGTTAAACTTCATGGCCCAAATAATTCATGATCATATGAAATAAAACTTTATGATAAAATATCTTGACCACATGATGTTAAACTGCATGTCCAAAAATGTCATAATCCCAAGATGGTAAACTGTAGTATACAACATGGATTTCTATTCACATTGGGTGATCATCATCTATACCGCATGATGTTAAACTGTAAGGCCAAAATGTCATGACTGCAGGACATTAAACTACATGGCATATGTCATCCTAACTACAAGAAGTTAAACTGTATATGAACCATCATGTTGAAATCAATGATTTTACACACATGAGATAGATTTATGCAGGAGAATGAAAAGATTCACATGTTCTTATGTGAGTTTCATATCATCATAAGAAATATATTTCTCCAAAACTACATGTGGCTTGATTCCTATCATCATAGGATATACAGTGAGGCCTAAAATATATGTCCCAAACCTAGCCACCACTGCCACTAAGATCCACCACCACCACTAAGAAACAAAAACATGCTCCCCCTCCTTATGTGTGGACCAAAATAATACAGATATGTTTCTTCAAAAGACTATGTATGACTTGATTTCCATCTGTCAGTGGGATATGTAGAGATTCCTAGATCTAGATCTTGGTCCATGCACCACTTGATACAAAATACCTATGTTTTACCCTCAACTACCTTTTTATTGCAAGATAAAACCCTTACTATTCCTTATTTATCACACTAAGAATAGCTCAAATGATCTTAGGAATGGTGATAATGGCTTCCCCTATACAAAAAAGAGTAAAGGTAAATTACAAACCCATCACCTAGAAAAATGGTCTGAAATTTCCCTCCCCATAATTGAGTCAGACTGGTACATGGAACATACCTTTAGAACTACATAAAGCTTGATTCCTGCCCCTGTAGGATACATATGATGCCTTTATTTATATATCATGTCCTATACACCATAAAAAAACAAAATGACCATTTTCCCTACATATAGACTAGACCTATGTAGGGAAATTTATTTTAGAACTACATGTGTCTTGATTCCTGCACTCACAGGATACACAGTGACGCCTGAATTCTTTATCCTTGGGCCCAGCCACCACAAAAATAAAAATGAATCACCCCTACATATAGATCATACTTGGGTAGGTAAACTCATAGAACTACAACCAGATTGATCCCCATCTACATAGGGAATGTTAAAAATACTTGTGCCTCTAAACCCAGGCCTAGCTGCGACTAATGGTTTATTGTTAGATTGCCCTCATCCTTTATTATGATACCCCTATGTGGATAATTAATCCCTTTTCATAACTTGTTTCTAACCCTGATCATAGCTTACATGGTCCTAGGGGTTTCAACAATGGGTTCCCTTTGAGTGTATCAATCCACTACAGTTGATGGTCCTTACCACAAGACATTAAATTGTATGCCTAGAATCCTATCCACATGAAATTAAACAACAATGTACCCCAAGTAAAATGTATGGCTTGATTCTCAGTGTGATGAGATACGCAGTGATGCTCAAACCTTGGTCTTGGGTCCAGCTATGAAAAATAAAAAAAAAGAGAAATGCCCCCAATCCCATGCACATAAAGGCCAATCCAAGAAGGAGATCCCAAACCTTAATTCTTAAAATAGAGATTTTTCTAAATATCTTTCCCCACAATATACAATTCCAATATATGTATAGGATTACATACTTCGTAACTAATCATGGTCTATATATTTCTTGTGTACTCGGATACACCCTTTACATCCGTCGAAATCCATGACCCAGGAAATTTCATATCCCTATAAACATCACCGGCCATCAGAAATGAAATTTTAGTGTCCTGTGGAAACATTTGTTTGACTATACATAAAATACCCTAGAATATCTTCAAAAGTATCCCACAAAAAAAGGAATTTCAACCAAAGGAAAATTAATCCTCATGTGATACTTTTCCTACCTTCGTACGACCATTGGCTTCTAAGACTCGTATCAATCCTCCTGATCTAAGGGTCCCCAAGATCATGGTTTACACATTCTTTCCCCATCACATCTAAGGAATTCCAGAATATCCTGGCCCAATTATCCCATACATACTCATGATTTCTATGACAATTAATCCTCACCACATGATGCTAAAATGTATGGCCAAAAATTTCTCCCTGAATGCCATTAAACTGCATGGAATAACATTGTTCTCACCTAAAAGGACACCCCCCACTCCGGCATCAGCCACCTACCATGGCGTGTTACAGAACTATGTATGGATTGATTCATGCCTACACAGGATAGGTAGAGATGATCTAACCACCATCCTATCCAACCCACCTCAAAGAGAAAGATGCCTTTTCTCACTATGTATGGGTCAGAACTACGTAAGGTTATTTCCGTAAGGAACTATGTATGGTTTTATTCCAATCATCTCATGGAATACATAGTGATTCTTGGATATTATGACCTAAATCTAGCTATGGAACACATCAAAATTCCTCTTCTTCATGCAATTACGTAAGAGTGTAGGGCTCTCGAATAGGCCATATTCACAGGATCATCTCAGGAATAATCACATGTCCCTTATTTCACATCAGGTCATCCAATTCTTCACCACATGAAGATAAATTTTATGGAAAATGCTCTTATGGTGTGATGCTAAATTACACAACCTCAAATTGAGTATAAAATTCTTCTTTACTTAATTATTCCATCCTTATATGGTGAATTACACCCTTTTTGCCCCTTGTTTCCCACATTGAGCATAGCTCACGTGGTCTTAGGGACTTCCGTAGAAAATCCTCCACATAATCATGGAAAATCATTCCATAATAATTGGTCCAAGCCCTAATCACATGAAATTAAATTATATGGTACCCTAATAACTACATTTTTCTTGATTATTGTGTGTGAAAGAAATTAAGTGATGCTTGGATGGTGGATCTTAGGCCCATCCACCTCTAAATGAAAAATTGTAGCTAAAAATGCCCCACTCTTTACGTATGGACCGAACCTATGTAGGGAGTCTAATTTTAAGACACTCATACCTTAAAACTTAGTTCTAGATCCAAAAAAAGAATCAAACTATTATACCCCCCACATACGAGTTAGATATGTGTGGGGAGACTCCTAATTCCATGGGTAATCATGGCCTGTATGTTTCTATTGTGTCTAGACCGATCCTTTACATTCATCAAAATCTGTGCATTGAGTACATTCGAAGCATCACAAACCTCCACCTACATCAGAAATTGATGGCCATTTTCCTGACAATTCCTTTTTTTGAATATGAACACAGTGCTCTGACGGCTCTACATAAGTTTCCCATAAAAAAGGCCTTTCAATCAAAGGAAAATGAGTCAGCAAGAGAGAATTTTCCTTCCTTTGTACACCCATTTTCTTCTAAGCCACATATTATTTATCCTAATTTGAGAGCCCTCAAAACCATGGTGTACACTTTCCTTCCTATATATGTCTTGGACAAGTTGGTACCCAGGCCCGACTACCCTACAGTTACTCAGATCTCTTATGTCACTCTCCTAACCGCATTACATTAAAACTACATGATTTTTTAAATCCAATATCCCCTTTAGGTCTAGAAACAACAAATAATATTTCCCCCCATATTCTTGTGCATGAAATAAATTCACGCATGATAGTCCAATATGAATCCCACCTCATGGGTAAACCCGTATAAGTGAAAATTCCCCATTCCCATGTGAGAATCAGATCTGTATATAGAGTAACCTTAAAATAACTTTTTCCATCATGATTCCTACCATCATATGATACGTAGTGACACCTGAACCTCATATATTAGAACCCACCATGATTAATAGTTTCCCCCTCTTTCCTACATATGGGTTAAACTTATGCAAGAAACCTCCTCACAATTTAATGGAGATACCATATCTACCTATTCCCGAGAAATTTCAACTTGAAATTCCCCTTTCATGGTCAAGAACCCTTCTTCACAAATCAAACATTGTGTCCAGAAAAGTCCAAACCCCCATAATCATCCATGACCATCGAATATGGAAGGTCATTGTCCAAAAAAACCTTTATTTGACTATGAATAAAATGCCTCAGTGGATCTGCATAAGTTTCCCCCAAAAAAGACATGTCGACTGAAAGAAAACTCATCCTCAAGAGAGGATTTTCCTACCTTTGTACACCCTTATGACATTTAAATCTCACCTCACTCCCTAGTTTCATAAACCCCCCATATTACAGTTTACACTCTTTATCCCCCATCACACCTGAAGATGAAAAAACATTTTTGGTCAAACTATCATGGAAAGGGAAAATACCCCCCCCCCTCTTGGTCAGGGTAAGGTCAATTTAAATCATAAGTCTCAAATGTACTAGTTGTATGACATTAAACTGTATTTCGTATTATCCATCCTTTATGAAATTCAAAATCACATGGGAGCGGTGTTCCCATTCAAATCCAATAAAAATGACCTTATCAATTTTAGATATCATCCCATGGAAAGGCCACCAACATTATTCCTACTAAAAAACAAAATAAATCCAAAATACCATGAAATTTCCTATCCATCGAAAATGGAGGGTCAATGTCTTGCAGAAACCTGGGTTTGACTATGCACAAAATTCCCCAGTGGTTGTGCATAAGATCCCCCCAAAAAGGGGAATGGCAACCAAATAAAATTCCATCCTCGGTAGAGGCTTTTCATAATTCTATACGCCCCTTGGATTCCATTCCCCATATAATGTTTTATATACATCCACAAATTAGGTCAAGAAAAGTCCCTTATCCATGTCTAAAAGCTATATGGACATCTTCAATTAATGAGTCTAAATCAGGACCCTCGTATCACAATTCAAGGTCAAATATATTTGACCTAAGACATCAGTAATGTTGGTCGAGTTTTCAAGACCCTAAACTACCCATCAAAAGATACACAAAACTCACTAGGGTGAAAACACACAGAGGGGACCCTAGAAAAAAGTTGAGTACCAGCTCACTAAACTTGCACTTCTAATGGTTTAGGAAAAATATTTATCCATCAAAAAATAAAAAGAGACATAAATATTGTTATATCAAAAACAAAGGGAGGCCTAAGAAAAAGTCAATGTATTCCCACTAAGCCCACACCAAATTATATTTAGAAAATAATTAGGGTAAAAAAAAGGAATAAACTTTTAAGGGTTTTTTAAATAACCCTAGAAATAGTTGATCAATGCTCGCCGAGTCTCTCGGCTTAGGAAAAAATTAGAGATTGATTTGATTATTTCGATTTAATTATACCAGATCAAATCCATATTCAATTGTAATTGTTAGTAAAATTATTGTAAATTGTTATTGATTAATATCGTAGAAAAATTATAAGGCCCTGACCTTAAACCTTACTTAATATTGAATTAAATGAAAAATTCACATTTAGGATCTTTTCAGGTTTAGAGTTTTAGAGAATTAGGAAATAACTATTACATCTCAAAAGATTACAAAGTAGTCACTTATACTAAATTTCCATAAAATAAAAACTCTTAAAAAGAAACATGTTTATTTACATGTATTAGATGTCATGACTTTTCCTTGATCTCATCCTTGGCCCTATTCCACATTAAGTCCTGTGAAAAACATTTCAAAAAAACTTGGGGTGAGCAAAAAAAGCTCAGCAAGGGATACATAAAGAATGAAAACTGTTAGTTTTTCAAAACAACAAGTAAACCATGTATACTTTATCAAAGTAATACCTTTCACCTTTAGGAAGTAGTAAAAACTCTTCACTGAATAAAATATCATTACTTACCCTTTTGTAACCAAAAGATTACCATAAAACCCATATAAAGAACACATAAAATATAAAGGTAACTTGGGACATAAACATACTTAAATGGAATAACCATACAGTTGACTTCCACACATACTTAATGGAATATCCATACGGCCAACTTCCATACATACTTAATGGAAAAGCCATACGGCCGACTTCCATACCCAATGCATTGGAGGTTATAACGTAACCATCCATCCTAGTATTCACGACACCACCCGTCATATGGTTTATCATGTAACCACCCGTAAAATGTCCAAGTACCATCATTACACATAAAATATTTAAAATATAAACATTTCAATAACAACATTTCATTTTCAATCAAAATAAGTAATTCGAATATATTGAATTAATCAATCCATTCTCAAAAATCATTTAAAATAGATTTTTGAATCAAAGTGTCCCATACCACTTTGAAGCTTTTATTGGAATTATAATTTTTAAAACATTAATGTCCATAAAAATAAATACTAAAAACCACTTTGAAAACATGGACATTAAAGATAAGGGTTTAGAATAAAAAATCTTTAAAACATTTAAAACGATATTTTTGTTAAAGAGTTTTTAACAAAATGAGAGACTCTTGAATACAAATAATTGCGGAATAACATTTAATCCGAACTTTATAATATCATGAGAATAAAGGGATTCATGATATAATATTTCAAAGGACAGTATACACACCATATAAGAGTGAATTGGTGCATAACAACAATGAATTCTCAATGGAAATGTAAATTGAGATGAAATCCATTATAAAGATGGTATCCTTAAATTAAGGATAAATCTATCAAATAATTATGTGTGAGAAATATAAATACACCCAATATAATTGGATATTAAGTGTGAAACAATTAGAGGTCATTCACACATATTCATAGGATGACATGTTCAAGAAGTACAAGTTGAACCCAAAGAAATCGAAATTGGGTTAAGATGTTCCCTTGTAAAAGTTCGACAGCCTAACGCCGTCACTTAAAAATTCAGAAAATTATTCGATGAGAGAGTGAATGGTATCTCATCACATGGACATAAACTTTACATAAATAAGGATATATAAGAACATATCCCAACATAATAAGATGTAAATTAAAAGAAGTCTTTTAAAAAGAGTAGGGTGAAAGGTCCCCTTACCGAGTTGGGTAACTTTCGAAACGTACACCCCATGGAAGAAGGGTCATAAAATGAAGATGTAAATACCCATAAATGATATTATACTACAAAAATTGTATAATAATGGGCAGTACATACACCACTAAAAGTAAATAGTGGCAAACGTAGCATAAATGTCACGGGAATAAAAGTGAGATGAAAAATCCCTTACGAAAACTCGGCAGCCTAACGGTGCCACTTAAAACTTCCAAAAATGGATTTATGAAATCAAATAGGGTCTCTAATAATATTAACATAAAATTAAATTATGAGGAATATAAAATAACATCCCCAAACATAAGAAAGATGAGCTTAAAAGAAATGACATAAAAGAGAGTACTTAAAAAGAAAGAGAGAGGTTGGATCCCTTACGAAAATTCGGCAGCCTAACGGCGCCACTCAAAACTTCCAAAATGGATTGATGAGAGAAAATAGGGTCTCTAACCATATGAACATAATATGTATAGTAGGAGTAATATAAAAGAAAATCCCAATCATAAGAAAGATGAGCTTAAAATAAATGACATAAAAGAGTGTACTTAAAAAGAAAGAGAGGGGTAGGATCCCTTACCTCAAGTCTGAATTGTCTTGTTCGTTTCTTTATATTCCTAAGTAATAAACTTTGGTCAATTTATAATTGCCTAAGTACCTCCTTTAAATATTATTATTCAGTTCATATCACATATTATAATGTTATTATAATTGTTTAATAATGTTAGTTCATATCAGACGTTATTGCCGATGTTTGGTACATGAGTCAAAAATGAACTTGTTTGAAAAATGATTGCCCATGTAGTTATAAGTAAATAATTCCCAGAATAGTATTAATGATTAAAATATCATATATTTTCAGTAAATATTCATTTTATACTATTCCATATCATTTGGAGATAAAAACGAAAAGCACCGTTCATGGAGACGGTAGGCCGTACGTACGCATGAACGCTACTTTCATTTTTTCTTTGTCATATTAATGGAATTAAAAAAATGATATATATATATATATATATTATAATTACAGTATAATATATATGTTATATAGGTCAAATATGTTTATTAATTTCATTCTTTATACATTCCATGTATTGCATGTACGAGTCACATCACTTGAGGGGGCGGTAGTCCACACTTCCTCATATGAAATTATCGCATTTACACAACATGAAAAGAATAAAGTTATGGTTTAAATATAAAATACAGAAGCATATAGTAAACATAAATACAATATATATCACATATAAAATACAGTGACATCATAATGGCCACCTTTAAAGGTGTTAAAAGAATATTGAACAATCATCGTTTCGTGAGGCATAAAATCACCAACCACAGAAACAGTATGTTCTTTAACCATTAGACGAAGGTGTGTGTAAGTGTAGCTCAAATACTTCTTATAAAAACATCCTAGTATATTTAATATACTGTATTTGTTACAAAATAAATTAATAAAAAGAGTTTAGGGGGTTGGATAAGCAAAATAAAACAAAAGGACACAAGTGAAGACATTACCTTAAAATCGGGTAACTCCCTTTGGTTTGAGCTCAAAGGATTCCTTGGGAAGACTTCTGCCCAGAGTGAGGCTTCAAGGAGTTATAGAGGGATGTGGAGAGACAAAATGGGTAGGGGTTGGCCGAGCCAAAGGCTTTGGAAGTGTGGGTTAGGAGGTAGAGGTGGGAGCCTTTTATAAGAGGAGAGGAGGGGCACTCTTGGAAAGTAAAGAAATGTTACTTTATTTTAGAATGAGTTTCGGATTTTAGTGGTCCCACATTGATGTTGTTCGAGGATAAGGTGATAAGGGTTAGAAATCCACCCATCCAATAGGTTTTTGATAAGTGTAGGTCTTAGATTTTACATTATCTTTCCATTTTATTTAAATCGTTAAATAATGAGGTCATGATTGCATCATCATGATGTCATAAATAATTTAATTTATATAATGTCTAAAAATTATAAAAAAAATTACTATGATGTAGGAAATCTTTTTATCTTTCCAATTAATATTTATAGTCCAAAAGATCATTTATTTAGACAAAATTAAAAATATTTGACTTAGGTGATACATTCTTTGTCACATTTAGCATTCTTTAAAAATAAAAAGATAAAAAGTCTCTTTCTCACAAAAGTGATTCCATGGGGCCCCCAAGTTTGGTACAAGGCATCCCATGGACGGCCATGAGACAACCAGTAGCCTTAGGACACATGTTGTGGTCATTTTTTTATTATTATGATATTATTTTATTATCTTTAACTACCTGATTACTCATTAATCAAGATAATTAAAGATAATAACCGTCATTACTATTCATAATGTCAAAAAATAAAAGAGTCTTAATTACATAATTTGTACCTTATGATTCCAAATATTTAATCCATTTTACCAAATTCCAAACACATAAATTTCAATAATTAATTTAAAAATAATTCCCGTTGTCAAAAAAAATAGCAGGTTTTTTAGAAACAATATTTATGAAAAGTTTGGAACTTGTTTATGGCCAATTCAAAAGTGAAATTAATCCCAATGACCATAATTGAATTACATGGTAAAAATATATTCTAATTAAACTTTAAAAAAAATAAAAAGATAATATAACCATATAATTAAATTTTATGAAAAAACAGTTTTGATGTAAAATGCAGTATTTTTCACTATTCATTGAAAAATGAACATTGTCGGAAAAATACCAAAAATTAACCCAAGGTAAATTTCAATGTCCCAATAATAAATAATATGTTTATTTTGAAAAATAGAGCTTAAAAAATTGTCAAAAGTTTGATTTAAAAATGGTTTTCCATCAAAAGGTAGTAAAACAATCTTTTAAAAATACTAGTGTATTCAATGCTTAAGATTGGATTCATTTGTATTTTAAGCCTCTAAAATTTATTGGATAAAAGTAAAAACATTTAACAAACATATATAATCTTATTTTAGTTATTTCTAATCATTCTTGTCAATACAATGGCTATGTGTTAACTACCATTTAAAATAATATTATTTTATTATTAGAGTGCAACGTATGATTTCAAAGGAACTCGTTGTTGCGTATTGGGTAAGCTATCGAGCATAGTGTTCCCTTTAAATTAATATTGACATTTTATTCACAAATAGGGATAAATATAAAAATTTAATATTCTTTATTTACCTGGGGTGTTACATCCTTCCCCCCTTTTGGGAATTGCGTCCTCACAATTTTGAAATTGGGCTCAGAAACATCCTTGAAAGTCCCACATCAGAACAAGAGTCGGTAAAACAATTACTTTAAAATAAAGAAAGATAAGTACAGAGGTCACCCGAGTTAACCCATACTGAGATTCCATGTAGGAAAACATGGACATGGAGGAGAAAACATAGGGTCATGTTCTGATGGGGAGTGATAGAAAACATGTTTAGGAGAAAGTTAACCACAAGAAAATCACAAACTTGTGATGGGTTAAACGGTATTCGATTCCCCAGTAGGAAAAATTAATAGACAACATTTTTGTTTTAATTTAATTTTTATTGAGGAATTTATTCATAAGGAAACATAATCACTTATCATGTTGACTTTCAACTTTTTTTAGATTCCTTACACAAACTCATATTTTCTCCAAAAGATGAGTATTTAGGAAGACTTGTTCTCATTAAGAGTACTATAATCAACTTCTAGAGAATCACCAAATCCACAAAAGAGAACTATATACTTCCCATGTCTTTAGACATTAACCAAAACCAAAACCAAAAAGGTTAGTACAAGATCAGATAATCCAGAAAAGGATAACCCTTTATAAAAATAAAATCTATTCTTAATCTCCAAAATTTGTCCAACAAAACCCAAAGTTCAACGAGGACCATTAGATAAACAATTTTTCCATAAAATTCTTGAAATTAAACCAAACTAAGATTGAAACCCAAATATTTGAAGGATTTAATGACATATTCTTCCAAGTTAAATCGTAACATTTATCTCTAAACAACATCAGTTGCTCTTAATTTATCGTATTGAAAAGTAATTAACCTAATCACATATCCTCCATGATAGGTTAATAAATTTCCATAGATAACCCAAAATCAACTTACTCTTAATTCATAAAATCATCTAACTAAAAAGAATCAGTCAAACTAACCAGGGACTTCACGTAGTCTAGTGGTAGGCGATAAATACCAGTTGCACTTTGGTTGTGGGTTCGATTCCCGCAGCTTTGTCCGACGCGATGGGTTGTCACACGGTCTGTGTGTTGTCCTTTTTCCAAAACTATATAATTCTTAAAACATTCCCAAAAACGAGATAAAATCTTCAAAAATAATCATAACATATTTTGACCTCAATTTTATCTCATGCCTTTCACTTTCCATCATAACATATAGTAACCCATAATTACCTCAAAAGTAAGGATCATATAAACCCAAATGGTTCTTTATAACTATGTCCACAAAAGAACAGATAATTATTCCATGAATAAAATTTTCATAAATCAAACATCAGGGTTACACATACTATAAAAAGTCTTCTAATGTAACCCCATCATCAAAAGAGACTTAATACTCTTAATAATTTCACCATAACTCTTGAAGCCTTTATATGTTGACTTACTACTCATTCAACGTTCTTCATGATCCATTAACCATTCCTTTCCAACTTATTCTGAAATACTTCTTTCCTAAAAACAAAATCATGAATCATATCCTAAGATTCCAAAATAGGAAAACAAAAGTTATGAAATAATCCATACCTTTGATTGGTCATTGTCAGTTTCTTCATCCTCAATCAGAATGGCATTAGGTATTGGTAAACGAATATTTGTACGATCTTGGTGATCCCATTCTAGAAACTTCTTCATAGGACATGTGTTTGCATAATGATCATGCACACCACATTTAAAACATTCAATTTATCCCTCAGAAAGAACTTCTTTCCCTTTCCTCGAGTCAACTGGATGCTTCCTTTTTCCATGGCAGGTTCTTGCTTTATGACCTTCATTTCCACATCTATAGCATATTTATGTCCCTTTGAAACATTTTCCTAGGTGTTTCTTTCCACATCTTTGACACATAGGTTTTTGAACACACTTACCTTTATAATTATTACCTGTAGTTCCGTAGGGATTTGTTTCTCGCATATATGATGCCTTATAGAAATCACCAAGGTTTAGGTGGTCAATCATGACTCCGGGTAGTTGGTTGAGGATAAACACAAGAGTTCTCATTGCAGCTCCCATATCATTCAGTTGCTCGCTCAGAAAATTGTCACAGTTTCCTTCACATCCACTGTTACTTTGGTGCCTGCTAGATCCAGCCATTTACTAAAACCAACAAGGTCAGTGTGAGCATATCAACAAAACCATCATGTACTAAAGAGGAAGATAAACACTAAGATATACTTACTCATTCAATTTATCTAAAACTAGGACTCTTTCTGAAATCCTAACCATTATGTTAATGTCACTTATGCTTAGAGAATACCCTAACCTATAAAGTTTTCTAAACTGACCTCTGATACCAACTATAATGCCCTGGCCTTAAACCTTACTTAATATTGAATTAAATGAATAATTCACATTGAGGATCTTTTCAGGTTTAGAGTTTTAGAGAATTAGGACATAACTATTACATCTCAAAAGATTACAAAGTAGTCACTTCTACTAAATTTCCATAAAATAAAAACTCTTAAAAAGAAACATGTCTAGTTCTATGTATTAGATAGCATGAATTTCCCTTGATCCCATCCTTGACCCTATTCCACATTAAGTCCTGTGAAAAGCATTTCAAAAAAACTTGGGGTGAGCATAAAAATCTCAGCAAGGGATACATAAAGAATTAAAACTGTTAGTTTTTCAAAACAATAAGTAAACCATGTATACTTTATCAAAGTAATATCATTCACCTTTAAGAAGTAGTAAAAACTCTTCACTGAATAAAATATCATTACTTACCCTTTTGTAACCAAAAGATTACCATAAAACCCATATAAAGAACACATAAAATAAAAAGGTAACTTGGGACATAAACATACTTAAATGGAATAACCATACGGTCGACTTCCACACATACTTAATGGAATATCCATATGGCCAACTTCCATACATACTTAATGGAATAGCCATATGGCTGACTTCCATACCCAATGCATTGGAGGTTATAACGTAACCACCCGTCCTGGTATTCACGGCACCACCCGTCATATGGTTTATCACGTAACCACCCGTAAAATGTCCAAGTACCATCATTACATATAAAATATTTAAAATATAAACATTTCAATAAAAAAATTTCATTTTCAATCAAAATAAGTAATTCCAAGATATTGAATTAATCAATCCATTTTAAAAAATCATTTAAAAGAAATTTTTGAATCAAAGTGTCCCATACCACTTTGAAGATTTTATTGGAATTATAATTTTTAAAACATTAATGTCCATATAAATAAATACTGAAAACCACTTTTAAAACATGGACATTAAAGATAAGAGTTTAGAATAATAAATCTTTAAAACTTTTAAAACGATATTTTTTTAAAGAGTTTTTAAGAAAATGAGAGACTCTTGAATACAAATAATTGTGGAATAACATTTAATACGAACTTTATAATATCATGAGAATAAAGGGATTCATGATATAATATGTCAAAGGATAGTATACACACCATATAAGAGTGAATTGGTGCATAACAACAATGAAGTCTCAATGGAAATGTAAATTGAGATGAAATACATTATAAAGATGGTATCCTTAAATTAAGGATAAATCTATCAAATAATTATGTGTGAGAAATATAAATACACCCAATATAAGTGGATATTAAGTGTGAAACAATCAGAGGTAATTCACACATATTCATAGGATGACATGTTCAAGAAGTATAAGTTGAACCCAAATAAATCGAAATTGGGTTAAGATGTTCCCTTGTAAAAGTTCGACAGCCTAATGACGTCACTTCAAAATTCAGAAAATTAGTCGATGAGAGAGTGAATGGTATCTCATCACATGGACATAAACTTTACATAAATAAGGATATAGATGAACATATCCCAGCATAATAATATGTAAATTAAAATAAGTCTTTTAAAAAGAGGAGGGTGAAAGGTCTCCTTACCGAGTTGGGTAACTTTCGAAATGTACACCCCATGGAAGAAGGGTCATAAAATGAAGATATAAATACCCATAAATGATATTATACTACAAAAAGTGTATAATAATGGGAATTACATACACCACTCAAAGGAAATAGTGTCAAACGTAGCATAAATGTCACGGGAATAAAAGTGAGATGAAAAATCCCTTACGAAAACTCGGCAGCCTAACGACACCACTTAAAACTTCCAAAAATGGATTTATGAGATCAAATAGGGTCTCTCATAATATGACCATAAAATTTCAGTATGAGGAATATAAAAGAAAATCCCCAAACATAAGAAATGTGAGCTTAAAATAAATGACATAAAAGAGAGTACTTAAAAAGAAAGAGAGAGGTTGGATCCCTTACAAAAATTCAGCAGTCTAACGGCGCCACTCAAAACTTTCAAAATGGATTGATGAGAAAAAATAGGGTCTCTTACCATATGAACATAATATGTACAGTAGGAGTAATATAAAATAACATCCCAGTCATAAGAAAGATGAGCTTAAAAGGAATGACATAAAAGAGTGTACTTAAAAAGAAAGAGAGTGGTAGGATCCCTTACCTCAAGTCCGACTTGTCTTGTTCGTTTATTTATATTCCTGAGTAATAAACTTTGGTCAATTTATAATTTCCTAAGGAACTCCTTTAAATATTATTATTCAGTTTATATCACATATTATAATGTTATTATAATTTTTTAATAATGTTAGTTCAAATCAGACGTTTTTGCCGATGTTTGGTACATGAGTCAAAAATGAACTTGTTTGAAAAATGATTGCCCATGTAGTTATAAGTAAATAATTTCAAGAATAGTATTAATGATTAAAATATCATATATTTCCAGTACATATTCATTTTATACTATTTCATATCATTTGGAGATAAAAACGAAAAGCACCGTTCATGGAGACGGTAGGCCGTACGTACGCATGAACGCTACTTTCATTTTTTCTTTGTCATATTAATGAAATTAAAAAAAATAAATGATATATATATATAAATTATAATTACAGTATAATATATATGTTATATAGGTCACATATGTTTATTAATTTCATTCATTATACATTCCATGTATTGCATGTACGAGTCACATCACTTGAGGGGGCGGTAGTCCACACTTCCTCATATGAAATTATCGCATTTACACAACATGAAAAGAATAAAGGTATGGTTTAAATATAAAATACATAAGAATATAGTAAACATAAATTCCATATATATAATATATAAAATACATTGACATCATAATGGCCATATTTAAAGGTGTTAAAAGAATATTGAACAATCATCATTTTGTGAGGCAGAAAATCGCCAACCACAGAAACAGTATGTTCTTTAACCATTAGACGAAGGTGTGTGTAAGTGTAGCTCAAATAATTCTTATAAAAACATCCTAGTATATTGAAGATACTGGAGTTGTTAAAAAATAAATGAATAAAAAGAGTTTATGGGGTTGGAGAAGAAAAATAAAACAAAAGGACACAAGTGAAGACATTAACTTAAAATCGGGTAACTCCCTTTGGTTTGAGATCAAAGGCTTCCTTGGGAAGACTTCTGCCCAAATTGAGGATTCAAGGAGTTATAGAGGGATGTGTAGAGACAAAATGGGCAGGGTTTTGCCGAGACAAAGGCTTTGGAAGTGTCGGTAAGGAGGTAGAGGTTGGGGCCTTTTATAAGGGGAGAGGAGGGGCACTCTTGGAAAGTAAAGAAATGTTACTTTATTTTAGAATGAGTTTCGGATTTATTGGTCCCACATTGATGTTTTTTGAGGATAAGGTGATAAGGGTTATAAATACACCCATACAATAGGTTTTTTACAAGTTTAGGTCTTATATTTTACATTATCTTTCCATTTTATTTAAATCGTTAAATAATGAGGTCATCGCTGCATCATCATGATGTCATAAATAATTTAATTTATATAATGTCTAAAAATTATAAAACAAATACTATGATGTAGGAAATTGTTTTATCTTTCCAATGAATATTTATAGTCCAAAATATCATTTATTTAGACAAAATTAAAAATATTTTACTTAGGTGATACATTCTTTCTTACATTTAGCATTCTTTAAAAATAAAAAGATAAAAAGTCACTTTCTCACAAAAGTGATTCCATGGGGCCCCCAAGTTTGGCACAAGGCATCCCATGGTTGGCCATGAGAAAACCAGTAGCCTTAGGACACATTTTGTGGTCATTTTTTTATTATTATGATATTATTTTATTATCTTTAACTACCTGATTACTCATTAATCAAGATAATTAAAGATAATAACCATCGTTACTATTCATAATGTCCAAAAATAAAAGAGTCTTAATTACATAATTTGGACCTTATGATTCCAAATATTTAATCCATTTTACCAAATTACAAACACATAAATTGCAATAATTAATTTAAAAATAATTCCTGTTGTCAAAACAAATAGCGGGTTTTTTAGAAACAATATTTATGAAAAGTTTGGCACTTGTTTATGGACAATTCAAAAGTGAAATTAATCCCAATGACCATAATTGGATTACATGGTAAAAATATATTCTAATTACACTTTAAAACAAATTCAAAAGATAATATAACCATATAATTAAATTATATGAAAAATAAGTTTTGATGTAAAATGCAGTATTTTTCACTATTCATTGAAAAATGAACATTGTCGGAAAAATACCAAAAATTAACCCAAGGTAAATTTCAATGTCCCAATCATAAATAATATGTTTATTTTGAAAAATAGAGCTTATAAAAGTTTCTAAAGTTTGATTTAAAAATGGTTTGCCATCAAAAGGTAGTAAAACAATCTTTTAAAAATACTAGTGTATTCAATGCTTAAGATTGGATTCATTTGTATTTTAAGCCTCTAAAATTTATTGGATAAAAGTAAAAACATTTAAAAAACATATATAATCGTATTTTAGTTATTTATATTAATTCCTGTCAATACAACGGCTATGTGTTAACTACCATTTAAAATAATATTATTTTATTATTAGAGTGCAACGTATGATTTCAAAGGAACTCGTTGTTGTGTATTGGGTAAGCTATCGATCATAGCATTCCCTTTAAATTAATATTGACATTTTATTCACAAATTAGGATAAATATAAAAATGTCATATTCTTTATTTACCTGGGGTGTTACAAAAATAAAGGAGAAATTATGAAAAAAAAGTTTCCATTAAATTAAATGGAAATGGGGGGGACATCCACAATCTAGAGTCCCTACCTAATATCAAATAGATGGTGGCACAAGATGACTCATATAATCATTATAAATCTTGTAACACCTTGACCCCTCTAAACCTGAGCTGGTGCATTACTAATTACATTGGAATGATTAAAAGGAATGAAATCCTGAAGGAATGATCATTTTAGTAGTCTTGAAGAAGCTAAACACATATATGCAACTCAAATTACATTGGGAAAGGTAAAAAAATACAATACATAACAAAAACTAAAAATTTCATCCATAGAAACTCAATAAATGACTTCCTCTTCATAAACTATTGAAGGTAAACAAATGAAAGGGGTGATATCAAATGCTCAGTAAGGGTTACTAATAGTGGAATCATGAATCAATAATAACTGAATCATAAACAAATTGGTATAGTCAATATGGAGTGGTGAATAAATAAAAAACTCACACCATTAAAAAACTGAGAATGAAACTGCATCCATAGATTTTGTCATAATGGAAACCTCATAGATAGTAATAACTGATAATGAATAAATAGAATTATTATTATTTGGATATCATGTATCTAGAAAATGATACCACTATATAGTAGAAATGGTTTAAGTCTGTGGGTAGAAACCCGTTTGATTTTTTGGAAACAAACTCGAAGGGTTTGTCACCAACTAATTGTCTCATGAGACATGTTAATGCATCGAGGGGATATAGTGGGACCCTCCAATCAATTCATGTCCAAATCATTTTTTATATATAGATTAAATACAATATATATATTCCTTCACATTATCTACATAGAATAGAAGATACAGATTCATCAATACTTCCACATTTAAAACAACATTCAAAATAAACAGTATATGTTAATGGTATATGGATTAGACAATAATAATATCCATGATATGAGAATAAGAATATTTAAAAGGAATATAATTTAAAATTAAAATTGATCTCAAATGGTCAGTAGGTACACAACATAAGAATTATTAGGTTCACAATACAAAGTAAATCACAACGAAATGGAAAATTGAGACAAAGTGTGTTACCATATTGTAATCAATCGTTTTGTGTGGTCAAGAATTAAAAATAATCAAATGAATAATTTAATAACATGAACAAAAATAGAGTCATGATATTATATATCAAATGGAAGTACACATACACCACATTCAATAAATAAGTGGAGAACAATGGAAATCTCATGGAAATAAAAGTGAGATGACAAACCCCTTACAAACATTTCAGCATGGTAACGAGTGTTCATGTGAGAGATTAATGAGAGGTAAAGGGGTATCCCATAATTTATATATCATAAGGTAAGTATGGGGGAGGTTTGAAAACATACCCCATCATTAGGAATTAAAACTAGAAGTAAACATCATAGGTGGAATTCTTAAATAAAAATGAGAGAGATGATCCCTTACAAAGAACGTATCACTAGATTGAGGACAAATGAATGAAATAATTATGTGTGGAAAAAATAAATCCACACAATAAAAGTGCTTATATAGAATAAAAAAACATAGTTCATTCACACATAAACTTGGAAATACAAAACCAATGACATTGATGTTTAACTCAACGAATAGAAATTGAGTTAAGATATCCCTTACCATATGCTCGAAGGTGTTCTTGGTTATTCTGAATGACCTGAATAATAAAATTTAGCTTCATCAATTAATAATTAGATAACCTCACCAACATGTAATTTATATGGTATAACATTATTAGGTTCATTAATGTCCTTTTCGATGGGGTTAAGAGGTTCAATTTTATTGTTTTGGAAGCATTTTCTCCCTTGGTTTTTATGATCCGTTTACTTGTATTCATGACTGGAAGTTCATTTGAAATGTGGTTAAAAATAAAGATTTATTAATATATATTATTAGTAAAATTAAATATATATATATATATATAAATTATATTATAATTATTTTGTTTATATACCATGAGGATGGCTCATTTGATAAGTTAATGATAAATGCTTGGATTTAGCTTGGTGGTTTTGTGCACAATGAGCTTGTTTTGAATTATTATTCCATATTATGAGTCTGTAAGGATTCCAGAACATTAAAAAAGATAAAATACATATATTATGATATAGTTCAACCATTAAAAATTTTTCATGAACATTCTTGAAGATATTAATGCAAATTAAAAACTATTCTTCTGTGAGTGTGATAAATTAACACATCTCGAACGATGTTAGCATTTATAGTATAAAAGGTGGGAAAAAGAGAGATTATGATGAAATGTTCCATTATAATAATGAAAATCCATTACATGTAAGGTATTGGAATTATCATGGAATTTGTATGAGGTTAGGTGAGAAGACAGAACAAAATAATATAACTTATAAAAGAAATTGCAAGAAAAAGGAAGAGAGGTTCACCTCTTGAGTACTCCTCTTTGAGAAACTCCTTAAGGACTTTGTTTATGGTCTTTCGGTGATACCATCATGACTTGGAAATGGAAAGAGGGATTAGGAAGAGTATTTTATAGAATTTAGGCAAGTCTTGAAGCTTGGGTGGTGTGGGAGGAAGAGGGGGTGAGGGGTGGTTTATATATCGGAGGGGAGGAGGGTATTCTTAATATTATAATCATTAATTTATTATTTCTTCACAAGACAAGAAATAGTGATTATTCCATGACCTAGAATAGTAATATATGCATGTGAGTTCTAGAATTGGTTTATTACATCACTCATGATGCTATGAATAGTTAATTTAAATTATAATGTATTTATACTGTAAATTAATGTATTTTACTATTCACCAAAAATTCAAGTATTTCAAAAAAATCCCAAAAATTCACCCTAACCATTTTTCAACATGAAGAATCCAAAAATGAACTCTATTTTTTGAAAATAATTTTTAAAATATGATAAATTTAATTTTTAATTAAAATCATTATTTAATCGAAAAATACAAACACTTACAATATTCATCTTCATTTTCAAGGTGCCTAAATTTTATTTACACTTTCATAGGTATGGTTACCATTAATAAGAGTTATATTACTATTAATAAGGGTATGTTGCAATTCATAAGGGTAGGTTACTATTCATAGGGGTAGGTTACTATTCACCAAAATTATGTTAATTATATTAAACTATAAATATCACCCTGATCGCAATAGTGTATGTCCATTTTTCAAAATTCAAAACACAAAAGAGGGAAAATTAAGTTTAATGGATAGTTATAAATATTAACTTAAAACAAAGTTTCATGAATTTAAATTTATTTTTATAAAACCTTGGGGTGATACATTATCCCCACCTTCTAGAAATTGCATCCTAACAATTTTATTTACTTATTAAAAAAGTGAGGGTACCTTGATCATGGTGTACATCTGGTTTCATCATCATATTTCTCATGTAAATAGAAGATACATGAATTGAAACAATGATTTAGAGATCCTTCAAAATAATTTTCTTCCTTTATCCAAGTACACTTTTTACAACTTGGGTCATATGGGTGTTCACAGAAAAATAGTTTCGGAAAATAATCATGTATGACATATAATTTCAAAACATCTGATAAAACTTGAATTTTATAAAATATTCGGACTGAGTTTGAGTTGAAACTTTCAATCAATGGTATTTTTAAAATTCCATAAGTATGTACAGAGAGGCTATATTTTAAAAGCAAATATAAATAGGTTGTGTAAGGGTCTCCTTCTTCAGCACCTTTTTCAAAATCATAATAAGATTCAAAATCTTGTGATAAGGTAAAATATTTGAAAATTCCTTGATAATATTTACCTTTCTAGAAAATATGAGAATATTTAGAAAATAGGATTTGATTAAATACAACCCATGATCCTCAATGGTATCGAGGTATAGTGGAGGTGTTTGATATCTCAAACAATTTCTTGCAAGTGAGTTGTATGTTAGAAAATGTTTCAGAATTTTCTGGACATTACCTTGCAATAATTATTGCAAGAAAGTCATCAGAAATGGATAGGAATTTATTTTGAGATCCTCCTCCTTCCATTCATAACTTAATTTCCTTGATTTGAAAAGTTATAAAACAATAATTTAAATTAAATAATATACATAGAGACTAACCATATGTTTAATGAAAACTCATAATACCTAAAGTTTTCTACAACTATTGATTCCCCTTCTTTCATTAGGCACCATTTATAAATTATTTCATACACTTGATTAGGTTATGAATCATAATTTATACTCTCAACATGAAAAGTACTTATCATAAATTAAAATTCTATGCATAGATAATCTCATAAATATGGTTTCTCTGTGAAAAAATTTACTTTAAAATCCTTCAGAATGGATTGTAAATAAAATGTGAATTATCCAAAGAATAACCATTGGGAGTGTCAATACCAAGAGTGCAGCAAGGCCCATTTTCGTGTACCAAGATACCCCGAGTCAAGCCCGAAACTCCTTGTTGGAGTTTTCACTCCTAGGTTCATCTGTGCCAGAGCCACCTCTGCCTGTCGGTATCTAGAAATGGATGTATTTTTTAGAAAAATCAACATAATCTATTCCTTACCAAAATTCCAGGACATTCTTGTATGTTTGTCCTCAAATAATACCGTAGGTCATTGTACCCAAATCTACATTTTCTAATCTATTTTCCAATGTTTCTACTAAACTTCCTTTGATACCAACTGTAACACCCTGACCCCTCTAAACCTGAGCTGGTGCATTACTAATTACATTAGAATGATTAAAATAAATTAAATACCAAAGGAATGATCATTTTACTACTCTAGAAGAAACTAGATACCTATATGAAACTCAAATTACATTGGAAAAGGTAACAAAATATAATACATAACAAAAATTAAAAAATGCATCCACAGAAACCCAATAAATGATTTCCTCTTCATAACCTGTTGAAGGTAAAAAAAAGAAAGGGGCGAGCTCAAATGCTCAGTAAGGGTTACAAATAAAGGAAGAATGAATCAATAATAACTGAATCATAAGAAACATGGCATAGTCAATATGGCATGGTGGATAAATGAAAAACTCACACCATTAATAAACTGAGAATGAAACTGCATCCATATATTTTTTCATAATGAAAACCTCATGGATAGTAATAAATGATAATGAATAAAAATAATTATTATTATTTTGGCATCATATATCTATCACATGATACCAATATACCTTCGAAATGGTTTAAGTTTGTGGGTAGAAACCTATCTGATTTTTTGGAAACAAACTCGAAGGGTTTGTCGCCAACTGATTGTCTCATGAGACCTATCGATGCATATAGGGGACATATCGGGCCCCACCTATCACTGAATGTCCAAATAATTCTTTATATATAGATTCAATACAATATCAATGGGCCTTTACATTATCCACATAGAATAGAGTATACAGATTCATCAATACTTTCACAATTAAAACAACATTCAAAATAAACACCGTATGTAAAATGGTATACCACTTAAACAATAATCATATCCATGATATGAGAATATGTATATTTAAAAGGAATATAATTTAAAATTAAAATTGATCTCAAATGGGTAGTAGGTACACCACGTAAGAATTATTAGGTGCACAATACAAAGTAAGCCGCAACAAAATGGAAAATTGAGACAAAGCTCGTTACCATATTGTAATCAATCGTTTCGTGTGGCCAAGAATTAAAAATAATCAAATGAATAATTTAATAACATGAGCATAAAAAGATTCATGATATTCTATATCAAATGGAAGTACACATACACCACATTCAATAAATAAGTGGCGAGAAATAGAAATCTCACAGAAATAAAAGTGAGATGAGAAACCCCTTACAAACATTTCAGCACGGTAACGAGTGTTCATGTGTGGGATTAATGAGAGGTAAATGGGTATCCCATAATTTATATATCATAAAGTCAGTATGGGGTAGTTTCTAAAACATACCCCATCATTAGAAATTAAAAATAGAAGGAAACAACATAGGGGGAATTCTTGAATAAAAGTTAGAGAGAGGATCCCTTACAAAGAACATATCACTATAGTGAGGACAAATAAATGACATAATTATGTGTGAAAAACATAAAACCACAAAATAAAAGTGATTATACAAAATAAAACAACCATAGGTCATTCAGACATATACTTGGAAAGACAAAACTAGTGACATTGATGTTTAACTCAACGAATGGAAATTGAGTAAAGATATCCCTTACCTTATGCTTGAAGGTGTTCTTGATTATTCTTAAAGACCTGAATAATAAAATGTAGCTTCATAAATTAATAAGTCAAGAATCTCACAAAAATTTAATTGATATGGTATAACCTTATTAGGTTTATTAATTGCATTTTTGATGGGTTTAAGAGGTTCAATTTTATTGTTTTGGAAGCATTTTCTTCCTTGGTTTTCATGATCCGTTTACTTGTATTCATGAGTAGAAGTTCCTTAGAAATGTGGTTAAAAATCCATATTTTTTAATATATATTATTAGTGACATTAAATATATATAAATTATCTTATAACTATTTTGTTTATATACCATTAGGATGGCTCATTCGATAATTTAATGATAAACGCTTGGATTTAGCTTGGCGGTTTTGTGCACAATGAACTTGTTTTGTATTATTATTCCATATTATGAGTGTGTAAGGATTACAGAACTTTAAACAAGATAAAATACACTTATTATGATCTGGTTAAACCATTAAAATGGTTTCATTACCAGTCTTGAAGATAGTAATGTAAATTGAAAACCCGTCGTCCTTGACTGTGATAAATTAGCACATCTCGAACGGTGTTTGTATTTATAGTATAAAAGGAGGGGAAAAAGAGAGATTATGATGAAATATTCCATTAGAATAATGAAAATACATTACATGTAAGTTCCAGAAATTATCATGTAATTTGGATGAGTTGAGGTGAGAAGAGAGAACAAATTAATGGAACTTGTAAAAGAAATTGAAAGAAAAAGGAAGAAAGGTTCACCTCTTGAGTACTCCTCTTTGAGAAACTCATTAAGACCTTTTTTTTGGTCTTTTGGTGATACCAGGAGGCCTCATACGTGGTGATAGGGATTGGGAAGAGTATTTGGTAGAATTTTGGCAAGGATTGAAGCTTCAGTGGTGTGCGAGGAAGAGGGGGTGAGGGGTGGTTTATATAGTCGAGGGGAGGAGGGTATTCTTAATTTTATAATCATTAATTTGTTATTTCTTCACAAGACAAGAAATATTCAGTATTCACTGAACTATAATAGTAATATATTCATGTGAGTTCAAGATTTTGGTTCTTATATTACTCATGATTCTAGGAATAGTTAATTTAAATTATAATGTATTTATAGAGTAAATTAATGTATTTTGCTATTTACCAAAAATTCAAGTATTTCAGAAAAATCCCAAAAAATCACCATAATCATTTTTCGACGTGTATAATCCAAAAATGAACTCCATTTTTCAAAAATAATTTTAAAAAAGTGATAAATTTAATTTTTAATTAAAATCATTGTTTAATCGAAAAATTCAAACACATACAATATTCATCTTCATTTTTAAGGTGCCTAAATTTTATTTACACTTTCATATGTATGGTTACTATTCATAAGAGTCATATTACTATTCATAAGGGTAAGTTATTGTTTCTAAGGGTAAGTTACTATTCATAGGGGTAGGTTACTATTCACAGAAAATTATGTTAATTCTATAAGACTCTAAATATCACCATGATCACAACCATGTATGTCCATTTTTAAAAACTCAAAACACAAAAGTGGGAAAATTAAGTTTAAAGGATAGTTATAAATATATACTTAAAACAAATTTTCATGCATTTCAATTTATTTTTAGAAGGGTGCTACAAAGCCTGACTCTCTCTTTCTAGTAGACTGATAACCACTTGATGTGGACCATTGAGAGCTTATACCAAAGCAGCCCTCTATTCATCTTCAGTTGTGACTGCTGGATGCACCCATTCCATAATTGCCCTAAGATCTCATGCTTTCTACTTAGTGGCCTCAAAATTGGAACTTGTCGATGCCAATTGGGCCTTTAGCTTAACTAAGTGAACTTTTCACGCCCATAGATCCTCCGTTTGAGCAATCAATTGGTCATGGAAATTTTCTTCCTCAACTTCCTAGTGGAGTAATTCTTTAGAAATATCCTGAATGGTCTTAGTTTGATGATGGGAGGCATTGAACTAAACAAGGCTTCCTTCATGAGTAGCTAGATCTACCCGGGTGATGATTATTTGGTACACAAGGAGGTTCAAGTGTCATTAATCAAAGCCACATGAACCCAAGTCGATGAACAATTATCAAAAGGTGTTCTCTTCATCAGAAAAGTCTACCAAGGGAGTTTCTATGGAAAGAGTATAAATTTAGTTCCATTCTCATCTTCGCATAGCTGATGCATCTTATGGGAATTGTGACCTTGGTTATTTCTATCCACTATAATGGGAATATATTATAGAAGTGCCATCATTGAAGATGGATCCACCCTAAGGTGGTTCACCCAAGCGGGAGCATCTTCCCTCCCTACATATGGTTTGGTATCTGGGGCTAAGCATGGGGGATTGACTGCAACTTCAGAAACTCCTGGTGATTCTCCACATGGGCTGGCTTAAATAGGACTGCAGACCATATGAGACAAAGATATGGGGTCCAAGTCACTCTTTACATAAATAGGTTTCATAGACAAACCCCCTTATGAACACATGTGATGGTTAATAGACCATATTCTTACTACATGAATAGAGAAATATGGCATAGTTGTCACGATTGGGACAAGGATGGAAGCAATAAATAGCATCTGAACTCATCAAAATTTCCTTTTCAATACCCCATCAGGGTATCAATCCACCCATAGTTGAGAATACTCCAATGAATAGTGGTTTGAGGCAACTGTGGGAGGAATCAATACTTTCATGAAATCATCATCATGCATCATCATTATCCATAATTGGTGAAGTATAACTAGGTGATATTTCCTCTTAATCTGAGTAGCAGGGAGATGAGTGATCTATTTTAGGACCCCAATCTTCCTAGAAAACCTTTAAGAGACATAGGGCTCACAAATGGTTATGTTGTCTATCTGTTCTATTAGAACCTCGTCCCAAAGCATGATGATATAAGATCATTCTTCTAAAGAGTCCCACATGTTATTTATCATTGTTCTATGGGTGCAGTGAAAGACATAAACAAGAATAAAGAAAAATCAATCAATAATTCAACCATGCGGTCAATGTTCAATGATTGAGGATGAATGATAGAAATGTTGAGAAGAGTTGGGTGGAAGTCAAAATGAGGAACTATTGTTGTATGTCGATACTCATAGTGGGGGAAATCCTCTTCCATCCATCCATATAAAATTGAAATTGTCCCTGAGGTGATACAGAGGCCTTCCTTCCTATATCTTTCCCACTAATTCGTAGATACAGACAAGGGTATGATTGGATATGTTGATGGGGTGTCCCTCCTCCAATTTGGCCGCCATAATTAAGGTACAATCTCTGATAGTGATGTAGACATCGTGGGAATGGAAAATCCATCCACTTATGAACATGGCTAAGAAACTCAATAATATAGGCTGAGGTAATACATCTGAGCGAATCTCGTAGCCCAATGTGGTATATCAACCTGCCTCGAGGTTAGCATAGTAGAAGCTCATAATCTACCGTGATTGTTGAGTTGGATGTGTTCATCTATGGAAAAAAAATTTCTTTGGTCTGTTCACCTATAAGAATAGTCCTATATAATCTTTAAATGAAATAAGTGAATGAGAAAGGAGAGGCTAACCAAGAAGTCCCTCATCCATAACCAATAAATTCATCACCAGTGAAGACACATGTTCGACATTCTCCCAGGTGTTGGGTGTTGGTAGAAACTCATCATACATGTTACCAAGGTAGGGAAGTACTCTAATCTAGTAGATATCCCATGAACAGATTCCCACTTCACCGTGTGATAAGTTGAAGGTATTTGTGCTAGAACACCAACAACTAAGTAATTGGTTCAGTAGTTCACCTAGTGAATAAATGGAAAATTGGGAGACCCATACCTCCTGATATAGGTTTAAAAATTTAATTTGATCATGGAATTCCATGCAGTTTTGATGCACCCAGAATGCCCAGACCCATTCATTAGAGAATCACCTCCCCCCCCTCGGATTTCGGGTCTAATTTGGAGCTCCACCACCATTGGGATTACTTCGTGAAAAATTAACAATAGATAAATAGTCCTGGATGATTGATTCCAAGGATGTATTATGACTATGTTAGTTACTATGTGTCCACGTTGATCCATTCAGAACAAACATATTCTCTTGGCTCGAAGCAGTTTAGATCTCACCCATGGCAAAAATATTTTTTTGATTATGCCCACCAGATGTCTCAAGGTGATATGTAAAGCTTCCACGATCAACCAATGACAAATTAGTGTCATCTAGGATTCCAAGGTTATAAATTAAAAATTGATTAGATAATGGATAATCCACAAGTTCTAGAGAAATCAAATCTCTCAGAGTACTCACTTGAGTAACAACACAAGATCAGAGATTGTTTTCAACATTCTCGACCTTAACTTCCCTTATTCTAGTCACATCCATGAGGAAAGAGGAATATCCATCTGATATGCCTCAAAATGACTTGTAGAAAGGTTAGTACAACAAAATTTGGAAAAGGGAAAAAATAGCTTGCGTACTAAAGTCTCGAAAACATTTTGCGGAAAGCACCATCCATGAACCAATAGTTCATGGAAGCTCGTGAGGCATTGGAACGTAAAGCATTAGCCAACGAACCGATCATTCATGGGGAAGGTAAAAAGTGTATAAACCTGCACAACGTGGAAGCCTGAACTCACCATTCACAGAAGGATATTTTCGGTTCACAGGATGCAAGGATCATTTTATAGGCGAGGGCATACACAAAAGGAAACGGTTTTCATAAATGAACTGGTCAAGAGAATCGTAGGAGCACAATGTTCTCCAAGGAATCTAGTAAAAGAAAAATTACCTGGTCCCCCTATATATAAGTGTGGTCCCCCCTATGGGTCCACCTTTATACAATGAACCATTTCAAGTTAGGATTACTTATTACATCAGGATAACCTCCTCTTCATCCTGATTAGAACCCATTTTTATGGGGGAATTTTTTGGGTCATGAAAACTTTGAAAAGGGAAAGAAAATACTCCCAAGAATTTGAAAAATGAAATAAAATAACTAGATAAATATTTTAAGAGTAATGATCAATAATTTCAAACATTTGGAAAATGAAGGAATAAGTGTCGCAACGAAGAGCTCCTTTGTGGATCACCACTCCGCATGGCGGTCTGCTACTTTACAAGACACCCATGGATCAAGTGGTTTGTGGGATTATGATGATAGTTCTAATCCCCCATAAATGATTGAAGTAATTTTCGGGATGGAGGTAGATAAAGTTTTCCCACATATGATGATCCCCACAATCTAAATGTTTTGTAGGCGAGGGGTAGCTGACGACCTCCCACAAACAAAACAAAGTCATTTGCGAGAGTGAAGTGGTGATCTTCATCGCTATGTATGATGGCCCCTATTACTAAGTCATCTATGGACCAGGCTTCTCCCATTGGCTCTCTGTAAAAGATGTTATGTGGTCCATTGATTCAGTCCCTCCCCTCTTCTATAAAAGGACACTGAGGGGGACTGAAGGAAAAAACTTCAGAAAAAAAGTTTTGGGATAACAGATCTTAGAGCATCGAATCCATGGAAGAAGAGAGAATCATAAAAGATGGTTTATTTAATCAATTACCTATTGTTAAAAAATCACTACATATCATTAAAGAAGAGAATATAAAACTAACTGGAAGGCCACGAACCATACACCCTTTGTATATGTACTTCACAAGAACTGTAAGATCATTCCCCCTCTTCAATATGGAATCCCACATAACGCATCGCTATTTTAATGAAACCCTGCACCGCATATCACATCTCCAAAGAGATAGAATCTATAATTGTGTAGAAAAACTCTATGCAGACCACATCTTGGTCCGCTTTCCATCACAGTACTCGAATGGCCCCTTCACCTGCATAGCAACACGCTATGCGGGAGGTACCATATCTTGTATGAAGAAATTGTACACAGAATGGGTTACCTTCATGTGTTCCACTCCTTGGCTCCAATCACTTCCATCTATTTCAATTACATCATTTGTGGCCCCTCAACAAACCAATCCAATGGTGTTGGGACAAAGCCTCTTCCAGATCCACCTAACTCGTATGATAAGACCACTGTTTGCATCAACACACCCTTTTGAGTTTACATAACCATGGTAATCAGAGTCACATGGGTGATCTCAGCAATAATTTGGACCCCCAGAATGTCCCTAAGTTTCCATTACCTTGTTAACACAGGTTATAACATTGGGATACCGACATGAACCTCCATATTCTAGGGATTATGGGTCATCACTGGCATTTACTTTTGATGAGGGATATAAATAAATAAGGTAAATCACACTTTCTTTTCCTTTTGATGAGAGGCAACATCCCCCACCCTTCCTAAAACCAATTTCAGGGCATCCCTCCTAGAGTAATCCCCATTGATCATAAGAGGAGGTTCTCTCATCCCGGCCTCTTCTACCATCATCCGATTCCTCTTCCACCATCGGATAACAGAAAAGTGTGTGGTTTGTTGAATATTTCACATTCTATTGTTTCTCACACCAATCATGACTCAAATGGTAATAGAGGATGGTGACGATCATAATACCCACACAATCTATCTAGAAAATGAACTATAAGAACTCTGATTCCTTCCGAAACTAGGATAAATAGGATGCATGTGTAAGTCTTGAGCTCAAATGGGACTTCTCTACATATGTAACCCCAAAAATTCCCCCTTTACGAGTATCTCCCATGAATACACCCCAACCAGTGACTCAACTAGGCTTACTATAATGCATAAGTCCCAATATCTAAGACTATGTGGGCTTTGATTCCCAACCAACTGGGATATGTAGAAAACGACCCTAGGGTTCAAGCCCGATGCTTCATGGACCTAATATATTCAATCATATTCATGTTAATTCTCTCTCATCCTCCCTGCATGAAGTTAAACTATATTGATTATCAAACCACATGGTCTTTGATTCAAAACTAACTAGGATGCATAGGGAACCTCCCATAGATCCAAACCCAACTTTCAAGTCTACCCTAATGCTTTTCGGTCCATATCCATGGTAGGTTCATGTTCAACCCTAAGACTATATCTCTTCTAGGTACCTTGGTCCACCTCCACATAAGCCCTACACCAAAGCTTTACTAGGAACCTTTCACCTAGACGTCCTTTCCGCATGATGCTAAACTGCATGGATGGGTCTTCATCACATGAGCTTAAAAGGTGATGTGTCCATTTAAGTGGAACCAAACTACATGGGTTATGATTCCTCTCATGAGGATACATAGGAATCCCATATTATGATTTATAGCCCAACATAGAAGCAATTCTGGTCCCCCCTTCATGACGATAAACTCAAGAGAACCTTATCATTTGGATTAAACTAGCATTGTCTTAGTGAATGAAAAAAGAATTCTAGATCTGTCCACAGAAGCGTAAGATTGATGAAGAACCCAAAACATGTATGGATATATTCACTGATGGATAACCTCGTATATATAAATATATATATGATTTCAAACCCATACATACATATGATGGATCTTATGACTTAGGATTAATCCACGGACACGTGCTTGGGAATAAACTAAGGATTCAAGAACGTATGAACACAGCTTAAATCTATAAGAAGGCCCTAGAATAGGTAATAGTTCCCCCCAAAAGGGTTTTATGAGCTCGAGTTCCCATCCTATCAACCAATATGAGTCCTCAAGTGTTTTTGTTCAAATCATCATCCAACGAGCACCTACCATTGGAAAGTAGGTCCATGAATCATGGATAACTGGGTCGTTGGGTGTTTCAGGATCTACAAATAAACTCATTGGAGACCATCTAAGGACATAATACCTAATTTGGATTGATTGAAAAAATACTCAACCCCATGTAATCACCCATCAGGATCACGACACTTAACTTTGGAACCTCCTTCAAAAGATAGAAAGGATATGCTACCCAGTTTTTGTTGAACCTAGAAATATCATCATGAGTATGATGCATCTTGGGTAAAAATAATGGCGTATTGTTAATATGTGATATTTGAATTCATATATTTATATCAATGTCTATTTTTTTATATTTTTATTCATTATGTTCTTTGTTTTTTCTTTGTGTATGTTTATATATATATTGTAAATGTACAAATGTATATATGTGTATGTATTCATGAATGTGCACATGTGTATTTAGGATGTACATATACGTGTATATATATATATGTGTGTGTGTGTGTGTGTGTGTCTATTACATGTGTATATTTGTATTTATGACATGTACTACTCATTTTTAATATTATATCACATTTAATCCATAATTTTTCATTTTTTATAAAGTATTTTTTAAATTTATTTATTTTCTAAAATTTATACATATTTATTTACTAAGTATTATTTATTATATGTTTAATTTATATGATTAGTATTTATTCAATTTTATTTTTTATGTTTTAAAAATCTAAAAATGTTTGAAATTTATATAATTAAGTTATTTAAACTAATTTTTTAATATTTTATTCATTTCTAAATGTGTTTAAAATTAATGTACTTATAATATTATATAAATTCATTTTTTAAATTGGTTTTGTCTATTGAATTTTATTTATTGATTTTTATTATTCTTTCATTTAATATTATTTATTCATTTTTAATATTAATAGATTTTAATATTATTTTGGAATTTAATCATTTTCTATTATTTATTTATACATATATTTATTTACTATATAATATTTTCAACATGTTTGTAATTTATATGAATAATATTTATTCATTTTTTGATTATTAGGTTTTAACATTTAAAATATGTTTAAAATTTATATAATTAATATATTTAAATTAATTTTTTTCATAATTTTTTAATTTAACTAGATAATATTTTTGAAATTTATTTAATTTTATTTATTAATTTTTAATATTATTCAATTAAATATTATTATTTTCATTTTTTATATTTATTATTTTTTAATATTTTTGGAATCATTTTATAATATATTTTATTATACTCATTATATTGGTCTTTATTCATACTTTTTTAATGTTGATAAATAGATGTCTTTATCAACACTAGAATTTTAGTGCTTATAATGAAGGGTTTTATCAGTGCTAAAAAAACTAATAGAACCATTCTCAATCATATAAATTAACCATAACATAACTAACTTATTTCAGGCCTTTCAAGCTCTCATGATAGTCAATCTTTGACATCACTCCCCATCGATCATCTCGGATGAATCATCCCTCTCATAACCTATGGTATTTGATTATTTCTACTTAACTTTATTCGAAATATTTAATTATCTCATTTATCTATCTTCTCAATGTCTTCCCCCCCCCCTCAATATTTCCTTTTTATTTCATTCACTCGCCAAATTTTATAGATCTTTTAAATCTATTTATTTATATGAGATATCTTCAAATTAATCATATGTGAGATATTCTTTTGCAAATTTCTCAATCTGATTGCATGGGTATTTAGGCTAAATGATGATGTTGATGGGATATAAAATCCTTCATTTATGGAAGGACCATCTGTTCACTACAAAAATTCTGCCCACTTATCATATAAGGTATTTAATTAAAATGATAAGTCAATAGAGTTTTTAAAGTGAACATATGGTAATTTACTCCAAGTTCCAGGTATCCTTCCTACTCCCATAGATTAAAATCAGAAATTCCACACATTTTCTTCCATTACCAAATAGAAGAACCCCAATTCTTTAAATATTTTAATTAATGGGAACATCTATGATGGGAATATTGCAACACAAACTTCTATCCTCATGTTTAGTTAAAAATTTCTTCTTGTAATAATGTTACCAAATTTGAGAATACACAATAGATTGTTTCATATCATTATTAAGTATACTTTAGGTTTGTACTATAAGTAACCTTTGAAGAGATTTATAATAAAAATAATTTATGGGAAGAAGTAAAATTGTTATGTTAAATATTACAAGGCATAAATGAAATAACAAAAGGAGGACATTGATGGATTAAAATAAGAGGTTAAAAATGAGTGAAATTTATCAAATTAATACTAAAAATATAAAATTATGATATAATAATGGATATATTGAAATCAAAAGTGAAAAAAAGAGTAAGTGAAAAAAAGTGTTAGGGGATGAAGTGACTTTGAAAAGAAGAAAACTTGATTATGAAATAAGACTCTCCACTCCTCTTATGACATATATAAAATTTATAAAATTTATCTTATTCAATAAAAAAGTGAAAGTAAAAAAACTAAAGGATCCTCATAGGGTAATTTATAAATTTAATAGAAATAAAATATTATATATTTAAATAAATATTTTTTGAGTTTTTATGAATCCTCAAAGAAGATAAAATTGATGTTAAAGATGAAATTGTTACACTGCATATGAATATTGAGCTACATAATTTCATGAAATTTCTTATATCCAAAAAAAAGTTCTAGTTAAACACAACATGAATCAAATGTTTTTATTATGGAATACTTTGTTAGTCGATCAATATATATTCCTGTGAAAAATATAAAATGAAAATGAGGTTCAATTGTATTTTTCAAAGATTAACTCCTTCCATCAATATTATTATTGCATCACTAGATATGAATGAAAAACTATATATTATTATTTGAGGTGACCAAGTATTTAACCAATGAAAAGAAAAATTATCACTCATAGTGGAATTAAACTAGAGGTTTTAATGAATAATATATAAATAAAGAATATATTTTCTATTTTAAATTAATATGATACCATATCATATAATAGATAATATGAAGTAAAGATTATTAAACCCATAAATTATAAAAAATTGGTAAAAGGATAAATACAGTGGATTAAAATGTGTTCAATATTCTCTGAAAGAAACTAATGTAGAATGAACATGGGTCCTTTATAGTGGTATATCATTCCATGTGATGGGGAAAATTTTTTGAAAACAAAAATAAAAATTTTTATAGAATTGTGTGCTTTGGATATTTTTAGTCCCTAAAAATATATGAAACTATAAACAATAAAATTGTTAGAAACAAAATGTTAAAAACTAATTTATTTTACATTGAACACAAATATAAAATTTTCAATATCTTGTGTCAGTTTTATCATTTTATTCAACCTATGTTGAAGTTTATCATTCCTTTTGGCCTCAATAAGAATTTTTATTTTAGTTATTTGAGCCTTCATCTAATCCATGTGAATTATTTAAATTTGAATCATTATTGAACCCCTAATTAAGGTGTTATTAGGTTCTTCTAGTAGTTTTATAACCCCATCCCGACACTTCTGGTTTATTGGATTTAAATTAAAGAGTTTCTTCAAATGTTGGGTTCTTAATACCATGTGATTGGACTCTATCAACATCTTCATCATCTAAAAAAATATCAACTTCATCTTCTAAACATCCGATCACTGAAACAACACTAGTAATACCATGTAATAAGTGAATAAATGAATAAGAATCAACTCCTCTCTTATTGTACTCCCACCAAGAAAAGTTTCATAAAATTTTCTTGATCATTGTGTTTTTAAAATATATGAAAATTTAATTGTATTATTTGTAACTTTATAGATATCATATATTCATTTACTTCAATTATTTTCACCACTAAAAAATAATCTCTATATACATCTTTTGGATCTTATTAGTTTAGAACAATGGATTCATTCTTAAATTATTATTTAATAATGGACTTTTATGCTTTATAAGCTCATAATTTCTGTGTATTTATTTATCTTTTTAAATATTACTATTTATGAATCAAATAGGATGGATATAAATAGTAAATGGATGGATACCAATTGTATGATAAAATTTTATGAGGATAGGGTGAAAGAGTTCATCAATTTTACAACATACCATTAGTATTACCCTTCTCAAATAATTTTTTTTTGTGTTTATACTATTGTTATTCAAGGATTATTAGTCTAGAGGAGTTGGATGAACTCTTAATATGTCACAGAATAAATCAAAGTTATAAATTTTGGACTAAACATGGGGAAAAATAGAATCTAGATAGTGTCTGGGATAACAATGTGTTTTTTAGATCATATTATATGATTACCACTATGAACAAATGATGAAAACTATATTGAGGATATAATTAAATGTGGGTATGATGATGAATATTCTATTATGAAAATGATAATGATAATTTAAGATGAATTTTTTTGCTTGTCCAAAGTTGTTTTAGAAGTTAAAGAGTTTTATATTAGTGAATTATAAATTCTCAACTTGGTTATGAATGAAATGAAAATACATTATGTTATCTCTACTTATATCAAAAAAAAAACAAGAAACATTTGACTCTCCTTAGTGTATGTTATCATTTAAAAATTAACAATTTAGTTTAGAACAAGAGTCACTAACATAAAATCTAGAAAACGTGCTTTAATTATCTTTATACTTTAAGAAAATTATTCATAAGTCATTTTTGAGTTATAGGAATCATTTTTATGTCAATCCAATACGTGATGTGGTCGGTATGACTCAATGTGTATGCTTTCAATTTAAATTGACATTTTAGTAAAAAAGAAACATGACATACTCAAAATTGAGAAAACACATTCAAATTGTTTTGATACTTTAAGAAAATAATACTTAACCCGTTTATAACATGTAGGAATTATCCTCATGTCAGTCTAATACATGTTGTGAATGGTATAACTTCATGTGTGTGTTTTTATTTAAAATTTCATTTTAGTTCAAAACATATGCCACATACTCCGAATCAAGAAAATGCATTTGTATTATTTTGATACTTTAGGAAAATGATCTCTAAGTCATTTCTGATGTGTAGGAATCAGTTTCACCTCAATTTGATGCACGATGTTCTCAATGTGACTCAAAGTGTATGTTTTCTATTTAAAATTAACAATTTAGTTCAAAATATGGGTCACTCACTTAAAACCAATAAAACATGCTCGAATTTCCCTGATACTTTAGGGAAAAATCATAAATCCTTTTAGATGTGTACGAATCAGTGTCACGTTAAACTGACACAAGATGTGGTCGGTATGACTCAAAGAACATGTTTTTAGTTTAAATTGACATTTTAGTAAAAAAGATGTGACATACTCAAAATTGAGAAAATGAATTCATATTGTCTTGATACTTTATTAAAATGATATGTAATTCATTTTTTGTGTAGGAATAGGTTGTACCACAATACAATATATGGTGTGTCTAGTATGACTTGAAGTGTCTGTTCTGACGTTAAAATTCACATGTTACTTCAAAACACATGTCACAACTTCAAAACCAATAAAACACATTCCCATTGTTTTAATATTTTAGGAAAATGATTTATAATTAATTTATGATGTGTAAGAATCGGTCTCACCTCAATCAGATACATGGTGTTCTAGATATGACTTGATGTGTATGTTTTTTGTTTAAAACTGACAGTTTATTTCAAAACACATGTCTCATAATCAAAACCAAGAAAATGAATTCATATTTTCTTTATACTTTATGAAAATGATCCATAAGTAATTTGTGATGTATAAAAACTAGTCACATCTCAATCCAATACATGGTGTGACTGGTATGACTCAAAATGTGTGATTTCAGTTTAAAAATGACATTTTATTAATGTATTGTTTCATATTTATGTTTAATTTATTTTTATACTATTAATAACATAATAATTGTTTTTTTATTCAGGTGAACTATTTTTCTCAAGTTGGAGTGGTTTTTTCAATAGCTGTTAGCATGATCAATACCTTGTGAGAGGGGGTCGAGGAAAAAAGACAATGGAATATTGATGTTTTTGAAATTTGTGAAAAATTTTACTTAACAATGTAATTGTACAAAAAAATTGTTTGAAATGTCCATAAGATAGTGTTTTCTTGTATTTGTGATTTAAAATTAATTTCTATTAAATTCTCTATTTTTAGTAGTAGTGTGATGTAATTTAGGCAGTACACTGCAGCAACATGGCTTTTATTACTATTTTTTTTCAGCACTGTTAAAAATCATTGGCTTTTAAGGGCACTCACGATAACAATGATTTTTTATCACTAATAAAACCCTTTTTTCTTGTTGTTAAATGAAAAATCTACATTATTAATAAATAAATGGTAATTTTTGAATGCAAAAACTTTTTTTTCTTATTAAAAAATATAATCACGAGCCGATAATAGAAAAAAGAGGTTCCACAATGAGTTTTTTTTTTGGAATTTAGCAGTGATTTAAACTGTTTCTAAATGATGTGTGACACTTTTTAAAAGCATCACATATTTTCATATTGGGAATATTTTCAGAACATTTTTTATTTAATGGTGGTTTGTTTAATAGCAGTTTAAACCCCCGCTAAATATTCAACGATGGTTTTTTTTAATCTTTTTTATTTTTTTTATTTTTTATTTTTAAATTTTATTACTTATTATTTACTATTTATTATTTATTATTTATTAATTATTGATTATTATTTTATTTATTATTCTTATTATTATTTTGACCCTAGCCTAGCCTAGGCCCACCATGCCCTGAAAATCTTTTACCACTCCACCAAGGTCTTTATGTGGTGACTAAACACGCTTTAATATGTTTTTATATAAACAGATAAATACATATAAATACATAAATATGTTTACATATATTTATTCATAATTTATTAATACATACATATAAAAATATATTTACTTATAAATATATGTATATATATTTATAAACATAATATATATTAATATTTATAAATATTCATAAATCGATATAAATATATATTAATATAAATAAATTACACAGATATATATAAATACATATAAATGTGTGTGTGTGTGTGTACATGTTGTTAAATATAATATTATATATATACCCACATAATATATATACAAATACAAATACAAATAAATAAAAATATATATAAATATATATAAATATACATAATGTGGTCAGTGTCATGGTCGAGTGGTACTTAGATGCTGGCCTCCACATCCATGAGGTCCTAGGTTCAATCCATGATGGGCATAGGTACTATTACAGTACTAAACAGGTGGTGATGTAGACAACAACTCAAGGAGAAGGTGGCACAAACATGACACATGCATGACGCAGGTAGAAGATGCAGGCATAACACTACACTGGGCCTTCGGGCTAGTTAATAGGCTTTTGGACCATGTAATGGGATTTATTCCCACTAGGCCTATGGGACATGTACTGAATAAATAAGGCTTGATTAGTGGGATATCCCTTGGGGGGATATGTCCTACCTTTCCGGTTTGTGTGTGTGGTGTGTGTGCATTTAATGTAATTGTATCACCAAGCACCTAATATACATATATACATAAATACATATAATTATCTATATATACATATATAAATAGATTAACATAAATATATATAAATATAAACACACATATATTTTTTAAAATATAATCATATATAAGGAAAAATAAATATACCTATATATATATACATATAACTATATATATCAACATAATATATATAAATATATAAAAATATGAATATTTATATATATATATATATATATTAATACATACATACATATATATACATAAATATACATATAAGTATACATAAATATACATAGATATATATAAATACATATATATAAATATATATATATAAATATATATATATATATAATTAAAGATAATTATATTTAAATATACATATATAAATGCATATAAATATACATAGACACACACTCATATATACCCACATATATATAAAAATATTTATGAGGCATGCAGTGATGCGGTCATGATGCAAGCAGGCGGTGATACAGGCATGACGCCAGTAGGCGGTTGCACGTGCATGATACAGGCATGCGATGATGTAAGTATGATGCAGTCGTGGTGATGCAGGCAGGACGAATGATGTTGCATCGGTCCTTTGGGCCATTTCCAAAGGCGAATTGGCCTTAAGCCTAGAGACTATGTAATGGGTCTCCCTCTATCTAGATTGAAAGTGGTCTCTGATTTCATATTTAATCGATCATCTATCCCCAACTTAAGAAAATAGTAATAATAAGTAAATGATTTATAATTTATAATTTACAATTAATTTTTTTAAATTATTTAAAATAATAAAAAATAGTTAATAAAAAGTAATTATTGATACTTACTTAAAATGGCGCAAACCATGGGAAATACCCATGATCCCAAAATTTATTAAAAATAAAGAGAAAGTACATAGGGAGATCGAATACTGAAAGCAGGGACACACCACTACTGCAAAGTGAAACAAACAGAAGTTTCCAAGAACCAAGAGAAGAAAGTTCATCTTGTGAATTGAGATCAACCACCACTCCTACCTCTTGGGTGGTGTCATCTCCTCCATGTTTTAGGGTTTTTCCATATCCTGTCATCATAAGATTGAAATTTTAAGTGACATATCGTGGGGAGGGATCCTCTAAAGTCTGAGGCACCTGCCCACTAGCTAGACCTAAGGCCTCCGATAATGCCATCAAATCATAATTACTATTTTCCTTGCCATTGTCAGTGTATGAAGAGTTCCCTTCAACTCAGAAACAACCATGATAATTACCAAACTCCTCACTGAAGACCTCTTTATTATTTGATATGTTTAATATTTCAAGTAGAAGAATGGAGCCAACATCTGTCTGATCCTCCATATCAGATCCATTTGCACCTTCATCTACTAGTTCTTGTTCTGCATGCTAGTTAAAAGCATAATTTGCTTCTCCCACAGCTTGAGCAATTGTCACATCCTAGGTGAAAGCAATGTCATTGGACACACTGGTTTCCTATGGACCAACATCAGGCATAGGGGAGACCACCCCCATGCATTTTCATTATATTATATAGTAAGGTTAATGGAAGAGGAACCTTTGTGCACCTTCTTACTCCTCTAAGGTTTAACCCAAGTGATAGATTTCCCTTTTATATTACTATAATTGAGATACTCATCCCCAAAATCATCATCAAAGTCAACACCATCCTCATAATCATAAGAACACTCCTGATGAGTGTCATGAGATCCTCTAAAACAAGTACCCATAGCTCTATCCAACATACCAAAATCCTCATTGCCACTCACATCAGGGTGAGAACCCTTATCATGGATCTCAGAATCAAATCCCAGAAAATCCATATTATTAGCATCAGGTGGTGGTGAGATTGAGGCAGGACATGTTCCATTCACTGCCTTAGTAAAGGAAACATATGGTTGATCTTGAATATCTTCCACCGGTCTGATGAGTGGAGAATTTGAATCCCTCCTCTCTCCCCCTTCCAATCCATCTTCACCTCCTTGCTAATGACATGATCCATGAACATGATTTCCATTCATGACTGTAACGTCCCGGATCCGGGTGCCACGTAACGGGTGCCCCAAACCCAGTTCGCCACGTGACCTCAAGTGCATTTCCCCAAATGCCAGAGGCTACCGACTAGCAGCGAGGTCCTAGGTATGATAGAGGGGAAACTATGCCTTCATTTGTCAAGTGTAGCGCAGCGGAATGAAATAAATCATACAACAACAGTGGAAGCAGTAAACCATACACAACTAAAATAAAAAACTGCAGTAGATATAACCAACCAGTATATAAAATGGTGCAACATGCCTCAAATTCTAAGAAAATAGACTGAACATGTTACACAACAATACAATGCAGTACAAGTACAGAAAAGAAAAATAGAACAAAACAACTGGTGGCATCACGATCCTAAGCCCAGTTTCATGCTCCCCTACTCCTCAGCAGCAATCAAGTACCTGTATAGGGACTCTTGCCCCTATCCACACCTGCAGAAATGTAATTTGTTTGGGCCGAAAAGCATGTCCCAAATAGGGTGTGAGAAATAATCTCAGTAGGCACCCTCCAAAGGCCCGTGCTCAACTGTGGGTAAACATGCAACAAAAGTGTGCAAAAGTAAATGCAATAAACTAATCAGTACTCAAAAGTAACTAACTTACCAGTTATATTTCTATTTTAATATCCATTTAATCAGTTAATTTAAAATATCACCACAGTGAATATTCTAAGTAAACATCCAACGTCCTCAGACATGTAAACCTCTACCCTCAGTTAAAGAGAATCTAACACAAGAATCTGCCCACAGACATAAAGATATTGCCCACAGTTATAAGAAGTGTTGACCACAGGCACAGAATCAACTTCCCACAGGCATGGAAGAAGTTTCCCTCAGGCTAAGATAACAACTGCCCTTGGGCTAAGTAAAACAACACCCACGGGCTAAGTAAAACACTGCCCTCAGGTGCAAGTAACCAGGCCATGCCCAACATGTAAATAAACATTCACAATCAAATCATCTCAAGGCAATTCTATAACCATTACTTTAAAGGCAAACCCTAGGGTATCCTGGCCAAACGGCTAAATAGAGGAACGCACACCCGGGGTGGTCCTGGATCCAAGCACTGATCCCAAAAAAAAGTTTTACAACTTTATTTAATCACCTATGCAATTCTAGGTATTTAAAATATCCACGGCCTCTGCCACATGACACCCCAAATATGGGTTCGTAGCTCAAAACGCACAAAATACACGACAGTTGGAAAATAAACACCAAGCCACCTACCTTAAATTCCCCTAATCAATATACTCACATGACCTTACATGAATTGTCCTAGAACTAGGTAGATCTAAGGTAAAATAATTCTCTCTTAAATGCAAATAACTCATGTTAGAGGAATAATTGGCAAGAACGATTAAAGAAGAGTGGAGGGCTTACCCGTGTTGTTCCAACGAGATCATCCGAAGCGGAAATGGATTCCTGATGTGTTCTTGGCAGATATCCAAAGGTTCGGTCATCCTCTCTTGAGCCCTCTTCCTGTTCTAAGCCTTACCTGTGAACAAAGGAGGCTACTGCACATTTTAAGCAAAAAAAAAAGTACACGGCATGTACTTCCAAGTACACGGTGTGTAATTCCCATTTTTAAACTGTTCCTCTGAGGGATTCCCGCCAGCGCAACACTTTTCACCTGCCGACATGACTACACAATGTTTCTTCATGAGTACATGGCGTGTGCTGCCCCACAGCTGGCCACCGCCTTACTATTCGCCTTCCAACTGACTACACGGCGTGTAAAGTACCACTACACGGCGTGTATTTGGTTCCTACACCCTTCATCACCAGCATGGCCAAATGCCCTGTGTACTCATCCCACATGGCCAAAAGTACACGGTGTGTGGAAAATTACATGGTGTGTACTTCCAAAATTTGGGATTTTCCCCCATTTTCCATATTTTCTCAAAAACACTTAAGGAAAAGAGAAAAGAAGAAACCCGTACCTCGAAAATAAGAACCGGGTTATTACAAACTTCCCCCCTTAAAGCAATTCATCCCCGAATTTCCCTTCCAAGGGTGGTGAAGATATAGACGTGAATAACTCTGGCCACTGAGCACGTACATCGGTCTCCCGCTCCCAGGTTTCGTCCTGCACTCATCCATGCTGCCATAGCACCCGTACGAGAGGAACTGAAGGACCTCGGAGAACCTTTGTGCTCCTGTTAATGATATGAATCAGATTCTCCTCAAAGGACGCATCCATCTGAAGCTCGACCTCCTCTGGATGAAAGATGTGATATTAGTCTGAATGATAGCGGCACAACTGAGATACATGGAAGACGTCATGCATAGCCCGGTACCTATGAGATAACTAAAACTGATAAGCAACCGGCCCGAATCTCTCCAGAATCTCAAATGGCCCCACATACCTTGGTGAAAGTTTACCCTGTCTCCTGATCCGCCTGTGTCCCAACATCAGAGAAACACGCAAGAAAACCTGATCCCAGACCACGAACTCCAAGTGTCATCTGCGGCGATCAGCATAAGACTTCTGACGAGACTGCATGGTAGCCATCCACTTATGAATCAACTGGACCTATTCAGAAGTCTCCTGTATGAGATGTGGTCCTAGTAAAGTTGCCTCATCTGCCTCTAACCAGCACAAAGGTGATCAGAATGGCCTACCATATAAAGACTTATATGGTTCCATATCGATAGTTTCCTGAAAACTGTTATTGTAGGAAAACTCGACTAGGGGTATGTGCTTATCCCAAGAGCCCCCAAAGTCTAGGACGCATGCATGCATCATGTCCTCAAGCACCTGTATCGTACACTCTGACTGGACATCTGTCTGAGGGTGGTATGTTGTGCTCAGAAGCACCTGTGTACCCAGTGCCCTCTGAAAACTCTTCCATAAACGAGATGTAAAGAGGGTGTCCCAATCTGAAACGATAGAACGAGGGACCCCATTAAGACATACAATCTCTTGGAAATACAACTTCCCGAGCTCATCAACACCGAAGGTCTCCATAATCGACAAAAAGTGAGCTACCTTCGTGAGTCTGTCCACAACAACCCACACGGCATCATTGCCTCGAGGTGACCTCAGCAACCCCATCACGAAATCTATCGCGACATCATCCCATTTCCACTCCGGAATGGGTAAATGTTGTAACAGTCCAGCTGGTCTCTAATGCTCTGCCTTCACCTGTTGACAGGTGGAACACCTCGTAACAAAACCAGCTACATCTCTCTTTATAACCGGCCACCAGTACTGATGTCTCAAGTCACGGTACATCTTGGTAACCCCAAGATGAACTGCCCAAGATGAATCATGAAACTCCCGCATCATCTCCTCGCGTATATCCTATGGAACCCATACTCGTCCATGGAAACGCATAACTTCATCATCGCCTATCTTCCAACTAGGAGGAGGGTCCTCACTTTCCACCGACTCCCATAGAACTAGGCCTTCTGGATCAGATATATGTCTCATCCTCACTTTTTCTAGGAGGGTAGAAGTCACAGCTAAAGATGAAAGATAAGTTTACCCCTGACTGGCGTGCACCTCCAAATTCATCTCAGAGAACAAGGCCATGAGCTGCCACTCGCCACTAGCCTCCTGCATAGCCTGTAGCTGAGTCTTCCTTCTCAGTGCATCCGCTACTGCATTACCTTTACCAAGTGTGTAGGCAAGCTCAAAATCAAAGGACTGTAGGTATTCGACCCACCTTCGCTGCCTCAGATTCAAGTCACGCTGAGTAAAGATATACTTGAGACTTTTGTGGTCGATAAAAACCACAAAACGTTCTCCCAATAGATAATGTCTCCAACAGCGCAACGTATGCACAACCGTAGCCAACTCAAGATCATGAGTCGGGTAATTTCTCTCATGTGGCCTCAACTGCCGAGACTCGTACGCAACAACTCGATCACCCTGCATCAACACTACTCCCAGCCCAATACCTGATGCATCATAGTAAACTGTATAGCTCTTCCCTTACTCTAGGAGTATCAGGACTGGTGTTGATGTCAACCTTCCCTTTAGGTCCTGAAAGGCTGTCTCGCAAGCTTCCGACCAAACGAACTTCACACCCTTCTTAGTCAGACCCGTCAACAGTGCTGCTAAGATGGATAAGTCATGTATGAAATGTCTGTAGTAACCAGCCAATCCTAAGACACTCTGTATCTCAAACACGTTCTTAGGATTCTCCCAAGAAACTACTGCTCTCACCTTCTCTGGGTCTACTTTAACTCCTTCCTCTGAGATGATATGACCCAGGAAGTGAATCTGGTCCATCGAAAAGTGTCACTTTGAGAGCTTAGCATGTAGATGATGCTCTCTAAGTGTACTCAATACAATCTCAAGATGGGTGGCATGGTCATGTAGAGTGTGAGAGTACACCAAGATGTCATCCACAAATACTACCACAAAAGAATCCAGATATGGATGGAACACACGATTCATCAGAGCCATAAAAACTGTTGCCGCGTTTGTGATTCTGAACAGCATAACCAAGTACTCGTATAGACCATATCTCCTTCGAAATGTTGTAAGCAGTATATCTGATGGTATCACGCGCAGCTGATGATATCCTGACCTCAAGTCAATCTTCGAGAACATCATGCCCAACGAAGTTGATAAAAAAGATCATCAATCCTCAGAAAAGGATATTGGTTCTTGACCATTAACAAGTTCAGCTTCTGATAATCCACGCAGAGTCTGAGGGTACCATATGCCTTCTTCGTAAAAAGGACTGGAGAACCCCACCGAGAAGTACTAGGTTGGATGAAACCCTTTTCCTATAACTCCTCTAACTATCTCTTGATCTCCTGAAACTATGGTGTAGCCATCCTATAAGGAGGAATGGACACCAGTGATGCTCCTGGAACAAGCTCAAAAGAGAAATACACCTCACGTTCTAGAGGAAGACCTGAAAATTCAACTGAGAAGACATCCCTGAAACGATCAACCACTGGAGTGAAGTCTGTCTAACAAGTCCCCTGGTCATCCAGATATAATCTCGCAATCTAGGTTGTGACTTCACCTCTCCCATGATGCTCTGGTCCAGCTTGGCTCTCCTGAACATCCCATTCTCCCTTGTAGAGGAACTTCCTGCCCTCTGGTGACGTGAAACTCACCCTGTGATGATAGCAGTCTACAAATGCTCGAAAGGGAACCAACCAGTCCATCCCGAGAATGATGTCATAAGATGTCATCTCTAAGACATAGAGGTCCCAAAGAAAGTGACACCCACCAACCTCAAGGGGGCACTCCTTTCACTAACGCACACCAGCTGTTCTAGTCCCCAATGGAGTGTCTAGAATCATAATATCACAAGAAGTAGAAACACAGAGCCCAAGTATCTCCACTACGAGCATAGATATGAAACTATGTATAGCACCCATATCAAAAAGTACTGAAGATAAAATAGAAGCAACTAGAATAGTACCTCTGACTGTAGACGGTCCAGGATCCTGCTCCTGCTGGGTCTGTTGCACTGCATATGTCTGCCCAGTTTCGCGGCCCTACGACACAGGCTGGCTACCCTGAGCTGTCCCACCCTGCTGCCTCTATGATCCTGGTGTCTGGCTACCACGGCCACGACCACCATCTCTGCATGCATGCCCTAATGTATTCCATTTCCCTGACTGGTAAAAGGCTGCTGGTCCTTCTCCCGCACGCGGAGTCTGTACAGAACCCCTCTCACTAGCCACTGGTGGAAACTCCCTATAGAAGCGTTGCAGATGACCCATCTTGCTGCAAGCTCGGAACTCCACTGGGTCTCATGGACACTGTGGACTCTTGTGCCCCTCTCTACTACACTAGTAGCACATGACCTGGCCACCTGAAGCATTCTTCTGGCTGATACTGCCACCCCGAGAGAAGTCTATCTGTCTCTTCCTCTTACTAGTAGAAATAGTACCAAAAACTGGTGCTGAACCGCCCTGGCCCACACCACTAGCTTCCCGCAGGTTCCTCCCTGTAATCAGTGCCTGGTTCACAATAGCATGTATTGAAGGCAACCTGAAAACATTCACCAGCGCTCAGATGTCATAACGAAGACCATCCTAAAAACTTCTGGCCCTCAACGTCTCATCACCCACTAGGACGGGTGTAAAATGCTGAAGTTCGGTAAAGTGAGCCGAATAATCCATCACTGACATAGCGCCCTGCTGCAGATTCATGAACTCTCGAGCTTGATATGCCCTCAACGTCTCCGGTAAGAAGAAGTCATAGAAGGCTGCCTGAAAATCTTCCCACGCCATGTCTCTGTGATGCTCTGACTGGGTGGTAACATCCCACCACCTCTTGGCGGAATCACGCAGCATATACGTCGTGAGCATGACCCTCCACCCTGGAGGTGTCTCAAGATGCTCGAAGATAGTCGGCATCGATCCTAGCCAAGACTCTGCAGCCTGTGGTCCGCCATCCCCGGAGAACATTGGTGGATGCTGCTGCTGGAATATACGATTCATCTCAGCCATAGATGTGGCAGTCGGCGGTGCTCCCTGAAAGGTCTGCATGAACCGCATAAAGCCTTCACGGAACTGCGCCTCCACGCCTGTGTCCGGTATAACAGCTGGTGCCGCATCTGGCTCTGCTGGAGGATCCACTGGTCGCCCATGGCCCACCATCTCTGGAGTATAATCGTTTCCGCTCTCCTGGAGAACAACGCGCGGTCCTTTAGGTGGCATGACACTACAAGGTCAAAAACGCGCCTTAGATTCAAGATTAATAACAACCAAAAACGAAGAAACCCAAAAGGGAACAAGAGGAAGAAGTCATTTAAAATTTGCAAAACAGGACTACACGGTGTGTATAATGACTACACGGCGTGTACCTGACTTCCCTTCCCCTGCCTGGTTCCTTCTACATGGCTAAGCCACACGGCTCCCATTTGAACAAAAGTGCACAGCGTGTATATCATCTACACGGTGTGTATGGTGTAATTTTCCAACTTCCTGTGTCACTTGTGTCATAGCCAACTACTCGGCTTGACACTACATGGCATGTTACACCACCTAGTTTCCCAACCACACGGCTAACTCCACATGGTCTGTCCTCGGACAAGACTACACGGTGTGTCCCACAGGTACACGGCGTGTACTAGACGAGCTCCGCTGACCCGTGTCGTTAGTTACACATCCGGACACATGGCTCACACTACACAGTGTGTTCGATATACACACGGCATGTACTCGAAGGGATTACACCGACCCATGTTGTTAGTTACATGACTGGTTCCCTAGGTCAGACTACACAGTGTGTTCCATAGTGGAAACGGCGTGTATGTCCTAAGGTTTCCTCCACCCATGTTGTTAGTTACACAGAGGACACCAGGTCAAAACTACACGGCATGTACAAAAGAGACATGGCGTGTTCACCCCAAACTCTTCCCTTCCCCATGTCGCCGCCCACATGATTTCTGACACGGGAAGAGACTACACGGCGTGTACTCAGAGTACACGGCGCGTACTCAAAAAAAAATCTTCCTGAACAGAAGACCATACACGGCCTGTTTAATCTCTACATGGCGTGTATACTGGGTTTCCGGATAGTATGCCTCAGAAACTTCCCTGGAACCTAGAAAACACTGAAAAACAACACCTAAGTGTCAAATTCTGATCCATAAGGGGCCATACTCCCCACGAATCAAAGTTTGACATTTTATATGTGTTATAACATAATGAACATTCAATGATACACCAAATTCTGGTCAATGGGGGCCCATACTCCCCAAAAACCAAAGTCTGGCATCCATTCTATAAACCAGATCATACAAAATACCCTATCACATAGCAGGTATTTATCAAGCAGCTACCACAACAGCATGTTTTTCTAGCACAACAACTATCACAACAACATGCAATTTCTAATGCACCTACATGGCATGGAATTATGCATGGAATGTGATCCCTAGCATTTGCCTAAATGATGCATGATATGTCACACCCTCATCTCATCGGGTTGCAACTAAATAGAACTCATAGATAAAATATAACTGCACAATCAAAAGTGTGTCACCCAACGGTGAAATCAAATCAATTGTAAATTACAAAATCAATACAATTGCAATACGAGGTAAATTGGATTTCCCCTATACACGGGTTAGCTACGCTCGAGCACAACTTATTACCAACTACCATTTCCATCCTATCCCTGACTAAGGCTCCAAATAGTAAATCAAAGAAAAGAAACCCCTCTGATACCACTTTGTAAAGTCCCAGATCTGGGTGCCACGCAACCGGTGCCCCGAACCCGGTTCTCCACGTGACCTCAAGCGCATTTCCCCAAACGCCAGAGGCTGCTGACTAGCAGTGAGGGCCCAGGTCTGATAGTGGGGAAACTATGCCCTCATTTGTCAAGTGTAGTGCAGTGGAATGAAATAAATCATACAACAACATTGGAAGCAGTAAACCATACACAACTGAAATAAACAAATGGAGTAGATATAACCAACCAGTATATAAAATGGTGCAACATGCCTCAAATTCTAATAAAACAGCCAGAACATGTTACACAACAATACAGTGCAGTACAAGTATAGAAAAGAAAAACAGAACAAAACAGCCGGTGGCATCGCGGGCCTAAGCCCGGTCCCATGCTCCCCTAATCGTCAGCAACAATCAAGTACCTGTAGAGGGACTCTTTCCCCTATCCACACCTTCAGAAACGTAATCTATTTGGGCCGAAAAGCATGACCCAAATAGGGTGGAGAAATAGTCTTAGTAGGAACCCACCAAAGGCATGTGCTCAACTGTGTGTAAACATGCAACAACAGTGCGCAAAAGTAAATGCAATAAACTAAGCAGTACTCAAAAGGAACTAACTTACCAGTTATATTGACATTTTAATATCCATTTAATCAATTAATTTAAAATATTACCATAGTGAATATTCTAATTAAACAGCCAACGTCCTCAGACATGTAAACCTCTAACCTTAGGTAAAGAGAATCCAACACAAGAATCTGCCCACAGGCATAAAGATATTGCCCATGGGCGTAAGAAGTTTCGCCCATAGGCACAGAATCAACTGCCCATAGGCACGGAAGAAGTTCCCCTCAGGCTAAGATAACAACTGCCCTCAGTCTAAGTAAAACAACGCCCACGGGCTAAGTAAAACACTACCCTCGAGTGCAAGTAACCGGGACATGCCCAACATGCAAATAAAAATTCACAAGAAAATCCTCTCAAGGCAATTCTACAACCATTACTTTAAAGGCATACCCTCGGGTATCCTGGCCAAATGGCTAAACAGAGGAATGCACCCTCGGGGTGGTCCTGGATCCAAGAACTGATCCCAAACAACAGTTTTACAACTTTATTTAATCACCTATGCAATTATAGGTATTTAAAATATCCACGGCCTCAGCCATATGACACCCCAAATATGGGTTTGTAGCTCAAAATGCAAAAAACGCATGACAGTTGGAAAATAAACACCAATCCACCTACCTTAAACTCCCCTGATCAATATACTCGAACAACATTCTACAAATCGTCCTAGAACGAGGTATATCTGAGGTAAAATAATTCTCGATTAAATGAAAATAACTCCCGTTAGAGGAATAATTAGCAAGAATGATTAAAGAAGAGTGGAGGGATTACCCGTGCGGTTCCAACGAGATCATCCGAAGCAGAAACGGATTCCTGACGTGCGCTTGGCAGATCTTTGAAGGTTCGGATGTCCTCTCCCCATCCCTCTTCCCATTATAAGCCTTCCCTGTGAACATGGGAGGCTACTGCAAATTTTAAGCGAAAAAACAAAGTACATGGTGTGTACTTCCAAGTAAACGAAATGTACTTCCCATTTTTAAACTGTTCCTTTGACGGCTTCCCACTAGCGTGTCACTGTTCACCTACCGACATGACTACACGACGTGTCTTCATGAGTACACGACGTGTGCTGCCCCACAGCTGGCCACCACCTTACTATTTGCCTGCTGACTGACTACACGACGTTTAAAGGACCACTACACGGTGTGTATTTGGTACCTACACCCTTCATCGCCGACATGGCCACAGGCCCTGTTTACTCATCCCACACGGCCAAAAGTACACAGCGTGTGGAAAAGTACCCGACATGTACTTCCAAAATTTGGGATTTTCCCCATTTTCCATATTTTCTCAAAAACTCTTAAGGAAAAGAGAAAATAAGAAACCCGTACCTTAAAAATAAGAACCAGGTTCTTACAATGACCATTACTTTATTTTCAAATTAGTTCATCTTCCCATTAATGTTTTATTGGAATAATGCAGAGATAAACAAGAGGGGGATTGTTTTTTTTTATAATCATGATAGATTCTTCCATTTATCTTTCTTTGAAATTAATGCAGATATGCAGTGTTTTCTTCTATAAGTAATTCAAGAAGTGGATAAATAGTAAAGAATAACATAGTAATTTTTATAGTTGTTCAGGGTACAAAGATCTCCTAGTCCACTCCATCAATCCTCTCTCTACAAGATTGGTTATTTTTACTAGAAATGTCCTTTTATCACAATACCTTTAACCAACAACCGAGTATAAGCAGTTTCACCTTGCAATAAGGATTTACATAGCCTTATGGTTATTTTAAAAGGAATAAATTTCTCTACATCATAGTCTGAGAAGCTGATACTATTCCACAACTGTGTTTGAGTAGTTGAAACTATAATAAATCAAAAGAGTTTGATTTTATTGAATTGAAAGGTTCTTGATCAAATTTGCAACAGAAACTAACCAAATATGGATACTCTTCTTCAAAGATGAATGTATTCAATTAATGATATCTTTGAAGATATCATGGTTGAAAATAATCTTCAATGCAAATAGAAAGAAAAAAATAGCAGTAGTTACACAGAAGTACGAGGTTAAAATATATATATCTTCAAAGAGTTGCCTCTTTAGAAAATAATAGAGCCTATTAATCTTTGAAGTAGTTTCTTATTAAAAATATATTTAAAAATATGTAGTCTTATATCATATGTATATATCAAAAATACTCTAGCCATATATATAGAAAACACAACTTTCTTCTGGTTGAGTAGATCCATGAATGTTTCCAGACTGATCAAAATCATTTAAATTTTAATCCAATTAAGAGACTCATAACTTCGCTTAGAAATAATAATTATTTATTCTATTGAATACATGCCTATGATTCAGTTTAAAATAGATTTTAATGGATCATTGCTTTTGTTAAGACTATTTCATAAATCTCAGATAATATCATAGATTTAAAACTCATGATTGAATAGTCAAATGTAGTGATCCTAAATGTGAAAACAAAACACCAAACGTAGGGTTGAAAATGTATGATTGATTACAAAATTAGGGTTGATATACCATATGATTATTTCTCCAAACATAAGGTAGATTCCAAATGTTGGGTCGATTAACCATACATTTTGTTTTCTCAAAGGTCAGGATTCATTCTAATGTAGGGTTAGTGAACCATACTTTCACAAAAGTGAAGGGAATATGATCCATATGCGTTGTTTCAAACCTAGGGTTCCTTACCTAAGTTACACATACTGGAATAGGGTATGAACTACATATCTAGAATAACTTTAAAACATATTCAGAATACTTAATCAAATATTCCCTATAGATCAATCTATTTAATATAGTTCCAGAATAAATATTTCAATGAATAATAATTTTCTAAAATTCACTTAAAATAATTTCATTATAAATATAAACAAGGGTATTTATAAACATAAAAATAAATAATATTTGTAAATTATTTTTGAGACAATACATACCAAACAATCCCCCCTTTTGATGATCACAAAACCCAAAACATAATTTATATAAAATATAAGAATTTTAAACACAAATAATATTTTCTTAAAGATATAGGGATTAATTTTTATTGAAAATTAATGTTTCACAATATTATTTTGGTGGATTGATAAGAAACGTGGTGTGGTTAAGAATATTGTGTTTACCCAATTTTCTCCTCCATTTTTAATATCATAAATAAAATATATAAAAATGGAATAAAACATAGTTCATGTAGCACATGACTATAAATTAATATTACATTTCTCATAAGATAAAGAGATATGTGTTCTAGAAATAGAAACAAGAATAAATAGAGTATACTAAAATATAATAAACAAAAGTAATTCTTAAAAAGGTATTTCTGATTTACAAAAAAAATTGGTTGAGAAATGTTTAAATAGAAGGACTGGATGAAGGTTAAAGGGTCAGTTTAGAAGAAGGATATGACTCAAGTAAAACTTGAATAGCCTAAAAATCATCTTTCAATTATTCTATCTAGTCTCTTAAACTTTCATGGAGACTTTTATCCAACTACCTCATCATGAAATTTTAATATTTCCCAATATTCACATTTTCTTCCAAATTTACTTTAAATAATTCATGAATTTTATCCACTATATGAACAAAATGAGATAGAATTGATCCCAACTAATTGGGAAGAGTCCTTATGGAATTTTCTCTTAAAGTTAGTATATCAATAATATCTCTTTTATTTTCCAAGAAAACATTTAGTGGGGAACTGCCACACTAAAGAGTACAAAGCCTATCATTGAAACTAGACATGAGGACAGTAATGGATTCAATCCTTCTGATTAAGTTTGTAGAAGTTTTAGGTGAGGGTGTAAAAGCTCTGGGTTGACTAGAACTACTACTAACATGTTCAAATTGGTTCCCAAAATACCTTTTAAAATCACCAAAATCTATTTTTGATGTAGATTTTCTTAAATCCTACTAAACTGATCAACCATCTCTCTTCAAAAAGAATCAAAATCACTTATTGAAATAGAACTTTATCTGGGAGTATTTAGATGTGTCTAAAAATATTCTAATTCCTCTTTGGGAAGAGTCAAATTTCCCAAATCTTCCTAATATTTTATTGTTGATTCTAGTTCATTTTGAAAAAAAAAATGAATTTTCTTCTCATGTATTATAGAATCGAACAACAAAGACTTATATTTGATTATTTAAATAATCAAAACATTCTAATTCTTGAACATATGGTTGGCCTCTATCAATTAAGGATAAATATTTTTGTTTACTAGTCTCACTATAGGGAGAAAAATCATCTTCAAGAACTTTTGTAACATCAGTAGGTTCTAAAGTTTCTTTTTCCATGGAATCAGCTATAATTGAAATTGATTAATTTTGTATTAACCATTTAGTGTCGTACACTACTCGATAAGCTTACTCATATCCTTGATCATTTTATTATTCTTGTTCTTCAACAAGAGTTTTTTAGGAAGATTTTCATATTGATTTAGAACCTATTTCTTTTCTCAATTCATTGGTTGAGTTTCTGGTGGAGCAACTTCACCAGCAAAAAAACCATATAAATATGGTACTTGAATTGAAATTTCCAAAACTATAGGTTTATACCTATTTCTTGGATGGATTAAAAGGGCCTAATTTGGGTCTTCTAATTTTTCTTTTAAAGATGGAGGGACATCTCCCACAGCCCTTGGATCAGAGACATTGTATCTGATTCAGCATCTATTTTGTTGAGTTTCAGCATCAATTATTGATTTTGTGACTTCTTCTTGAATTTGGATTGCAGCAGTCGATCATAAAATTATTTTCTCCCCCAGAGTAGCAGAACCAATTCTTTGTTTGTCTTACTCACCAATAGAAAAAGGTTTTCATTGTACTATACTCTAGAAGTAACAAATATTACTTAGAGATACATAATTTAGAATTTTGATGTGATGAAATTTGGAATTTATCATTTCAACTCTAATCAGGCCTTTTGGATGTGACACCATTGATATTATCCTTCCATAAGGATAAAAATATGTCTTTTCCTCCTCTTGGAAATAGTGGTGCATGTAGCTTAACATGCAACGTGTTAAATTAAACTTCACATCACTTATTATAAAAAAAATTATATACATGTCAGGATAAATAATTTCTTTCAAGTTCATAAGTTCTTGGAATTATAAAATATTAAATAAACTTGACCAGTACCTTCTGGTCATTTTCAAGATCCTTAGAAAACATTTTTCTTATCTGGGTGTAGCCAAAGAGAAAAGAAATAATAACCTCTAATTTACGTTCTTGGTTTCCTATTGACCGTAGATCAAAATGAAAAACTCATTCATGAGAAAACTTAAAAACTATGTCTATTTCCATTGAAGATAATGAAAAATACCTATGGTAACTCATATATACTGTCAAATACTCTCTGTCACTTAAACTATACTAATAATTTATAAATAACTCTTTAACTTCTACATCAAAAATAAACACAGTTTTACCTTCAGTAAAAAGAGTTTCTAGACCATGAAAAGCTAGATCATTTATCAGAATAATATTTTTCTGATTGACCCAAATAGAGTCTATTACCTTTCCTTGATGAATCTCTCTATAGTAAATTCATTTCCTCATTCCTCTTTGTACACCTACTTCAATCATCAACATTTTTGAGAATTTTAGAGTTGAAGGTTTCAGATTCTAGGGTATTAGAATAGAAGTGAAAGATCTAGAAGTTAAAAGGTTTCAAAATCATAGGGTAAGAAGATAACAGAGATAGAGGAAGGGTTTTCTTATGGTTTTGGGTGACATTTTTTGGTTTCTTGAGACGATTACAAAGTTTTATCCTTAATTATTTATTTTGAAAATATGTTCTTTTTCAAAAATCTAAATAAAATCTCATTTTTATTTAAATAATAAGTAAATGAATAGTAATTGAATAAAATAAAATCTATTAATACAATAATTAACAAAAAATAATTAAAAACCATTTCTTTAAAATAAAATATTCATAACTCCCCCTTAATAAAATCAAATCTTTCAATGGGAAGTGGTTTAGTACAAATATCATCAAATTGATATTCGATATTTACAAACTCTAAAGATATATCCTTTTTAAGGACATAATCTCTTAGAAAACGATTCCTTATATCAATATTCTTGGTTCTTGAATGACTTGTAGGATTTTTGGAAATATTAATTACACTAGTATTATCACACAAAATAGGAATATTTTGAAAATAAAGTCCAAAGTCCAATAAGTTGTGTTTCATCCACAACACTTGTGCACTATAACTTCAATCAGATATATATTCTTCTTTTTCTATTGACAGAGAAACTGAATGTTGTCTCTTACTTGAACATGATACTAAAGACTATTCTATAAATTGAATGGTTCCAGATGTGATTTTTCAATCAAATCTACATCCTCCAAAATCACCATCTGAATATGAAATTAAATTAAAATCATAAGTTTTAGATAAAGTAGTTATTGAAAAATAGTTCCTTTTAAATATCAAAAAATACATTTAACAGAAATAATATGGGATTCTTTTGGGATTCACTAAAATCTAGAACATAGACACAAAGAAAATACTATGTCTAGTCTGATAGTAGTAAGGTATAGTAAACTACCTATCATACCTTTATATAACTTATTATCAACTGATTTTTCAACTTCATACAAATCAGGTTTTACATTGGTACACATGGGAGTTGTATACATCTTACCATTTTCTAGTCCAATTTTTTTCAATAAATCAATAATGTATTTACTTTTATTTAAAACATTTTTATAATCTTTTTGAAAAATTTGAAATCCTAAAAAGAAATTCAATTATACCATCATAATTTCATAAGATTTGAGAAATAATTACAAATATTTTTATTTGTTGATGTGAAAATAATATCATCAACATAAATTTTCATTAATAATATATTAGAAAAATAGTTTTCTTTAAAAGAGTAGGATCTACCAATCCCATAAAAATCCATTTTCCAATAAAAATGAGTATAATCTCTAATAACAATATCTTGGTTCTTGTTTAAGACTATAAAGACCTTTAGTTAGTTTGAAAACATAATTTGGTAGAAGAAGATTTTCAAAACCTCATGGTTGTTCAATATAAACTTCCTCTTTTAGATACCTATTTAAAATGGAATATTTTACATCCAACTTATATAATTTAAAACTCATATGAGATACATAGTTTAGAAGGATTCAAATTGCCTCTAATATTGAAATAAGTGTAAAAGTTTCATCATAATCTATTATATCTTCCTTGTTTTAGCCTTTTTCTACTAATCTAGATTTTTTTTCTAGTAATCATACCTAGACCAACCTGTTTATTTCAAAATACCCATTTGGTTCCTGTTACAAGATAATTGGTTGGTCTGTCAACTAATTCCCAAAATTTATTTCTACTTAATTGATTAAGCTCTTCTTTTATAGCCATTGACTAATTTTCATCATTCAAATCTTATTCAATTGTATTTGGTTATAATTATGATAGAAAGGTAGAAAATTCAACTAATCTTCCAACATTTATTCTAGTTCTTACTCTTATGTCTACATTTCCTACAGTTGTTTCTGAATGATGATGCTTTAAGGTTCTAAACTACCTAAGTAAGACACTTTCATGTTATTCTATTTCAAGGTCTTCTAGACTGGACTGAATTTTATCTATTTTATTTTCAAAATCATTCTTAAGTGTTTCAATAATCATGTTGAAAAAAGTGTCAATAATTTCATTTGTTTGATCTCTCCTTTTCCAAAAGGGTCAGTTTCATCAAAATTAACATGAGCTGGTTCTTCCCCAATCCTTGAATTTTTATTATACACTCTATAGGATTTGGAAATAGGAAAATATCTTAGAAAGGTTCCTCTATGATCCTTTGGATCAAATTTACCAAGGTTTTCTATTGTATTCATGATATGCACCTTACATTTGAATACTTTAAAGTAAATTACTTTAGGTTTTTCGTTATTATAAAGTTCATAGGGTCTATTTTTAATAATTGGTCTTATCAAAAATATATTCATGATATAGTAATCTCTTCTTATAACTTCTATATAGAAATAGGTAGGAATATTATATTCATTCAATAAAGTTATTTCCATTTTTTGAATAGTTCTCTTTCTTCTTTCAAAAATTACATTCTATTGAGGTGTTATTGGTGCAGAGAAGGTGTGTTTAATAACTAAATTTGATCAAAAAGCATTAAATTTTTGGTTCTAAAATTCTCCTCTGTGGTCAATTCATAATGAAATTATTTTTCAATCATTTTTTTAACAATTTTACAAAAGATTTCAAAAATAGTAAATACTTCACTTTTGAGTTTTAGAAAATAAACCCAAGTAAATATTGAAAAACCATCAACTAAAACATAAACATATAATTTCCCATCCAAAAATTCTACCCTTTATGGTCCAAATAAATCCATATGGATAAGTTATAGTGGTTTAGATGTAACAACTTTGTTAATTTATTTGAATGATGATTTGTGTTGTTTTCTGATTTTACATGCATCACAAAATCTATCATTGTCAAATTTAAGGCTGGGAAAATCCAAAACTAAATGTATCTTAGATAATTTATATAAATTGAATATATTTTAGTGTCCAAGTCTCTTATTCCATATCCATGACTCGTTTTTATCATAAGTTAAACAATTCACTTTTTTTATACAAGGAATCAAGATATAAATTATAAACACTATCAATTCTAGGTGATCTAAATTTATGTAGTTTATCTTTGAAAAATGAGGAGGAATTGTTAGAAAAATCCACATAAAATCCACCATCACAAAGTTGATAAATAATTATCAGGTTTTTCTTTAACCCTTGTAATTATAGTAATTTGTAGTTTGAGATTGACTTTGGATATCCAACTGATCCAACTCCAACTAACTTTCCTTTTACATTGTCTCCAAAGGTGACTAGACATCCATTCATTTTTTTCCAGTGAATTGAAATTAGAAGAGTCACCACTCATGTGTCTTGAGAATCCATTATCCAAATACCATATAAATTTATTTTCCTATGGTATTTTATCATCAAGAGCATTTAAACACATTTTCATGTACCCATATTTTCTTTGGCCCAGCTATGTCAGCAAGAAAATATCTAGGAATCCAGATTTTCCTTATCTTAACAAAATTTACATAAGTAGATTTAGACATATTTATAGAAATAAATTTCTTTTTTATTTCATTTATTTGAGGATTTATTAAGTAAAAGTTAATGTAATAATGTCCTTTTATTCTATAGTAGAATCATGTAACATTTTTAGAGTTGGGAACAAAATAATTTTTATATATTTTCAATTTTCTTCCTTTCTTCATATTCCATATTTTTCTCTTTTAATAATTTTTTTTTCGAAGAATCTAATTAAGAGCTATTTCACCTTTGGTTAAAATACTTGTATCACTTTTAAAATATTTTACTTAATCCTATAGTTATTCTATTTTATTTTCATAAATAGTATAGTTTGATATAGTTTTGTTAAATTTTTATTTTCGATCTTGGTTTTTTTTAACATTACATCCTTTTAATTTAAAATAGAATTGTGAATATTTTTAAGTAACTTGTTCTTTTTTATTAAGGAATCTTATTTTTCTTCAAGCATTGAGCAATTAGAAGCCAATATTCTTTTTGAATAGCTATCAAAATAATAATAAGAAGAGTAATAGGTATATAACTTATCCTATTCCTTATTTATAAATCCCATGTATACTTTTATATTTTGTGGCTCATTTTCTAAATTGGATTTTGAAGAATTATTGGAGTTTTCTGATACACTCCATATATATTTCATAGCACTTTTCCCTATGTGCTCAAAATCAGTTTTCTTCTGATTTTTCTTCTCCATATTTCTTCTCTCTTCTTTCAACTGGGGGAAGTTAGGTATAATATGACCCATCTATTTGAATTCATAACATCTTACCTATTTGGATCCTTTCTCATCTTTCTTGAAGGATTTTTTGAAGCCTCTCTTTTTCTTATAGAATTTTCTAAATTTTCTGGCTAACTAAACCATTTCCATATTAGAATCTGAGTATTCTGAATATTTTGAGATTTTAAATCTTGTATTGATTTATTTTTATGTATATGAGATGAAACATTAAGGTAAGAATTTTACATTTTCATTATCTTATGATCTTCAACTTCAGCTTGCATATATACTTCATACATCATCAGTTCTCCAATTAATTCTTTCATAGTAAATTTTTTGACTAGAGATGATTGTCAAATTGATAAATATATGTCATTCTATTTTGAGGGAAGTAATACTAGTTCTTTTAGTGCTTGATTGGATTGTGTATTTAGATCTCCCAATGTAGAAACATTATTGGAAATTTCAGTCAATCATCCATTAATTTGGGTTATGCTTTCATCATTATACATTCTGAGGGTGTCAAATTTTAGTTTAGAATTAGAATACCAAAACTTTCTGAAATTATTAATTTATTCATATACAATAGTGATTGTCTGCCACATTTCATAAGAAGTAGGTAATTGTGATACATGATTAAATTTGTTAGGACCAAGTCCACAAATGATATCATTCATTACTTTTGAGTTGATTTCATACTATACTTCTTTTTTAGTATCCAATGTTTCTAATTTCTCATAAATTACATAAGAAGTGATGATATTCATAAAAAATTTAAATCCAATATTCTTCAGATAGATGATCATACGTGATTTTAATCTTCTATAGTTATTACCATTGAAATGTACAGCAAGAATCACAGACATTCTTTCTTTATGATAAATAATTGACATCTTAATTTTCTTAAACCTTACACTTTTGATTTTGCTGTAGATTTATCACAAAATATAACCTTTGATAGAAATTTGTAGGTTAGAATAATACAAGGATACACAAGATGGGATGGGTTGTTTCTTTTCGATAATCTTAACAGATTCTTACTTTTAACTTTCTTTGAGATTTATGAAGATATGTAGCATTTTATTCTATATGTAATTCAAATAGTGGATAAAAGAGTAAATAATAGGACAATAATATTTATAGTCATTTTGGGAACGAAGATCCCATGGTCCAATCCACTATCTCTCTTTGAGCTTAATGATTTTCACTAGAAAGGTCCTCTTATCACAAGTACTTTATACAAAAAACTAATTACATGAAATTAAAACCATAAAATAAGGATTTACAGAGCCATATGGTTCTTTTACAAGGAAATAGTTTCTCCATATCTTTTTTTGAGAATCTGATACTCTTCCACAACCGAGTTTGAGTAGCCAAAACTCTAATAAATCAAAAGAGTTTGATTTGATTAAATTGACAGGTTCTTGATCATAGTTTTTATAACAACTAATATAATATTAATCTTATTCTTCAATGATGAATGTCTTCAAGTAAGGATATATTTAAAGAGATCATGGTTTCAAATGATCTTAAATAAAAATATCAACAAACAAATAGCCATAGTTACACAACAGTACGAGGTTGAAATATGTATATATTGAAAGAGTATCCTCTTTAGAAAACAATAGAGTCTCTTAATATTTGTAGTAATTCTTTATTCAAAATATATTTAAAAATATATAGTCATATGTCATATGTATATAGTGAAAATAATCTCTCCATATATATATAACAAACAATTTTTTTGGTTGACTAGATCCATGAATGCTATTTGAAAAATCACAATCATTCAAATTTTAAACCATTTAAGAGAGTCATAACTTCCCTTATAAATAAGAATGATATATTCTATTTAATACAATCTTTTGAATCATTCGTAAAATAGATTTGAAAATATATTGACTTCTATTAATATAGTTGGATAAATTATAGATAATATCACGAATTTAAAACTTCATCATTAAATAGTCAAATGTGGGGTTTCTTCATGTGATGAAAAAATACCAAATATAGGGTAGAGAATTTATGGTTTATTACAAAAATGGGTTGATATACCTTATTTTTGTTTCCTCAAACATATGTTTTGTTCAAAATGTTGGGTTGATTAACCATACTTTCCGTTTTCTCAAATTTTGGGTTCCATACTAACATAGGGTTGATGAACTATACATTTATGATAACATAGGGTATATGATCCATAAATTCTATTTCAAATGTAGGGTTACTTCCTTACATTATAATTACTGATGTAGGTTATGAATAGTTTTTTCTGAATACCTTTAAAACACACTCAAAATACTTTATCAAATATTCCCCAAGGATCAATGTCATGAATATAATTCCAGAATAAATATTTCAACAAATATTAATTTCATGAAATTAACATAAAATACTTTAATTATTAAAAAAAGGGTATTTTTGAGCATCAAAATCCATAATATTTATAGATTATTTTTGATAAAATACATTCCCAATAATTAATAATGGGTAAAATGAACATGAAAAATTCAACATGATGTCCATACCTCTTACAATTAGAACATATCAAGCCCTAGTGGAAATTATCTCTAACATGTTCAATAGATAAGCATTTGAAACAAAACAATATGGACATATTCATATTCAATTGTAAGCTCAAATTTGAAATCCCTGGAAATCAGATATATTGTTTTAATAAGCGATGTACTGAGATCAAACTCAACCGAGACTCGTCCATAATGACCATAAATAGCCATCTTAATCTCTTTTTCAAATTTAATTGGGGAACCAATAGCCATAGAAACATCCAAAATATTTCTAAAGTTCCAAAAAATAGTTATGTCCTTTGATATTAATTCAGGACTATGTCACACAATTCTTATCTTAAAACAGATCAAACTAGGGATCCCAATCCTAAAATATTAGGACCCCTATTTTGAGACTCATAAAACCACAACTCCATTCCTTTAGCATAAGATCTTGGTAAGGAAATTAATGTGAAAAAATACTATACCAAACGACACCGAGTTATAGACATAAAAACCCCATATCTAGAGAAACCTATTTTTCATATCATCTAGCTTCCAATGGTTATTCCTCAACTGTAGGTTAATCCAAGAAATGATTGAGTTACTATAAGCCTCCATCCACTATTCAAAAAATTTAGGGAATTCTTCAATGAAATATAAGGCACCATTTTTCAAAATTTTATTTTGGTAAGTCTTTGAGGCATCCCGAAAGATGGGAAAAAATCAATTTCAAGCAGCAAACCCTTCTCGCGTGACACTAGGATACTTTGGATCAACAAAATCAGTAGGAACTGAAGAATGATAGATGTGAATCACCTTCCTAAAAGATCAATCTACATCTTGGGTCTTGTAAAAAATCTTTAATCTCAAGGAAATGCAGGAAATACTAGTGGAAGTGAATGGAAACACATCTCTAATGTGAGGCGATCTGGGTAATTTTAGATCAAAACCCCCTGCCACAACTTGCACATATGAAACCCTAGTTTCATTCCCATCACTGGAGATGATCTTTGGAGCCACTCATTCCAATTTTCTCAATCTCAAGGGATCATCCATAGTAGAGATATGCCATGATTTCCTCGAATCACTATCTCTAGTATCCATCAAAACTAATGATCCCAAAATTGCCTCATGATCGCCATGGAAGAACCGAGAGCTCTAAGCGTAAGAAAAATCCATTCTAATTATTGATACTTATTAAATAGTAAATAATACATAATTTAAATAATAAAAATAAAAATTAATAATAAATAATATATGATATATAAATGTACATAAATATATATATATACACACAAATAATTATATATATATATACCCAAATAATATATATAAGTATGTATAAATATAGATAAATATATTTGAATATATATATATATATATAAATAACTAATAATTATAAAATAATAAATAATTAACCATTTATAATTATTTATAAATTTTAATAATAAATAATTCAAAATTCTGAGATTTTAAAAAAATTAAAAAATCAAAAAATATAAAAAAAATCACCACTAAATATTTGGAGGGAGTTTAAACCACCATGAAATGAACCTACGCTAAATGATTGATATTTTTAATATAGTTTCATTGATTTGTAGTGGTTTTCTAAAACCACTTCTAAATAAAAAAACTTGAAATTTAATAGCGGTTTGAGAAACACTGATATTCACCACTTTTTTGTAGTGAGACTATGACCACTTTTATGTATACAATTATATAAATAGATATGTGTGTGTGAAAAAATTATTATAAATTTAAAAGTGTTTATTTTTATTATAAATAAATTATACATAAATAATGGCCCGATTATTTCCAATGGTTTTGAAAAACTTTTCAATTAGGTATATACCGACAGTTTTCCAGAACCGTTGGTATAGATACTTGAATTTATGGGGACATAAACCAACCTTTATTAAAACCATTGGTATAACTCTATTGGAATATATCATATTTTTAGTGGTGGTGTGTCACAGAACATATGTATGGGTGTGAGTGTTATGTGTGGTTGGTTTGGTGCTTTTGGTTTCGTTAAGGTTGGTCGTCAACTGCTCCTATTACTAACATCAAGAATGGTTGTTGCCCAACTCAGGAAGAAAATGTGTGATTCTAAAAACAAGCATCATAATGAGTGAACCATGGGTGGCTATGCCATCACATCAAGAAAGGAGAGGTAGGAATTCATCCAAGTATGGAATCATCAATGAGGACCTTTAAAATCCATTAATCTTTGGACTATAGGTCAAAACAATATTCCCCTATGAGCCATTTAATATTATTGTTCAGACAACTTAGAGTGTGGATATTCCTTTGATATGGGAGGTGAGTATTTTCTCAGGTATTTCTCCACCCTAAATTTTATTTTTATTTTTATTATTATTATTATTATTAATGATATTGAATGCTTTCTATGTGTAACTCAGTGGAAGAAATCTCTTTAGGTATTCAGCAAATTCTCAGATTCAAGTCTCGTCGGGTTATTTACTACCAATACCATAGGATTTTCATTATATCCCCACCTCCTTGAACCATTGTAAATTATTAATGAAATTTAATGTTCACCTTATCAAAGATGATAAAAAATATATTATCATTGTTCTTTCTCCCTCCTAGTGATTATATATAAAAGGAAATGTAACACCCTCATTGTGTAAATAAAATATTTTTTTTCTTCCACATTTAAATATCGTCCTCTTTTTCCTTTTCTCAACACTTTATCCTTGTTTTTTAAGTTATTTTCCTATTTTAATTTTTATATTTCTTAGTAAACAACACTCTAATATAATGATAGAAAAGTGTTTGATATTTATTTATTATTTTTTTCATATACTATCTAATTAATAGATTTCATTATTTATATTTTATTATATTAGTACAAATCAAGTAATGGGGTATGAAAATAAATTTTTAAGTTAAGGGTTTATTTTTTGATTAACATGGTGGGTTTTTTAATTTATTTTATTAATTATTATTGGATAATTTGAATCATTAAAGTATAAAAAAATAACAAAATCAATAATAAACTTATAAAATATATATCTATACTCTATATATTAAAAAATTTCTTAGAGCCATGAATTGATGACAGGAATAAATATTTTTGAATCATATTTAGTAACATGGGCGGACCCATTTAGTAAATTAAAATATTTTATTTGATCTATTAAAGTTGTTCCCATTTGGTTTGAATATTATATCGGGCTCACGTGTTGGGGAGACAAGAATTTTTCTTATGTATATATAATTTTAAAATTAAAAAAATGAAATTAATTATCCAAATAAACACGCACACATGAATATATATATATATATATTAGTTATTAATAAAAAAACATTTTATATAAATATATATACACACATATCCTTTTGAATTCAACATTTAATAAAAAATAACAACAACAAAATTATAACTCAACTAATTGATTATAAATTTTATTCATTAAAATATACTAGTAAAAACACCTCCATTTTTAGATGTTACATCAATGGAGTGATTGAAGGTTCATTGGGATATGATCCCACATGAAAATGTCTTTTATTTGATATTGTTTGTGTAAGTGACTTTGGAAAATCCACACTTAGAACACTTCTTTTATTTTATTTTACTAGAGGACGAAGCAACATATGAGGAGTTTTCTGGAAATTCATCCCATTTTGAACATGTATTTTATTTAATTTATTTGATTTTACTAGAGGAAGAAGCAACATATGAGGAGTTTTCTGGAAATTCATCCCATTTTGAACACGTCTTTTATTTAATAACATCGATGGAGGAGGAAGTGGTGTATGAGGTGATTCTGAGAATCATGTATCACTTGGAACGTGTCTTTTGTTTGATGACGTTGATGGATGAGGAAGTGGAGTAGGAGGAGACTCTGGGAAATATGTCTCACTTGGAACACATCTTTTTTTTGATGACATTGATTGAGGAGGAAGTGGAGTCAGAGGAGACTCCAAGAAACCTGGATCACTTGGAACGTGTCTTTTTTTATGACATCAATGGAGGAAGAAGTGAATTTAGAAGAGACTCTGGGAAACATGGATCACCTTGAATGAATATTTTGTTTGATGAAATCAATGGAGGAGGAAGTGGATTTGTAAGAGACTCTGAGAAACCAGGATCCCTTGGAATGTGCCTTTTGTTTGATGACATCAATAGAGGAGGAAGTGGAGTTGGAAGAAACTCTGGGAAACCTATCTCACTTGGAATGTTCCTTTTGTTTGATGACATCAATGGAGAAGGTAGTGGAGTCAAAGGAGACTCTGGGAAACCTAGCTCACATGGAACACATCTTTTGTTTGAAGACATAAATGGAGGAGGAAGTGGAGTCATAGGAGACTCAAAGAGAATATGGTCACTTAAAACCTATCTTTTATGTGATTCTGAAATAAAATAGAATGGAAATGATCTAAAGAAGAGGATGAAACTCGCTCTTGAGAAAATAATATTTATTTGTTGTAAGACAAGTAAAAAAAATATTTTTATCCATTATGTAGTGTATGTATTGAGAATCTTAAGATGTATTTTTCTGAAAGTTCACATGAGTGTAAATTTCTAAGAGTTTAATTTTTTCCATCTATGAAATTAATTCCTTTAGCAAGGCTATCAGACCCACTTTTTCATGTGAATTAATGTTGATATTGTTAATTATTTTTTTTGCACAAAATAATGTATTACCATAAATTAAATATATTTTTATTTTATATAAAATTATTTTCAAATAATAAGAACTTATCAATGAATCAAAATATTGAAAAAATAATGGAAAAACGTTATTTAAGTTTTCTGAAAAATCTCATGCAAAAATATTAAAACAAGATAAAACAAATCAATCATAGTGACTCTAGTATATATAATTATTTATTTTTTAAGTATTTATATATTAAATTTAAAAAACATTTAAAAAAATATAAACTTAATGGAAACAAATTCATTAATTTATTTTATAATCTATATCAATAGTAGATGAAAAAGTATTATATTCTATAAGATGAAACAAAAAATTTGTTGTGATGTCAATATTTTTATTCTATAAATATTAATAGGAAAAAGATGATTGGAATAATCATTCTAAAATTAAAATAGCATAGAAAAATAATTTATCATACAAAACTATTATTTTTATTGTTAATACAAAAAAATTGTAAAATTTGAGTAATGAAATAAAACAAAAACCTTAATATAAAAAATTCATATATCATACAATAAAACTATTATTTTATTCTTTGTACACTATTACAAACCCCCTTTATTAGCACTAGAAAACCCCTTTATCAATGCTAAAAAATCATTGATGTTAAAAGTGTTGATATAAGGGGTCCCTTTTTTCAGTTCTAAAAAAAGTGTCAATAAAGGGGGTCCTTTATCGATGCTAGATTAGAATTGATAAAGGCCTCCCTTTATCAATGATAGAAATTGCACTGATAAAATCCATACTACTGCAGTGTGCTATTAAAATTAAAACCCATTGTAGGAGACAATACATAATTTAATTCAAATAAAATTATCTTAACAATAATAAGAAAAAACACTATATTATAGATATTTCAAACATTAGTTTATACAACTAAATTACCAAGATGGATCAGTCATGAATTTGGAAACCAAATCCATGACTTCCAATTTTTTAATTAAAGTAAAACATTCAAGAAAAGAAATAAGTGACTCAAACAAGTCACAAGATGCTCACATCAGAATAAAAGAAGCCAAAAATATTGATTCAATCCATGCAGGTCACTCTAGATCCCAAATTCCTAGGATACCTTCATATGCCCTTTGTATGTCGACCTCTCCTCCATGTCTTGACCCTTTGGGGGGGCTCATATTCTTCATATGATGACAATTTGGAGAAGTCCCCCAAAGTGGAGAAAATCCTAAATTTCCATCATATATCATGAAATTCCATTTTCTATATTGGATCAGAATCCATCTTCAATGTTTACAGATAAAAAATTCTGAACTATTAAATAGTCATTGAAATCAAATAAATTTGGCTCCATCAAAGAAAAAATCACTTCAAGTTGCAAAAAAATAATTCATCGGCTTCCTTACTAGGACCTTCAGTGGACCTCTAACCTTACAGATCCTCTAGAGGTATGATACTAGATTTTATTTCCCATAAAATATTGCATTCATCATATGAGGCCTTGAAAAAAGAGACATATGCATTTTTCATTAGGTTAGTAAAGTAGGGTGTAACCTACAAATAATTTCATCCACGAAGGTCAGCCTGCATTTGGATCAGAGCTGGAGAAACTTGTGTAGTTTGAGATTGAGAATCATATGTTTTGGGATTTCCAAAGGATGACCAATTAGAAACCCTCTTAATCAACAAAAAGTTTCTTACTTTTACAAGACCTTGAAGAAATTAGTTTTTCATGCCTTTGATGTTGGTCAGATAAATCTTGAACAACATATTCATCAATGGATTGGACATCCATTGATTTCTTGTCAGGTCCTCCATCTATCACTTGATGGTCGCCCAAGAATCTTCCTTATATAATTTATAAAAAAATTTCTTTTGTACCTATAAATAAAATCTGGAGCTCTATCTGGGACTCATAAATTGTGGCAACATCCTCACCAGGCTATAAAACGTTATCACTGCTCAGAACCTCTCCAAGATACTTTTCACTTTTTTTATTAAACATGATCCATTAGAATCAGTCACCCTCAATGTACAATAATTAATACCACCTCCTTTGGATTGTTATGGAATATGATGTGCCAGTATCTGAGTGGCCGAAGAGGGGTTAACCTAATCCATGTCACTTACTTTTGCCTCCTCCACAATCTCAGTCCATATTATGGTAGCTCGTTGCCCATTTATTTTCCTTGGAAAAAATCAACAAATAAACCTGGAGATTCTGAAGCAACCATGATAGGAGTACATTGCCCTTGACCATCTCTATTAGAGGCATCAATATGCCCATCCCCTGAGAGCTCTTCCTAACCAGCTGGATGCACACCCTAATTTTGGCAAAACACACATCCAATCCCATTCCCATATGAGTTAATATGAATGTTTACTCCATAATTATAAGTCATATCATTATAAGTATTTCCCATTCCACCTGAAGAATTATGTTTCTCACTTCTAATCCTTTGTAAACATGAAATTTTGTCATGCCCGTGTATAGAGTGGAAAGTAAAAACAACAGATTTCTTGCAGTTTGGGATTTCATGTACTATAACTTTAAAATATATACAATAATGAGAAATTTTTTAATAATTTATTCTTAGGTCCATTTAATCATCATATATTCAAATAAATACCCTATAACCTAAGACAGAACAAAAATCTAGTTCCACTAAAAACCAAGAATAATGTCTAAATCTGGTTGTCTTAGTTTCCTTGTCCAATTTAATAGGAACCTGTATGGCCATCATGATGTAATATAGGATCCTAGGATGCTATAGTATTCATTTCAGGACAAATACCTTGACCCATATCTGTGCTGAAGAGTAGCCTACCTCCTCCGAGTTGAATTTTTGATCCCATTCCTAGATGTATAAAATCCCGTCTTGAGAGAGATTGAGCCAAATTCTTAATCCCCCACCTTAAGATCTGCAAAGGGAAGAGCATGTGAAAAAACAAAATCCTAGTGAGAAACATATCCAATTATAAAATCCCCAAATATCTGAAAGTTGTTTGATAAGATCTTCGATCTTCCACAGTGCCCAGCCTCTTGGAAAAATAAGACACACTATGATTGAGTGCTCTCTTATTTTAAGTTGTTCTGAGAATTTTGTTGGGTAAAACCTTACATGGGAAGCATTTCCCTTCTAGAGAATACCACTAGCCACCAAGCCTTATAAGAGAGAGAAGTGATGGGTTCAGCTCGCGTATCTTTTGGGGAAATATAAGATAATGTGTTTTAAAATTAAAAAATGTATGCCTTCCACAACATATCTTAATGCCTCCAAGATTTTATGAATATATTTTCATATCTTTTTAGGATACACGCAATAGCATCGAGAAGCATTTAAAAGTTAGTGTGTATTTCTGCTTCATGGTATTCAAAAAATGGTAGGATGTTGGGCAAAAATCCCTCAAGGTAACTTTGCAGCATTTTTGGGTTGATTGTGGCGCGCAAAACAGCGGGTTGCGCGAAATTGTATTTCGCGCAAAAGATGTTTCAAGGCCGAAATCTTGAAAATCGGTAAAGGCATGAGGCGCGCGAAATTTTGGAGGCGTGCGCGGAAAATTGAAGTGGCGCGTGAAATAGCGGATGAAGTATTTCGCGCAAGAGGTGTTACGAGGTCCGAAGCTCGTAAAATGGCAAAGGCATGAGGTGCGCGAAATTATGGAGCAGTGCGCGGAAAATAGTTGTGCGCGGAAGATTTAGATTTCGCGACCAAAGCGGATTACGCGCTCAAGGAGGGTTTTTCGCGCGGGGTCAATTTTGCCTATAAATATGAAGTGACCCTCCTCCATTGTGGAGAGTTCAAGACATAGAAAATACCCGAGCTCTGGTGCGCGAAATTGAAGTTAGAAAGGGTGTTGCGCGTAAACTTAATCGTTTGCACGTAAAGTCAGCAATTGCGCAGAAAGTTGTGTTGGCGCGTAAAAGGAAGGTTGCGCGAAAAGTGGATTTCGCGCAAAGGCAGTGAATTGCGCGCAAGGCAGTTTCCAGGCTGCGCGTAAAATTTGGAGGTTGCGCGAAAAAGGAATTTCGCGCAAATCATAGAAATTGCGCGCAAGGCACCGTAAGGGTTGCGCGTAAAAATTGAGGTTGCCCGGTACATCCGGTGCAAAGTGAGATTCATCTGCGGGTGAAAGTTGGACTTCAACAGAGCATCTACATACAGAGGAAGATGCATTCCTTCATGGAAATGAGGAGACCTACAGGTCTATAAACTGTGAGTGAATCCCTTCCAAGAGCAGTGAGCTCAGGAAGAGGAAGAAGGTGATCCTCTCCACCGGCAGTGAGCCAGAGAGAGAGAAACAGGGAGTGACCCTTGGGAAAGCAGTGAGCTGACCCTAAACATTGTAAAGGCAGTGAGCCTGGGCATAGAAGTGATCTAGCCCGAACATTGTAATCCACAGCTAGTGAAGTTAGTGGAATTTGGTACGAACCGACAACTTGTCGGCGTATGCTCCTTGGACGTAGCCCTTAGCGGTGAACCAAGTAAAAATCTCGGTGTCTGCCTACTTACATTCCTGCATTGCATTCAAAGCATCATCATCAGGTAAAGGAGACAAGTGATCACAGTAACCACACAAGTGCAAACAAAGTGACCCTTGTAACAAAGAGGTCAAGATCCAGTGGGGCAGGAATAACATTGAAAAAGAATATCCATACCCTGATTCACCCCCCCTCTCAGGGTATATAGGCCCCTATTGGCCCTAACATAGGAAGATACTGATATGGGTCTAGAGACATAGACAACAGCATTTCATGCAGATATATGGGCAATGGTGGTTTTTGAGCAAGGAAAGTAGTGAGAAGTTCCAAATCAGATTGTGCAAAGAGGTAATGAAATGACACCACAAGTTCAATTTTTATATCTAAAGTGTTATTTATTCTCATAGGAAATTATCATAGGGACAAAAAAGGCATATCGGGTATGGATTTTTACAAAGTTTTTCTACACTATATCTACAATTCAAGTTTCAGACTTTACTTTTATTTATGTGTACTCACTGATTATTAGTGGATTTTCTCATAGTTTCCCTATGGTTTTTTAATCCTCTGCATAAGAGGGTTTTTCTACATTAAAATTTGTATTCCCATTTATTTTCTTCTATTTCGTTTTTTACTTCGTTTACATTGGAAATTATCATACTATTTTGTCACAATTGAGTTTTTATTCTTCAACTGATCCTACTCTGACCCAATAACTCTTATAAATCAAAATCCCTCAAAAATATTTTATATTTCAAAAAATAGCTATATCATTTGTGAATGCTAGATAATGGAAATTTAGGTAACTATCTGGATGAGTTCAAGAAACTTCTAATAGAGTTGTCTTTGGTGGTGATCAAGAATAATGATAAATGTAATGTGGTACCTATTGAAATGGAATAAGAAAAAAAATTGATTCTTTTGGGTTTTTTGCCTGATTTATATGGTAATATCATCACCACATTCTTTTTCAAGAAAGACACACTAAATTTGGATGATTTTATTTCATTGTTATTGATGACATAAACTCAAAGAAAGAAAAATGATAGTGAATATTTAGGTAATAGTGGTACTATAGTTGTGGCAGATGGGTGTGGTAATTAGTGAGGTCAGTCAAAGATAATAAGAAATGTCAAGTGCTTCTTTTATGACGAAGAGTGCCCTGTGAAGAGAAACTAATATGAATTGAAAAATCTTAAGGAGGAGAAGAAATAACACAACACTGATTCTGAGGATATCGGTGTATGTCATATTTAGGGTAAGGGTGATTTACTTTCAGTTGATATTGATTATAGTAGACCAGATCTATACAACGGAAAGGGTGGTTTATTTGACAGCATCGTACCATATTTCGCAAAAAAGGGAACTATTTTCTTTATTTGAAGAAGGTTACTTTGGTATATTGAAGATGGGAGACATAGATTCTACCAATTTCATTGGTGTTGGTGATATTTGTATCACTAAAAAATTCATGTTTTATGCTAACATTAACATATGTGAGACATATTCTAAGTATTCACTATAATTTTTTATCCTCATGTGCTCTTCATACTGATAGATTTAGGAGTTCATTTAGAAATGGAATATGGAACCTATCAAGAGGGTCAATGGTATATGCATAATGAAGAATGGAGGACACACTTTATAGGATGTATGTAAAGGTATGTGGTGATGTGACGAATGAATTTACAAAGAGGAATTTGTCATATTTGTGGAATAGACGATCATTACACATGAGTGGAAAATCATATACTAGGATGAAGAAGGTTTTGAATCTGAAGCATGTCAGGTCAAGTGTCTTAGGTCTTACACCTAACTTTTTTTCTTCATATAGTGCCACTAGTGAAGAAATAATTAAAATCAATGATTGGGGGGATACACTGAGAGTTTAAAACTACTCAGAGGATGTTTATTAGAGGGAGAAATTAATTCTGGCAAGTGTTTCAGATTATGTGACGATCACAATTTTAAGGGATCCAAATATTTTTGATTCTCATATAGGTGGTGAAGACACAGGTATGATAAATATTTAGGAATTTGGATTTCTTTTGTGGGGGGAGAATTTAGGTTTCCATTATAGATGCAAAATAGGGATGTTATATTTTCTACATAGGTTGACGGCTCGTACCATATCAAATTTTTTTCTTTCCAACTAAGTTTTTTGGATGATATATACTTCTTTGATGGGATTAAGGGATAGATTTATGGGTTCGTCCCATGTATCTGATGGTGGAAAATAATATAATGTGTTATAATCTTCAAAATGGTATGAATTCTACTACGTATCTAAATGCCTCTAAGATTTTATAGAGATATTATTATAGATTTTTGAGATACACATGAGGGATTCGATGAGCCTTTAAAAGGTGGTGTTTAGTTCCACTTCATGGTGTGTGGAAAAAAGGAGAAAGCTACCAGTGTGGGTGTAGAGAGATTTATGGGATCAATGTAGAGATTGATGGGTTCGGCCCATGTATCTGATGGTGGAAAATAATATAATGTGTTTTAATATTCAAAATGGTATGAATTCCGCTACGTATCTGAATGCCTCTAATATTTTATAGAGATATTATTATAGATTTTTGAGATACACATGAGGGATTCGATGAGCCTTTAAAAGGTGGTGTTTAGTTCTACTTCATGGTGTACGGAAAAAAGGAGGAAGCTACCAGTGTGGGTGCAGAGACTTGGGAAAAAATTTCATGTAGATATATAGGTTGTGATTGTTTTTGAACAAGGGAAGCATAGAAAAGGTGGAAAATTAGGTTGTTCGATGAGGTGTTTAAATGACACTGCATGTTCGGTTTTGATCTCTGAAGGGTAATATCTTTTCTTGGGAGATTATCATAGAGGAAATGGAGGCATATCGGGGTATGTATTTTCAAATAGGTTTTCTACACTATATATGTAATTAAATTTTTAGGCTTTACTTGGATTTCTATATACTATCTGATTATTACTGGATTTACTTAAAGTTACTCTGTGGTTTTTTAATCCTCCACATTGGTGGGTTTTCCCATGTTAAAATCTATGTCGCCATTTATTTTCTAATATATTTTCTTCATTTACATAGGCAATTCTCAAAATATTTTTTTGAAACTGGTTTTTTATTCTGGAGACTTTAGAGAGAGAAAGAGTGATTATGTGTACTAACCTCAGCTGAAGTAGCCACTTCATTCCTTCTACCCCCAGTTTTCCATCCTTCCATTATAACACCCACATACTTGTGGGAATCAAATCACCCATGAGTAAGGAATAAATAAGCAATATACTAGATCGATGAAGAATCTAGGATCCCCTATGACCATTAAAAATAGGGCGAGAAGCTATCATAGACCCATTTCCTCCTCATTTCTTATACAACTACATTAGTATGTACAATTTATCACAAAGCCAATGTGGAAGAGGTTAATTGGTGACCTACATTAGAATATGGAATCATATTTATGGGGGTTCAGTGTTAAACCCTCTTTGACCTTTAAAATTAGGTGAGTTTTGTATTTTCATCCGACAAGAATGAAGAGTGACGCCAGCAGGTGGGAACTATCTGCTGGGGATGATGGTCTGGCGGTGGCGATTGTGCGCACATGTGAAGTAAGGCACTCTTTCTAGATTGCGATGGAATCATTGTCCAGGGAAGATGGTCTAATGGTGGTAGTTATGCACATTGGTGGGGTGGAAAGGATGATGTTGACCTTTTGTAGGTGTGACTGATGGTTGGCTGAGCAGGGACCTGGTATGGGTGTAAGAGAGTGTCGGTGGAGCAGTCTGCACAATCTAGGAAGGCCCTTTGGATGACCTATGGGTCATGGATTTTAGGTCAAATTTGGACCTATGGGTCAATTATTATGGGTTTACCCATTAGGCCTACATGACATGTAATGGGTATCCTCTACCCAAAATAATAAGAGTTTCTATTTTATTTAAATAAATTTCAAGGGGATTCCCACTACTTATTAAAAAAACAATTTATCACAATCATTCAAAAACATTAGTGTTCCATTGTCTTTGGCCCCCAACCACTAGCACATTTCACACATTTCCCAATGTCGACATTTATCAGCACTAAATATATAGATCACATAAAAGGGTGACATTTATAACTGCTAACTAAAAGTGATGATAAAGGTAACGTTTATACGGTCTGAAAATTCTATTTTTTATTTTGAAGATAGACAATTTAAGGATAAGCGGTAACCACATAACTCACACGGGAATCTAAAGTTACAAGATTCTTAAAAGATGTATGAAATTCAAAACCCAACACAAAACTCAAGTAGGCCTCAATCCAATCATCATCATGTCAGATGGAGTCTTATCGCTACCATCTGCCATCATCACCGAGGAATGCCACTATCATCATAGACATCGGCACTTCCCAAACCGCCGGAGACAATGAATGGAGTAAATAAAATCAACCAGAAACTAACATCACCACAACCAAAACATTATATTTTTTATAAAAACTATAACAAACCTTTACTAATGGTTTTTAGGAAGAAACACCCCGCAAATATCTCATAATCGTTGCCCATATCACCATGAGAACAGAACGAATGCCCATAAAAAACAACATTCACCACTGATTTGAGGATGGAACGGTCACATACATGACTTATTTTAAAGGTATTTTTCATTCAATTTCCATTATTTCTTTGTTTTGGGGGTTTCCCATTCATTTTGGTGGAAATTGTGGGTTTTTAAAATTTGGTCCAAACAGTGAGACAATTTCTATATTTAAAAATAAATTTTGTTTCTTTTATAACTCCTTCATTTTTCAACCTTTTACACCCATTACACTTCCCAATTGGAATCCCCTGGTATATTAAAACCATCATATCTATTTGGACCCCATAGGAATCCCTAATAATGATGGATTTGGTATTTTTATTAAGGTGTTGGGCCATCCTGAAAGCTCATTTCCTACTTTAATGTTTTTTATAATTCTTTAATATCTCATTAAATTCTTAATTTTTTTTGGTGATTCCAACTCTCACCTAACCCACATACCCAAGGAGATCCCCCATCCTCTCCTAATCATATTTGGAGCTCATATTCATCATTAATTAGGGTGAAACTTCTTTGGATGTCTCAAATCGTCCAGAATTGAAGAGGTGATTTTTTTCTTTCCTAAATCCTTCAATTTTTACTCTATTCCTTCCATTTAAGTTCTAAAATGACCTAATCAGCCTTATTATAACATCAATTTCATTTTTTTATATTTTTAAATTCATCTACTAGTGTATTTGGACCAATTTCTTCAAGATCTCTTAAGTCAGTGGGTCTCCTTTCTTCCTCCTCCCATTTTCTTAGGGTTTCTTCCCTTTTCTTAGGGTTTCATCCATGTTTTCTTGAAGTTATAAAGTGTCTGGTAGCTAGGGTTTTTACCTAGGGTTTAACCTTGTATCTTTTTGGGGAAATATTGTGGTTTAGGGTTCGTTTTCACTCCCTTGTGGTGCAGCAATGGTGCAGTTGAAGTTTGGCACAAAGATTTAAGGGTTTTGAAACAAAAGGTAAGTGGTTACATGTATAATCATCCTAATATGAGTTATATTTAATTAATTTATATTTTTATCATGATCTTCTTACATTATTCTTGGTGGAGGAACCATTTTTGGTAGTATTGATTAAGCGCTTAATTTCAATGTTGCATATTAGTTTTAAAATGTGTGTTTTTCATGTGTATCTTTTGTTGTATTATTTGAGGAAATTTTATAACACTTGATAGTGGTTTAATAAATGTTTCTAGGGATGAAAATTCTCTTTTGAATTGGTATTGGTGTCATTTTGGCCTTGAAAGAGGGTTTTTGAAATGGGTTTTGTGTGCAAACCATGGTTATACCCCTTGGGATTGTTTTATGAAAATTGTAAATTATTTATTGAGTTGAAAAAATTGGGAAAAGGATGTACGGTACTATTTGGGTGGGTTTATGTTTTTAAAATGGCCCACTTGGTTGTGAAAGGATTGTTATGCGATGTTTACTTTCTTGGAGACGTTTTCTAAAATTTCTTAAAAGATTTATCGAATTGTGAAAGAGATATGAAACATGTTTCTGGTTGTTTTACTGAGTGTTTTCACTCAAGATGGGATTTTGAAAGGTAAGGTGTGATTTAATATGTCAAACATTTTTATAATGTTTTTTAAATTGTTGAAATGCTTTATCAAATTGAAAGAAAGGTGTGAAACATGTTTGTGGGCTGTTTTGTGTGATTGTGATGTGAAAATGAATGAATTTGGTTTGTGAAATGACCTTTATGTGACATGTGTGTGGTATATTTGGTGTGTATGAGATTTGGAAGTGGTATTTTCATGTGAAAATTGTATTTCATGGCTTTTGGAACTTTTTTGAGCATAAGAGGGAAAACTCGGGTTTCTATGTGGGTGGATGTGTACTAGTATACTAGTGATACCATGGGGTTTGGCCTTAGTTTCATGTAGAATGTTTGACAATGACAACACTAACTAAACTATGATGAGGAGGAGGAGGAGGAGGAACTACTAGGTTATGGGTATATTCCCTACTATTGGCTTGTGTGCACGAGAAAAGATATTTGTTTGGTTACTTCCACCAAGATATGAGGTACCTAAGACCCATAACGAGCTAGTGCCTGGGGGTTATTTCCCATTTCTTGTGCTCATTAGATACTTTATGCTTACCTTAATCATATGATATGTTTTTCTAGAAAATTCATTAGCTTTATCATTCTATTTTAAAAGTATTGATTCTTTAAAGTAGCCCACTTGAAAACTATTTTTTATCAAAATTTGCATCTCTTTAAAATTCTTATTAGCATTTCATGGTTATGAAAATTTGAAAGCTTTTAGACTTTGAATGTTTATCACATGGAATCTTTTAGTGGTGGAATCCTTCTGGGATTTGGATGAAACCCTAGTTACACCATTGGGTGTAATTAGACTGGGTTATTTTGTCGCAGGTTTGGGTAAAGCTTTTAGTGCCAGTGGTTCAGGTTTTTAGTAGTCCTTCTTGGTGCAGTGTCATGAAGATGGCTTGAGGGAGGTTCCCCTTGCCATGAGGAGGTTCTTTGGATATCTTTTCTTGGTTTTTTTCTTTGTAATAGTCTTTAAACATTGTTTTAAATTGTGTAATTCAATTTTGAAACTTTTTAAAAGATGGTTTTGTTTGAAAAATACAGATTTGTTTTATTGGATTTGTTTGTTGTTTTGTGTCTATCAACTCTGGAAAATCATTCCCAATTTTCATTTTATGATACCCAGTCACTTGTTCCAGCCCCTGGGGATCCTGAACACCCTTTAGGCCTTGTTGTGGACAATTCTTGTAACGCCCCGACCCCAGTTACCCAGAGTCGGTGCATTATTACATAACATTGGCATGATCATAAGAAAGATCAAATCTCGAAAGACCGATTGGTTTAGTAGCCTTGGAAAATGCCAGATATATTCATAAGTTTTACATTACATTATAAAATGAAAAACTACTACAACAACATAATGTCTCAATAGACCACACTATTATCCCCTCATAAAATCCCTGCAGGTCATTCATAACTTACTTCTTCACATCCTGGGAAAAATAAAACATAGAAAAGGGGTGAGCTCAAATGCCCAGTAAGGATAACAATATAGCGGAAAGAATAAACATTTAAGGCAATGTATAACTAAAACAAAAGCCTTTTAAATATGAACTTTCAACATGGTATGGCATAAATAAAATGAAATAATGCCATTTAATTATTCACATGGATATTCTACTAATCGAATAATCACATTCAAAAATCAATAACCACTTTCATAATGTTGGAATGCATAATGCCAGACTATCATAACCACATAGCCAAGGCCTCGTGCCAAGACTACAAATAAGATTTTGTCAAGGCCTTGTGCCAAGACACTAGTTTGTCTCATGAGACCTACCGATGCATCGAGGAGCTATAGCGGGCTCCACCCGTCACATATTAAGTCCAATGCATTCCCATATGAAAAGGTTTAAACATAACATAAACATTCGTATTAAAACTAGCATACGAAATGTCAATACTTTCACCATAAACTATGAATGGTATAAAAATAGCACATCCACAGTCAAACATATCACAAAACCTTCAATACAATATAGAAGTTTTGTATCATAATAAATCAACTTCAAATAATCTTAAAATCCATCAAAGGATGTTGACATAGATGAAATCAAAATTCTTTTAAAAGAAATATCTCCTTTTATTTTGAAATCATTTAAGATCCATATAAAATAAAACATTTTCTTTGAAAATATTCTTATAAGCTTGTAAGGGAAGTTTTAAATATTTTATAACGGTGGAAATAAGCCGCACCCGCCGTATAAGTTTAAAAAAAACATTCTTACCTCAATTCTGTCGAAAAGGTTAAAAAGGACCTTGTTTTGAAAACGACGGAAAGATTCCTTTATAAACCTCTTATAAAAAGTCAAACAAGGGTATAAATGACTTAAACCCATATTCTTGTAAATAGTAAAAATGTTTTGAAATACATTTTTAAGAAACATGGATGTGGATGATAAAGAGATCCCAGTAGATTATTACGTATAAACAACCTCGGATAATGAAGAGATTGTGAAATAACCCTTACCTTGTACTTTTCCTTGGTTGGGGTAGGTTAACCTCCTGTATAATAGTTAAATAATTGTTACTAAATTATACAAGAATCATATACATTAATATGATATCATATATGATCTTTTAATATTGATTTGATAATAATATCTTAGTATTATCGCTGTTTCGGGTGTGAACTTACTTGTTTGCTTTTGTATGTTTTATTACGTAAGACATGTTTGTAAAGGATAAGTTGTATATTATTCAAATACAGAATGGTATCAAGTCCTTAAACATCATTTTTAAATCATCAAATGATAATTATACTTGAATGGATACGATGGAAAATGAATCTCATTGCGTTCGTGGAGACGGTAGTCCGTACGTACGCACGAACGCTACTTCCATTTAATTTTTATTTTAAAAGAATCGAATACAAATGATACATAGGTATATTACTATTCCAGTATAATATAATATTTTATATATGTTACTTAAGTTCATTAACACCATCCTTTATACGTTCCATGTGTGGTATGAACGAGTCATATCATTTTAAGGGGGCGGTAGTCCGCACTTCCTCAAATGAAATTATCGTATGTATATACAACATGAAACGAATAATGGTATGAAATAAAATGGAATTACAGAAGCTTATATATAAAATATATATCATTAACATCATATTTAATTACAGTGCCATCATAATGGCCACCATGAGAGGCGGTAAGATGTATTTGAACAATCATCGTTTCGTGAGGCGTTAGTTTGCCATCCACAGAAACATTATGTTCATCATCCATTAGATGGAGTTGTGTGTATGTGTAGTTTGAATCCTTCTTATAACAACATCCTAGTATATTTAGGATACTGGTGTTGTTACAAAAGAAAGGAAATAAAAAGAGTTTGGGGGTTGAAGAAGCAAAATAAATGAAAATAATTTAAGAGAAATCGTTACCTTTAATATAGGTAACTCACTTTGGTTGGAACCAAAGGACTTGTTGAAATGATTTCTGCCTAAGGGGAAGCTTCAAGGAAGAGGAGAGGGATGTGGGGAGCTTAGTTGGGCAGAGTTTGGACGAGCCAAGTGGCTTGAGAGGTGTGAGGAATGAGTAGAAGTGGTCTCTTTTTATAAGGGGGAGGAGGGGCTCTTTAGGAAAGAGTGAAAGTATTACTTTATAATATAATTATATTCGGTTTATAATGGTCCAAAAATCATTGAGGTCAAAGATAAGATGACTCATATTCTAAATAACATCAACCAATAAGAATTGGACAGGTTTTAGATAATATTTTAATCATTATAATCTTATTTATTTAAATGATTTATTAATGAGGTAAACATTGCATCATTATTGTGTCATTAATAATTTAAATTATTTGATGTCTAAAAATTATAAATAAAATATCATTATGTAGGAAATCTTTTTAGCTTTCTAATGAATATTTATAATCTAAAATTCAACATGTATAACCCTATGTAAAAATTGTTCTTCTAAAAGATGTAAGCTTATGCCATTTTTATTTTTATTTTAACTTTATTAATATAATGTGTCCCTACCACATACAAGTGGATCCAAGGGGTCCCCAAATTGACCCAAGGATGCCCATGGTCGGGTATGTGTCCACCAATAAGGTTAGGACACGTTTTAGGGTAATTTTGTATTATTATAATATTATTTTTTAACCCTTATTTACCGGATTTACCCTTTAACCATGGTAAATAAAATATTTACCACAGTAACTATTCAAAATGTCTAAAAATAAAAGTTACCTATTTACACAATTTGAACATCCTGATTCCAAATATGGAATCCATTTTCCTAAATTCAAAACACAGAAGTGGCAGAAATTAATTTAAAATTAATTCCCGCTGTCAAAACAAAAAGCGTGATTTTAAGAGGTAATAACTATCAAAAGATTGACACTTGTTTATGTTCGGTTTAATTGTAAAATTATGTCCAATGACCAACATTATATTAAATGGTAAAAATATATTCTAAATATACTTTAAAACCACTCAAATTCACAATTTATCACTATTAATTATTTTGATTAAAAAAGTTGTTTTTAATTAAAATTTAGTAATTTTTACTATTCATCAAAATATAAAAGTTATCCGAAAAGTACCAAAATTTCACCCTAGGCTAATTTTGATATTCCGAATCTAAAAATGAAGTCCATTTTGAAATATAAAATATATATGATTTCAAAAAGTAGGTATTACTATTCACAACGGCTAGTTTAATTAGTTGTGGTGTGTGTTAGAACTCGAGGTTGCGTACAACACACGCTATCGCATTATTCGAAGGGAAACGTACCGTAGAAGCTTGGGGTGTTACATTCTCCCCTCCTTCAAATAATTGCGTCCTCGCAATTTCTAGGGTATTACTGCATAAAAAGACTCGGGTGGTTTTTCATCATAAGTTCCTCGGGTTCCCACGTTGCCTCTTCCATCTTATGATTTCTCCACAAAACTTTTACCAGACGCATCGTCCGGTTTCTCAGTACTTGTTCTCTCGTATCAAGAATCTTGACGGGCTCTTCGCAATAAGACAGATCGGGTTCCAGTTCTAATTCCTCATAGGTGAGTACATGCGTTGGGTCAGGCATATATTTTCTCAACAGAGATACGTGGAACACATCGTGAACTTTGGAGAGACTTGGCGGCATTGCCAATCGGTAAGCTACAGCCCCAATTCGTTCTAGAATTTCGAAAGGTCCGATGTACCTGGGACTCAATTTACCTTTCTTACCAAAACGTATGACTCCCTTCCATGGAGATACCTTTAGGAAAACATGATCACCGACTTGAAATTCCAAATCCTTCCTTCGATTATCGGCATAGCTCTTCTGCCTACTTTGAGCTGCTTTGATGTGATTTTGGATTACTTTCACCTTTTCCACCGTTTCCTCCACCAGTTCTGGGCCTACAAGTTTTCTTTCACCAACGTCATTCCAACAGGTTGGTGTACGACATCTCTTTCCGTATAACGCTTCATATGGTGCCATCTGAATACTCGAATGGAAGCTATTGTTATAGGAAAATTCTACCAGAGGTAAATATTGATCCCACATACCCTGAAAGTCAAGTGAGCAAGATCTCAACATGTCTTCTAAGGTTTGAATAGTCCGTTCTGATTGTCCGTCTGTCTGAGGGTGGTAAGCAGTGCTCAAATGAAGTTCAGTATCCAGGGATTTCTGAAGACTTTTCCAAAATCTTGAAGTAAAACGGGGGTCACGATCAGAAACAATCGATAGGGGTACTCCATGAAGTCTCACAACTTCATTAATATATAGTCTTGCTAGACGTTCCAGGGGTAGATCTTCTCTTATAGCAAGAAAATGTGCTGACTTGGTAAGACGATCAACAATCACCCATATTGCATCGTTCCTTCTAGGAGTCTTTGGTAGCCCCATGACAAAGTCCATCGTAATATTGTCCCATTTCCACTCCGGTATGGGAAGCGGTTGCATGACTCTTCCAGGCTGTTGCCTTCCAGCTTTCACTTGTTGACAAACCATACATCTTGACACAAAATCAGCAATCTCCCTCTTCATATTGTCCCACCAAAAATGTTCTTTCAAATCTCTATACATTTTGGTGCTCCCAGGGTGTATAGAGAAATTGGAACTATGAGCATCATCCATCAATTCCCTTTTTAGATCAGGTATATTGGGAACACAAAGTCTCTTCCCGAATTTCAAAATTCCATCTTCATACACAAAGTCTCTCAATCTCCCATCATTCACAGCTTTAATCTTCTTTTGGAATTCTTCATCATTGGTCTGAGAACTCTTAATCCTTTCTAGTAAAGATGGTTTGGCAACCATTTGAAAAAGCATTGATGTTTCACCTTCCCTGGTTATTCCCATGTCCATCTTCACTAGATCCATGAAAATTGGATCCCTTTCAATTCTCATCATGTTCAGAACTCCATGGTCTTTTCTGCTCAAAGCATCTGCTACTTTGTTTGCTTTCCCCGGGTGGTAGTGTATCGTGCAATCATAATCCTTGAGTAATTCAAGCCATCTCCTTTGCCTCATGTTGAGTTCTTTTTGTGAGAAAATATACTTCAAACTCTTGTGATCAGTATAAATCTCACATTTTTCACCATAGAGGTAGTGCCTCCATATCTTCAAAGCAAAGATCACAGCTGCTAACTCAAGATCATGAGTAGGATAGTTTTGTTCATGAATTTTCAACTGTCGTGATGCATAGGCAATAACTCTATCATTCTGCATAAGGACACAACCAAGTCCTTTCTTTGATGCATCACTATAAATAACGAACCCATCATTCCCCGATGGTAAAGTCAATATAGGAGCATTGACTAATCTTCTCTTCAGTTCTTCGAAACATTCTTCACACTCTTTTGTCCAAACAAATTTAACCCCTTTACGTGTGAGCTTCGTTAATGGGTTAGCCAATCGGGCAAAATTCTGGACGAAACGTCGATAATAACCTGCCAAGCCAATAAAACTGCATACCTCAGTTATACTCGTAGGTGCTGGCCATTCTTGGATTGCTTTGGTCTTAGAAGGATCAACAGAGATTCCATCTTTAGAGACAATATGGCCAAGAAAAGAAATCTCCTGAAGCCAGAATTCGCACTTGCTAAACTTCCCATATAATTCATGCCTCCTCAGAGTCTTCAAGATAATGCGCAAGTGATTTTCATGATCTTCGTAGGTTTTGGAGTATACCAAGATATCATCAATAAATACCACCACAAATTCATCGAGATACTCCTTGAAAACTCTATTCATCAGATCCATGAACACAGAGGGTGCATTAGTCAATCCAAACGGCATTACAGTAAACTCGTAATGCCCGTACCTGGTTCGAAATGCTGTCTTCGGAATGTCTTCCTTCTTCACACACAACTGATGGTATCCAGATCGAAGGTCAATCTTTGAAAAGTATTGAGCTCCATGCAGTTGGTCAAATAAATCATCAATACGAGGTAGGGGATACTTGTTCTTTATTGTTATAGCATTGATCTCCCTGTAGTCGATACATAACCTCATAGATCCATCTTTCTTTTTAACAAAAAGAACAGGGGCTCCCCATGGAGAAACACTAGGGCGAATAAATCCCTTATTACTCAATTCCTCTAGTTGTTTCTTTAGTTCGACTAACTCTACAGTGGCCATTCTATAAGGGGTCTTCGATATAGGCCTTGATCCAGGAATCAAATCAATAGAAAACTCAACTTCTCGTTCTGGAGGATGTCCAGGTAAATCTTCCGGAAATACATCTACAAATTCTTTCACAACAGGTACATCCTCTATTTGAACATTCCTTTCCTCACCGACAGTTATTTCATTCTCTTCCTCCCCAATAATTGAATTAAGTTGAGCTGTTGGGGGTGGATCTAAATAAGAATTAGGTGGTGACGATTCTGCTCTAAAAATAAGGTGCTCCTTATCATTATCATCAAGAATCGTAACCTCTTTCTTCTTACAATAAATCTTCGCATCATAGTCCGAAAGCCAGTCCATACCGAGGATTATATCAAACTCAATCATAGGTATGACGATGAAATCAGCAGATAAAGAAAATTTATGTGCTCTAATGGGGACTGATTCACAAAACTTTGTTGCAACGATACTTCCCTTAGGAGTTTTAACAGACAACTCCCTTATTAAATCAAATTGGAAATATCTAATTTTCTTAGCAAACTGGGAAGATATGAAACAATGCGATGATCCAGAATCAAATAATGCATTTGCTAAACTTGAGGAAACCATTAAATTACCTGCCACCACGTCTTTCGGAGCTTCTACCTCAGTAGTAGTGATAGCATAAGCCTGGCCTTGATCCCTTGGCCTTTTCTGAGGTAAGTTCTCCTGACGCTTAGGGCATGCATTTGCATAATGCCCCATCTCCCTGCAATTGTAGCACTGAACATTGGTAGCTTCCTTCTTCCCCTTGCAATCATGAGCTTGGTGGCCTTTTTCACCACACTTGTAACAGACTCCCATTCCCTTCAAGCAAGTACCAGGATGTTTCTTCCCGCATTTACCACAAGATGGATATTCAACCTTTCCCTTCTTCCCCTTATTTCCATTCCCAGATTGATCAGCAGGTCTCTTCTTCTCTTGCTTTGCTTTAAAGTCATAAGACTTAGAGAATTCCTTTTCGGTCTTGATAGCACATTAGACAATGTCTTCGTACGATGAAAAGGATTGTGAGACTAATGCTCGACGGAGAAATGGTTTTAACCCATCAAAGAAACGATCAATCTTACTTCTTGGGTTGCGAATATAATCTCCAGCATACCTCGCTAACCTTGTAAAGTTAGCCTCATACTTTGTGACATTGTCATCCTCCTTTTGTCTCAGACTCAGAAATTGCCTTTCCATATCTGCTCGATGGTCGCGAGGAAAGTATTTTTCTAAAAACAGATCTTTGAACTCCCTCCATTCCATGTTTGATACTTCATCATCTTCCTTCATGTTTTGAATCAATGACCACCATTGATCAGCATCTCCAGTGAGGCGGTAAACTGCCATGGTAACTTTTTCCCTTTCACTACTCCCCAAAGCCTGAAATATTTTCTCTAGGGAAAATATTCATTGCTCAGCTACTAAGGGATTTGTACTCCCATTGAACGTTGGTGGTTGTTGTCTCATGAATCGATCTAACATTGATCCTCCACGCTGCGGATCAGGGTGATCCATACGGGTAAGGTTATTATTCATAACCTGAGTAAGTTGTCCCAGTATGGTGATTAGCTGATCAGCACCAGTTGCATCACCAGCCCCACTATAATTATCTTGAGCAGGAGGGCAATCCCTACATGGAGTGCGTGCATTGATACGATTTCCATTTCTTCCACTAGGCGCCATTTCTAAACAATGGCATAAACTAGATCAGTTTATGAATCAAAATACATAATCCCATACTTATAAAACACTAAACATAAATTGAACTATCTATGGATATAATCCATAATCATAAATATGTTTTCTTTGAGGAAGTATATACTCATAAACCCTTCATAATGATTTGTAAAGAAAGTGAGAGTTATCCTAAGCATATCCCCCGGGAGTGTCGTAACCAAGAGTGCAGCAAGGCCCGTTGTCGTGCACCAGTTCCCGTTCGAGTCTAGCTCAAAGCGGTGTTTTCAGGTTTTACCCCTAGGTACATCTGTGCCAGAGCCGCCTCTACCTGCTCGTATCCAGACATGGATGTATTGCTCGGAAAACTCACAAAATCTCTACAATACCAAAATTCTAGGAAGTTCTTCTATACTAATCCTCAAAGTTCATCTTAAGTCTACGTGCTCTAATCAGAGTTTATCTAAATCTAGCTTCCAAGGTTTGTACTAAACTTCCTCTGATACCAACTGTAACGCCCCGACCCCAGTTACCCAGAGTCGGTGCATTATTACATAACATTGGCATGATCATAAGAAAGATCAAATCTCGAAAGACCGATTGGTTTAGTAGCCTTGGAAAATGCCAGATATATTCATAAGTTTTACATTACATTATAAAATGAAAAACTACTACAACAACATAATGTCTCAATAGACCACACTATTATCCCCTCATAAAATCCCTGCAGGTCATTCATAACTTACTTCTTCACATCCTGGGAAAAATAAAACATAGAAAAGGGGTGAGCTCAAATGCCCAGTAAGGATAACAATATAGCGGAAAGAATAAACATTTAAGGCAATGTATAACTAAAACAAAAGCCTTTTAAATATGAACTTTCAACATGGTATGGCATAAATAAAATGAAATAATGCCATTTAATTATTCACATGGATATTCTACTAATCGAATAATCACATGCAAAAATCAATAACCACTTTCATAATGTTGGAATGCATAATGCCAGACTATCATAACCACATAGCCAAGGCCTCGTGCCAAGACTACAAATAAGATTTTGTCAAGGCCTTGTGCCAAGACACTAGTTTGTCTCATGAGACCTACCGATGCATCGAGGAGCTATAGCGGGCTCCACCCGTCACATATTAAGTCCAATGCATTCCCATATGAAAAGGTTTAAACATAACATAAACATTCGTATTAAAACTAGCATACGAAATGTCAATACTTTCACCATAAACTATGAATGGTATAAAAATAGCACATCCACAGTCAAACATATCACAAAACCTTCAATACAATATAGAAGTTTTGTATCATAATAAATCAACTTCAAATAATCTTAAAATCCATCAAAGGATGTTGACATAGATGAAATCAAAATTCTTTTAAAAGAAATATCTCCTTTTATTTTGAAATCATTTAAGATCCATATAAAATAAAACATTTTCTTTGAAAATATTCTTATAAGCTTGTAAGGGAAGTTTTTAAGATTTTATAACGGTGGAAATAAGCCGCACCCGCCGTATAAGTTTAAAAAAAACATTCTTACCTCAATTCTGTCGAAAAGGTTAAAAAGGACCTTGTTTTGAAAACGACGGAAAGATTCCTTTATAAACCTCTTATAAAAAGTCAAACAAGGGTATAAATGACTTAAACCCATATTCTTGTAAATAGTAAAAATGTTTTGAAATACATTTTTAAGAAACATGGATGTGGATGATAAAGAGATCCCAGTAGATTATTACGTATAAACAACCTTGGATAATGAAGAGATTGTGAAATAACCCTTACCTTGTACTTTTCCTTGGTTGGGGTAGGTTAACCTCCTGTATAATAGTGAAATAATTGTTACTAAATTATACAAGAATCATATACATTAATATGATATCATATATGATCTTTTAATATTGATTTGATAATAATATCTTAGTATTATCGCTGTTTTGGGTGTGAACTTACTTGTTTGCTTTTGTATGTTTTGTTACGTAAGACATGTTTGTAAAGGATAAGTTGTATATTATTCAAATCCAGAATGGTATCAAGTCCTTAAACATCATTTTTAAATCATAAAATGATAATTATACTTGAATGGATACGATGGAAAATGAATCTCATCGCGTTCGTGGAGACGGTAGTCCGTACGTACGCACGAACGCTACTTCCATTTAATTTTTATTTTAAAAGAATCGAATACAAATGATACATAGGTATATTACTATTCCAGTATAATATAATATTTTATATATGTTACTTTAGTTCATTAACACCATCCTTTATACGTTCCATGTGTGGTATGAACGAGTCATATCATTTTAAGGGGGCGGTAGTCCGCACTTCCTCAAATGAAATTATCGTATGTATATACAACATGAAACAAATAATGGTATGAAATAAAATGGAATTACAGAAGCTTATATATAAAATATATATCATTAACATCATATTTAATTACAGTGCCATCATAATGGCCACCATGAGAGGCGGTAAGATGTATTTGAACAATCATCGTTTCGTGAGGCGTTAGTTTGCCATCCACAGAAACATTATGTTCATCATCCATTAGATGGAGTTGTGTGTATGTGTAGTTTGAATCCTTCTTATAAAAAAATCCTAGTATATTGAGGATACTGGTGTTGTTACAAAAGAAAGGAAATAAAAAGAGTTTGGGGGTTGAAGAAGCAAAATAAATGAAAATAATTTAAGAGAAATCGTTACCTTTAATTTAGGTAACTCACTTTGGTTGGAACCAAAGGACTTGTTGAAATGCTTTCTGCCTAAGGGGAAGCTTCAAGGAGGAGGAGAGGGATGTGGGGAGCTTAGTTGGGCAGAGTTTGGACGAGCCAAGTGGCTTGAGAGGTGTGAGGAATGAGTAGAAGTGGTCTCTTTTTATAAGGGGGAGGAGGGGCTCTTTAGGAAAGAGTGAAAGTATTACTTTATAATATAATTATATTCGGTTTATAATGGTACAAAAATCATTGAGGTCGAAGATAAGATGACTCATATTCTAAATAACATCAACCAATAAGAATTGGACGGGTTTTAGATAATATTTTAATCATTATAATCTTATTTATTTAAATGATTTATTAATGAGGTAAACATTGCATCATTATTGTGTCATTAATAATTTAAATTATTTGATGTCTAAAAATTATAAATAAAATATAATTATGTAGGAAATCTTTTTAGCTTTCTAATGAATATTTATAATCGAAAATTCAACATGTATAACCCTATGTAAAAATTGTTCTTCTAAAAGATGTAAGCTTATGCCATTTTTATTTTTATTTTAACTTTATTAATATAATGTGTCCCTACCACATACAAGTGGATCCAAGGGGTCCCCAAATTGACCCAAGGATGCCCATGGTCGGGTATGTGTCCACCAATAAGGTTAGGACACGTTTTAGGGTAATTTTGTATTATTATAATATTATTTTTTAACCCTTATTTACCGGATTTACCCTTTAACCATGGTAAATAAAATATTTACCACAGTAACTATTCAAAATGTCTAAAAATAAAAGTTACCTATTTACACAATTTGAACATCCTGATTCCAAATATGGAATCCATTTTCCTAAATTCAAAACACAGAAGTGGCAGAAATTAATTTAAAATTAATTCCCGCTGTCAAAACAAAAAGCGTGTTTTTAAGAGGTAATAACTATCAAAAGATTGACACTTGTTTATGTTCGGTTTAATTGTAAAATTATGTCCAATGACCAACATTATATTAAATGGTAAAAATATATTCTAAATATACTTTAAAACCACTCAAATTCACAATTTATCACTATTAATTATTTTGATTAAAAAAGTTGTTTTTAATTAAAATTTAGTAATTTTCACTATTCATCAAAATATAAAAGTTATCCGAAAAGTACCAAAATTTCACCCTAGGCTAATTTTGATATTCCGAATCTAAAAATGAAGTCCATTTTGAAATATAAAATATATATGATTTCAAAAAGTAGGTATTACTATTCACAACGGCTAGTTTAATTAGTTGTGGTGTGTGTTAGAACTCGAGGTTGCGTACAACACACGCTATCGCATTATTCGAAGGGAAACGTACCGTAGAAGCTTGGGGTGTTACATTCTCCCCTCCTTCAAATAATTGCGTCCTCGCAATTTCTAGGGTATTACTGCATAAAAAGACTCGGGTGGTTTTTCATCATAAGTTCCTCGGCTTCCCACGTTGCCTCTTCCATCTTATGATTTCTCCACAAAACTTTTACCAGACGCGTCGTCCGGTTTCTCAGTACTTGTTCTCTCGTATCAAGAATCTTGACGGGCTCTTCGCAATAAGACAGATCGGGTTCCAGTTCTAATTCCTCATAGGTGAGTACATGCGTTGGGTCAGGCATGTATTTTCTCAACAGAGATACGTGGAACACATCGTGAACTTTGGAGAGACTTGGCGGCATTGCCAATCGGTAAGCTACAGCCCCAATTCGTTCTAGAATTTCGAAAGGTCCGATGTACCTGGGACTCAATTTACCTTTCTTACCAAAACGTATGACTCCCTTCCATGGAGATACCTTTAGGAAAACATGATCACCGACTTGAAATTCCAAATCCTTCCTTCGATTATCGGCATAGCTCTTCTGCCTACTTTGAGCTGCTTTGATGTGATTTTGGATTACTTTCACCTTTTCCACCGTTTCCTCCACCAGTTCTGGGCCTACAAGTTTTCTTTCACCAACGTCATCCCAACAGGTTGGTGTACGACATCTCTTTCCGTATAACGCTTCATATGGTGCCATCTGAATACTCGAATGGAAGCTATTGTTATAGGAAAATTCTACCAGAGGTAAATATTGATCCCACATACCCTGAAAGTCAAGTGAGCAAGATCTCAACATGTCTTCTAAGGTTTGAATAGTCCGTTCTGATTGTCCGTCTGTCTGAGGGTGGTAAGCAGTGCTCAAATGAAGTTCAGTATCCAGGGATTTCTGAAGACTTTTCCAAAATCTTGAAGTAAAACGGGGGTCACGATCAGAAACAATCGATAGGGGTACTCCATGAAGTCTCACAACTTCATTAATATATAGTCTTGCTAGACGTTCCAGGGGTAGATCTTCTCTTATAGCAAGAAAATGTGCTGACTTGGTAAGACGATCAACAATCACCCATATTGCATCGTTCCTTCTAGGAGTCTTTGGTATCCCCATGACAAAGTCCATCGTAATATTGTCCCATTTCCACTCCGGTATGGGAAGCGGTTGCATGACTCCTCCAGGCTGTTGCCTTCCAGCTTTCACTTGTTGACAAACCATACATCTTGACACAAAATCAGCAATCTCCCTCTTCATATTGTCCCACCAAAAATGTTCTTTCAAATCTCTATACATTTTGGTGCTCCCAGGGTGTATAGAGAAATTGGAACTATGAGCATCATCCATCAATTCCCTTTTTAGATCAGGTATATTGGGAACACAAAGTCTCTTCCCGAATTTCAAAATTCCATCTTCATACACAAAGTCTCTCAATCTCCCATCATCCACAGCTTTAATCTTCTTTTGGAATTCTTCATCATTGGTCTGAGAACTCTTAATCCTTTCTAGTAAAGATGGTTTGGCAACCATTTGAAAAAGCATTGATGTTTCACCTTCCCTGGTTATTCCCATGTCCATCTTCACTAGATCCATGAAAATTGGATCCCTTTCAATTCTCATCATGTTCAGAACTCCATGGTCTTTTCTTCTCAAAGCATCTGCTACTTTGTTTGCTTTCCCCGGGTGGTAGTGTATCGTGCAATCATAATCCTTGAGTAATTCAAGCCATCTCCTTTGCCTCATGTTGAGTTCTTTTTGTTAGAAAATATACTTCAAACTCTTGTGATCAGTATAAATCTCACATTTTTCACCATAGAGGTAGTGCCTCCATATCTTCAAAGCAAAGATCACAGCTGCTAACTCAAGATCATGAGTAGGATAGTTTTGTTCATGAATTTTCAACTGTCGTGATGCATAGGCAATAACTCTATCATTCTGCATAAGGACACAACCAAGTCCTTTCTTTGATGCATCACTATAAATAACGAACCCATCATTCCCCGATGGTAAAGTCAATATAGGAGCATTGACTAATCTTCTCTTCAGTTCTTCGAAACATTCTTCACACTCTTTTGTCCAAACAAATTTAACCCCTTTACGTGTGAGCTTCGTTAATGGGTTAGCCAATCGGGCAAAATTCTGGACGAAACGTCGATAATAACCTGCCAAGCCAATAAAACTGCATACCTCAGTTATACTCGTAGGTGTTGGCCATTCTTGGATTGCTTTGGTCTTAGAAGGATCAACAGAGATTCCATCTTTAGAGACAATATGGCCAAGAAAAGAAATCTCCTGAAGCCAGAATTCGCACTTGCTAAACTTCCCATATAATTCATGCCTCCTCAGAGTCTTCAAGATAATGCGCAAGTGATTTTCATGATCTTCGTAGGTTTTGGAGTATACCAAGATATCATCAATAAATACCACCACAAATTCATCGAGATACTCCTTGAAAACTCTATTCATCAGATCCATGAACACAGAGGGTGCATTAGTCAATCCAAACGGCATTACAGTAAACTCGTAATGCCCGTACCTGGTTCGAAATGCTGTCTTCGGAATGTCTTCCTTCTTCACACACAACTGATGGTATCCAGATCGAAGGTCAATCTTTGAAAAGTATTGAGCTCCATGCAGTTGGTCAAATAAATCATCAATACGAGGTAGGGGATACTTGTTCTTTATTGTTATAGCATTGATCTCCCTGTAGTCGATACATAACCTCATAGATCCATCTTTCTTTTTAACAAAAAGAACAGGGGCTCCCCATGGAGAAACACTAGGGTGAATAAATCCCTTATTACTCAATTCCTCTAGTTGTTTCTTTAGTTCGACTAACTCTACAGTGGCCATTCTATAAGGGGTCTTCGATATAGGCCTTGATCCAGGAATCAAATCAATAGAAAACTCAACTTCTCGTTCTGGAGGATGTCCAGGTAAATCTTCCGGAAATACATCTACAAATTCTTTCACAACAGGTACATCCTCTATTTGAACATTCCTTTCCTCACCGACAGTTATTTCATTCTCTTCCTCCCCAATAATTGAATTAAGTTGAGCTGTTGGGGGTGGATCTAAATAAGAATTAGGTGGTGACGATTCTGCTCTAAAAATAAGGTGCTCCTTATCATTATCATCAAGAATCGTAACCTCTTTCTTCTTACAATAAATCTTCGCATCATAGTCCGAAAGCCAGTCCATACCGAGGATTATATCAAACTCAATCATAGGTATGACGATGAAATCAGCAGATAAAGAAAATTTATGTGCTCTAATGGGGACTGATTCACAAAACTTTGTTGCAACGATACTTCCCTTAGGAGTTTTAACAGACAACTCCCTTATTAAATCAAATTGGAAATATCTAATTTTCTTAGCAAACTGGGAAGATATGAAACAATGCGATGATCCAGAATCAAATAATGCATTTGCTAAACTTGAGGAAACCATTAAATTACCTGCCACCACGTCTTTCGGATCTTCTACCTCAGCAGTAGTGATAGCATAAGCCTGGCCTTGATCCCTTGGCCTTTTCTGAGGTAAGTTCTCCTGACGCTTAGGGCATGCATTTGCATAATGCCCCATCTCCCTGCAATTGTAGCACTGAACGTTGGTAGCTTCCTTCTTCCCCTTGCAATCATGAGCTTGGTGGCCTTTTTCACCACACTTGTAACAGACTCCCATTCCCTTCAAGCAAGTACCAGGATGTTTCTTCCCGCATTTACCACAAGATGGATATTCAACCTTTCCCTTCTTCCCCTTATTTCCATTCCCAGATTGATCAGCAGGTCTCTTCTTCTCTTGCTTTGCTTTAAAGTCATAAGACTTAGAGAATTCCTTTTCGGTCTTGATAGCACATTAGACAATGTCTTCGTACGATGAAAAGGATTGTGAGACTAATGCTCGACGGAGAAATGGTTTTAACCCATCAAAGAAACGATCAATCTTACTTCTTGGGTTGGGAATATAATCTTCAGCATACCTCGCTAACCTTGTAAAGTTAGCCTCATACTTTGTGACATTGTCATCCTCCTTTTGTCTCAGACTCAGAAATTGCCTTTCCATATCTGCTCGATGGTCGCGAGGAAAGTATTTTTCTAAAAACAGATCTTTGAACTCCCTCCATTCCATGTTTGATACTTCATCATCTTCCTTCATGTTTTGAATCAATGACCACCATTGATCAGCATCTCCAGTGAGGCGGTAAACTGCCATGGTAACTTTTTCCCTTTCACTACTCCCCAAAGCCTGAAATATTTTCTCTAGGGAAAATATCCATTGCTCAGCTACTAAGGGATTTGTACTCCCATTGAACTTTGGTGGTTGTTGTCTCATGAATCGATCTAACATTGATCCTCCACGCTGCGGATCAGGGTGATCCATACGGGTAAGGTTATTATTCCTAACCTGAGTAAGTTGTCCCAGTACGGTGATTAGCTGATCAGCACCAGTTGCATCACCAGCCCCACTATAATTATCTTGAGCAGGAGGGCAATCCCTACATGGAGTGCGTGCATTGATACGGTTTCCATTTCTTCCACTAGGCGCCATTTCTATACAATGGCATAAACTAGATCAGTTTATGAATCAAAATACATAATCCCATACTTATAAAACACTAAACATAAATTGAACTATCTATGGATATAATCCATAATCATAAATATGTTTTCTTTGAGGAAGTATATACTCATAAACCCTTCATAATGATTTGTAAAGAAAGTGAGAGTTATCCTAAGCATATCCCCCGGGAGTGTCGTAACCAAGAGTGCAGCAAGGCCCGTTGTCGTGCACCAGTTCCCGTTCGAGTCTAGCTCAAAGCGGTGTTTTCGGGTTTTACCCCTAGGTACATCTGTGCCAGAGCCGCCTCTACCTGCTCGTATCCAGACAGGGATGTATTGCTCGGAAAACTCACAAAATCTCTACAATACCAAAATTCTAGGAAGTTCTTCTATACTAATCTTCAAAGTTCATCTTAAGTCTACGTGCTCTAATTAGAGTTTATCTAAATCTAGCTTCCAAGGTTTGTACTAAACTTCCTCTGATACCAACTGTAACGCCCCGACCCCAGTTACCCAGAGTCGGTGCATTATTACATAACATTGGCATGATCATAAGAAAGATCAAATCTCGAAAGACCGATTGGTTTAGTAGCCTTGGAAAATGCCAGATATATTCATAAGTTTTACATTACATTATAAAATGAAAAACTACTACAACAACATAATGTCTCAATAGACCACACTATTATCCCCTCATAAAATCCCTGCAGGTCATTCATAACTTACTTCTTCACATCCTGGGAAAAATAAAACATAGAAAAGGGGTGAGCTCAAATGCCCAGTAAGGATAACAATATAGCGGAAAGAATAAACATTTAAGGCAATGTATAACTAAAACAAAAGCCTTTTAAATATGAACTTTCAACATGGTATGGCATAAATAAAATGAAATAATGCCATTTAATTATTCACATGGATATTCTACTAATCGAATAATCACATGCAAAAATCAATAACCACTTTCATAATGTTGGAATGCATAATGCCAGACTATCATAACCACATAGCCAAGGCCTCGTGCCAAGACTACAAATAAGATTTTGTCAAGGCCTTGTGCCAAGACACTAGTTTGTCTCATGAGACCTACCGATGCATCGAGGAGCTATAGCGGGCTCCACCCGTCACATATTAAGTCCAATGCATTCCCATATGAAAAGGTTTAAACATAACATAAACATTCGTATTAAAACTAGCATACGAAATGTCAATACTTTCACCATAAACTATGAATGGTATAAAAATAGCACATCCACAGTCAAACATATCACAAAACCTTCAATACAATATAGAAGTTTTGTATCATAATAAATCAACTTCAAATAATCTTAAAATCCATCAAAGGATGTTGACATAGATGAAATCAAAATTCTTTTAAAAGAAATATCTCCTTTTATTTTGAAATCATTTAAGATCCATATAAAATAAAACATTTTCTTTGAAAATATTCTTATAAGCTTGTAAGGGAAGTTTTTAAGATTTTATAACGGTGGAAATAAGCCGCACCCGCCGTATAAGTTTAAAAAAACATTCTTACCTCAATTCTGTCGAAAAGGTTAAAAAGGACCTTGTTTTGAAAACGACGGAAAGATTCCTTTATAAACCTCTTATAATAAGTCAAACAAGGGTATAAATGACTTAAACCCATATTCTTGTAAATAGTAAAAATGTTTTGAAATACATTTTTAAGAAACATGGATGTGGATGATAAAGAGATCCCAGTAGATTATTACGTATAAACAACCTCGGATAATGAAGAGATTGTGAAATAACCCTTACCTTGTACTTTTCCTTGGTTGGGGTAGGTTAACCTCCTGTATAATAGTGAAATAATTGTTACTAAATTATACAAGAATCATATACATTAATATGATATCATATATGATCTTTTAATATTGATTTGATAATAATATCTTAGTATTATCGCTGTTTCGGGTGTGAACTTACTTGTTTGCTTTTGTATGTTTTGTTACGTAAGACATGTTTGTAAAGGATAAGTTGTATATTATTCAAATCCAGAATGGTATCAAGTCCTTAAACATCATTTTTAAATCATAAAATGATAATTATACTTGAATGGATACGATGGAAAATGAATCTCATCGCGTTCGTGGAGACGGTAGTCCGTACGTACGCACGAACGCTACTTCCATTTAATTTTTATTTTAAAAGAATCGAATACAAATGATACATAGGTATATTACTATTCCAGTATAATATAATATTTTATATATGTTACTTAAGTTCATTAACACCATCCTTTATACGTTCCATGTGTGGTATGAACGAGTCATATCATTTTAAGGGGGCGGTAGTCCGCACTTCCTCAAATGAAATTATCGTATGTATATACAACATGAAACGAATAATGGTATGAAATAAAATGGAATTACAGAAGCTTATATATAAAATATATATCATTAACATCATATTTAATTACAGTGCCATCATAATGGCCACCATGAGAGGTGGTAAGATGTATTTGAACAATCATCGTTTCGTGAGGCGTTAGTTTGCCATCCACAGAAACATTATGTTCATCATCCATTAGATGGAGTTGTGTGTATGTGTAGTTTGAATCCTTCTTATAACAACATCCTAGTATATTGAGGATACTGGTTTTGTTACAAAAGAAAGGAAATAAAAAGAGTTTGGGGGTTGAAGAAGCAAAATAAATGAAAATAATTTAAGAGAAATCGTTACCTTTAATTTAGGTAACTCACTTTGGTTGGAACCAAAGGACTTGTTGAAATGCTTTCTGCCTAAGGGGAAGCTTCAAGGAGGAGGAGAGGGATGTGGGGAGCTTAGTTGGGCAGAGTTTGGACGAGCCAAGTGGCTTGAGAGGTGTGAGGAATGAGTAGAAGTGGTCTCTTTTTATAAGGGGGAGGAGGGGCTCTTTAGGAAAGAGTGAAAGTATTACTTTATAATATAATTATATTCGGTTTATAATGGTCCAAAAATCATTGAGGTCTAAGATAAGATGACTCATATTCTAAATAACATCAACCAATAAGAATTGGACAGGTTTTAGATAATATTTTAATTATTATAATCTTATTTATTTAAATGATTTATTAATGAGGTAAACATTGCATCATTATTGTGTCATTAATAATTTAAATTATTTGATGTCTAAAAATTATAAATAAAATATCATTATGTAGGAAATCTTTTTAGATTTCTAATGAATATTTATAATCGAAAATTCAACATGTATAACCCTATGTAAAAATTGTTCTTCTAAAAGATGTAAGCTTATGCCATTTTTATTTTTATTTTAACTTTATTAATATAATGTGTCCCTACCACATACAAGTTGATCCAAGGGGTCCCCAAATTGACCCAAGGATGCCCATGGTCGGGTATGTGTCCACCAATAAGGTTAGGACACGTTTTAGGGTAATTTTGTATTATTATAATATTATTTTTTAACCCTTATTTACCGGATTTACCCTTTAACCATGGTAAATAAAATATTTACCACAGTAACTATTCAAAATGTCTAAAAATAAAAGTTACCTATTTACACAATTTGAACATCCTGATTCCAAATATGGAATCCATTTTCCTAAATTCAAAACATAGAAGTGGCAGAAATTAATTTAAAATTAATTCCCGCTGTCAAAACAAAAAGCGTGTTTTTAAGAGGTAATAACTATCAAAAGATTGACACTTGTTTATGTTCGGTTTAATTGTAAAATTATGTCCAATGACCAACATTATATTAAATGGTAAAAATATATTCTAAATATACTTTAAAACCACTCAAATTCACAATTTATCACTATTAATTATTTTGATTAAAAAAGTTGTTTTTAATTAAAATTTAGTAATTTTCACTATTCATCAAAATATAAAAGTTATCCGAAAAGTACCAAAATTTCACCCTAGGCTAATTTTGATATTCCGAATCTAAAAATGAAGTCCATTTTGAAATATAAAATATATATGATTTCAAAAAGTAGGTATTACTATCCACAACGGCTAGTTTAATTAGTTGTGGTGTGTGTTAGAACTCGAGGTTGCGTACAACACACGCTATCGCATTATTCGAAGGGAAACGTACCGTAGAAGCTTGGGGTGTTACAATTCTAGGTTCCATTTTTGATGGCTACCAGATTCGGTTCGTGAAAAAATGGTATCAAAGTAGGTTCGCTCTCTTTGGGTCATGTTATTTGAGGAAGAGTCGGGATAGTATGGAGCTAAGACTGTCGAGACTTTACATTCTGGTTATGGGTAGTGTGTCTGGCTAGCACACCTCATGATGGTATTCAAGTCACCAGGTGAAGTCGATACTTATCTGAGTCCTTTTGTTTTCTTGGTTTGATGATGATTAGGGGAAATGAAAAGAGAGTTGGGTTAATGGTCTTAGTGAGCTCGTAGGATCTTGAAAGCCATGTGGAGTCAGGGATATTTCCCTAGAATACACTTTGTGGTGGTGAAGTGATTTGCATATCGATACCAACCATATATCCAAGTCACCCACCGAAACTAGTTTCCTCTCACATTGTCTTGTGTCTCTTCGTGTTGGAATCTTGTAACTTGGTTTTAAATAAAAATTGACTTGATTTGAGAAATGTGAACTTTTATGAAATTAATTTTTAGTAAAGAGGAAGTGTCTTGATTTCTAAAATGGTAGAACTGAATTTTTAGAATTGTTTTGAAATGGAAAATAGTGTGTTCACACCTCTTTTGAAAGTAGGAACTATGTTAAAGTTGGTTTTGAAAAAGTGTTTCTAATAGAGTTTTTTAAACTATAGAAAGGTGTTTTAATGGGATGGAATGTTTCGGAGGTCATGTGTGAAGTTTAGAAATGGATTTTGATTTGGTAACTAGAGAAATTTTGAAAAGGTTTATAAAATTTTGGAATCTTGTTTTAAAATGAGAAGAGTTGAGTTCCCAATTTAATATAGATTTATGAAATGGAGTTTTTCATGAAATTAGAAGTGTTTTGAAATGGGATGAAATGTTTTGAAATTAATGTATATTAATTGAAAGTGAGTTTTTATTGAATGATTGGTGATATTTTTAAAAGTTTCATATAACATAAATTGGGTTTTGATTTCATTGATAGCAGTCTTGAGAAAAATGAAGTATTAGTTGAATGTTTTGGTTCTGAAAAGTGAAAGAATTTTTTTTACATTTGGTATTTTCATGAGTGACCATGTGCATGGGGTTATATGGGATGATGGATGGTTAATGGTACGACTGTATGAGTGTTAGGATGGATATGAGTAGGGTGCCTGGTGTGTCACAAAAACATGCATGTGTGAGGCCCGAGGGGTACCATTGGTGGATGTGCTAACTGCCAAACCATTTTTTTCAAAGAGATGATTTTAAGTGAAAACATGATTTCTTGATGACTGGTTTGGGATGGTGTGTTTTATGTGTTTTCAGAAATGTTGTTGTTTTGGGATGTTTTGAGTCTAAGAACCCCTCTTGTTTGAACGGTGTTTTGGGTTTGGGTTTGGTTGGTAATCTAGGTTAAAAGGATGGTTAGTGGTCTTCCTATGGGAAATGTTTCAGGATACGTTTATTGTGGTTCCCTTCATATGTTTTAATATGGTTTGTGGTATGTCTTGACCAATGGACCAACTTTGTTGGGTCTTTGGGTTCTCTCATTGGATAAGGCATTCCCCCATTAAGGGTTAGTGCACAACTGAAGTGAAACCTAGCTTGTTCCGTCGTTGGAAGATCCTCAAATTGATCAATATAAGGAATATTTTTCTCGATCATTGTAGATTAAGTCCAAACTACTTCCTTACTTGGTTTTTTGGATCCTCTTACAGTGGGATAATGCTCATGGAAGGTTGAAAAAGACATTATTTTATTAAGTTACTTGATTTTTCAGAGGTGTAAGTAGTCTGGGGTTGTTAGTGCGGATGATGTCTAAGAGGGCCTCTAGGTCCTTTGTAGTCTCTTCGAAGCAAGGGTTCATATTAAACCACCAGTGTAGAAAATCAGGTCATGAGAGACTGTTATGGCCACTTTCTGGAATTTTGTGTGTTTGGGGACTTGGCATAAGGTCCCTTTCCATGTATTGTTTATATCAGTCACAAAGTTCATGTTTGGTGATGCCTTGTGAAGTTGTTTTCTCATTTGACTATAAAGTTGAAGGTTGTGAAATAATCTAAGATTCTCTATTTTGTAGGAAGTGTGTCTCCCTTTTGAAAATCACAACATCCTATGTTTAGAGGAAGGTGTTTCCATATTTCCTTTCCACCTTCTATTTTTCATCCTAAGAAACAAGGGGTGATGTGCATGCATCTTCTAAGCCTCTGTTTCGGAAAAATGTTAGGTTTTAGTGAAGTGGGTTTTGGAGTGTGTTATGTCTTGGTGAACCCCTCTAGGATCAGGGTATAGTTTTCATGGAATAGAAAGGTGAAGTTCCATTGGGGGGTTTCCAAATATTAACTATGAGGCCAAATATTATTAAATCATTTGAGCTCCATCCATAGGTCCCGAAGGGAAGATGGCCCATAGTCAGGGAAATCCCCGAGTCATTAAAACATTTGGTTTTATTCTTGTTCTCAGTATGAAATATGGGAATATTTTAAACCTCTGGAGTAATCATCATGTTATAGTTATTCTTGTTTGGTGGTATAGGTGATAGGACCTCATTTCCATGTTTTATCCTGATCTCATACTTTCCCCCTTTGGTTTCCTTTGAGTATTTGGAGAAAATTTTGAAATTTGGGATAGGCAGATTATTGTGCACGGTTAGTAGTAACTGTGCGCAAACCTAAGGAACTGGGAAATAAGAGAAAGTAGCTATCATATAGTCTCTAAATATTTGTTCACCTTGGCACATGTAACGGTGTAAAGTTTCACATTTGGATAGAATGCTCGACATAGTTAGCACACGGTTTCACAAACCGTGCGGACTAACTGTGTGGCCATGCCAACTCTTTAAATTTTTTGTGTCTTTTCTTATCGACCCATGCGGGTCAGTTAGGATGGTTGGTTCTTATAGTGGGGAGACCCACTATGAGTCTCATGTAAGTTATTTTGGAAAATTCTAATGAAATCATACCCCTTATATCGGGAGTCCATTCGTTCCTCCCCAGTTAGTGTCCCGATTCTATCTCGGAAAAAAATGGAGTTGCCCCTTATGGTGGGGAATCTATTTGTGTCTCCCCATATCAGTAACTTGTTCTTGTCCCTGGTGTTGGTTTGGAAGTAGGTAGTCTTATTCGGAGTTATTTATCCTCCAAATTCCCCCTTGATTAAACATTGGGATTGGAGTTCACCCAATGGTTTTGTTGAAGTAAGATTGTGGTGACCTTGTTCGTTTTTGTGGTTCGTTCTAGGTAAGTTGCTTGAGTCTTGTTTAGATAGTGTTTGAGGTGTTTTGTTTTGTGATGTAGTTTTAATATGATTGATAATTTCAGTAAGTTTTTTATGTGTTGTTTTTTGAGATTATTCCTTCCTTGATTGATCAATTGGAAGTTTTTTGGCCTTTTGGGGGCGGGCGAAACTTGGAAAAGGAATCTATTTTGGTCCTTCAGTTGGGTTTGGTTTTTTTATTTTGTCCTTGCTGTGAATTTTTGAGGGAGTAAAGTTTTATGGTGGAGAGAATTGTCACATTAATGACTTATTTTAAAGGTATTTTTCATTTAATTTCCATTCTTACTTTGTTTTGGGGGTTTCCCATTCATTTTGGTGGAAATGGTGGGTTTTCAAAATTTGGACCAAACTATGAGCCCATTTCCAAATTTAAAAATAAATTTTGTTTCTTTTATATCTCCTTAATTTTCCAACATTTTACACCCATTACACTTCCCAATTGGCATCCCCTGGTATATTAAAACCACCATATCAATTTGGATCCTCTATTAATCCATAATAATGACGGATTTGGTATTTTTATTAAGGTGTTGGGACAGCCCAAAAGCTCACTTCCTACTTTAATTTTTTTTAACTATTTAATATCTCATTCAATGTTTAAGTTTTTTTGGTGATTCTAACTCTCACCCGAGCCCACTTACCCAAGGATCCCCCCTATAATCTCCTCCCCCTCTTTGGAGCTCATATTCATCGCAAATTAGAGCAAAAATTATCTTGATGTCTTAAATCGTCCATATTTGAAGAGGTAAATTATTTCTTTGATAACTCCTTCAATTTTTACTCTTTTACCTCTATTTAAGTTCTCACATTACCTAATCAGCCTTATTCGAACCTAAATTTCATTTTTGGATGTTTTTAATTTCAAATACTAGTGTATTTGGACCGATTTCTTCAAGATCCCTTAAGTAAGTGGGTTTACTTCCTTCCTCCTCCCATTTGCTTAGGGTTTCTTCCTTTTTCTTAGGGGTTCATCCATGTTTTCTTGAATTTCTAAAGTTTCTAGAAGTTTTGGTTCGTACCTAGGGTTTAATCTTGTTTCTTTTTGATGAAATATTGTGGTTTAGGGTTTGTTTTCACTCCCTTGTGGTGCGGTGGTGGTGCGGTTGAAGTTTCGCACCAAGATTTAAGGGTTTTGGCACAAAATGTATGTGGTTTCATGTGTAATCATCCTAAGATGAGTTATATTTGCTTAATTTATATTTTTATCATGTTCTTCTTACATTATGTTTGGTTTGGGAACCATTTTTTGTAGTATTGATTAATCATTTAGTTTCAAAGTTACATATTTGTTTGAAAATGTGTGTTTTCCATGTGCATCTTTTGTGGTATTATTTGAGGTAATTTTATAACACTTGATATTTGTTTAATAAATGTTTCTAGGGCTACCAATTCTGTTTTAGATTGGTATTTTTTGATTTTGTCCTTGAATGAGAGTTTTTGAAATGGGTTTTGTGTGCAAACAATGGTTATACAACTTGAGATTGTTTTATGAAAATTGTAAAATATTTATTGAGTTAAAAAAAACTGGGAAAAGGATTTACATGTACTATTTTGGTGGGTGTATATTTTTAAAATTGTCCACTTTGTTGTGAAAGGTCTTTTATCTGATGTTTACTATCTTGAAAATGTTTTATAAAATTGCTTAAAGGATTTATCAAATTGAAAAAGAGATATGAAACATATTACGTGCTATTTTGGTGAGTGTGTTCACTCAAGATGGTTTTTTGAGAGGTTATGTGTGATTTAAGATTTCAAACATTTTTAGAATGTTTTGTAAATTGCTAAAATGTTTTATCAAATTACAAGAAAGGTGAAAAACATGTTTGTGGGATGTTTTGTGTGAGTGTGATGTGAAAATGAATGAATTTTGTTTTTGGAAGGAGTTTTATGTGACATGTGTGTGGGATTTTTGGTGTGTGTGTGATGTGGAAATGGTATTTTCATGTGAAAATTGTATTTCATGGCTTGTGGAAATTGTTTGAGGTCAAGAGGGAAAACCCATGTATCTAGGTGGGTGGATGTGTACTAGTAAGCAAGTGATCCCATGGGGTTTGGCATCAGTTTCACAAAGCAAGTTTGATGATGACAAAATTAACTAAAATATTATGATGATGATGATGATAATGGGGAACCACTAGGTTATTAATATGTTCCCTAATAGTGCTCGTGTGCAGGAGAACGTATATTTGTTTGGTTACTTCCACCGAGATACGAGGTATCTAGGACCCACAATGAGCTAGTGCCATGGGGTTATTTCCTGTTGCTTGTGCTCATTAGATGCTTTATGCTTACCATTAGCATACAATATGTTTGGATAGAAAATGTAGTGGATTTATCATTTTATTATAAAAGTTTTGATTCTTTAAAGTATCCCACTTGAAAAATGTTTTTTATCTAAATTTGCATCTCTTTAAAATTCTTATTAGCATTTCATGTTTATGAAAACTTGCAAGATTTTTATCTTTGAATTTTTATTAAATAGAATATTTTAGTGGTGTAATCCTACTGGGATTTGGCTCGCACCCTACTTACACCTTTGGGTGTAAGTAGACTTGGTTATTTTGTCGCAAGTTTGGGTAAAGCTTTTAGTGCCAGTGGTTCAGGTTTCTAGCGGTCCTTCTTAGTGCAGTGTCATGGAGATGGCTTGAGGGTGGTGTACCTTTCCATGAGGAGGTTCTTGGGCTGTCTTTTTTTGTTTTTGTTCCTTTTTAATAGTCTTTAAACATTGTTTTAAATTGTGTTATTCAATTCTGAAACTTTTTAAAAGATGGTTTTGTTTGAAAAATAATTATTTTCTATATTGTATTTGTTTGTTGTTTTAAGTCTATAAACTCAATTAAATCATTCCCAAATTTCATTTTATGATACCCGGACACTTTTTCCAGCCCATGGGGATTGGGAAAGCCCTTCGGGTCTTGTCGTAGACTGTGTCGGGTGCAGGTTTTGATGGTGACCATATTTGGTTTGTGACAGGAACACTGAACAAAACTTGAAAAAATAAAAACATCTTGAATGTCGTTACCGATACCAAAATCACCAAAATTACAGAGGAAAGAACCAGAGCATCCTAAAAGAAGAAAACGAAACTATTCATTCAAATAACACCACCAACCACCAAGTCCCACATACCAATGTCTCAATATTACCCGCACTCGAGATCTGACTGGGAAAGAAGTAGATGAGCTTGAAACCAAAGCAGGTCTTTGAGCAGCCGAGGGTTCCAACTAATGATGAAACTGAATCTAGAAAAATAATATTTACTTATATACATTAATTAAAAAAATTCATGTATATAATTAATATAAATATAATAAATTAAAATATACATTTTAATAATTCAAATATATATATATTTTTTTAAAAAAAGTGTATAAAATTTTAAATAAATATATATATATTTAAACAATTATAAAATCATAATAAATATAATTATATATATTTATATATTAATAAAAAAATATATAAATATAATTATATATATTTATATATTAATAAAAAAGTGTTCATTTATGGATGGTTAACCCTTGATCCTTTTGATGTGTGATACCAGAGTTTCTTTCTCACACCATGTCACATTATTCACTTGAGGCCCCTACAAAAGAGACATATTCATTTTTCATTAAGTCACTAATGTTGGGGGAATAATACCACTCCAAATTCTCATTATCACTTGGATTCTCAAATTACAGGGGGGATTCCTACCTAGAAGTTCATTCTCAATTTGGATCAGAGAAGTTTAAAACAAAACTTTCTGATATTGAGGCCCATATGTTTTGGATTTCTAAGGGGTGACCAATTGGAATCCCGCTTCATCTACTAGAAATTATTACCTTTACGAGCCATTGAAACAATAAACTCCTCATATATTAGATTTTGGTTAGCCAACACTTGAGCAGTATCTTCATCACTGGATTGGCCATCCATTGATTTCATGTCAGGTCCACCATCCATTACCTCATGATCACCCAAGTTTCTTCAATCAATGTTCCTTAAAACATTTTTTCATTGAAAGGGTTATGGCTCGAAGGCCCATTTATTAAATCAAAAGTAGAAGAAAGAAATAAGTAACCTAAAAATCCTCAATAGTCTAATATAAAACAACAAAATATAAAAATAAAAATAATGAATCATGAGATCTGGTACTCATGTTATGGTGAGAGGCACAACCACCCTAACTAAGAGGGTTTCACCCCTTATCCATATTTTGACCTGCATCTATGGTTTACCTCCATCATCTGAGAGTTCATTATCACTAAGAGCCTTCCTCCCATAAAATTATAAATACAATCATTGCATTATTCTTCTTCTTCACTGCTTCCAGAGGCAAGAAAATCAAATTTGTTGCTAGTAAAAATCTCTGGAACATCTCATGTTGATGAGGATCCATCACATTTCTTAACAGAGTTCATGGAATCCCTAGGCTTATCTCCACCTATGGTCGTAGTTAAGTCAACAACCTTAATTCGGACTTATTTTCCCTGAGTAAACATAAAAACCAAAATACTCATCTAGTGTTTAAAAGTGGACTTAACATTTTAATCAACATAGTATCTATCCAAAGGGACATAAGCAGCTGCATGGTGAGTATCCCTACTCAGTGCAGGTTTAAGGATTATATCACACACTTCTTGAGTGTTTAACTCCCTATAGACATGATTAGTAAGTGGAAGCATATGGACCACTTTATTTGGATGGAAAATCAGTAATTGGAATCTAAAAAGTAGTGGAGGGGTCACCATGATCAGTGTGACCTTCCTTCCCCTCCACTAAAATCACGGACCATGATCTGGAATCATGTCGCCCATTGATTTTTCTTTTCCAAGTATCAACAGCCTTACCAAGAGATTCATAATCATCCACGCAATCCCTCTGACCATCCCCATGATGACCATCCCTAGTAAAATAATTAACATGAGTGTCCATAAAGAGATTTTCTTGACTAGTAAAATTCCCACCTATCTTTTGACCAGACACAGAACCTAGCCCATTCCCATCCGAGTTAAGTAGAGTATTTTCTACACCAGTTTGAGGTAAAGTATTACCATCATTTCCCATTCCACCCGCAGCATTCTGTTTTACATTTCTAATCATCTTAAAACAAGAAATTTCATCATGATCATGTATAGAACAGAAAGAAAAAACCACAAAATTCTTAGAGTTAGATATTTCATGTCCAATAACTTTTCAATCCAAAAAAATGGGGGAACTCTTTCATACTCGATTCTAAATTCAATTTCATCCTCAATAGTTGAGATGAAAACCTTATCAACTAAGGCATAACACAAATAAACTTCTACTAAAAACTCATTTTAATGTCTAAATATGGAAATTTTAGTATATTTTTCAAATTTAATCGGAACCACTATGTCCATCACAATGTCATCAAGGATACTAGGATGCCAAAGTATCCAACTCAATCCAAAAATCATGACCGATACCTACACCATAGAGCATCCTAACTTCAACATATTTAATTTCCGGTCCCAATGTCGGATATACAGAAAACCAAACCTGAGCTAAATCAATCCAAATCCCCAAGCCCTAATCTTTATATTTGTAGAGGGGGATAGCATATAAAAAACCCTCATCCCAATGAGACACATCTTCAATTTTTAAATCCCCAAATTCTCAAAAGTTTTTCGATGAGATCTTCGACCTTCTGTGGTTCTGAGCCTCTTGAAAAAACAAGTCGCCCAATGATTGAATGCTCTCCAAGTTCATGTTGTTTTGAGACCACCAAAAGGTTATCTTTTATATGGGAAACATTGACCTTCTAGTGAATACCGTTCACTAATGAGACTTTAAAGAGAGAGAGAAGGAAAGGTTATGTGAACTGACCTCAAACTGAAGCATCCTCATCCTTCCTCTTACCCTCGATTTTTTGTCCTTCTATTACAACGGCCACGTGCTTGTAGGAAAAAATTACCCATAAGAAAGAAATAATTCAGTATGAGACTAGATCAATGAACTAGCCCTCATCCCAAATTGCCATTACAAGCTAGAGAGAGAAGCTCTCATAGACCCATTTCCTCCATAGTTTTCATAAATATATTTCAAAATAATTATGAAATTATAATAAATATATTTAAATAATGATTATATTTATTATATTTATAATTATATTAACTTATATATTAACATATATATAATTATATATATATATAATTATACAAATAAATATAATTATATAAATATATTCATAATTATATACAAATATATATAAATATATGTATTTATTATCATAAATATAGATAAATATATATATTTATATTTAAATAATTATAAAATTAAAAATAATATATTTAAATAATAAATATATTTATTATATTTATAATTATATATACTTATATATTAATAAACATATCAGGAAGGTTCAGGTACTGAGTCTACTCGACTCTAAAAATTATTAATTAAAATAAAAATGCAGAAACAACAACAAACTAGTGTATGGTGTTGGAACCAATGTAGTTCTTTGTTGGAAATGGAGTATTGTCTGTGCCTATTGTCAATCCACATTGGTTTGATCAAAGAGTTTTCAAGTAATTTGGTCTCACAATTGATGCTAGAAGAAGTATTGAAGATGATGTAGTTTCCCAATGTCTACTAAATTTTTTGGCCACAAAATCGTGAGTTTTTTTTGAAAAAGGAAGAGTTTCGGAAAAGGAAGTGAACCATGAACCACATAGCAGGAATAGTTTTGTGGATCATGAAATATGGTATGCAAAATGGTGGACCAAAAACCATGTTGTAGGAATGGTTCACGATGAAGACTTGTGGTTCACAGGAAGACTCACAGTACATGAAAGTTGTGGTAGTTCGTAGGATGGTTTGTCGTTTGTGAAAATGAGGTGGAGAGGTTTACAAAAGAGACAGTTTGTAGGATGGATTTCTTTTGTTGGAAATGAGGTGGAGATCATTTTGCAGAATAATTCTTCCACAATGAAGGGACAAGTGGCGGTATGCAGACCGCGTAGGGAAATGGTTCACAGAAGTGCATGGTACGTGGTGATGGCAGTACCATATCAAATATTTGGTAAGTCTCAGACTATTGGATTATTCGAATCTATTTTCCTTTATAAGGAGAGATAATCCCATTTTTTAAGTAGGAGATAAAATTTCATTAGAGTAATTCATCTCTCATAAAATTTGGCTAAGTTCGAAAGATGTTCACGTGGAAACAATTTTTCTGAAGGGTTTTTTGTAGTCTACAATGGGAAGAGAGGTCCATTTAGGAGAGTTTGTACGTGGAGGAAAAAATCGGTCCCTGGTGCGCTTGCAGTATGAGGAGAAAGTGAGACGGTACACAGATAAAGGAAGTATGCAAAGGAAGGAAGTACATGAAAGACGATTTGCAGAGGAGATGTTAGTCCATGATTAGGAAGTGGTATGTGAGAAAAGAAGTGAAGGTAGTGTGCGACCGTGGTTTGTGAAGGTGGTATGCGTTCATGGTTTTCATAGCCAATACATAAATATTTTACACTGAGCACTACAGTATGCGGAGGAAGAATACCAATTCGTGGAGGAAAAGTTTGCGAACAAACAGTACGCAAAAAGTAGATTACATCTACATGGGAAATAAGAATTCAACAGAGCATTTATCTACAGTTAAGTTTGATGATTTAATTTCAACCCATTGAAGCAACCTACAAGTCGATAAAACGAGTTTATATTCTTCCCAATTCAGTGAGTATGGGGGTGTCAATAGAATTGATCTAAGGGATGCATTGTGTTATACCTAAAACCTTGTAAAGGCAATGTGCCTAGCACAAAGTGAATATGCTAAACGTTTTTACTCCAAAACTAGTGAAGATTAACTGAATTTGGTACGGTAGACAACCTGTCAGAATATGATCCTTGGATGTAGCCTTTAGTGGTGAACCAAGTAAAATTGTTGTGTCCTCACTTTGCATGTGATTGTTTGTTTTCTACACTTTCTCATCAGACAGGTTTAACAGGTATCTACCAATGTGGGAACAAGATCCATTAGTTTAGAAGAAAAATTTGACACCATGATTCACACTTCCCCTCTTAGGGTGTTTTTGGGTCCTTCATGTGCCACATATAGCACCACCAAACCAAGAATGTTGAAAATAGTGCCACCCAAAAGCACAAAAAAATGCCCAAAAGACCCACACATAAAGGACCAAAGGCCCAGAAAACCCACATTATGAAGGCCAAAACACCAATGTCTTAAGAGTACATGATGCAAGCCAATAGCTACAAACCCCAAAATCCTCAGGCAGCTGACCACATGGATGAGTTCGAACTACATCACTCCACCCGAGGTCATTCTTGGATGAAGCAATGACAACAACCGAGGATATCATCATACACTTCAACATCATCACTCGTGTGACTGTGATCGTCCCTAGTATCCATTGTCAGAGGTGTCAGTGATCACTTCATCAGTGAGAATTGGTCATTAACGGTGTCCCATACTATCGACATCCCATAGAGCTATAGAAATCCACTTGTCGGTATCACATAACACCATCGGTTGTCCCACGGTCGTCTACATCACCATTATCACACCATAACATCCCAATGAAATTAACAGTCCATAAGGCCCACCAGTAATGGATAGAAGTCGCATGAATTGGTGCTGAAAAATGCATTAAAGGCACAAAATTCTAAATAATGATGAGGACTTCCCAAATTGCATCTATCCCATTAAGAAAATTTCTGATATTTATCGTCTCACCATCCTGCATCCCACCATGATCGCTCCATCCTAAGGTCATCACCCACATCTCTAGGCACCTACTCCCTACAACTCGCATGAAATTATTACTAAAATACCAATTTTTTGTCACCCAACAACTAGAAATTCATCCCCATTGATGGGTGGGAATTTCCTATCACCAATATAGCCACCCATCCTCGAGCCTTCCACGTCACCTCCAAAGAGATACCACGTCACTGTAACCCAAGACCATCAGCCACTACCCGGATCCCACACCCACACTATCCATGAAAAGCATACACCTTTAGTCGTGGGCAAGCCCACCGTTGGAAAGGAGGCACCCCACATCCCAAGATCATTACATCATGTGCCATCATTCGACACCCGATCACCACCCCATTATCATCTGGGGTCAATTGTTACTGACACATTGTCTCATAGCTTTGTGTTTCTCCCCCACTAGCCTCACCATTGTCCATGTGCTCTGGATGGTATGCTTCCAGTCACATCCCTTTGTAACATCCATGTCGATGAGGCCTAGCTCCAAACATAATCTAGGCAAATAGAGGGCCCTCTAAACACCTTTCCACTACATCAATGATCCTCATAGGGTAACCCACACTTCCCATTCCTTCAACTACAAGAATCACATCCTAAAAGACAAACTTCTCGGAAATTTTGATCTCTCCAGTGACATCAATTCCTTTAGGAATTATGATATCATCATAGTGAGCCTGATGGATCCCACCATGACATACTTAAAAAATTTTCAAGTGCCTGATAATATTATCATCAAATCTTGCAATTGGGAGTAAAAGATTGTTGTAGCAATCACCATTGGAAATAAGAGAGGGATCTATATTGATGAGAGGGAAACTCTCCATCATCATCTTAATATATATATATATCTGTGTGTGTGTGCGTAATTATATAAATATATATAACTAAATAAATATATTTATAATTATTTAAAAATATATATAAATATAATTATTTATAATTAGAATTATAAATATATATATATACTAAAAACGGTGTGAACCATTGATTGAGATCCATGGTCTCAAAAAGATTATTATTATAAATAAAAATACAAGAATAAAGGAGAAAAAATAGGGGATCACAATGTAAACACACCATGGCACCAACAACACCACAAAAGAGACTAGAATGGGAAACTATCGTCACCTTATTTTATGTCTTCCACCTCTTTGGGTTCCCCCCGGCCTCTAGGGTGCCTACCTTGATTCTACTATTTTGGAACCTTTCAAGAAACATCTTGATCATCCATGCTTGATGATCCACCTTCTTTATCATGAGAGTCATATCCTCTAGTAGAAACATCTTCCAAAGCAGCAATACCTTGATCTGATTGTACCTCCACACATAATTTACCAAATTCATTACAGAAAACTTCTTTTCTCTAAAATCTCTTTAGAATGTCCAAAAAATGTAAATTATTAGTAGTGGGTATAGGGTCCATCAAGGAATTGGAACCTTCCATAATTTCTAGATCTTCTTCTAGAGTAGTCTTCACCAAGTCAGATTGTATTGGAGTAATAGTATACACAGAAGGATCAGAAAGAGGAAAAGACATATTATCTGCCCAAATCTTTTATGCCTGGACAATATCTTGAGACTTAACTTGAAATAAAGGATCCTTTGTAAAATCACCTCAGGAACAAGTTATTCAGAGACAACCCCCTTTTCCATTGTGTCTTTATTTACCCAGCACAAAACCTCTTTAGAAGAGGGTTTCTCATTTTCTTACGCCCCCTATACCTTATAAACACTTCCTATACGGGGATACACCTCCACTAATTTCCCTAATTGACCATCCTCCAGCTGAGGAACTAGTGAATCGTCTAACTAGATATTACAATTCACAAGACCTTTATCAGGATCACCTTGCTTTACAACTTTACTACATTCCTTGGAAAATTTTCCTTTTGTACCAAAATTTTTTAAAGTATTAACCCTATGGAATTCCTCTAGTGAATTCACAATGACATTATAAATCACACAGTATTTTTTATTCCTCTCATACTCTACGTATAGATGAATCTCATCATTGCATGTAGAAAACGTTACCTTATCAATGACGGTGGAACCAAAGTCCACCTCCACCAGTATCCATGAAAAATGTTCAAACCTAACCTCCTCTATCTCTCTGTCCAAACGAATTTGAACCCCAGGAGAAGTTAAAATTTCATGGATAATTTTGGGATGCCATAGAATCCAGTTGAGCCTGTGAATCCTTACCCAAACCTGTGCAAAAGAATTTTGAACATTTGAAAAATCAAAATCTAGACTCCAATCATGAATTTGGAGAGTACCCAGCACTAATAATGGGGATCTGAAGCCCCATGCCCACTGCTTGAGTTCATCCAAAGGGAATAGAAAGTGGGAAAATCCACAACCAAGAGACACACACTTCCATCTAGAAAACACCCAAATCAAAGAAACCCTACTTACCGGGTCATCGAACCTTCACGAATTCTCTCCCTTCTAAAAGAAAAGCCTCACAACAAGCAATTTATTACCCATAGACATCCTTTCAGACATCGCTTCCGCATTTTCCTCAACAAGATCCATTGTTCCCTTTTTCATGATTCGACCAATGGGTGTTTCCCTAGACGATGTGAGTGGGCATGTGCCTCCTTCTGAGGCCTACACATGAAAATTATCAGGCTTCCCAACTAGAGGCACATCAATATTAGTTGATCTGGATTCCTCCTTGTCGAGCGCACTGTGATTTCCACCAGTGAACTTCCAATTTCTCCAAGAACTTTGGAGTGGAAAATCATCCTCCATCGATGATCTCAGATTAATAAATAAATATATATTTTAATAATTATAAAAATATAATAAATGTATTTAAATAATAAATGTATTTATTATATTTATAATTATATATACTTTTATATCAATAAATATATACAATTATATGAATATATTTAAAATTATATAGTAATATTTATAATATATTTATTTGTAAATATAATTATTAATATATATATATAATTATAATAAATACATTTTTAATAATAAATATAATTAAATAATTATATATTTAAATAATTATAAAAATAAAAATAAATGTAATTATTATATTTATAATTATATGTATTTGCATATTAATAAATATATTTATAAATATATTTATAATTATACAGAAATATTTATAAATAAATTTATTTATAATTATAATTATAAATGAATAAATATATAATTAAATAACTATTAATTTATAATAAATATATTTTTAAAATAAATATATTTAAATATATATATATATATATATAAATAATTCTAAAAGTTGTGGTTGAAGTCTCTTTTTATTATGAAATCAAACACCTCTTTCTATCTGGGTAGATGGAAACCCATTACATAGCCCGTAGTCCTAAGGTCAAGTGGCCTATAAATATAATCAAGACGACTCATCCATGGGTTTGTAAACCCAAACCCATGACTCCAAAATTCATTAAATAAAAAGTAAAGGTACATGGGAAAGATGGAGGTAAAAGTTCAAGTGAGACAAAAACACACCAAGAAAATAACATTTAGAATTCATCCACATTAGAAATTTAAAGTAGTGATCATCACTTTTTGTGTTGGCTTACGACTCCACGAACCCCCCCTAATTAACTGAGTGACGCCCTCTTATCCATTGTTTTATCTTTTTTAGGGTTGGTTAATCATCCATTGAGTTCTCCACTATTGTAGTTAAAGCATCCCCCTCCTGTTATGGTTTAGTAGGTGACGGGTCCTCCTTGGGATGATCAGCATCCTCTTTAGAAGTTGAATCATCACTCTGGTCACAGGATTAATGCAGATCTTTCATGACCAGGGTCATTACATTTTGTGACTCAAGAGCTCCTCCAGCAATAATGGATACATCCTAATTACCATGAAAAAATTCATTAACTTGTGTGAAGGTAGTTTTAGATCTATTCGTCATAAGAGAGTTCTTCCATTTTTTTCATCTTGCATTCTCAAGACCTTCAAGATAAAGAAAATCAAACTTGAACATATTAATGGAGTCTAACATAGAGAAGAAGTTAATGCATGATTAGGTATTCCCCAACAAATTCACATTGTTGTCGACCTCCTTTAGGACATCTTCTATGTGAACAACAGCTCCATCTAGATGGATCTCCCCTACTTATCAGCTAGTGGAGTAGACTGGTAAAAATCTTGGACCATAACAAGATCAATAGGACTATCATTGGATTCATCCCTACAAATATAAATTCCATCTAGATGGTGATCCCCATGCTTATCAACCAGTAGAGTGGACTGGTCAGAATCTGGGACAAGGACAGGATCAATAGGACTATCAGCGGGCTCATCCATGTGAATCCCTTTAACAACATGACTCCCATCCTCAATTCCTAAGTCATCAGTAGCTCCATCCAAATGGAAATCCCCCTTCTTATCAACTAATAAATAGAACACCTCAATAACCTGGATAAGAACAGAATCAATAGCCCTACCCAGATCCTCATTATTCACAACCAAATTGGTCCCCATATGAAAAGCATCCATGTCACCGGTCCCCTATCAGATGGTACCCTGTCCATATTGGAGAGGATCAGTGGGCATCATGCTAGTGGACCTCAACCCAAGGCTAGTGTATTTTCTATCTCCATATCTTCATGGATCTCAGATCTGAATCGCGATAGTCCTCGATGCGAATTGCTTCTTTGATCTGTGTGATGTATTTGTTTGTAATCCAAAGTAGAAGGAATAGGAAATCACCTTGAACAGGGAGATTTCAGGCACTAGAAATCCTATTTTGAATGTTATGCACCTCAGGGACGAAGTGAAGGGACATTTTTTCTATGATGTCGAGAACTCTTCAAGCAAAGTTGGAAAAAATGGTACCCTTGATTTCATTGAGGTTGAATATGATATTCTAAAAAATATTATTAAGGCATGTCAACACTCTATTATTTCCTAGGTTATTCCATTTCTTCATGAAAATATGTAGATGATTGAAGGACTTCATAGTCATCTCTCAGAAATCTGGGTATTTAAAGACTGGAGATTGACTTCAATTGGTAAATTATTCTATCATATTTTTTTCACTTTAAAAAACTAAAAATATAAGGCATGAGGGTATGGAAAGGTTTATCTCAAACCTGGTAATCTTAGGATATAGGATTGGGATCAGTTTTCAACCCCCTAAAGATCAAGAATTCTATTGCACTGATATGGTTTAAGGATAAAGGGCCTCAACTGGAACTTCTAGCACCCAAATATTCTTTGGGACATCACCTCAGTTGTGGGCATCCCCATTAAATTTGATAAATAAATGGAGAGAGTAAGGTTTAGTCATTTTTTAGGGTACTCGTTGTGGTTGATGTTCTTTCTACCATTACTAAAATGGGGATTTTAGTTTCTAGTGATTTTAGAATTAAAATCATGATTTCTCCTGAGAAACTTCCTTACTATTGCTCTAAATGTGAAAACATTGGGCACCTTGTTGGAAAAAGTCAAAGGAACTTAAAGTGATCAAAATGTATGGAGATGGTACATCTATTTGATCATTGAAAATTTAATAAATCTCTTCATCATGTGGTCATTTCTCTAAAGGTTGGGTAAGAAGTCGTAGATTTAGGGGTTTCACCTACTGGAACTGGTCAAGGTAGTTTTGGTCCTACTAACATTTCTACTAGTGACCTTCCTGTGTAAAAAAATTTAGTTCTTGAGATCCAAAATGGAAGGCCTTATCCTTTCATTTATATAAATTCAATTAAGCATGTGGACATGTCTCTAAAATCGGGGAAAGGAGTCAGGGATTTATGAGATGTTTCTGATGTAGGTCAGGGAATTAGACCCCCTTTTCTATCATCATTGTTGATGGTTTATCTAAATAGATACATGTTTGACCTGTTGTGCAAAGGGATAAGATTGTGAGGGATGTTCATTACTCTGATAAATATAGTGTGTGTGATGATACAGTAGGTTTGAGGGATTCTGGTAGTCTGCTGCTGATGATCTGGATGCAGCAGATGTTTTGGAAGATTCCCTCTTCAATGAGGGTGGAAGGAAGGGGAAAGGGAGGTGTGGGGATATCCTATCTCTAGGTGAAAAATCAGGTCAAGGGAAGTGGAATCTTTTCCACTCCTAGTCAGTTGGCTTCACTACTAGCTACTAGGTCTGAAAATAATGGTGGAAAACATGGGGTGTCAACATCTAGGGTCACTTTGGATGTTCCTAACCTCTCATCTGAGAAGCATTTTTTTGTGCTTGAAAGTGGGGTGAGTTTGGATCCCCATGTGAAGGGTACCTCTTTGGTTCATGACCAATTGACAGTAAGAGATCACCCTATTAGCATGATTGATATATTTCATAGATCCCATAGTAAGGATGCTTTCCATGAGGAGTTCGGAATTGCTCATAGAGATTCTCATGCAGAAGGTCAATCCTCAAAGATGAATTAGGATGAACCTGTCTTGGTTTCAAAAAATGGCTCCAACACATGCCAAGAGATTCATGATGAGTAATATGTCTCTCAATTTGGTGGCATTGTGCCACTTTTTCACTACACCCTTTTCTTTTCGCTCTCATTCTACATTACTTTTCTAATAAATTTCTCCAGACCATGGATTTTAATCCATGGTTCGCACTGTTCTGAGTATATATATATGATTATATAAATATATATAATTATATAAATGTATTTATAATTATATACAAATATTTATAAATATTTTTATTTACAACTATGATTATAAATATATATTTATATTTATTTATTTATATATTTTTAAGATTTATATTACAACAAGTATATATATATATAAAGAAATATTTAAATATGATTTCTGTAACTTTTAATGTAAAATGATTCTTATTTTCATAATTTAATATATAAAAATTATCAAAGTTATATTATTCAAAATTCTTAATAGTTTATTTATATACATTAATTACAAAATGTTTCTATAATTAAAATAAATATAATATATTAAATGTTACAGATTTACTTTTTAATATTTTTTTAATTTATTTAATTTTATCTCTTCATTTATTATTATATATTCATTAATAATGTTAAGAATATATTTAATCATTTTTTAATATTTATTTATACATATATTTATTTACTATACATGTAATATTTTCAATATGTTTCTAATTTATATGAATAATATTTATTCATTTTTATTTATTAAGTTTTAAAATTTAAATATGTTTAAAATTTATATAATTAATATCTTTAAATTTTTTTAATAATTTTTTGTAATTAAATATTTAATTATAAAATTATAAATATATATAATTTTAAAAAATTAGTTATTAAATTATAAATATATAATTATTTATTTAAATAGTTATAAAATTATAATAAATATATTTTTTATATTTATAATTATATATTAATAAATATATATGTTTGTATAAATATGTTTATAATTATATAGAAATAATTTTTAAATATATTTATTTATAATTATAATCATAGATAAATAAATACATATTTAAATGGTTAAAAAATTATAATAAATATATTTAAATAATATATATTATGTGGTTGGGGGCACAATTACATCAAACACACACACCTCACACATGGTCTAGAAAGGCTTGTCATTGCCCCTAGGGGATAACCCACTCATAAAACCTTTTTTATTTAATTGGATGGCCCAAAGGCCTAGTGGGTATGAAGCCCATAACATGGCCCAAAGACCCAATTACTAGCCCAAAGGCCCTATGCACTGTCTTGCATGCATCATCATGTCTTTGTCACCAGGTCAGTGTCATGCCTACATCATCACCAGCCAGTGTCATGCATGCAGCACCGCCTGCATCATCGCATGTGTCAAAAATCCCATAAGGGGCTTGCTAGGATTCGAACCCTTGTCTTTTTGATATAGGATTACAGGATTTAACACTCAGGCACCATCCCAACTACCAATATATTTAAAATATAAATATATCTATGATATTTATAACTATATATTTATAATTATATATATATATTACATATTTTTATTTATAAATGTAATTATAAGTATATATATATATTTAAATAATTATAAAATTATAATTAATATATTTAAATAATAAATATGTTTTTTTTATATGTAATTTTATAAATATATATAATAATATAATTATATATAATAATATAAATATATTTATGATTATATGTAAATATTTATAAATATATTGAAATATTTATAAATATATTTACTTATAATTATAAATATATATATATATATATATATATATTATTAAAATTAGATCATTATTAGCATTGAAAAAGTGCTGATAAAACTACTCTTTATCAGCTCTATAATCTTAGTGATGATAAATCATCGTTTTATCAGCACTGATAAAAAGGTGTCTTTATCAGCGCTTACTATTTTAGGGCTGATAAAACTACTCTTTGTAAGTGATATTTTGAAAGTTCTAATAAAAGCCTACTTATTTTATAAAAATAACCCTAATAGAGTCTCCTCCCTCGCACCTTCAAGCTCTCGCAAAACCCTACTGATGTCACCGCTCTCATTGAACCCTATTGTTGTCACTGCTCTCTCTCTTCATCAACATTCTCTATGAATCGATCCTATTCAAATCTAAGGTATTTGATTATTTATTTTGTTATTTACTTCAAATATGTTCCCTGGACACATATTGTACTGATGGAGTTTCCTCTTGTTTTTAGGGGTTGTGTAGCCACGTACTGCACCCCTACACTACATCCCACCACCCATGATGGCTTCCACAACACCCATTTAAATAGATTACTTGACATTTCAAAATCCATATGCCTTTTATGATCATTTTTTTGAAATATCAATAATTTTTTAAGATTGATAAACCTTTAAATTTTTCCATCATGGTATGGCCATCAATCCAAGGTGTGGCCGAATAAAAAACTAGACGAAAGAACTAGAAAATTACAAAAATAAAATGAAAATAAGAAAAAAAATCAATCATGTGGTTTATTGTCCTTGTTAGTGGTGGTGTCCTCTAAATAAAAAAATCATTTATTAATATTCATTTTATTTTCAAATAATAACTCATGTGACATTTTAAACCACTTTCAATAAATCTCATGCATAAGATTTAACATTTATACTTGATCCCAAGAATTTATCTTTTTAACAAAACAAATCATCATATATATATATATATATATACACACATGAAGACAATAAATCATAAAAGATACCAAATAAAGATAAAATATTATAAATACCAAAGAATGTGATGGAATGAATAATCTGTAGATTGAAGAAACATTGAAATGATGAAGGATGTGTAAACCAACAATATAGAATATGGTTGAAGGGAAATTTATATAAGGTAGTGTAAAAAGTGTTATCATGACATGATAAATTTATTGGTATGAAAAAAAATCGAATAGGTTTGTTGTAAATAAATTAAAACATTATGAGTGTGTGATTTGAATATTTACTTTTAATGTTAGTTATTTACATAACTGACATCAAAACCATGGATTTTAATACTAATTTTATATTTAGAAATGTTTAAGCTATTTTTAACATTTGTTATTATTTAAGAAACATTAAAACCCCCCCATGATAAAGTTCTATATGAAAAATCAAAATAGAGCGCTATAAAAAATTACTTTTCAGATAGGATATACATATAACTGACATAAAAATCATTCATTTTGATGTTAGTTATATAATAATTGATTTTAAATGTGACATATAACATCACTTATTTAATAACTGATGTCAAAACCCACACCGACAGGGTTTCAACACTAGTCATTTATATAACTAATGTTAAAACCCACTGATAAAGGGTTTTAATATCTATTATTAATATAATTGATATCAAAACCCTGATGTGAATTCTACTAATTTATACAATTTAAGATATACACTCTTACATATCACTTCCATAAGATAGTGTCAACAATATATATAGAGAGATTAACCAGGACTTTCCCAAACTATCTTGATTATATAATGCTTGTGTTATTTTGGTGAGTCATGATTTTAGGAGTTTTAAAGCTTGGATAAAAATGGAAAGGGTTTGGTTTTCAAAATAGTGTGTGAGTTTTCTAAGGCAGTTTGAAAATTAATTTGGTGTTTTATTTTCCAAAAACTGTTTTTTAAATGGGTAAAAATTTGGTTAAAAAGTGATTTTAAATAAAGGGTAACATGTTTTTTAGTGGTGAAAATCATTTATAAAAGCTAATAAAAAGTGTCCCAATGATTTATTATGAAAATATTCATCATTTTTTTATAGTATAAATGTTATTTTAAGATTAAATGATTGGGTTTAAAGTTAATATATTGGATCATCTATAAAGAGAAATTAAAATCATTCTCTAATTTTATTCTACAAACATTAAACATATTTAGATCCTAAAATTTATGTCTCACAAAGAAAATAGATTTAATTCAGGTATTCGTGATCATTGTGGATGAATTCAGAGGATAATACCTACCTCTATTAGAGTAATTCGTTTCTTAAATTCAATTACCTGTTTCCTTCAAAGCATGCTGAAATTATTTTGAAACATTCAAATATTGGGTTCCCATTATTTGAAAGGTGCCTTTTTGTGTATTTATTTACTTTATTAAATATTAATATTACCAAATCAAATAGGATAGATATTAATCAAAAATGGATATATTCCAATCGCATGAAAAAAGTTTATAAAGATGGGATAAAATAGTTCATCAAGAATACAAAAGATCATGTATATGACCCTTCTCAAATTCTTTTTCTATGTTTATGCTATTTTTATTCAAGAATAATTAATCTAGAGGAGTTAGATGAAAACTTGATCTTTCGTAGAATAGATCAAAGTTATAAATGTTGTAATAAATATTGGAAAAAATTGAATATAGCTAGTGACTGAGATAACACTGTGCTTTATGGATTATCTGATTTGTTTACAAATGTGGAAAATAAAGAAGATTGTGTCGAGGTTTTGATTATTGGTGTGAATAATGATGAAAATCATATTGATGAAATGAAAATGACAATTGAATATGAACTTCATGATTGTAAAAAATTATTTTATAAGTTGAAGAGTTATGAAATGATGCCATTGTATGATGGTTGTACTAAATATACAGCATTTTCATCTATTATGAGGTTGTATAATTTAAAATATGGAAACATATGGAGTGATGCCAGTTTTACTGAACTACTTTATCTCTTGAATGATATGATCCCAGAAGAAAAAGATATTCCTATTCAAGAATATGATTCTAAAAGAATGTTATGTTTAATGAGTATAATCTCTAAAATAATCCATACCCATCCAAATGAATGTATACTACTCCATAAGGAACAAAAATCGATTAGATAATTCTCAAAGTGTGGTGTCTCTTGATACAAGAAATATGAATTGGGTCCTATGAAAGTTTTATTATACTTTCCAATAATTATAAGTTTTAGGTACCTATAAGGAAGTGAGGATACTAAAATCCAATTGACATGGCATGGAGATTCAAGAAATAAAAATGGTAAACTTCATCACCAAGAAAAATCTCCTCAGTGGAAGATAATTGATCATGAGTATCTGAGATTTGGAAACGAGGCAAGAAACCTTTTTCTTTAACTCTCTATATATGGAGTGAATCATTTTAGTTTTGAAAGCATCACACACAATAAATGGACAATTATATTGGAAAATTATAACTTTCCACCATGGTTATAAATGAAATGAATATACATTTTGTTATCTAGCTTATATCAGGACCAAAACAATTTAGTGATGATGTTGATCTTTATCTGGATCCATTGATTGGATATTTGAAATTATTATGGGATTCGAATGTTACATTGTATGCTGCATACAGAAAATGATATTTCATGTTGAGATCTATGTTGTATGGATTGATAAATAACTTTACTAATTATGGAAATTTTTCATGATATATCTTTGAAGGAACCCAAGGGTGTCTCATTTGTGTACAAAGTACATTGTCAATTACATTACAACATTCATTGATGATTGTGCATCTAGGACATCATAGATTTATTCCCCTATGAAATAAGTACCAATATTGAATGATATCATTCTATGATATTTTATAAGAACATAAAACACTACCTCCACTAACAAGTGATCATCTATTTGAGAAAGTAAAAGATATGGACACTACTTTTGGTAAAAAAAAATTGAAAAATATTACAAAAACCAATTAGAAAAAGAGATTAGTTTTTTTCTAAATTTCCATACTATAATTGTTTTTACTTAAAATATTATCTTGATGTTATGCATATTAAAAATAATTTATGTGATAGTGTCATTGGAACGTTACTAAATGTACCTGTAAAAATAAAGGATGGAATTAATGATATGTTGAACATGATTGATAAGGGAATACAGGAAGAGTTAGTGCCAGTGAAGGGTGAAAAATAGACTTTTTTTCTCCATATTATTACACTCTTTCTAGGAATGAGATATATTAGTTTGGAAACATCTTGAATGATGTAAAGGTTAGATAATGGTATTCATCAAATATCAAGAATATCATGTCGATAACTGAGTTAAAGTTAAAGGGTTTAAAATCACAAGACTGTCATGTATTGATGCAAGATATAATTCTTGTAGCTTTACATTTCATTTTATACAATAATTTCAATCATACATTAACCAAGATATATTTATTTTTCAAAGCTATATATAGAAAACTCAAAACCTAGAGAAATTTCAAATTATGGAAATGGAAATTATCATCATATTATATGAATTGGATATGTTCTTCCCATTTCTATTATTTTATATGATTTTCCACTTGGTGGTTCACTTAGTAAGATATATTTGACTATGTTTTCATGTACATTATAGATGGATGTACCTCATTAAAAGGTATATGATGTTTTTGAAAGGGTATGTCAAAAATTAAAGTTGTCCTGAAGGTTTTATTTCAGAGCGATATATTATTAAGGAAGCCATTGAATTTTGTACTGACAACCTATCTAGTGTGGAAAGAATTGGTCTACCGAAATCTCTCCACACTGGGTGTCTTGTGGGTAAAGTAATTTCTGGTATATATGTTTTTATAACCACTATTATAGATTAGGAGTAGTCCAAACCTTATGTTTTTATAACATTTTATAGGTTTTCCCATATATTGAAACCCATAAAGAAATTATTAATAATTTGAATCTATTTAGGGGTGAAATATGAAAATAAAATACATATAATCAATAGTTTATATGATGGTTTATAGACTATATTTTTAAGGAGTCATCTAAAAATTAGGATTCAATTTCAAAACAACTTTGATGGCTACCCAGAGGAAAAAGTGTACATGTATTATCTTAAAATGGTTATGTAATCAATGGTTATGCATTCTATAAAAATTAACATGATGAATGAAGCACCATGAAAAATAGGGGAGTTACTCTTATGGATGAAGTGATGCATATATCTGGTACTAAGGATAGAAATCCAATTTATGTGAATATTTCATGTTTTGGTTTCATCCAAAAAATATGGGAGTTGAATTATAAAATATTCCAAGTACTTATTTTTCAATTCAAGTGGGTTGATAATAGGAGTGTTGTTAAAATAGATGAATTGGTATTCATGAAAGTGTATTTTAGTAAGGAATGGTACAAAGAAGAACTATTTATAATGGCATAACAGGAATTACATGTATTTTATGTTCCAAATACCACAAATCGAATGTGGTCAATTGTTCTATTATTGACCAAAACAACTAAAGGGTCAGATGAAAACTCAACTGAGGATTACCTTTTCATTATGAGGTTGTGATCAATTAACAGTAGTCCCAATGTCGATGGGGTCTTGAATGTTAGAGGAGACCATAATGAAGGGATTTGGATACTCGATATAGAGGTCAAATCTCTTTAACCTTTTAAAAAAATATATTTCAATAATCATGTTATATTTTTTTTAATATACATTTTGTTACCACATATTATTATCTATTCACTGCTTCATTTATTTAATCTAAATTAAATATTCAACCACTTCTAAAGATAATGATTTTTTCACATGTCGATGCTCCCAATCCTAATGAACAATAGGTTTCTCAACCTTTCGGTTCTCCCAATATAGAGGAACAACACCCTTTTAACATGATAATGATACTAATCCATAGGACCAATATATTGATGATATTGAACCCGAGTAAATGGTAGATGGTGAACAACCGAACTCCCAGAAAAAACAAGAGCATTGTAGCATGATGGTGTTAACAAAAATTATTAAGGCAAGAAACAAAGGCATCAAATTCTATATTGGATGGAATGTCCATGACCAGGCTATTAACCCCGATAAGTTCATGCTTAGTAGTTTCATTAGGATAACCACTCAGTAGTGCATGCTGATTGTCATGGATTTGTGGAATAATGTTGTGCCCATGCTTAAGACACTGAATTGAGAAGATATTAGGCGAATATTATGATATAATTTCTCTATTTTACTAAAATAAATAATGATACATTGACTTAATCTTCATTATCCCTTGAAGAGTGCATTTATAGTAGATAACTTCTGAATGATATTTGTATTAATTCTTATTGGAATAGATCATAGAGGATTTTGTACAATTATAAAAAAGGTTAATCTCAAAGATACTGAATGGAAAATAAGTCTTCACCCACCATAGATGTATGCACCCATGATAAGGCAAGAAGAATGGGATGCATTTATTAGCCATCATGAGGAGACATATTTTAGGTATATTTTGTATGGTAATATATTGTTTGAAAATACATGTATTAATCACTTTTATTAAGAAATGTTAAATTTTTAAACAACAATTGAGTGCTAAAAATAAGAAATGGTAATAAAAACCAAAGTACCCCCACAATATAACAAGGATAGGGCACACTTCACTTGAAAAAAATGGTATGAATTTTAAATCAACTTTAATACTTTTATGTGACATGAAAAAACAACATAATTATGTTCATCTCTTTATGTACAAATTCATGAATCCAAATCCAAATACACTTTCATCTCATGTAATGTTCTATGGAAGGAGGATGAAAACACACAAAAAGTGTGGGAAGCATGTGTAAATATGACATTATAAAAAATTATTTTTCTTTAAATCAGTATGACATAATAATTACTACTTATTTTCCTATATTTTTTATCTGACATAGAAAAAGGAATCATCGTCATCTTTATCAGATAAACAACTATTTTCAATGGCCTTAAAGTTGTCGGAACAGTATGGTCATGCAGAGGTGCGGGTTTTGGGTAGTCTCCCCAAGAATATTTTGTTAAAAGAAATGAATAGGGGGATAAAGATAAAAAAATGGAATATTTGAGGGCATGATTATCTTTTATTGAAGAAAAATTTAATTGGAAGTTATAGTTGATAGAAAATTTTGAGGGAATGAAGCAAAGAGAATAAAAAAATTAAGAACAACCACTGTGTGAAGATCCCCCCCCCCACCCACCCACCACCATCTTTTAGGCGAGTCATTCACGTCAATGAATTTTCATAGATGAGGTAATCAGTATTCTCATAATTATTTATATGAAATGTGGATCAGAAAGACACTAATTCCTTTTCTGTACTGATATTCTATAGGGTTAAAATGATTTTGATTTATATCTATCAACACCCATACATCGCCTTATTGAAGGGGATACTGTGTTTAATATCCAGGAAGATATTCTACACAATAGAAAACTTTCAATAGGTCAAGTGAGAGTGGGGATTAACATAGCTCATGATCTAAGCACTGATCTACCTATTACACTTAATGATGTAGATATTCATACCATTGAGAAAGCTATTGGAAAATTCCTAGCATAGTCGTTATATCTTTTAAAAAACATGTTTAAAATGAGTTATTAATTTATAAATTATTTTTCATGAAAAAACCTTTAACAATTAATGAAAAAAGGACAAAACCAATGAAGTTTGTTACATATAGACAAAGGAAAGGTTTTTAAATGAAAGTTAAAATAAAAATGATCTAAAGGATCAACTGAGTTTTGGGTTACCAAAACCATGATCTGAAACATTTTAGTAAAGGATAAACCATGTAATTGAAAATATTTTCACAAAGAAACTTTACCCCACCCATTCAATATCCACATTTACTAACATTGAAGGTTTATGAAAATATAATCTTAAATATTGGTAGTAATTTCATAGTTTATTTTGGAGAAAAAATGCATGAAGAAGCCATTACAGACTACATTGCTCTTGATAATGTAAAGGAAATCCCCAAGTATGATTGGATAGGTTACTTAGTTTTAAATGTACACATGAGGAACCTTTTCATTATTTTTTTTTTGAATAGCTGATCTACTGTGTTAATTATGACTAAATACAATTCATTATTTTTGTATGTGTCTATATCAATACTATTTGAAGGTAAATCCCTATGAATATAAAAATGGTCTCATTAGTCCTCACATCACTTATACACAACTAAACTCATTAGATTCAGATAAAATTGATGAAATGGTGAAAAAACTAGTTGTAATGTTTGAAAAAAAAATTATGAAAAATAGGCTCTTCTTATTACCAATGATGCATGGGTAAAACTAGACAATTTAATCATATAAAATTTATTTTTATTCCTTTTATTACTTATTCATTTTATTTTTTTAAGAAACATTGGCTACTCATTGCAGTAAATGTGGATACTCCAAATATTTATTTTCTAGATTCACTACATGGATACCCTAAAAACCGAGAACACATGATGACATTTTTTAATATGTAATACAATACATGAAATTTTTTAGAACTAAAATTCAAGTTATATATTTTATATTATGTCAAAGTGAGAATTATGTTCTAATAATATGGTGTTTAAATTTCATAAAAATCATGGCATGAGGATAGACCATATGTACAAGGAGCCTGTCGACTTCTACGAGTGGATAATTATTAGGTTATATATAATACTATTTCACTATACAAACACATATTATAGAAATTTACTTTTTTTTTCAATGTTTCTGCAGTGTAAAAAACAAACTAATGACAAAGATTATGGCTATTATGTTTTCAAATTTATGAGAGATATCATATTCCATTAACAAACTAGCATCCCCGAAGAGGTATTTTGGAATATAATTATAATTTCATTAAAAATATTTATTAATCCTTTGTGTATTTTTATTTTTTCAGTACTACCATGACTTTATAAAGTCCTCATATTTAAATAAAGAAATAAATTTTCTTAAAAATAAATGGTAAACATACTTGGTGTTAGAATGTACACATATATCAGGAAGATGTGACTTTATACTACTTATTTAGTTGATTTTCTCACCATTTTTTCTACTTGTTTTAGTTAATTTGAATATCATTTTTATCTACTACTTATTTAGTTTATTTTCTTTCCATTTTATCTACTTGTTTTAGTTAATTTACATATCATTTTTATCTAATACTTATTTAGTTAATTTTCATACAGATCATGAAGAAATGAATTCATCAATAAGGATGTTTCACTCATGTACTATGATCATGCACTCAATAGGGAAGATGCACTCATGATTATGCAATTTTATTTTTATTCTGTAATGCATTCAACATTTTGGGTCATCAAACAGTAATATTGTTCGATAAATCAGAATATTTAATGTATTGTGGGATAAAAAGACATAATGGAATCAACCACACCTCAAACCGATATAGGTTGTACCTAGTATGACTCAAATTGTGTGGTTTTAGTTTAAATTTGAAATTTTATTAATGTTTTGTTTCATAATAAGGTTTAACTTATTTCTTTATAGTATTACAAAAATAGGAATTTTTTTCTTATAAAGGTGGATTATTTTCCTTGAGTTGGGTTGGTTTGTTTGAAGTTGTTCGTTCTCATGAGAAATTAAACTTTAAGGATACAATTGAGATAATGAAAACAAGGAAATGGGTCAATTAACCACACCTCAATCTGATACACAATGTGCTCGGTATGACTCGAACTATATGGTTTTAGTTTATAATTTACATTTTAGGTAAAAATACACATTACATACTCAAAACTAAGAAAACACATTCATATTGTTTTGATATATTAGTATAATGAGACATAAGTCATTTTTCATGTGTAGGAATCAACCACACTTCAATATGACACATGTTATGAGCAGTATGACTCCAAGTGTGTCTTTTTATTTCAAATTGGCATTTTAGTAAAACGGATAAGTAACATACTAAAGATAGATAAAATTCAATTGGATTGTTTTGATACTTTAATATAATGATCCATAAGTCATTTTCGTCATATAGAAATCATCCACACATTAATCTAATACACGGTGTGCCCATTATCACTCAAAGTGGTTATTATCAATCTAAAATTGACATTTTAGTTCAAAACATGTGTCACTCAATAAAAATTGAGAAACTTCACTCATATTATCCTGATAATTTATTAAAACTATTAATAAGTGATTTTTATGTGTATAAATAAATCTCATGTCAAACTGATATAGGATGTGGCCGGTATGACTCAAAGTGTGTGTTTCCAGCATAAAATGAAATTTTAGTAAAAAACAAAAAATTCAAATTTAAATAGAGAAAATGCATTCAAATTGTCTTGATACTTTATGAAAAATACCCATAAGTAATTTTTTTCATGAAGGAATCAGTCAGACTTCAATCTGACACATAGTGTGACCGGTATGACTCTAGTGGTGTCTTTTTATTTAAAATTGATATTAATTTTAGTAAAAAAAGACAAGTGACATACTCAAAACTGATAAAACACATTTTTATTGTTTTTATACTTTAGTAATGATCCATATTTCATTTTTAACATATAGGAATCAATTTCACATCAATCTAAAATACCATGTTCCCTATATGACTCAATGTGTTCATTATCAATTTAAAATTGACATTTTAGTTCAAAATGTGTGCCACTAATTGAAAACCAAGAAAATATGCTATGATTGTCTTGATAATTTAGGAAAATGATTCATAATTAATTTTTTATTTCTAGAAATCAGTCTCATGTCAAACCAACACATATTGTGACTTGTATGACTCAAAGTGCGTGTTTCCTATTTATAAATATATTTTTTTAAAAAGACAAGTGACATACTCAAAACCAAGAAATAAAATTCAGAATGTTTTCTTACATTATGAAAATATTCCATAAGTCATTTTTGATGTATAGGAATTAGTTTCACCTCAATATGATTCACAATGTGACCGGTATAACTCCAAGTTTGTCTTTTTATTTAAAATTGACATTTTAGTAAAAAACAAAAGTGACATACTCAAAATCGAGAAAACACATTCATATTATTTTGATACATTAGGAAAATGATCCATAATTCATTTTTAAAATGTAGGAATCATCCTCACCTCAATCTAATACATAGAGTTCTTTATATGACACAAGGTGTTCGTTATCAATTTAAAATTGACATTTTAGTTTAAAACGTGTGTCACTCACTAAAAATTGATAAAATGTTCTCTAATTTTCTTAATAATTTAGGAAAAAATTCATAAGTCATTTATGATGTGTAGAAATCAATCCCATATTAAACCAACACATGATGTGGCATGTTTGACTCAAAGTGCATGTTTTTAGTTTAAAATAATATTATAGTAAAAAACACAAGTGATATACTCAATACAGAGAAAAATATTCACATTATTTTGATACTTTAGGAAAAAAATAAGTCATTTTTGATGATTAGGAATCATCCTCACCTCAATATAAAACATGGTGTGACTAGTGTGACTCTAAGTGTATATTTTTTATATAAAATTTACATTTTAGTAAAAAAGACCAGTGACATACTCAAACAAAATAAAACCCATTATAATTGTTTTAATAATTTATAACAATGGTCTATAAGTCATTTGTGATGTGTAGGAATCATCCACACCTTAATCTGATACAGGGTGTACCTGGTATGACTCAAAGTGTCCATTATCAGTCTAAAATTTACATTTTTTTTCAAAATGTGTTTCACTCACTGAAAACCAAGTAAAACGTTACGGATTGTTTTAATAAATTAGAAAAATAATTCATAAGTTATTTCTGACATATATGAATTAGTCTCACAACAAACCAATACACGATTTGACCGATATGAATCAATGTACGTGTTTTCTGTTTAAAATGACATTTTAACAAAAAAGAAAATTAAGATAGTCAAAACTGAGAAAAAATATTCAGATTGTTTTGATACTTTAGAAAAATGATCCATAAGTCATTTGTGATGTGTAGGAATTATCCTCACCTCAAACTGACACATGGTGTGACTAGTATGACTATAAGTGTGTCCTTTTATTTTAAATTAACACTTTATTCATTTATTATTTCATATTATGCTTAATTTATTTCTTTATAGTATTAAAAACATTATAATTGTTTTCTTATATAGGTGTATTCTTTTTCTTGAGTTGTGGAAGTATGTTCTGAAACTGATAATATGATCATACTTTTTTGAATGGGGGATAGGTGCCAAATATAATGAAACAGTTATGTTTTTTATTTTATTTTTTGATAAAACCTTCTAATTTAATTGTACAAAACATTGTTTGAAATGTAATAATATAGTTTTTTTGTATTTGTGATGTAATTTTTTTTTCAAATAAATTATTTTAAAATTTCTATATATAGGTAGTAGGTTGCTGCAGCAGTATGTTGTAATTATAACAGCAAACTACATTAGTAGGGCCTTTATCAATGCTATTTATGGTGATAATAAAGGCCCCCCTTTATCATCACTAATGAAAGTTCTGATAAATGGTTCCCCCTTTTAATGGTTCTTAGGAAAATAGCACCTTTTAGCACTATTAAATCCCATTTTGAGCATTGTTAAAGGGGTGATTTTTGGTAGTGAACCCCCTCTCAAAAGAGACCGATCATGCTATCTGTTTCCGAACAAAGAAACCCATATCATGCAAAAGATTCAACCTATATAATAAAAACAATATGTTATTAATAACATAAATAAATAAATTAAAGCAAAATATGATACAATACATTAATAAAATTTCATTTTTAAACTGAAACCACACACTTTGAGTTATAATTGTCTCACCGTGCATAGAATTTATGTTCAGTTTATTCCTACACATAAAAAATAGCTTAAGAATTATTTTCATTAAGTTTCAAAACAATCTGAATTTTTTCACTCGGCTTTGTGTAAGGAATGTGTCCTTTTTGTTAAAATGTCAATTTAAATAAAAAACATGCACTTTGAGTCATATCGATCACATAATGTTTTATTTTGATTAAAAACTAATTCCTACAAGTCACAAATGACTTATGAATTTTTTTTACTAAAGTATAAAGAAAATTTGAGCATGTTTTCTCAATTTTTAGTGAGTAACACATTTTGAATAAAATGTAAATTTTAAAATGATAACATACACATTGAGTTATATCAGAAACATTTTTTATCAGATTGAGGTGTAGTAAATTCCTACATATCATAAATTAATTATGGATAATTTTCCTAAAGTATAAAACTAATCCAAATTCATTTAATAATTTTTGAGTATTTCACATGAGTTTTTGAACTAAAATTTAAATTTTAAATAATAACACACACTTTGAGTCATACCAGTCACATCATGCATCAGATTAACATGTGGTTGATTCATACACATCATAAATTAATTATGGATTTTTTTCCTAAAGTACAAAATTAATTCAAAATATGTTTTATTGGTTTTGATTATGTCACATGCCCTTTTTACTAAATTGTCAATTTAAACTAAAAATATGCACTTTGAGTCATACTGCCCACATCGTGTGTTATTTTGATGGGAGACTGATTCTAATAAGTCATAAATGGATTATGAATAATTCTCTTAAAGTATCAAGATAATCCAAGTGATTTATACTAGTTTTTAGCAAGTAACACACATTTTTAACTAAAATGTCTATTTTAATCTAATAACAATCACTTTGAGTCATATTAGAAACACCATGTATCAGATTGAGTTTAAGATGATTTTTACACATCAAAAATGAATTATGGATCATTTTCATAAATTATCAAAACAATATGAATTTTTTTCCTTATTTTTGAGTATCTGATGTGTGTTTTGAACTAAAATGTCAATTTTAAATAAAAACACACAGTTTGAGTCATACCGATCACATCGTGCATTGGATTGACATGTGGTTGATTCCTACATGACACAAATGAATTATGGATCATTTTTAAAAAGTGTTAAAATAATATGAATGTGTTTTATTGGTTTTCAATAGGTCGCAGGTATTTTTAATTAAACTTTCTATTTAAATAAAAAACATGCACTTTGAGTCATGCCAGTCACATTGTGTGTCGGTATGACATGAAACTAATTCCTACAGGACAAAAATGAATTATTTTCCATTTTCCTTAGTATCAACACAATCTGAATTTTTTTTTCCCATTTTTTAGTGAGTGACACACATTTTTAACTAAAATGTCTATTTTAAACTAACAACATACACTTTGAGTCATATCGTGAATAGTGTGTATCTGATTGATGTTCATATGATTTCTACATGTCACAAATGAATTATGGATTATTTTCCTAAATTATCAAAACAATTTGAATGTCATTTCTTAATTTTGATTATGTGACATGTGTTTTGAACTAAAATGTAAATTTTAAATAAAAACACACTTTGATTTATATTGGTCATACTAAGTGTCCGATTGACACGCGGTTGATTCCTACCCATAAAAAATGACATATAGATCATTTTCATAAATTTTAAAAATAATATGAATATGTTTTATTGGTTTTGAGTATGTCAGATTCCTTTTTTATTAAAATTTCAATTTAAACTGAAAACATGCTCTTTGAGTCTTATGAGTTACATTGTGTGTCATTTTTATTGGATTTGGTGTCCTAAGACCAACTGTTTATAATTTGATTACATGTATATTCAATGATTTGAAAATTAATAAAATGTATTATTGCATATTATTTAATGTTATACATGAATTTAATGTAATAATTTCCTTGAGTATTTGTAACATTTATAAGGTTATAGAAGTCCCCATAAATGGTGAAAACCTTAAAATGTCATGATGATATTCTTAAATATAGTTCTATGGTAAGATAAAATTCTATGATGAGACACATATAATGTGACTATCAATTGTGAATACTCATATGTGGATGATTATTATTCTCATGAATTTCTCACTTAGTAATCTCCAAGAATGAAGATTATGATAATAGACCCACCAGTAGAAATTATTAATGTTTTATTTTCATCACATATTCATATCCATGAGAATTAGTAATGGTCCTTAGACTTTATGATTATCACTGATTCATGTCATGACTCACACACTTAAATTTATAGAACAAAACCATCATGCCATATTTTGGTAGGATGTAGGGTACTATGGGTGCATCACGAATGAAATTTTATTAATAAATAAGTTAAGGAAGGATTTATCCTTTCCAAATTTATGGAATTTGATATCTTTTCCATTTGATTAGAATATTACCATCGCATTAAATTCTGTGGACAAGATGTAATGATGTATTTATTTCATATATCCAAAGAAAGACGTATAAAACAAATAGGTTGGTGACACAAATGTGAAACCTGCTTGATGAGATATTGTGATAAAGAGATTATATTACACAGTGATTGTTCATATGTGGTTGTCATCATTGAATTATTTAGTTCTTTATCATGGGTGACTTAACCCATTTCTAGACTGTAATCTTGGACTTTAGGTGACCCCACCTAATGTTAATGGGAAATAATAATAGATTTTAAAGCATTATGGGGTTTTGTTGATCTTGATTAAATTATATTTGAATTTTATTAATGGATTAAATATTATTCTCAAGAATAAGGAATAATTTTATTCATGTTTTATCGATCTCTAATATTTATTGATGAATGAAATATTTTACTAAATATTTATTGGGGTATTCAATAAATGTCAAGGAGTTCAAATGGACTAAGACCATGTATGGTAACAAATATTAATTTACAAGCCAGTTAAATAATATTTTCTATTGTGCAAGTTAGCATGTGCATCATAACATAATAATAATATTATTATTATTTTAGAATGGGGTTTAATAAATATTATTATTTTATTTAAGGGTTGACATGAAATTAAATAATATTTTAACCTAAACCCAAACTCTATAAATATATGGTTATGTCTCTTTTTAGAGTACTATCATAAATTGAGAATAGAGAATCATTGTGCAAAATTGACTCCTCTCTCTATCCCGAAATCCTCCTATCTACCTATCAATAATGAGAATAACTTCCTCGAGACATAAGGGTCCTAGATTGATCTAGATGACCAACACAATAAAATAGATTCATCGTGATAGAAACTGAAAATCAATTAGCATTTCTCATATATCAAAGGTGCATGTGTGGATCACTGCTAGAGGGATTCTAAACTTGAATTCTCCTAACACAATGAAGTTAATGTGCGAAGGTTTTATATACGATCAAGATCATCTTTGAAAAAAGATCTTTGATGAGGTAATTTATTCTTTTGATCTCAATAAATTAATTATAAATTTAATGTGCAAGGTCTTCTATTTGGGTTTTGTGCCAATCTAAATTAAAAGAAATTTTAATTTAACTCCCACTAAAGGAACTTCTTCTATGCTCAGAACCTACAAGTAAAATTAGATAAGTCGTGTTTCAAATTCATAATTATTTATTTGAATATTGACATATGTAAAATATTGGTTACATTTTTATTTCATATTATTTGTTATTTAATCCAATTTGAATTAACATGTTATCGACATATTAATCATTTTTTTTCAGTGTTTAATTTTATAAAAGTTCTATGAATGGATGAAGAATGACTAGTGATTCCATTGGAAAATGATGAGAAATCTAGATAGATAGCATGGGATTACACAATGTGTAGCCGAAGTACACACCGTGTACGCAAGTGAACTACATATGGCCATGTCACGGGATACACAACACGCTAAGGATTTAATTATATGTTGTTCATTAATTGAACACCTCATGTAGACCAGACCAACTAGACACACAACATGTTAGATTACACACCATGTAATTTTCCTACACATTGTGTAATCTACATGGGTTAGGGGTGAAATTCATGCAATCTATGAGGTCATTATACATGTTTAAACAGCAAGATTCTAATAGGCTAGAGCATTAATGACATACACGATGTGTATGTGGTGTACATGGTATGTAGTTCATTATTTCCTACATATGAATTACATGTCTATCCATTAAGAAAAAAATAGAACACATAGAAGATACACAACATTTAGCTACACTATACACATTTTTTAGTATCTCATCTAAGAAAAAGATGATTATTTATACGGATTGCATGGGCACATGAAATTCCAACCACACGATGTTTAGTTGACTTGTATACAACATGTAATCCACCGAGATTCACACTGAATACCTAGTCATGTAACTCTGGAACATGATAAGTGAGATAAATGGTTTAACCAGTTTTTACAGACTGTGTAGTATGGATGAGGTACATGCCAAAGCCCCAATCTTGTACTTTGGATACATGGTGACTCAGATATACGACATGTAGCTAGAATGTACATTTCATGTTGTCTCCCAATTAATTTAAAAATTAAATTACATTATATTTAAAATTACAACATCAAAACCATATTTTATTAATTGGTACATGTTTTTTTTTATAATTTAATAATGGTTTTAAATAATTTTAAATGATTAATCAATTTACTGTAATAAATCTATGATTATTAGTTTCAACATTTATTTTCCAAGAAGTCTATTACTGATGGGTATCTCAAAATTAATTCAGATGGTTGTTGAGATGAAAAAGAACTAATTAGTTAATTGATTAATTGATTAATGAAATCTTGTTTATATTAATAATAAATAACTAATAAGAAATGAATATTATCTAGATAATTTTTCATATTCATTGCATGTTTGGCCGGTAATGAACTTGACCAATCCCTATGCATCTGTTGGAATTTATTTAATTTAATTTATTACATGAGTTTTTCATTATTAATTATTAAATTAAGTTGATGGATTGTGATTAATCCCACCCTAAATTATTATATTGGACTTATGTGTCCAAGTTTATTTATGTAATACCCTTTAACAAATACTTTGGTTCCCCTCACTTTCATGTGAGTAATAAATAATTTTAATTAATGGAGTGTCCCAAGGCATTTGGAGTTGGTTCAATATGGAACCATAATGATACCAACTCAGGTGATACACAATTAGATAGATTGAATACTAAAACTCAAGCCAAGATTAGTAAAAGGATTTATTTCCCTAGTTCAAAGGTTGATTTATTTTCAAATCAATAAATAAACTGTTAGATAAGCTCGGGATTAGGTAATTAAATTATTCATTTATTTCTATTTTATACATTATTTATTTAATGTATACAAGATCGCTATCACATAAATAAATGAATTATTGTACAAAGATGAAATTTAAATAAATGGATTATACGTAAATGTTTTATCCAACAAGGTTAATTAATTAAGTAAAATCAACTTAATATTGACAAGTCATTTAAATGATAAAAAGGTAAAATTTATGGATAATAAAATAAAATCCATAAAATGAATATTAATTCAAAATTGGTATTACATTACTTGATTAGAAATAAAACTCAATAGAACTGTGTGTTTAACCAACCCTTATTAAGACACTGAATTTTATAAGGGGAGTTCTTATGAAGGTTTTTGGGTGGAATTAAACATTTTATATAAATAAGAGTATCCCTTTATAGACATGGTGTAATTTGGAGGTAAGTGTTGAAGAAATCCAAGTCATGATTTTTGGATTGGGGAATCCACTCAACAAATCAAGGAGAAATAAGCTCAAAGTTGGTAAAGACCTGTTTACCTAAATACCTTCAAGTAGATTGACCAACCCTTGTTGAGTTTATGAGAAGGGGAATATGGATACTTGATAATATAATTTACTAGAAACTAGATACTCTATGTTCAATTTTGGGTGATCTTATGACTTGATAAAATAATGTAATATTAATAAAAATTAATTATAATTATTATCTTTCACATAATATATAATCAATAAAAGTACAAATTATATTCTTTTTGTTAATTGTAGAAAATGGAAAGTTCATAATACACACTATCCCTATGATATATATTATATAAAAACCATATTCTCATTAGTAGCAATTTCCAGAAGTGGTTTAGATTTCGTTGGGTTGGGTTGTGCTATGAATGGAAATATTACGTGCTAAAGTACTCAATTCCTGATCTGCCTACCAAGGAGGTGAGTAATGAAGAGTTCCTTATTTATGAAAAAAATTGTATGTCATGGATGACTCACCAGCACATGTCATTCAATTCATACAGGATGATATTAGATTAGAATTTTTAGTCTCATACTACACTTACTACAAGGGATTAGTAAAATGGTAGTGTGGGGTCGAACCCACGATGGCTACTGGCATGTCAGTAACCAAATGAAAAGAACCCTTAGAAGGGATTCCTCACATTCACTCTTCTAGTTTGGTATTAAACTAAATCTAGGTAGTTTGGATTTAAGACAAATAGTATAGAAAGGGATTGGGGTTAATTTTAGGTCTCTTGAAAAAATATAATCCTAGATTTAACTTCCAATGGTCCTATGGCTTAATATGCGAAGTGGTGAAAAAGCCACCAATTGGTTTTGGTCAAACCAATTTCATCTATCTAAGTTGTAATTATTCCTTAGTCATGGTATAACTAACAAACTAGGGTCATTATTCTTGGATTCTATGCAAAATAATCATAATATAATTATCATATTCTTACTCAACTCCAATTATGTTAGGTTCATTCAATTTCACTTCCTATGGTAAAGTTTGTGTATAAGAATGTGATAAAAAATTATTATTAGCATAATGACTATCCATAGGGTTACCATGTTTTAGCTTAGAGATTTATTAGTCTTGGAAACACCCATACTCTCGACCCCTAACCCTAGGTGGATTACCCATTCATGGAGGTGATTATCAAAAGTAAGGAAATATTAAGCATGATATGCATAATAATAAAATAGTTTCAAAAGAGATAATCTAGGTTTAAAAAAGAAAGAATCAATGTCCAATAATTTAAAGTAATTAAAATATAATTAGAAATTGAATTATATTTAGGAAACAATGAAGAGAGAGCAATCTGATAATCCAAACAAATAAAAAACAACCAATAACTTACTGTGAATAAAGAAACAAGGAAAAACCAACTAGGTGTTGATGAATAAAGACAGGCGGTGATGGAAAAAACATCAAAAATGAATTTAGGATTGAAACATTGAATAATAGATATGGAATGATTAAAAACCCACAAAAATTTAATAAAACAACAAAAGGAATGAATGAAATCTTGTGTAGGAATAAAACATATGAAAACAGAGGAAGAAAGTGCGAGTAAATAAAAGTGTGTGAAGCTTCAGTGTCTGGCGGAACACTAGAAATATTAATAAGCCCTAGAAGTATATGGTGTGTAAGTCATACAAATCATGTACTGGATTAAGTGACTTTGGTCCCAAAATCTACACATCATGTAAGTTGGTTGCACATCATGTATTTGAGATCCACTTTTCCTATCGAAAAATCAGTTTGTATATTTGACTGGGTGAGCCTTCAAAACTTTCATGTCATGCAATCCTTGCACGTCATGTGTCCGTTTCAATTTTGATGGGACTCTCATTTTTTAAAATTAAATGTCATGTAATGGATTTACACATTGTGTATTGTCTTCATGTCATGAAAAAACTTCACAAGATGATCTGTGGATCTGATGGCATATTGTGAATGAGTTCCACACGTTGTGTATGTGACACAGGGTGTGTAAATCCTGCATGTTTTGAATGAGTTCCACACATTGTGTATGTGACACAGGGTGTGTAAAGCCTGTTTTTTCACTTTTTCATAATTTAATCCTTTAAGTCTAGAATTCCAAATTCCTATAAAGAAAACCAAAACCCATTTAATTATAGAATAAATCATGATATACATTAAATAAATGTATCCAAAATGTATTTATAAATTCATCTAATCAAATTCCCCCACACTTGAATAATTAATTATCATCAAATAAAAATCATTTCAACAAGGATTATAAAAGAAGTAATTTTTAAAATAGAAAACAGTCATTAAAACCAGGAAAATAAAACTAAGTGTAACCATAAAACATCAGTCTTCCAGAATAAATCTCTTAGAGAAAATTATTCATGCCTTATAGTTCATTTCTTTATCCATATTCTTTAATCTTTTAATTACAATTTCATAACTATTTCTTAAATTATATACCCATTTTTTAATTTTACCTTAAAATAAATTTTCTCTCATCAATAAAGGTAAAATGTAACTAGAGTTATTTTTATACCCTGGATACATGTTCCTAACCATATTCTTTAATTGGTTGTATCATATCCACTTCATAAAGATAAATAAAAAATCAATCATGGGTTCTTCAGCAAAATGGGTTAAAATGAATATGAGGCTGAGGGAAGGTGGGTAGAAAGTAAAAACTCGAGCACATAAGGAGGTTAAGCCTTAAAGTACAATACATGAAAGTCATGAACAGTGAAATGAAGTGGCTCTTCCAAGATCAAATGGTGTCCATGCTCCAAACAACTCAAAGTGGATCCATGAATATATCAAGTAAGTATTAAAAATATACCCTATTCTTTTCTTTTTCATTTATTTTTATTTATTTTTTGAAATTCATGTTCATGCCAGATCTCATATCCACCCCCTAACCACATTTAATCCATTATAGGATTCATTGATCTAAAAATGGTAATTTTTAACCTTCCTAATACACACCCCAATATATTTTTCTTTTTTCTTTATATTTTTTTCAATGGAAAAGGTTAGGAATTGAAAATTACAAAAGTAATCATGGATCACATCATATCAGTCTAGTGAACATTCCATAGTAAATATCCTTAATAATCACATGCCATGTCCATAATTAGTAAAGATTATCCAATAATTTTTCAAAGGACAATCACACATAATACCGAGATAAGGGTAGTAAGGGATAATCATCCTAGAATAGATCTATCCTAACACACTTATTCATGAATACTATGGTCTAAAGAAGAAAAAATTTAAGGTGGGTCTCAGGGAAAACTGGCTCACAAAAATTACCTCAATCATATTAAAAATATATTTATTAAATCATAGCCTCAATAAGATCTCAATGCAAGTTCTGATAGGTTTACATGGCCCATATGTCTCTCAATAAATATGCTTATAAATGAATATGAAATAGTTGGTACAAAATTCTCTCAATAATGAAAGTATGAAAAAATAAGTGTCAATCACTTAGGGTATAAAATCCAGTAATAAGTCAATCAAAAGAAATTTAAAAAAAAAATTGAATTAAATTACTAAACTTAGCAATCATGATTAAAAATATAAATAGAAGTAAAACATGTATTTCAACAATTTCTGACCTAACATTATCTTTTATTTGAATGGGTGTAATGAGTTTTCAGGTTTAAACCATGATTTCAGTGAAACATTCTCCTATATAGGTGAAAACAAGAAATAATACAAGTGTATCAATAATAAATATCAAGAAATACTCCCCCACACATAAAATGAGATAGTGTTTGCACTATCTTGGAAGGTATCATGGGAGATAGGTCAAAAATATTGCATAGATTAAATGAAATGGGAATCGAGAGATCATTGTAAATACTTTAATGCCATGGGGAAATTTGGAGGATGATGATTTCACATTTGGATACCTGCATAATTTTTTAGAATAAAAAAAACCTACGATATATAAAACATTAGTTCACAAGGTTGAAATAGGTTAAAATTAGTGAAATGGGTAGGCGCACAAAGTGAATAGTAATGAAATTAAGCTCATATAAAAATAAAGATATGTGGGTACAGTGATGTTCACAGTGACCTATGAATAATAATGAAACTAAAATGAAAAAAAAAATCATAAGAACGTGAATAAAAATAAAGAAAATAAATCAAATATGGGTTTCCTCCCATAAAGCGCTAAAAATTATGTTATTATATAGACAGATGGATAATGTATCAGGTACTGTCATCCATCATCTTAGAAGTGAGTTACCTCTTATAGGAGTTGGTGGATATGTCATCAAGATCATGGGTATTCTTGGTGTAATTTACCACCTCAGGAGTGTACCAAGCATGAATACCATGTGGTAATAAAATTATATATTCTCATCATGGTGGGGACCGCTGCTGAGCGTGGATCTCAAGTGAGAGATCCTTGAGTTGTTGCTTGACGTCAGCCAGATGTTGAGTCATTTGAAGCAGGTGGTCATATGGTAGCATAACAGGCGCATCAATGACTATGGATGAGGTATAAGAGCTAGACGTGTATAATGTAATATAGTAATGAAATGAAAATAATCCAACCAGTAGTGAAGAAAAAATATGCATACACTTATATATAAAGTAATGATATATCAATGTGAAATGGAATACAATAAGTACAACAAAAAGTGGAACCCACATAGAATACAACAATGGGGGAGGGAACCGAGATATAACTAAGTAGTAAAATAAAAATCATCATGTTCGAAATCAAGATTCCCCTCCCAAATAGAGGGGTCCTACAGCTAGATCTTCTTATCGATATCAGTGATGGGGGAAGGGGTTGGGGGATCAACTACTTCAATGGGTGTTATGGTGTTGGTAGTGATATCGGTGGATTATTGAGGTGAAGTGGTGATCATGATAGTGATCGTGTGTTTGTAATTAGATTCAATGAATGAAACCTCGGTATATGGTTGAAGTGATGGGCCCTTTCCCCACTAGACATACTCTACCAAATACTTCTGTGGGGTAGTAGGGTTTGTCATCTCAGAGGGAATATCAGTCTGGGTGGGGGTTGGTGCATGAATTCTAGAGGTTTAAGGGCTAGATCATGGTTGGGGTGATAGTCTTTAAGGTTTTGTGGTGAGGTAGGTATGATAAATAATGGTGGTGGAATGAATGGAATTTCTAGGTGCCGAAAAATATGATGAAAGTTCATCAGAATATATAAGGGTGAGAGACAGTGATCTATAAACAAGGATGGGGTGGGTGATGGGGTGGGAAAGGGATTAATGGATAGACAAGGGATATGGGTTGTGTCAGGGGTGGGTATGGGTGTAGAAATAGATTAGGCCATGGTGGTGGAGGGATGGTGTGACATGGAGGTTGTAGGAGAAGGGGATGAGGTGGAGGTGTTGGAAGTAGGGGCATAAACAGGGGAGGCTGGTGTGGCTAGGTCAGTTGCATGCTGAGAAGGGGACTCATCATCATCCTTCAAATATTATGGCACCCATCAGTAGATTCTTTCTTGATTCGTGATAAGCCCTATTTTTTGTATCATAATAGGTTGATGTCCTCCATAGTGTTGAGAGAGGTGTGAGGATAATCTTCCTTGAAGGCACCAAGATGCCTATCTAAATGGCTGATGAATGATATACCCATAAAATTACTATGATTCCTCTTTTATAGGGTTTAGTAAAACTCACATAACTTCTTGTTTATGTTAAAGTTTGGGCTTCCCATGGCTAAAGTGAGAAAAATTACCTCGATTTGGATGACCCTTCCATGGGCATCACCATGGGCCATCTAAGCATGAGAAAGGGACCAATGTAGGATCCAGAGGGTAGTACCTCATAGTGAAGTGCACTTTATGGTGTGAGGATCATAAACACTCTGATGGTCTCTGGCGATTCTAACCTAATGTCGTACAGCCTTAGCCTTGTTAGGGTTGAGCTACAATGTTAGGAAGATGAGAGAGGTGACGAACTAAGTTGAATAAATGTCAAGGAAAACAGAAAAATTGACCAGGGTTATCTCCCAAGGTCTACCTCTGAGTCAAAAGTAGACAAATTCGATTACCATATCAAAGGTGGTGGGGAAATTGAGGAAGAGATCCATGTAAGTCTCCTCATGCACATGTGTGATTGGGGTAAGGTGGAGGTAGTCCATGAGGTGAAGGAACTTATGGTGAATGTTTATGTGCTCTAGACCAGCAAGGTTCAACATATTTTTGGTATGCATTGACTTAGTCTATAAGTATACCAACTAGACCTCGTATCTAGGGTTGGAAATGGAGGTAGGGATAAAGGGTAGGATGTTCAAGGACTTATGATCCATCAAAATATTACTATGAGTCCCCCAAAGTGGAAGTGTATGTCGAGGTGGAAGTGACAGTTGAGGAAGATAGATTTGCAGGTGGTGTAGGAGGTGTGTCCCTTCGTCATTTGGGTGGTGGTGGTGTGTCCTCGCGCTCGGGAGTGCGGTCAAAGGGAGGGGTACAAACTGTCTTGGTTTTGGCCATTTCGAATAAAAGGGGAGGTGTAGAGGAGGGTGGAGATGATGGGGAGGATGAGTGCAGGAGGAAAATTCCAGTGATAGGTAAGTGAGGAGGTTAGGTGATTGGGTGTGGTTATTCCTTGAGGAAGCTCATGGAAGGGGAAATCATGCGAAAGAGGGAGTGATGGGGGTGGGGTTGGGCATGAACCCAAAGTTCAAAGGTTTTAAAAAACTGAACCTGAAATTTACATGTCGTGTATTACATACACAATGTGAAAATCATGATTTTTCAATTTATCCAATCACCTGATTTTTACACACCATGTATACCATACATGGTGTGTATTTTTTTCTTATTGTGTACCAAATGGGATAGGTCCTCCAAACAAGCTCTCAGTACACTCTAAACCATCCTAAAGAATAAACTACCCTACCCTAGCCAATTGATCCAACCCTTGGTTTCCTCCCAGTCAGGACTTTATTTATTGTCTAGATCTAGAAATTTTTCAATACAAAAGACTTCAACTTTGATTTGATGCCCCTTGTAGAATGATTCTTGAAAACCAAAGGGATGAAAGGTGGGATGGTGTAACACCTTGAGATCTGAAATATTTTTTTTTTTGAATTAATTTAATCTTCTTAATATTTTCATTTCATGAAACACTAAAAATTAATTTATTCATGCACTAAATGAAACATAAATTTTATCTTTATCTATATGGAACACTGAGGATAGGTTATTTTACATGCAACAATGACTTTCCTCAATGGCTTGTGTAACATGCGAGACCGAGTTTTACCGAACAACAATATATTATTAAAATATTATAGTAAGACTTCACCTAGACAACAAGTTAGCAGATATGAATAGTACTAACTAACTTATGAAAACCTATAGTTTAAAAAAAATATAAAAAAAAATTATTAGTAATAATTAATATAAGAACCAATTAAATATAAATGGAATATTTTTATAGAAAAATATTTTTATGACTCACTAGGTTGTTTTATCCTAATAAATTAAATTAATTATAATTAGTGAGTGATATTAATATAATATATATATATATATATATTATATATTCAGTAAAATATTTTTGATATTCATCCAATATATTTTATAAACATAAGATAAGAACAAATCCAATATTAAACATAAAAACCTATATTTTTATTAAGACAATTTTACTACCTTTTGATGGAGAACCTATTTTAAATCTAAATTTTGGCTCTTTTAAAAAATTTATATGTAAAAATCAAATTAATTTTTCAAATAAAAACATAAATATTATTTTAGGGTGAATTTTTTAAATTTTTCTGTGAAGTTTCATCTGTTAATGAATAGTGAAAATACTGAAATTTAACTCAAAACTGCTTTTTCATCTAATTTATTTATAATGTTAAATTATATTTTTAATTTATTTTAAGGTTAAATTAGATAAATTTATTATAAATTTATCTAATTTAGGTAATTAGAATCAATTACACATTTAAATTCATTATAAAAACTTATCAAACTTTTGAACATTTTTGCTTTAAAGACCCGCATTGTTGTCCAGTCTACGGTATTAAATTTATATTAATTTATAGCACTTATAAGATTGGAATTTGTAAAAATGGGTTCAATATTTGTAATCATAATAATTTATTATTTCTAATAATATAAAATTAGTTTTTCACCAGAAATATTAGTGAAGGTAATTAAAATTAATTACAGCAATTAATATTAAATTAAGCTTAACAAAGGACTAAACCCTAAACTTAAGACCTAATATGACCTATAAACTTTACAAAAACCATAGTATAGAAATATTTTGACAATAAACTCACTTTTATAAACTTTTTACCCTTACTGGGTCCACTTTCAATAAATAACATGGGTGGGTTTTCACTTTTTCAAAATATTACAAGAGTGTCACTCCTCCTCCACTATAAAAGGTCTCCTATCCTCCCAGTTCCTCACAACTCTCAAGACACTTTTGATTGGAAACACTCTTAAAAAATATCTACCAAACATCCCTATCTTCCCCCTTTATTCCTCCATTTATGAAGAAATAAATCCAAATAAGTCCTTTGGTAAAAACCAAAAGGAGTTTCCCAAATAAGAGGTAGCATCCTCCCTCAAGCTCCTTTATCTTATTTTCATTCTTCATCCACTCCACTCTCATTATTCCATTATTATACAAAACAAATTATCCCCAATATACTGATATGTTTTTATACTAATATTTATACCTACACATACACACACTTCCATCTAATGGGTAACGAACATACTATTTATGTGTATGACAAACTACCACAACACAAAACAATGATTTTCTCTTATTCCTTTACCACCTCTCATGGTGTCAATTAGGATAAAAACTCTATTTTTATATAATATTTATGATATTTATAATTTATTTAATCTTATTTAATTATTTAACAACCCATATATTTATACTTTCCATCTTTTTTAAATATGATAATTTCGTTTGAGGAAGTGTGGACTACCACCCCCTCAAAGCAATGTTATTTGTTCACACACTACATGGAATGTATAAAAGATGGTTTTAATTAAACATATGTGACATAAATAATGTATCCATGATATTAATTACATAATTAATTTTTGGTAAATGTAATATATATCATTTTCTTTATTACTCTTTCACACACTTATAAAGTCATATGTTATTCGTGGATATGTGGACTACTGCCTCCTAAACACGATGTGATTCATTTTAAATCAAAAAAATTATATATATAAGAATATATGATTAAATAATATGGTATTTATGATATAATTATCATTCTTTAAAGATTAATCTTACTTATATTCTTTCTATAATGATCATTGAGAATTGGGAACGTTACTTATGCGTACATACGACCTATCATCTCCATGATTGTAACATTGATTCATTTTTCACAACCATATTTAATGATTGGTTTTAAAAGTATAATTAATGTATAAATATAATAACTATTTCATGATTATTATTCTATATATGTTTATATAATGACCCCTTTGACCATAGTTGACCAACCAAAGTCATTTTTAACACATGAACCAAATTGGGTTAAAACACTCGACTTAAAACTTATTCTTTAATTAGTTGTATACAACATGGTAATAAGAGAAGTAAAAATAATAATAAAATTTAAAATGGTTCTGAATTAATTAATTAATTAACATAAGTTTATTATTTAGGAGTATAAAGACACACGAGACAAGTCGGGCTTAAGGTAAGGAAATTTCATCTCACTTTTTATATCTGTGAGATACATGCCATGTTCACCACTCTTTTCATTTGTTTGGTGTATATACTACCTATAAATGTATTATATACCTATTATAATTAAATACATGGGTATTTAAATAATAATTTTATGATCTTTCTGTCATGGGGTTTAAGTTTCAAAAGTTACCAAATTGGTAAAGTAATTTTGTGTCAATTTGTCTTCTTTGAGACACGTTCCATGTTATACACCAATATTTTTATATGAGGTGAACAAAACTACCTAATTTATAACATGAATATCATTATTTTTATTATATTTTAAACATACTTGTAATTACATTTTTTTACATGGGGATTATTATTCAAATTTACCATGTGGCAACAGTTTATTAAAATAATCTCACTGTTTATCAAGATTATTTATGATCAAATTTTCATTAATGAAATATTATGATCTATATTTAAAGAACACTAATAATTTTTCTTATCTTCTAGATAGTATTGATTTCTTCTTGTATTAGAATAATTTTTTCCACTATTTGGTACTTAAGATAATTAATAAAATGTTTTTATGAAAATATGACCATACCTCTCTCTTCGGTCAGAAATCTATGTTCCTTCTAAACCATGCTTACCAAAAAGGATTACAACAACATTATAATAATATTATATGATCATTAAAATAAATTTTAACCCTTTTTTCATTTACCAATGTTTTCAATGCAATATTCTTATCAGTTTCTAAACAAGGATTTTTTTCAAAGATTTTAATTGTGCAAAAGGAATGATGTTTTTACCTCATTATCCATATACGGGTTTACCCACCGCAATTTATTTGAAGCTTCATTTGCACGTTTAAAAGGTTATTTTTTAAGAAAAAAAATTAAAATAGATTTTCAAAGAAATTTTTTTCGAATGTTTTTCATGATTCTTTTATAATTTTTCCAGGAAAACGTTTTTCAAAACTTTTTAAAGCTTTTCTACAAGATTTCAAAGGAAAAAAGGATTTCAAAATGTTTTCAATGATTCCTTTATAAGTTTTCAAGTTTATTTTCATGAAAATGGTTGTCAAAGGTTTTATGTTTTAAGAATAATTTTTGAAAGGAGAAAGGATAATTTCCTCATGAAGTGTTTTTAAAAGATCTTTCAAAATTATTTCCCATATAAGAAAACATATATTGGTGTTACTCATTCCTTTATGGGGAAATAATTCAATGATTACATTAATATTATTTATCTGAATAGTTTAAATTTTATTTCATTATTTTTATGAAATATATTTCTCTTTTATGGGTTATATTCTTATGAAACCCGCTTCTTTTCATGGGTTATTATTTGATAAAATAATTATAGAACCTGTCTCTTTTCTACAGGTTAAAATATGATTACATGTTTATGACACCAATTTTATTTCATGGGTTGTGATATTATTTCTTATAATTTTTTGGCACATGTATGTATGAATTTATTATGAGATGGGTGGTACCTATATCTCCTTCCAATGAATTGGGTAAATATTTATATCTCATGAGATATACAAAGATGGTCATGTGAGTTAACCTTGACTACTAAGATAGCAATGAGAGTGAACCATGAATACCAAGATGGTTTGAGGAGTGAAATCATACTACTAAGATGGATATGTGAGTTAACCAAGACTACCAAGATGGTATGGGGAGTGAAATCATACTACTAAGATGGTCTTGGTAATGATTTCTTAGATACTATGGAAATTATATTATATTCTTAGGTGTTTTACATAATTCTATGATTTATTCCTATGTTATGATTTAATGGATTATGTTATTCATTTCCTTATGATTACTGTCTTATAAAAATTCAATATTTATGTCATGATTCTTATTTATGATCTTTTATATATAGGGTATGATCTTATATTTTCATGATCATGTTATCATACCCTTATGCTCATGTTTATACTTACATGTCTCCCTAGTTTACCCTTACTAAGAATATGATCTCACCAATTTTTATATTCCTTCCTCAGGTTATGAAAATATGTATTAAGTATTATGTGTCTAAGAAGGGTGATAGACAAGATAAACCTAGTGGGAGATAATTTATCTCAATTATGAACCAATGTTTAAGTTTCCATGTTTCCAAAGTCACTATACCAATATTATCTTTAGAAGTCTTTTTTTAATGTTTTAAGTATCCCAAAAAGTGATGTAATTTCTATGTACGTTAAGACTAGGTCATTATAGACGACCTTCCTTTTTAGAGGTGTAATGCAGTTTTCATTCTTATGATCATTGGATCCATTTTAAATAGGAGGTGGTTTCTTATTATCGTATTCACTTTCTACATGATCTTTCTTTATTATCATGAGAGATGGTTTGATAGCTTGTTGGCACTTTTATTTTATTAATGGCCTTCTCTATGTCAAACACAACCAGTTCTTTACCAACTCTAAAAATAAATCTCCCCAAGTTAACATCCATAATCATATTTCTAGTGGTGAAAAGTGGTCTTCCAAGCATGATGGTATTATAAACTTCTTCTTCCATATCCATAACAAGGAATTAAGTGGGGAAAATACAATTTTCAAAATTTACTAAGATGTTTTAAAGTAGTACCCTAGGGTAACTGACTAAGCGGTTAGAAAGTATGAGTTCCACATTATTTGGTTTCAATTATATAATATTTTTCTTCTTGAAAAAACTCATGGGAATTATATTTATACTTTTACCTATATTGAAAAATTACATTTCCAAAGTACATGTTCTAATAGTGCATGGAATTGAAAAAATTCTCAGGTCTCTCATTTTTTAGAAAATATCCACTAGAAAAAATATGTAGAATTATTAATTTAGATATATGATTACTAATTATTCAATTTTCTTTTTGATCAAGATAAATTCCTTAAATAATCATCCATAAGAAAGTACTTGTGAAATTTCCTCAACAAATGGGCTATTCAAATACGATTTTTTAAACAATTCCATGAATTTTTTATATTTCCCCACCTTTTTCCCTTTTCGCATCCATTAAAGTAAGGGGAGAGGTGGCTTGTATGATGGGGGTTCCATTTATTCATAATCATTTTTAGGTTGTTCCTCAACTAGATCCTTTTTGGATGGTTTTATCTCTCTAGTTTTCCCTATATCAGTTTTATCCATTTCTTTCAATTGATTTTTATCAATTCCACAAGGTTTCTAAAAATAAAGCATATTTTTTATTCAAACAATTATATATTTATTCTCTTCTTTCATAGGAGATTTAGTATTATTGGGAAAATTACCCGGTAAATGATCATATAAGGCCTTATAGATCTTCCCCATTTGATTTTATTGGTTGCGTAGTGAATCCTTATGGTTTCGCATATCCATTTCTTAGGTTAACATCCTTTGATCTACTTTCTGGAAAAAGGCATTTAGTTGGTTTTCAAGATTTATTTAGAGAGGTTAGGCTTGTTAAGGTGGTATTTTTGAAGCTTTTTGATACTGTTTCTTTTGTGTTACTGGATACTTTTTTTCTCTAGAAAAAGGTTTCTATAAATTCAATAGTTGAATAAACTAATTTTTTGAAATAGGGATATAGATTTATGGAAATATTCATTAGGGGATATGGTATGAATTTAATTTTGATTGAGAAATTTATAAGAACATTGAGCAAGTTTTCTCTTTTTGTGTGTGAATGTTAAAATTACAATCAAGTTAATTCGAAGTGACATAGATTCTAAACCCCATTATAGGTAGAAATGGTTTGATTGTTGGATGTATTAATGGATGAAAGGCACTTTGAATGTGGAAACTTATAGTAAATGTGGTTTCCATGAGAACATGTCATTATGGTAAGTTCCTCTCTAAAAAAGTTATGACAACCATATGTTTATAATGATCCTAAATTGTGTTTTTGTTGTATTTGTTTTCAATATGTTATTAAGTGATAAATTACATAATTTCAATATGAATTTAGTAAATAATATTAACTTGTAAGTTCATTGGTGTTACCAATAAATTTTTTTGAAGATTAAATATCCATATATGAGAAGTTAAAAGGTTACATGTTAAATTTTTGGATGAATTTGATTTAACTCTGATGAATGTTGAGTGGTTATTTAATTTCCAAGACTTGTGTCAAAGATGACACATTATATACATCATGAAAAAGAAGAGGAATTAAATAATTCCATGTAATATTTTATTATTCATGAGGACCATGAAATATATAGAGAGAGAGAGAGACAGAGAGAGAGAGATTTCATATTGCATTATGAATCATTTTTGAAAGAGTCATTTAAGTTGTCTTGGTAATATCATACTTAGTAATTACTAAGTATTGGTGTTGGTTATTTATCAAAAAACTTTCAATCCATTTTCCAACCAAGGACCCCTTCAACAACACATGTGGGACCTATGGGTCAACCATGTGTGAGATCATTGACCTAATCAGCTATAAGTGACAAGTGGTAGTAGTGGGATTGCATAGAAACCACTGGAATCATGCATGTTGGTGTGCATGGAGTGCACACATGGAATGAAATAGGTTACCTGGGGTACCATGGAAGTGTGTTTCATGGCTCATATATGAAGGTGTGTGAAAAGGTGTTCTGGGTACTGACCCCAGTTCTAACTCGAAGGGTAGATGACATAGAGATGTTTATATTGTGAAGGCTGACTAAACACAAGATCTATGTAGGGAAAACTCGGAATGTGACACTATTACTATATATTAAATGATAAACATATAATATATGTCATCTGATCCAATCAAGATTGTCCAATCTCTCATTCCACATAGCACTTTATATTTAACCTTCAGTTTACCCTAACACGGGTATTGTAAGTCCTGATCTACCCTTACATATGATAGCTTCTAGATTTAAATGAGATTTAGAACTCATGGTTTACCCTTATATGGTATAGAAATCTCTATTGTATCCTTATTTAGTAGTAGGGATAAACTTATGCAGCATTTATAAAAATCTACATACCCTTATGAAACTCTAACATTTCAAGGATACCTTTACAAAACATTTCAAAAAAGTTTTTAAATTTATTTGAAATAGATCCTTCAAGGGTTGATTCAAATAATATTATTCATTTGGGGATGATACAAATTTTTAGGGAAGAAGCCCACTGAGCCATCTTAGGAACAAGCCTTGGTTGCGTAAATTACTTTGGATTACACAATCTTGTGGTTTCACATGAAGAATGCAATAGAGCGAATCCATGGAAAAAATATTTGATATATCATGGTAAAAATAGTATAACTTCCATATCATAAAGATCCCATCATGGATAATCATCATCACGTGAAGCATTCGGGAG